>JAPCYP010000012.1:4800000-6155833 GCA_035048595.1 Echinosophora koreensis | reverse complement strand
CTCTGCTCCCTATCAAGTTAAGTGCCTGGGCTCGTAAAAGAGTGACAGGTAGGTTCTGAACTTCCTGCTTGCACACATCACATGTTCTATTGCCTTTAATGCTAAACCATTTAACTGCACACTCTTGGTGTGCCAGTGCAAGTTCACCTTTGCAGCTGCACTCCATTTTAAGGGTATCAGAACCTTCTCCCAATTCACTCAAACAAATTCTGCAGACAGCTTCTTCTTCAGGAATATCTTCCCCATCCTCATTTTCAACTGAACCAGAATAATCAGAAGCACAAGATTGGTTATTGAAGGAACTTAATCCAAAGGTCCAAGCCAATATGTTCAGATTTTAAATTAACATTGTTACCAAAGCTACTGTACTGGTTAATTCTGACAAAGAAGTTAGTTTAGACTGAACCAAAGAGAGGATAGCGAAACTCAAACATAAGAGAACACAATAAATTTTACTTTGTAGTCATGTAAACAGATGAATGAAACACAACAATTGAAAAGGGTAATAAGACAGCCCAAGTGGGAGATTGAGTTGGATGAGAAAGGGCAAGAATAAGGGAGAATTGAAGAGGAGCTGAAGAGGAATGAATTAGGCTTTGTTGGATTGACTTAATTTTAGGCATGGTAATATCAAATATGTAAGAGTTCCTAATGGTTGTGTCCTAGTTAAAATAACTTCAGTTTAGGAATATATTATGGAGAATAATGAAAAATAATTAAAATTTATCACCAACAAAATTCATTCCATCTCTGAGCAGCATGTTGTTTTAGTCACGACAAGTAAGACATTGTTGATGGTTAACAATGTTCTTAAGTTAATAGAACTTTATTATACAAACATGAAAAAGAAAGTTACCAGTATCGTCAGGTGGAGACTTCATAGATGTTTTGGCAATACTCTCAGCAAGCCGTGGTGTGGTAGGAACTACACGAAACATGCCACCTACTGATGTGTTCCCATATTTGGTAAGCGCTGGAACTGAGCGGGAACGATGAATCGGTAATTGTTGTCCTTTTTTCTGAAAAAAGAGGAAGGCATGAATAAGATAAAAGTGGATAGCAAATTATCTTGCAGTCATCAAAAAGTCCAATTATGATTAGGAAAGGCACAAAGTTATCGCCAAAACTCAAATTATCACTAGCAAACATTTGAAACTGAAAATGTAGAGGAAAACCAGGGCTGAAAGAAATATTTCTATAATGATGCCACAGCTGCATCTGTTCGACAGATTCAAGTTCAGGTAATTTCTTGGCTTTTACATAGACAAATATTTTGAAAAAAGCAAGATGCAAGTCAGCAAACAAGTCTTGCAGTTTGAGAAACCAATACAGATTTATAGCGAATAAAACATGCATGATGCATCCCATACAATTTCATCAGAAAAACCTGGTCAAGTGTAAATAAGCCATGCATAGAAATATCCCAAGTTAAAAAGTTAACTTTTTCATGATTTTCCACTCTACTGTCAAATCCAATTTATATTAAATGACTAAAAACGGTCATTACAATGCAACAAATTGTAAATGTTATAAAGGTACTCACAATAGATGCTGCTGGATAAGCTGTGTTCCCTCCAAGTGCAGACTCTGGATTTGACTGAGCAATTGGGGTTACAGATAAGCATGATACTTTCTTCCCATTAGGGGTAAGAGATAATGTCCTTGAAATCATAGTGTGTTTTGGTGCCACTGCGGGTGAACCTCCAAGTGCTAGGATGGAAGCCTTTTCAACATCTGAAGTCATGTTGCGAAATTTAAAACTGAGTTTCGGAATAAGAGTTTTAACTTTTTAATAGTTGATTTACTTTTGGTTGATGAGGGACCTGGGAACTCATTGATTCTGGAGAGACCAGGGCTTGTACAGGGGGAAAAGTTCTGTCTTCTGGGTGGTGGAGTTAGAGGCATGTTTATTCTCAAAAAATCCTCTCTTGCTTCATCCAGATTTCTGGTGGGTATCTCTAACCTAAGATTCTTCCATCTCCCAGGTTGTCTACTAGGGAGTTCTTCAGTTATTTCAGTTGACTCTGCACCCTATAAATGAATGAAGAAGCAAACAAAACTTTCTTAATAATAAAGGAGATACTTTCTCATAAAATCTGGAAAATAACATATCCTATAGTGGTACACAAATGTTTCACAATCATGTATTTCAGCTGAGGATAAATCAAGTCAGTTTTGTCAATTGAATTTATCACCTCAATGAAATATTTACATTGCTGACAGCCCCCCCACCCCTTTCATAGAATGCTTATGTATGTGATAAGATGTTTTTACCAGCATAGGGGAGATATGCAAGGTAATGTAACTCATGTTAGTTTTGCACATGTCACTGCATATGTAAAAGGGGTATGTGTGGCAGAACCATATAAGTCACCAATCAATTGGCATCCAATAAAACTATAGAAGCTTTCACTATTCTAGTTTGGAAATCCAATCAACCATAGTCACATGCACTATAACCATGAAAATCTTTAGAAGATGCTAGGTATGCTTTGCTTATGATCAATGGGATGCTTTGATTGGCCAAATTCCCAACCTGAACTAGAACTAAAATTCCTATCCCTTCTACAAATTCAATTGAAAATCTTAAGAACCAACATGTAATTGGCCAAGTGTAGCAGGTTTGTGTATATATGTATGCAAGAGTAAGCCTTAAAAACTAAAGACAAAGAAGACAGGAAAAAAAAAAAAAAACCATTACTCAGAAACAAAGACAGTGGAGATGATGATCCTCAACAAAGGCAACTGATGACACTATAAACTTTTGAAATAATATAACACAAAAAAAAAGTGTTAGCTTACTTAAAGCAATAGAATGGGAATAACCAAAAAGAGGCAATTGAAGTAAGTGGGAACAATGGAACATAGTGAAGTTTGTACCTTTGGAATTGGGGTATCAGTATTAGTAGTAGTGGCAGTGTTGCTTGTAGAAGCGCCTTTGGTGAAGCCTTCTGTTTCAGATGCCATAGATGAAGGGAGTTCAGTGAAAAGAAAAATTGCCACAAAAGAGAAAAGCAACAGTGAACAATGGAAACTCAGACAAGTATGTATTTTGGAGGAAAGAAAGGTGAAGTGTTGCAGCTTTTATTGGAGCTGGAAAGAAGCAGAGAGAGAATTTAGAGACAAGAAGTGGCACTAGAGGCAAATAACAACTCCGTTATTGGTATAACTATAATCGATCTCTACTTACCTTACTTCATGTTATACTTGTACCTCAAATAACTCCTACTACATAAAAGTAATAAATGCTTTTCATATTTTAAAGATATTCGATGCATTTTTTTTTATATAATATATATATATATATTTTTTTTTTTTGCTTAATATTAGTGTTTCTAATTGAACAAAGCTCAGTTCCTTGGAAACCGAACTGGGTCTCTATTTTCCTAAAAGATCACAAAAGTTCTAGCTATGGGAGTGAGAACTCATTCATTCTTAGTTCACTAATATAGGATCTTAACATAAGATCTTTGTAATATATCTCTTATTGTTTTTACTCGGATGAAACAATAGAAAGATTTTTAGTAAGAAATTATAATTTTTTTTGTATATATTATAATTATTTTTGTTTTCATAAAGAATTAAAGATATGTTGATACTCCCACTTATATGAATGTGGAATATTTATACGGGACAATGTTTATCATTCCACAAAACTTTGTTATGATCTCCTTTCAAAAACAAAAAAAAAAAACTTTGTTATGATCTTTAATTGATTACTTGATTTAAATATTCAATAATTAATGATAAGAGATTATAAAAAATGAGGTTTCTTCAACCATTAGAATCAAATCAATAGTATAAGAGGGGGCTGGGTAGCTCAACTGATTTGAGTTAAGTGTTTTAGGAGTTTGAGGAGTAGGAGGTCTAGGGCTTAACCCCTGACAAAGAAGAAAAAAGTTAATAGAACCACTAATTACTGACATTTGTCTATAAAAAAAAAAAAAATTCAATAGTATAAGATTATGGTACACTTTCTTGTCGGGAAAAAAAAAAAAAAAAAGGATTATAGTACACTGTGACAGTAGATGATATCCCTGTTTATTCAGGGTGTCTCCTCCGTTTCTTGAGAAAACGTTTTCCCGCAAAGAAAGATATCTCTCTAAGTAACTTCACTTTTTCCTTCTTTTTCTATATTGTTTGTAGATAACTTCAAATTTTTTTTAAATCATAATTGAGGTATGACTTTAAGATCGTTCAGAAAAAAAAAAAATCTTATCTATATATTACTATGTCTTGTTAAAAAATCATATATTACAAATATTACAATACTAAGTACTGCTTGGATCATATATTAGTATATATTTGTTAATAATAGTTATTAATATTGTACCCTCCAATTTAATACTATATCAGATATTATATATTTATGTAAATAGAAGTAAAAAATTATCATATACTCACACAAGTTTAAAGTAAATATATTATTTACAAATATAAAAAAAGTATTACACATATTCAAATAACAAAATCTTTTATCTATCTGTACAAGCAACTTTCAAGTTAGACGAAGAGTATACCAACCTACAGAAAAGAAAAATGCTGAAATGGACTGACATTGACGCAAATAAACAGGGGCAAATGATTATTTTTTTTTTGTCCAAAATATAAGAGATATGTATGTATTTTGATAAATATTAAATGCTCATTTCCAATTTTATCCTTATTTATAATAAGGTTTATATTTACGAAACAGTACAACTTTCAATACAAGTAGGTTTGTTCATTAATTATTGAAAGGTTAAATTTGTAAATTTACATGAATATTAATTACAAATAGCTTATTTCAATGTATTTTCTTGATCTGTGTGTTTTAGGATTTTGCCTCTTATATATAGGATCAGAGGGAGTATTAGTTTCGGCCCATTGATGTAAATATTATCTTATACCGGTGTCCATTCCTTCGCAGATATTGCCAGAACCAGGCACTTAATATTATTTATTTTATTTTTGGTGAAGAAGGTACTTTAAGAATTAATAGAAGATCAAAAGAAAGTCAATCGTTGAAAGGTATTGTAAAATATTTTTATTATTGGGTACAACTGTAAAATGATATTTATACTAAAGCTTTGCTATATCTATTTCTAATTGGTTACATTTTAAAATTATGTTTTGCCTTTTAGTTTTGATGTTTTTTGTATTATTAAATCTGTTACGCATGGCGAAAAACTTGTATCATGTTTTTAATAGTATTTTAAGAATCTATGGACGCTTTTTAAACATTTTTTATTTTAAAAAATTAAAGTATAAATTTATCCTTTTAGGATTGAAATCAGCCGTTTCTATCAATTTTATATTATTTGATTTAGTAAAATGAAAATTGGGAGTATAATATGGCCTTTGAAGATAAATCCGTGTAATATTTGATACGTTGTCAAGCAAATTGTCCTTTCTTTCAAGGAGTGTTTTTATGGCATATATGCCAAATGAGTATGGACTCGGGCGGATATATAAGCCATTATATTACTTGCTGAGTTGATGCCATGGCCCATGAGGAGCGGGCTTGATTATGTGCTAGACTAAGACCATAGATTTTCATATACATGCTGCAATTGTAGAAGACGACATTGTGGCCCCTGGAAGTTAATCATATTCATAGAGAATCAATTTTTCAGGCTGATTTCCTTGTTAAACTCAGAGCTAACAGATGTCATAGGAACGGTGTATCTTCGTTAAGTCTTTTTGCCTTTCATTTCCAGCACATTGGGAAAAAAAACACTTATTTTTTTTTAATGTTAAGTGTTTATAGGAGAGAATGCCCCCTTTTGTTGTATTATATAGTACTAGTTAATAGTTATCTTACTCATGCAACCTACGGGTTATTTATAACATTATGCAGTTAAATGAATTGTAAATAAGAATAAAGAAAAATAATAATGTTAATAAAATTTTATCTATCATATTCAAACTTATCATATTAATAGGAAATGAATAATTTTGCTTATGAATTTGTTCATGGGCTATATTTTGTTGATAATAGCAGTACCTAAAAATCTATTCATTGTTATATTAAATACGTTAAAATTATTATCTTGATTTTGGAATACAATTAGCTTGATATATTGCTTGATCAAGAAAAGATGGCCATTTGGGAATCTGTTACTAAACTAATTTAGAGGAAGTGTGAGGATCATGTGCATAATGATCACCAAGTGCAAAGTTATTGGTTGTTGTCGAGATTTCCTTATTACTGACAGATATTGCTGCTTAATTCTTTTCCGTAATGTTACTGGTACTAGCTAATAGGGGTGGTCGCATATTGGTTCAGATTGATTTTGAGCTAGAAAGTCATACGGTCCAAAAATAAAAATAAAAAAACAAGTTGTGATTCGGTTTGTATTAGATTGGTTGGCTAATTCTAGGGTGAGAGACCCATAGAAGTCTCTCACCATGAGAGAGCATTATTTACCCTTGATTTATTTGATCCTCATGATAATATCATAGATCCTCCACACCAAATAATTCCTCTCCCAACTTTATCCACAGTCCCTGGCCATCTCCATCTGACCATCTCCTTCATCGCATTGCCACCACCGTGGGCACGACTCCCACTCCCACTTCCGCCACCCCCACCCCACCATCTTCTCCCAGCCTCATGCAGATTCTGATACAATAGAAAGTGCAAAGCCGAATGAACATAATAACATTGTTGCATCATCCACTCTCACTCCCTCGTCATAGGGCAAATTTGATTCAAATTGCAGAAACACAACAAAAACAAATCAAAGAACCAAACCCCAAATGAAGTTCATAATTAAAATTACAAAATCAAAAGAACAAAATACTCAATCAAAGGGCGAAATTACAGGAAAAATTACAGAAAATGAGGATGAAATTCTAGAAAAGAGTAAAACAAATGAAATTGAGATAATTAACAAAAAAACCCTAAGTCTCTTTCACAGAGGGAACAAGAAGAGGCTGAGGACTCCGACTGCTTCCGATTTGTAGCGGATACGGAGGACGACATCGGCGACATGAAGGCCCACACGGAGGAGGTGGTGGTCCCACATGGATATATGGAGGTTTTGCCTCCCGGAGTTCATGTGACCGGAGAAAGCCGGCTAGGAAAGTGGGGGAAGGCTCAGCTGAGGGATAATGCTGAGAACACGTCGCTAGTGCAGGTGGGGAAGCTCGTGGCTATATTTGAAGGGTCGTTGAAGGTGAAGGCAAAGAAGAAGGTGGACTGGGATGGGAAGTGCGGGTGGGGTCCCTCCCTTTCCGATCACCGAGCCGACCTGCACTAACTCCGCCACCAGTCAGAACGACACCACCTTTTCTCCGACCTCGACGTTGTCGGCCTCGACAGCAACATCGAGAATCCTGAACACCTTCACCAACGCCCCCTGCGCCTTCGACACTTCGAAGCCCTCGCCGTGACCGTCACCATTACCACTGGTGATGCAAGCGGGCACGACGATGATGACAAGTCGGTCGGGTGTCGTCGATTCGGATCTGGCTCTGGCGGCTTGCTGGAGGATCTTGAATCTTGACGAGAAGGATGAACAGTAGAACGATAGTGAGAGAAAACGTTGAACAAATTGAAAGGAAAAAAAAAAAGATCTGGTGTGATAATGTACAATTTAATCCTGTGGGTCTTTATGATCCAACGGTCTTCAAAGGTGATGCATGGTGAGAGATTTATGAAGCCCTCTCACGGTAGAAGCCGCCTAGATTGGTTTTCATATCAAGTTCAAACCAATCCAATCCAACTAAAAATAGTTTGGTTTGGATTGGATGATTCAATGTAATTCGAGTCAGTAATGGTATGGTCCCTACTCCAACACCTACAATTTTGGTTGGAGGAATAACTTGAAACTCTCTTATATAGGGTGATTGACAAAATTCTACTTGCAAGGCTCACATTAGCAAAATATAAGATTAAGGGGGCAAGAGATGATGACGAATTTTATTATGACTTTTGAAACCAGATTTTAGAATTGTGAGTCATATATGATGAATGTAGAAGCTCAAATCAGCCAATTGACTGGTTTGATGAATAAGAGCCCAAGAAACTGGACCTAGCAAAATCGAGCCCAATCCGAGAGAGCATGCCAAGGTAATTGGTAAGAAATTGACAATCTCCACAGAGGAGAGTGGTAGTCTAGTGTAGTTAAATGAGAAAGCAAATATACCTTGACGGGGACACAGAGAATGATGAAGCTAATGCTGAGGGGAAAAGGTAAGGTCGCTATAAAGCCTTCAAATTTTATGCTAGATTGCAAACCATACATGTTGAATATATATCCCTTTTTTCTTAGAGGTTGAAGATCAATCATCAAGACAAACAGTCCTCTCAATTCTTGGAGATGTTCAAGAAGCTTTACATTAATATTCCTTCCTGGGGCTATATTTCAGATGTCTAAAATATGCAAAATTTCTAGAGAATATATTGGCTAACAAAATGTTGTCCTTAGTGAAAATATAAGACGAATTGAGTTTGTAATTTTTGAATAACCAAGGCTCTGTTTCGTAAAAATAGCTGATAAGCTAACTTATAGCTGATAAGCTAATTTTTAACTGATAACTGAAAAAGCTAGCTAATTGAATTTGAAATGTTTGATAAAATTAAATCTCGAACTAGCTTATAAATGTAAAATGACATAAAATGATATATTTATGATAGACATTGTAAAGTGGAAATTTCATTAGATAAATGGGGGTAAAAATGAGAGAAAAGTCAATAAACTATAAGCTAAATAAATTAGCTTATGAAGAAAAACTATAAGCTAACAAGATGAGCTTATTTACCAAACACCTCTATTTCAGTCAAACAAGCTTATAAGCTAGTCAAATAAGTTAAAAATATACAAATATATATACAAATAATTATTGAATGGGATGAACTAACTAATGACCTTATGAGTGGATAAACTAAAATAGTTAGCATAAGAAAATAATTTTTTGATAAAAAAGAGTTGATGGGTAAACCTACCACGCCACCAACCTGTTTTCTTGGCAGTTATATGGGGCGGGTCTAAACAAGTTGGTAGGTTGGGAACCTCAATCCAACCCCTAAAAATGACGAGTTAAACAGGTTGACTCATCGAATCCAACCCATTTTACCACATACTGGCCACTGCCTCCACGTCATTATTACACATTTGCTTCCCTTTGAAAACTAGGTGATGCTAACCTCTAAGAAAAAAGAGTGTGGCCATGTAGTCTAAGGATTTGTTTGGCAAAAATAGCTGATAAACTAGCTTATAGTTGATAGGTTAGCTAATAAGCTAAATTTTAGCAGATCTGAAAAGCTAATTGATTAAATTTGAAGTGTTTGACAAAATTAACTGTTAAAATAACTTATAAATGTAAAATAACATAAAAGCATGGGTGGAGGGAGGGGGAGGCCTTTGTAGGCCATGGCCTCCCCCATATTTTCATATCTCTTTTGTCTTACATACATATATGATATTGTAACTTGATAATAGCAATAGGACAACAACACATAATATTAATAATGAAGCAGCATGCCAGCAACGTAACAATGCAATTGGTGATGGCTATTTATTTATCATTCTATAAAATTGGTAATGGCTTGTTTATCATTTTACGTGAATAATATATTAATAATATTTTTAGTTTCTTTATTTTACAATAATGTTTAAAAAAATGGTTGACCAAATTATTTTATATAGTTTGAATAATTTTACTATGTTAAATTGTTAATTATTGTTAAATATGTTTGAATCTCACTCCCAAAAGCTAGCTCAAAGGATGAGGGTGTCCAAGCATATATAAGCATTGCACAGCCCAGGAATCTTAGCAATGTGGGACACAAAGGCAACATCCATGTTCCTTAGTCAACTTGACGGAAGAACTCGATTGAATAAGTTTAGTGAACTTAGGGACCAAAATGAACATTTTAAAAACTTGGGGACCAAATTAAACATTGAAAAATAATTTGGGGACCAAAAGTGTAATTTAGCCAATCCATTAACTTACAACTCATAGTAACTGAATACCTAAGTCAGTTACAGTTAACTAACTGGGTTAACTAACTGGGTAGGGATACATTGTTGCTGCACTGTATCACCTTACCAAGTACTCTATCAATTATATATCAAATTTATTTTGTATGATTTGTATATGTTAGTTAATTTTTTGTATTTCATGTTATGTATATTTAATTTTGGCCCCCCTCACTTGAATTTCCTGGCTCCGCCCCTGCATAAAAGGACATATTTATGATAGACGTGGTAAAGTGATAATTTCATTAAATGTATGGGATAAAAACGAGAGAAAAGTCAATACGCTATAAGTCATTAACTTATGAAGAAAAACTATAAACTAATGAAACTAGTTATAAACTAACAAATTTATAAACTAATCAAATAAGCTATAAACTAGTTTATTTTGTTGGGATAGCTGGTAGAGTATGAAATGCACTGAAATCCACTTGCTATATTCATTAACAAGATTGGCTTATATAAGCCTATATACATGAAGCTAACTGACTTATTAGAGACAGTTACAACTAACACAGACTAACTAAAGTAGAAAACTAACTGCTAACAGAAAGAGTAACAACTCTATAACCAACAAATCCTCCTTTAAACTGACTTGCATTGTGCAATCAGTTTAATTATACAATTTACACATACCCAACCAGTCCCTAAACTTTGCAAATGATTCCTGTTTCAGTGGTTTAGTCATAACATCTGATAGCTGCTCCTGAGAATTGCAATACACTAGCTCAATGACTCCATCTTTGCTGAGGTCACGAAGGAAATGGAACCTTACATCTATATGCTTACTTCGGCCATGAAGAACAGGATTTTTAGAAAGCTTAATGGTAGAACTATTATCACAAAAAACAGTTGTAGCCTCCCTTTGAGTATGACCAAGTTGCTCCAGAATTCTCCTCAGCCATACACTTTGACAAGCACATGAAGCTGCAGCTATGAATTCGGCCTCTGTAGTGGACAATGTTACAACTGGCTGCTTCTTTGATGACCAAGCCACAGCACCTGATCCAAGCATGAATACATATCCAGAAGTGCTCTTCCTATCATTCACATCTCCTGCATAGTCACTGTCAGAGTAGGCTATTAACTTTTCTGCTTCACCTTTTCTGTACATAATTCCCAGCTCCATTGTTCCCTTCAAGTATCGAAGAATCCTCTTTGCAGCAACCAAATGCATCTCTTTAGGTCTCTCCATGTATCTGCTTATCAAACAGACAACATACATCAAGTCTGGTCTGGTGGCAGTTAGATACATCAGACTGCCTACCATCTGTTTATAAACAGTGACATCTACCACCTTCCCATCTTCATCTTTAGATAGTTTGCACCCTGGAACAATTGGATTCTTCACCATGTTACTTTTCTCCATTCCAAACCTTTCTAGTACTTCTTTTGCATATTTGGTTTGACAAATGAATATTCCCTTATCAGTTTGATTCACCTCTATGCCTAAGAAGTATTTCATTCTTCCAAGATCAGTCATGTCAAATTCTTTCCTCATTGACTCCTTGAATTTCTCAAACATATCTTCATCATTACCAGTGAAGATAAGATCATCCACATACAAACTTACAATAAGCAATTTGTCATCACCAGCTGTTTTCACAAATAGTGTGTTCATGAGAGCATTTTTGAAATCCTTCCTTGCTAAAATACGACTCAATCTTGCTGTACCATGCCCGAGGGGCTTGTCTAAGGCCATACAATGCTTTCCCGAGTCTGTACACCTTATCTTCCTCTCCTTGTTTCTGATATCCTTGGGGTTGATCAATGAATACCACTTCATTCAATTCACCATGTAAGAAGGCACTCTTGACATCAAGTTGAAACACACTCCAGTTTTTGAGTGCAGCAAGAGCCAAGATTGTTCTAATGGTATCCCATCTAGCTACTGGGGCAAAAACCTCAGTGAAGTCAATGCCATGTTTTTGGGAATACCCTTTTGCCACAAGCCTAGCCTTGTACTTTTCAACTTTTCCATTCTCATTGTATTTTGTTTTGTAGATCCATTTCACCCCTATTTTTTTAGCACCAGAGGGAAGACTTGCTAGTTCCCAAGTCTTGTTCCTTTCAATAGAACTGATCTCAATGTCCATGGCTTTCCTCCACACACTATGCTTTGCTGCTTCCTCATAGGTAGTGGGATCTTCTAATTCACCGAAAATGGCCAAATTGTGCATCTCATTCTCAGCATACATGCTATCATTTATCACATAATCATCTAGCCAAACTGGCTTTCTTCTATTCCTCCCTTGAGCTAGGCTTGGTGAGTCTTCATTGCTAGTGACTTGTCCTGTTTCTGTTATCTCATCAGAAACTGGATTCTCCACTGGATTCTGATCATTTCCAGTTTCTTCTTCAGCCTCAACATCAATACTTTCATCATCATTCTCGGTTATCTGCCTTTTGTTTCCTCCATGATCTGCCTCTCCTTCCTTCCATTGCCACTTTTCTGATTCATCAAAGACAACATCTCTACTGACTATCACCTTTTTCAAAACAGGCTCATAGAGCCTATAAGCCTTAGACTCTTCACTCACTCCTAGAAGCACACACTTTATACTTTTATTGTCCAACTTCTTCCTTTGATTGTCAGGCACATGAACATGTGCAATGCAACCAAATATTCGAAAATGATGTACAGAAGGTTTGACTCCACTCCAAGCTTCTTCAGGTGTGACATCTTTCATTGCCAATGTTGGACTTCTATTTAATACATATACTGACCAATTCACTACTTCTGGCCAGAATTCTTTTGGAACTTGCTTCTCTGAAAGCATGCTTCTCACCATGTTCATTATTGTTCTATTTTTCCTTTCTGCAACTCCATTCTGCTGTGGAGTGTATGCAGTAGTGAGTTGTCTTTTGATTCCATTTGTGCTGCAGAAATTGTCAAACTCAGTGGAAGTAAACTCCCCTCCTCTATCAGTTCTTAAACAACATATAGAATTTCCAGATTCCTTTTCAACCATGGTTTTAAATCTTTTAAATACATCAAAGGCAGCTGATTTTTCTGACAGGAAATAAATCCAAGTTTTCCTACTATAGTCATCAATAAAGGTAATGAAGTACCTTTTGTCGCTATTAGATTCAGGCTTGATGGGTCCACAAATGTCTGAATGAACAAGTTCAAGTGTTTGTGAGGCTCTCCAAGAACTTGTCTTTGGTATAGATTCCCTGTGCTGCTTCCCAATCATACAATCAGTGCACACCTGAGATGTATCTTTCAGTTTTGGCAATCCTCTGACCATCCCCTTCTGAACCAAGATCCTCAGACCCTTGATGCTAAGATGTCCATACCTGCAATGCCACAACTGAGTACTGTCTTCACTCATTATTTGCAAGCATGAAGCTGAGATTGCAGGAGCAACAATAGCAAACATCCTGTTAAGTGACATCTTGCTGGATATTATAAGACCTCTCTCATCATGATACACATTGCACTTATCTTTCTGAAAAACAATAGTTAGGTTCTTCTGCTGAAGCTGACCAATACTCAAGATTGTTTCTCAGTTCAGGGATATAGTATACATCACTGATCACCTGTATTATCCCATTGATCTTCAACTTAACATTTCCTTTTCCCATAACTACCATTTTTGAGTTGTCCCCAAGCTTCACTGATTCTCTGAATCTTTCATCAAGATCAAAGAACCATTCTTTATTTCCACTCATATGATTACTGCATCCTGAGTCAAGAAACCACACTTTTGTTTGAGGAGAATTTCTGTCATCTGCATGTGCCATAAGAAGCATCTCCTCTTCTTCATTGAACTCTGCAAAGTTTGCATTCTCCTCCCATTCAGGACATTCATATTGAAAATGTCCTAATTTGTGACATTTGTAACACTCCACCAGTTCTTTGTTGAATGGTTGTCTGCCTCCTCTTCCTCTTCCACCCCTAAAACCTCCACGACCCCTTCCTCTACCTCCTGATCTACCTGAATTTGTGATTTTAAGGGCTTGCTCCTCTTCTTTATGACCTCTCATCCTCTGCTCATGCACCAAAAGACTGCTTTGAAGTTCATCAATGGACATGGTGGTCACATTGTTGGACTCCTCTATAGAACACACCACATAGTCAAATCTTGATGTCATAGGACGAAGGATCTTCTCTACAATTACCAGCTGCTCCATCGTCTCACCATGGATCTTAACTTTATTTGCAATTGCAAGTGTTCTTGCAAAATACTCATCTACTGTTTCCCCTTCCTTCATACCAAGAACTTCAAATTCCCTCCTCAAGGCTTGCAACTGAGCCCTCTTGACTTTTGTAGATCCCTGATATTTTTGTTTCAGGGAATCCCAAATGTGTTTTGAAGTATCTTTGTTTAAGATAGTCTCCAATATTCCTCTGTCTATAGCTTGGAATAGGTAGTTCTTGCACTTCAGATCTTTCAACTTGTTTTCTTCAACTAGCTTTGATTGTTCTTGGCTTGCTCCTGCTGGAAGCGCTGGAATCCCATTCTCCATCAAGCTCCAATACTCCTTTGATCGAAGGAGATTCTCCATTAGCATTGCCCAATGGTCATAATGACCATCAAATCTTGGAATCGCTGGTTGCACAAAATTGTTGCTTTCTGCCATAACTTTCAACTCTCAACTTTTCTTACTTTTCTTGTATTTCACTCACACAGAATACTGCAGTTTCTGTATCAGGCCCCTTAATGGAGCTCTGATACCAGCTGTTGGGATAGCTGGTAGAGTATGAAATGCACTGAAATCCACTTGCTATATTCATTAACAAGATTGGCTTATATAAGCCTATATACATGAAGCTAACTGACTTATTAGAGACAGTTACAACTAACACAGACTAACTAAAGTAGAAAACTAACTGCTAACAGAAAGAGTAACAACTCTATAACCAACATATTTGACTTATCAAACATAGCCTAAAGCATCAATTTAAGCACATCAGCTGGTGAGCCTTTTCCCCAGAAGTGTCTCGACTCTTAAGCTAAGCATTTTTGCTCTCTAATCATATGATCTTGTTATTTTCTACAGTATCGTCATTGGTTCGAAAGGTGGAATTCTTTTCAAAGTTCGGCATGAACACTGTATGAGGGGAAATGCTGGGCCTCGACTTTGGTGATAGTTGCTTGACCATTAGATTTATAAGTAGAAAAAAATAATTAAAAATAAAACCTTTTCCTAATGGGCGAATATTATAGCACCAAAAAAAATATAATGATATAAAATAAACTATTATATAAAAAATATCGTGATTATTTTTACAAATTTCTTGTTGATATTCATGCAACTAATTGGATAACACATGGTTATGTCAATTTTCAACTAATAATTCAAAGGAGTATGGAATTGAGGTTTAAATTTGGACTTAGGTCTTAAATATTTTAATTTTTACGTTTGAAAGTTCTTTTAAAATTAGAATAATAATTCCAAAAACCAATTTATGAAATTAAAATATAAATAACTTATACCATTTTTATTTTTATCAATCATTCTAAAAATTGTCAATTTCACACATATTCATGAACAACACAACCATAATAATATCAGAAATGATAGATGAACACCCCAGGGACACCTAGGTATGTACACCATACGGGGATGATTTTTTGAGTGTTGAGTATTGATTTTGAAAAGAGTAAAATAATATTTAAGTGTAAAAATATAAAAATATATGATGTAAGTGTTCAAAATAGGTGAAACATACCTCTAATAATATTATACAACTATCACCCCCGCCGCCATCACGACCATCCCTCCCCTTACCATTGTAATTGTTGTTGTTATTGCCATCATCGTCAATCTAGATTCTAAAGAATTGAATTTACAATTGTAACTTTGTGTCCTGTTTGTTTGTTTCTTCTTCTTTTTTTTTTTTCAATCCAACTATAGAATTCATAATTCTAAGTTTCTAACCCAATTGTAATTCTAACATAATTGGAGTTCAAATTAAAATTGTAAATCTAATTATATGTAAAAGTGTCTTTTTATAAAAAAAATATTAATATAAGACATTGATTTTGATGGATTTAATTGGTATATATACTGATAGTGTAAAATGTTTTTACAATGTCAATTAATCCGAATTTGACACACTATTAAAAAATTTTTATTCTTATCCTAATCACTTTAAAAATCATCTATTTTATGATTTCTGATCGGTTGTCAGTGTAAAAAAATTTACATTAACTGACATTGTATACAAATTAAACTCAATTTTCGACATATTATCTGTATAATTTTTTTACAGGATCATACTAACGAGTGCTCTTAGGACATTCTTCAAGAAACCAAGAAATTCAAGTTTTCATTTGGAAAACTAACTATTTTACCTTTTCAAATATTAAATAAATCAATTCCCTATATAAATTTGCTTTTCTTGATTCCTTAAAGATTGTCTTTACAACAGTCGTTAGCAATTTCCTTTTTTATATACTCCTACTATCAATCAATCATGGTTAATCATTATATATAGGACTTTTAAAATAATTATTATATGACTTAAATATTTTTATTAAATGTATCATTTTATTTTTTGGTAGCGATTAGATGTATCAGTTTGATCGACGGTGTAAAATAGAAAGGAAAAAGTGAGGTCTTGGGGATCATATACTGTTATACATTACTCAAGCATAGCCTTGCCTTTAGGTTTCAGCTTTTATTAGCAAAGAACATCTGCCCCACTCTTCCATTGGCTCAATTTGTCGGTGCATGGTGCCTGGACAGCATCGTAGCTAATGCATTCAATTTTTTAATGATCTGGACATATAATCATATGATTTTATATCAAATTTTTTTTTTTAAAACCCACCATAATTAACACTTTGTCTTGTTAACGAGTTCACGGAGTATCCCACAATCTTAGATCTTTTGGATCCCTGTATGACTCTAATCTCTGTTCGAGTGCTTAATCACATTTAAGAGTTATTTGCCCCTCCCAAATATGTGTTTTATGAAATTCGAACTAAGATCCTCCCCACAAACTCAACCTTTGCTGTCACACCTATTTGAGTTGTCTATATCAAAATCAATATATATATATATATATATATAATCACATATAATTAAATAATCTCATATATTAATTATATTCCCTTACTGTTAATATAAAATGATATATTATCTTGATTATGTCTTTCCCACCAAATTATTTATTTTTAACTGCAGTGAGTATTATGAACTACTAGTACTATTTTATATCAATTTTTTTTGTTCTTGGTCTTGAGAGGTTTGGTTGCGAAATTAATCTTTGCTGGGACTATTACATTTTTCCTTTCCGGTTATCAAACTAATCCTCTCAATTGGTTGCTTAGTCTAGAAATTAACCCTTTTCTTTTCGTATCAAGTCTGTTATTATTATCAGAGGGTGAAAGGGACAGGAAGATGGAGTGTTGCGTTTAAATATATTTTTTTATTTTACAAATAAAATACCTAAAATGACCTTGGAGCATAGGAATTTAGGATGGAGCATTGTATAATCGTCCGTCCATGTGCTGCCGCGTAGACGAATATGTGGATGCGTCGCGTCACTGATTATTACACACAACTTGCTGTCCTATATGTTCCTCTAGAGTAGATCTACTATCCTTCATTACACTCCATTCCCCAACCCTCACTCCCAACCCCATCTTCTTCTTCTTCGGCAACCTTCCTCCTCAAATTCTCGTTCAGATCTCACACCAAAAAGCTCTCAACTTTTATCATAGATTGAAGCCTGAATTTGGAGGATGAGGTAATCTTCTGGGACCAAATGATGGGTTTAAACCCATCCAACAAGATGGGTAGTGGTAAAGGGTGGTTCGAGCCATCACCAAAGAGGGTTCCAATTAGGGTTTGGTTAAGCTTCCAAAATTCAATGGGTGTCCTCGTGGGTGGAAATCACACTTCATCCAGGTTTTGCACTCGCTAATTCCTCTCCCCCCTCTCCCCTTTTCAATCTTTCAACCCAAAGTTCTTGTCTTTTTGACAAAAATACTCAAACTTTCTGTTCAATTTCAACTCCAACTCGAAAATTTCATGGATACGAAAGCCTTCAAATTCCAGATCCTTAATGGGTCCATAGCGAGACGCGTGTTCTTTCGCTCAATCGTGCTTGCCTCTGCTGTTTCCATCGTTACATTGCTCCGAGCAATGTCTAGCTTCGATTTGGTATCATTGACTCCTATGTCGTATTTCGATTGTGCTCAGGTTTCAGATTCGCATGTTGAAAACGTCACTTTGAGCCCCGGTTCCTACTTGTTTCAGAGCAGGGTGCTTAGCACCTTCTGGGGCTCCTTTGATTGCAAGAAAGATGCAAACTTGACTGTGAATGTGGTCAATGAGTTAATGGGCAAGCAACTATTGAACTTCGGAGCAAAAAGCCTCTGCATCGGAGAAGGGTCTTCAATGGCCATCACGGCAATGAAACAGTTAGGATTCTCCAGTGTTAGTGGTGTTCAAAGACACAGCTTTTTCTCCCTCATGCAGAAGAAGATCGTGTGTGAGCTTGATTACCAGGACTGTTCATTCGATTTCGTGTTATCTAGGGACCTTGATAAGGTTTCAGTACCTGCGTTGCTTGTGCTTGAGGTTGAACGCATCCTTAAGCCTGATGGAATTGGTGCTCTTCTTGTTGGTGCCACTGGTTCCAACCCCAATGACTTGATAAGGTCTGCTACACCAGTTTCTTCACTGCTGAGATCTTCTAGTGTTGTGCATGTTGGTTCTGTTGATCAACTTAACCTTGTTGTGTTCAAGAAAAGATCTGAGAATGCAACTTCTTTCTATCAGTACAGCCTTCCAGCAGATTGTCCAAGTCTCGCTTTGACCAAACCTCTCATTGAGCTTATGGAACCTCTTGTGAGTGAAAGTCCACCTCCTGAGTATGAGAAAAGGATTCCATATTTGCCTAAGTTTGTGGATGTTTCTGCTAGGAAGAGGCTTGTGTATATTGATATTGGGGTAGGAGAGCTCCTGAATGCAAATGTTAATAGTGATTGGTTCCTGCCATCATATCCCATTGATCAGAGTAATTTCAATGTCTATTTTGTTCACTACAACACTTCCATCTTGTTGTCCTATGTGAAGAGGCCTGGTATCACCTTTGTTTATCACCCTGGATTGGCTGGTAAGGTCACTGCCAAGATTGATAGCGATGGAGACTTAGATCCATATGTGGGGGAGGATGAGTTTGATTTCCTTTCATGGTTCAAAGAAACAGTGCAATATGCAGATTTTGTGGTTCTGAAAATGAATGCAGGAAAAGTTGAACTCAAGTTCCTCTCGGATGTATTTGACAGTGGAGCTATATGCTTTGTTGATGAGTTGTTTCTAAGATGTCCAGGGAATGGAGGTGATGATAGAACTGTGATCAGCAAGGAAAGCTGCATGGATATTTACAAGGGTCTTAGAAGCAATGGTGTCTATGTCCATCAATGGTGGGGAGACTAAATTGCATCAAGGACAATGACCTCTTGTGTTAAATCTTTGATGTTTATGGTGTGAGAGAAATTCTGTGCGCAATAACTTCTCTCTGTTTATGTATTTGGACTATGCTCCAACTATGTCGTGTGGTGTTGTGTTTGTTGTCTGTCAAGTTTGTAGGATGCTATGAACATCCGAGTGCTTTGTGGTTGGGCGCTTAATCCTAAATAAGCAACCATTATCGTTCTGTTTGCTAATAATTTGTGTTGTTTTTGTTTCTTTTAAAAGTTCGGGGTGATGTGGAATGGGTTTTGATGACAAGTAGAAATTGCATGGATCATGATAGACGACATAACAACAAATTTAAAAATGAACGAACCAATTTTTATATTGGATCAAGAATCGTTGATATACCCCTGAAAATAAAAAATAAAAAAAAATGGTTGTTTATTATTCTGAAGCATCTCTACATTTATATATGAAAATCAAAGAATGCTATGAAAAATCTTAGGGTGTGTTTGTTTTGTTTTTATTTTCCTGTTTTAAAAAATAGTTATAAAACTGTCATTTTGTTTTCATTATGTTTCCTGTTTTCAAATATTTGTATATGAAACAGTCAAAACAGAAAAAAGTTGTGATGATAGTTTTGTAATTATTTTTGAAAATAGGAAATAAAAACAAAAAATTGAAAACAAAGCAAACGGCTTTTATTTTCAATTCTAGTGCCATTGCCATCTCTTAAAATATCAAAATTTGCTTTTCCATTTTGATGCCTTGGAGAGATTTTCGGAAATGGATCCTCTAACTTTGCATTTGGTGACTTTGGTGACTTTCTTTCTATCTCTCTCATCTTTTATTTTCTCTATCATCTCTTTCCTTTATTTATTCTTATCTCTCTCATCTTATTTTCAACTAAAGTCACCAAAGTTACCCAAACCCAAAGTTAGAGAACCCCTCCCGGAGATTTTCACCTTAATTAGTTACACGACAATTTCCCTGGCGAGTAGATGATGAAGCTGTCAATGTCAGCCTACCCACAACAACCCAACTCTTGCCCCCAAATTGCAAAAAAAAAATTTAGGTTGAAGCCAAAATTGTTTATCAATAACCTTTGGCCAAGCCAAATTTTAGCTGCCGTAAAGAAAGTAGATAGTGGCAAATGACACTTCCAAATCCGCTTTTAATGCTTGCATCAAGCATATCCATGACAATGACATAAACTGGCATGACAATCCAAGGATATCACAAATTTTTTTGCTGAGTCTGAGATGTCTCAGTGCCAAACATTGACATAATCCGTAACACGACGTAACTGTGAAAAGCCCACCGGAAACAAGAAACTGAATGCAAAAATCAAAGCACCCGGTTTTTCAATACTGAAACGACAAAGGTAAATTGTATGAGGAAAGACACCCTGCTGACAGGGGCACATTGCCTCTGTGAAGGCAACCTAATTTCTAATTCTACCGTATTATAGAAAATGTGAACATTCACCCAGTTCACTTTTTGACATGTAACAACTATCACGTCCTAAACTAAAGCATGCAAATAATCCAGCTTTTAAAAATGGCTTATTTGTCTAAAAGTAAATAGAGGTAATTCCCAATCACAGAGAACATAATCACAGAAACAGCACCTTCACACTCACAGAAACAGAAAACAAAAGATAGAGACTGCAGATCTTGGAGGGTCTGCTTCCTCCCTGCCCAAGGCCCCAAATCCACGCCCAGTGACTCCCCCTTCCACCAGGATCATTCCCTCCCCTGTGTTCATGCTACTAAACGTTTTCCCCTTCTTTCCCACACCCCAATGCCACACAATGAAGGTTGTCACAGCCTAATCCTCTTCTTCCCCTTGTTTTCTATTCCCCTGCCACACTTTCCATTTACCTTCAGTGACCCTGGGATACCTAACATACCCACCTTATTCGTACTATGTAGGACTAGAAACTTTTCCATATAACAGCCGTGGCAAAATACTGGTCACGAAATCAACCCTTAAAAGTCAGAAAACATAAAGGGGACCTAGTGCACGAGGCTTCCACCTGGTAGGATCTAGGATGGGTAGATGTATGCAAACTTACCCTCACAAGCAAAGAGGTTGTTTTCGGGATTTGAACCTATGACCTCCAGGTCACGAGATAACAACTTTATTGTTGCACCAAATCTCGCCCTCAAAAAGCTAGAAAACATACAAGTTAAAGAAAGTGTCATCCAAATTTAATTATATTAGAAGCTTGTGCCATTTAGAAGCGAAGACAAACAAGCTCGGCGGAGGCATTGTCTTATACAATCAGGTGCAATGCCAGCCTGTTGTTCATGTTAAACCCTGTGTCATATATCAATTCCATTTTCTTTTTTCTTTTTTTTTTCTTCTGATCATTGGAAAAACAGAAAAATGAGGGGGAAACCATGAAGAGAAGAAGAAAACAGGAAGGAGTATTAAATTATAACAGTTGGACTGTACAGGAAGCTTGAGGCTCTAACAAAGTATTTTCTTCACTCTTCAGGCCCTACCTTTATCTCCAAAAGCCTCTCAACTGGTTGTCTGCAAATTGGGCATCTATTTGTCTGGAACCTCAAAACCTTTGCACATCCGCTGCACATGCACTGCAGAAAGAAAAGGAATCCAGCCAAAGTGTATGAAGAACTGAAGGATAAATTAAGTAGCTTTAACAGTTAAATTTGGCTAAATCATCATCAGTTTGCTAAGAGCTTAAAAGTTAAAACTGACTGGCGATAGACTAACTCAAGTTTCTGAAATAGAAGGGAAACATTTTAATAAATAAACCCGATAGTTACTAAGATTGATCGTGATATTGATGACTGCCATCAGCACGATTCTAATTAAATCAACTAATCAAAGAAAAATTCATTCAAGAAAGGGAAACAATACCATATGTCGGCAGGGATGGACGATTGTGTCCCGGGGCTCTGACAAGCAGATAACGCACTCCTTTCCTTGATCATTCTCGTCCAAGTCACTCTCCATTGAATTCCCAATACCATATATCTCCTGCAGCTCGTACCTCTTTCCATTCACCCACAAGATCTGCTTAATAACTTTCACCCGGAATTCTCCTTTCTCCTTCTCAAACACCGCCTGGGTTATCTGAGAGTTTGTGCCGCCAGATGTTGGAGTTTCATTTGATCCGTCATCATTACCAGATGATGCATCTGCCTTCACTGCTAGAGGGTAGACATCCATGTCGCCCACTTTCAATAACTCTGATTCCTCAAACATTGAAAAATCAATACCAGTTCCAGCTGGCTGTCTAAACTTCTGGCCAAGACCTTGCTGGAAATGCACAGTCACAGGTGCAAGATGGTTTTCCTTCATTGGCTTGAGGTTACAGCCTTCACCTTCTTTTGCAAAGAAAAATATGGTGATGCTGTTAAAGATTAAAAAGAAACAAAACTTTAGACAAAGTAAATGAAGAACTATAGTATAAATTGTCCATGTTTAGCATTTAAAAGCACTAAAGTAACGAACATGCAACTAAACTGATAGACATTAAGCTGCTTACTGCTTACATAAGGCTCCTCAATATAGGACTTGAATAACTACTTACAATTACTCAGAGTAATCTAGTGACATTTCAAAATCAGTTTCTTATGCAACATGGGCAAAAAGCACAAGTAAAACATGCACTGAACCAACTATTCAGAAACTTAATAGTTAATAGGGAAAGAGCAAGTATTGCTTCTATATATATACACCTTGCAACAAAGAAGCCAGTTTTTTCTTTTTCTTTTGCTAGTATCTTAGCCATGATTTTCAGAATAGTGATAAATGGACATATCAGTGTGACTTTCTTCCAACTTTTCTATTCCCCAAATTGCCAAAGTAGAACTTCAATTTATGAATAAAAGATATTAATGGCAGAAAAGGAAGATATATGAAAGTTAAAGAAGATTGTGCTAGAATTGTAAACCAGCCCCCAACAGCACAAAAACCTCAAACTATTGAGGAGCTACCGGTATGACTTTTCCTCTGATATGGCCTTGCTTCCATTCTTAAACAAAAGCTAAAATTAAAATGACTCAAATAACAATGAATTGAACGCTGATGACTTGACAACAATAACAGCTTAAAGTTACAACAGGAAACCAAAAGGTTTGTAAGCCAGTAATACAACATACAAAGTATTTCTTGCAGCCCCCCTTCCCCCGAACACTATTTTACACCTTACAATGCTAAATGGAGCAACATATGTTATGCACTTATGCTGACTAGTAATCCACACAATCACATGTTAACTCATAAAAAGTTGCCATAAGCCCATAACAGTCCAAAAATGTAAAGTTTCATTCAAAGCTTAGAAGATTGAGTATAATAATACAAAATAAAAGGACTAGCAAGCCATCAAGTAGCTTTGTCCATTTTATTTCTTAAATTAAATTGAGTAGTTAAATCCTGCACTGCCCCAACAAGCAAGCACTAATAAGTAATAACAACCCATTCAAGGGGAGCCGGTATTCTACAAAGCTGCCATAAACCCTACACCTAACAATCTCCTCCTTGTGCAAAACAAAGAAAGAAAGAGTACATAAAATAACTGGTCATATTTCAAAGGACACAGGTCCCAAATTTTCCGATTTCCCGTGGTATCTCCACACCCTTTAGGTGTGAGACTAATCCTTTCATGTGGGAAGCAATCAATCTACTTGGGCCTTCCCTACCAGGGGCATCTCCGGGACTCAAACCTTTATCCTTCCCTAGCAGAACAATAATTCACTTACCATTTCACATCCCCTTCAAACCCTGCAACTTCCCTTCATTTCACAACTCTCACACAACAACGATCAAAACCTTTTCCCACCAGGTGGGATGGACTACATGAATCAAATGACATCAATGTGTAATATAAAAAGCCAAATCCTTTCAACCTAAAGTTTTTCTTGATCTTCTATCCCTCTAATTATGGGTTATCCTCAACTCCTTCAGTTAGGTCTTCTATTAGTCTTCTCCTCACATATTCACTTCACAATTCACATGATGCATTATATAACCACAAATCCACAATATTACACACATTGATATATATTCATTTATTTACAATATTATAGTATATAGGCAATAAAAGGGGTGTAAACAGCAAAACTAACCTCCCAGAAACGGTGGCATCAAATGTAAAAGAGACAAGGAAGCAGCCAGAGTTTTCATCATCAGGTTCGATCTTAAGGGTCTCCTTCTTTATATTCACATCGTTCCTTATCGTAACCGCTCTCTGATGCTCCACGTAAGGTGGAGGAGGATTCATGGCCGGTCCACAAGGGTAATGATACTGTGGATGATGATGTGGCAGAGGTACCGCCGGTGGATAGTAACCGGGGTAATGGTACTGCGTCTGCGGGTAAGGATGATGCATGGGAGGAGGGTATTGGGTCGGGTACGGTGATGGGCCCGGATACACGAATTGATGATGGGTCGTGATTTCGGGCTGCGGCGTGACCGGAGGAGGAGGCGGTGGATGACTCCGTCTGGAACCGCCGGTGAGTCGGCGACGGTTGGTGCCGCCGCTGCTTGAGATGTTACCCATCACGGAATCAGAGGGTTTGGTTATTTTTAATAATTTTTTTGTGTTGCGGAAAAACCTTAACTGAAATCGAAACGCAGAGGGAAAAAAAAGGAAAGATAAAAGGAGAGGGGAGGGAGGAGGAAAGGAAATGAATGGGGGATTTAGAGAAGAAAAGTTAGAGGGTTGTTGTTGTTGTTAATTGTTTATTATGGAATGAATGCGTAGAGGGCATTTGAAGAGAAAGGGAATAGAATAGAATAGAATAGAGAAAGAGGTTGGATGGCAGGCAGGGGCACAATGGGATTGCGTAAAGCTCCACCAAGGAGGAACACCATTGATGAGAATGGGAAGATTATGCTAAAGTTTAACGCTTTTTCTTTTTCTTTTTTTTTTTCAATTAAATTGAAGATATTATATATTTTAGGCTTGACGACACTTTTGCTCTTCTACTACTCTGGTGATGTGCGACATTTTTTTCTCTGCAGTTTCTTTTGTCAACATTTCGTCCTTGTTTTTTTTAATATTGCAAATTCAATTTTTTTATTTAGTGTTCGTGAATTTTTTAATGATTAAAAGAAATGAATCACTCTTCTACTATCTAAGTACATGAAATTTCTGGTTGAGGTTTTACCTCATTTGTGTCTTAAATTCAACATGATTCAATGGTTTTTTTTTACTATTTATTAATTTTGTCCCTTCTTCATGGGATCTTCTTTTTTGTTCTACCACATGATATTTTATCGCATGAGTCCAACCGAAGGTTCTATACACTTAGACCAGTGGTTTGTCTTTGCTAATAGTTGTAAAATTAACGGACATTAGACGAAAAGACCAAATTTGTAACATTGAAAAATAAAGAAACCAAATCTACACACAAAAAACTATGAAAATCAAAATCGCACATGACCAATAGAAGGATGACTAAAAGTATAATTAAGACTATATTTTAATGACATTTAATTTATTTGCCTATTGAGAAGGAATTTTAGTTTTAGTTTTTTATTGTCATTTTATGACACAGGATTTATTTTGAGTAATGATATTCTAACACCAAAAGTTGACACCAATTTTTGACACCTTGGTTAATCAGTGCAAGTATTTAGTTAATTCAGTTCATTATATGGTTAATCACGTACAAATGTTTGGTTAATTCATAATGACCCATTAATCATATAAAGAACTGAATTAACCAGATACTTGCATGAGATTAACCAAATATTTACATGGTTATGGAAAATAAGCTTCAGATGACCCATTAACCATATAATGAACTGAATTAACAAAAATTTGCACGTGGTTAACCAAGGTGTCGCTGGAGTCAGGTGTTAGAATATCATTACTCATTTACTTTACCCTGTTAAGCGGACATTTGTCACGAAACCACCAATATTTGTTTTGTTTTTCAAACTGTTTTATAGAGTGATTTTTAAGAACTATTTAAAAGAAATGTTGTTTGGTAACGCTATTTCTTAAAAGAATTTTAAAAATGGTTACGTCTAATATGAAGGAGCTATGAAGTCCCTCGTACTTAGTATAATTTTAAAGTGTTAGTCTCCACCTTTATAAACTACGAACATCAAAAGGAGGAGATGGTCGCAATCTGCACATCCAAAACATCAGAATGATGCCATTGT
Source organism: Echinosophora koreensis (assembly GCA_035048595.1). NCBI lineage: Eukaryota > Viridiplantae > Streptophyta > Magnoliopsida > Fabales > Fabaceae > Echinosophora > Echinosophora koreensis. The sequence continues at coordinate 6,129,338 of JAPCYP010000012.1, read as the reverse complement.
CCCTGTTCCAAGATTGTAAACTAAAATCCACTATTGCAGCTAGATTCTTAGGATGATATATCCCGAAAAACTAAAATCCATGGCGTTTTGGTAATATTTGGTCTCTACTGGTTTGCCCACTAACGATTATTGTGAGGGACTCCTTTTCAGAGTTTCTTGTGCCAAAGAAAATGTATTTTCGGTTTCGTCTTCAGTGCACCACCCTCCCAAGTGGAGCAGTGGTGCACCACCCAGGTGTCTTCCCTTCCACCAATGAATGTGCCATCAGGATAAGTAGATGTCAGAAAGACTTTTCAAAAGGCGTTGCTTCGGTCCTCAATCATGGAGCTTGAGTATCAAAACTCATCCAATCATAACCGTCCAAATATTATTAAAAAAATCAACGACTGAGATTAACTTAGATTTAAAAGGACAAAATGGGAAGAAACCATATCATACCATCGTTGGCTTCCTTCTTCTCCGCCATCTCTGAGCACAGTCGCCGCCACTGCAGATCTAAGTTCACCGAGTCAGCCACCATAGCAGTGCCATTCCACCCACCTGCAACGTGGAAGCCACGAGCAGCACCGCCGTCCTGAATGATGCACGCTTCCTCGCTGCCATCCTCTCCGTTCTGCGAGACCACCGCGTCGCAGATCCGTGCCGTCACCACCGTGTAGCAACATTATCTCCTATCACCGCACAGTAGCCATAATCTTAACTCACGAGTTTTCGCGACCACAGTGCAAGGTTGTCTAGGAGTCACCACGCCATTGCAGTGTCTGTCTCTATTCCATCGCCTCAACAGAGCATCATCAACATTACTTTGGACTCACAGCGAGCAGTTCTGTTTTCTCCACCGGATCCATTCTCCGCCGCGCCTTGCCGTCGTCATGCACTATGTCGATGCTATCCACCGGAGAATGCAACTCTCTCATGGATTCCTTCAAGATGAATCCCTCAGAATGGGTAGATCTGGTCGGAAACCTTTAGATCGCATCGTCGGTGGAGGTGGCTGTGGCGGCACCTCTTTGGCAGGAGCATGGTAGCGTTGCGGTTGCGGCGAAGGAGGCGAATCGGGATCACTGGGGGCGGCGGGTTTCGAATGCAGAAGGGAGTTGATTTTTGTTCTTGATTTTTTCTTCTTTACTGGAATACCATTTATGCCCCTGGGAGGATTGATACTCAACTCTGAGGTTGGAGTATTGTAGAATCCGCCCATTCAAAGTTTAATGTAGTCAAACTGGTTGGGTTGAAAATTTGACTGGCATACATGGCAAATTGATTGGACATAAGACATGCTATGTGGGTAGTGCACCACTGCACCATTAGGTGGGTGGTGCACCATAGACTTAACCTGTATTTTCACATTTTTCTTTCATATATAGTTTTTTGTGAACCAAACAAGCAATGTTGTTGAATGGAAATGTTGTGACCCTTTTTGCAGAAGTGTTTGTGAAGTGGTGAAGGAACTTCTTTAATTTTGGGTCACGAGAGAAAGGACCTTTTTATTTTTATTTTGGAGTTATTAAGAATTTAATTCTGAAAACCCACGGGTCAAATTCTTAAATATTAGTGGCAATCGGATCTACAGTTAGCTATAAAATGATCTCATCCATCAAATTTTTAAAATGATATATCTAACAGTAATTAAGGCCCCTCACCTATGATGGATTTAGTAGCTCCCTCATGCTAGAAGCAATTAGGGATGGCAACGGGGCGGGCGGGTGCGGGTAGTGCTTCCCCCGCATCCATACCCATCAATATCCATGGATATTTATACGGGTAACGGGTATCCATGGATATCCGTGGGTATTTGAGAGTCTAAAATAAAAAGGAAAGGAAATAAAATTATACAATTTAATATAGCAATATATTATATTAACATTATAGAATATACTATATGTATTTTAAAAAAATATTATTAAGTGTTTGACCACTAAAAAGTATCAAATAAGAAAGAAAATAAAGTTTATTTCATATCAAAATGATAGAAATTGTCATAATATATATTATATACTTAACAAAAAATATTTATTATGAATATGTGGGTATCCGCGGGGCGGGTACTATGATCCCCATCCCCATTTAGTAGATATTCATTTGCTACCCATTGCGGGTAATCCATGCAGATATCCGCGGGTGCGGGTAATTTTGTCCATCCCTAGAAGCAACCTTTAAGAATTAAATAAAAAACATGTGCTTGCTAAATTTGTTTTGAAACTATTTTTTTAATAAAAAATAAAAACAATTTGGCAAAATTAACAATGTGGTAGACTCGTGCATCTACAACCTTCAAGGACGTCTTCAACGACCCATAATTAGTGTGAGCAAACAATTTTTTACAAAATAGCGTGAGCAAGCAAACTTTATGTTTTTTTGTTCAAAACAAGAAATTAGTTTTTGAGAACAGTAAACAAACAAACCCATAATTACAAAGCAAGTCATCATGTACGAAATTAAAAAGAAAATAATTCATTCATCTTTTTTTTTTTTTTTCCAGGGTATCCTCCGCACGCAACTGTGAAGACTAATCCCTCGAGCCGGGTAGGACCACAAGGACGACAAAGCTCTCCCTCAAGAGTTTTAACGCGCGTTGCTGTATTCCCAGGGACAAGATTCGAACTTGAGACCTCTGATTAAGCTGGAAGAGATCCGTGTCATCTCATCCAAACGTTCTTGAGTAATAATTCGTTCATCTAATATTGACTAGTTTAATTTTAGAGTTAATTTTAATTTGAAACGAGGCAAAAGTATCAAAAAAATGTCAACAAATTGCCTAAAATGCTATACTTAATGCACCATTTTTACGTAACACTTAAGAAGTCGATTCTTCCCTAACACATTTCTCATTTCTTCTCTTTTTTGGTATAGGTGAAAGTTGGTTTCTCATTTCTATATATGGCTTTAGCTGTAAAAGTTGGTTTCTCATTTCTATATATGACTTGTATAGTTGTTCTACTTTGTTCCTCCTCAACCTCTTCACACGATTTCCATCTCCAAAACCTTCATAAATATTCACTTATCAAAATTTGAGATCCATGCATGAAGTTTTATGCTTGTCTCCAGACATGAATAAGTTTCCTTTTTCTTTTTCTTTCACAATATCGGTCAATAAGCAAGGTATTAGGTATAAACATTACTTAAACATGTTATTAATGTATTTTCTTACTATCATGGTCCACATTGTCATTCTACATTAGTTTGATTTTCATAATGTTTACCCTGTTAACCTAATTGAATTTTTGGTTTGGTTCTATGTTTCACCCAACACAAGAGCTAAAGGGAGATAATGATGGAAGATTTCGCAAATTCACTTAGAAAGAATTAAAATCTGCCACTCGTGGGTTCCATCCCTCGGAAAAGGTCGGAGAAGGACATCATGGTTCTGTCTACAAGGTTGTATTATTCTCTATCACGTCATATAAACTTGCAATTTAATGTTGTACGTTTATTAAGCTTAGTTCCTATAATTAATGGAAAACTGATACATTGTTGGGGGTTGTGAAGGGGCGGCTTCGAAATGGCACTTTGGTGGCAGTGAAAAAGCTTTCGGTTGAGATTTGTGGCAGAATTGGCTACACTAGCACATATATATCAAGCTCCAAAACCTAGTCACTCTTCGAGGGTGTTGTGTAGAAGGAAGGCAAAGATATTTAATCTATGATTACATGGACAACAACCACCTTTATCACACTTTCTTAGGTAATATATATTTATAGATTTCTAAGCCTTGTAAGCTTTGAGGCAAATGTTCCAATTAGAGGGAATGTAAAAGCATGAGGTTTGGATTCTCTCGTGTGAACTTTTCACATTGATCGGATGACATGGCCAATTTGAATTGTGAATAGAGAAAGACACCAAAACAAAACTAATAAACTTTAAATGAATAGTGGTGTGGTGAGCAAGTGAAAATGTTCATACTGGTGCATTATTAGTTAGCCTATACGAAAAAGGGAAAATGTGTTATATTATTTTACTGGTGCATTGTGTATATGAAATGATGTGTGCTAGCTTGTGAATTGTGACAGGCTTGGGAAGCATATACAGTAAAGCTGATGATCTTATGAGTCTGGTGGATCCCATGCTGAACGAAAACTTTCCCGTGAAAGAAAAGAAGCGAAAGTATTCCTACTGGTAGGCAAGGGCGGAGCTAGGAAATTAATATGAGGGGGGCCAAAATCAAATACACATAATATGAAATAATAAACAAAAATTAATTAACATATAAAAAATAAATTATATGAAACAAATTTGATATATAATTCACAATTTGATATAATATAAATTACTCAAATTATATAAAACTATCAGTCAACTTAAATTATTCTTGTAAAAACATTGTTGTAAAATAAAAATGATATAAAAAGATTAAATATATATTATTCAAATTTTGTGATGCTAGTGAATTTAGAGCAGAAATTACGCTCCCTAAAAGACTTTAGAAGATGTTTCCAGAAGTCTTTAATCCTCCGGATCAAAATGTTTGTACATCCTCTAAAGGGTTGTCTCTTGAACTTTGTTGTTGAATTGATAAAGCTAATGTAAAAAAGCAATTTCGTTGGGGAAAATGAGAGTAATGGCATGCTAAATTGATCTATTGATCTGTATAAAAAGTTAAGAAAACGTGGGGGAGGCCATGGCCTACATAGGCCTCCCCCTCCTAGGCCTCCCCCTCCCTCCGCCCCTGCTGGTAGGGCTTATGTGAGTGCAAGAAACCGTCCAACTTCGGCCACAAATGTCTGAGGTTGTACAGACGCTGACTAAAAAGCCAGAGTGTGTTGATGATTCGGAGTCAACCGGATGTTCACATTGGGAGAATCTAGTCCAGTTCTAGTGGAGCAACCAGAGGCGGTCCTTTTCAGGAGGGGGCTCCCCTCAAAATTATATATTTTTATATAAAAATGGTGTATAACACACTTAAAATAAATTATGCAACATATAGTATATGCAAAATTTATAAATTATCATATAATTTATTTTGTAGTCATTCTTAGATCCTATTGATTTAAGAATATGATTAAAGTAATATGTACTGTTAATGTAAAAAGTTTTATATCGACATCCACTAATATTTTGATATATGTGTTTTATTTTAATAGTAATAATGTTGAGCTGTCAAGGTATTATTGGATGTCAGTGTAAAAATTATTTATACTGACAGTGTATAGAATTTAAACTCTTAAAAATATTTAAATACTTAAACAAAAATTATATATGATACTCTTAAAATAATTTGCATAATATATATTACATGCGAAGCCCACAAACTATCATGTAGTTTTTGTGGAACGATATTATTAGACCCTATTAATTTAAAATTATTTAAATAGCTAAACAACTTCATTAAAATGAGTATTATTTCCAACTCAATATCATTAAGACACACTATAACTATGTTTCTTCTCCTATGTATATCTGCTTCAAGCTTCCTAATCTCCCTTGCGTGCATCGCACCATTGCAATATAAGCAAATACTAACAAGGATTTCACAAATTGAATTTTTATTTACTTTATGTATTTGAGTGATAAAATTATGCATGAATAATTATAAATTTTAAGTAAATAATTTTGATTAATACCTAATAACTCCCCCAATTTTTTACTTAAGACCCGCCACTTCGAGCAACCTTTGCAAGCTCCATGATCTTTTTTTATTTCTATGCACAGAAGTTGATTTTTTGTGTTTTTTGCAGTACTGCTTTAGAAGAGAACCATTTTTTTTTAGAATGTTAACGAGTGTCTTTAGGATATTATTTAAGGAGTCAAAATAAAAAAATTTATATAAAAAATTATGTATTTAACATTTCAAAAAGTATGATACTTAATTTTTTAATACGAATTTTTTATTTATGGTTTTTTAATTAATGTTTTTTGGGTACTCGATTTTTTTTTTTACTTCGGTGTAGAGTCACATTGGGCGTGTGCACGCTGAGGAAGTCCAATTGGCAGTGCAGACTGCGAACATTTGGTCAAATCAATTATTTTGTGACCAATTCTTTGTAGATTGAATGACCTTATTTATTGTTGAAAAAGAAAAAGAAAAAAAAGAGTGATTAATTCATAGATATTAACTATGAATTACCAAGATGTGGTTGGTCCAAGTGATAATGAGTTTGGCCCCCTTCGGCAAGTGGTCAGGAGTTCGATCCCTGACTATTGTATATGGAGAAAAACCTGGTTGGGAGAGGTCAACCCTTAAATATCGTCCAGTACCTCGAGGGATTAGTAACCGCGTGCGCAGGATACCATGAGAAAACAAAAAACACTATCAAGTAGGGTTTTTTTGGCTTTATTGTCTAAAATAAAAATGTGAGTGTTATTTAAAATTATAGAATAAAAAAAGAAAGTTTTCATTGGCAAATGAAATATTTAAAATTCCAAAAAGTGTTATTTGCACATTAGGCACTCAACGCTGATTTCTGACCGCTAGTTTATTAGCGCTCAGTGTTAAGCGCCAAAAATGAAAATATATAAAGGATAAATTTAGATTAATTGAAAAACCCACAAATTGGACTAAAAAGGAAAAATAATTATGAATTGGAAGTAATAAATAAAATAGGGTAGATAATTTATTTAAAATGACCAGGAATAATAAATAATCTAATAGATTACCAGTGGTTGAGGTTCTCCCTCCTCTGTATCTCCGATTCAATATGAATGGTTTCTTTCTACTAGTTTTGTCCCTCCTTTCATGGATCTTTTTTTAGTTTCACACTTTCACTACATGGTTCTTTACCAAGAAGTTCAACTATAGTATCTATGCACTTGGAATAATACTCCCTCCGATCCTTATTATAAGAGGCAAATGACTACTTTTTTTTGGGTCCAAAATACAAGAGATATGCATGTATTTTGACAAATATTAAATGCTCATTTCCAATTTTACCCTTATTTATAATAGGGTTTATATTTACGAGAAAATACAACTTTCAATACAAGTAGGTCTGTTCATTAATTATTAAAGGGTTAAATTTGTAAATTTATATGAATATTAATTACAAATAGCTTATTTCAATGCATTTTCTTGATCTGTGTGTTTTAGAATTTTATCTCTTATATATAGGATCAGAGGGAGTAATTCATCTTTGTTGATCGTTGAAAAATTAACGGACACTAATAAGAGGACAAAAAATACAAGCCTTCTATTGATGAATGAAGAACGGGCTGAGCCCAGAGTTAACTATAATCGGGGTCCATTGTTTTGTGATGCTGATGCAAAACTTGGATTCATTTCTTGGAATTCTCTGTTTTCTCTAACTCTTTCTCTCTGTTTGCCACTTTGCCCGTTGTCACCTAAATTTGTCCATTCGTGTAAAAAGGACTCAACTCAACATGGCAAAGCAACTATTTCCAAATAGAACTTTACAATTCTGCCACTAATGTTTCCAATTAATAGTCATCCTCATCTATTAACAAATTGAATTTTGACATGGACTTGATGCTTTTCCTACTTGTCGATTTTATTCGTTTGGCAAACAAAGGGTTTCCTATTTCAGTAGCATATCGCGTGGTATTAAAAAAACATAATAGTATATATATCTAATTAAAAATATTTTTAATTAATGAGAAATAAGTTTTAGTATTTTTTAAAAATATAACCTTATTTTAGTAATAAAAAATTTAAAATTTAATAATACTTGAAGTCAAATAAATTTGAAAAAGAATTTCATTTTAAAAATAAAATAAAATGAAAAAGAAGTATTAGAAATAAAAAAATCATTAAGATAAAATATAATGTAGACAAATGTTAAAGGAGAATTATAAATGGCAAATTAAGTTTTTATACGATAAAAGTCATGTATAATTCTTTCTATATATAATATTGATAATTGGCAAAGAAAGTTAGCGTGAAAAGAATGGTACCGAAAAAACTATAAAAGGAAAATTCAGCCCACATCCATGGCAAAATGCTACCACACCTAGCTAAGAGATTATATATTTCAACTACCAATGGTGTGCCTCAATCTCCAGTTACCTGCATGCAATTAGAATTTAGATGTTGACCGAGAAGCAATTACTTTGAAAAGTTAGCTAGATGTAAAGAATACAAATGGTATACAGAAACAAGAAAATAAGACTTCAAGGAAGGGAAAAAATCGGTGTTCAACCATCAAGGTTGAAATCAATTGTGATCAATTTGTGTGTACGTAGGTTATTTTCCCTGCAGGCTCATAACAAGATACAGCAAATTCATGTAACAATTGAAACAAATTAATGTCCTACGTGAACTAACCAGTAACCACATCTTTCCCATATCCACGTGCGAGACACATTAACAAAGTACAGCATAGTTGTCACTGTTTTTTTATACAAAGCATAGTTGTCACTTTCCCTGTTTACATAACAGTAAATAACATCCTTTTAAAAAAAAAAAAAAAAAAAACAGTAAATAACATGCTGTATCCTTGTATTAGTACAAGGACTATAAAAGTTGCGTGTAACCTGCAAAGGGAAAAAACGTGCCCCAGCTCATGTGAATTAGTAAAAACAAAAAAGAGTTATTTGTGCAAGTATGATTTAATGAAAAGTCAACAATTCAAACATACTCATTGACAACTGTTTTGTTTTTTGTTCTTATGGTATCTGAGTTGTCAGAATATCGCTATTTGAATTCTTTGAATTATTCGGACACTTGCTTGTGAAATGTAACAAATACATATTGCGAAAAATATCGAATACTCCTATTTCCGGTCAGAGGAAGAATGCTTTGATGCACAGAGTTTAAATATGAAAAGAGAAAGAATGGGTACCTTTAGCATAGGAAGAATGGAGGAGAAAGAGGAAACCCGTGGAGGGAGAAGACGAGCAGGCACGGAGGTGCGACCGGAAAGGAGCTGGAGGCACGAAGGAGGGTTGGGCGGTGCTATTAAGGGCTGGAGGTACGAAGGGACCGAGTGAAGGGGAGGAAGGCAAGTTGTGGTCTTGCAGTAGGTTAACATCAATTTCCCACGGGCTTGGCCGTGGGAAACGCCGCCTATTTTTGTGACGGGCGCAGTCTTGGGAAACTGCTGGATTTTGCGATGGGCCCGTCTGTGGGAAACTCCATGTGTCTTGACAGGGCCCAATCCATGGGAAAACCAAACCTTTTCCCAGGGCTTGGTCCGTGGGAAACAGCGCCTTCTGGTACCTACAACCCAGCCCGTGGGAAATAAAGCAGGAATGTTTGGCGCCTCTTTTTCCCAGGGACCAACCCGTGGGAAATCAAATGAGAGGTTTACGAGGCCTTGACCGTGGGAAATGCAAAATTTTATAGGGATTTTTTTCCCTGGGTAAAAAGCCCGGGGAAATAGCTTAATTTCTTGTAGTGTTTTATTTCATATTTTCAAAAATATTTATAAAATTGACACCTTATTTTTCTTTTATTTTCTGTTTTTAAAAATTTGTACAGAAAACATTGAATTTTTTTTATTGTTTTCACTTTTCCTGTACAATTTTTTGAAAATAAGAAATAAAATAAAAATAATGTGATAATTTTATAATTATTTCTAAAAATAGGAAATGAATATAAGAAACTTAAAATAAAACAAAATATACTGGTTCAGAACAGTTGCAAACTCAATTTGAAAAATTAAATAATGATTTCAGGAGCTATAAAAGTTTTCTTGGAAACATTTCAAAGTGTACACCCATATTGGTGTTCAACGAGTGCATTTTAATAAGTCAAAAGACTGTGCTACTTTAAAACACAGCCGTCACAAAATACTTATGTGACTTGAATGAACGAATTTTATTTGAGGCCACTTCAACTTAGACAGAGCTATTACTCATGCAAGCTTAACAAGCATATGGATTCGAGTGCACGAAGCAAGAAGAAATTGCATTAGTCTAATTTTCAAGAGTGTACATGTGTGACACGAAGGGAAAAAGCTGGAAATGACTAATAATGTTAAACAATAGGATATACAGTTCATTGTTCGCTAAAGCTTGGTATATATGTAGCAAATAAAAAAAAACTCGTGGTTCATTAGCACTATTAATGGTCTATGATGCTACTCATTTTCAACCAATCCAATCTAGTAAAAAAAAAAAATAGTGTATAACTAATTAGAACAAGGTGCGTAATTTGAATTGAATTGTATTGAAATATAAACTAATGAAGTGAAGCCAAGACGTTTAACTAATCATCAATAACAACAAAATTGACAACACAACAATGAAAATGATTGGTGGATACGTCAACTTTAAGATGACAATGATCTTTACTAGACGGAGGACAGCATATGTCAATAATTTAACCTCTAAACTTGTAAGAAAGAAAAGCAAATATCAAAACAAAAATAATTTTTTTCCCCCTAAACATACCTAATAAAGCTTACTGTCTAGCTAAGTCAATGACAATGTGGACCACTAACACACCTGTGCATAATTAACATATTAATCACTAATCAGACACCAAAGGAGATTAGGAAACCTTGCAAAGTTTGCAAACCCTTGCTCTTTGGTCCCTCCCAAAAGAAAGATGGAAGGAAACAAAGATCAATAGACCAAAGGAGATTGAAAGTACTGAATTTAAGAAAAAATAGAAACCACTTTAACTTTTCCTTGATGAATGAATAATATCAAACAGCATGCATGGCTCCTCGCACGCCATTCATTAAGGCCACCACTATGCTGATGGGCTCTACAAATGGCATACAGGGAGCCAGGCACACTTAGTATATATATGCTATATGCTATATATAATTAATATGCAAAAAACAAATGCAAACGTAGCACTATTTCACTCTCTAACATGAAATATGGTATAAAATGTATAGAGCAAACCGAATTTTGTTCTGTTGATAAACCACTGAGGCTGAGGCATGAAGTGATCTGCAAGTAGCATCTAGCAGCAATTGAGCAGCACATATATATATGCAGCATGAAGGAAAACAAGGCCCCTCCATGCCCCCCCAAAAGACAAAAGCACCCCTCTCAGTTCCTTTGGCATGAAGCAAAGGTAGCTTTGTAAATCACTCTACCTGAAGGTCAGAATCACCTTGAAGGGTGTATTGTAGGGTTACATATATGAATGAGATATTGAGAGGCAAGAAGGAGGTGAAGGTATATATATAGATAGACAACGAGAGCTTTGTCCTGTTCAGTAGAGGCTACTATGGCTCTAGGGATGTCTCAGTGTTCAATTACTTTTTATATTACATAAAGGGCATGCCATTTTTTATCTTCAGAAACAGATTTGTCTGCAAGTGCTTGGATCCACTTAGATTCCTATTCCCCCCACAATTGAAGTTCTTTAAATAATATGATATTTCTCTCTCTTGTCCTTTTCCCTTTTCACTTTTGTGTTGTTTCTTTTTGTTTTCTCATTTGGTGTAGACTGTATAGTAGTATTACATGATGTAAGAATTAAACACAGTATTAAGTATTAACAAGGAAGCCCCTTAGGGAGCACTTGCCACTCAGGTTAGGTACCTGTTTGTCTTCTTTGTTTTTCTTCCTTTATTCCACCTCTTTTTCACTGAACCAACTTCTGCAGGCATTTCAAATCAACTGTGAATTGATCACTAACAATTGATGCAAGATTAAAGCAGTTCAAGTAAGAAACAGTTCAAATATCTCTCTTTTTTCTTTACCCTATAGAACTAAAATTAGCACTACAATCTTGATGCGTGTTTGGATAAGCATTTGACAAACGTAATTTTGGATTAAATTGATTTTGTATGTAGAATTGATTTTAGTTAAAAGTGAGATTAAAGTAAAGTGATTTATGTTTGAATACCTTCATATATAAAAAAAGTGATTCAAAGTGCTTCTCCAAGAATAGAAGCTACCAGAAGCTACTTCCCCCGAGAATTGATTATGGATGCAAAAGTGCTTCCCTTACACAAGGCCAAACACCTCCAAATTAGTTAAAGCCACGTTTGACTCAGAAAGCACTTTTGTTGGGTTGAAACGTGTTTGTTATTCTAGCTTATCTCTAGATTCTCATTATTCAGTAACATGTGGTCTATTGTGTGAACATGAACAATAGAAAAGATTAATTAAAATAAATTCTAGAAAGACAAGTGTGAGAAAGTATCTAATTATGTGTCCATTTCTTGTGAAATTTGCTTAGCAAATCTTGAAGCTGTATTCTTCTTACCAAACTACGTGTAAGTCTACTGTCGTACATTACCTATACCAGTGCTTTGAAATTGCTCCTCAAGCAAGAATTGATGAAATGGAATTGTTAAAAAAATTGAAGACATAAAACTTGATATATTCGACCGGAGAAAAAAACAACAAAAAGAGAAAGACAAATTTGAAGGCATAGAAGAACTAAATGGCAGAATGAATTGCATACATGGTAACTAAAAACAATGAAACATCCCTTAGGTGCTCCTGATTTGCATAAACAATAATATAGTCACGGGCAAATGCACATGCAAAAGCAGAGTGGTTGAAAGAGAGGGTTCACTTCAAGTAATACAGGAATCTCAAGTAGGACCAGAAAGAAACCATTCCTGAAACAAAACACGGTCAAGTTGCAAAATAAAGCTGCAGATGCAGATTTTCCATACTAAGAATATTATGGAGAATAGTGTGGCAGACAAATATTTAAAACAAAAAATGGATGGCATAAAATAGGAGCTACATAGCTACATAACTCGTTTTGCATGATTGGAGGGAGCTCGCAAATTGTGATTTATTTCCTTTTCCAATTGCAGATTCTATACTCTGATGTTCTTGTTAGTTTCTGCTTGGTCTCGTGCGTGCACATTAATTCTGGTACCTATGGAATTAAAATACCATGGTACTCTCGCCATAATACTAAGTTCACTAGCCAGATGAACCTATCACAAGATTCACGGGTAACCATGGTTCCTAAAATTCTGAAAAAAAAAACAAAAACAATTTCCATTATTCTCTTCTAATTTCAATCCCTCCTTATTTAATTTACACACTTAACTGCCAAATTTTCTCCTTGAGTTTCTCTAATTTCCATATGATCAGGCGGTGGCATGGTTAAGCAATAACTTATATTTGGTAAATACCTTAATTATGGAGACACCATTTTGGCAAAAACAAAACAGTACTGCTATAATTTGTAATGAGAGGTGACTTTAGTCCTCTTTGATTTTCATGAAAATAGCATTGTGATTGGTACTTAAAACCGACCAACACAATAACTACAATAAATTATTGAGCTACAATAGGAGGAATGAAATCCGTACTAGTTGTCTTGGAACAATAGAGAATATTATACATTATTGCCTCATACGTATAAAACAAGTTTTACTAAGACTTCCAAATCCAATATAGGCCTAACAAGTGAAATGGGTTCACCCCTCTCCTTGTGCGTGGCTCGGAGAGGGTCCTCCCAAGTCCAAACTGTTTCTTTGATGAGGGATACATGTGAAATATATAACATATTACGAGTGAAGGGCCAGATCGGTCCCTGTGACCCACTTTTAGTCTCTGAAAAAAATAAATTAATTATTTAATTCTCAAAATTTCAAACGTGGGACACATTAGTCTTTAGATTTAGTTCCGACGTCCATTTACTTGCCTACGTGTCCCATTAATCATCCTATTTGACCTGTTAGTGATCTTGCATGACTTATGGTGAATTTTCTCTGTGGAAAACAAATAAAAAGTGAAAAAAAAACATAATTTTAAAATTTAAATACCTGAAAATTATGCAGTTTTTTCACTTTTCATTAATTTTTTACGGTGGAAATTTGTCATATATAGGCCACGCATGACTACTAACTGACCAAGTAGGATGGTTAATGGGACACTTAGGCAAGTAAATGGACGTTGGAACTATATTTATGAAATAATTAATGTGTCCCGCATTTGAAAATTTGAGGGACTAAATGGTTAGTTTATTTTTTTCAGCGACTAAAAGTGGGTCCCTAAAATTTTTCAGGAACCAATTTGGATCTTCACTCAAATAATAAATTACATGTAGAATATCATAATTCAATATTCCAAGATCAGATAAAAAAAAAATATAAGATACTTAGAATTTAATCATTCCATAATAAATATTATGAATATAATTTTGATATACTATCGACATAAAAAAAATTATATTGTCAATTAATTATAAATCATCTTGTCTATATCTTTTAAGATATTCTTTTATAAGAATGAAACATTTTTAATAATATAATAATTTACAATTACCAACATGTGGTTGGTCTAAGTGGTAAGGAGTTTAGGCACCTTAAGCAAGTGGTCAGGAGTTCGAATACTGATTCTTGTGTATGGAGAAAACCTTGTTGGGGTGGGAGAACTCACATTGTGTGCCTAACAGGTTCCCCGACATAGATTTTACAATTAATTGACAATATAATTTTTTTTTATTAATGATGGATAACAATTAAATCTAAATAATATTTTTAGTTCAGGGACAATTCTAATTTCTACCGTATGCTTTTTTTTTTTGCTTTCCCAAAGTACCATACTTTATTTATTTTATAGGTAGTTGTGAATTATTGTCTAATATAGTTGTTCAAATAACTCTTTAAAATATGTTGATCCAAGTGAAACAGTAATCTAGATTCATTAATTAAATTTATGCTATTGAAAAAGTCAAAAACTAAAAGGACTTTTCGCTTAGGCGCTTCCCGAAAAGAGAGTGCCAAAAGATTAGTAGGTCGCAAGTTATAAAAACAATGTTAGAAATGAGCAACATAAATAACTTCGGCACGGCGGAAGCGCCGGCTTGTGGGTTATTTTCGGGGGATTCTTGGGCAGATTTGGGCCGGGTTGGGTTTTCTCGAAAGTGAATTGGGTCAGAATGAATGTCAGTGTCGCGTCCTAACGAACAGTGAATGGGCTGCTATAGAAACTGTTGCCCGGTGCTTTCGGATTTGGGGTTAATTATTCTATTCGGGCTAAATTTTGGGCTTATTTTCAAGACTGATTAATTCCGGAATTTGAAGTATTTTCAAGGCTGATTAAAAAGTCTGGAGTTAATCCTTCTACTCACCCGTAAACAAAGAATATATTAAGTACTTCTATATTCTCAAAAAATTGTATATAATAAAAATTTTTTTATTGAATATTTTCTTAGTTTAGTATCAGGTAAATTTTACATACAGAAAAACTCCAGTAAAAAATAAAAACTAAAGGTAGAACTAATACCAACTTAAAACTTCTTTAATGCTACAAGAAGAGTCAACCACCAACTTATTCAAGCCTTCATAGTGTTATAGATAATTCCAGAAATTTATGTGTGATTCGAAGTTCTCGATCTGTTGTAGTTTCAACCTCAAACATCGGACTTTTTAGACAATTCCATGTACATTGGGTACTCGCGCTTCTGATTCTTCTTCTGATTCTTGTAAACCAACCCTCCCAATCCAACCAAACATACAGCCCCCAATACAAACCCAACCACTGCTCTATTCTTCTTCTTCAACTCAGGATACTCCTCACTAATCACTTCACCACTATCATCTTCAGCACTATAATTGAAGGGCAACACTGGTGGAGTTGCATCAACTTGGGGAGCCATAACATCATCAGAAGTAGCATTAGATACCCCTGCAGAGTACATGGATTCTATAGGACTAGGACTAGGAGCTCCATTTGGAGAATAATAATCATCATCGTCAACATCTTCTGCATGTGCAGGAGAAAGAGAAGGGTTTTCAGCATAAGGGTAGTCTTCTTCTATATCTGGGGCGTAAGCTAAAGGAGAAGGAGAAGGAGGGTATTCTGGAGACATGTCTTGATCTTCTTCTTCGTCATTAGGGTATTGGGGCTCTGGGGACAAATCGTCTTCGTATGAAGGAGAAGGAGAGAAAGGGTCTTTATTATTGATCATGTTTTGATCAGGTGCGAAAGCAGGTGCAGGTTGGTTGTATGGCTCTATAGGAGAAGCTTGGATCATGGGTGAACGGTGTGTTGCTATAAGAGCTAACAGAGTTATTAGTAGTTTCAAGAGCTGAGACATGGTGGCCAAATGAGGTATTAGGTATATTTTGGATGGTTTTCTTTGATTAAAGTGTTCAAGGGTTGGATGAGAGTTTGAGACTTAATTTTGAAGGCTTGAGATAAGTTAAGCTTTAATATATATGCATTTGGAAGGGACGCATGATGCATGTAATCTAAGGTTGATATGGAAAGTTGCATGGAGAAATCATGGGAATTCAAGTTTCGTATTCACCACAATGAATATATAGTTCTTTCCAAATTGAAGGGCGATTTAAGTTACAATGTGACAGTCAGCACATTAATTACCTGAAAGCTTCTTTTGTGCCTATTTAATAATTTTTTTTTTTTTTTTTTTTGTGCTGAAAGCTTAGAAACTTAAATTTGAGGGTTGCCTAATTGCCCCCATTTATTATGGTGATACATTGCATGAAAATTGTGTTCTTAATTTCGTTAAAGAAGGGAGCGCGTTTGTTTCTCTCATCATGATATTGACAACTTGACACATATATAAACGAAATTACAAATTGATGTAATTTATTTATTAAAGACATGCAATCCATATCTTATAACTATTTTAGGCAAACGTGGTTGCTTCGATAAAGAGGTGCAGGAATGGTTATTTTGAATGCCAAAAGAATGTTATGTCTCGAGTTTGCTATGCATAGCCATGAGTCCTGACCCTGAGTCCCTGACCGAAACTTTACAAACATATGCCAAGGAACATCAATTATTCAAACTAGTAGAGAGACGTGCTTATTTTGTCAAAAAAAAATAGAGAGGCGTGCTTATAAGAGAAAGACGTTTTAATCATATAATTATAGGATATAATGTTTAAAATATAATTGAATTATAATCATAATCATAATTAAAAGAAAATTTCAAAGCCAATAATTTATTTGATATTTCTGCAATACCGTTTAACAAATAACATTGTGTTCTAACTATTTAGCGAAATTAATTGTCCGAATTAGATCATCCACAAAATTCCCTTTGCTTTTATTTGTTGTCATAATAAAGCATTGAGTCTGATGTATTAGTGGTACTGGTACATCTCTGTTTTTATTTTTATTTTATTTTGTTGGGGGTTTCTACATGGTGGTGGTCTGCCAATTTGGGAGCTCTCAAACTGGACCTGGATGTACCCGCTGTCTCGTGGGCCCAGTTTCTCCAAGTTACCAGTTCCTTGGGCCTTTTCTCTCGATGAGGAGGCCCATACAGGACTGACCAGCGAAAATAACAGCAAAAGAGAGCCTCCTCTCGTACTAATATTTTTCAATCAATTAATTTAAGGATTGAATGGCAGAAAAGTATTTTTCTTTTTCATGAGAACAATTTTTTTTTTTTTTTGGTAATTTGACTTAATCGATTAATTTAATGTCTGAAAAGTACATTTTTCCTCGAGGACTAATCTGATGATGTGAGGTTTGACATTAAATAATTAATTTGATGTTGAAATTTGACATTTCATATATTTATTCCTAGAATATGAACCTAAAAATATCTCAATTTGTACAAAACCAAAACTTAAAGCAGTTGATTACTTGATGATTTTAACGAGAAAATCTAAACGAGAAATTGCGTCTAAGCAGTTCACAACAATAAAGTTCACAGATTGTTCTCATGGCTACAATCAAGAATCACCTTATAGCACCTCAATAAACGAGCATGATCGGTGAGTAAGTAAGGTGATTATTTTATTTCTCTTGCTTTGCTCGAGTCCTGGAAGCTGGAATCAACAACAACGTTCTCAATGTGCCCAACTTTTCTACAATTCCACAAAAAATACTTTCAGGATATGCCCAGAAAGGAGAATTTCATCATGTAAGATGATGCTCTAATGGTACTTGCTTTCTAACCACCGCTTAGTCTTGAAAAATTACAAATGGTTCAGATTTTTTAATATGATGCCCAAATTTTAAATGATGGTTATCATCACGATTGTGATTATGAATTGTGACCACAGTTCCATTGCAGACATCCCAAAACTATAATTTTCTAACTGTTAACAGCAATTTAAAATTATGATGATGCGGTCATATTAACCAGAGAAGCAAGAGAAGTCACGTCCATTCCTCCACATGTTCCTAGAATACTAGCAATTTCCAAAGTGGTTTTGTTTCTCACAGTTTCATCTCCTATCAATAGGTTTGTCCCCTCTACTGCCAAATGCCAAAATGTTAGTGTGCCGACTATTAAAGTACTCAAACTTGTTTGTTCTACTTTTTTCAGTAAGCATGCATGTGTAACCTGAATTTTTCAGCTGGAATTTGAAGAAGTGGTTTCCGGAAATTCTTAGCTATCCTTTCAGAGTTCATTGATGATAAATATATAGGATATAAATATTTAAATATATTTCTAATAAACTGTGTAATACATAAAACTTTAATTATATATTTGAATAATAATAAAAATAAACCCTTAATTTGCACTTTTAGTCCCGTTATTATTGGTCATGTGTGATTTTGGTCTCTATAGTTTTTTCGTAGCATATTGGTCCTCCTATTTTTGTAATATTGCAAATTCGCTCTTTTCGTCTAGTGTCTGTCAATTTTCCAATGATTATCAGAGAATAACTACTGCTCTAAGCAAACATAATCTCAAATTCAGTTTCTCTCTCCTTTGTCTTTCCACTTTAACATGATTCAATACGTTTAAAGTACTGATTTGTCTTTGCTGATCAATAAAAAATTGATAGATATTATATGGAATATCCAAATTTGCAATATTTAAAAAGTATGGTGACCAAATGTGCTAAAAAAAATATAAGGATCAAAATCGCACATGATCAATAACCGGGATCAAAATTGCAATCAAGTCAAAAATAAATAAACCAAATTAATAGATAAAACAAACCTTTTAAATGTGTAAGCCATCCTACTTATTTGTAGAGTAGGTCAAAGAAGGTCAAATACAAGCCACGCCGCAAGCTCCTCTGTGTCGCCATTCCTACACCTCACCGCCAACTTCGATGAGTTAAAGACCACGTGACCTCACACTCGAGAAGCTACGTTACCCAGCGACATAAAGTTGCCCGGGAACGTGGGTAAACTTATCTGAACTTGTTTTTGTTAATAGTTTTTCTTATTGATGTTGTGGGATCTTATTACCTATTAAATCAATATATTATCGCAACTAAGCTTAACATCTTCAATTAAAATGCTTGTAATATCATTTGGTTCAATTTTAGCGTAGCTATAATAAGGGAATGTGCAGGGAACAAAAGGCAATAAGTCTTGCAACCTCGTAAAGAAAAATTAACATATTTTTGTAACACAATAAATACGCACTCTTTTAAGTCAGTTTCTCCAAATTATTGTCCTCTAATCAAAATCGTTGCGCTCGATTGAAAAAAATAAAGGAAATTCCCGACCCGGATCCTTCATACAACAATTCCAAAAACAAGTTGTCGCAAACTCGTAATCGCATGACACTAATCGTTAAAGCCACCATAGCTTGCGCGGCTTGAAATGTTCTGTTTTATTAAATGCCAAAACCTAATCTACAATATACTAAATTTGTCTCTTTTATATATTCATTTTTATGACACCTTCACTACTTCAAAGTCACCTTTAGCCTTCACTAATCTCAGTCTAACCGAAATTTTTTTATTTAAGAGGATAAATTCTCTTGAATTCTTAATTATACCTTTTTTTTAAGACAACATAAATATAAAACCTTATTAAGAGAAACCAATATCCTTAGAGTACCTGCATCACAAGGTGCTTACCCGGTTCTTAAGTGTAAGAACCTTAAGTGTAAGACTGGGTGCTTGTTGGGTTGTTGGGGAGGGGGGAGGGGGGTGCTTTATATAAGAACCTGGAGAGAGAAAGTGCTTATACAAGCACCTCTCCTTATAACAAAAAACGGAGCCTTTTAATTTTTTTAATAATAAATCGGTTGTAAAATAAAGTAAATTATTGATAATGTAAGGATGTGGGGTTATTGATGGAATCAAATTAGGAACCTTTTAGAAATTGCTGAGTTGGAACAGATGATATGTAATGGTGGAACCCATTTAAAAACTCCAAAGTGTGGTGCTGGGATAAAGATACTCTTAACACTTAGACAAATAAATCTTAATTCACTTTCATTTATTTACTAAAATCCATTATTATTTAAATATTTTACACCTCTTTCATATTTATATATAAATATTTACTCTATAAAAAACATCATATACTTTGATATACTCATCCAAAAAAACATTTCCTTTCGTAGTTCTGTGTACTTTCATCTCTATGTTAACTAATAATGGCAGAAGGGGCCACAATAAGAAGCTTGGGTGGGGCAAGACGATGTGTCCTTTTCACCCCTTTCAAGATCATCTTTGGCTGCCATTTTTCTCCTGTTTCATTACGGTTTCTGTTAGTTTTTGTTTTTTCCCATAAACCATCAACTAGCCGAAGTTCTACACTTGAAATGGTATCCCTGTTTTTCTAACCGTGCGGCTTATATATCAAGACAAGTGTCAATTATTTATCTGTTGGTAATTTCGTTATGCATTGCACTGCACTGAGTTGTAGTTTTGAACACTCTGGTTTCAAAATCTTTATCTCCCACCCTACCCTCATAAACTCACATTCTTCTCTTGAACTGGAATATCATTGTCCTCATCCATTCATAAATGCATAACAAGCAATGTTTTAAATTGTGGTCGCGATCGTATTGCATTTTCAATTATTGCGGATAATTACGGGAAAATACGATCGATGTGACTGTAATAACGGTCACAATACGGTTTTGATGACTGTCGAAACCAACACGTCGCTGCCCAGATTTCGATTTTGGACCCAGATTTAAAACTTTATAACAATTAAAGATATATACAGACCCCATGATCACCTCAGGCCCATAAAGATCAGCACAGGACCACCTTTCAATTTCAGAACAGAAAATTAAACAAGGCAAGGACCACAGTGAGCCCCAATAGCTAAATCCATTAAATGTGACAGGATTAAATAGACACAACCCTTAGAAAGCTCATCACTACACGTGATCCCAACATGTGTACCATATATTTTCAAATTCCCCCATAAAAAATAGAAAAACAATATGTACTGACAGAAAATTCGAACACGATACCATTAGCAAATTTAGCAGAGTGTTGAGAATACCTAGGTAACACTTAAAATACGTAAATTAACACGAACACATGTCTGTTGAGTTGTTACCGCAAATAGAAATTAATTAAATACATAGTGACGAGGATATACAAATTCCAATCCACCATGCATATCAAACCCTCCAAGCTAGGCTGCACCAAATTAATTAAATCACAGATTTGAGGAGCTCCTGAAAGAACCAAGAGCCTTCGCCGCCTGTGCTCTCAACACGTACTGGTGGTAGATTGCAGCAATGGCAGCACCGATGAAGGGTCCGACCCAGAAGATCCACTAATAAATTAACACAATCCAATTAATACAAACCCATTTCAGAACCAAATTTTGTACCAACTAGCTAGGAAGCATGAAAAGAAAGATAGAATTAAGGATACAAAACATATAGAACCAAATTAAGGCATTGGTTCCAATTAAAGCAAGTTTTTATTGAAAAACTGCTAATAAAATCAAAATATTAAACCCATCATTTTTCAATAAAAACTATATTTCATTGATTCTTTAATTAATATCCTTAGAACATATATACCTGGTCATCCCATGCCTTCTCGTTGTTGTATATCACAGCAGCACCCAAGCTTCTAGCAGGGTTGATGCCGGTTCCGGTGATAGGGATAGTGGCCAGGTGAACCATGAACACAGCAAACCCAATTGGAAGTGGTGCCAACACCTATTTAAAAAAACAAAATTGAAGTACTCTTTTTCAAATTTCAGATTCAATTCACACAAGAAAGTACAAAACAACTTTGAAATGTAAAAACAAAAGGGTAATTTAAGTAACGTACGGGAACATGGGAATCTCTAGCATTTCTCTTGGGATCAGTGGCAGAGAAAACGGTGTAGACAAGAACAAAGGTGCCAATAATCTCAGCGCCCAAGCCAGTGCCTTTGCTATACCCATCAGCTAGAACATTGGCACCACCTTTGTACCTATTGTAGTAGCTCTTTTGGAAAGCCTTGACCAACCCAACACCAGATATGGCCCCCAACACCTGAGCCACCATGTAGAATAAAGCTCTCACCAGTGACACCTTCCTCGCCAAGAACAATCCAAATGTCACCGCCGGGTTTATGTGACCCCCTGAACATAAAAAAATCACATTTTCATATGTTATAGCTGTCATACATATAAAAGTGTAGTGTTTTAAAATGCAGACCAGGTGATGGAGAAATGGTTTTTTTTTAGTCAAAATTCTCACATTAACTGCATTTAGTAAATCGAAATCATTTGGATGAAGATTAGATGACTCGGATTCCGAGTTTATTTTATAAATTCGTTGTTTAAAATATAAATGTCCAATCTTGATCCAACGATTCTTACTTGCTACATGTAGTGAATTCAGGAAATTCTAACCGCAAACACTCTTATTTTCAGGTAATGCATCACGGCAGCGACATCTTAATTGTCGCATCATGTTATAATGACTGTAGTGTAACCGCAATTTAAAATCTTATATATAAATATATGGTTTTAATTAATTTGAACCAAAAACCAGTTCAATTATCTAAGAAGATGGAGAAAACAATTTTGAAGTATTAAAACATAAATAAATAATTAAAATAGAAGTTAATAGTGATACATGAGTCTTATGTTGTATGAAAAGATGAGAACTAGCTTGTGATACATACATGAGTAGTGTTATGTTGTATGAAAGAGTGATGAGATATGTAGTTACCGGAAATTCCGGCGGTGCAGTAGACGAGGACAAAGATCATGCCGCCGAAGGCCCAAGCAATGCCAAGGATGCCAACACCGCCACAAGCGTCGCCGCCGTGAGCAGGGTCGGTCTGGATGTTGTAGCCAATGACGGTCAGAACGGTAACGTACAAGAAGAGGAGGGTGGCGACGAACTCGGCAATGAGGGCCCTGTAAAAGGACCACTTGCGGAGCTCGGTGGCGTCGAAGAGTGGCGCCGGTGGTGGGTCATGGTAGTCCTTGTGGCGCAACTCATGACTCTGTGCTGCGGTTTCAGGGTCTTTTGCCATCGATAGAGAGAGATAGGAACAAGGGACACTCACTGGCTGGGATAAGGTTCAAGCTAGCTAGCTGTATGTGGGAATGGAAGTAGATAAGGAGTGTGTATTTATACCAGGAGTTTTATTATTTAAATAAATATTTTAAGTATGATATCTCGTTTATATCTGCATGCATTATTACTCTAAACTATCAATTAACGTGTGTTGATACATTATTAAAAAAGTAACCTTACCCAGCAACTTTTTTAACTTTTCTTCATGGCACTCTTTTGGCTATACACGATATCTACTAAAATATGGTGTTGTCTTAGGTGCACCACCCACCAAAGTGGTGCAGTGGTGCACCACCCACATGGCTCATTGTGAACCAATTAAATTGCCATGTGATAAGTGATAATTTATTTGACTTTTCAATTTGATTTGTATTCAAATTGTATTTGTGAAGTATATTGACATCAAAAATACATTATCACAAATACGGAATACTTCTGAAAATTATGTATATTTTAATTAAATAAAAATAGAAAATGATTAATTTATTATTTGATGGTTCCAGATCTGCTCCACACATTCCCATCTTCTCCGACCCGCCGGACTCTCCACCGGATTCCTCGACGGCGTCTCCGCCTCGTGACCCATCAGCTCCATTGCGCAACCCATTCATTGACCCATCAATGCCGCCGCCGACAACCCAAGCCCCCAACTACCAACAAATATCGCAAAAGCGACAGCGCCTCGAAACCAATCGAGACGCATCAACCCTCCATGCCTTCGAGCTTCGACCAACCGCCACCACCCTCCTCGAATCAAACGACTTCGAATCTCTCCAAACCCTCATCCACAAATTCGCCCACACCTAAAAGAAGAAGGAACACTCGAAGACGCCCCTCTTCGTTTCCATCGCCTTCCATTTCAGTTGCCATTGTTGACTGTGGGCGCAGTAAGACAAGACAGATCTAGCAGTGGGTGTGCAAAAGAGGTGCGGCTGCGGTAGGATGATACCGGTGGATGGTGACGCGGCGTGGTCCGTTGTTCGCGGAGGGCTTGGTCGCCTAAATCTGGGTCATGGAGGGCTTCGGTGAAGGAGTGGGTTGTCGGTGGCGGCGTTGACGGGTCAATGTTCAGTGACGGTGGGAGTGGAGCGGCGGAGGTGGTGGCGGGTCGGAGTGGGAGATCAGAGATGAAAGGGGAGGGGAAGGAGAAACAGAAAAAAGAAAAGGAGAAATTAAAAAAAAAAACATATACATATACATAAATAAATACAATAAAATACAATCCTAATGTGTAGATACAAGATATATTTGTGCAAATACAAATATACAATACTTTTATTGCAAATACAAAAAAAAATACAATGGGATTTGAAAAGTCAATAACCCAAGTGGCAATCTGGATGGTCCAGATTTTGCCACTTGGGTGGTGCACCACTGCACCATTTTGGTGGGTGGTGCACCATAGAAGGCACCCTAAAATATATGGGTCCACCTAAACTCACTGAATTCTAAAATATACATTAAAGAAATTATTTTAAAAAAAGTGTATTGATAACATTTTCCCTAATAAATTTTTTTGTAAATTATTTAGTTGGTTTAATTATTCAACTGGTCCCTGAAATATTTGTAGCATTTTAAGTAGATCTTTAAACTAAAAAAAGATTCTAATTGGATCCCTGAATTTATAAATACTTTTCAATTAGGTCCAACTCATAAAAATAATCAATTGAGTCCTTTTGTTAGGGTTCCATAAAGAGATCGTTAAGTTTACTGATGTGGAACCTGGAATTTTCTCCCCCAAATTAGTATTTAGGGTTATAAGAGACTAAAATGTTGAAATAGAAAACCAAACTGTGACATGCGACCGTTTCTCCCTTATTTGAACCGATAGCTCATTCCTTGCTCAATTTTTGTTTCATGTTTGCATTTGCATACTACTCCTTCCCTGAATAGTGAATGAGGGCGAAGTGTTACCCAGATAATGACATGGCATAGATGACTAAATGTGTGTCTAACTTAGATGGAATTACTAAGATACATTTCGTCTAGTTTAACATATCACTGATGAGTTTTCTACTTTAATATAAGTTCATGGATTCAATTAGAAATTTTTTTAATTAAGAAACCTACTTGAAAATTTTCAAATAATTCGGAAAGCAACCGAATAATTAAACATATTTTTTTTTTATACGAGGGCCATGTGATGAGTTGTGTTGAACGGGGACCTGTGCTTTTGCAACTTTCAATTGATGATAATTAATAATATGGTAAATAATGTTTATATACTTTAGATACAATATTATGTTCAAGTGTAGAATATAATTTGCCTAGTGGAAACGTGCTAGGTCCGTAAGATGCAGACTGTGTACAACAATATTCTCGAGAAGTGAGAGGCTTTTGGCTCGAATCCTTACGAAAATTAAATCTCTTAGGAAGGGGTCATACCCATGTCACTCGCGACTCCGGAGTGGTAACTCACTCACCATATTTTTTGGTTAACCGAAAAAATATATAATTCATTATTGTTATTATATACTATATATAAAATTTTTATATATAAATATTATATAATAGTTAGATGCATGCGGTTTTAACATTATGCCAAAGTGTTCAATCTAATCATTTGGATTCTTTGTCGAGAGTTGCGTACTTGCGTTGTTCGTGTTAGAGGGTAACCCCCGCCTTGCTGCTTTTCTTTTGCTGGGGTCATTCTCTAGCCAGCTCTTATTCGCTATTTCTGTCTTGGTCCACTGTCTTCTAAATCCTTCTCACGTTGCATCTAACAAACATTCACAGCAATATTTCTCAAACTTTGTTGCCACCTACTGCCAAACCGTTAGTTTCTTCATTTTTTAAAAAGGAAAGATAAAGTGCAAGAAGCTAATTATATAAAAGGAGGATATATAGGTGATACAAATCGTGTCACAATTACTTGGTTGAGTAGTCTTTTAATTTGATTCATCGTTAGTAAAAATCATATATATTACTAGAAAAACATGTGACAAAAAAGCCAAATCATGGTGTTTAAGAATCATTAATTATTCTTTAAAATGGCATCCTATAAGAAATGGGCATACTGTGGTGAAAAATGTGGAAGTTTGGGTGGAGTTTTATATGCAAAAAACATAATTAACATAACTCATGTCTCACACAGTCACACTCCCCATGGTTATGATCAGAGTTGAGAACAAAAAGGATACAGTAGTCACAAACCCATCAATGCGATAATAAGAGGACACGTGTAATCCTTGCGTGCACAGGGAATGGGACCAGGAGGAACAAAATTGTAGGCGCGGAGTCACATGGGAAGCTGGCTGGGGTTGCCATGAGGAGGGCGTGAATGAAGAGGAAGAAAGAAGGGACCAACAAAACAAGGAGATGGCATGCATTGCATGGCATGGGATCATTGAGATGGTATGGTCATGGCATGATGAATGTGAATACTGACAGAAAGGGCCTTACAAAGCAACAAACTCCCTGCACCGCCTGACCCCCTCATCCTCTATCCAGCTCACACCCATCTCATCACCTCTTCCTATGTGATTCCCCAGCCCCACCACTACCTTTTCATCTATCAACATAAAATCAACCAAGTGTTTGCTTAAAATTGCTTCTATTTCAAATATTTGTTTTTAACTAATGAATTCCTTATAGAATTAACCATTGGATTGAATTCCTACAACACACATACATATATATTGATATTGATCTAAAAATTATTTAATACTTCGTTGGCATAAATTAAAATTAACGTAATATATACTTTTAAAATTTATGAAAATAACAATTATCTACACTACAAGGAAAATGCCATTTAGTGACAGCAAAAAACTGTAGGTAAAAGTAAAAAAACCGTAGGTATAGCCCCAAAAACCTATACCGACGGACAATCAGTTCCGTGGTCAATAATAAGCTATACCTACGGTTATATCTACATCACTATAGGCTTTAGTGACGATTTTTTATGCCTATTGGTATATTAGTTATAGATATACCTACGATTTATATATTGTTGGTATATGTTTTAGTGACGAATCATAATTTGTTATACCGACAATTTTGCCCCAGTAACTATAGATTGTACTATTTTAGTGTCAATATTTATGCTCCTCATAATAATAATAATAATAATAATAATAATAATAGTAATAATAAATATCAAATTATAAACTAAATACACAATAAAATAAAAATGTATATTTAGTAATCAAAACAAAATAGAACTTCAATCATATTGAAATTTAATACAAAGTCTTACAAGTATATCAAATTACATAATAGGTAGCATTCTAGCATATAATATGCACATAAAGTCTTATAACAATCTCAAAAATTACAAAAAAATAATAATAAGATGATGCCCACTTAATTGTCAAATTTACGCCATCAACAAGAAATTAGCTTCCCGGTCTCTACCTGCAAGTAATAAAAAGATCATATGAATAATAGCATAACTTTTTACAGGAAGTATTAATTTTGATAAGGAATAGTTAATTTCAGGTAGATGCCACAATTTTATTTACAAGCCATTAAATAATATATTCTACTAATGAAAAATGAAAGTAGCGACTATGTAGATACCACAAAGCTACCTTTATTGATACAAGTCTAAGTTCCATGTTTCCATTCACCTTGATTGACCAATAAAAAATGAAAGTATCAACTAAAAACTGAAAAATCAATGATAAATTGAGTTATGAGGGAGAACATACCACAACTTCAATATTTTTTGGGAGCACGAGTTCTGGCATCATATGCATTGGAGGCCCACATCTATGAGGAAAGACAAATTACAAGTAAATTTAAGCTACCATCTACTTACAAGTAGAAAATTTAAGCTGCTATGTCAATAGCACAAGGTTCCACGTTTAGTAAAATAAATACTCCTGTGAGTACTCAAGCAACATGGCAAATTTAAGAATACCATGAAAAGCACATTGCTAATAACTCATCTACATCTCAAGCAAATTTATTGTTGCCACAAAACTACACCCTGATACAGAGCAACAACAGCAAATCCCAATCCAAGTCTAACTAAGCAACCACACTAGAAGCAAAAAGCCGTTTTTGTATCAGTAAAAAAATATAGCAGAAATTGAAAAATCTCAGCAACCAACAAGTTATAATAGAAACATAGCAGGGGCAAGGTGAAGCCATTTAGCATATGCAGAGTACCAGCAATCTTTATTAAAAAAACAAAAACAAACCAAGAAACAATCACCAAAGAAAGACCAACCCTGTGCACATTATTGTGTGTCCCAGAACTTTACAATACTTCAATCACCCAAAAAATGTGTACAATAAATCACACAATGGGTGACTGAACCTGATCTCCACTAATACTCAGAAAAATAAATGGCAACCATAAAATGGATCATATGCACCAGCAATTAACTGCAAACATACTAATGACTCTGTTTTGTTTTCAAACCCATACTCTTTAGATCATATTTGACAATATCAAGCTTACTTCCAAATTTTATAAACCTTGCACATATTATAAGGATCAGACCATGTCTTCATAAAGAGGGTAAAATACCAATCAAAGTAAACTACATAGTGGTTCAGGTGTTTCATCAAACAGCTCGAGAACAACTATAAATTCGTTCAGTTAGAAAAAAAAACGATAACACATATAAAGAAATCTAATTAAATAAAAAACAAAGCATATGAGAGTGCAAGAAACGTCATTAAGATAGCCAATAGAGTCAAAATCATTGTTACTCAAATACTCAAACTGTACAATGTATCAATGGAAGAAAATGTATCAATGGAAGAAAGGCCCACTTGAAAGATGTCCTTGTTGAATGTATACAATAGCTATAGTGTCTTTTTGCAATTCCAAATTCTCAACATATCCTTAACTCTCAAATTATGAAAAAAATCCCTAAATGCAGAGAGAAGCTTTCAAAGAGTTACAATACAAGCTTTATGAATCGATCGATTGAACGAAAGCTCCAGAAATTATCTTTCAAATGAAAACTGGGAAATCATTAGTAGCAGTCTTTCGGTGTAAAAGACAGAATATGCAAGTGCTTTCCTAAAGGAAAAAATAATCAAAGAGAAAGGATGAGTACATGTGTAGAACTCTTCAATGTGTTGGGCGGGAGGTAAGTCAATCTCTCTTGATGCAGGGACAGCGGCGTGAATGCGATTGGGATAGAGCATGGGACGGCGGGGTTGAAGGGGAAGAGAACTCTGTAACTGTAGGTTTGTTTTCTGAAGCAAAGAGAACACTGGGTTTTGGCAAAGAAGCAGAGATATTTTTGCGTGTTTTGAAAATTTGAGCGGGTTTGAAAATTTTGTCTAGCGGGAAGGGAAAAATCACGCGGGTAACCTATTGTTATTAATTTTTATTTTTAAAAAATTCCTCTACGAGTTTTTATTTTATTTTTATAGATTTTTTAAATTTTAATCATATAGTGATGAAAATAATTATTTGTTGGTATATGGGATATATAACCATAGTTTTGACCCCGTCACTAAAACATATAGTTACGGACTAAGAGATATGTAGGTATATGATACTTATACCTACGACTATCATAAATTTGTAGGTATATGATATCTATACCCACAGTTTTATTGACCATCACTAAAAATCCGTAGGTATATGGCAAATTTCTTGTAGTGCTATATTTATATTTTTCAAACCTTGAAAAAATATGTAGAGATATTAAATAATTATAATTTAGTAATTGGATCGATAAAAATCATATTATATAAAAAGTTAGTGAATATATAAGTGTGTTAAATTTGTATATTAATGTACCCAAAATAAAAAATTCTGTATATTAAATTAATCATTTCTCAAACTTTAATTAAAAATTTTGTTGTTTCTTCTTCGATTCAAACTAGTTTTTTAACGGTTGCGATGCACAAACATAATACAAATGATTAAAAGTAAATTCAATGCTTAAAAAATAAAAAATAAAAAATAAGACATGTATACAGATAGAGAAGTGAATGACAACTCAATATCTGAGATAGGAAATTGATGTACGAATGAGTTTGTCAAATTCCTCAATCTATATATTGTTAAAACCAAATTATCATATCGATCGTACCAATGATCACCACCTCCTATACATGAAATCACCATGTTAATTTTAAAATAAATATCCAGAGAGATGAGGATTGGAGAATGTCTAAAGTAGATAATAATGCTATAAAAGTTGTATAAGTATTACAGTTGAAAGAATTAATAAGTAAATTTATTTGTCGTGCTTATCAATCATATTTGTTGAAAAACTTGTTTGTAGACAACATTGTTGGTTATGTTTGATGATCATTAATTGTCGCCTGACTTGACAGGTTTGTTGGAGTTGTCTCAGGGAAGGGTGTAAAGATACTGAATTAGTTAAAAGTTAGTTTAAGTTTGTTATTGTTAGTTAGCTAGTTAGTTAAGGTCTAGCTGCTATGCTATCTTCATGATCTATATATAGCTCTCACATGTACTCTTTCTCAAATATCAGTGAAAGCATTATTCAGCCTATCCTCTTTCTCTCTCGATTCCATTCTTTCCCTAATAATTCATATTGCTCGGATACCTTTATAGGGCATTACGATCGATCCTAGCTAGGAATGAAGTTACACCAAAGCAATGCATAATCCACGAAGGTGACCCTATGAGGCTATGGCCTATGAAACCTAAAAAACGGAAAGTAGCAAACTGGTGGCGTTATTGATATTGGGAGTGAAGTTATTATATGAAGTTTGAGATTTCCATAGCTTCATGTAGAACACTGTGACAGACAACGAGATGATTAGCATTATGGCATCCCAAATCGGTGTGAGCCATTGATTTGAGCATGCGAATTGTTGAGAAGGAAACTTATGAGAATCACGCCAATGTTTGTTTCTTTGTGGAAGAGCAATTGATCACTTGAAGGACTTTTTGCCTTTATGATTTACCCACAAAATAGAAAACAGGGTACCCCAACGAAAGCCCAAAGGCCCAAATCAAAAAGCCCAAACAATGTGGGCATTTTCAAAATAAATACCCACGGGCCACGGTCCTAACCAAGGGATGACGGTGGAAGATTTAAATAGTCCCATTTTGGTTCTAAATTCTCACATAAAATAAAAAGGGCCTTGACAAGTAACCCAAAGCAAAAGTATTTATTTACATGTAATTTGTCTGAGTAGTAACGGGGTTGAGTCCCTTAGGTTAGTGGTCAGAGGTTTGATTCCTGACTCTTTTATATAGAGAAAACATGGTTGGGAGGGGGCAACCCTTAAATGTCATCCAGATCCCTGATGGAGATTAATCGTTATTTACGATTGTGGATACTTCATACCAATGACATGATATCGATTATAAGGATGGTAAGATTGCAAAAAATAATAGTAAATTAGGGTGCAATGTGCCTAGTTATATAGATATAGGATGAAAATAAATAAATAAAAAAGACCAATACAAGTGGTAAAGTGCATTTTACCCAGTTTATTTTCTTGTTTTCAATTGCACAATAGTTTTAGGGTGCGTTTGAAAGAGTTTATGAAAAATTTATTTGGCCCGATTAAATTAGCTTCTGAAAAGAAATTTATACAAAGAGTTTATGAGATTACTCTAAGCTCTTTTTAGTTAATTTCAATAAGTTGAAAAAGCTATGAAAAAAATACTTAATTAATAAATGCTTAATTAAGCTGTTTACTCCAACATACCCTTAATTTTTAAACCCGACCTCAACGATCACATCATTTTCTAGTAACCACAATTTAATCAGATTCAGCCAATATAAATACTAGACTTAATTCATTCTACTCATCTAAATTGTATATTGTTTATATTTCACTAGGATATTGTTGTTTCTTGCTATCAATGTGAATCTGTTAATTCTCCTCGCATTATTGCCGATGAAATCTATTTCATTATGGATAGGAACTAGGAAATGCTAGAGCTAGTGAATTCGATTTCCAGATTGTGCTATTTGTTTTACTTGTAATTCTCCCCATGCCTCTAACTTTGCAAATGTACCTTTTTCATTTCACCTTTTATGTGAAAATAGATACTTCCTCCTTTGAAATCCTCAGTCTCATTATCATTAATTTCGACGAAATTATAAGGACTTCTATTTCAGCATCATTGTGATATTTAGCAAGCTCTGCTACAACCATATTTGCTTTCAATTCAGAAACGAGAAGACAGAGCGTCAAAGTTCATCTAACATAACCATCCTTACCAAATTAATAAGAAAATGTTTTGGTGGTTGTTGTAACAGTAATTCTGTCTAACAGAGCATCGATCATTTCATACAGATTACAAAAAGGGTATATATATTTATATTTAAAAAAAAAAAAAAAAGACATATGTTACAACATTTGTATATGTACACAGTAAAGTTCACAAATAGATTCTCTTCATAAAGCTAGAACCTCCAAAAGACTTGCATGTTTACTACAATCAGCACTTGCTAGCTCGACATTCCTTGCAAACATTAAGGTCCCTGGTTGGACGCGAGATGTGGGTAGGTACCATGGATGATAGATCCAACGTCACAAACCATATAGATATAAACAAAGTTACATGGCAAATTGAATAGAGTTGTTCATTTTATAAGCTGAACAACATCACCGTATAATTCCTCAGCAGCTTCTTCGGTGATTGTCTCCAATTTAGGCGTATTAGAAGGCTTTGTTGGGAAAATCATAGGTGCCGGGGCAACCTCCATCCACGAACTTTGGTTTCTGATTCCCTTAGCCATTGACCAATTTTGACAATTACAATTATAATACCTGAATCTGAATATATATGTCGCGTCTTGTAGAATGGAAATATGTATTTTCTCTCCTCCTCCTATGTCTAGCTAGAAAGAAGAGAGAGAGATATTTATGAGGGTTTGTGTTATGAGAGAGAATAAACCAAGAATCACGATGGTTTTTGGTATCTGTGTGACAATTGATCCTAGGCCCTTACGTATATATATAGGTAGTGGAAGCTAGGATATTTAAGGACATAATTGAACAAGAAGACAGAATAGGAGACAAACATACTTGACGCGGTTTTAATGAAAATACACGTAGAAAATGTTCACTGATTCTTCGGTATCTATGGAAGCTTCGTTTATGGCACAATTAAAAATCTACGAAGGGAAGGTATTGTGGCCACAAACGTGTACAGTGTATATTTTATGGTCGGCAACTAAAATAGGCCTACACAAATGAATTGCCCGTTAGAGAGGGAAAATAAAATATCATCAACTCCTCGTTTTTTTCTCCTCCATCAAATGTTAAGTCTTTTTTTCTAGCCTATTTGCTGGCATACCTTCCAGAAGATAGTGAGAATTAGTAAATATAACAGAGAAATAGAAAGGATTGGAATTACACCTTCAGATATCGAGAAAATTATAACATGTTACCTATGTCATAAACAATCCTTCAGAAATGATTTTCCAATTTTTTGCACTAAATATTATTTCAGACTTAAAAGTTCGAAATCAACTATACGATCCAATGTAGCTTTTGACATGCAGACAGAATACATTGGGATATTCAGTTATTTTAAAAAAAAAATGATTTTGCCCCATGAAAAATTCAAAATATCTCAGTTTTTCACTCTTTATTTTATTCTATTTATTAAATATACGCCAAACATAATATTATAGCTGTCTCATTCTGACGCGACGTCTCTCAAGCACTACTTAATAATATTGCTCATATATTCGAGATGAATTTTTTTTTTTTTTTGGTAAATTGATTCTAGATGATTTTAAGTCAATGGAAAAATGAAATGAAGGCCAATATTTCCATGAGATTCTAGATGGTTGCAAGAATATTGACAACCAATAATATAATAAAAAAAACTAGCATAGTGAGCACCCCAAAAAAAAAAAAAAAAAAAACTAGCATAGTCGTTGCCTTATAATGTAGGAAGAGTGAGATATATCTACCTGGAATGCTTGGAGTATTAATTTTTTTAAATAAAGAATCAATATTAACTAATTCTGAGGTTTTTTCTTGGTGGTGTGGGGATCTCTTTTAAAATAGATACTGTTTTTTTAGGAGCAGTATAAGATTTACATATGTTTCAACCCTTGGTTATCTTTATATATGGATTAGAGTACTTCTACAATTCTCCAACAATATGCTTTTGTTTATAAAAAAAAATAAAAATTATAGATTCTACAACGTCTTGGCTTCAGTTTCTGTTGATAAATTTTTATTGACCTTAAAAAGCATACTCATCATATATAGATTTTAAAATTGATATATTATTCGCATAAATTAAAGTCTATTATACTGTCAATTAATTATAAATCTTTTTATGTGAAATTTTTAAAATAATTATAATAACAATCAAATATTTAATAATATAATAAATTATAAATAATTGACATTATAAAAGAAATTCACAGAGAATTTTATATCAATTAAATTCATCTATCTCCCTACCGAACAAGAACAGCTACTGAACTTTCCTTTCTCGTGCTGCGGCACTGTTTCCAGACACGTGTCAGCACTCGAGGTCGACGGCCATTGGTGCGTCGCTCTTGTGGGTGAAAGGCTGAAACCTGAAAGCCACGGGTCAGAGGTTAGTTTGCACGCATCACCGGCCACCGTGTTTAATGTGTTTCTTACGTTACGTTTACCTACGGTCGCTCTTGGGCTTCGTCAATTGGGTTATGCTTTGGCCCAATTATTGAGTCTATACTATTGGTTTGGGCTTAATAATTACACAAAATGTAAATTTTTTTGTAGATAAAATGTAAAAAGTTTGAAAGGAAAAAAAAAAAAAACTGAGGAATATTTTACAATATAATTACTAAATAAATTATACTGTATATAAATATTATTATATTATAAATATACAAAACACACTAATTTAAACAAAATCACAATTCATCATTACTTTTAAAATAATTATATTTCTATATTAAGTGACATTTGACGAATTTGAGTCAATTCAAAACATAAGGAACAAAAATATATTGAATTTAATTTGTAAAACTCGAATATGGTCGAACTGGGGGATCTTAAAATACACCTTATCTTTACCCAATATCCATGGACAATTAGGGTGAAAAACTGAAAATTATTGCCATAAAATATTAGTTGAGTTATTATTTTCAAACTAAAACATTTTGTTATTGACAATACATTATACATATATTAATGAAGCGGTAATATACAGGGTTATAAGTTCGCTTGGTGGTTAGGGTGGTGGAGTTAAGGAGTAGAGTGATAAGGAGAGATGATTCAAAACCTCATCCATTAACAAAATACTAGTATTAACACTAACATTTGCCTATAAAAAAATGAAGAGATAATGTACCCTCCCCAAGAAGTAAAATACGCAAATCAGTAGTACCGAAGGTTTTGGCCCAGTCAAAAGGTGCATTTTTATATGATGCAAGGTCCAAGGATGCCGATCCTTATCTCAACAAAGAAGCTCGTGTGGTAATAGTCTTTGGATAGATAAACTATCTATATCCTAAGCTTCTAACCTAACTCAATTGGCAGGAGATCATGTACGCATGCGCGCTGCAACTTGTTTTATCTTATACTATAATATAAGGCGCCTCATAATATTGCATTGTAAGTGAATCTTAAGACAGGTTGGATCAATCACATGTTACACGGGTGAAGAGGGCAATGGGGATGATTATTACTTATTAGTCTTGGTTGACTTGGTTCATTTTCCTAAGTTCCTTTGTTGGAGTTGGGACAATCTTTTTAACACCAACCCCCCGCCCCGCCCCCCGCCAATAAAAGCAAAAAAAAAAAAAAACGGAAGCAATGGTGGGTCATTTTTCAAAGTAGAATAAAGAGGTATAGATGAAGATTATATACAATGAATTGTTTTAGGGATCAACAAGGTGAAGATTTCAAGGTAGGGTCATAGTCCAAAAGGACCTCTAAAGTAGAGATAAAAAAATCTTACTATATTTGCTAGTACGTACGAGTTTTTTTTTTTTACTACCTGTTCCAAAAATAAAGTAATAAATAGAACAAGGGAATTGAATCAAGAATCACACGGATGTATTGAGAATAGAAGCTAGGATCGTGTTAGCTATGGAACTCAACTTAGAAGTTTGTAAAACCAAAGCTATGAGAAGAATGGTTGCCCCTTTCGAGTTTGGAGTTGACACAATATTATCCCTGGACCCTGAAAATCCTTTCACATCTAACACCTTTTACTTCTATATATCATTTTTACATCTTTATTCTGTGTTTTTTTTTCCTAATAGGTATTTTGGTCTGCTGCTTTTAAATGTATAACTATTAGCAGCCCCTTTAATTTGTATATTTTGGCGAACCTTTTGCATTTGGTACCTCTTGTGCTGCTGCTTGGTTATGTCTTTTATTAATAAATTTTTGCCTTATAAAAAAAATTACATCTTTATTCTAGGTTTAGTTATTGAGTTGGTCCCTGAACTATTTGAGAATTTTCAATTAGGTCCCTAAACTTAAAAAAATTCTAATTAGGTCCCCGAACTTTTGTAAAATTTTCAATTAGGTCCCTGAACTAAAAAATTTCTAATTGGGTCCCTGAACTTATATAAAATTTTCAATTAGGTCCCTAAAGTAAAAATAAGAATATACTCTCTCCAGTACTTAATATAAGAAACAAAACCCTAAAACACACAGACCAAGGAAATGCATTGAAATGAGCTAATTGTAATTAATATTCATATAAATTTCCAAAAACACCCCTTCTAATCTTAATTAATATTCCGAGAGTCCATAATTAATGATAGTAATTAATAAGGGCATGATATTGGAAGTTAACATTTAATATATGTGAAAATTGATGAATGTTTCTTATATTTTGGACCAAGAAAAAGTACCCATTTGTTTCTTATATTAAGGACTAGAGGGAGTATAAAATAAAAAATAATAAAATGATAAAAATATGAATATGACAGAAAGAACTCACTATTTAAAATATTGATAATAATAATAATAATAAATAGAAATTAGTGAGAAAAACTATTGTTTAGCATAACAATTAAATAAAAATAAATAAATTTGAGAGACAAAATTTAGTTCATGAAATGATAATAACAAAATAATGAAATATGAAATTGTGCTAGAAAATTCATGTTTTATAACAAAATATTAAGTTATTAAACTAATTCAAATGTTTAATTTTGAAATAACATTAAAATAATAACAATAGTCATAGTAAGCAAAAATATTATTTAGTAAATATTAAAATAATTTAATAAAAACCTCAATTAAAATATAAAATAGCATAATAAATAATAAATTAAATTAAATGATTCAAAATAAAGTTGACAATCAAACTAAGATGTGATATTTACTTAACTAGATTCTTTATTTTATTTATTATTTCAAGCAATAACTTTGTTGTTAATCGAGGTTTATTTTATTTATTTTATATTTTTTTAATTGAGGTTTATTAGTTTAATCTCTTAATATTTTGTCGTAAAACATGGATTTTCTAGCACAATTTCACATTTCATTATTTTGTTATTATCATTTCAAGAACTAAATTTTATCTCTCAAGTTTATCTATTTTTATTTAATTATTATGCTAAACAATATTTTCTCACTAAGTTTTATTTTTCATTTTATTATTATTATTTAAATATTCAGTTTATTTCTCTCATATTCATCTTTTGTCATTTTATTATTATGTCAAGCAATAGTTTTTTTTTCCTTCCCTAAATCTTATCATCTATCATTTTATTACTTTTTATTTTATTTAGTCACATTTTTACTTTAGGGACCTAATTAAAAAATTTATATAAGTTCAGGGACCCAATTAGAAACTTTTTAGTTTAGGGACCCAATTGAAAATTTTATATAAGTTCAAGGACCAACTCAATAATTAAACCTTTATTCTATTGTGTATTTCTACTTATTTTGTTACATTATACATGTAGACTGTTTTACTAATTGCCATAACAACTTTTATAGCCTTTATTTGCTCACAAATTAAACCTGTGACTCATGGTAACTATCAAAGTCTTGTATCGATTGAGTATACGAGCAAAATATCATTTATAATAATTTGGTCAATCCTCTTTTTTATGGACTAATTCTTGGAGTGAAATTAAGTCCAATTATTTTAACAATGCATGTTGGCATTCTCGTCACTCTGCTGCTCCTTCAGTCCTTGATCCAGCTGCTGTAGTGGCAGCAACTGTAACATTAAGATGGGCATGGAGTCGATTCTTTTGAAAATAAACCAACACAATTCAATTGCGTGGCGAGCCTTTTTGAGCTTAATTTGGCCACCAATTTTCATTTCCTTGTTTTCTATCATACTTTTGAGCAATTCATTTGCTTAACAAACTTTTGGTTATGAATAGACATTTCTTAACAAATAATTATGAGATAGGATCCGTTGACGTCAAATCTCAACCATTAAAATCATTTAATCTAATGGTTCATATAATTTTGCACAAAAAATTAAAATTAAAATAAACAAGTGTCACGTGCCCACATTTTATTTAAGGGGAATGATTTTTGTACATCAAAATGAGATACCATTTTAGTGTCTCTTTGTTTTTTGGATGTATTTTTGAGAAGCGTATATACAAAAAAGATTAAAAGTAAGTGAGAGATAGAGATAAATATATATGGTGTCACATATGGTGTCCAAAATTTATGTTCAAATATCATCCCATTTTGTTTAATCCCACCTTCTTCGTTCCCACCATCCCTGACTCCATTCCCTTCTCTGCTAGGTCTTTTGTGAAGATTGAAGAACCAGCAACAGCCTCTGCACTTGCCGCCCAACGGCGACTTCCCTTGCACCGCCGCGGTCCCCAACAGTCGAGCTTCCCTTGCACCGCCGCGGTTTCCTTGCACCACCGCCCATCATGTGTCTAGGAATTGTCGTGCCCGGAAAATGAGCCATTTGGAACTTTTAATGTCTTCTGCAGTGGTCAATATATCCTTAAAAAGTTTCTATTTCAATTATTGTGTGTCACTCGAAATGTGTGCGAGAGAGAGAGAGAGAGAGATGCTATTTGAGGCTGGAAGTGTCATTGGTTCTATTTTATTTGTATCAGAGTTTGTGATTTCTGTTGGGTCAGAGGGCAGAGGGCCATTTGTGTGGTTTGAATAGTTGAAGTGATTTAAGAGATGTGGAACTAAGAACCATTATGCTTTAGTTGGCGCAAGTGAAATGTTGACCACCGCAAAGATGGGAGGGGAGTCAGGGATGAGGGGAACGAACTCAATGAAGAAGGTTGGATGAATAAAAATGTGGGCACGTGACACTTCTTTAACCGATCCTAACTCAATAATTATTAGAACTTTTCTTATTAAGGAATTTAAAAGAGAAATTTTTGTGTAAAAAACAGCAATCTTTTTAATCTCCAATATTTTTTAGTGTAGTGAACCCGAATCCGACCGTTACTGTTTATCAGAGGTTCAGCCTCTTGTTTTATTCTCCAATATCCCCTTGCAAGAGAAACTTTGGGCAAATTCACGTAAGTATTGCAATTTAAATCCACAATTACGTGATTGATGTATTTTTTAAAATATTTACATAACTAGTGTAAGTCGTAACTGTGGGTAACGGAAACATATTAAAAGTCGTATCTCATACTTACGACTCATTTTTATATTCACAAAATAAATAAAAAATTCAGAAGTCGTATACCCTACATACGACTTATATTTTTTATTATTTTTTATCATAATTCGTGTATAGTGGTAACGACTTTACCAGTATATTTTTTTATATATCATGCTTAAAAGTCGTATCCAAATATCCTTTGGATACGACTTCATTGTTTTTATAATTTTTTTTAACAAAAAGATGGCCAATAGTCAATACTTACACTTTATTTATTTTAATTTCTTTTAAAAATTTAAAAAAAAAAATCATATGGTGACTTTGCTAGAAACATACATCATGTAAGCATGTAACCCACAAATCGCAAGCACGTCACATGTACAACATAATCATTACATAAAGTCCTCTTAGAGAATCATATATACACAAGGTCATAACCCTAATACTTAAGGCTTTCAAGAGAACGCAAACACAACATAAATCATACACACCCACAATATTATGAAAATAAGAATTTAAATTTTTTTTATTTATTCTATGGAGTCGTATATGTAACATACGACTTGGTCATTTTTCTAAAAAATAAAATAAAATAATACAATTGTGGTAAGTGTTGAATACGATTTCTTAAAAATTTAAAAATAAAATAAAATAAATAAAGTCGTATTTTCATAATATTGTGGGTGTGTGTGGTTTATGCTGTGTTGTGTTGTCTAGAAAGTTCTAAGTATTAGGGTTATGGCTTTGTGTATATGTGATCATCTAAAAGGACTTTATGTAATGGTTGTATTGTATATGTGACGTGCTTGCGATTTGTGGGTTATATGCTTACATGATGTATGTTTCTAACAAAGTCACATATGATTTCTTTAAAATTTTAAACGAATAATATATATATATATATATATATATATATATATATATAATGGCAAAGTCGTTATCACTATACACGACTTATGGTAAAAAATAATAAAAAAATATAAGTCGTATGTATGGTATACGACTCCCTAATTTTTTTTTTATTTTGTGAATATGAAAATGAGTCGTAAGTATGAGATACAACTTTTAATATGTTATATTGTTTCCCGCAATTACGACTTACACTAATTATATAAATATTTTAAAAAATACATCAATAAGATAATTGGGGATTTAAATTGCACTACTTAAGTGAATTTGCCGAAACTTTGATATATATAGTCACGAGCAATGCTTGTGCCAAGAGAACAGAGAGGATATCAAAATTTTCCCCGTTTGTACAGCCTAATAATGACCATGTCGCGACAAAAAATCTCCATGACGTGTCTCGATAATGGACATCCTGTTTATCATTGAACTGCGATGGAAAGTGGAGCCCACGGCTTGACCTTGCCCTCAATGCCATGTAGATGGTGACTGGGGATGGACTAGACTAGAGGATAAATGGTCTCATTGTTTTTTCTAGATGATAATATTATTATGGTTAAAGGAATCTTTTGGTCCTATACATTACACTGATTTTTAATTTGGTCCCTATACGTAAAAAGTTATCAATTTGGTCCCGATACGTGACACTGGTTTTCAATTTGGTCCTCCCGCTAATTGGTCCCGATATAAGAGAACCAAATTACAAATTATTGTCACATGTAGGAACCAATTCAACAAAAAAAATTGAAATCGATCCCAACATGTGACAATTATTTTCAATTTGATCCCTACATGTGATAATAATTTGCAATTTGGTCACTCTTATATAGGGACCAATTAGCGGTGAGGACCAAATTGAAAACCAGTGTCACGTATAGGGACCAAATTGATAATCAATGTCACGTATAGGGACCAAATTGAAAATCAGTGTCACGTATAGGGACTAAATTGATAACTTTTTACGTATAAGGACCAAATTGAAAATCAGTATCACATATAGGGACCAAATTGATAACTTTTTACGTATAGGGACCAAATTGAAAATCAGTATCACATATAGGGACCAAATTGATAACTTTTTACGTATAGGGACCAAATTGAAAATCA
This sequence comes from Echinosophora koreensis, assembly GCA_035048595.1. Lineage (NCBI taxonomy): Eukaryota > Viridiplantae > Streptophyta > Magnoliopsida > Fabales > Fabaceae > Echinosophora > Echinosophora koreensis. The sequence goes on along the minus strand of JAPCYP010000012.1, from coordinate 6,087,888 downwards.
GTGTCACGTATAGGGACCAAAACATTACTTTAACCTATTATTATTTTTTGAATCAAACCAGATGATAATTTTTTAACAGCTGTGTTATTGTGACTAGGAACTAGACAATACAGGGGATAACATACATTACTGTAGTACACTGTAATGTTACTGTAGCACATTCTTTTTTTTTTTTCTTTCTTTCTTTTTTTTTTTTTATTACAATTTTTGACTTTTTTAAGAAAAAATTATTTATAAAAAAATATCCATTAACCAGATAATGAACTGAATTAACCAGATATTTGTACTGATTAACCAGATATTTGCACATCCTCAACCAAAAAATTATTTCTCAAATTAACCAGATAATGAATTAAATTAACCAGATATTTGTATCTGATTAATCAGATATTTGCACATACTTAACCAAAAAACCCATTAATCAGATATTTGTACATACTTAACCAAAAATCTTATTTCTCAAAAAAACCCATTAACCAGACAATAAACTAAATTAACCAGATATTTGTACCTGATTAATTAGATATTTGCACATACTTAACCAAAAAACCTATTAACCAGATAATGAACTCAATTAACCAGATATTTGTACCTGATTAACCAGATATTTGCACACATTTAACCAAAAAATTTATTTCTCAAAGAAACCCATTAACTAGATAATGAACTAAATTAACCAGATATTTGCACGTACTTAACCAAAAAACCCATTAACTTGATAATGAACTGAATTAACCAGATATTTGTATCTGATTAACCAGATATTTGAACATACTTAACCAAAAATGTTATTTCTCAAAAAAATAAATATTTTTTTTTTAAAAAAGAACAAAATATTTTATAAAAAAAAAACAAAATATTAAAAAAAAAAAAAGATCAACTACAGTATCGCTATAGTGCCGCACAGTGCAACACCGTATGTTGTCCACATATGTTGTCGAAAATATGTGTCTGAATATCATTTTTGATTTTTTAAAACTACACATCATTTATAGTTGTTTAATTTTATATATGTTCTTAATTCTTAATTAAATTGAATTAAACTTTCGAAATCTCAACCGGTGTGTCTTTTTTGGGCTTCCTTTCAGTCTAATGTCACTTACAACCGAACATTTAGGTATACAAGGTTGTATTTTATAAGTTAGTCGATTAGTTTTATTTGAATGAAAATAAATAAATAAATAAATAAATAAGAGTTTTTTTTTTTTTTTTGTGTGCATCAAGTTGCTTAGTAAGGGAGTTTTTTTGTTGGGCCTTAATAGTTAATTTTTTTTATCTTTGGTTCCTTTAATTTAGGGGTGTTCATCAACTAATCCAAACCGATTCAAACTGCAAAAACCAAATCGAAAAACCGAAAACCGAAAAAATCACAATTTTTTATTAGATTGAATCGAATTTTAGATCCTCTAGTGTAATCCAATTCAAACCGATCTGTTATATGCATATGCTAATATTTTTGAAATTATTGTATCAATCATACTTAAACATTGTTTTTCATATTTTTATATCCCTCATTCTCTTTAATATTTTTGGTGGAATGATGTATATGATACTATTTAGAATAAATATTAATGTCTTGAAGTTATATTTTGCTAAAAGTTTTAATGCATAACATATATATACTTGATTGAGTAAACATGAAAAATATGAAATCAATTAAGTAAGTTTGAAAAATAATTAGTTACAATTTATCTGCAGTCGACTCAAGGAAAAAAATAGGATAAGTGATAATGGATATAAAGAATTAATATAAAAGAACGTGCTAAAAAATAACAATAATTATTTTTTCTCAAACTCCCAAATTAAACTTAAGATTATCCTTTGTCCACTATTAAATAAGTAGCAAGGACATTTGACATAAGAAAAAAAATAAAGTATGACAAAAACCGAATTATCCAATCCAATTCAAACCGCATTTAATTGTATTGGATCGGATTGGATATTTTTCAGGAAGCAAACCGATCCAATCCAAACCGTACGTTGTTTTCATCATGGGTCGGATAGCTTTTTAGCTCAAAACCGATTCAATCCAATCCGCGAACACCCCTACTTTAATTGATATTCTATAGACACATATTAGCATTTATTTTTTAAATATCCTATCAAATTCTATTCTTGAACTTTAATTAAATGGCTGTCATTATTCGTATAAGAATAAGATATTACACAATTAGGCACAGGGAATTTCTGCAAGAAAGCTTGAGATGACGTTAAGTCTTGAACCAGTTAACCCTTGATAACTTGCATCAGACATATAGTTTTTATATTTTTTTTCTGTAGCTGAACAAAGAAAGACCCAATAGGTAGTGTACACGTGGTGAGTCATTTTGGAAATTGGATAAGTTTGCCCTCTCCAATTTTCTCCACTCGAGTCTCGACACTCAAAAAAAAGATGATCAATGATGAGAATGGGGATAAATTCTTAAGAAACCCCCGGCTTTTGTCTTTTAAAAATGTTAAAGAAATATCACATATCATTTTTAGATGTGTTTTATTTTTTTTATGTTTACTTAAATGATGGGTAAATGTGTTAACAATATTATTTTCGTAGTAAAAAATTACTCATTAGTTTAATTATTTTTAATATTATAATTCGAGGATAAATTTATTATTATTAATAATACGATATTAATTCAGTCAAAAAAATATGATATATTAATAATAGTACCAAACTCTTGGGAATGGATAATTAATACGTCTGCGTGTCATTTCGTGGACTAGCGATTCCAAATATAAAATAAATGAAAAAAAAAGCCTTCTCGTCAATATTTTTTTCTGCATTTTCTTTTTTGTCAACTTTTTCTACATTTTCAAGTCATGTTAATTATGTAAAAAGAATACGAAGATATCGATACGTGTATATATATCATTATATCATTTCCCCATTGTCTAACGTGTAAAGATGATCGTCTCTTTTTTATATGTGCAAGGAATTTTTCATTGAACCAGAAGTTGCGGTATTCTTTAGGCACATAATTGAACAGAAATGATAAACGGATACAGATTTTGGACACCTACGATGGACATCATATGATAATAGCTTGTTTTGAAGTATTGAATATATGTGATGAGAGAAAATTAATAATAAATAAGTGTAAATAAGTAATATATATATATATATATATATACACGATATTGGACATCAAATCTGTGTCCAATTATCATTGCTCTAATTGAATCATCACTATTAGTGCGTTCAGGGACGGACGTAGGTCATTGCCCTCCCTGACTTTTATATTTTTTTTAAATAATGAAGAATATATATATAATAATAATAATAATAATAAATAATTAATAATAGGTTGTAAGAAACCATTCAACATATTTAGGGATAAGCGGTCTCCATATATATTCTTATATTATTATCTTATTGTCAATTATCTTTCAAGTTATGGGTCTCATCGTTCTTTTAATTTTAAAAAATTAATGAAAAGTTTAATATACATTCGAATATACATTAAAAAGAAAATTGATTAAAAGTTTAGAGATGATTTTCGTGACATGCAGGAGAGAAGTTTTGTGTTTTGATAAATCACCAATATAATTAATATTTTAAAACATATAATTATGAATAATTTGAATGAAATTTGATGTGTATATATTTATTGGATGAACTTTAATATTTATAATTGACCCTTCCAATCATTCGAGTCTGGCTCCATCCCGGGGTGTGTTTCCATCGTCAACATCATTAACCACATCCAGCATGGGCTTCATGTTAAAACCTTGAGGGCGTTTGCATTCAATTCTGTTCAACCTTTTCTAACAAGCTCTATATTTATTAAATATTAATTAATAGTTTCTTGTAACGCGTAGAGTGAGAGACCAAGAACAGCGTGTTATAGGAAGAGAGGATTAGCATTATCCATATAATATATTCGCACATATAAAAAAGCTCTATTACATATTATTTTTTCAAATATTAAAACCTAAAATACGTATTTTAATATTTTCCCTATTTTTTTATGTCAAAAAAATATATATTCTCTCCTTTTTTTTTTTTGTTATCATGTCATTAATACAAAATATTTACCATCATGAATAATGATTAATTTTTATTGAGAAACCATAATGGTATTTAAGAGTTATTATCTCTTAACCATAGTTTCTCCATAAATAAAAATTTGGATTTGAAATTCGGGCCACTTGCTTAAGAGGCCAGAGCCGAGTACCATAGATCAACTAGGACATAGTGGTATATTCTCTCTTTGTTTTCTCTTAAATAAATATTTATATAAAATTAACGTGTTTCTTTTAACGTATAAATAAACTACTCTTATCCATATCTACTCGTATATAAAATATATACAAATAAAGGGAATAGTCAAGAGTTAGAAGTTGGAAACACAGCCAAACCAGAAGCAGAGAAACAGATACCCATTTCAACAAAGCTTTGATCAATGGCCTCAAGGAAGAGCTACCTCTCAAAACCACGCTACATCTTTCCAACAACCTCAGAGTTAGAATCCTCAGAGGGTGTGTTGGAATTTGATGAAGCTGACATGTGGAACATGTCCAATGACCCAGAGGCCAAGAAGGCTCAGCCAACAAGTTCTCGCTCGGGTTTGAAGAGAGGCTCTAGAAAGGTGGAAGCGATGAGTGGCAGATCAGTGATGGCATCATCTTCATTGCCAGTGAAAATACCTGATTGGTCCAAGATTTTGAAGGAAGACTACAAGGGGCACCACCAAAACAATGATGAAGATGTTGGTGGTGACAAGGTTGATAATGATGAAGAAGAAGGAGGGATTAGGATACCACCACATGAGTATCTTGCAAGGACCAGAGAGGCTTCTCACTCGGTGCATGAAGGGAGAGGGAGGACTCTCAAAGGTAGGGACTTGCGCAGTGTAAGGAATGCCATTTGGAAGAAAGTGGGGTTTGAAGATTGATAATTAGTATTATATTTTATAGTATATTATATAATGTTATAGATATATCGTATATGGATCAGATTCCATAAGTTTTGAGACAAATTTAGTTTAAGCGATTTATTAGTCTAATGAGACTGCTACTTAATTAGCTAGTTGTGTTTGGAAAGATCCATATACTCTGTCCTTCATGGACCTTTTTCTCTTTTTGTTTTTGGATGAGTCCTATTATTAATTAAGTTGTATAAGGAGATGAGTCTCCTTCATTTTGGTTTTGGGTGTCTAGAGTTTTTAAAAGAAGGATCATTCATGACTCATGCTTGTAATTAACTCTTTTCAACTTTATAAATGCCTTCTTAATTATTTATTATCTTTGTGGTTTCATTGCCATATTCATTTTTTTTTATAATAAAAAAATGTATACAAATGAGTACAAGAGGTATCAAACCTATTTCATGGCCAATATTCATATTGTTTATTGTTATTAATTTCTCTCTCAGTTTTTGTATATTTTCCCCTTAATTAATTCTTTTGCGTTAAAAAGTTGAGAAAGCTATGTGGTTTTAAAGAGGTAAGAAGACAAGGCACTTAAAGGAGGAGAGGAAGTTTTTGATGGATAGGTAGAAAAAGAAGGAGAAGGAAACAAATTAAGTAGTAGAGGATGTCATGTGATGTGAGAAATGGAAGACGTAGGCTGAGTCTGTGGGCAAAAGGTTGGTGGTTGACGCATCAGTTGGTGAGAATACTAGTAAGGGTGATATCCATTATCCAGTAATGTAAATCAAAAAGTCTTACTTTGAGAAACTTCTTGCGCATCCTCCTGGAAAAAGTTTGATTCCTATTAGTTTTTTTTTTTTCCCTTCGTTGTCATGTCTTGTGTTATGTCCAATTATCGTAGAATAAAAACAGTTTTTTTTTCTCCGCTTACTTTTTTGTGTAAAGAAAAATCATCTAAGGATCAGTACCACTCTAACCATATTCCTAATTCAGTTGTTTTTCCCATTTTCCTAAAGGAAACTTTTGCCTTAATTTGTTTGGTAAAGTAGCTCATCATTCATTATTTATGGTGGAATTTATCATGTCACCTCACTAATTTTAACTTTATATTACTTTAATTGACCCTCAATCTCAGAATTTTCTTTATTATCGAATTTTCCACACATTTAATTTCTTTTTGGCTTAATTGTGTTTTGGTCCCATATTATTTGGTCATCAATTTTGGTCCCTATAGTGTATTTTAGGACATTTGACTCTTTTTTTTTTTTTTTTTCAATATTGCAAATTCACATTATGTATTTTTCATTGATCAACGGAAAGTAACTACCGCTTTAATCGTATAGAACTTTTGTTTGAGTTTTTGTGATAAATGACCTGTGTTGGTAACAAAAAAAGGATCACGGAAACCAATATATGTTATAGAGAATAAACATTTAATCATGTTGAAGCAAAGAGACAGAGGAGGGAGAAGCTTATCAAGGAGTTTTATGCACTTAGAGTAGTGGACGGATATTGGACGTAAGAACTGAATTTGTAATGCTGAAAAATATGGGGACCAAAATATCCTAAGAAAATCATAGGTGTCAAAATTGCACATGATCAATAGTGGGGGGAAAAATTGTAATTTGACCTTTCTTTTTTATACAATGCATCACAATATGCATGCTTGAACTTAACTAAGAGCTATTTTATCTATTAATCACTGTCAAGCTGCCATTATCATTAAACCATCAACATTATCTTCTTTTTTGGTGTACCATCAACGTAATCTAATGTATTAAACTATTAACCTTACATAATTTTAGATGAAAATAGTTTTCCCCCTTTTAAACTTGTGTATTCATTTAAATTCCTTAAAATATTTAAGACAAAAAAAAAAAAAAAAGGTCTTAAATATTTGATCCTACCGGAAAAGAATAACTTTTCGAGGCAAAATATGGCCTCGATTTCCTGATTTTTCTGTCATTATCAAGTAGTTATTATCTCTTACCGATTAAATAAGCTTAAAAACTTCTCAATGGCATATGGAGACATTCTTAGGTAGAAGTTCTCATTAGACATGCATATTAACATTTAATTTATATATTTTAAAGCGTGTAGGTCATATTCAAAATATATACGTTTTTTCTATTAACATATTTTTACATATATGAAAAGTTTATTTGCATATGTTATGAAAAATTCCCACCTAAAAAATTTCTCATGACATATAATGCTGAAGTTAGCATCTCGAGATATAGAAATTCTGAGTGCTGGTCAATAATAAAAAAAATCTCTTATTCTATGTTATTAAATGAATTATTATATTATTAATTAAAAAGAGAAAGAGTTGGAAGGTACTGTGTCCCCATCAAAGACTGACAAATGGAAATTAAGTTGGCTGATTTGGCAGCAATGGCAAAAATATTCCGTGAGCACCATAATTAATTAACTATTCATGCATCTAATCCAGGGATCGACAGCATCAAACAATGGGCGCAACATGCAACTGTTTCTTTTTATTTGTTCCTCCGGTTTTGTTTCGCTAAATCACAAATGTTATTCCACAAACTTGGTTCCCACATAAAAGATAAAGGACAATACTTACCAGAGCTTTAAGAAGACACTGGATAAAGATTAAAAAAATTTGTTTCATGAAATTTTGTGCATTCAATAAAAAAATATTTTATTCTTTTTTATTATTTAATTAACATTTTTAGGGTACTGATTTAACATCACCAAAAGATAAAATACTTCTATCATTCGACTTCAGTGTTACGCACTAAGACCACAGGATTCTCCTCTTATTTTTGGCATCATCCACAAAAATTACAAAACTGTTTCTTACTCTTGGGTTAGGCATGACTCATGAGGAAAAAAATAAATAAAAAACTACACCTTTATATGAACTAATAAAAGTAACTGGTGGTTTCGTTTTTTAAAATTTGATTTGTATTCATAAAAAAAAAAATTTGATTTGGATTTTTAATTTTGTTTTGGATCACACCAGAGTCGTAATTGAAAAGCTGAGAGTATCATGTTGGGCCTTCCTTGATTAATGGGCTTTATTTTCAAATGAAGCAACTAAACTTTTGTTCATCTAAATCAATCGGGTTGGTCAAGTATTAAGCATCTCGATCCTAGAAGAAGATAATGTAAGTTCGAATAATATGAGATAACCCAGATGCTATTGAAAAGGCAAAAGCCCTAATTATGATGGTGCATCACCAAATAAAAAATAAAAAAATAGTGCAACCGAGATGCTTCAAATATGAGTTCGGATAACTCCCTCTCTAAAGTTTTTACTCTCTTATTGGAGAAATTATTTCACGCTCTAGAAAATTGACAGAACACCCATCTTAGGGTCAAAGTGTGGTGTGTAATCATGCATCTTGCTTGGCAAAGATGTGAAGATAGCAATGTTGTATTGCTGTTGATTGTTGGTGCATGAACGGTGTTAAATTTTTAACATATGCTATCCTTTTTTTATAAGCAAAAAATGTATTGAATGAGATTACTATGGGTACTCTAACCCATATATAAAAGCATCAAGGAAGAACATAAATAGCATCAGTATAATAATGCTAAAACAGAAATTGGCAACAGTACACTATTTTTATTTTTTTCTCAAACTTATTCTTTTAAATAAAGCTAAATTTCAATGTAATATAAAATAGGAGAATTACAACATTGATTAAACAATAAAAAAAGTTATATAAGGAAAAAATGTATATTTAATATCAGTAATGCTGTTTTGTAAGAACAGCAATTCATGTCATTAAAAAAAAAAAAAAAAGAACAACAATTCATGGAATGAGTACACATAAATCTTATTGAACAACTATTTCCATTTTCTTATCTATGACAATCCCCGTGATTTTTGCCATACACTTTATTTCATCGATGGTAGATAATACTCCCTTTGGTCCTATATATAAGAGGCAAAACCCTAAAACACACATACCAAGAAAATACATTGAAATAAACTATTTGTAATTAATATTCATATAAATTTACAAAATTATCCCTTATATAATTAATGAACAAACCTACTTGTATTGAAAGTTACACTGTCTCGTAAATATAAACCCTATTATAAATAAGGGTAAAATTGAAAATGAGCATTTAATATTTGTCAAAATGTATGCATGTCTCTTATATTTTGGACAAAAAAAAAGTAGTCATTTATCTCTTATAATAAGGACCGGTGGGAGTATTCGCTTACTTCATACAATGAGTCTGTACCAAATAGCATTATTCATTTAACATATTGAAAAGTTTTATATTTATCTTTTCAATATAATTTTTTTTTATTTGTTGATAATATTCTTAGAATACTAGCGAGATTTTAAATAAAGATTCACGATTGCAATTGGGGCTGCAACATTTTGATATTGGAGGTCTCCGAAATCGAAATGCAATCGTAATTGGTATCACATCAACGCATTTTCCCACAATTATCCGTTCTCGGAGGTCTCTAAAATCGAAAGGCATTCGCAATTATTATCACATCAGCTGCATTTTCTTACAATTATCCATGATTGCGATAAATGCAATGCAATTGCAACCGTGACCGATATTTAAATCCTTGAATACCTATTAACAAGGTCCTATAAAATAAAATTATATACGGTCTACGTTATTAAAGCTCAAGAGACGTTTTGCATTAGGTGCACCTTCCGCCTATAATTCCAGCTTTTGGCATAATTGTATTTTAGCAAGGACTTGTTTTCTTTCCAATTAATATATATCGAACCAGTTTCACGACGTGTTGAGGTGTTTATGGGCGGGTTTGGTTCGTATTTGCATGAACATCAAATCCAAACCAATCAAAATCAGTGGGTTCAGTTCGGTTCGGACCCGAAAAATATTAAAAATATATAAATATTAAATATGTAAAATATTAAATATATATAAATAAAATATATTAAATATAAAAATATTATACTATTAAAACTTTAAAAAATATATAAATATTAAAAGATAGTAATTGGTTAAGTTCGGTTTGGTTCGGATCCAGAATTCGAGAACCGAATCAATTATCATCGGGTTTGGTTCGATTTGGATCCAAATACCAATAATTACCGAACCAATTTCCAATTAAATTGATTTGATTCCGATTATCGTGTTAATCGGGTTGGTCCAAACCAATAAACATCCATGGTGACGTGGTGTGGTAAAAAACCTCAATAATGTTTTTAATTGACATTACCAGGTGCTGAATAATGTTTTATGAACATATATATGTTGATGGACACCATGCAGTGTCCCTTGCTTTGTTACATATATTTTTTTGAAATGGATATATCCAAAGAATTAAAAAGTAAATGAGATATAAAAGTAAATACATACAATACAATGTAACTCAAAGTTGGTTTGGCCACCTGCTGCGGCAATAACTGATAATGTTGTGGTTGATCACTCAGAATCTGTAGGGTTAGCTTGCAGTTCTCGCAATGATTTTGTTACTGTCTTTATAATTTCTTCAATATTATTGCTGTCAGCTTGCTGCTGGCGTGAGGAAGCAGCAGCGTTTTCACCAGAAGCACTCCGTCTTCGTTTCTATTTAAATCGTGAGGTAGTATCATGAGAAGTGAAGGTATATTTCAGAAAAACATAAATATGTTATAAGAGCACAATCTCTAGATTGGATCAAAAGAATATAAAAATTGATACTAGAAATAATTAATAGAAGCTATCATCATATATATAGAGATCTTACAGACGGTGTCCTTCGCCACTTTGGTGCGGTGGTGGTGCTATTAGTCATCATTCCAATCAACTCATCAAACTGAAAGTATATAGTAGATCGACCACAAGAAAGATCGGTTAATTTATTTCACTTATATAGTACACTTACATGTAAGAGATAATTCAAAAAAGAAAAAAAACTTGCATTGTGGATTTGTGAGTCGTCTTTCATAGTTTCATATATCAAACATTAATTAAGCTAATACCTGTTTTACTACAATTTCATACTTGCTTGCATGCTTGCATAATCTTTCATCATCTACGTCCCCTGCAACTTGGTGCTCTTTCTGGGACATATTGTTTGAGACCACAGGATATATATGGATTTTATACATATAATATAATTATTGCCTAAGAGCATGTCTTTTATATATATATATATGTGTGTGTGTGAATCCATTCTCTTAGGGGCCGTTATTCGTAGTTCAGCATTGTTCACGTGATGAAATTAAGGGCCTTCCCTCATGGCTCCGTAGAAAAAGTATTCGTGAAACTCTATATACTACAAACATTGGTTAATGTATGTTTTTAACCTAATGTTTTCTTATTCATATACATAAATTAATTTATTAAATTTTTTTTTGTCTCCCAGAGTATCCTCCCACCCGATAGGTAAGATAATCATTCTAAGTACTATTAGTGTCAAGTTTTTTTTTTTTTTTCATATTATCAAAAATAAATCGTTTTATAAATAATTTTTAAATGAGTTATTATATGGGTTAATTCTTTTTTACGATATGATAATTCATAATTGATTATAAATGTAAAACGCGTAGGCCAATAGTTAATATAGTATCAAACCACTTACCAAAATAAAAAATAAATAAATAAAATAAAATAAAATAAAATAAATGAATTATAGCTTCATAACAAATTTTTCAAAAGTATGCCTCTCGATAATGATACTACATATTAGGAAACCGTAAAACATATTCCCATATTTAATTTGAAGATAATATTTTTAAAAAATAACATACTTCAAATGAATTTAGCTTGAAAATTTATAAATATATAATTAATAAGATGATAGAAAAGGAAATAAAAAAGTGATAGTAGTTGGTGCAGATTAAAACTAATTAACATTAAAATTTGAACTTGATTTTTAGTTTTTTATTATTATTATCAATCTATATATTTTTTCATTGGATTATGTACTGTCAATATAAATTTTTTTACACTGATATCCACTAAGATTTTGACATGTATACTTTTATTTTAATAACTAAGAGAGAAAAATAATAGTGATATTGATTTATCAAGATATTACTGGATGTGTGTAAAACTCATTTACACTCACAATATATATAAATTAAACTCAAATCTAATTGTGATGTGATACCATTACGTGAATACAATAATTGCGATGAGATTTAATGTTTAACCAAAAATATTATCATATACTAACGATTTTGTACCAACAGAGATTGGCACAAGTAGTGGTGGACTTGTGCCCCTTAACCAAGTGACTGGGGTTCGAATCACAACTCTTGCATATGGAACGAATTTCCGTTGGGAGGGGGTTTCTCGCCTTCAGATGCCATTCATTCTCCCGCAGGAGATTAGTCCCCACTTCTGACAGGGTATACTCTGATCAAAGACAAAAAACAATACTAACGATTTTGTACATTTTATTTTGTTAATCCGTGGGACACCATAGTTATGTTTATGTACGAGAGAGGTTAGGTATAATCTTATACTATGTAAATTTGGATTGGATGATGTTATTTGATTGTGGTATTCTAGATGGAGTCATGGTCCTCTCCAGTACTGGAGAGGCCATTATGAGAGAGGGAGAGAGAAGCAAAAAAAAAAAACTATAAATTTTTTACATATTAAATTAAATATATCACATCACCTCTTTTTTTTTTTCTTTCTCTCTCACACTGGCCTCTCCAGTACTGGAGACGACCACAACTCTTCTAAATGATAAAATAACAAATTCTTTAAAAAAACATGATTCCGTGCTGGAATTTTGGGTCAGACATTATCGAGAGATAACAGTTTCCGACGCCCCATTTTTTCTACCAACTTGAGTTCGTCAGTAATTTTCAATTACAGACGGTTTTTTGGGTTTTTCGATGACTTTTGACCCCTAGTAATACCATGTTTTCTTGTGCAGCTACAGTTGGTCATCATGGATATGGTTGGCCATACTGTCCTAGGAGACTAGGAAAACATGGCTGTTGTTAGGGCTACTCCGTTACAAAGGTGCTAAAGAATAACATAAACGGTATTTTAGATGTTACTGTCACAAATCTTCCGTTTCGCCTTAGGCATGTACCTGCGTGTTCTGTTATTAACTTAACATTTCCTGACAACCCCAAAAAACCAGAAAAAGTAACTGCTAATGCAAATAAAACGTGCTTTGAAAACAAACAGTAAAACTACGCCAATATGCGTTACAGATAGCAAAATAATAAAGATGTTCAACCAAGAAGACCAAGGTCATATGATAAACGAAGTAGGACTTGTTCAGAATTGTTCTAGTGTGCTGCCGATGAGGACTTGAGGAGGGCCTCATTCAATAAATCTTTAAAACAAGTAAATGTGCCAATATGGATCATATCTAGACACTTGGCAAAAGGAATATATAGGTTAAAATATTGAATAAATACAATTGAATTAACTTCATTTTAAATATATTAATCAATGAATCACCTTCACATGAGTAAGAACTTGACATTCATGCAATATGCACTTGAGGTGTAAGGCTTTATGATGGTATACCATGAACTCAAGCTGAAAATTGAGCTACATGAATATTAATGATCAATTGGTCCGTATGAAGAAATAAGTCCAATACGTATACATACTATATACTACATAATAAAATTATTAAACATACACCATGATCATACATAAGTTCCACTTTTCAAGAGACAGCTGCATGAACACTTGCATTTGATTAAATTGAAACTGGGAGGGGCATATTGAATGCCGTGTTAAACCTAAATGTTTTCATTTTTAACCTGCTTTCTCATCAAGAGTCCCAACATTCAACCAGAATCTAAAAAACACAACTAAAAGTGTGTAGTTGCATTCTTTGACAAGGTCCAGCCCCAAATTACAAACAAATCTCAAGCACCCTTGATCCTTTCCCATAAAAAGATGAGTCCATCGGCTCAAAGGCCCTCAAAGAACCGAATGTGGTCTTCAAATGTTTCTCCATGTCTGATTTTGCTCACAGATCCATCTTCTTCAACCTAAAATATTTTAAAGGATAATATATTATTCTTTATAACAAGTCATTGATGAATTTAAAATTGTGTTTTTTTCATGCAAAATTTACCATTTGGATCAAGGCCCCTCCACCATGTATTTTAAAGGAGTGCAAGCTTAAAACATCTATAGGATTCTACAACAGGCGTCAATCTAATAACACCGTTGCAAACATGACATGAGCTATATTAAATATTGTAACTTTCATCTATAGTAGGAAGATATACTCTTATGTCTTTCTATTTTATTTTTTCAATATACATGTAAAATTTCAAATGATTTTGCTGAAGACCTAAGAAAACACCAAGAGAAACTATTGAAAAATATAATATTACTTGAAATGGTTTTACTAACAATACGCATTGTTTATTTTCATTAATGATTATCAAAATGCATCTTCCACTTAAAACTACTCTCTACTTTAGAGAAGCCTGCCCAACAAGAAAAGCAAATGAAAACAAGCAGTTTCATACCCAATATTCAGGAGGCCGCATCTTTAGATTGTAAGTTGATGCCATGCTCATGCAATAAGCACCGGCATCATGAACAACCAGACCAGTACCCTGCAAGTGAAACTCAGATGAGATAGTTCAAACAAGTTGGCATTGTCATTATTGTCGTCGTCGTAATCATAGTTTGGCACAGATATGCAAGTATAATATTTATTCAACTAATTAAATATAAGACCAACAAAAAAGCCTTTTCCCACTAGAAGGGGCAATTAAATATAAGATCAATGCATTATATTACCTTGGCTGGAGTTGGAAGTTCTCTTCCTTTTCCTAAGAAATCTGCTGACTCACAAACAGGGCCGACCACATCATAGGTTGTTATCTCAGCATTTACTGGAGAAGGGGAAACCAGCTCTATATGCTGCAACCAAACAATAAGATGTCACCAAACATTCCTGGATTAGGGTAGGGTGGCATCAGCTAACCATAATGAATTTAAGCTCTATCAACTCCCAATCGGTTTCTGTAGAGTGCATTTTAATTCTTTAGAAGCCATGTTAATCTGCTTTCCCACCAAGAGTGTCAAGATGCAAGCAGAGTTGAAGCAGGACTAAAAAACTTAATTGTTCTCTGGAAAGGAGAGATTCAAACCCCAAAAAATACAAGATCTTGAGCTTGATTTCGCACAAGCAAGATGAGGTGGCATGCAGGGTAGTGACATCCCAGGCAAACCATAATATATTAATATGTTGAGTATGTTTTTAATAGTACATCATATGTTAGTTGAAAGCATATAGACTCAATGGGTCTAGAATCCTTCATTAGTCTCCAACTGTCCAACATAATCCTTACAGGAAGGAGGGAGCCATCAGACACAAAATTCTAATGATAAATATAAAAAACTATCTGTTATACACCAACACCAACATCAATGTATTTTATGATAAGCACTAAGAGATGAAGAGTACTTCCACAGTTACCTGGTAAGCATCGTAAAGACTAGGGCGGATAAGTTCAGCCATGCTCCCATCAATTACAATAAAGTTTTTAGATCCATTAGTCTTAACACCTGTCACCCGGTTAACTAAGCAACAGGTATTTGCAATGAGTGATCTCCCGGGCTCAATGATGAGATTAAGATTACGGGAGAGAACTAGCTCTCGTACCTGCTCCAACCATGAACAATAAATTAGCAGGGATTCTGTGAAGTGTACAATCAAATATGAACATACTACAATTTGCTTGCTCTAAGATAAAGGGGCAGTAAAACATGTTTAGTTCTATGAGATTAACTGGCAATGTTAAGAAGCAGATGCTCCTCATACACAAACATACATATGAAAGCATCTTCCTTAGTATATGTCAAGAGTCAAACAAATACCACATATAGCCTGAAATTAGTTGTGTGAGGCATTACCAAATCAATACGATAAATATGAAAGGTCACATAACTAGTGTTCATCTAGGACCTCAAGGTCACATAACTAGTGTTCATCTAGGACCTCCGTTGTCAATCATTTGCAACAAGTGAAAGGTCCATTAATCAATTAGATAGAAATTCACAATGCATGAAAACTTCTATCCCTATTAAAGCAAATAACTGATAAGATCACACTTGACAACTGACATCTAGTAATTTTTATATGACATGTTACTGTCCTTTACATTATCGTGTCATTCATCAACTAAAAATTAGTTTATCTTCCAATCAGTGAGCATGTGCCTCAAATACTGTAACAATATACACTCACGTGATTTATAAAATGTAATAATTCTCAAAGGGATTATTTTCCACAAGTCCTTGCATGTCACTGATTAACAAATGCTACATTTTAATTGTATAATAACATTGCAATATTAAGAATGTCCATTTATCTGTCACTAGCGATATTCAGTATTTTATAAGGAACTGGAAACTTAATCACATATATCATGGGAAGATAAAGTGAGATACATGGGCAGAGTTCTCACAGTATCAATGAGATCTCTGGGTGTAGGGAGGATAGCACCAGAATGATAATAATCTATCCCAAGTCCACCACCAATATTTAAATAATCAACTTCAAAGCCCTGAGCCCGGATTTGGTCAATGTAGTTGATCATAATCACGGCAGCATCCCTGAAAATGTCTACCTGGAAAGGGGGGAAGGCAAATGGCAATGTTTTCAATTTCAACAATTATATTTAGATAAAGATTAAGAATCAACATATAACAGATTAACAGTGCAAATTGACCTAGGAAAGCATAAATGCACAATAAAGAAAGAAAAATTTGATAGGAGAAAAGTACATCCCAAACTAGCAAAGCAGAAGAAAAAGAAATGAATGAAGAATTTCTGGATATACCTTGGTAATTGTTGACCCAAGATGGCAGTGAGCCCCTACAAGCTTTAACTCATTAGGATGCTCCTTCACAGCATCTAAAAACCACTGCAGCTTCTCATTTCTAATGCCAAATTTAGAGTTTTTATTCCCAGTGGCAACATAAGGATGGACCTAAGGATAACAAAAATAAACTTTTTACATATTTCCAGAAAATTAAATATAATATTAACCATGCAGACAAGAGCTAGAAATTTGAAGGACTCGAGTTGGGTAGGGCCAACAGTGATGTTGTGCACATAGAAATCAATCACAAACTACGAAGCACAAACCCACCATTTTAGTGTTGTGTCCGCATGTCAAACATGTGATGACACGTGGGTCCAATTAAAAAAAAAACATCTTCAGCTCGGACACAACTCATATACACTGGAGACACAGCCAATTACCAATAAAAGAATATAAAATTGTGATACGCCCAATTAACAATTACCCAAACCAAATCACTCTATTTGTTATTAACAGGAAGGTAAAGGACCTAGCTCAATCACTTAATTATCATACCACTTACCCTGGCTAGATATTTGTTCAATAGAAATGATGCTCCATCTTTTCTAGGTGGGGTGTACTAAGTAGCAAATATTGGCACCAAGATATTCTAAATCTTGAGAATTATACACATCAATATCAGTGAATTATGAATCTTCTTTAAATTTTCATATATAATGTGGTGTCTGTGTCTGTCAACTTTTAGAATTTGGTGTGTCCCCGTGTCATGTCTTGAGTTGGTGGAAACCGTTGTAACTTGTAACTAATGAACGAAGACTTCTACTGTGTAGAAAAAAAGTAGAAAACTCTTACAAAAACATACCTGTGGATCCACATCAGGATTAATCCGAAGTAAAACATTGACCCTCTTTCCAGCAGTTCTTGCAGCTGTCACGATGTTTTCTAAGTCAAATTCACTATCAATGTTGACAAACACACCTTCTTTTGCAGCCAAGACCAAATCCTCCAAGATTTTCCCATTCCCATTAAAGATACACCTATTCATCCATATATTGAACCAGAAATACAGTAAGAATCTAAAAATGAATTTAACAATATGAAAGTATGAAGAACCAGTGATGAAGAAATGGCAAACAATGTAGTAAGAAGTTTAAGCCGACGTTATACAAGTTCAAACGGGATTTCCATATCAATCATACCAAGATTTTCACACCATTTTTCACATCAACTAAAGGTGAGTCAATTATTAGTTAACAATGTGTAAAAATTGATTAACAAACTAGTAACATACTACTACTTTGTTAACCAATCTATACACCTTGTTAATCAATGATCGAATTATCTTTAACTATTAGAATTATCTGGCTAACTACTCCCCATAAGCTAGTTTAAGGGAGAGGATTGTCCAAGTCATAACAAGGAGTACTTTGCCCATATAACCATGCAGGACTTAAAACACCCCTTCATGTCAAGGATCGGACATCTATAACATGTTATGTTCGCAGGATTTGCAGCTGGCCCAACATCAAGACCAGGATTAGCTTTTACACCATATTAGAATAACTCAGCCTAACTCCACCAAAGAGCTAGCTCAACTGGGAGTGTTGCAATTCATTCTAAGTTGAACTTTGCATATACACTTATCGAATGGGGACTAACAGAGTAAAAAAATTGTTTTGCAATAACCATTTTCCTTTCCACATATATCCAGCTGGAAAGGTCAACAAAGTGCATATGAAATGTGCAGAAAAGAACACAAAATAGTTTGATACAAATATAAACATTGATGGGTTGTTCAGTGTAATTGAACCTTCTAGGATCAAAGCCAGCACGAAGGGCCAATCTAAGCTCATTCCCACTGACAAGCACAGCACCACAACCCAAGTGCCTCAAATGCTCCAGAATCTTCAAGTTATTGTTAGCCTTAATGGCATAACCAATTATAGAGTTCTTCAAACCTTCCAACGCATCACTATAAGCTTCAACATTTCTTGTAATCTGGGGTTTACTGTACAAATAGAAAGGCCTTCTCTCAACACTTTCCATGATTTCTTGAACCTTGAGACCCTCACAGTACAGATACCCATCATCGGGTTTGGTGAAACAATGCTGAAAATGAGTGTTCTTTGGGTCTTTTAGAGGAGTTTTCGTAGTGTTCTGAGAGAGAACTGCTCTCAGAACACGTGGTTTTATGGTGGCTTTGAAGGGTAAGATTAGATTTTGAGAAAAGGGGTTTTGGTTTCGAGAGTGGTTAAAGGTTTTGGGAAGGGAAGGAGAGTGATGAAGGAGGTGTGTGTGCGTGCCTGCCATGGCAGTGTTGCTTTGTTGATCAAAGGTCACAGTGTCAATGGAAAATCACAAGTCAAAACCCTTATCAGGCTTCTCTTCTAACGTTTAACTGTAATTCGGGCTTCCCCAGGCCCGTTATTTGTTGGTTCGGCCCATGAGAAAGCCTAAAATGGGGCCATTTTGTGTTGTTTGATTTTGCCCGATCTTAGACTCGGGCTAAACTAGTGATCAATACAAGACTGGGCTCAATTGTGTGAACAGTAATGCCATTAAGACAATTTAGATGTATGTATACCGATGAGTAGTTGGACACAATAGAAGTATATTGTGACCACGGATTGATTTTACCTTTAAGGTCAAAGGTTCCAAATCCTGCACTCGTCACTTAGATTTGAATTTTTTTAGGTTTGGATTGTTTGAAAGGGAGGGCGAGAGGTTATAGGGGTGGACAGGGATGGTTGAAGGGTGTGACGGCGGCGAGGGGTGGGGTGGTCATGGGGCGACAATGATAACAAAGAAGGAAGAAAGGAGATGGTATCGTGGCAGTGATAGAGAAAGAATGAGATATCGTGTAAAAAATAAAATAAAAAAAACAAAATGATTTACTTGCTTAATCGGTTTCAAATTATCATCTTAAATGCACCTGGATAGATCGACGGTCCATATTTGAAGTACATACATGCACCACTTTTAGGTGACACTTGTTAGATGAAACCATCTTTTTTATTCAACAAATAGTTTCACTTCTTAAGACATGATTTATGAAAGAACAAAACTTCGATACAATCTCACAAGGACATAACATATATAGTAACATATTAATGAAAATATGACGTGTGATGAGTTGTATACATGACTTAATTCCCATTGAAAAAATAGCATCTAAAGTACTTAAAGAATTGTATTTAAGCTTTGTTTTTTTATGAAATTGTCATTAATCTATTACAACATAAGCTTGCTAATGTAATGTGTGTCCTTTTAACATAAGATAAAAAATGTTAGTAAGTTAGAACCATAGTATACTAACCGTGTACCAAACAAATAACAATAAAGGATTCCTTGAAAGTTGCTGAACATGGTTTTGGTCCTGGAAGTAGATGTTTGCCAAAACTAGCACTGCATGATGCGTAGTCAACCGTTTATACTGTAGTCATTGCCCAAGACTAGCTCTTCAAATTAGACAATTTGACTGAAATAAAGAAAGGAGCTTTTCCCCTGACCCTATTCCTCATTCCCTCTTTTGCTCTTTGCTTAAAAATGAAGGGCCATGTCTTCTTAAGTCATCAACTACTACTGATAATTTTAATTTTCTTCTTCTACCATTGTATTATTTTCTTCCTTCTTTTAACAATTCAAATGTTTTAGAGTTGAATGTTTAAAAGGGGACAAAAAAAGCAAAAAAAGAGCTTATAATGCATAATTTTGTCAACGCATCTTTTTTCTAAAGCTAGTTCAAGTAATAAGAACTTCTGAATGATTAACCAAAGAGTTATATTTGACCTTGATAGAAGATGTTACCTTTAATTCCTCTTTGCAATGCCATGTTTCAACTTTCAACATCATTTCAAAGGGAATACATCAGAATTCATGACTACACAACCACTTAAAGGTTCCAGAGTAATCTCCAAAGTCCAAACCAATAGCCACAATTGTACAAAGCACAAGTTCTTTCAACCACCGGCAATTGTTAAATGAGACCAGGGGCCATCTATGGCCATCATATTGTCCTAAGATGCATGTGCCACATGACCCCTTAACTTTTTCTTTGAATCCCATGTGGCCCTTAACAACACGTGGCACTGTCCCATTGGCTAGGGGCTAAAGGACCCTACAAACTGAAGTATCTTTATCCAACTGAGCTGAGCAATGCAAACTCACCTTTCCTTTGCACTTCCACTCAAAGAATTGGCCCCCCACTTACCCGTTATTGCTTGTTGGTTGAGTAAATCTCTTGTCTGTTGTCTTTGCCTCTCTGCCTTTATAAAACTTTTTGAACTCAAAAACCAGTTACTTCAAGGCAGGTCATTAACATTTCTGCCTCATACTTGGCCCCATTCTTAATTATTAACACTTGGCAACATCTAAGTTAGACCTTGGTTCTGTACAATACCATTCCCATCAAGTCATGTATTGTGTTTATCTTAATTAAGTGGTTCTGTCATGTATGTTTGATACTCTTCTAGACCAAATAACACAAAAGGCACAATGGAATGATTCTGAAGGCTGGTTTAACATGAAAAATAGTTGACATTGGATAATAAGTTCAGTTGAGAAGCAGGTACTTACAACGTAAAGAAAATTAGAGTTTCACAAGGTAATAAAGTAGCTTAACATATTCAGGTCAATCTTAATAATTTACACAAGAAATTAAAAGGGAAAAATAAAAAATAAAAAGCAGACTACTAATAGTTGAAAATAGCTTCTTCCACTTCCAAAATTCTCTATGGTCACATCTTCCGTGCACATGAAGTAAACACATACTACCTTGAGATGTCATAATCTTGAGGGTAAGCGAGCTGCTGTTCCATCGGCCAGCTCAATTTGGAAGCAACACCCTCATGACAGGGAACATAATCCTGTGAGTTAAACATAAAAATATCTCATTTTCTTCTTTCATATTAAAAAACTGCGTAGTTTTGCATAAGAAAAGTTGATTACATATACAATGGGTTTAAAGGTATGATGACATAAATGTACTTATGGTTGAACATTAAAGAAAAAAATATCCATTCATTTTAACCTCTTAAAATTAAGTTTTATGATTGCATTCACAAATCTTACAATCATCTGCTTACATAATCTGAAATCTGATGTGACATTTCTAATGAAATCAAAGAAATTTCAACTTGTGAGAATCAAAATGGGATAAGTCAATATTTGTTTTCTTGTAACAGGATGCAAATACATATAGTTATAGTGAGGAGAAATTACCTCCAATTTCTTGACTAACTCTTTTGCTGTTGGTGCTGATACAATTATGTGGCGGGCATTTGGACTAATAAATCCCTCTTCCACAGCTTTGTCAATAAATGACAGCAAGGAATTAAAGTATCCATCAACATTTACTAATCCCACCTACAATTTGGGAATTTCAAGCTTGATTAGGCTGGTACCACAAGGCAACTCCACAACATTAATCAATAATTTCAATCTAATGTATTAAATGCATTGTTTTCATAGGAAACTTTCTATTTTAATTTTCTTAGCAATCACCCTAAACAAAACCTTTAATGAGGCAAGTCAATTACCGGCTTGTCATGAATCCCAAGTTGAGCCCAAGTTATGACTTCAAGAAGCTCTTCTAAAGTCCCATAACCTCCTGCATGTAATAACTTGCATGAGTTTCTTCAGGAATTAAATACATAAACATAGGATTATAGGCTATTCATGATTGAGATGATAATGAGAAAACAAAATCAAACTGAGTAATTTTGCTCTGTTTTGCTAATCAGTGTTCTAAGGATAATAATTAAGAAATTGAAAAAACAAAATAAAGAGTGATTTATTTAATTGTTCAATAAAAAATATTTGAAAACTGTTTTTCACTGTTTTCTTCCTTGTCTAATGTGGTATCCCCAAGTTTAAGGATTATCTACTCTATTTCTCTATCTTGGGTCTCCCTCTCTCTTACTCATTTTCAGCACTCAATTACTGAGGATGGTAACGGCTAGCAGTATAAAGGTGTTTGAAAAGAGTAAAGATTTATTCCGTGGCAGTTGCAGGTGCTACTTGGAATCGGAAACGTTATCTCGTCAATGTTCTTTTTCCCAAGTTTGGTACAATCACGTCACAGTTCATACCATCGTAGAGGAGAAAATGGAAATTGCTCATGTAACAGAATCAAAATATAAATCGGTAAAAGATTACATAAAATTAATTTTAATCAAATATAAAAATTATATAAATAGAAAATAACATGTATAAATAATAAATACATGTAAATAACAATGATTCAACCACAAACGCAGTTGCTCAGAGCCGCAGAAATAATGTATGTATGAAATAATGGCAGGAAAGTTGTTTTGGTCTCACACTTCTTATAAAATAAAACGGGCACACAAGTTTGATACTTACATTATCAATTAACTATAAATTATCATGTTATTAAAAAAAATATTTATTTTAATTATTTTAAAAATCACTCGTATCATTATTTGTGATGGATTGACATGTAAAATTTCTACACTAACGGTACATAACAATTAAAGTCAATATTTAATGCATTATAATTTTTTTTTAATTTTCATAAAAAGTCTTTTATTTTGAACTCATAACAAGTGCCCTTACTTGTTAGTGAAATTTTATTTTTTAAATTATTATATTTTATTTATAAATTATGATTATAAAAATATCACCCTTTTTTTTTCAGTCTTAGAATTTTGTAACAATCAAAATTTATTACTCCTCAATTTACAGCCGAATTGTGTATCTCTGCCCCGATGTTTGCTAAGTGGAGGACAAGTTAAGAAAATCCATTACGTGTAACTTCCAAATCATACATACAATTACTTAAACCTTCTCAAGCAACATCCATCACATGGCGTGGTAAACATTTAATAATGTTTAGCCAAAAGGGTTTAGCAAAGAATAGCCCCACAATCAGCCAGAGATATTTGGGTAACAATCTCGGGATTCGTTTAGAAAGTTAAAGAAATTCTTGTTTTTGTAGACAAAACCATTCTGACCAAAAAGCAAGGCAAGTAGGTTCGAGAGATCAAAGGGAAAATGACATTTAATTCCGGAAAAGATGTTTTTGTCACACATCAAATACAACATATGGGTATAGCAAGCACAGTGTCTTGTTATTTAAACACTCATGTTTTACATTCTATGTGAGACATCTCTTACACATGTATACTTTACATCTAATTCACTTCAAAATATAATGTACTTTAATATTTACAAATGCTTACATCAATATAAGTTGTCTATATCCTAAATCTTCCATATTAAGTTGTCCCAAATAATACACTCTTTAACTATCTATTCTCTGTAGAATAGAATCAGACAATGAGATATGGTCATTGCTACACGCTACTACTAGAAAAAGCTTGAAGCACCTCATGGTTCTACACACTTTTATTTCTTGTTAGTGTGCCTCAGATTCTAATGCAACCAAAGGGTTTGTAGGCTAACCTGGTAAGGCAATAAAGGCATCTGATTGCTTAGCCATCTCTGCCTTCCTTTGATGCATATCTGCTACAGCCTTCACTTCTCCCACTGTTTCACCAGTTATCTGCAAAACACAGGAGAGGGAACAGAAGATAAGATAAAATAATAAATAAAAAAGTCAATTTAAAAAGAGAAATAAAATATAAGTTTTGAAATTGACAAGAAGCTTATAAACCTGAGGGGAATGAAGGGCTTAAAACAAATTAGTACATGTTTGGTTTATAGTTGAAAAACTGCAAATATACATTTTGGACAAAGTATCTATAGAGTTATTATGAGACAAACGTATTTTTTGACCCGAAAATACATTTATAACGTTAAACAAACATAGCGTAAGATACAGAACAAGGAAGATAACCAGCAGGAATACATGAATAGAGAAACAAATAAATTATTAAATTATATGTATGCAACTAGCAATACTTTATTATGAGAATAAAAAGAGTTTAAGCTTTTTCTCCTGGCTGAAGCAGACATACCTCTCGAGGCATGAGCGTCTTGGGAATAACTCTGCAGGAGACAATTACATGACAAATTAATTTAGTGTCAATCAACAAAATTAAAGCACAGTGGTTAACTTAATCATTAATTAACACCTATTTCTTGTTCTTCCCTTTTATCCAACAACACCTTTGGGGGGTAAAAAAGAGAGAGAAAAAGAGTGTTTATTTACCCTATGACATGGCGACCACCATCATGAACAGCTTGTGAAACCAAACCCATTAGACCAATGCTTCCCCCTCCATACACCAGATCAATGTTCCTTGTGACCTTTTCAGATCATTAACAATAATAATATTATGAGTCTTGAAAGACTAAATAACAAAAGCAAACATGGGTTGCTATGATTGTATATGATACTATATACTATGATTATGATGTCAAAAAAGATATGAATAATAATGATCCATATGGAAAACAATCCCTTGACCATGACTCTAATGAGGACACTTGTAAGTCCGTACGACTGTTCTGTTCAAGCTCTGGGAACCCAAATTAATACATGCGAGAAAAACTGTGCAAATTTTTAGACTTTCAGAATGTTTGAGACTTTTTGGGCTTGTTGTCTATCATGAAGAAATGGTCATATTTTGCATTGCCAACATAAATTTCGATTTACAAAGAGTCAAAGAACATGAACTATTCACAAACATGTCATGAACACAGTGAGTGAGTGAGTAACCTTACAAAGCTAAACTGAAACTCAGAGTGGAAGCAGAATGTTCAAGACGTCATATCATAAAGTGTGGCACAAAATAAAACTTTCTGGGGCTATTTCATGAAATAAAAACAACATATACCAAATAACAAAAATAAAGAAAGGGGGTGCTCTGGAATGAATAAAACAAGGTGAAAGATTAACATAATGTATAGTATATAGTATATACCAATTCATTGCCAAGTTCAATGGCAGCATCATGATAGCTACTCTTCTTGCCAGGGCTACTCCCACAGAACACGCAAATCCTCTTGAACCTTGAATGCCTTATTTCACTATGTGTCGCCATTTGTAAGCTACCAACTTTGTTACTTAGTTATATATTGATTTTGAGAGTCACACACTCTGTGTCTCACTCTGCTTCTGTAATGTAATGCTACCCAAACAGAAGAAACTGCACTTGTTACCAATTCATACAAATGGTGTTAAGTGTCATATATGGGAAAAGCCAAAGCATCAACTACAAATGCAAAACAACACTCTATAGTGAATAGTCAATGCTTGCTTGCTTCACTTCTACTACTACTACTCTTCCAGGTCTCGCGGCTTTATATAAACCCCATTCCTCGTCGCACGTGACTTTCTTAGCACGCGTGGACTACTATTCTTGCGGTCCCAACCTAAATCTGTAAGCTGGGATGTAAATTTTATCCGTACCCACGGATATCCATGGATAATATCCGTAACGGGTAGAAAAATGGATACCTGAATGGGTATCTATGGATAAATAAAATGGATATTTTCTCTACCCACTTATTAATGGGGTGGGGACGGATATTGTAGTATCTATATCCGCGGGTACCCGCTAAGATGAAATTACTAAAATACATTTACATATATAAATCAAATGTCCTATTTTTTTCACTATTCTTATTTTATTTCTGAAATATATGCCAGTCACAGCTCTCAAACCTTATCATACCCAAGCTCTATGGATTATTGTTATGTATTATTGCTTTTTGTTCAACTATTGTGTTATGGATTATAGCTTATGGATTAATGCCTATGAATTAATGCTTATGTGTGAATGATGTCAAGATAGGGGTATAAAAAATTTAGTCTAATATTCAATAATTTGTGATGTGTTTGAATATCCATGGATACCCACAAATATTGATAAATCTGTTTAAAACCTGCAAGATGGATACCTACACGGATATAGGGCGGGGATGGGTATGAAATTCATCCAATGAGACGGGTAGTGGGGGTTACTACCCGTACCCACCCCGTCCTTATTTACATCCCTATCTGTAAGTAAAACTTCTCTTCAAAACCCAAATGTAGTTTTATTTATTTTTTTAATAAACAATAAAAATCATTGAGTCACATATTTTCATTTAATATGAAAATTAATTAGAACGTGATAATATGGAAGAGTTGTTATATTAGAACCTTGCTAAAAAAAAAAAAATGATACTAAAGTCTAGAATTCTGAATTGAAATATGAAGATGGAAAATTTCTTATTTCTCTATTTCTCCTTCCTTCTCTTTATTTAATAGAATGCTTGAGATTTATTAGTTGTGATAAATAAAAATGATATAAAATAATAAACAATTTATAAAAGAAGTTTATATGGAACAGTTTTTTTACAGTTTTTTACACTAAATCACAAAATTTTATGTGTTAAAATTCTTTACAGTAATAACACATACTGATTAAATATTATTTAAAATTGAAATTAAAATATGAATAGAATAACATAACATGAAATGCATTAATTAATCTACATAATTTTATGTTTGTTTTAAACAAAATTCAAGTTTAAAAACGATGGACCCATGCCAAATTTATCGTACCCGTGATGTCCCCGGTCTTTTATCATCCGGGCTCTTGTCCCATGTTTATTTGTTCAAAAATGATATTGTGCTTGTTCCCATTTTATTCAAAATTTATATTTTGCTCATAAATCAACATAAAATAAAAGTTCAAAGTCACTAGACTATTTGATAATTTTTAAAAGGTCTCTGAACTAAAAATTTTTTTAATTGGGTTTCTAAAGTTATATAAATAAAATTTTCAATTGAATTCTTAAAATATAAAATCTATTAGTAACCCCTTAAATTGGACGCAATATTACTATTTCATCTAAGTTAGATATACATATCAGTCATCTATCCATGTCATTGTTTGGGTAACACTCCACCCACATTCACTATTCGATGAGGGGGATATGCAACAGTGAAACAGAAATTTGGGAAAAAATGAGTTTTTGGTTCAAATGAGGGAGAGAAGCAGTGCAAGTCACGTTTTGATTTTCTAATTCAATATTTTGATTTCTTGCAACCCTAAATACTAATTTGGAGGAAAAATTCCAGGTTCCACATTAGCAAGCTTAAATTCAAGGTTCCAATTGAAAAAATTTATATGTTTAGGGACCCAATTAGAAACTTTTTTAGTTCGGGGAACTATTTGAAAATTTTAAATAATTTAGGAACCAACTGAATAATTAAAGCTAAAATAAAATAAGTCTCATTTTTAAATTTTGCTTTAGGTCCCTATATATATTCCTTGAACCGCCCCTGTTCGGCAGTAGAATTTTTTTGTCTATTCGTGTGAGTCAATGAATTTCACCACCTGGAATAATTTTCTTTGTACTCAATATTTCACATCATGTATAGGTGATAGAATCATAATGTGTACAAATATCTAATGTGTGTGAGAATATGAATGAGTAGCATTATTCTTGAAAATTTGATCATTGGTGTGTCCTGAGTTTTGAGGGCAGTGATGTGAACCTGGACTCCTGGAGTTTCAAATTAGGTGTCATCGCCAGTCATGAGTCATTATAGTGCCAATTAGGTGCGCAACACTGCCATTTTAATTTGGCTTCCCCTCCCAGCCCAAAAGTGTTGAAGAAATCATTCAACAGGGCTTTATCTATAAGAGGACTGCATCAAGTAAGAAAGTGAATCATCCATAACTTTTCAACTAACCTAAACAAAGATGCTTAACTAATGAGAACGTCCCCCTTTTCCTAACCACCAAAAATTAGACTCAAAAAATATATAAAAGAAACTTCCCTCGAAAAGAAAAAACAAAGTGGGGAACTAACTCATTGTCTTTGCTTTACACGTATAAGGCTACAGTGATAGAATGGCATGTGAACCTTACCCTCATGCATTTGATTAGGTGAACCTCCTAAATTTGGAAAGGAGCTCAACGTCAAAAGCAAGTGACAAAAAAAAATGTGAGATAGTTATTATCAAAAGAAAATGTGAAGATGTTACAAAATTAATTCTCATGAATGGGCACTCCTGACAGATTTTGGTATTTGGTTATTGTGTTGTGAATTTTGTTTATAGTGAGCAAGTTATGGGTAACAGCAGTACTTCATCAGATGGTGCTGCAGTCATATCTAACATTGGTGCATAGATGATTGAAAAGAAAACATAAGGGAGTAGTGTCCAATATCACCTTGTGCCCTCATCCACCCTCCCTTACTCGACACACTTGTTGTACACATAGGAAACATTTGATTTTTATTTCACACGCCCCTTTCCATTCCCCATATCTCCTCTCCAACAATTCCTCAACCATCTTGTCCCTAACCCCATTCTTTGTCTCTCACTTATTGCATATATGCTCTCTTCCCTTCCTCTAGAGGCTTAGGTCTACAAACTCCAAGACCCATTACTAGGGTTTTAAATAAAAGTCTGCGACCGTAATTGGGATGGCAAAGTTTTGCATTTAGAGGCCTCCAAAACCGAAATGTGACCGTAATTAATTTTCCCCAATTGTCTACAATTGCGGTAAATGCAACGTGATCGCGACCGCAATTTAAAACATTGTACATGACTTTTAAACCATTTGCCAATTTCTCAACATTTTGTAATTTATTATGTATGTGTCATTTGCTTATTAGCTTGATCAACACAAGTACAAAACAATTTCTCAGTTGATGGTGTTTTGCTATGCATTGGTTAATCACTGATTTTTATCTAGTATATATCGGTTTTGCCAGGATTGCTGGAACTGAGCCCATGCCTTTAAGCTATATTAAAGGTTATTAATTATATTATATTAGTTTAAGAGCTGCAATCCCAAAATAGCCTTTCTGGCTGTTCTTGTTTAGCTTTATTAACACCTCTGTTTGTCTACTTATTGCCCTCTCCCGTGTTTAGAGATTATAAACTCATAATAACTCTTCTTAATGGGGGATTGAGCTTATGTATAAAAATACATATGAACCTCCCGCATGCTTGCACGCGCGTTTAAAGCATGTTTTTGTGTGTTATTGAGTGTGCTGGTTGTCTTTCTATCTTAATATAGTAATCTGGTTTTTCTATTGTATCAATTATTTAATTGAAGTATAGTTTTCATATTTAAATATAGGATGATATAATAAAAACAAGAAGAATACTAACAAGTATCCAAAGCTACCGGTCAAGAAAAGAAAGTTTTGATTAAGAATAAATATGTATTTAATATTCAAAGAAAATGATATAGCACTTGTTAGCATCGCTCTATATTAAAAAAAAAAAGGGGTATACTATGATAATGGTGATATATCAAAATTAATTAAATTAATGTAATAAATGTGACAAGAACTTTTATTGGTTACGTGTGATTCTCTTATTAATAACGGTTAGAGAAGATTTAGGGTTTAGGGTAAGAGTCATTTTGAGCTTCAATTGTAACAAGACTGGTTTTGGAAACCAATTCTGCAGAAATTTCAATACGAATGCAAACGTGTGTTGTGAAATTTTCTGAAATGAGTGAGTGAGTAAAGAGTAAGGGAGAGATCTGTCATGCAGCATATAATCCAGTGCTGCTAACGCCCGACCTATTATTTGTTTACTGCATTCATTCGTTTTCCAATGCATGATTTTGCTTATCTTTTTTTGTCATCAAGTCCCCATAACTTTCTGCTTTCTCTCTGCTGCTGACAGAGTATGGTGAAAATAAATTATACAATGGGCACCGTTCTTGCCTTCTTGCTGCAGTTTTTTTTTTTTTTCTTAATCTTTGCCGTAGATGGTTTCATATGAGAAAATCTAGATATTTTAACTAGAAATTAAATCATACATATAAATATTTGTTGCTACATAATCGGACCTAGAATAAAATATATTGAGAAACATGGCAGAGCCAATAAAGATAAAAAATAATTTGAGAAAACTGAAAGTGTGAATTGATTGAAAGTGAGGAAGTGATTACATCAAGACCAACCATGTGGCTTATATACAATGCAAGAAACTAACTAACTTCAAATTAATCACTAATTAACTGAACTAATTATATCTTTAACAAAATAGATGGAATGGGATCGATGAGTTGAGTCGTGAACAGGGCCGGTCCTGAGATTTTGGATGTCCTGAGTGAACTCAGGAAAATGGTGTCCTCATAATCATTTGAAGATTGTCCTCCTTGCATTTTTTGCTGTAAAATCTTTAATAATTTGATCATAATCAAGGTTTTTAAAAAAAATCATTTTCGATAAAAATATATTAAAGCAAAACTATTTAATCTACATTGTGACATAGTAGATCGTAAATAAGATTTTAACAATTTCAATTTAAAAAAACTTCTTTCAGTTGATGTAACAGTAACAAGGATAGTATGTAAATTTTTATAAATTTATAAATTTTTATATAACATTTATATATACTATATAAAATTTTACACTATCTAGTATCCCAAAAAATTGGGACACTGGACGATCGCCCACCTCGACCGTGCTCAGGGCCACCCCCTGGTCGTGAACTAAGTTGATCTCTTTTTCGTGGCTCTTCTCAAGATTGTGCAATATTGTACGATTTCGATGTTAGCCCAACAAACTTGTGTCAAGGTCCTTTCTTCACAGAAGAGAACCCCACCAAACCAAGTCCTAACACCGACACAATAACGCTTGGAAGAACAAAGAAAAGGGAAGAAAAGCTTTCTTTTTTATGATGCTATACACTTTTGTAAAAGAAATTAATAATCAACACAATAAAAAAATGATTAACATGATTAAAAGCAATTAATAAAACATACATAAAATAAAGGATTACAAACGACAAGTTAAGAAAATGAGGGGGAAAACTAGAAATAAATACAAGTGTAGAAAACTCTCTTGTGCCCAAACCAGAGTTTGAGGCAACTATATGTAAACTCCTTTAGAACAATGCTATAGTTTTCAAGTTTGTAAAAAAAAAAGTGACATTTCTTGAATAATATCGACGATACCAGTTTCTCATAAAAAAAAAAAAAATTTGGTTAAAAAAAAAAATAATTTCGTACCATATAGTATTTCTCGTTCCCTTAAAGAACCACATCCAAACAATATGGGATTTGGTTCAAAGATAAATTTTTTTTTAAATTCACTCTGACATAAATAATATCAATATGTTGTTCATCACCGATGAAGGTTCGTGTTAAAAAGCCAAAAATTAGGGCATCGAAGGTGAGTCTCTGTTTACAATATCGAGGATTTTATAATAATTCCTTATGATAAATATGAAAACACACTAAAAGAAATTGTCAAAAATGTTATTTCAGCCATGGCATCATGTCTGTGATGGCTGCTTATTTATGTATTATCTAGGAAAATAGTTTTTTTTTTTTGAAGGGAGGAAAATGGTTATAGGTTGCTTATCTGTGAATTAAATTTCATGGATGTCTTGCATTCAGAACCTTCTATCCTTATTTTTCCACTGTCATTGTTATTGAAGAGTTGTTACAAGGAAGTTAGGAAGTTAACTGGATGGACACTTCCTGCTAGAGCAATATCAGTTTTGGAAATGTTGTCAAATTGTGTACATATGATTAAGGGATGAAGATCTGTTGTCTTATTTTTCTATACCACATTGTCCACACCTTGTCCCTACGAATACTATTTTAAATTTGCCACACATTCAACCCTTGTTAACTTAATATGAAATTTTAATTGATGTGACAAAATAGTATTGGTGAAGATAAGGTGTGATAGAGGAAAATGATGGATTTGGATCCTCTCCAATACCTTTCTCTTTGTCTCCTCTCCATCATCTCTATCTCCCCAGCCCTTCCTCTCTTTTCGCCCCCACCATTACTGGTCCACTCTTTATTCTCTCTCCCATTCTCTCGTTGTCTTTAGTGCTACAGAGACAACACCATAGGAGATAATCCAAATTGGAAAGTACGACAACAGATCTTCATTCACGATGAGGTTTAATTCTAGATTTAGAACTCACTTCTTTTCACTCTTATTGCTATCCGA
Organism: Echinosophora koreensis; assembly: GCA_035048595.1. NCBI lineage: Eukaryota > Viridiplantae > Streptophyta > Magnoliopsida > Fabales > Fabaceae > Echinosophora > Echinosophora koreensis. The sequence continues at coordinate 6,055,427 of JAPCYP010000012.1, read as the reverse complement.
CTCTATGAGGAAAAAAAAACTAATCACAGTTAATTTTTTCTTCACTACCAAGAAAAGTTTTTCTTCTCACTTTCAAAGGTGAATTTGTTCAAGAATCGGTTTAACTTTATATGGGTACTTATGTTTTTTAAATATTTAAATGAGTTATCAAATATTTACTGATTATATGTAAGAATGTGGAGCTATCACTTTGAAAATTATTTTATCTAACTATTAAGTGTGTATTTGGTTTCACGTTGGAAACTTCCTGAATTGATTCTGCCCTCTGTCAAGCGTGATTTTAGTAAAAATGAGATATTTGGTTACTATTAGATAAAATTGATTTTGTCTCCAGAAGCAATTATGACTAGAAGTTACAAAAGTGGCTTTTGAGTTCAGTTGAAAATTTTACACTAAATTTTGTATCAAACTTGCTTTTAAAATAAAAACATTCAATCATAAATCACTTTACTTCAAACTCAATTCTAATCAAATTAATTCTACAAAATCAATTATATTCACAATTATTTATATCAAACGTTCATCCAAACACTCACTATATCCAACTCGAGGAACGAGGGTTACCTACACAACTATACCAATGAGAATACCGGTCAAAGACAAAAAATGAAAAAGGAAAAACCTTGACAATAATGAATAGTACTGCCCTCTTATGAGTGTTATTAAGACTTCTTGTTTGTTGTTTCTTTCGGTACTTTCGGTTGCTTTTCACTTCTGTAACTCGTAAAGTGCAAGGTAATATTGTAACGTTTTTTTTATAAATGTACACAAATATTAATAACATAATAACTTCATTCGAGTTTAAGTAAGTTTTAGGAGTATTAAAAAAAAATGTTGCATAATTTTGTAAAGATTGTAATGATGCATAATCATGATCGTTGAATGAGACAGGAAGCACCAGGGTACGTTAATGCTCTATCAGATTCAGATGCACTCATTCATTCATGTCTGTGAAATTTTGGTGCTTTGGCCATCACAAAACTTTGTCCAGTAACGCGCTTACACGCATAATCACTTCTTATTCAATTCCTGACACCTGGCCCCGCCGGTGGGTGTTTGTGGCTCTCAAAATCGTTTTGTTTTGTTTTTGTGCATTACGTAACTCAATAGAGCACATAAAGCTTCCCCAAAATGCAATTACATTACATGTATTTTTTGATTTTGATTTGGTCACCCTTTCCCCCCAACATGATGCGACGTTTCCTGGTTCCACCCAACTCATCAGGCCTTAAAATTTCAAAACTTCCCTTTTTTCCTTGTCTTCTTAATTTAGTTTCTATCCTTGAATCTTTTTTTTTGTTTTTATGTATGCAACTACGAAGACTAATTCTCGATGTATTAGACGATATTGAAGAACTAACATCTTCCAACCAGATTTTGCTTATATGCAAGAGTAGCAGATCAAACCCCTTATCACTTACTTAAAGGGTTTGAGCTAATTACCATCCGGATCAATCACATGTTGATACCCTTCAAATATTACAAATTCGTAATGATTATTATTTTACATTATAATTTTTTTGCTTTGATTTTTTTTATATGGTCTCGTAAAAGGTGAAATTAAGCTGAAGGAAGGACCCTCTTCTGCCCTGTCCCAAAAGTCTTTACTAAGCTTACCAGCAAAAATGATGGCTCTTGTTTAATTTGGTCATTTGGTGCTTTTTGACCTTGTTCCTATCCAATAAGCATATTGGCTGTTAAGTTTAGCAAAATCTAGCATGGAAAGTGATGTGGGATATGAGTAATGTTTTCCCCAAAGTATGTTTTACTTCTCAATATCACTTTTGAAACGTAATTACTGAAGTTGTCTATGGTTATGACAAAAAGGAGTTTCATGTGGCTGAATGATAGACCCGGCAGTTAGGTTACAAATCAAGCTTTCTTTTGTCTGCCCCTCTACTTCAACGACCAAAAGGACAATTTACCTTTTATTTTATACCTGTCTTACTATCATTCTCCCGCCTCTGGTTTTTAGATATGATTAATTAATATTCTTAATTTCACTAAAAGAACTTTTGAACTTTGGCTATATTTGCAAAATTTGCAAGCATAATTTTAATCTGACATTAATTCTAATTCAAAAACACAATGTCTTTCTTAGAAGTCCCGTGATTATTAGAAACAATTATAAAATTGTCATATTATTTTTATTTTATATTGTTAAAAATAATTATAAAAAATTGTCATATTATTTTTATTTTGTTTTCTATTTTCAGAAATTTATGCAGGAAATACTAAAACAACTTTTTACCGTTTTCCATGTTTCATGTGCAAATGTTTGAAAAACAGGAAATAAAATAAAAATAAGGTGATAATTTTGAAATTATTTCTTAAGATAGTAAATAAAAGGATTAATTGCATTTTCCGTACCTCAAATTTTTTTATTGTATAATTTTGGCCTCTCAAAAATTTTATTGCACATTTAGTTATCTAATTTGTCGAATTGTACGAAATCAATCCTTACCACACGTTGATTGGTCATGGACGGAAGGACTTATTTTGCACAATTTGACAAATTAGACAACTAAATGTGCAATTAAAATTTTTAAGAGACCAAAATCGCATAATTGACAAAGTTGAGGAACAAAAAATGCAGTCAAGCCTAAATAAAAGCAGAGAACTGAAAACAAAGCAAACAAACTCTTAATTTTTATAAGTTTAAAAGTTTGTATTTTGATTCCTAATATTTGTAGAGTGTACAAAAAGGATTAATCCGTTAAATTTTTTTTCATTAAATTGTGATGGAAAGTAACACATGCACATGTGTCCAATATATGGACAAAATACCCCTTAATTCGGTCTCTCCAAGAGATAGATTTGGAGACGTAAAACATAGTTTAGACACCTTGTTTTTTCTTTTGAGAATACTAACCAGTGTCTTAAGGGTATTAGTTAAGGATCTAAAAAAGGAAAATTCTCCTTGAAACTTGATGCATTTTATAACATGAAGAATGATAAACTTATATAGGTTTCCAATGAGATTTTTCTTTTTTTGATTTCCTTAACCAATACCCTTAGGGCACTGGTTAGCATGACCATTTTTCTTTATTAGAGATAGATTTTGAGGCGGAAAATAAAAATATATTAGAGATGAAATTTTTATTCAGCAAACTAAGTATTGAATGTAAAACTTTAGAGCCGAAATCTAAATAATTAATTTTTCCTATTCCTATTTGAAAATAAATTATGGTTTATTTATAATATAGAACAAGTTTACCAACATGATGTGGCACAGTTGGTAGATAACTGGGCCTCTTAAGCATGTGATCAGGGTGTGCCCTAAGGGTGTTGCTAAGAAATTAAATAGAGACTGTTATTATTGGGAAGTGATACATTCAAAAATTTTAGAAGTATTACTTTTAGTTTTTTTAATAAAAACTTGTTTTTATTGAACTTCTTTTTATTACAAAAAAGGACGTATAACACTTTGGTATGAGTATAGAAAGTGTGCAAATATATAGTAGCATTTTAATTTCCTGAGCTAACTTTGACTGTTATTAACTATTAAATAAATGCATATATGATAATGTTAGAGTGGAGAATGCTATTAAATAACAGATGCTATATAATGTCTCCGACCTATAGTTTTCTTCAATCGCTACTGTAGTTGTTCTGGATATCAATAATGTTGTGATAGCAGTATTTGGGGTAATTATCCAAATGATACAATGTGAAAATGATAACCATAACTATAACTACTAAAACTGTCATAGTAGGACTAAATTGTCGGTACAAACCTGTCCCTCATGTTGTAGACTTGTAGCTAACATTCTATTTTTCTAAACACATTTCATGGACCAAAGATAAACGCGTTTTCAATTAGAAGATATTGAGGGACAATAATAGAATGATACTCTTTCTCACAAGGTAAGGAAGACAAACTCCTTAATTGGTTTTACTTTAATGCAAACTTCAACTTTGGACGACAAATAATTAAGAGTACGAATATTTTAACATGGGATTTGTCTTGCCATTGCCATAATAAATGCTTAAAGACAGGATTAACGTGTCAAGTAACATCTAGTTTGAGTAGTTTCCTTGAATATAAGTGAAAAGAAAAAAGTTAGGGAACGAATGGTTTTGGTTCTTAAATTAACTATTGCTTTATCGATCCTTAAACTGCTGAGACAATTTGAACAAGTCGCTGCCGAAAGTTCATGGAAATTAAAAATAAGCCAATTCTATCTTTTCCGGAGAAGATCCTAAGATATAATAGGGGTCGTTTTCTGTCCCCTTACGGTTTAATGTTCAATTTACGATTCTTATATATATACATAATATTGCCATGCTTGGTCGGCACCAATGTCACCCCATGTTCTCTTGCTGTGAATTCCACCACCCGATTAGCAGAACCACCATATTTCCACGGAAATTTTGGATTTGCTTTTGTCACTTTGTAAAATATCAACTTACAAGTAGTTAAGTAGTTAATGGTTCGACTTCTGACTCTTGTATATGAAGAAAATTTGATTGACAAGGTGTAACCCTTAAATACCATTCAGGTCCTCTGATAGAGATTAATTAATAACTGTTTATGATAGTGGATATATACTTTATATCGATGATATGATAAAAAAAAAGAAAAGAAAAAAGACTTGTCTTGTAAGAATTCTTATCGTGATTGAGGCAACCTAATTTAAAGTTAGGTAGATGAGTGCGGTAAAATTAATTGACTTGGAAAATTGAACTATTGAAGTTCCTAAGTTAAATTATAATTATCGCTTCTCATTCAGGGGGAAATTCATTTTTACACGAAAATTGAATATGAATACGCTAGAGCCACACACACACACACACACACACACAAGAACCACATCATATCTCCCCTATTTATTATTATCAAATATATCCCTTTTTTTTATGATGAGTTATATATAGAGTGTGTTTGGGAAAGATTATTTTTCCCCATTTCAGCTGTTTTTTAGCTTAAAAGTTGTTTCATAGATAATCTATCATGTTTGGCATTTTACTTAAGTTTATAAAAAAGCTTTTTTTAGGGGGAAAAAGCTGTTTTATGTCATCTAGTTTTTTCGAGCTTAAGATTATTGTGATTTGATTATTTTTCATTCTCAATACTCTCTCCCTGTTTACCCCTACAAAACTAACTTCTAAACAAATATTATTAAATTATACAAATAACTTCATACCCTTTTTCGTAATTTATTATATAAAAGTGATTTTTTTTGCACCACCCAAATGAAATAGATTATCTTAAAATCGCTTTTCAGCAAACAGACCCAAACAAAAACAGATTCTGATTATAATCGATTATCACAATAATCGATTATACAAAAATTGATCATCAGCATAATTTTTTTTTCCAGCTTTCCCAAACACACCCATACTGTATGGATTAAAATAAAATAAAAAACCAAAATTCTGTATCAATATGCCAATATTGCATTAACCAAAAAAAAAAAAAGGAAAAACAAAGGTCACTTGCACCTGTAACTTGGTTCCGCAATGAGCAAATATGCCATTATGAAAGAACTTGGTCACCTGCGCCTGTAACTTGGTTCTGCAATGAGCAATATGCCAATATGAAAGAACTTGATTTTGACACAGAATCTTGGTTTTTTTTAATCCATACAGTATATAACTCATCATAAAAAAAGGGATATATTTGATAATAATAAATATGGGAGAGATGATATGGTTCTTGAGAGAGATATTATATAGGGAAATAAAATCATATAATAAATAACATAATAATTAGTGGAGAGAGAAAATCAATTTTCAAAAAAGTATCATTAATTAGTTAGACACATTTAATTAGAAGGGGGTATTTAATGAACCTAAACCTGTGCAATATTGCACAGGTTAGAAAAACCATATATATATATATATATATAGGACATATCAAGTGAGAGGGCCTTATTTATGTGAGAGTGAGAGGAGCAAATCATAACCATTAGATCCAATCATGAATGGTCAAGATTAAAAGTTAGTTAAAATATTAAAAAGTCACATGCCACTTAAAAAAGTCACATAACTTTTTTGTTTTAATCTTGACCATTCATGATTGGATCTAATGGTTATGATTTGCTCCTCCCACTCTCACGTAAATGAGGCCCTCTCACTTGATATGTCCACTATATATACAAATTTATAAAGGGAGTACAATAGGTACTTCAACCTACATACAAGACAAAGACAATCAAAGAAAACAAAATTACTTGTAATGTTTCTTTAAACATTCTAAATGGCAACTATATCGATTCGGAAAAAAAAAGGGAAAAAAAAACATTTGTTTTTGAGTAAAACCAATTCCAAGAACGAATTTTCACTAGCTTCGATAAGTTAAGAATATCAAACTCATCCATCTAAAAAAAAAAAGAATATCAAACTCATCGTTTTTAAACACAGATCCATTCCGATGCAACCAAATAGTCCAAGCAGCAGCAAGTCTTAACCATTTGTCGAGCAAATTCGAAATTTTTACTAGAGACCAGACCACAATGTTTTTTTTGATCAATAAAGAGAATAATGTGTATATTGACCAAAGTACAAGGGGTACTCTAACCCTTACACGAACAAAAAGATCAAATAGGGGGCCAAATGTAAAGATAATACTAGCAAAGTACCAGACCACAATGTTGATTGTAATGATCAAAGCTGGATAAAGATAAAACTACATGGAACCCGAGCCACCAAAAAAATTTATACTAAAATTTAGAAGAGTACCAGTGAGTGAAAAATAGATCATGAGAAATTGATTCGGACTTATATCGATAGAAAGGCACAAAGAAGGTGATTAGCATATAAGATATTCCTCTTGAACAAATTTTGTCTTGCATGCAATCTATCAAGAAGAACCTGCTCAGAAAGAGCTAAAACTTTTGAAGGAATTAAGCATTTCCAGAATAATGGAAGTCATTGAATAGGGCTTGTGTTTTTTCGGGTCATTTATCAGTTTTGGTAAATGGTAGCCCGACGGAGGAAGTTAGCATTAAAAGGGGGCTAAAGCAAGGTGACCCTCTAGCCCCCTTTTTTATTTCTATTGGTGGCGGAGGGGCTAGGTGGTTTGATTAGGGAGGCGGTGACCATTTGAAAATTTAAAGGCTTTAAGGTGGGAGATTCGGATGTGGTAATTTCTCATCTACAATATGTTGATGACATAATCATAGTGGGGGAGGCTTGTGAACAGAATTTGTTGGTTATAAAATCTATTTTGAGGTTTTATGAGTTGGCTTCGGGGTTGAAGATCAATTACTACAAAAGTAACCTAATGGGGGTTAATGTGAGTGAGCCTTTCTTGAATTCGGCGGCGGAGTTCTTGAACTGCAAGGTGGCTGCACTGCCTTTTAGATATTTAGGCTTGCCGGTTGGTGCAAATCCAAGGAAAGTGTCGACTTGGCAACCAGCGATTGACGCTTTGAGTAAGAGATTGAGGTCTTGGAAAAATAGGTACTTATCGACGGGTGGTAGGGTGGTTCTACTAAATTCGGTCCTGAGTTCTATCCCAGTCTATTTTTTGTCTTTCATGAAGATGCCCGTCAAAGTACAAAAGGTAGTCATTAGGTTACAGAGGGAGTTCTTGTGGGGTGGGTCTTTCGAGGTGAGGAAAACTCGGTTTTGAAAAGATATTTGGCTTGGGTGCTCAACCTTGCAAGATCTCTTTCCAAGGCTTTATTCCATTTCTACATCACAAACTGGCACAATCTCGGAATTAGGAAGGTGGGGTGATGGTGGATGGCAGTGGGTTTTAAGGTGGAGGCGAAGTCTTTTCGTGTGGGAGGAGGGCACTATGAGGAAGTTTCTAAATCTACTTAATCCACTAGTGTTATCACATAGGGAGGATACTTGGCTTTGGAAACTACACTCCTCTAATGTTTATAATGTGAAGTCTACATATGTATACCTTACTTCTATTTTGCTTCAGGATGCACAACAATCATGGTTGGAGGAAAAGGCTTTTAATCTGATATGGAAAAGCCTAGCACCACTTAAGGTGGTGGTTCTCTCTTGGCAGTTGTTACTTGACAGGTTACCTACGAGGGATAACCTATCTCGTAGGAGGATTATTAGTGAAAATAGCGATTTATTATGTGTCTTTTGTAAATCACATATAGAAAATAGTTCTCATCTTTTTGCTTTGTGTCCATTCACCAACACTTTGTAGAAGAATATTTTGATGTGGCTGGGGAAGATTTTCCCTTCACAGGTTCCATACTTTCTTTTATGGTTCATTATGACAGGGCATTCAATAGGCCCAAAACAGGTGGCTGAATTTTTATTTGGCATGTGGTAATTTGGTGTATTTGGGAGTTCAGAAATGGGGTGATTTTTTATAATGGAAATATAGATATGAATTTTTTGTTGGATAGGATCAAGATTTGTTCTTCGAGGTGTTTTATAGCTAGATAAAAGGGTGATTTTTGTTCATTCTCTGATTGGGGTGTCAGCCCGGGGATTTGTATTGGATAGTGGCTTAGACACTACAATTGATCTGGTTGTAATATATTGTAGTATCCAAGACTCTGTATATTGGTTTTAGGGTACCCCTTGTACTCTAGCTAATGTTACTTCTTTGAATTAAAAAAAGAAGAAGAAGAAGAAAGAATTTACCAAAATTACCAACACTCGACATAGGAGGATTATGAGAAGTAGCAGAGAAAATAAATGAATAAGAACACTTCACCGTTAGTTGTGCTACAATTAAAAAAGAAAGATGATTATTGGTTATTGCTCATCATCATCATCATCATCATTATTACTAAAAAAAAAAAACTAATGTGCACATTAGTGGTGCTACACCATTTTTTTATCAGTTCATGATGTAGTTAACGTATATAATAGTTAATCCTAATCAATTATAATATATGGTAATCAATAGTTTTATACTTTTATTATCTATATAATTCATATTAATTAATTTTAAATTTGAGGTGGGAATACAATTGCACCTTTTTAGGAGAAGATTTCTAAAATATTAATTGATATATATATATATATATATATATATATATGTATTGTTAGTGTAGATATTGACAATTAATCAAATATGGGTAAAAAAAAAAATTCATTTCTAAAAATTTAGGGTGAGGGGATATATAGTGTCTTAGTCCAAGATAGGGAAAACTATCGGGCTCTATGAGCACTTACAAAGGGATTTACATTTACCTCACCCCAAGGAGACTAGTGGAAGCTCGAACCTGTAACTTGTCGGATACGAGATAGTGTCATTCTCCACTATACCAATCCCTTGGGGTTGTAATATGAGTAACTTTTAAGGTGGTTAGGATAAAAGCAAATATTTTTAATGATATGTCAGTTTCTGACTGGTTGACAATATAAAAAAATCATATATATATATATATATATATATATATATACTAGTATATGGACCCGTGCAATGCACGGGGAACATGCTAATTTTTATGTTTTGTGTTTTAAATTTTTTGTGAGGAATTATATACAAAAAATTGTTTAAAAAAATATTTTATCAGAACCATCGATAATAAAGTGTAATAAATATTAATTTAATAATTATTATTGATATTATAATTATAATATAAATAATGACTCTTAAATATAAACAGTAAGCATATACCGTCCGTCTACTACACAATCTTAGTATTAAAAATATAATTTAAAAAATAAGACATGTATAAAGAATATATAAAAAAAGCATAATATTTGAAAATAGACATGCCTACCAAAAAATAAAATAGACATTAATGTTTTATTGTGAATTTTTTTAAGGCAAAATTATAAATTAACACTAACCAATTTTTTACCTTAGTATGCACTTTTTGAATATTTAATAGTAAATAGATATTTTTAAAGCAACAACTAAATTTTAAGCTGATTAATCATTTCTCAGTGTAATTCATTTAAACACTAATACTAAATATGCCTTAATGATCTTCGCAATGATATGAATTTTTTTAAATTTTTTTATCTATTATATTATGATTTTTCTTCTATCTTATTTTTTTTTTTTGATTGGATTGTCCTCTTTTTCCGTGCAAGTCAGTCATTTTTCTAAAATATATTTATCTATCATATTAATTTTTCTCCTCTCTTAAAAAGCTATTTGATTTATTTCTTCTATCTTCCCCATGCAAATTAATCATTTCTAGAAAACACATTTATTTATCATAATAGTCTTATTCTTTCCCCTGGAAGATCTACTTCATTTATTTATTCTCTTTACACGGGGCAAGTTGATAATATTTTTGAAAATATATTGTCTATCATATTTTTTTTTATTCTCTTTTAAAAGTCTATTTGATTCATTTCTCCCCTTTTTGCTGTGCAAGTTAACTATTTTTAGAAAAAATATATTTGCCTACCATATTACTTTTCTTCTCCTCACTTGAAAATCTATTAGATTTATTTCTTCTCTTTGCCCAGTGCAAGCTAACCATTTTTAGAAAATATATTTATCTATCATATATTTTTTTTCCTTCTTGAAAATATTCTTGATTTATTTCTCTCCTATTCCCGTGCAAGTTAAGGGAATGGATTCTTTAATATTGTATTTGTACTTGAATTCTCTCATGTTGAAACCCTCATCCTCAAAACATTCATCTCCTCCTTCTTTATGTTTTGAAATTTCTCTCTCTTATTTACAATTGATGACTTAGATTTAACTGCACTCTCTTATCACATGAGAGAATCCATCCCCCAGACTAACCATCTTTATAAAATTAATTTATCTTTCATATTATTTTTTATTCTCTCTTAAAAATATATTTGATTTATTTCTCTTCTTTTTCCCGTTTAAGTTAACAATTTTTAGAAAAATTTATTTATTTATCACATTATTTTTATTCTTCTCTCTTGAAAATCCATTTGATTTATTTCTCTTTTTTTTTCAGTGTAAGATAACCTTTTTTAGATAATATAATCATCTTTCATATTATTTTTCTTCTTCTCTCTTGAAAATCTATTTGATTTATTTATTCTCTTTTCCTACACAAGTTAACAATTTTTAACAGATATATTTATCTATCATGTTATTTTCCTATTTTCTTTTCCCTTATGAGAAGCCCATATTCTCATATCTTGCATCGGATGTTATGTTTATTTGATTTTTTTGAAAGGATGTTTATTTGGTTAATAATATTTTTTTTTGTATTTTTAAATTATAAATTTGTCTTTGTTATTATTATTAAATGAAGTTTTTTCATACAAAATATAAAATATTATTAAATTTAATTAGCCAATCACTAAATTAAAATAAAAATAATAATTTTAAGTTTTGAAACTATTTTATATTATAATGTAGGACATATCTCACTTTTTTTGAATGATAAGACAAATCTTCTAAATATAGTTTGTTAAATCAATTACATCTAATTTTGTATCATGTAATTAATTATATATTAATTAGGCAAAAGGAAATTCTAATTTGCTTTGATAATAGAAAATCTTCAATAAATTAATTGTGTAAGATTATAGTAATAAAAAATAATTCTAATAATAATGAAAGTATTAAAATAATTAATTAAAAAATGTAATGAAATCTATAATACATTGCACTTTTTCAAAGTAATTCATAAGTAAGCATGCTTTCACGTAAAATATTAATCCTCTATTTTAAACGTAATTAGGAAGTTTTAATGTCAGGTATGAATGTAACAAAAACAAATTATGAAAGATTACCACATGTTATAATTAGAAAGTTTTAAAGCAAGTAAGCATGTAAAAAAAAAACAACAAATTATTAGTACAATACAAAGATGAATATACAAATACTAATGGAAAAAATTATTTATTACTAATTGATCATGTCGTCATATTTTTCAAAATATATTAATCAAATTAAATCATAAATATTTTTTATTGGGTTTGGAATTATATTACTGGGTTTGGAATTATATTCACTCTTAATTTTTTAATTCAAATTTTATTTAAATTAATATAACATATCGAATTATATCTGATTATACTTTTAAAATTTAAATTATATCTGATTGATTGATGTTTTCCAATTTAACTATTTAATTTAATTTTCTCATAATAAAAAGTAATTTGATTGAAGTAAATATATGATATTTACTGATATTATCTGAAGAGCACTTAATTTTATTGAGTGATTAGTAATTTAAAAAAAATCAAATTCTAATATAAATCGAAGAGATCTTTCATTTATTATTTTCCAACTTATCACCAAATCCTTAATAAAAACAATTTCAAACCATGTCACAAAAATATTTTTTCCCTTTTTCTACTGTACTTGATCTGTTAAGTTAAGGATTTCTATATATTGACAGTTTTTTTTTTTGTAAGTCACGAAACAAACAAATACTATTTATTTACAAAAAATCAAATAAAAAAGTTATCTGGATCAAGAAATAAAGAGGGAGATATTGTAAAAAAAAAATGCCAACATACACACAATTTTTTTGGTGCCAACGATATTTCAAAACTGGAGCATTTGTGTTACATCAAATTTGACTTACACCTTCAACCAAAATATAAAGAAGCAAAATGATTATTTTTTAAGAACATTTTATTCTTCTTGATGGTCTCTCTTTAATACTACTTTGGTCCTCTTCTACACTTGGCCTTGAATGTTGGTTTCTTTTTCTATATGCCACATGTTTTGTTACTTTTGCAGTGTTACACTCCACATCCAAATCCTAATTTAAAAAAAAAGACAAAAAAGGTACACGTTATTATTATTATAAACAAAAAAATAAGTCAACTAAATTTTGACACTCACCAAATTTGTAGTGAATATGTAGTGTATATGCATGGCAGATGTTACAAATATTTGCCTAGCCGCTTGTTACTTTAGAGCAGATGTTTTAAGATTGTTACATGTTTTTGTAATGAGAAACAGAAATATAGAAAGAAAAAAAAAAGATGATACCTGCAACGAAGGAAAAAATTATAGAAAAAGTTTATAAAAACAGGAATATACAAAATTTGAAATATAGAAAAACTTGATAGTCAAATAGAAAAAAAAAAAAAAAAAAAACTCACCTTTAATCGAATGCTAAGATAATAGCTGCAACGAAGGGAAAAAAAATGAAGAAAAAAAGTGTATAAGAATTGATAAAATAAAATAAAATATAAAAGAACAGAAAAGGAGAGAAGAGACACAAAATCATACCAATGAGAGAAGAGTTTAGAAGTTGAGGCACGAAACTCACCAATGATTTAATATGAATTGGTTAATAACATCCTTTTAAAGGTGTATATATTTTTGCAATTGATTTGCTTTGATTAACGATATTCAATTGAATTATTTTAAATTAATAATTGTTCTGATTATTGCCATTTTAAAATTTATATTGATTGATGATATTCAATGCCTTCCACCAAATTTTAGGTGAGTTTTAATGTTTGATTGATTCATTCATCAGTGTTGATAGAGGTAATTAATGAGCCGCAATTCTATTCAACGTGAGAGCGACACGTGTTCTATTTCATGTGAGACTCAACGGTTGAATGCCACGTGTAATTAGTTGCTCAATGTAGAATGATCAATTATTCCGGTTTGTATATATTATAGATTATAGATATAGATGTAGATGTATATATATTACTCATTGTAAAAATGATATAGGAAATTCACCAAATGATATAGAAAAATTGATGCGCGAATATAGTGCTGCAATTGAAAACATGCAAAGGATTTAGGCGGCTTCTAGCATGGAGTCAGTCGTTTGTGGGTTTACTCATGTAGACAAAATTGTAAAAATTTCTACCTGCAATAGCCGGTTATCTCGCTTCTTTCCGGTTAATTTTAGTGTCAATTAATTGCTGGTATTTGCATACAGGGGTCTGTGACTAGAAACAACAAAGCTGCTTCCCTTCACATCTTTCTGAGTAGCGCTGGGAGCATCCAAATAAAACCCACAAGGATTCATTGCTTACTTCTCAGAGATGATATTTCCATATATGCGCTCCACGAAGAACTAAACCCTGCTGTCTCATTTTTTATCCATCGAACATGGTAACACCTAACCAAAAATTCATAAATATACAAACACAACAACAACCGTGTTGCTGGGATTGCAAACGGCATAATATACAACCACAAGGGGATTCCACTCAACAAAGCTGCATTCGATTTCTTCTACCTTATCAACTTCTTTCGATATAACCCTAGCTATTTGACCAAAACGATTTCTGCAAACATGGATTCATTATTTTAATTAGAAACCCTAATAAAAATTGGAAATTAACATGCTACACTTACAGTGAGCAACAAAAACATAGTGAGGGTGGGGAATGAGTCTGCTGAAAACGATTCGTCCACACCGAACCGGCTTCCGGAATACCAGGGGCCTTGAGACAATGAAGATTGTGAACCGTGCTGCACCGTCAAGGACGATAGGGCCGCTACTGGTCATGACGGATGCAGAGAGAACACGGTATGGCCAAATCTGAGGGGAGGAGTTTGTGAGAAGAAGACAGGGACTCGTAAGCAAAAAACTAGGGACTAAATTATAATTTCTGACAAAAAATCCCCTTCAGTTAGCCAGTTCACATTTTTTTATTTAAGTGTCAAATCTGGGCCGTTCATTAAAAAATTATTATATCTGACGGCCAACATCAATTGCAATATTGACTACATGAGTATACCCATAAAACAATAGCTCCATGCTAGAAGCCGCCAAGGATTTATGTTAAGTAAACATATGATGAATCATAAGCTCAGATGTTGTTGATTGATCAAATGAAAAACAGTCCACGAAGTAATGATACTGGATGAATCCTTGTATGTGAGTTTTCATGCAATACCGTCATGTGAAAAAGAAACATAAACGCAAAAATTATATCATTTATTTACAAATTTAACTAAACTTTATTAATAGTACAATATTTCTTATGTTTATTTTATTTTTTTACTGTACTTATCAAGTTATTATTATCATATGAAAATTTATAAGAGAAGATCCATTCCCGTCTACCAGAAAAGACGACGAGGATGATTGCGTGCCATAAAGAGTGTCACAAATCCCGAAAGTTTCCTAAAAAATATTTAGACAAAGATAGGAAATGTGAAAGTTGTTTGGCATCTTCTACCACCGGAGTTAAGGGCCCAGGCCCGGGGGGCCATATTGACGGTGCCAAAAACACGACAAAATGCTCTTCCTATACGTGCATTTTGTGGTTTGACAACTTAAATATAGCTTCAAAGTTAATTGAGTTGAGTGTACTATGCTGATTATGTTTTTAAGCTTTTCTTTGTTGTTTTTGATTATTTTGGGCCTTGTAAGTAACCTTTTGATGTTGTGGACTGGATGAGTAACTAAATTCTCTCTCACATTTAGAGAAATTTTCAACTCATAAGTTTATTAATTATAATTGTTGTTTGATTTACTTGTACACTTGCAACGGTTCGTACAAGTAAAAATCATTCATTGTATCTATTACAATCACCATCATATAGTTTAATTTGTGATTCTTTTCATTAGCCATGTGAATCATGACCCAAAGCCTGATTTCAAGGTGTTAGACCTATGAGAGACAGATTGAAGTGAGAACATAATCGGGTTTGCATTGATTTTTGGAGCCACATTGATCAATGTTGTCTACTTATTAAATTTGATGGTACTCCCTCCGGTCCTTATTATAAGAGGTAAATTGCTATTTTTTTTTGTCCAAAATATAAGAGACATGCATGTATTTTGACAAATATTAAATGCTCATTTCCAATTTTACCCTTATTTATAATAGGGTTTATATTTACGAGACAGTGCAACTTTTAATTCAAGTAGGTTTGTTCATTAATTATTGAATGGTTAAATTTGTAAATTTATATGAATATTAATTACAAATAGCTTATTTCAATGTATTTCCTTGGTCTGTGTATTTTAGGGTTTTGCCTCTTATATATAGGACCAGAGGGAGTATTATGCAGTGTGAAACAATAGGCTTTTTCTAGTTAATTTTGGTATCGACAAAAAAGGTATAGCATTAGACAATTGATATCAATCTTTGATTTGCTGATCGCGACGATACAAGAACATAAATGCTTGCAGTCTAAAGTTTATTTTTTAAATATGGGCGCACAACGAAAACTCTCCTATTTTCTTCAAGATATTGCAAAGCTTTCTAAGGGCAAATAGGTATATGTTTGTAATCACCGTGGAAACACAAATCACTTTTCCAAAGTGAAAGCTACTCACAATAACTTTAAAGAAAAACACTTCACAAAAAATCACCGTACATCCAAACACATGTTAGGTTGTGTTGATATCTAATATTCAACTCCATCCACCTCATTATAATTGTCATTTAAAAAAAAAAAAATTGTCTGAAAGTATTTGTTAGTTGAGAATATCAAATATATATTAATTATTTTTTTTCCAATTTTATTCTAATCATTTATTATTTTAACTGAATCGATAATCACACATAATTCATAGTGAATTGATCACTTTTATGATTGTTTAAGAACGAGTAATTTAATCATATTAAACTATATCATTTTTATCCGTCTATGGAAAAAGAGTAGAGATTCAATGCAATCAATAGCTTCTCTTTTGAATGATATGGAACAACCACTTTTTTCATTGCATTTCTTTTGCAGACTTGTTTGTTTCAAACAGAATTCCACAAGCCAGTTAAAAGCTTCTTTGAATTATGGAAAGTTGGGAAGGGGACACCTTTTCTATTCCTATTCAACAAATTAACAACTTTTTTGAAAGGAAACATGATTATGAAAATTATTCCCAGATGGATAACTTTATTTCTCGTTCTGTTTTTTATTTAAAATTTTCAGATGTGTAACTACTAATCTTGAATCAGCTGTGGTCAAACAAAGTACTCGAAAGTAAGGAACAATGATATGTATTCAATTGGGTAGCATGTGCTTTTGATTGCTTTCTTAAGAGAACATTTGAAAAATGTAGAATATCCCTTGCATACCCACAATTTTGGATCGGAAAACTATGACCCACAACTCAAATTAAGGTATCTCACAGTTATTTAATAGTGTTCCTCTGACCCCGTACCATATATGTGCATGCTGCCCTTCTATAAATTGTCATGAAAAAAAAATATGGGAAAATTTAAGCTTAGGACCATTCAGGCATTGTTTGGTTTGCCAAAAACGCTAGCGTTTTACGTTTAGCAGATAGTGGATAGAAAATTACCTCGTTTGGCAATCGTTTTTAAAATTAGCGTATAAAGATTTTTCACTGGCATATAGGATTTTTTCCAGACGCTACTTGAAGTAGCGTTTGAGCTTATAGCGTATCACTTTTTCTTCCATTTTTATCCTTACTATCTTAATTAAATTTCTTACGTATCCTTCACTAACAAAATAAAATATTAATAGAAATCAGTATTATTTTTACTATTCCATATTATTTATAAAAAATAACTAAAACTAAATAAGTATTAAAAATAAAAATTAATATTTTAATCTCTGAAATGATAAATATTTTAAAATAAATTAAAGTGTTAAAATTGATAATTATTTTAAAATAAATAAAATAAGTAATATATATATATATATATATATATATATATATATAAATACATATATATAATTTATATTAAAAAAATGCAAATATGTCCTTTTATGTAATTTTACATTAATCAGCTAGTCCAACCGCTAATTTTACCAAACACTTCAAATCTAATCCGCTAGTTTATCCGCTATCAGCTAGCTTATCCGCTATACCCTATTCGCTAGCTTATCCGTTATCCGATAGTTTATCTGTTATCCACTAGTTTTTACCAAACAGAGCCTTAATTTATTTTCTTAAACATTTGAACTAGCTACCTTGCCCTACAACATCCGATAAACCGACAACTTTTTGGAAAAATTCATAGAGGTCCCTATACATTTTGAGAACCCTTACGTAGATTTGTATAAGAAACCCAATTACAATTTTTTATAAGTTCATAGACTCAATTACAAACTTTTAAAGTTTAGAGACTTATTTGAATTTTTCCAAAAAAATTCAAGGACTTATGTAGGTAGTAATTAAACCCGGAAAGAATTATATATATACTTACAAGTATCCCTAGCTAGTATTACACATTTTTTCAAAAATTCAAATAGAATCTAAATAAAAATAAATTAAAAGGGAAATATTTAAAATAATAAAATAAATATGCATAATTAATTCATTCAGATGAAATATAAAAGTATAAATTGATATAATATTTTTATTGAAAATATTAAAAATATACATAACTAATTTAAAATATTTTTTATTCAAAATTTTCAAGAAAAAATTAATAATAACATGTTCGTTCTCATATAAAAAATAGCTTAAGAATTAAGTGGCTCTCACAAAATATATACTCTAAATTATCTAAAAAAAAAATACATAAAGAGCTAATATTATAGAAGAAAAGACAAAGCAAAGGTGGCATTTGAACATGAAATACGGTTTATATGGCTTCCTTAAATACTATTTCTTGTCACCTATTTTTGGAACACAGTGATACTCAAACTGACATTCTCTGCACCGTCAAAGCTTCTTCCTGGAACTTTCTTTACCTTTTCTTTTTCCTTTCTCTAGTTTTCTCATATAAGAGCTAATAATTTTTCTACGTTTTCAACCTTAAACTAATTGGCAAGTTAGTAGTAATTCGATAATGGGTTGATGAATATAAGAAGAGGGTGTGAAGTAATCAAGTGAATTATTCTACATTTGCATCGATCAATACGTTAAGTTCAATTTAACAAAGCGTTGAATGTATTATGAAGGCAAGCATGCATACGCTATGATATCAACGCTTAGTTCTTCCATGCTAGACATGATACTAAATGAATAAGTTTGATGCATTGATCAGCGGTATGAAAGATTAAACTTTTCTTCGATATCTGTTTGTTTGAGTTAAATTATTTTTCTGTTTGGCTTAGCTTGTAAGATTGATTTCCAAGGCTACTTGATGTTAGGGAGTAGCTACCATATCTAGGATATACATGCACTCTAATCATTGCATATCATCTGATTATTCAAAACTCGTGACACTGTGGCAACTTTTCTTTTTTTCTGTTGATATCATGACTATGACTACGAGAACATTAATTTGCACAAATCTGAGTCATATATATGCTTATATAGGGACTTCGTGTAACGTTAAATTGAATCAATGGAGTGGTGGGTAGAAGAACGGCATACCAGGTGCAAATGTTGACCAAAATAAGAATTAAATATATAAAGATATAAATATACCTATATATATGTATGGTATTAGTTTTGGTATGGAAAATGGGTTTGTAAAGGCAACTTCGTTGAAGAATCTTTCGTTGAACTTATGGCAATGTTGATCAAAAGAATATGCGGATGATTTCCATGCGTAGCGATGATTATTATTATTTATTTATTTTTTATAGAAAGCGATGATTATTATTTTGGTAAAAGAGTGATTCCATTTATTTGTTGCTTGACCAAACTTCATGTCTCAAATAGTAATAAGATTTTGTTTTAATGATTAGATCAAAAGGCATTTGTGTAGGTGGAATGGACCCAATTGCAGCGAGATCAGTCTAGTAATTACAACCCAGTTGGGCCAAAAATTTTGTAGAAGTCCACAAACAAGCAAGCACTTCACATTTGCAACGGCTTATTACTTCTTAAGGCCACAAAAAACGAAAAAGCTATTACATTGGATTACCACTCAATCCGGAAGCGTTTGATGATTGGACCAAACATTGGACCGATTACCTAGCATGGGAAACCCACTTCTCTGTGGGCCTGGCCCCCAACGAATACTAATGGGTTTTTGGTCAACCCAATGAATACTGTTGAAATGGAGATTTTGTGTTGTTTCTTTTAGTGGTGATCATCGGTCGGGTTCGGTCCCAAAACCCCCCAACCCGATCGAAACCAATGAGAAGAAAATGAAGCCCATTTCCGTCCGATTTGTCAAGCGGATTGGTAGGGTGGTCGGGTTGACGAGTGGGTTGATACGGATCGAAGATATTTTTATTATTTTTTTCAAAAAAATGGGAAATAAATTTTTTTTTTTGAAAAACTAGACCCCAATCCAGATTTTTTCTAGAACCTTCTCTAATCACCCTATTGAAAAAATCGGTGACACCATGGCCACCATGCATCCATTCCTCTTCTCCAACCCTTCTTTCTTTCCACACCCACCGCCATCGCAAGTTCCTTCACAGTGCTCCCAGTACCACTCCACCATCGTACCACTCACCTCCTGCAGCCTCAGGCCGCCGCGAACAGATCTAGGGGAAGGAGAAGCACTGCACTGAAGCTGATCTGAGGGAAGAGAGAAGAAGGTCTGCTCCGGCGACGACTGGGAGAAGAAAACCCCATTAATAGGAACTGTGAGAGGAAGAGAGAAGAAAGCCGATGATTCTGGGGGAAGACGAAGCAGATCGATTTGGCTCCGACGACGGCTGGGGCAAGGAGAAGATCGCCGGCGAGGGAGGGAGGAGGTGGGGCTCTAGTTGGTGGATGTGAGAGAGCTAGTGAGTGGTGATTTGGGGTTGGGACATGGTGACTTGGTGACTTGGTGGTGTGGGACGACCGGTAGACACTCAGATATGAAAGTTTCAATTTTTTTAGTGTATTCGGTCGGGTTCGATTACCGATGGGTTGCATTCTTCGAAACCGAACCCGTCCGATGGAACCCATGCATAACCTATTTTTTTCACGCATAACCCGTTGAGTCGGGTACTGATGGGTCATGGGTTGATGATCAACCCTATTTTCTTTTTTTAAGCACAATAGTAAGAGAAAAATATGGTTTAACTCGAGTGTATCTTTAGCTACTAGCAAGAATTAATAGTTATTATATGAATACTTGAAACCTTAAGGCATTGCTTGTCATTACTTAACTTTTCTTTTTTGGTTTTAAACATTATCTTACTCTTTTTAATTTTTGACATTTTTACCTTAGGTTAGACTCATATAACTAATTGGATGGAGAGGACGTTACCGGATGGTTCAGCTAGTTAAGACTTTTGTTTTAATCGTTTTATAGGTATGAAGTATCCACCACCGTTAGCAGTGACTAATCTCTGTCAGGGAACCTGTTGGGCATACAAGGTGGATTCTCCCCTCCCAACCAAATTTTCTCCATACACAAGAGTTAGGAACCGAACTCCTCACCACTTGCTTAAGGTGTACAAGTCCCTTACGACCTTACCACTTGGACCAACCACATGTTGGTCATCTAGTTAATTAAGACTTTTAAAATTAGTTGCGAGGTCTTGAGATCAAATCTTACTAAAATTACTAATAAGAACAATTTGCAAATAATTGAGTTTTTTAAGCATATTAGCGGGGATTCGATTATTATTCCGTGTACGAAAAATACTTTATTGAAAGGGACAAAACTAACTTTGATGATTTTTACACCTCAAAAGATTACTCTTCAGTATTGACGACAACAGGATAGGACTCAAGGCCGATGATGTATAAGATGTTGGGGAGGATGAGGGCTATCAGAGGGAATGAGAGATAGTGGTGTTGGAGAAAAGACGAGAATGAGATTGGTGTTTCTTTATTTATTGTGCTTGTAACCGATAATAAAATCCAATCACTTGATATATTTTAATAATATATCAATGATTAATTTTACAAGATGCATCATCCTTCCCAAACAAGGGGTGCCCGATAAAAGCCACCTTTATAGATCTTAGAGTTTAGTTTTATCAAAATATTTAGGGTTAGTTTTTAGATTTTGATAGAATCAATTTTAAAAGAATCGCCTTTTAAAAAATCGAGGTTAAAAAAATTGATTTGTATTTGGTAATATATTTTAAAAGTAAATTTAGAAGAATTGATTTTGCTTAGATAATGAAGTAAAATCAATTTTGAGGTGTAATTTTAAAAAAATTGTAGGTCCTACACTTAGAATCAATTCTATTCAACGGAAAAGTTAGAAGTTCTTGCTTATTTTAAAATCAATTCTACTTAATCCAAAATCAGATTTTTTAAATGCGATTTAGTAAACAAACACTCTTAAATCCCAAAAATTACTTTTACTTCACCTAAAATCAAGTTTGGATTGCCTAAAATCTTAAACAAACATGCACTTATACCCTAAAAAACATACAAAAATGTATTTGGACAACAACTTGAAGAAACGATTGTTAGCATTACAAATTAAAAGATACAATTGTATTTACACGAAGGTTCATTAACGCTATGTTTGGAAAAGCGGAAAGATGGAAGAAAGATCGAGGGAGGATGTAGCTCATAAACCAAGATCACTCCCTTCATTTATAACGGACTGCCAAGAGAGAAGGAAAGCTAAAAAGAGGGTGTGGGTCCCATAAATTGCTTTCCTCCCATTGTTGGAGAGGAAACATGCTAGAGAAAAAATGAATGTCTCTTTCTCAATTTTATTTTCACCTTTTTATCACATCTCATTTTTATCTAGAGATATTTATATTATTTTATAAAATATTTTTTTTTGTCTTTGCCACTTTATATTCAACTAAATAAAGGAAGCAAGATTTTTCATTTATTTCCTATCAAATAACTAAATAATTATTACATTTTCTTCTATTTTTCTTTCCTTCTTCTTTCTTTCCTATGATTTTCTTTTCTCAACCAAACAGAGTGTAATTGTTTGATCGTTATTCAATTAATTAACTATGTCTTAACTCAATCAACCAAAACAATACAACAAAATAATTATGAGATTATGTGCAAGGTCCTTATGTTTTTTTTCTTTTCACGTAACCTATTACGTGAAAAAGTCAAAAAGTACTTAAATCCGCGAATGTCTTCTTTAGCACGATAAGTCTATACCGCCATTTTGACTTTCTATTGCTAGCAAAGAAACTATATTTGCTCAGTTTAAGTCAGCAACGTAAAAAAAAAGTCAACAAGGTATGAATATATTTACAATACAAACATAAAAAGTATGACTTAATTTTGATATTTTTTTAAAGGTAATTTTTTGAGGATTTAATTGATATATGTATAGTTTGTATAAAGATTTTTTAATTATCAATTAATCATAAATAATTAAATCATTAAAAATATTTGATTTTTATCATAGTTACCTTGTCACACTAGATGATTTATATCATAATTTTTTAGATGATTTAAAACCAAAATAAATCTAAAGATTCTTAACTTTCTAAATCTAGTTATATTTATAATTCATTTTTGGATTTTTTTATTTATTTAAATATTTTGATTTGTAATATCTTATGAGTAGATTTAAAAGACTTTTGAATCATTTTTTAATTGTTATAACATTTATTTGTTATTTATTTTTTTTACAGTTAAAGTACGGGTAATGAGTATAGGTATAAGTACTTAGGTACCCAAAGGATACGGATAAGGATACTAAAGTTATTACCTACACATGTGAGGTTCGAGTACGTGTAATTTTTTCAAACACGGGTACAGGGTAATTTCCTAAACTGACCCAACTCATTGTCATCTATGGACAAGGCAGCAGATATACACTATGAGTGTGTTTGGGAAAGCTGGAAAAAAAAGATTATGCTGATAATCAATTTTTGTATAATCGATTATTGTGATAATCGATTATAATCAGAATCTATTTTTGTTTAGGTCTGTTTGCTGAAAAACGATTTTAAGATAATCCATCTCGTTTGGGTGGTGCAAAAATCACTTTTATATAATAAATTACGAAAAATTGTATGAAGTTATTTGTATAATTTTATAATATTTGTTTAGAAGTTAGTTTTGTAATGGTAAACATGGAAGAGAGTATTGAGAATGAAAAATAATCAAATCACAACAATCTTAAGCTAGAAAAAACTAGATGGCATAAAACAGCTTTTTTCCCTAAAAAAAGCTTTTTTATAAATTTAAGCAAAATACCAAACATGATAGATTATCTATGAAACAGCTTTTAAGCTAAAAAATAGTTGAAATGGGAAAAAACAATCTTTTCCAAACACACTCTATTTCTCCGGTTTCCTTATACAGAGCATTGCTATTTATGGACAGTCTTAATTTGCATCAAATTCAGCAAGACGAAGAAGACCAATGGAGACACCACAAGAGGCAAAATGACCAGAAAAAAGGTTTACATTGAATATTATTTCTTATTTTATTCTGTTCATTTTGGAAGAATGGAGAAAAAACACAAGACGAGATAGTGCCAAACTGCGCCAGTGAGATAGCTGTAATAAATGAAGATGAAAAAAAAAAAAGAAGAAGATAAAAAAGTACATATAATTTTTATTTTATTTTTTGTTATCACATAGAAATGTATTTTCTATATGAGCTTTTCTAGCCTCCTTTTGAATACTCTCACCCTTTCGCTATCTCAATTCTTTCATGTGGCCTTGAAACCCCACCTATATGTATCTTCCATTTTCAACTTTCCCTACCATTGGGATAACATCTACTTCCCCAAAAACTCGCCGTTTCATGTATGTATACAAATAAATAGTAATTCTGTGTTGTATTGTACCAAAAAGATATATATATAAAATAATAACTCTGTGTTGTTTGTTAACAAAAAAAAATAAAAATTCTGTGTTGTAAATAATAATCTAATATAATATTATTATTAATATTATCTATGGATTTTTTGTATGGTCCCGTGGGATTATTGGGAATGCGTGAGATCTAGTTTGCAGAAAGTGAATAGAAGAAAAGTGATAGATAGATGAAGAAAACAGAAGCATAGAATAGAAGGTAAAGATTTCAGAACCCTAACTATCATGAAACGAAACTATCATCGTCCTTGAAATTCGTTCAAATGTTCCTCCTTCTTCTACATCAGATCCACGCGAACGTTTTCGTTTCCTCTCTTATCTATTACTTGAGCTTTTTCTCTGTAGGGTTTTATCTGTTGTTTTGGTTTCGGAGCTGAATTTTGCTCTATGATTATCTACGAATATCTACTTTTTGTTTTAACTATTGTTTTTTACTTGCTCGGATGGTGTTGGATTTGTTGCTCTGTTTCTCAGGATTGTTTAAGGTGCTTTATTGTATGCTTATTGTTTAGCTCTAATTGTAATCTAATCGTGATAAACTGATAATAATGTTTTTATTATGGTACTAATGTTCTTCAATGATGAAAGTGTTCCGCTGTTTTCCTGTTCTGTTTTTATTTTGGTACTAATGTTGTTAAGTTAATCAATTTGATGCAGGATTCGAGAAGTCTGAGGAGGAAGTGATTGGATTTGTTAGGGGGTTTTGCAATTGAGAATAGTTAAAGGTCTTTGTGAACTTTGGTTGGCAAGGATTGGATTGGATTGACTTTCAGTCATGTTGTGGAGATGAGTGAAATAGTTACCAAGGGTGTTGTAAAATGATTTTGTGATGGTATTAAGGTTGACATGATCGAAAACATAAGATTTGTATCCGATGATCGCAGTTAATGGTTGAATAATTATAAACTGACTGCAGGCATACATGGATATGCTATTTATTAAATTGTTTGCAAGTTGCTACCCCTTTTATCAGCTGGCTATTTATTATAGTTTATATTTGAAGCTGGTAACGTATCGATGATTGGCGTGTAATAAATAGAGTATTTTGCTAGAAATATAGTTAAGTTACAGTAATACAATTATCCATGGCTCATCGAGAGTTTTTAGCTACTTCAAAGTGTTTCTCTGGGTATCAAATTTTGCTGGTAGTCTTATAGTTTGGGGTGTGGCGTCAAAGAGCAAAATGGATGCAGAGACATCAAGTACTAACCACCTGCGTGGCTTTCTTCACCGGTCACTTCCTGCTGTTGTACCTATGCTTTTGATTTCAATAGGATATGTTGATCCGGGAAAGTGGGTGGCAACTGTTGAAGGTGGTGCACGGTTGGGATTTGATCTAATGGCTGTCATGCTTATTTTCAATTTTGCTGCTATCTTCTGTCAGTACATATCTGCAAGGATTGGTGTAATCACAGGAAAAGATCTTGCTCAGGTATTTTATCTTCCACTTCGGGGATTATTAGAATTATACAGTTGAAGTATTAAGATTGTTATATTTGAAAAATCTCTGCACTCTGAACTGCTTTTTATCTACCCCCTCTCAAGAAAAAAAAAATACTGTTCTACGTGATTTTTGAACAATTCATTAGTTTTCTTGTTTTTTCGGTGTAGCACCTTGCCATTTACCACTGGCTGGTTCAAATAAATAGTCGTGCAGTAGGAAGTTAAAAGATGAAAGGCTATTGAAAAGAAGTCACTCATTATTTTATCAAGAGGAAATAACCCAAAAAATAAAAAAAGAAGTTACATTGTGTCTTCTCTACTGTTTCTTTTAGTTTCCACTTTCTGTAAAATAAACTTCATTATTTGGATTTAATAAAAATTCATTGATTTTCATTTCTATCTTGTACCAGTGCATCTTGTTAATCTAACCTCCTTTTACTTTTGAGTATTGACAGATTAAGTTAGAAGTTTATAAAAATACTATGATAGCCAATTATGTCTTATAATCCTGGAAGTATGCATAATTGCAAGTTACATTTACTTATGGATATTAATTGTTTCTTCCATTTTAAAAGAATAATTAATATAAAAAAAATGAGATTATTCCTTCCCTCTCCACATGTTTCTTTCTTATCCCCCCCTCCCTCCTTTCCTGTTTAGTTTTTCCTCCATTAGGTTCCATTTGTGAACCTGTCAGAGAAAAACATGAAGATGCATTGTATTTTTCTAACCCTGTTATACTTAGATATTTTTCCATTTGCGTGCTGTGAGCCAGGTTGAATGGTGTTTTCTTTAATCTGCTTGTTGAGTTGATTACTGAGTTTGTACTAGGTTCCTTTTTTTTTTGTTTTTTGTTTTTGTATTTTTACATCAAACTCATGCAGATATTGGCTCACAAATGGATCCTTACAAGAGCATGGTTAGATAAAATTTCATATATATGCTTAGTTTGTATTGCTTATAGACTAACTTCACTTTCTTTCTCCAAAGATTTGCTGCGAAGAATATGATTCTTGGACATGCATGCTCCTTGGAATTCAAGCAGAAATTTCGGTCATTATGCTAGACCTTAACATGGTAATATTCTTACTCTTGATTAACCATAAGGATTGGTTCACTCCCTTTTTTTTTTTTTTTTAAACTTTGTCTGGCTCTTCAGTATTGAATTTGATATTTGATTTACTTTTGTTCAATATTTTATGTACATTATCAAACTTGTTTTGACTTGTAGCAATGGTTTTACTTGTTTTGCAAGATCTTGGGCATGGCACAAGGATTAAATCTTATTTTTGGGTGGGACTTGTTCACTTGTGTCTTTTTAACAGCCACGGCTGCTGTTTTTCATCTACTTCTTGCTGTCCTCCTTGTAAGTATCATTCTTTGCTTATCCATGAACCTCTCTTGATCAGCACTATTCTTATTATATTTCCTTTGTCTAGGACACTGAGAAGGCAAAGATCCTCGGCCAGTTCATGACATGCCTTGTATTACTTTCTTTTGTACTTGGAGTACTCATCAATCAACCTGGAATTCCATTATCCATGAACGGAACACTAACAAAGTTTAGCGGGGAGAGTGCATTTGTGCTAATGAGTCTTCTAGGAGCAACTCTCGTGCCTCACAACCTATACCTTCATTCCTCTATTGTAAAGGTATTATTTCCTCCCATTCTCAATTTTCTTCTATGCGCATGTAGTGAAATGTCTGTATCCATGTCAGGTTGCAAGCAAATATCTTTTAGGTGCTTGTAGATATATTTGCAATTCTTGTTTTGCTTGTTCTTGAAGATGAAATGTCTGCTCCGTGCATTATGGTAGTACACTTGCATGGACAGTTGCCTTGCTGCTTGAAGGTTCATTATCTTTAATAAATCTTGTGCTCAAGGTGACAAGGACTGTGAGCAGTGCTGGCCATTAATTTCCTCTTTTTTCTAGAAAGCTAAACTTTTTTATTGTTCATTATGCTAACTTGGTTTGTGTACCTGTGTCAAAATCCTTGTATTTTGAGTGTTTTTTGACTTTGTCTCATAACTGTTGCATCATCTGATCATTGCTTGATCCAATGAAGTCTTTGAATATTAAAAATTTATAATTATATAGTATAGTCAATGTTTGAACATTTTCTAATTTGAATGGTTAAAACCAAAACATACTGAGTTCTCTTGCCTCGAAAGCTACATAACTGAATTGCGGTGTCATTTTGGTTGTCTCATGCATGATTTCATTAATTGTGTATTTTGTCTTGAGTTCCTGCAGGTTAAAGTTAGTGTTGCAAGTACTCGTATAAAGGGAAATATGGGCAATTATGGTAGTGCTTTGGATTGATAATTTGATATTACATGCATGGAAGTTGGCTAAATGGCAGGCATGAAGCAGGAATTGTTTTAAAATGGGGTTTCATGTAGAAAATAAATTAGATGCTAGTGCTTTGGATTGATAATTTGATATTACATGCATGGAAGTTGGATCAATGGTAAGCATGAAGCAGGAATTGTTTAAAACGGGCTTTCATGCAAAAGATAAAATTAGCATTCTTTATTACTAAATATTGTTGTTGGGGGAATGTTTAATTGACTAATAGGTTTAGGAATATACTTTAATTGTTTGGAGCAGTAGTCAAGATCCAATTCTAATTCTAGACAGGTGGGCCTAATTCTAACAGAAGTACAGTAACTGATAGTTTCTCTTTGATATTGCGGTTATGTGAGCAAATGCTTCATTCAAACTATGTTACTCCTACGGGAGCCTGTAATTTACAGAGGGTTTCCAGTAGATATCATTATAGTAAATTTTGATTCGTACTTATCAAATATCTTATTATAAGGATGTTTATCAGTAGTGTCTTAGACGAGGAAGGTATAAAATGATCATATTGCTTGGTACACTTTAAAAGCGAAGAAAAAGGCGTTAGAAATTCTCAAAGCATTGGTCCTCTGTAGATATTGTTTATGCATACATAATTTTGTTGTAGATCCCCAGTAGGTTTCTTGTAAGTTATAAGCAATATGCTGATCTCCTCTTCAAAGCAGAGATTTCTGAATCAAGTTGTATTTATGAGTTTAGGTTTGTCTGATCTGATACTTCTCATTGCACATCATGCTCTATGTCATATTGGTTGCACTTTGAGTTGTCAATCTGAAGTTCCATTTGTTTTATGCAGTGGAACAAAGGACCGACAAACATTTCTAAGGATGCCTTGTGTCATAACCATTTTTTGGCCATCTTATGCGTCTTCAGTGGTCTTTATTTGGTCAATAATGTGCTGATGAATGCCTCAGCAAATGAGTTCTACGGTACGGGCCTTGTTTTGCTTACTTTTCAGGATGCATTATCACCAATGGAACAGGTCTCCTTTTCCTCTATGATTGATTTACATCATAATATTTACTTGCAGCACATCCTGTCTGTCATACAGATTCTGAACAAATATAATTGAAGATTTTTATTGCAGGTGTTACGTAGCCCAATAACTCTGTTTGCTTTTTTACTCATTTTGTTTCTTGCAAATCAAACCGTGGCATTAACTTGGAGTATAGGCGGAGAAGTAGTTGTGCATGGTTTTTTAAAATTGGACATTCCGGGTTGGCTTCATTATGCTACAATTAGAGTGATTGCTGTTCTGCCTGCCCTTTATTGTGTTTGGAGTTCAGGAGCTGAAGGAATGTATCAGCTGCTTATATTCACTCAGGTCTTAGTAGCTCTGCAACTTCCGTCGTCTGTGATTCCCCTTTTCCGAATTGCTACATCTAGATCAATAATGGGTGTATACAAGATCTCTCAGTTTGTGGAACTTTTGGCATTGGTCATATTTATTGGAATGCTTGGCTTGAATATCGTCTTTGTGGGAGAAATGATATTTGGCAGTAGTGATTGGGTGGGTGATTTGAGATGGAATGTGGGGAATGGTGTATCGGTCTCATATTTAGTTCTTCTTACCACTGCTTTTGCATCAATGTGTTTGATGCTTTGGTTAGCTGCCATGCCTTTAAGATCTGCCAGTGTCCAATTAGATGCTCAGGCATGGAACTGGGATATGCCAGATACTGTATCAAATCCGCCAGTTGATGGTGAGGAATCATATTTAACTGAAACAAGGTGTCATGGAGATACGTCTGTTCAGGTACCAGCTCTAGCAAGGACCTTGGAGTACTCGGATGTATCAGTTGCAAGTTTTCATCCTGATCTACCTGAAACTATAACAGAGCCTGATCTCCATGAGACTGCTGTAAAGGGGAGTCATTCTATTACATCATTTCCTAGTTCCCCTAAATCTCTTGATAAGGAATCAGCTTCCACATTAGAGTCAGAGGCAGTATCAACAGTTAATGAAATTTCTGATTCTAGAGCAGAAGACATCAAAAATATAAAAATAGAAACAAGTACTCCAGTTGAGAAGGCAGTGGAAGTTGAGGGAGATTCGAATGCTGAAAAGGATGATGATGATGGAGACTTATGGGAAACTGAAGAATCGTCCAAAGTGGTCTCAGCAAGTACCCCATCTTCAACATCAGATGGCCCTGCATCATTCAGGAGTCTTGGTGGGAAAAACGATGAAGGTGGGAATAGCATTGGCAGTCTTTCAAGATTAGCAGGCTTAGGGCGTGCAGCAAGGCGTCAGCTAGCTGCTGTTCTTGATGAATTCTGGGGACAACTTTATGATTTCCATGGGCAAGCAACCAAGGAAGCAAAGGCTAAGAAACTTGATATTTTGCTGGGAGTGGGAATTGATTCAAGATCCACTGGTTCCTTGCAGAAGGTGGATGCATGTGCAAAGGAATATTCTGAATACTTAGTATCTACTGGAGGTAGAGCTTCCGACACTTTAATGAACTCCGGTCCATATGATTCTTCCAAGCAACCTAGGATGCAAACTAGTTTAGAGCCTTCATATGGTCTACAAAGGAGTTCTTCCTCAATTCGGGTAAATCCCATCCAGTTATTGGATGCGTATGTACAGAACTCCAACCACAATCTCCTTGATTCTGCTGAGAGGCGCTATTCCAGTGTACGCAATCTGCCTTCATCTGAGGCTTGGGATTATCAGCCGGCCACCATACATGGTTATCAGTCTGCATCCTATCTTAACCGAGTTGGTAAAGAGAGAAACTTTGATAACTTAAATGGTCCAATGGAGTTGTCATCACTGAAATCCGCTTCCATAGGTAATACAAACTACAGGAATTCAGTTGCATTTGCTTTGGGGGAAAAGTTGCATAATGGTTTAGGTGTAGGCCAACCCCCAGGGTTCCAAAACATAGCTGTCTCTAGAAATTGCCAATTGCAATCTGAGAGGTCCTATAATGACTTTTGCTCTTCTGGACCTGCAGATAATGCAGTCAGTTCAGTTAATACTAAGAAGTACCACAGCTTGCCGGATATTTCAGGATACTCCATCCCCCACAGGACTGGTTATGTGTCTGATAAGAATGCTCCTTGGGATGGTTCTGTTGGATATGGATCTTCTGCAAGTAAGGCATGCTATGAACCATCATATTCAAATTCTGGATCAAGAAGAGGAGCTCCTTTGGCATTTGATGAACTCTCTCCATCAAAAGTTTACAGAGAGGCACTCTCTTCACAGTTGAGTTCAGGTTTTGATACTGGATCTCTCTGGTCTAGACAGCCTTTTGAGCAGTTTGGTGTTGCTGATAAAACTCATAATGTTGCAATGGAAGGTGTTGGAAGTAGGCCTAATGCAATTGCTCAAGAAACTACTTCATTTGTAGATATAGAGGGGAAACTTCTTCAGTCTTTTAGACTTTGCATTGTGAAGCTCTTAAAACTGGAGGGTTCTGATTGGTTGTTTAGACAGAATGATGGAATTGATGAGGATCTGATCGATCGTGTAGCTGCAAGGGAGAAATTTTTTTATGAAGTTGAAACTAGAGAGATGAATCAGGCCACTCATATGGGTGAAGCTCATTATTTATCTTCTGATAGGGAATCTGGTTCTTCAATGAAGAATATTGACTCAATTTCCTCCAGTTTTTTGGTGTCCTCGATTCCTAATTGTGGGGAGGGATGTGTATGGAGATCAGACTTAATAATAAGCTTCGGGGTGTGGTGTATCCACCGTATTCTTGACCTCTCACTTATGGAAAGCAGGCCAGAGCTATGGGGAAAATACACCTATGTGCTCAATCGCCTCCAGGTAAAAATATCTGATGAGTTTGCATCTTTTCTTAATTTAAGTAATCAGAATGTCTATATTTCAGCTTCTCTATTTATTTACATTTAAAATGGATGCTAGTCGTGGGAGTGCTTCTGGCTCTTTCATGTCTCAGAAAAAGAAAAAACATACATTGTTTACACTCTTATTCTTATTTAGTATTCGTTTGTTGTTGATCGATCACATGGAGAAATTGCTCCATCGTGTTATACATACATCAATCATCAATTTTAGAGCCTACCATCAGCAGCCAGTAATATTGGTCTTCATTGCATGCCCTCAACTTCCAACAATGCTACCACCCTATAACATCTTGTCTTCTCTTTAGGTAAGTTTTCTCCATTTAACTGGCCTTAACATTTTTTTTTTTTGCTTTATGTGCAGGGCATCATTGAACCAGCTTTTTTTAAGCCTCGTAGTCCCTTAGTCCCATGCTTTTGCCTTCAAGTTCCCATGTCACAGCAGCAGAAGTCAAGCCCCTCTCTTTCCGACGGAATGCTTCCCCCAACCGCAAAACCAGGCCCGGGAAAATACACAACTGCATCAACGTTGCTTGACCTGATCAAGGATGTGGAGATTGCCATCTCTAGCAGGAAAGGACGTACAGGAACTGCAGCAGGTGATGTTGCTTTCCCAAAGGGGAAAGAAAATTTGGCGTCTGTTCTCAAACGGTACAAGCGGAGATTATCGATCAAACCCGCTGGTACTCATTAAGGGACTGGTTCACCCAAGATCCCCCATGTCAGCACCATACAACTTATTGCATTTTGCATCAACAAAATCAGTGTTCCTTAGGCTGCTTTATATTGCAAAGCAGCTCATGCACTAGGTCAAGGAGTGACCCGTCTCCATGACCGTGTATCAAATTCCTTATAGCAGATTTTATCGTTGTATGTTACATATACATAGGGCAAGAATTACTATATGTAATTGCGGCAAAATCAAAGGAAAAAAATGGTTAGATGGAAAATTATTTCCACCATTTTGTTTTTCGCGAATTCGACTAGCAAGGTAGGGAAACAAAAAGTTTTGACACGATTCTTCCATCAAATAGCTTTCTCCTTATAAAACTGAGTTCTGTTGGATTGAAACTTTTCATGTAATAGATTAAGTCCATAATAATTTTGTAGAAGTCCAAAGTTGATTGATGCTTCATTTAAGATGCTTTCAAAATGTCAAGTAAAACTAAAATAGAGACTGTGTCTAGTTTATCTTCAATTTTGGTATGTGATAGTTATGACAATATGTAATTTTGTATTGAACACTTCACTTATATTTGTATAAAAAATCTTCAAGGAAAAGAATTGCTTGCCGGTGGATCGGGTGTTTTTTAAATTGTAATTTTACAACTTTGGATGACTGAAATTGCATGAATGGTGAAAATGAAATGACCTTCGATGTAAGTAAAGAGTTGAGCGGCCTTTAATCAATCATGATCACTATCTAAATTTCAAAGAGAAGCCATGTTCAAGGTATTGACGATCAATATCAATATTAACTTCCTAAAATAGCAAATGCCTTGAAACAATATAAGAGGACGCTTCCACTTGTCTAATCACGATGTTGACACGTGGAATACGTCTCACCAAACGTGGTTGCTTGCTCCTATCACCATGTCTTACGTTATTCACGTAATAATTATTAAATAAAATAATAATAAATCACACCGTATCGTCTCTGTTCTTCCTTTCGTTCTTTCCTTTCTTTTATAATAATAGATAATAGATTCTTTGTTAATTATCATTATTCATTCCCTCTCACTCTCCACGTTTTGTGCTACAGTTACAGACGGTGCTTCCTTCACTAATATTACCAGTAAGAGGTACGCAATTAACAATTTCTTAATTCAATTTACGATCTTCTGCTTCAGAAATCTCCAGCAATTTATATCTGTCTCCAATTGGATTCATGCAACTCAAACAATATGGGGGAATTGCTAATAAACAAACCATGATCATATTTCGATCCCATAATTGTAAATTATTAGTAACTGATTTGGAGTTTGTCAAAGTCTGTATTAAATGCTATGAATATGTTTCATTATTATTATTATTTGTGACTTGTGAGTTCTGAGAAATGAAGATGCTATGGCGTAGGTATAAGGAACAAAAAGAAAAGTTAGCGAGTTGAGAATGGGATTCGTGGTGGTGATATCATTGCCGTTGATATTGTTCATCTTGATATTGGCTTTGGCATGTTACCTATTGGGCAGATCCAAGGGCCGACGACAAGCCACTGCACAGCCACAACATTATGGGCCACCCGCGCCTCCACCTCAAGCACAAGTGAAACAACCACAGCCTGAGGCCTAGATATATTCATTCATCTACAAATACATAACACTACAGTGTGCACTTTTGGACTTTGAAATTTTTTGTGTAATTATATTATTCAACTAAAAGTTAATGAAAAACTTATACTTCAATGGGATATTCATATTCATATTACTTACTATTCATGACAATCTTGAATAAAATGTTAAAGCATTGAAATTTGATTCCCCATTCATGGATATGGAAGGTGGTTGATGTTTTGGGAAAAAAAAAGTGTTTAACTGCTTATGAATATTAAATGAGGAATAATTTTTGTATACAAAATGGGTGGTGTCCCTTTTGTTTTTTGAGTGTATTTTCGAGAAACGTGTATACAAAGAAGATAAAATGTAAGTGAGAGATAAAGATAAACATATATGGTATCAAGTATGATGTCCAAAATTTGTGTTCAAATATCATAACTCATATTAAATCACCCGGCAGATATCGTGAGTTGGTGGACGAGCCAAAGCTGTCTATGAAATTGGAATTCTGAGAGGCTAGCATGTGGCACTCCCAAAAGAATCTGACAATTATGACTTGGTGTACATGTTATTTATTCATCCTTCTGATTTTATGCTATGTTCGGAAGGATGTAGCGGGGATGATTAGTAATGAAGTGAAATGGTGTAGATCTCTTGACTCATTATTTCGGAGTTTTTTAAAATAATGGAGTGGAATGGTTGGAGATGGGAAGCCAAACCATTCCAAAGTCTCTATTTTCCATATCCTCCAATTTGGGGGGTTTGGGAGGGAACACTTCCCTCTTTTTTTTATTAAATACAAATTTACAATTTAAACCTTTCTAAACAGGGGTGGGCTATGATGCACCACCCAATTTCTACACCACTTTTTGCACTTCCCACATGGCTGACTCAGCCAATGAATGTGACAGGGTGGCAGTTTTGACTTTTCAATCATTTACCATGGGCGCAGTCTGATGTATTTGCAAGTAGATCCTTGGTATTTTCGTATTATTTTTTGTACCCCAAATTTTAAAAATTAAAATTAAATGACATTTATGAAAAAGGTTCTTCCCTCAGCTCACTCGTCTTCTCCCCCCTCCGGCTACTCCCCGACGCCGCTCGACCATCCGCCTATGAACAACGCCAACAACATCTCCGCCCGTGACTCAGCATCTCGTGCCTCTCACTCGCTCCTCACCCTCACGCGCCACCATCTGGTTCTTCCATATTTGCCTCCAACATAAAAAACGACCCCTTACCATGGAAGAACCAGATGCCGTAGAACTAGTTGCATCTTGCCAGATTTGTAAGAACCCACACAGATTCGGGAACCAGATGGTGAGGTGAGGTGAGGTGGAGGTGACGATGCATCTTGCCAGATCTGCAAGAACCCATACAGACACAGATTTGGGAATCGGATGGGGATGGTGAGGTGAGGTGGAGGTGGAGGTGATGATGCCACCCACACAGATACTGTAGCACCCGAGAAGGGTGTATGTGTGGATTCGGCCAAGCACAATAAAATTGGCTAGGGTTTTCAAATTCTTTCAATCTCTTGGATGTATGATGTTAGAGTACTAGAAAGACAATATCAAGTGTTATTTTGCAAAAGTTGAAACAAAACTCATGTACCCCACAAAACTAGGGTTTCAGCCATGAGTAGAAGAAATAGGAGGAAATTTTATTTGATATTATGCTTTTGGATAATCAAAATAGAAGTCTTTGAGAGTTCATAGAAATTGGAATCACATCAAAATGATTTTTCTATGATTTTCTAGAATTTTTTGAAGATCTAGATCTAAGAATGAAAACATGATGATCATGGCATGAATCAAGTGAAATCAATGAAGAAGAAAGCTTAGATGATTAAGGAGATGAGGTCTTACCTCTTGAAGATTGAAGACACGAAGAAAATGATCAACCAACACTTATATAAAATCTGGACAGTTTGAGGGTGTGTTGGTTTTGAGAGTATATCTCATGATCTACTCATCCAAAATTACAAACTTTGGCTTATTGGAAAGATAAGAAGGAAAGGAACAACTTTTATGTTGAAGGTTTCATTTGGTTCGGATCATAACATGGGTAAAAATAGGCTTCTTTCTGCTGTCTCGCATGGATCTGAGGATTTTGGGCAGTTTCTGTATTTTGGTCATAACTCTCAATATACTCATCCGTTTTTGATGATCTTTAGCTCGTTGGAAAGAAGAGAGAAATAGGAACAACTTTCATGTAGAAAGTTTTTTCGATTTTCATAACATAAAAGGGTCATAATTTCAGTGAAATTTCGGCGAGTATGAACATCCATGTGTGTTCTTTGAGTTCTTAAGAGAAAATGAGAGAAAGTGATGAAGAAGATGAAGGTAGAAATGGCTGAGTGTGGGCTGCACGAAAATGAGGGAGTTAGGATCAGATTTTGTATGGTTTAATGTGATAAAAGAACTATGGTTGAGGTTTAACTAAGCTTAGGTTAAGTTAGTAAGGAAAATATCTAGATATTTGTAACTTTGTCATCATCAAAATTGAATGGACATGGATGAAGGAGAGAAATATGTGGTGGAGGTGGATCTAGAGTGATGTGGCCGAATTTAACACCCCAAAAAGGATGGAGATATTTTAGTTGAATTAACCAAACATATGTTAGGTTAATTTAGGGGTAAATTGGTCATTTCACTTGAATTTATCAAGATAAATGAGTGGTGATGGTGAGTAGGAGTATGTGTTTGATTTGTGACCATATGTGAGGAAGAAGATATTTTGTTACAAATCATGGTTGGCTAACCTTAGTTGGAGTTAACTAGACATAGGTTAGGTTAAGGGTATTTTAGTCTTTTCACATTTACTTGTCATAAATTCACATTTAATGGCTATGGTGAGTCATTATGGTGACTCATTCCTCTTAAGTCTTCATGGACGACTCGTCGTTCTGTTCTCCCGGTATATCTCTGCACATTCGTGTCTGGTTCCGTTGTTTACCCGATTAGGTTTTTGAGAGAAAGATGATGAAATGAAATCAAAATGAAATGAGTTTGGTTTAGTGGAGGGGCTGCACGAAATTAAGTAGATTTAGAGGGTATTTTGGTCAAAATTCACTTAGAGACACACTTGAAATTTCGCTTAAAGATCAAGGGCATTTTGGTCTTTTTACATATAATCATCATTACTTGCATTTAATGCAAGATGACTAACCCCTATGACTCACCCCCATGAGTCATCATTGTGCTTATCCACCCGGCGTCGGGTTTTGTCTCTGCACCTCCGTTCTGGATTCCGTCGATCCCCGATCGTCAAGTATTCGCCCGAATAAAATATAATTATTTCATTGCTAATGAATTTTTCCGAAATGTGGAAAATCGTTCGGGGTGAAATATAAAACCTAATGGTTTCGTTCATGATTCAAAATTAGGGTTTCTGCTCAGTAAATTCTTACTGTCAATGAAAACGCTGAAAACGCAGACCGGGTTTCGTCTGAATTTTCAACCCAAAACTTCCCTGTAACCTTATAAAAATAAGTATAACAGGGAAATGACCTTAGTTTCTCCAAAGTCATTTTCTAAATCTCGAATAAAATATAAACAAATATATACATATATGAATATTTACCGGTATTGAAGAACAGTGAAAATCGGGGTGTTACAGATACAGATTCGTTACCTAAATTCCCTACTTACCCGACCAGACTGGAGCTCATTTTCCTTACCCGGATCGGTCGGTCAGGCATAACATGGAGAATGACGAGTCGGAGACGATGACGATGGCGACGGTCGGACACCCTCTAATCGTGCACGACCCTGCAAAACAAAAGGAAAATGAATGACGAGTCGGAGATGATGATGACGATGATGACCTCGCAGGCGACCAACTAACGTCGACCAGCTGCCGTCGCCGGCGATGGCGGCAACCACCAAGGCCCACCTTTCTGGAACTATAATTATCATTTACTATTTTATTATTAAATCTGTGGAAGATTCACAAATACAACAAACAAGTATATTATACAGCAAAATACAGTATTATTATTATTGGAATACAGTATATCAATAGCCTTCCACTTTGAATTATTGGCCAATACATGTGGCAATATGATTGGCTGAGAATGGGACATGTGGGAGGTGCAAAAAGTGGTGTAGAAATTAGGTGGTGCACCATAGCCCGCACCTTCTAAACAATACATGTTATGAACAATGAAAAATAAGAAGGGTAGTGCTAGAAATAAAATTTGTAATTCACTCCACTCAATTACTTACCGTTGTGACTTCCAAACAGTGGAGTGAGATGTCCCTCCATTCATTCATTAAAACTCTCAAACAATGGAGTGATATACTTATTAGCATGTGATAGAATTCACATTACAGAATTAGTTGTTAGGAAGTTAGTTTTATTAGTTAGGTTATTAATTTAGAGCTATCTAAGTATTTCTATATAAACACTCCTTTTGTATCTTCTAAATCAATCAATTCAATCAAAGAAACTATTATCAAGTTTCTTCTCATAATATGGTATCAGAGCAATTTTTTTTTATCTCCCCTTCCTTCTCTTGAAAGAATTTCATTTCTCTTCTAGGGAAGCTCTTAAATGATATCATCATCCTTGATTATTTTGATTCCGCTGCATACTCTATTCTTTCTCCAAACACCTTTTCATTCCTTTATTCTACATTCTCAATAAAATTCAAGATTTCTTTTCTGTACTTTTTCTTCTCTTTGGATTAGTCCATCTCTTTTTTGCTCTTGCCTGCAATCTTCGTTGCAAAAGGGCTTGTACCCTCTATACATGAAGATTCTCTATTGTTCCCAGTGTCTCCTTGCAAAGAAAACAAGCTTCAAGACAGTGGGGTTGGTGATCTTCAAATCTAGCCATCATAAAATCTTTGTGATCACATAGTCACACCCTGAACGAATTGCTGACATTCCAGCTTCCATGCAAACATTTCGAGGATCAGCTCCATTAAATATTTCGTCATGCTTGCGATTCCGGCAGCATGAATCTTAAGATTTTCTATCCTTTTTTTGTTCATTTTGCAATGAAATTTCAATTTTTCTATCCAATTTCCAAGGACGCAAGAGAACAGGGTCAAGTACATCAGGCTTCATATTCATTTCTACATCATCATTGTCTCCAACATGCATAATATGAGTAGGTGCAAGACCCTTTGTAGTATGTTACATGTCTTGTACGATCAGAAGACAAGTAGAGTACGAGTCAGGGAAAGCCATTCCAAACCAGCAGAAATTGAAAGATTCACATATGGGTCTTCAAGAAAATATTTCAGAGTTAAAGGCCAAGCGACAGTCTACAAAAGAAAAAAATTTCTCCAAGAAAGGTGAAAGAAAGAAGCATAAGAAATCCTTGTTCAAAGAACGGTGAGAAAAACCCAACACCCGTATTTCACAAATATTTTTCAAAGAACGGTGAGGAAAACCCAAAACCCGTTAACAAACAAAATACACGAGGCTTATAGAGCCAATTATGAGCGACCAAATACTGATGTTAAATTCCAGTACGTCGACTTTTTTCATTTACAAATTTCTTCAAGCAAAATTATTTCTCTTTTGTATCCAAGCTGGGAGTTCTTAGTATACTCTCTCCAGCTTGAGGGAGGGTATTAGCATGTGATAGAATTCACATAACAGAGTTAGTTGTTAGGAAGTTAGTTTTATTAGTTAGGGAATTAGTTTAGAGCTATCTAAGTGTTTCTATATAAAAACTCCCTTTGTATCTTCTAAATCAATCAATTCAATCAAAGAAACTATTATCAAGTTTCTTCTCATAATAATACTTTTACCACTCTACTCCACTCTAAATCACTCTATTACTAACCATTCCACTCCAAAACTCTTCTAACCCTAGTGTGTTTCTCTTTTGCTTTGCAATGTCTACTAAAAGTTTATATGATCCTTTCAAATCTTATAATTCTATGTGATCTTTTCAAATCTTAAAAATTCTAATGATATTAAATCTTTTCAAATGCAAACATGAAAATCTTGATTTTAGCAATCTTAAAAAAAAAAAATCTTATAAGTTATTACTTTCCTAACTGTTTAAAATTCACAAGACTTTTTCAAGTAAAAAGAATCTTTTAAAATGCTAATTGAATACAATCTCTACTCTCCAAAAATCTTAACTTGTTAGTTAAAGGCCAGACAATAGCTTTATATCTATAGCAATTTAAGATGTCAAAAAATCTATAGCAATTTATTTTACTTGGTAAGTGATTTTGTATTCTTTTTAGTATATTCTATTTTCCATATAAAGTTATCTGTTAATGACTACAAGTGTTTGTCTTTCAATCATTGGGAGTCTATTAATTACTTTATATTCTTGGTCTATTGGTCTTTTTCACTTTTCTTACTTTGCCAAGACCCTGGAATCTGTTTTGCACTCCTTATCTCCTTTTGGTCTATGCTAAAAGTGATCAGTGCTTTACTTTATTCTTCCTCATTTCTTTTGCTATGCATGTTTCCTGTTGTTATGCATAAAAAACGACTTCTTTCTGATAATCTACTTGCACTGTTCTTTCGTGGCAACAAATGAAAAGTTCTAATGCAGCAATTTAATATTTGTTTTGAAAATCTGAGTTTCTTGATCATAGTCCTTCTTTAACGATGCCAAAATACCAAGCTTTGGGTGCATTGGCTGGCAATCATAGGCAATGTGGAACACATAATAGAAAATAATTATTAGAGTAAGATATTTTGATCCCCTTATTTTTTGTATTTGTTATTTTTTAGATGGGATGCTTAATGACAATAGTTGTCATTTTTTTTCCTCCTCAAAACTGTTGTTTATAATGTTTTTAGTCAAGTTCCCATTTTTTGTTACCTCCTTTTACCTTACACCTCAGCTTAATGGAAATCTATCTAATTATGCGGCCTTACAACCAAAGACGAGCAATGAGCAAACAAAGCTTCAAATATTTGCTGGTCAAATGCAGTTTAATAGCATCCAAAGAGGAACTAGTAGAGTTTTGTCATGCTTATTTTTGTTTTAACTCCAAATTGTTCAAAAGTACTTTTTTTTTTCACATTCTATAAACTCTGGGTGAGACCTTTCTTCCTTGCAATCTGCTATCCCAAATGTAGTAACAATTGTCTCTAAGGTCACCCATCTTCCAACCAAAATAAAACCCCTCGAGACTATTACGAAGTCTACTACTCTACTTTCCTGAAGGCAAGCTATTGAATGTGACATTCATTGTACAAGATGACACTACTGTACAAAGTTCATATCAACAGGTGAGGTAGCTGAAAATTCAAAAACCAAATTCATCAAAAAAGGGAACTTTCTCTGTACACCCTGCCAGCATATTTTAGCAGGTTTTCTATAGCTGATATAGTAATTTATCTGATATTCCACTACATCCACTTGGCATGAGGTACTGAAAAATGTCAAGCATCTGTAGAGGCTTTGAGAGGTGGAACCAGGGCAAGTAAATCACAGCCATCTTGAAGATTTCTGCTGGACTGAGTCATGGGATTAAAGCATGCTCTAATTGGGCAGATTTCAGGAATGGTTGAAGGATGAACAACCACCATTGGAGCGGACAAGGATGAGTGAATTGTGGGTGGACCTGCTGTACATTGTTCAAGTCTTTGAGCAGGCATATGAGGTATGGTGCATTGAAACATGAGAACTTGAGGAGCTAGTCATTGGCACTGCATAGGGAAACCATAATCAGCTGGATGATCTATTAAGAATTGCATATGAATGACACACACAGCAATAATAGAAGCCATGCATAGGCACATTCATGACATCAATAAATCTGCTGTTTAGGTATCAAATATAAATATATTTGATACCTCTGCAAGTGATAAAAACCAATGTAAAATTTGGAGTAAAGACAAAACATGTGACCAAAACTATAGCAAGGAAACATTGGCATTGCTCATCAACAACTAACATCTACAAAATAATCACCTGGAATGACTCCATCTGATAGCAACCTCCAGATCAATAAACGAGTCATGATCATATATCAAGGAAGAAAGACCCGGGGTAAATGTAGATTTTAGGCAAAAGTAGGGTGCAAAATAATGATAATCAGACATTACAATACGTTTTGCCACCCCCCAAACGTATGCACCTTAGATGCAGTTCAGTCCCAATATTCAGATCTCCAAACCAATTCGTAATTTATGGCTTTGTGCTTATCCAAAACCAATTCATAAAAGTAATAACACTTGCAATACAAAATTATTATTATAGGCACCGTTATAAGAGTTGTACATTGTTTTAGTCTAATGGCTAAAAACTAAAAAGTAAACAAATCTTATAGCAGATGGGGAAGTCCAACATAGTGAGAGAAATTTTCGATGTTCCAACTTCCAAGTTTGAAATATGACATTTTATCATGTTTCTGGAGATGTGAGGTTGGTTTAGGTTTCTTTCAGAATAAAATTCATGATTCATAAAAAGTAAATAATCTCTCTCTCTCTCTCTCTGTCTCTAGGTTGGTTTAGGTTTGTTTCAGAATAAAATTCGTGATTCATAAAAAGTAAATAATCTCCCTCCTCACCCCCCCCCCCCCCCCCCCCCCCCCCTAATTAGCATTTAAATCTAGATAGGAGAGACTTTGGATTCTTCTGGATAGGAGATTGGTGATTACTCAATTCAAATTGATACTGATGATAAATACCTAGGAGAAAAATAGATGAGACAGCCACTTAAATATTGATTCATCTTCCTAATCTGTATCTATTCTTCTGTCCCCAACAACCATTGATGTCAAATAATAAGTGGATAGTCAACAGACTTACAAATACCAGCATTTTGACAAAAAGTGAACCTTAAGCACAATCCATACCTTGTTCCGTGCATTGTGCTGCAGCTCTTTTTCAACTATCAAGCTGAAGCCGATGGATCCAAGCCTCGGCCAATACCTTGTTCATAAGAACTATTTTACATTGCTTCTCAAGTTCCTGTCTCTTTAGTGCTACTGCAGTATCGAAATTGTGATGCAACATATTGTACTTTTCATCCAAATCTTTAATCTCCTTTTTGTAATCAGATTGGAGCTGCAATATCTGGTTTACAGAAACAAATGTAAGCTAGAAATAGCAGGCCTCGGAATCCAAAAAGAAATATTAAAAGGATTAGAAAAAAAGAACGAAGAAATGGATTGTTGCTCATACTTTTCTCTCACGTATCTTGAAGGCTTCTTCTTTCACCTTTTCTATTCTCTCCATTTCAGTTAGCAGTGGATCTGGGTAAATCAGGTGGGGCATTTCTGATGTCACGGACTGAGCTAGAAAAGGATCGCCGTTTACACATCCAGGATTAGTAATACTGTGAGGAACATGTGTTGTATTTTCATGCATCGGCACGCTAGTGTGGGGTTGCTGTGTCACAGGTGAAATAAAAGAGGAGTTAACTGGTTCCGCTGGGCAAAGTAATTCAGCCTCGTGAATGTTGCAATGATCTCGGCCACTATGATAAAAAGTTTTATCTAGTGGCATGAATGTATTTTCTGAATTGTCGTCCAAAAAAGATGGAATGGCAGACATAGTCATCTGGAAGATACAAAAAGCAGGTGTAAACCCTTCTGATGAAAATAGTTTCAAACCATCCCAAATTAAAATACCATGATTATT
The DNA here is from genome assembly GCA_035048595.1 of Echinosophora koreensis. Taxonomy (NCBI): domain Eukaryota; kingdom Viridiplantae; phylum Streptophyta; class Magnoliopsida; order Fabales; family Fabaceae; genus Echinosophora; species Echinosophora koreensis. The sequence continues at coordinate 6,011,608 of JAPCYP010000012.1, read as the reverse complement.
AGATGTCTTCATGTCAATCATGTTCACACTGCATGCATATAGTAACATACTAACATTGGAAGTAGTAGAATTTGAACTAAACAGAATGTGCATCAGTCAATTGTACATCTGATGCCGATGAATACAAAATGTAAAAATTCTCACAACTGCTTAGAAAATGGAGGGAGAGGTCAGAGGTTAAATTATATGCTTTTCTCCATTGTCAGATAATGGTACTGCTTTTATTCTAGGTTCTATGAGAATACATGGAAAGAAAGATAAAGAGCTAAATATGATTTAGTTTAAAGGAAGTATATGATGGCATTCATAGAGAGATTATGTGGCGAAGAAAACATCCCTTTCATTCATAATATCTACATTAGAGATACATCCAAATTTATTTTTCCTTTCACATGTTCAAGGGACCCTTGACCTGATAGTAGAAGCTTTACATGACCAAAGAATGACTTCCAAATCTCTCTCACACTTCCTTGTGTGGGGGCTATTAGGCTAGACATGTAAACGAAGCCCAAGCACACCATTATCCTCTAATCGAAATATACAAGAAGGGATAGTTTGGATTGAACTTTAAAATGTTTGGCCATAAACTAGAACTATGTAAAAGAACCAATCTAAAAACTTGACCTACCAGGTGAGGAGCAGAGACTGTTGCAATGCCTAAAACTAATAGAAGAGTATCAAAATGAAGTTGACCAGAGTTTGTTGTTTTGGTTGTAACAGCATTAAAATTATCAAGAAACACTAAAGAAAAGCAGCAAAAGGCTTCTAAAACTAAAACAATATTTACTAACCTGAGGCAATGTCCACAAATTTGCATGTGATGGTTGCATAAATGGTAAGGTAGTCTCATCAAACTCCAAAGTAGTTGACTCACCACATACAGGACTCAATACACTGTAACTCTGTCTGACCTCGGGAACAACAGTACTATCGCAAGTTACAGCATCTATCTCAACACTGTTAAGTTGTGCAGGATAAGTAGAGATATTCATAGAATTGTCACCAACAACCACTTCGTTCACCAACATATGAGGATCTTCAGAAACTTTGTCATTAGACTCTGCTATCTCTGTACTTCTAACAGGAATCTGTCTTTCCAAAGAAACTGTAACAGGGTTGACATTATGAGGATTATTACTTGAACTTGGGAGACTTGGGACTTTATTCTGGTTCTCAAGGAATGAAACTTTTGCTGTTATTGAGGTCATAGCATTCATTCTGTCATCTTCTGCATCAGATTCCATGGAGATAGCATCGGCTTCCAAAAGCAAACTACCGGATGTATTTTGAGAGAAGCAAATTTCATGAGCAGAAGGGCTGCTATGAAACTTTTCTGTATAAATCATGTCTCGTGAAGATAGCACTGTTGTGGGAGATTCACTCAGAAGATCATGTTCATTTGTGGCAGATTCCACAAGGTTTGAAACATGAGGACCCTGAAAACCTTCCTGCCTCTCCTCATCTGCCAAATCTTTCTCCTCAAGTATCTTGGAGTCTGAAGCACCAATTACGTTACATTCCTCAACACAAAGTCCAATTTGTAAACAACTTGAAAATTCGTTCTCAAACTTCAACAGTTCAGAGTAAACTTCAGTGGCTTCCTCTTCCTTGCAATTGAAATTCAGAAACAGTTTTGCAAGGGCAAGTGAATCTTTCCTATCAATCTTGTGTTTCGACAAAGAAGCTGCTAGCCAACACTGGAGATGCACATTTCATCACACGACTATGATATAATGCTTACAGACAAATCATATGTATTTCATAAAACGTGTATTTTCCAAACATGTACATACATAAAAAACAGCATGCATAGACAAATAAGTGTACAACCCAAAACACCTGTTGCAACAGATTGAACACAACAGGGGTTTATGTTAGAATTAAGCACATCTTAATATGTAGCTTTAGTCATCACCTAGTCATAACTGAATCATAGATCTGATTACTAGGAATTGTAATCTGTAATTATAGGAGATAGTATCTGCAATTATTGTTTCTAATTACTGCTGCAATGTACTACTAATGTATATACCAGATTACTTGTGTGTAATCAACACGCAATTCTCCTCAAATCTCTTAATTATATAGTTTTGAATTCCAATGTGATTTTTCTCTTCAACGTCCTCTGAGATTGCAGGGCAAGAATTTTTCTTCCTCTTTTTAAGGAAGCTAGTGTAGGGCCTAGGTTTCAAGGTCAATGTTACCTCTTGGATACCATGTTGATAAAACTGAGAGAAAATAAGGGATATTATGAGCATATTCTGTCAATCAGCCCTCAATATACCCCCCAACGAATAACATTTGATCACTAACCAATGACCTACATCATAGCAGTCAACACTTTCTCAATTCACATAACTTTCCTCCATGGTTTTCCACATTCTTAACATGTAGAAAGTATGGCCAACTAAAAAAGGTAGAAAGTAGAAACTAGAAAATATTTGCTCGAGGACTCGCTGTTGCTGACTGACCCTTGTTTGAGTCAGACATATGCATTACGAATGACCAATGAGCTCCAACCAATAAACATAGACAAACTAGCAATAATTCAAAATATTAACCAGAGAAAAATACTCTCTCCAGTCCACAATATAAGAAACAAATGGGTCCTTTTTTTTTTGGTCCAAAATATAAGAAACGTGCATCAATTTTCACACATATTAAATGCTAAATTCCAACATTGCCCTTATTAATTACTGTCATTAATTACAGGCCATCAGAATATTAATTAAAATTAGAAGGGTTGTTTTGGAAATTTATGAGTATTAATTACAATTAACTCATTCCAATACATTTCCTTGGTCTGTATGTTTTAGGGTTTTGTTTCTTATATTGTGGACCGCAGGGAGTAAAATAAAATTCAGTTCAAACTTCTTTCTCAAAAGATGCACAATGATCCATCCAGAATCAAAACAAACATGTCAGCAGCAATTTACGTCGTTTAATATTAAAAACTAGAGCAAATACTAACCATAGATATTTCAAATGCCTGCATGGTAGAAACTTCTTGGTAATTAATGTTGTAATGTTTCAATATGTACTCAAGAATCCCCATGGCAGTAGCCTTGACATTTTTCTGCATATGAATTATGAAATCAAATGAACATGGAAAGCTTTCTGTTTCAAAAATACTCTTGCATTATTAGAATATAATCATCATAGCCCAAGCATTAAAATTTGTCGGCAGTTAAAAGTTACAATAATGATATTTGCACATCATAAATCTGACAACAACCGACATCTGATTAATGTTCAAAATTGTGGTTAATGACGTGTTGAGTTTGGTTAATGGTTACACCTATGGTAGATAAGTAATTCGTTAACAGACAACTTGGTTAATGATGTCCAAAATATTGGTTAGTAAAGCTCAGTGGATAGTTAATGAGTTACCCAATCTTAGTGCACGAAACGCGTTAAACTAAATCCAATATGCCGTTAAACACGATTTTAAATATCATTAACCAAGTGTCGATTGTTGTCAAATTTGTGATGTCTAAATAACATAATTGTAAAAGTTATTACATAGATAATGTAATCAATATAATCCAATGCTTGTCTAACATTCACTGTTTTCAAGCAATTAGTGCTTTAGAAGCCTAGTAATAATACAAATTATCCTCCTTTCAAATTCTTTCCTCCTAATAAAATCTTATTTTATTTAAATAAAACTAACCAAAAGGAGCACGTAAGTATGCCTGCTCCATCACTGAGAAAACTTATTGAGACAAATCCAATTGCAATTACAATAGGGTAATGTAGTGTGATGAGCACCCAAACACTTAGGGAACACTGCCTTAAAGGCTAGCCATTAAGGGGGGAGAACCAAGCCACTTAAATACTCGATCGAGCATCCCATACTACTCGATGCGGGACTTAGGCACCCCATAATACCCAATCCCTATCATAGCACTGCCCCTGAGAGCCGACGTCCCTGCGGCTGCACTCTACGTTGCTTCACTCAGTCTTTCCGATTAGTCCCTCCGTTGGTAGCCCTTTCTGAGACATCGACAACCTACTCTGATACCGAATGATAAGCACCCCAAGCACTTAGGGAACCCTTCCTTAAAAAATAGCCTTTAAGAGTGGAGAACCAAGCCACTTGAGTACTCTATCGAGCATCCCATACTACTCGATATGGGACTTAGGCACCCCATAATACCCAGTCCCTATCACAGTGTTAAGTTATTGTGTTGTGATCTAGCCCAAGAGAGTACGTCTTTTGACTTGCTATCTTAATAAATTCATATATATGGATTTGTAATTACCTTTTATGCTGTCCTTTTGCTAAGTCATCTATGATTTTGTCTAGCAAAATCTCAATAATACCATGTCATTAAAAAAAGGCATCAATGACTCTTGATTCAACTAAAGGTAGCTTCTGTAAAAAAAAGTGTTCAATCAAAGGTTCATGGTGTATTAGCGAGACCTTACCGGAAGATGTAGAACATCGCAGAGACCTGATATATCTGGCTTTGGTGATAACTCAGTGCCCTTATCAAGCAGCTCTTTTTGTTCTGAAGATTGCACATTTGTTGCAGCTGTTCTTGTGATATCATCAATTAGAGGATGCACTATGGAATCAGGTTCCTTAGGCAAGCCATCCATATTACCTGCTTGCATGAAAATGAATCAGCAGCAGCATACACCATTTAGAATCCCCCTCCCAAACTCTGCGATAAAAAAATTAAATGGTTTGTATGCAAATAGTGAGCATGAAGAAATTCAGCAGTACCATTCATTTTGCTGGCCTTATTGACAGCACTTAGATTCTTGTTGTACTTCAACCTAATTTTCGGATATTTGGAATCAACAATATCCTTGGAAACTTTCATGGTTTTGGAATCAACAATATCCTTCAACACTTTCCTGCTCTTGCAATCAACAATATTCTCGGACACTTCCGTCCTCTTCGCATCAATAACATCTTTCGACACACTCATAGTCTTAGGATCAACATCCTTTGACACTTTCCTCATCTTTGTTTCCACAATATCCTTGGACACTTTCATTCTCTTGGGATCAACATTATCCTTAGATGCTTTCCTCTTTTTGGGATTAACACTATCCCTGGACACTTTCGTCCTATTGTGATCAACATAGTCCTTCCTGTTTTTGGGATCAACACTATCCTTGGAATGTTTCCTCCTATTGGGATCACCATTATCCTCTGACACTTTTCTCCTCCCTCTTATAATGGGATCATTTTCAGTTTCAGATTCAGATTCTTTTTGTATGTGGTTAAAATGTTTGACTGTTTTCCTGATCCTCTGAGATGAAACAGACAAAAATTTCCACCGAGGATGCCTTCCTTTAAGGAGATCACTCCAGGAAAAAATATGTGACCGATTGTCAAATTTATTCATCTCTCTTTCTCCTAGCAATAAAATGTTCCTTGCATATTCCCCTCCATTTTGTTGTACTCTGTTTATGAATGACCATCCATGACAATCAGCGTCACCACTGTTACAAACCAGTTGGGATGATAATTCACAGATTACATCATTTAGAAGTGACTCATCAGAGGAGATGTCTGCAGCAGACACTGAGGTGCCACTGCTATGTAAGTCGTCAAGCTTTTTGAACAGATAGGAGGCACCCCATTTTAGCAGGGTGTGACAAGTACTCTGGTTAATCAACTGCATATTGCTGTCAACAGCTTTACCCTCTTTTGCAAGTATTAAAGCCCTTTCTTCAACAGTGAAAGATGAGTACAATCTGAAAACTGTTAACTGCTCGAACTGCGAGCTAATAGACATTCTTTGTAAGGCTCTTAGGTCATTTTGTGGGTCCCAATCACTGTCAAATAATATAACAGTATCCACTGAGCAAAGCTTAACGCTAGGGAGACAAGCACGGTTTTCAATCAAGAAGACAAATTTTCCACTTTCTCTGTCGTTAAATGTGTCTAAGGCAGCTTGCTTCTTTGATGGTGTATACAATCTACCATATCGCACATAGCAATCTTTACCAAATCTCTGACAGAGAACATCATCTAAAATATCTCCAATTGATCCAGAACCACCAGTTGTTGACTGCAGATTTTACAATATAAAAACAAAAAAGAAACGATTGATTAAATACTTGGGAATCTAAAAGTACATGTGCTTTTAATCATATCGTTAGAAGGTCACAATGTGATACATAGTTTTGATGAGAACAGCAATTCTCATATTTGTAACCCCTTGGCAGCAGTATAAATATTAACTAAAAGAAGCCAGAAAATGCATACGTTCATAAGGTGAATAAATAGGAATAGAAACTAGTTCTATATTCAATAATTGTGCGGCAAGGGAACAAGACTAACAAAGTACTGGTATACAAAGTAATGCTTCAAGTCGGTACATTTCATAGAAATCATATCATCACTGTAGAATACAAAGCAATGCTAATTAAATATCTGACAACCTACTTTAGAATCACATTTTGAGATGCCAGTAACTAGAGATCAAAACAATAGGATATAAAAATCTTATATGTCAGCCCAGGCCCTTCGACATGGTCAGAATAGAAAAGATGCATCCTGGCAAGAAGGTAGACTTAAACCTTGTTCCTACTCTTAGCAAACTTAGAATAGCTAAATAGTAAAAGTCCGATTCTATTAGAACTCCTAATATTAATTGAGAAATTGGGTTATGCAATAAACCTGCATCAAAAGGTAGACAGTAGACTCCAAACACAGTTTACAACTAAAAGTACCAAGGTGGCCAATTGAAATATATACGGTAGCTCTTCATTTTGCTTCTTTCTTTAATATTAAACCATAGAATACTAAGGCATCATAAAAAACCCATGAACATATAATCAATAATTTTCAGTTATCCTTAAAATAACCTAAGTTACCAAACATAAATTATGAACAGAACAAAATCAGCATTTTATGTCCGATTAGGACATAAGGAGCCTTGACAACAACTCATGAAAAATAGATGGGAGAGAAGAAAGAGATGGCAAGAAAAGAGAGGAGGAAAAAAAGAAGAAACTGTGGAAAAATTATACAACATCCACCAAATACTAGCCCTAAAAGTTGTACAACTCTATAAAACCCTCCAATTATCATGCTTATAGGCACAAAGAAACATTAATAAATAATAATCCATAAAAAGAAGGAAAAAAGGACATGAATAAGTTAAAATCTAGAGAATAAGTATACTGATAATGACCTTATAGGTAAACTAAATTAAAATTACAAACATTAGGTAATTTTGTCTTTATAAACAACAATTATCAGGTAAGAATATCTATATTATTAAATCATCCAAAAATTTTACTCGACAAACAACACATTATCATGTAAGTAGAGTATTAATTACATCATTGAAGCTACATGGCACAATAGCACAGCCAAGTCAATCAGCATTAAAGCTCTGCCTCAATATAACAGGAACTGAATAAACTCACAGAAATACAAGAAAAAAGAGAAATAAAAATAAAGCAAGGGGCTTTAATAAGTGACTACCTGAAATAATATTATCACTCTTAATCGACGACTTCTTGCTTTCAAAAGGATTTTTTCAAGAAGTTGAAGTTTTCCACTTGCTTTAATCCCGATATTCAAATACTCTTCAACAGGAAGACCTCTAGTGACAAAATTATGCAGTGAGTGGTCCAGGAGATAAGGGTGGTCACAACACTGTAAACATCAACCACATATGCAGCTATCATCATGTTGTCCTATTGACAATGCATTAAGAGCTATAGCTTTTATAAAAGTTGAAGAAGTGATATCATCATAGGAACATTTAACTAAAGGTTGACAACAAAAAATGTGTGATAACTGTGTTTCAGCTCATTTGAAATTTCGTTTCTCATCATGTTTACCTTCCTTGTTGAGATAACAAGATCGTGGAGGGCATCGACTGAGTCAAACTTTTGGCCTGAGCATAACAACATTGAGTTTGAAAGCAGCATTGAGCAATACTGTTCGAGCTGCAAACTGGAAAGCGGGGCAGGAACCCAATACTCTACAAACCTAGTGGAGCCTGAGTTGCACTTAAATGCAACATATTGTTCCAATTGGCTCTTCAAATCGGAAATGCTAGCAGAGAAGTAAGTCTCCATTGGAGCAATATTAAACCCATGATGTCCACACTTAAGGGATGAAAGCAGTTTGATATAATCAGCTCGATCTTCCTGAAATCCATCAGGAAAAAAAAAATCAATACAATGGAAAATATCAATTTTTTTTTAAATATCAATACTGAACACTAGTATACCTTGATTTGTCCACTAACAAGAACGAGCCTCATCCCGGCTTCCAGAATCCTGATACTGTCCAACTGTCCTAAAATTCTGGATCTCTGGCATTCATCAATTATTATTGCTTCCCATGGAATGCATCTTAGTGATTGTAAGTCCTGCATATCGCATTTAAACATATGATGAGCACAAAAAGAAAATTAACAATTTTATTATTGAAACTTTTCTATAAAATGTAAAAACTCAAATTGTTTCTAGAAAGTCATTTATCATATAAAGTTGTTAGATATAAGAATATACCTCAATAATAATATCAGAAGAAGCTAATAATATTTGAAATAAGATGTCGTCATCATCATTATAAAACTCTAATGTCCTGATGATACTCCGTACATCCTTGTTTCCCTTGTAAACTACGAGATTGGCAGATGGTGCCAAACGTAAGAACTCTGTTTCCCATACAGAGAGGGCAGGAGAAGTTGAGATGATGAGAAAAGGCCTCTTCACATTACAATGCAATGATAATATAAACAAAATCATCTTCACAACCCGCTCCTGGAAATGTAGTATAACAAAAAATCAGGCATTCTAGTTAGTGTAATATGAATATTGATTGTAGCCATGCGAAACTCCACTCCATACTTCATAGACATTTGACTCTTGAAAATGAATGCAATATTTTACTTACAGCATGTCTTCATATTATTATATTATTTTCTTCTTGACTTGATGTCTTCATATTGATATCACAATTTGTTGAAATTCTTTTTCCAATATAAACATGCACGAAAACAAGTAAAAGCTATAACATTTGGCTGATTAATGAAGATACACTTCTCCCTCTCCCCTTCTCTTGGATTCTCCTTATTCCTCTGTGTATGTGTGTGGACTTCAATATTCACATTTACATATCATACAGAATATTTTCAAACCCTAGAAATTATACATTATTAACTTTATTCAAAACTACAGATCAGATGTCCTTATAGGGCTCGTCCACAGAAGTTTGTTTATTTTTGTTTCAGTTTTCAAGAATCTGAATGATCATTGTCATTTATTCTTAAACCGTGCAGAGGCTTGGTGCATGTGTGATTTATTCTCTATTAGCAGCATGAAGTGGATTTGTGCAGTCACTTGGGTTGGGATGACCTTTTGATAGTGGGATTCTGGAGTGGAAGGAAGAAGATTTCTATGCTTCAGATATGAAAAGAAAAACAGGAAGTATACTTTTCTATGATCAAAACATAAATTATCAAGAGGTACGCTTGAAATTTTTGGACCATAGTTTGCTCCTGTAGGATAATAATATAAGTCCATGTGGCTTCCCTGAAGAGGCCTCACTTACAGATATTTAGAATGATCAAAAGACAACGCTTTGATTTTATGTTTGACTCTTTCAATTTCTTTTCCTTTGGCTTTGCAAGGGATTTCTTGCACTTCTTTATCACTTGACCATTTCTGACTTAAGCAACTTTTAAAAATAAAATCAAACAGTTACGAACAAAAGCAATATTAGGAGTGGCATTCTTATTTTTGGATACGTGCTATTCAGATAAGATACCTCAAACGTCAAATAAAGTAACTATATAAGAACAAAACAAGAAGACAAGGAGAAAATTTTGACCTGGTCAATCTGATCGTCTACAATAAGAGCACTCTGACCTTTGTGCCAACACATGCGAAGCTTGTTCACATAACTTAAATGCTGGTTATAAAATCCCGGTGAATCTCCAGGTGGCAGCACTGATAATTCAGCAAACGGAGCTTTGCTCCCCTACATGACCAAGTAAATTGTGTGTTGTATAACCATACTCGTAGTATAAATCCAGAACACGTTTAATACATGCTGTGAATAGCTACTTTTAGACCAACAAGAAGTCAAGAGATTTTGCCTTTCTGTATCAAAAGTATCCATCTCATACATGAGAATAACTCCAATAAATGGTTTAAAATAATATGTCCCGGATCGCATGGTCTGTTCCACCTTGACATGTTACCAATTAATAATTATTTATATGAAAAGAAAATAAACATCTGGCTCCAGGAATCAACAATTCCAGACAAATGATAATTACTTTTTGCTATAATTGATACAGTCAAACCTGCCATTGGCTATGGACATGGCTATTATACAAAAGAACCCTAATATTTCTGTCGTTCACATTATAACTGATCAAACTTTTTAAATTTTACCCTTGTTGAGAGTAATGAGAGAAAAGAGAGACATGTGATGAAGTCACTGTGTTTCAACTACACAGCGGAGGCTCCTTTATGTAGGCTTAATGAAATAATTACAAAATAAATCTAGAGGATTCTTTCCCTATTTACATGATATGATAGGATTCTTTCCCACACCTACATCTGCTTTCTTTCTCTTTTTAGGGATGTAATAAAAATTCAGTTCGTTCATTAGTTGCATAGCATCTCAAGAATGGTCTCTGAGTAAAACTTAAAACTTGAAAGTTCAAAACTTTTTGAAAGAAGATGACAGTACAATAAGCAATAATATTAAATTCTTGGTATTAGTTAAATCAAAAGCAGCACCTCATTAGCTTCAAAAGGATTTGACAGTCTATCTGCTCTCTTTCGACGACTTTCGTAATCTTCTATGAGTTTAATGCCTTCAGAAGATGTCATAAATGAAGCATCATCTAACTCCCATGTAACATGATTGTAACCAAGACCAGTCCATTTTACAAGCCACTCATAACGGCAAACTGAATCACTGTCATCATGCCTGTCTAAATGTTTATCATTTAGCTTCGAAAATACAATTTCCCTTTTTAGTAGCAAGCGGTGAGGTATACTCCACTCTCTTTTCCATCTGATACCCTGGTAATTTGGCATCCCAAGTAGAAATTATTTTATGGAACATACTTCCAAATAAAGTACTAACCAGCAAACCAAAAAAAAAAAATATTGCTTATCCTTTCTAAGACTATGAAGATTGAAGAGTAACTGAACCTGGAGTTTCCTCTTAAACTTCCCCAAAAGCTTTGGAGCTTCAAGAAGAATTTGTGTTTCTGGAATCCAGCGGTTGTGAGCATGAGCAAGCCCCTGATACTTGACAAAGTACTCTCTTTGCGTCACTAGCAACAAGTTACTAACTTATTATCACCAATAAACAAACCAATCATCTAACAAAGGCAGGTGAAACATTACAGTTTTTTTTTTTTTTTTTTTTGGGGGGGGGGGCGCACAATAGACTATACCTTTATCTTTTGAAACCACTTCTCTACAATCCAAGATGGATTCTGCTCCTTCAGAAACAGAATGTACCCCAAGCTCTACCTTTTTCTTGACACACCAGATACAATGCCAAAACCCTGGAAGGATATAATTGAGAGGAGGATCCACACAAGAGGGATGGAATCTCCTGCGACATCCTTTTCCACAGCAGCACCTAAAATATAGCTCCACATCAATAAACAAAAGCAAATAACAACAAAAGAATAGGTCTGAATACATAATGCTCAAGTCTTTTCATTTTTGGGGGTATAATCCCTCAGTCTATTTTAAACAAGGACAGATACACACAAAAACATTTTCCATTTTTAAACATAAAGAAAAGTAGAAGTAGAAGGGGGAAGGAAAACAGAAATTTGATGGCTCTCTACATTTTTCTCCAAGACTTAGAAAGTGTATCCAAAGAAATTATGTCTAGATATGTTTGCTATGGTGCTGAAATATCTTTTAGACAAGAGGCAAAGTACATATGGATCTGGTGAGACAATAAGATATCATCCTAAACATAAAAAGAAAAAGAAATAGAAAACAGTAAATCAGAGACTCAAAGATGCATCAAATTTGTCCAGTCTCATTGCATAATAGTAACAGAACTCCTCTTAAAGCACCATAAGCAGAACACCAAGGAGACGCCAAAAACATAACCGTATCCCTTAACAAATGCAAGGGCAGAGGGACACCATTGCAACTACGAGCATTTCTCTCCAACCAAATTCAGTTCACCATAGAAATCCTCTACAAAACCCTTCAGTTACTATTAACTGTAAGTAACTGACAAGTCTGATATCATTGTCTCAAAATGCTAATAAAGTTATTACCGCATAAGTCATTTGTCCCTATAAAAAAGTGAAGTGGGTAGATGAAAGAAGAATCAATACAGGACTGTCAAATTTGGTCAAACAGGATTTGGTAAACTATCCTTCCCTTGAATTGTTCAATGATTAATTTCCTGAGTAGACCTCCTCTTCCTACTATCAAATAACATTATATCTAAGTACAACACAAGAACATCGTTTATTAACAAGTTATTCATGTTGGCCAAAACTGTCTAATACAAAATCAAAACCCCAACATAACCGAAACATCAGAAAGTAGAGATTCAACATTGTCATCGTCAAAGGATATAAGACAGCATTGAGTATTACCCAAATATCCAATAAGATTAAGGGAAATTCAGGGAATTACGGTCAATATACAGCACATTTCAAAGTCGTAAATACTCACTAGAAGATTAGAGCACGTACAAGCATGTTGCCATAATATAAATTAGGAAACAGAGAATGTAAAGGGACTTTATCCAATAAGTGAAATTAGAAACATTGTTGAGATCCCACATCGACAAGGGGTATGGCCAAAGTAGTTCTTTATAAGGCTTGGACAATCCTCACTTCTTGAGCTAACTTTTGGGGTTGAGTTGAGCCTAAAGCCCAAATTCTAATATGGTATCAGAGCCTATCCTAAATTTGTTATTGGGACAATTATTCAACCCACCTTTGTCCACGCTCCAGATGTCCAACCTTGGGCGTGAGGGTGTGTGTTGAGATCCCACATCGACTAGAGATATGACCAAAGTAGTCCTTATAAGGCTTGAGCAATCCTCACCTCTTGAGCTGGCTGTTGGAGTTGAGTTAGGCTTAAAACCCAAATTTTAGGATATATAATTACAAGTCCAACCCCAAAGCAGCTTGTAATAAAAGGGAATTATTTTGTAATTTATTCAAAATGACACGGATGAAAAAATGTGCACTCTCAAGTGCACCCAAAGTCTCAGGGGTTGATCAATTTGTGCTCTTGTAATTATGATTTGCATGCAAAGAATAAAGTACAGCAGAAGTCACGAAAGAAAAAGCAGGAAAACATTTATGAAAGAAGAGGACCATAAGAAAGTGAAGGAAAAAAACCATTCACAAACAGAACTGAAATCCAGAAACTCACAAGAGCGTTCCGGTTCCGCCATGCAAGCAATTGTAACACACAACTTTTCCATCATCTTTTTCATCTTTCATATGAGGATGCGCTTGTGCATTATCTTTATATTCTTCGGTCAATTCTTCGATACACCTAAAATTGGAATCCACTCCACCCTAGCAAGATGCATAAGTTCAAGTCAACACAACCACTCACAAATACATGCCAACATAGATTGCTATTCTTGATCTCTAGACATAGACGTACAGCCAAATTTATTGTATATTATCCTATGAATACTTTTTTACAGTTACATGTAATTAAAGGAAACAATGGCAAATGAATATACTAAGCAGCATGACAAGAAGGTAATCTTTGACTTTGAGCTTTTCTAAAAAAATGTCAAATGGAATCAGAAAACCTACATCTTCTGTAACAAGAGTCCCAGCATTCATGTCACAGACAACAGTCCCGTTCTTCAGATGATTAATTGTTATATATGCTTGATCATGGACCACCTGAAGTATAAAGGGGAAGAAAAGTTCATTGTAAAAAATAGAACCTTGAAAACGAAGATCAAAGCTCAAATCATATTCTTCAGATTTAATTTCTTTGGAGATAAAGTACAATCAATTTGAATAACCAACATAAAGTAAGAGATTAATGAAAATCATTTGCCAACTTTGGTAAGCTCATAAAATAGCCAGTCGAGGTTTTGAATTGCAAACTGCACCACATGATGCAACCACAACATCTCGGTTGCGGTAACTTCGCACTTGCATTAGATAGCGATTAGGGTTTCAAAATGCAGACCATGTCACGTGATGCGGCTGCAACATCTCAGTTGTGATAGCTTCCGCACTTGCATCAGGTCACGATTAGGGTTTCAAAATGCGGACTGCATCATGTGATGCTGCCACAACATCTCTGTTGCAACCACATGGAACTGTGATTGCGGACCGCATCGGCCGTAAAAAAACCTCGGTTGCGATTGCAGACCGCAACGACCATAATTGGCCCCCATCAGCCTGCAACGGCCGCAACGTAACCACAACGACAACACAACAGCAATTTAAAACCCTATAGCCAATCAAACCTGAGTAAAGCTGATTAGAATAAGCTAACACTAAGTTATTATTATGAATTTAAGCACATAAAAGCAATAATGAACTCTCGTCTACATATAACAGAGATTTAGAGTTTGAACTCAACAATAGCTGATTATAGTAGGAGTGAGTATGGTAGTGGTACCACTTACTTGAAAGTTGAAAGTGATTTCTGAGGAACCAAAGAGAAGAATGAACAGAAAACTACCCTTATGGTGTGTGAGTGTGGAAGAGTATATAGTAAGAATGAAAATGACATGCAAAGAAAGGAACAAGAAAATGCGTAATACAGGGAACGAGGCAAAGTTTTGGGGGGCAAAAAAAAAACTAAAGAAGGAAAGAGCATTGACGTTACATAAAATTATTTTTCTTCTCACGGTGAAGAAGGGTACCCAGATCACTGCCACCAGCCCCTATGCTTTCCCACACAAGAGGACCCAAAAAAGTTGCCTTTTCATTTTCTGAAGAACAAGGTAAAGCTACCCAAGCAAGCTAGACAGGAAAGGAAAGTAAAATAAAATTAAAAAAACATCCGAGCAGTCAGCAACTCCGCTCCGCATAATTAATTAACCTTAAAAACTCTGTTTTATTTTTTATTTTATCTTTTTGAGAAGACCTTAAACTTTGTTAAAAAACTTAAGCGGCAAATTTTCATAACTAGTGTAATTTGGTAATAGAATTACGTGAATGATATAGTTTTTAAAATAATTATGGAAGTGGGGTAAGTCGTAAGTAGTAGTGACGAAATAAGACACAAAAGTCGTATATCCTACTTACGATTTATTTTTAAATTCATAAAATAAAAAAATCAAAGGAGTCGTATGCATCTTATATGACTTGTATTTTTTTTATAATTTCTTTTGGCAAGTCGTGTATTACAATTACGACTTTAGTGTTTTTTTATTTTATTTTTTATAATTTTTAAGCAAGTCGAATTCAACATTTACGACTTCTATATATTTTTTTTTGAGTAAAGACTCAAAGTGATCGTTCAAATTTTTCGAGTAGTGGTCAAAAAAAAGGGGAGGTCCCCCAAATTTTAAAAATAGGGGACAATTCGATCCCTCCGTAAGGACCAGATTGTCCCTCGTTTTAAAATTTTGGGGACCAAATTGTCATTTTATTTTTTTTGGACCAAATTGGCTTACTCAAAAAATTTGAGGGACCACTTTAGGCCTTTACTCTTTTTTTTAAAAAAAAATATCCAAGAAGCATGTCATAATAATGCCATATATACGACTCTAATGAATAATTTTTTTTTAATTAATAAAGAAGTCGTGAGTATATATTACGACTTATTTAAAAAAAATTAAATGAAAGAAATTAAAAAAATCTGGACCCAAGTCGTCAGTGTTGCTCCAAAAATAATATAAAAAAAAAATCAAGCCGTAAAAGATTGTTACGACTCCCTTGGGTTGTTATTTTATTTTATTAATATAAAAATGAATCGTGAGCAGGGTATACGACTTTTATTTTGATTTCGTTATTGCTACTTATGACTTATCCCACTTTTATAAATATTTTAAAAACTATACCATTCACGTAATTACCCTACCAAATTACACTAGTTACGTGAAAAAACCAACTTAAGCTTTGGGTGGATAATGAAACAACTATGTAGAAAAGAAAAGTGGGGTGGAAAGAGATTAGAGAGGGGAAAAAAGTATAAAATAGATGGATTTTTAGATTATTTGATATGAGAGAAACATAAAAAGAAAATGAAGAGAAAGAAACGTGAAATTCTCTCTTCGGCAAATTATTATATAAAATTAAATAATATGAAAAATTAAAATAAAATTAAACTTGATTAAATAACAAAGGTCACGAAAAGAAATTATACAACAAAGGTACGAATATCATAGAGGTAATATGTTAAATTTTATTAAAAACCGTGTGAAAGTACTATTACTGCATTGGGAGGATGAATTGGGATCAGAAAGAAGGCTATAATAGTAAAAGCCAACTCCTTCGGTACATTCTTCGTTTTCTTCTCTCGAGGGAGAAGATTTTTTTTCTGAATAATGATATTTGTACACTCAAAGTTGACATTTGAAGTTGATACCTTAGTTAATCGGTACAAATATTTGATTAATTCAGTTCATTAAATGGTTAATCATGTATAAATATTTGGTTAATTCATGATGACCCATTAATCATATAAAAAACTGAATTAACTAGATATCTGCATATAATTAACCAAATATTTACATGATTATGGAAAATAAGCTTCATATAACACATTAACCATATAATGAAGTGAATTAACTAAAAATTTACACACGATTAACCAATGTATCAACTTTGGGTGTCAAACCCAGGTATTCAAATATCATTACTCTTTTTTCTTTGATGGGTCCCACATCCATTGTTTTCTTTTTCTCTACTCTTCTAAATCGATCAGTAGACAACAATTTTTTTTATTTCTTTCTTTCTTTTCACTTTCTCTTTTCACATATTTTTTACTCAACCAAATACAAAATTAATATTTTGTTTGAATCGAGAAAAAACTAGGGAGAAAAATAAGTAAGGTGAAAAGAAAAGAAATTAAGTAAAAATAAGTAAATTTTTAGCTTGTTTAATACGAGAGAAGCATGAAAGAAAACAAAGAGAAATAAATGTAAAATTATCTCTCCACTTGTTTGGCATGATAGAGAATGAAAAGAAATAAAATGAGTTTTATGTTCCTAATTTATTTTTATTATATTTTTGTTTAGAAAGTATTATATTTTATATTTTTATACCATTAATAAAAGAGATGATATTACATAGTACGAAAAAAAATTAAATAAGATTAAACATAATTAAATAACAAAGGCCATGAGAAGAATTTATACAACAAAGATGGGAATATGGTTAATTAAACTGGACTAAGATAAAATTCCCAGGGACCAAATTGGATCACAATATAAAATTTTCTAACTCAAAGGAATGAAAGTTGACTGAATGACTAACGTGTCTCATATTTATAAATTTTAGAGACTAAACGATCAATTTTTTTCTTCTAGAAACTAAGATAGTGTTAGGTTGGGACAAATGGATGGGAATAGAATGAGGGGTTTTTATAAACTTTTTTTTTGTTTGATTCGATTTTTTTGGTGGGGATGATAGTGGAATTGAGAGGAGTCAAATACTCAAATCCCTCCCCACTCAATCTTGGCTCTCCTCTAATATTCCTAGGATTTGAAGCGGAAGAAAATGAATTTAAATATTTTAAATAAATAGACCAAATATTCTTATTATTAATTCTAAAATAAAAAGTTACAAAGATATAAAAGTAAATTAGATTTAAAATTCTCCCCTCCCCTTGTAAACCAATTGTTATTTTTTCTTGTCTTTATTGATTTCCCTCCCTTCCTCGTAATCAAGAGCTAGGGGAGATAATAGGTCAGGCCGCTCATCAGGGGGCCTATGGTCTGGCCAGTTTAAGGCCTGACTTAGGCTGGCTTGTTTAGTAAAAAAGACATTGCATGCTTTTCAAAAAGCCTTTTTAGTTAAAAAGGCAAGGTATAGAGACTTTTCAAAAAGTCTTTTTAACATGGTAGGCTGGTATGTTTAATATTATTTTATAATAAAATTATCATGTATAATATATAATAATATTTTTATGATACTATATATATATATATATATAGTCTAATGACCCGTGTGTAAATGTTACCTTGTGAACATTTTTATAAAACATTTTCTTTGTTAAATCTTATTATGATGTATACGCCACAAATTATAAAATATTTGATTTATTTCAAATGTGGATCATAAAGTATAACACTTAGTAAGTAACTAATTGTTACTGAGCGTTATAAATTGTTGGTTGGCTATCAGATTAATTTTCATCATTAATGTAGAACACTAGATAAAATACAATATAAATTATAGGTGAGATCGTAAAATACTTTAATTAATTGTTGTGAAATAATAATTTTACCCAACTAAAGTGATGGTTGACCAATTATTTTTGGGAAAAAATTTTATCAATCATATTATTTTAAACATTTGGCATCCGTTTCTTTTTTTTTTATGAGAAAAAGGGGACCAAATTTTGCAATGCATTGGGTAGGTAGACATATATATCTCAATATTAAATTTTATATAGGTAGACATATACATGTATAGATAAAATAAACCATTTTGCTGATCGTTTCATTTTTCCAAATTCACTTAAAGTTTTCCCAACCAAGAGTTGTATCCTTTCCAAAATCTAACCTTCACACGATCAACATTAGACATTGGTTTGGTAGAGACACACCTGTTTAGCAGTTGAGTTACGAAGTAGATGACCGGCAACAATTAAAAAAATGCAGTGAGAGATATATCTGCACATCCATAAATTCAAATTTATTTTCCTTTTAATAGAACGATTGATTCAGGAAAAAATGAAGAAATAGAAACTCTGGAAAAAAAAAATGAATGCAGAATATCAACCTTCACCAACAATCTCAGTTAACATGTCAATGAAATTTGAATAGTATGAATAGATAGAGAAATTAGTGAGTGAGAAGGTAGAAGAAAAAGAATTGAGATTTTCCTAGTTATGAGTTTGAACCTTCTAGCACCACCCACATAACACACCACCATTCTCGACTGCACCAACTCACCTTTTCTTGCTTAGACAAATTCATCTTGGCCTCCTAGAAAGTGATACAATAGAAGAGAACACTATAAACAACACAAAAAACGCGTCCGAATCAAGTGAAAAATAGAAGAGAAGGCAACACCAAATTGAAAAACCACAAACCACAAGAAGCGAATGAAACAGAGAAGAATAAAAGTATGAATGGAAGAGAAATCGGCGAGCACCATGCCATTGGGTATTTGATATATCTTTTAATGGAAATGACTTAAATAAATTTGAATAAAAAAATAAATCAAATGATTAAATAGAATTAAAAGTAAATGATTTGATTATAACTTTGTACATATTTTAATGGAAATAATTTGAATATAATTTTGTATACATATTAATGTTGACAAAAACGAAATAGAACGACCACCTTAATATTACAATAAATGATTATTCAAATATTGATTCTGATGGATTCTCACAAATTATGTTTGTGTGGTTTTAAAAGGGAAACATTAGAATATTATTGGGAGCAGTATCAATGCATATTGCAACAAATATGGGAATTGCAGAACTAATTATGGTAATTGCAGCTGATATGGAAATTATGGAAATGCATACACAAACAGCTCTGAACATTTTTTTTAAATGATTAATTTGATTCAATTGTCAGTATTTTGTAATGGTTTTGATTCAAAAAATATTTGCATTAATATTTCACATGTATTTCCAAGCAAGTAATATTTGCATTTGATTTGATGCCCAATGTTATTATTACATTGATTGTTCCCACCCTTTTTGAAAGCAGAAATCAAAACGTAGCATCAAATCCATACCAGCAAATTAAAACATTCTATAAATACAATAAACAACCCAAAACTTTCATCCCAGCATAATGTTTTAGGGGTGGCAAAACGGGTTGAGCCCGACGGGCCAACCCGCCACTTTTTGGCGGGGCGGGGTAGGGATTTCGACCCACCAACCCGCCGCAACCCGCCCCGCCACAACCCACCATGAAAACTGGGCGGGAGCGGGGTGAGGTGGCCCGTCGGGTTGTTTTTTTTTTTTTTTTTGTTCTCATTTTTTTAGCCTTTTAAGTTTTAATGTTAGTCATGGTTTTAATAGCCACTACATAAGTACATGGTGATTGTTAGAAAAATGGTGCTATGTATATTTTTATTCATTAAAAAAGGTTCAAAATGCTATACTGCCATACATATACTAAAATATTTATTATTTTTATCATGTGAAAGTCCAGTTTTGTGCATATAGAGATTCACAATCATGCATATGTTGGATATCTTAGTATTTGCATTGTAGTGTGTATACCTCCTATTCTTTCGTCAAAGTTGATTTTGAAGACAAGATAACTAAGCTAGAGAAATTTCAATAGAAGAAAATGGCTATAGGATCACAACAATTACTAAGTGAGATATAGTAATATCTTATGCATGTGTTAAACAATGGGAAAACAAATACAAAGTTTGATTTTTGCTTGGTGCATGCATTAGGTTCTCATAATTAAACAAGTAAATCTTTGTATTGATACTTTTTCATTAATTTAAATCATTTTCAAGTGGAAACATGGTTATTTTAAAGATAATTTAAGTAATTAACAATTTATTTTTATTTTTAGTTTTTGTTAAAAAAAAAAATTAAATTGGCGGGCCAACCCGCCAACCCGTCACGGGGCAGGGAGGGGGTAGATTTCCAACCCACTTCCAAAATTCAACCCGCCCCGCCCCTCCCCGTTTTAGGCGGGGCGGGGCGGGGCGGGTTGGCCCGCTTTGCCACCCCTATAATGTTTGGTTGGAGGGGAATGGATGCGAGCGGGGGGAGAGATTTTTTTTTTAAAAATTTTCCATATTTGGTTTTACTTTTTTTTAGGGGAGGGAGGGGAGGGGAGGGGAACAAATCATTTCTCACCTAATTTTGGCTCCCCTCCAATATTGGGGGATTTGTAGGAGATGAGAGGGATTTTAAAATATTTTACATGTATTGACCAAAATATTCTCACTTGTTAATTTTTGAAATAAATAATTATAAGGGTGTAAAAGTAAACTTGTTTTAAAATATCTCTCCTCACATCCTCTCAACCGAACATAATAGTAATAGCTAATTAAAATCATTCCGCTACTCTCTCATTTGTTAAAATCCATTACCCACCTCTTCTCATTTGAACCAAACACACCCTCCTAAAAAATGGTATTGTAAAAACAGTAACTATTTTTTAAAAACTAAGCATTTTATTTTTGAAAATATAAAATATACAAGTTCTCATATGAATTTACTCTTTTGGATATCTTAAACTATGCAATATTACACAAGATAGAAAAATCTTGTAAAAATAATTGTGGACATGCATGAGGTTACAACACGTGAGACTTTTTTCTTGGAGGGGATGCTTTAACTTGTAAGTTGTAAATCCTTAAATTTATTCATTGGTCCGGATCGATCCGAACCGATCCAATTAAATTGGTTTGGATATTTTGTGTGTTCGGGTCAGATTCGAACCGAACCAATGAGAAACTGATCATGTTTAATTCGGTCTTCGGATTCAGTGATTTTAAATCTGAACCGAAACCAACTACCTTATTTTATTATTTTCCTATTTCTATATACTAGTATAGTAACCCGTGCCATGCACGGGATATAGGATGACTTTTGAACAATTTTTTAGATTATTTACAAAAAAAATTGTATGGAAAATTAAGTCCCAAAAATTATAATTGTTTTATTTCCATCATGGATCACAAAACGTAGTAACTTTTAAGTTACTAATTACTATTATCTATTGTGAATAGTTAGTTGAATACCTCATTATTTATCTACTTAAACAAGGGAGAGATAAATATGAATTATGGATTGATAACTATATGGATATTAATAGATTCAAATTCTAAGATTATTTCATAACATAAGAATATGATTGATTTAAAATGTTGTTTGTGGTATATATATTTTTGCTTTTTGTTTATTATATTTTTATTTATGACAATAAATAAAAAAGCACTAAAATTATTGTAAAGTATAAATTTCTTCTAACAATTCATTCACATATGTGATTACATGTAAAATATTCATCATCATGTATTATGTATGGTGTAAATTTTCCTTATTATTTTCATGTAAATATTCATTCCCGTGTGTTATGTTTTATCTATAATTTTTACTCCAAAAAATGTTTTATCTATAATTTTTAAATTGATCAATTTATATAGATATTAATTGGTAGGTGAGAATATAGCTAACAAGGAATAATGATTTGCCTAAAATTATTAAGATTTAAAATCCTGAATTTGTAAGGAGGGGTTGAAAAAACGAACATTTGAATTTGATTTAATTTTCTATCATGTAATTAAATCTAAATTAATTTGGTATAATAAAATTCAAATTTACTACATAATAAAAAAATCTATAAAAAATTAATTATGAAGATAATAAATAAAAAAGATCTATCTTAATGTTGAAATTATTAATAAAGTATATTTCTTTTTCTTTGTATTTTTTGGTGCTTAAGTATATATATTTTTTTTGAGGAGGAATAAAATTATTTCATTTCACCCGAACCCAAGGATCCTTCGAAACATTTAGAAGTATGCTTGTCAAAAAGAAATTTGTACGTAAGCATGTTTTTATGTAATTATTCATTCCTATATTTTTTGTGTTTTTTCTCTTGCATGCCTTTATGTGTAATATTTATCTCTGTTTATTCTATTTATTTTTTGTTATTTCTATATTAACCTATTTATAGGTAGAAATTAACTAATAAAATAAAATTCAAATTTACTCATATAAATAATCTTTAATAATTTAGATAGGTGAGAGGATAATAAATACTAATTTTTCCCAGTAAAAAAAAAATACTAATTTGTCTAGAATTATTAAGACTTTAAATTTATATTTATATGGAGAAGGAGAAAAACAAAAAATTTTACCTTATTTTTTTGTCATGTAATTAAATCTAAATTAATTAGTCATAAAATAAATATGTTTAGAATAAATGGAACTTGAAAAATTAGTTGGGTGAGGAGATAATGAGAAAGAAAGGAATACTAATCTGTCTAAAAATTATTCAAATTTTATATTTAAATTTTTAAAGGGATTTTAAATGTCAAATTCTCAAGGAAAAGATAAAAAAATGAATTTGATTAGGTTTTCTATCACGTAATTAAAAGAAAACCTTCACCAACATGGTGTGGCATGGTTGGTAGATAACCATGTCCCTTAAGCATGTGGTCAGGGGTTCGATTCCTGGCACATGCGTATGAAAGAGCATCTGTTGGAAGAGTTCAACCCCTTAAAAATGATGAGAAAGAAATTGTACCGTAAAGTGTTAGAAGTAGGGATGAGGCACAAATTCCTCAATGTGTTGTCCCTACTAATGTCGTGGTAGTTGCAGATGGAGCTTGTCAACACAATGTTCATACTCTTGAAAACTTGAAGGACCTGTTAAAAACAAACACTATCTTAATATCAGAATCAAAATTACATTCTATTGGGAGTGATTTAATTGAGTTTGGCAAAGAAAAAGAATGGACAAAGAAAATGTATAGTTAGGAGGAGATGTGGAGTTGTGCCTGAGAGGATAAGTCTCTAAAAGATGAAGTAGGAACATCTGAAACAAAAAAAAAAACAACGAGAGAAGTGAAAGAAAAACAGAAATCTTAACCATTCAATCATATTAAAACTGTAAAATCATACAAAAAATGAGCATTGATACACATTTTATGACTACTATCATCTATAAGCAATTACCATCAGAATCAGAATTGAAGCATTTATGACATTCCTGCAAAAACACGTTGGGCAGGGTATTAGCATACCTATTTATAATCGAGTGTTCATTTAAAATTTCAGTTTGTATGGCATTAAAAATAATATATCAAATTTCAAATTTTTACGAATATTTGCTGATTCTATGTATTATACTTCCACAATTTCTGATATTTAACTGCTCTTGCAATTCGTGATTTATTGAGGTCATCATTAGGTTAGATTATTGCACATATTTTGAGTTACTCTGTAATTAAATGACGTTAAGTATCCGATATATTATAATTGCACGTTGGTGTTTAATTGGAAATTTCAAATTTGGTATCAATTTCACATGATTTTGTATGATTATTAATTGATTTTGCATGATTGTTCATTTATGATTTGGTATAAGTCTCGCATGATTTTGCATGATCATCATAAGTTCTAATAATTAATTTCAAACTTGGTATCAATTTAGCATGATTTTGTATGATTATTAATTGATTTTCGCATGATTTCACCTTTAGAATTTCGCAATAATTAATTTCAAATTTGGTATCAATTTCGCAATAGTGTGCTTTACTATACTAACGAAATTTTAGAGATTCACCCATATCTGAATTTGAAGGTACCAATCAAAGTCGGGTTATGAATTTAACGTGCATTAATATTTATTCATTGAATCTCTCTCCGTTGACGCATAAGGCTTGATGATGTGTCATCGTCTAGAGAAGAGAATCCAAACCGATCTAAAAAAAACCGCAAACTGATCCAAAATAGCAAAAAACCGATCAAAACCGAAGTGTATTGGATATTTTTGGATAATTTTTTTTGGGAACCGATCGGTTCGGTTCGGTTTTCGGTTTTATTTTCTGAAACCGAACCAAACCGAACCGAATTATATATACACTCTTGCGTTTTATGCCTTAAGCTGGTGCGTTTTGCTTGATACTGGAGATACAACGTCAAGTCAGTTTTCATTTTTTCAAACCTAATTCTTAAGTGTCTACGACTACACTCACTGAGACTCCAGCCTTCCCTTCAAAGCCGTCGGCACGCCGCCCGCTCTTCCTCTCGCGTCTGACTTCTCGCTGCGTCTCGACGTCTCCCACACCCCCTTCCTGGATCTAATCGCGTCTCCCTCACTAACCGCTGCTACAACTCGCGCCGACCTCCGGTCCTCTTTGCTCCTCCGGTGAGTGCTTCCTCCGTTCTACCTTGCTTCAATCTTCAATCTCCACTTTCTTGTTGTGGGTCATTCACTGATTTATGTGGGGTAATGGGTATTCATTTTTCTGTTGTGATTCACTAATTTTGGTGGGTATTCCATATTCAATCTTCATTTTGATGTTGCTGATTTCGTCACTTTGTTTGTTGTTGCTGTTGTTATTCACTGATTTGCATCTGGCTTTTGGGGGTGAAGGAGATTGGAAGGGTTTCCAGTTTTGGGATTGAAGGTTGAAGGAGAATCTGCTACTATGTTAATTGTGGAATTTAGCTGTGGAACTTTTAATTTATACTTTGGAACTTAAAAACTTTTATCAGGATTATCAGGATATTTAATGTCTGCATAGTACTAAATTCAGCCACATGATACTTGTTT
The DNA here is from genome assembly GCA_035048595.1 of Echinosophora koreensis. Classification (NCBI taxonomy): domain Eukaryota; kingdom Viridiplantae; phylum Streptophyta; class Magnoliopsida; order Fabales; family Fabaceae; genus Echinosophora; species Echinosophora koreensis. The sequence goes on along the minus strand of JAPCYP010000012.1, from coordinate 5,986,230 downwards.
TGAATCTAGTTGTGTGCATAGTTAATTCAGCCGCATGTCTGGAACTTTTACAACATTTACATTTATCAGGATATGCTTGTTTTGCATTAGTCAATCATGTTCTGCATAGTAAGTTCAGCCGCATGATACTATCACTATTTTAAATCAGGTTCTTGTTTAGAATTGGGTTCTGTTTTGCTTCACCCAAAATCATTTTCCTTCTCTCAATTTGCATTCATAAATCTGTAATGATACATAGGTAAAAACCGAATCAACCGAACCGATCCAAACCGCATTTAATCGGATCGGATTTTTTTTAAGGAAGTCATCCAAACCGAACCGAACCGCATGCTCTTTTTATCTTTGGATCGGATGATTTTTTGCCTCAAAACCAATCCAAAGCGAACCGCGAACACCCCTAGTCATACCCGGCCCGAGCCGATAAAAAATATTGGTTCGGATTTTTTATTTTTTATTTTTATAAATCCGAACCAAACGAATAGATTTTCACTTATCTACTATCTATCTTATAAAACTGTGTTTTGTTGATACACGGGTCAGTTCCTCACAAAAAATTTCCCCGCTCAAACACAAAGAAGGTTTTGGTCTTATCTTATTTTTTTTTTCCCTAACTTTTTTTTTATCCTTCTCACTACTCATTCATCACTCTCAGCTTGACTGTTCTGGCCCCTTGGTTCTCACTTCTCAGCTGCTGCGGTGGACTGTGGATCGGTGCTGCTTCTTCTGTTGGCTGTCCGGTGAGTTGCTCCCTTCCAAGCCTGCCATTGCCATCTCCGGCGCCTCACTCCCCTCAAGTCAGTCGCCACACTAGTTTGTTGCCAAAGTTTCAAAGATATGCAAATTTAAATCATAAAAAAAACCCTAACCCCACCGTTCTTATTTCACATTCGGAAATCAGAATCTGTTATTCTCACCCTGGTCTTCTCAAATTCGCGTTTGTCAATCAGTGAAAAGATGTTTTTCCACATAGTGTTGGAGCGAAATATGCAGCTGCATCCACGTTACTTTGGTCGTAACCTTCGAGATAATCTTATTTCCAAGCTCATGAAAGATGTCGAAGGCACTTGCAGGTTAGATATATTTTTCTTTTTGCTACTAATTGAATGCTGCCAAATCGTTGAACAACACCAAATTGAGCTACGGAAAATTCACTCTTAACCTCTAGCAGTTTTTTCAGAACTTACTTTTATGCAGTAATGCTTTTGCTTTGTGTTATTTTGAACTGTTTCTAACAAATATCTCAAATTTCCACATATAAAAATTTGCTATGGACACGATGAAACAGTAAAAGAACATATTCTCGCCAGTTATATATGTTTACTTTGAATTTGGCTTCTATTTGGTAATGGGTGCATAATGGGAGTGTCCACATCCAATATGCAAAGAGATTGGGTGGACATTCTGAACTCTTAGCTTTTTTTTTTTCCTGTTCTCATCTTAATCTATTTTGTTGGTCTTATGCTTTGGAGGTTATCTTATCCTCACTCCTATAGTCCTATTGTACTTTAATTCTCTTCTCTCTAATAAATTTTTTGTCCATAGAAATAAAAATGTTGTCTTTGTTTCAAGGCCTAAGGGCTTGTATCTCATTCCTAGAGACAAACTCATTTTGAAGATATCAATTTCTTAGACTACTCTGTTGGCCCTTCAACTTTTTGAGAAAATTCAAATAGGTCACTCAACTTTGTAATTAGGTCCCTAAACCTTATCAAAATTTGTAATTGAGTCCCTTATATACATCTCCGTTAGGCTTCCCAAAAAATATAGGGACCTAATTGAATTTTTTCAAAAAATATGGGGACCTATTTGAATTTTGACATAAAGTTCAGGCTTACAAATGCATGGGTGGATGGTCCACTTAACGGAACCCTAACGCTGACTTAACAGAATCTTAACGGAGATATATATAAGAGACTCAATTACAAAATTTATAAGTTTAGGAATTCAATTTCAAACTTTGAAGCCCAAAGACCTATTTGAATTTTGTCAAAAAGTTCAAGGACTAACAGAGTAACTATAACTTTTAATATAGTATACAATTTAGATTTAGATTACCGATTTGCACTATGGAGGGATGTAACATTTGGATTTTTAACATTTATGCAGTGGTCGACATGGATATGTGGTGGCGGTTACAGGGATAGAAAACATTGGGAAAGGGTTAATTCGTGATGGAACCGGGTTTGTGACATTTCCGGTTAAGTACCAGTGTGTTGTCTTCAGACCATTTAAGGGGGAGATCTTAGAAGCTGTTGTTACCATGGTGAACAAGGTATATTCTTTTGTCTTTCGAGTAATCCAACTGTCAAACTCTAATTTGTTGAGATAATGGTTTATAATTATTGATGTATATCTGTTCAGATGGGATTTTTTGCTGAAGCAGGACCAGTCCAAATATTTGTTTCAAATCATGTAAGGTTCTTGTCTTTTATGTCCTTCCTTCTATAATTTGATCTCTGTTGTTTGCATCTTATATGATGTTTAATTAACTTGAAGATCTTGATCATGATATGAACTATGCAACACTGCAACCAGAAATTTAGTTATGTAAATGGACTTCTGTGACTAGTAGAACTTGCTGTTTTTGGGCAAGAATAAAGATGACTATCCAGCTTGTGATTAGTGCAATTATAAAACAGAACCAGTGCATGAAACTAATTATATGAATCATTAGAACTATTCCTCAGATATTATTTTTCCTTTCTAAAGATGTCTTAATATGAATTTTGGTTTTGATCTTAAATGAAATCTTCCTATAATCGTCTGTTAGTTATGGAAATGTTATTATTTTATCAAAAGGAGAAAAAGTGTTGGAGTGAAGTGGAAAAAAAGATATAAGGCAGTTGTATCTGAAACTTATCTTTCATATTTGAAATTTTATATTTGTACATATGCTCTTCCAGGTGATGAACGGGAGAGACAATGGCCTCTTGTTTTGTTGTATTGACTATGTGCTCCATAAGTCTTTATTTCCAATCCAATAAAAGGCCATATGGGAATGGTTTCGATTGGTTCATGCTAAGTACTCTAAAAAGCTAGTTTTCAAGCTTTAAATTGTGTTGTGAGTTTAGACTCCCCTTTGCATTCGTTTTATTTTCTATTTTCTAGTATCAACTAGTTTGATATTTATTGTGATGGCATGAAAACCATCTAAATCAAAATAGGCTCTTTGCATTTAATCATCTTAGATCATTTAAAATTTCAGATAATCTGCATTAAAATTCAGAATTGTCAAGGACTATTGTTCACTTTTAAATGCTTCAAACCTGTACCTTCTAATATATTTGTCTATTAAGACCCGCTTTTTTCTCAGTTAATTCCAGATGATATGGAGTTCCAGTCTGGAGATGTTCCAAATTATACTACTTCAGATGGATCAGTATGTATCTTTCTAACTTCTCCTTCGGAAAGAGAGGAAATTGTTTTGTTTTTATTTATTTATTAGCATTGTTCTTATTACTTTTATTATTTTTGTTTTTCGGTTATATTTTAGTATTAAACAACTGGTCTTTTGCAGGTTAAGATTCAGAAAGACAGTGAAGTGAGACTAAAGATTATTGGGACTCGCGTGGATGCTACGGAAATTGTATGCCCTTATAAATTTTTATCTTTTACTTCGTTTCTATGAATGCGGTTAAGCTAGATAAGCTTTATGATACATTCTGTTTTGAGAAAGTTGAATTTATACGATATAAAAATTAAAAACACATAATAACAGATATAGCTGTTGTCTCATTGTTAGTAGTATAGTTGGATATGGATCTCATGACTATTACAAGGTCCCAGAGAAGAGACTTTCACGTAGTTCATGCCAGTTACCTTTTGAGAAAATTACCACTTGAACCTTGTGAGAAAATTACTAGCATAAATAGATTTGTTTCTTCACATTTTTCCAATTAGTGAGCGGAGCAAACATTGACCATTGGAATACATGAATGATCAAGATTAGAAGATAAGGTGATGCGACTTTTTTAAGTGACCACATTATCACTTGCTAACCTTTAATTTTGATGATTCATGTATGGTTTAATGGAATAGATTTGCTCCTCTCATCTTTTACAATAAAACACTGCTTTCACTAGATAATGAATGCTTGTCATTGGTACCACTTGTGACTTTGTAAAATGACAAGTGCAGAGCTATTAAATCACTGTTGCCTTTGTTTATGGAATATTTATCTGGTCTTGGGTTTCAATGGTTTCTGGAATTCATTTATCTAACTTCATGTGTTATACTTTTTTCTTCTTTTTTTTTTAATTTTTTTTTTTTTTTTGCAGTTCTGCATTGGTACCATAAAAGATGATTTCTTGGGTGTGATCAACGACCCTGCAACAGTTTAAATGGTCCCTTCTTTCGTATATGGTTCTTATGCCATGGATTGTTACCATGGTGGTGTAACTCTATTGCTAATAGTTCGAGGTCGTCTATGAATTACTGGGTTGCTAAATCAAATTACTTGGTTGCTCATAGCATTGAGATGTCCCTCTAGTCTTTTATGCTTCCTGGCAGGTACTATTTGTAAGGTGTTTGGTGGGCATATGAGCCCAACCTTGGTCTGGTTCACAGAGCGGAAGCTTGCTAAAGCAAATTTAAAACCTTAATTATTATAATGATCCGACACTTTTTTACTAATAACTAGTGTTTTTTACCCGTGCGTAATACATGGGTAGTTTTTCAATAAAAATAGAGTATTATAATATTTATATTTACTTTTATGTAAACTTATCTTTCTGTTTAAATAAATTATTATAACATGTAATTAAATTATCAATTGTAATAGTTACTTATATTTTAAAATATATTTATCTTATATTTTGTGATTTTAATTTCTATGTATTATCAATGTAAAATAAATTGACGCTAACATTTAATAATAGTTTGACAAATTATCATTTTTGTTATTTCTATTTTTAAGTTACCAAAATAAAAATATGCATGTCAGAATATTAGTGAATGTTAGTGTAAGATTTTTTACACTAATATTATATACTACTCTAATACATATTTTATTGATGTTAACAATATGTTACATTTTTTTAATATGAGCTAAAGTGGTTTGGGATGTTTGTGAAAAAAGTTTTGCGCTGATAATTACTAACATTTTGATATCTATATTTTTAATATAATAACTAAGAAAGATAATAATAATAATAATAATAATAATAGTAATAATATAATTTTGTCAAAATTTAATTGGATATTATTATATAAAACTATAGTATAAGTTTGTTTTTTGTTTTGCTTTTCCTCTTTTTGAAATATTTTAACATTATATTTTATTGTTTGAAACAACTATACTAAATTTATTGATACCATGATTATACTATGATAATGAACATATAAATGGCAAGTGGTTCTAGATTTACACCTAACATTGTAATACATACCAAAATTTATCATTGAATTGATAAAAGGATGGAACTAATAAGGGGGGTTTAACTGATTGTTGACGAATTCAAAGAACATTATAAAAACGAATCTATTGCAATCTATAATTGAACTAATTTTTTTTTTTTTTGCAATTTTCGTTTTGAAATGAAATTAGATTATATCTTTTTTTATTTGAACATAAATATAAAAACTAATGATATTATAATTATACTATACTACAAATATAATGTATAATATATATATATGTTACATTCATTGGGAGTTAGTCAACCATCTTGAACTATTTATATATTAATACATTGCAAGTAGTTCTAAACTTGCATCAAACATCTTAATACGTACCAAAACTTATCATTGAAGTGATAAAAGGACAAGACTAATAAGACGAGTTTATCTGAATTGGTGACGAACAGTAAATGATACTTTGATTTAATTTTCCATTCAACTTATCCTTTATATTATAAAAGAACTGGTTAATGGATATTCTCCACTTAGAGAGCAAAAGAATTAATCAAATAGATCACCATTAAATATTTAATGTTACAAAGCCAACAATATAAACATTTAGACATGAAATATCACCAAAGTAGGAAATTCTGCCTTTTAAGACAGTGTGACCTAATCAATTTTACAACATCAGATGCCTTTCAATGTATTTGCTTATAGGTGGATTCTAAGGTGAGGGAGCAAGTAACTCCCTCACCCTATGTATCACAGGTTTACAGGTAATCTCAATGAATTTTTTATTTTTTTTATTTTGCAAATTCCACTTTTACTCCTGAGCTTTTATCATCTTCCCCAACCCAAAACCTTAATCCCCATTGTCACTGTCCCTGTTGATAATATTGAATATTGATAATATACACTTCAGGGCTAACTACTTACTCCAAAGCACCACCATTTGGACGCATCTTGAAAATGGACTTGGTTTTGGAGATTCGCTCAAAATTCTACAAAAACATATAGATCTGGGTGTCCATCTTTCGAGTGTTAGTTTGAACTTTGAAGTGAGTCAAAATCGTTATTAATCTGATTTGGGTGTTCCTCAATCAAGTTCAAAATCCAAGTGCATTTTAAAGTTGACATATTTGCATCTGCCGCTTGCGTCTCTGTAAAAAAAGCTTCATAGAGAGAAACTTTGTAACATCAAACAAAATGCATGAAAGAAATGGTTTTGCAGAGAAAGGTGATGCTGTATAGTGGTGCTGTTTTGAGAAATTCACGAAGTGGGTTTCATTTCTTGCCTGAAGAGCACCTTGGAATCAACTTCTGATCAGAATGTTTTTGGTGGGTGTGAGGAAGAGAGTAGGGATAAAAGTGTCACTTTGAATTTTTTTGTTGACTTGTTTAACCATTTTCCAGTTTCAATCTCAACCGTCCAATTAATTTATTAATATATCTAAGGGGTAAAAAAGATGGTTCACGATGAGGGACTTAGTTGCTCCCTCACCTTAGAAGCCACCTTGCTTATATAAAAATCTTTGAAAATATCCTGAAGGGATGATAAAAGAAAGAAAAAGAACCATGTCAAGGTGGTCACCCGAAAAGCATCAACACCACCAAAAGTTAAAAGAGCATATATTCATATCTCATGCTCAACCTAGTAAACATTCAATTCATGAGGAAGACTAACATCCGTGGATGGACCTGCACTCATCCAACAATACCAATGGGATTCTCCATAAACATAAAATGCATAGAAATTATTAGGTTACACATAAGAAAGTGAAGACACAGAGCTCTCCTTGTGGTTAAGACATGCACACGAATTTCAATCCTTGATGGCAGTTTTGACCTCACCTAGGATGATTGTTTGAAACATACATTTATTTCTCTCAATAATTCAATTTTCAGAATTACAACAATTTTAAATACAGCCGTGAGAAGGTCAGAATAAACACTACAATATCTCGTTCAGCTTGTCAATGCACCATTATTCATGAAGTAATGCATCTTTATATGGAATCATATCTATTGCTGCAACTCCTTAGTGGATCATCTATATTTCTATTTTCCGTTTTCTTTTACATGCTTTACAGGCAGAAAGGTTGCTACCTATTGGAACCTCTCCTCTTTCTCTCTGTCTCACATTTTGAACACCACCCCAAAATTCTCTAACTACCTTACTCATGCTTCTCCCTCCTTTTGTTTCTATTCTATTTTCAATTTTAAGTTGCATCTCCTACTGCCTTCTGGTTTCCACCTTTTTTATCAGCCATACTTTGGCAGATGTTTTATGTACATGTCTATTGACAATGTTGTTAGATAAGTTGCCCAGTGTGTTTTCTTTGTAGCATATTTTATTGGTTGCTTTCCATATCACATAAAAACTTCCTTTTGTGGCTCTCTGGATTTTGAGCTGCATACTGCCACAGAATTTTGGCTTCCTTCTTTTTACCGGAAAGCTTTGTAGTGCAGGTCGATATTACACTTAATACTGTAATATTTTCTTATATCATACACAAAATTTTCCAAAAATTAAAAGTACATTAGAAGTGAATTCGGACTATCATTGGGTGTATCAAAATTCGAATCAAATATCTTGTGACTCAAATTTAGATATTTAATAATTTCATTTGATAATATGATATTAGGTGTATTAATTAAAAAGATTTGAATTAAATTATGTTTTTCTCAGAGATTGACACGTGAAAGAATATTCAATGAGATTATTCTTAAATATATATAGTATAGATATAGATTATATATTTAAGTATTAAAATCATGTTAGAATTAATTAATAAAATTAAGTGTCAAACAATCAAATTCTGATTGTTTGATTTTTTTTTTCAATTTTAACTATCTAATTTAATATTCTTATAATAAAAGGCAACCTGATCGAAGTAAATATGCGATAACTATTAATTACTTATATTTATCTAGTGAGCACTTAATTTTAGTGAGTGATTGATATTAAAGGAATAAAATTCTAATAAAAAATGGAAGAGATCTTTTGTTTATTAATTTTCAACTTATCACAAAATCCTTAATAAAACAATTTCAAATCACATCACATATAACAATTATATGCGTCTAATTATTATATGAGCATTAGAAATGCATTCAGGACGTATATTACGGCAGTTCAAACGGCTGTAATTTGCAACAAAGAAAAGCATTCAGGACGTAGATTATGGCAGTAATATGCAACAAAGAAAAGCATTCAGGACGCATATTACGGCCGTTCGAACGGCCGTAATTTGCAACAAAGAAATGCATCCAGGACGTATTTTAAGGCGGTTCAAACGGCCGTAATATGCAAAATGAAATGCATTCAGTACGCAGATTACGGCAGTTCAAACGGCCGTAATTTGCAACAAAGAAAAGCATTCAGGATGCAGATTACGGCAGTTCAAACGGCCGTAATTTTCAAAAAAGAAATGCATCCAGGACGTATTTTAAGGCAGTTCAAACGGCCGTAATATGCAACAATGAAATGCATTCAGGACGCAGATTACGACAGTTCAAACGGCCATAATTGGCAACAAAGAAATGCATTCAGCACGCATTTTAAGGCAGTTCAAACGGCCGTGATATGTAACAATGAAATGCATTCAGGACGAAGATTTAAAAATATCTTATAATTAAACTTATATAAGGATTTATCTTTTATATTTTACATAACAAATGTTTTTTCAAATATTTCTGCATAATTAACCTCATAAATCAATAATTTGAGGTGTATAATTTCCCAACAAAATTTTAAACTAAAAATATGAAATCAACATCACATATTTGTCGATGAAATCCTAAAAAAATAGCATATTCCTCGTGCATGGCACGGGTCATTTACCCTAGTTATAACAAAAGTGAAATGAGCTAATTTTTTTTTTTTTTGTTATGAAATGAACCAAAACAATAGTGAGATATATAAACTATGAAGAATAACGAGAGAAGGGAGAAAGAGAAGAAGTGAGATTTTTTATTATGCTCTTCAAGGTGTAATCTTTACAATGCTACACGAGTCCTACTTATAGGACATAATTCTTGTAACTTATAAGCCTATATATAATGAGCTATTTTTTACAACACAATATTAAGGGTAATAACTTGTGATGAATTGGAGGTTACATACTAATGGACCATCCACATTTTGTCACATGTTTCATAACACTCCCCGTTGGATGTCCATTACTCAAATAACGTGCCTCGTTAAAACCTATAAATCAAACATAAACCATATTATGTCAAAAAAAAAAAAAATTTAGACCATATTATAATATGATTTTTAGATAATTATAACAAAAGTGAACTATTTTTATGATTAACAGTTAAAAAGCATACCAATTAAATTTTAAGATTTTTTAATTCATACAAAAAATTAAGACTTTTTTACACATTCTGATAGTATATTTTTTTTCTTCTATTATACTTTTTTTTTTTTTTTTAAGCAATGATGTTTTCTCTTATTGTAGCAATAAAGAAAAAAATGAGTTCAGATCTGAAAGGCCCAAAATTATCATTTTTAAAAACACACGTTCTTTTTAGAAGCAAATTGGGCCACCAAGTGACCATAAGCCGAACCTAAAACACATGAGACATATAACAAAGCAGGTTAAAAAAAGCATGTCATAAAAGATTAAAAGTCAGATAAAAACAATACTGCATATCATAAGAACAATACTGCATAAAATGAAAGCAGGAGTGGAAGTTCACATTTCATTAATGACAGTTTTTACAATTTTTGTGTTGGCAGGTGCTACTCAGAATTCAATCAGGGTTGCTCAGGTATGTAGTGACCTTATTGGCAGTATTATGAATCTGTATTAGCTGTGTTCAAAGTAATTTACCATTTACCTTTGCCTCTTATAGTGGATGCTTCAAGTGCCCGGTGCAACAAGTTACATTGGTTGCATAGGTATTGAACTCTTGAAGAGAGAAATGAATTGGTTGAATGAGCATAATTGCTTAATTCATTTCTGATGCAAAGGAAGGGTTATATACACAAAGGATGACAGATAACTGCCTAACTAACTTGCAGCTGTCAACAACAGAAAACTAACAACTTACATATAAATGAAATTACATACCATCTTAGAATTTGGGTTTGGGCCTAACTAAACCCTAAAAGCTAGCTTGTAAGGTGAGGGTTTCCCCTTACTTATAAACATTCATCAGGCCATATCTTTATCCAATGTGCGACTCCAACACACCCCCCTCACGCCCAGTACTGGACATCTGGAGCGTGAAGTTTGTAGGACTGGACATCTGTGGGTGGCCCAACGGATCTAGGATAGGCTTCGATACCATCTTAGAATTTGAGTTTGGGCCTAACTCAATCCCAAAAGCTAGCTCATAGGATGAGGATTGCCCACTACTTATAAGCTCTCAAAAGAAGCTTCTACTCAACTGATACCATATTGAACTCGTGAAGAGAGAAATGAATTGGTTGAAAGAGCATAATTGCTTAATTCATTTCTGATGCAAAGGAAGGGTTATATACACAAAGGATGACAGATAACTGCCTAACTAACTTGCAGCTGTCAACAACAGAAAACTAACAACTTACATATAAATGAAATTACACTGAAATTAAGTTACATTTCACTATGATTAATAATAGGAAAGGATAAGTTTGGGGAAGAGATGAAGAAGAACTCAAAACTTGCTGGTGTAAATGTAGGTTTAATCTTGTGATTTGTCTTATCATTTTTTTTTTTGTCATATGTTCTCTGTACTGGAAGCTAGAATCCCTGTTTCTGAAATCAACTTATTCATTCATCAGGTTCACTATTATGAAGACGAAACTACACCTACCGGAACTTGTGCTGTTTGTGTAGTTGGAGGTGAAAGGTCAGATGATCAAGCTTTCCTTTTGTTTTGTGTTTGTTTGTTATTTTAATAATCAAAATTATTTTATAAAAGTGTATCTCTTCGACTTGATATTTACTTGATTATTATTTATTTGTAGCCTTGTATTTGATATCATCTGAAAAGACCAGAAAATTGGGCATTAGGTACCCCGTAGTTGGTCTATGCAGCCTCTCTTTTATTTATTTTCCTCTTCATATCCTAGTATTTCCAGATGTCCGACATTTGTTATTGTGCATTTTTTTCCTTACACAGTTGAAAAGGCCAAGTATTTCTATATTGCTAGCTTTTTCCTCACTGTGTCACCAGATTCCATTCAACTAGTTGCTGATACTTTGTGTGTTTGTTATTTATTTATTTATTTATTTATTTTAATAGCAGTTTCTGATACTTTGTGTGTTTGTTATTTATTTATTTTAATTTTTTTCCCTGTATGCAGATCTTCATGATGAACCTTTCTGCTCCTTTTATCAGCGAGTACTTTAGGGATGTTAACACATTACTTAGCAGATCTGTTAGCTTGCAGTTTTTGTTTTAAATGTTAACACATTACATCTTTTGATACTTTTCTCTATTCTCTGGACTGATAATGTTGAAGAGATAGCTCTAAAGATTTCCCAGTGACCAAAGGCATCGGGAACACACAAAAGCATAACTGTTATCACACAGGGTGCAGATCCTGTTTGTGTTGCTGAGGATGGGAAGGTGAAAAAGTTCCCTGTGATACTATTGCCTAAAGAGAAATTAGTTGACACTAATGGAGCAGGTACCTCCCTATTGCTTTAATGAGTTCAAACGTGGAACTTTTAGTTGCATATGCAATGATGTTCGTAAGCAGAAAATGGCGATGTATAAAATTCTCCCTTCATGGTCTTCAATGGTGATATATTCTCATAAATCAATTCAAATTATAACTCTTGCTCTCATGTTGATACACATAAACACATAATTCCTCTCTGAGCCCGTCCCTTTAAATGCATTCTAAAGTTTATTATAGTCACACAACCAACACGGAAAAGCTTATTGTTTATGATAATTTGGCACTGCCTAGAATAGATCTTCGTAGTGTCAAGCAAGATCCTATCCAAAATATTCGTGTACCTGGTAAATACTCTTTTTTTTTTGTGTCTTCAGGAGATGCATTTGTTGGAGGATTTCTTTCACAATTAGTTCAGGAGAAGCCCATTGAAGAATGTGTGAGAGCTGGCTGTTATGCATCTAACGTTATCATCCAAAGGTCTGGCTGCACATACCCAGAGAAGCCTGATTTTCATTGAGTGATTTCCTTCAACTCCATTGCCATTATGAAGTTTTGATTGTTAGTAAGCCTTTTGTTGTAATTTTATAGTTGCACTCTTACTAGTTTGGGATTTTATAATCCCCCAGCTAGGGAAATTAGGGAAAAGTTTCGGTGGAGGGAAACAAAAACCTGAAATAAATTGTATTGTAGCTAAGCAAGTCTAATGAATTGCACTCGCAGGGCATCATTTCTTATCTTTGCTGTGAGTTTGTTATCAAGTCTTTTGATTGGATGAGTAATGATATTTGGACACAAAAATGATGTTCAATATATCATATAAAAATATTCTCCAGCATTTTTTTTTATTGTTTTCTTATCTCTCATCATGTATTTCATCATTCTAAAAAAAAAAAACGAGTCCATTTAGTTCTCTCCATTTACTTTCCATTTAGGAGAGATATAGACACAATGGAGAGATTTCTGTTTCAAACTTTCTTTATCCTTTAAGAAAAATTAAATAATTAAAAACCCTTTTTGTCTCTCTCTCCTAAATGAAAGGTAAATGGAGAGAACTAAATGGAAATGATTTTTACTCTCTCAAAACACCTCATTAGCTAAACAATGTCCATATATTATATTAAAATTTATGTCCAAATATTATTATTGTTATTGGATATATATATATATATAATGTGTTCGTACTTTGTGATTGAATTATTGTCATACTCATTATCACTTCGTGGATGATTCAGACACAATTTTTCTATGTTCTCGAGTTTTCAGGCGAAATGTCTTGAAAACTCAAATCTTATTGGGTTTAATGTATGTTTTTTAATGAGATAACGCTTATCTAAAATAAATAAAAATATATATAGTACGGATGGAAAAATGAAAAAAAAAAAAAAAAGCACAAGCATGGTGATGTTTGTATTTTGTGGTAGTAACACAATGTGCAAAACATCACATAAGGGGTGATTGTCATTTGGTTATTTTAAGGGCATTATTGTCCTTTAAATATAATATCATTTCTTTCTTTTCACTTTTCTATCTAATTAAATAGAGACAAAACTCATCACTGCTTTCTCTTATCTTTTTCCTTGATCAAACAGTACACATAATTCACTCACTTTCTCTTCTCTTTCTCTCTCTCACTTTCTTTCTCACATTTTCCTCTCTTCCCATTTTCTCATTTAAACCAAACATAGCAATAGTGATGTTTTCACTTGATGATCGTAATGAAAAATCTAAAAAGAAAAAAGAGGACAGCTTTTGTTAAGATTACAAAATACCATTGTCTGAAACTTAAAAAAAAAAGTGTAAAATTTGTTTTGTTATTTTTAACAATTCTAAAAATATTAAATTCAGTTTAAAAATTAATATAAAAAATAATGGTCCAAGCATGTTTTTATTCACTTTGTATAAAAATAAACGGTTTTTCTAACATATGCAATATTACATAGGATAAAAGTTATTAATTATCTCCAATTAACTCATGGTTAATTAATTATGTCCCCCTCATTAATTATGATTTTTTTGAAAAAATCATTTATCTCTTTCTTATTTATTTGTTTTCATTCACCTTCCTATATCAATATTTCTTCCCACAAAAAATTTATTACCCAATATCTCTTCCTACCAAAAATTAATATAATTATTTTTGGATTTTAATTGAAAATATTTTTTATTGATTTTATAACTACAGTTTATTTTTTTTTGATAAACCTACACATTTTGACCATCTATTGTAACTACACTAATTAGCTTGATATAATTACAATTTTAAATCCTTTGTGTTGGTTTTTCCCTAGTATTTAGAAAGTTATAAAATAAAAAAATATTTTCAATCAAAATTAAAAAAAAATTTAAATTTGAAAAAAATAGAAAAGAAGCTTTAAGTGGATTATAAAAGAAATCCATTAATGTACCAAACAATGGTGAATTTTATTTATTTATTTTATAACTTTATAAATACTAGGGAAAAGTCAACCCAACAGGATTTAAAATTATAATTATATCAAGCTACTTTTTTTTTAATAGATAAATGTTAGTAGTTAGTTGTTATGTTAATTTTTTCTCATTTGGCAAGGTTTGAACCTTGGACCCTCCTACTCCTCCAACTATTTATATCCTTAGTTTAAACCACTTGAGCTACCTAACCCTACTATATCAAGCTAAGTAGTGTAGTTACAATAGCTAGTCAAAATGTGTAGGTTTATCAAAATAAAATAAAATTGTAGTTATAAAATCAATAAAAATTATTTTCAATCAAAATTAAAAAATGATTATTAATTTTTTGTGGGAAAAGATATTGGGTAATCAATTTTTTGTGGGAAGAAGTATTGATATAGGAAGGTGAATCAAAACAAATAAATAGGAGAGAGATAAATGATTTTTTCAAATAAAATCATAATTAATGAGGGGGACATAATTAATTAATCATGGGTTAATTGGAGATAATTAATAACTCTTATTCTATGTAATATTGTATATGTTAGAAAAACCGAAAAATAAAAACAGAAAATAATGAAACCAAACCTGCATGTAAATGCATTTAATTCGACACTATCATTTAATCCATGTAGGTAAAATTGGTTGCTATATTTATACATTTTATTACGACTTTCTTTATGAATAAATACTTAAACTTTAGTTACCTTAGTTTTAATAGAAACTTAAATAGAAAAACATTTGTTTGAAAACAAATCCTTCAAATTTCAACTAATAAAAAAAATCCTTCAAATTTCAAATCGCTATAGGGGATCAGTATTTGATTAAACACTTAAAGCCATTCATTGTATATTTCATTTATTCTTTCTATCTCAATTTTTGTTCCTTTTCTTTTGTTAGCAATGCTTTTGTCGTCTCCTTTTTTATGTCAAAAGGATGCTTAATTAATAACTACTTTTTAAGACTCCAAACAAAACAACCCAACTAAAACCATTTTTTTTTTTTGACGTAAAAGAACTAAAACCATTTGAAACAAAAGAAAGGGTAAATTTTAATTGCATATCATTTATCTAAAATTTGACCTATTTTCAGCTTTGATATATAAAATTTATTTTACAACATCTTTTAACAATGTGACTTACAGATTAAAATCATATTATTCTTTTAAAATAATTTTTAAACTGAAATTCCCATAACATAAATTTATTAAGAAGTTATATGTTATAAAGTAAACATATTAAAAATAAAAATCGATATAAAATTTACCTCAAATTGAATCCGGACTCATGTGTTAATTAATTTTTATTAGAGTTTAATTTTTATACATTATGGATATAAAGTTTTTTATATTGTCTATTAACCATAAATCATTCTATTAAGGTATTTATAATAATAATAATAATAATTAAATATAAGATGTAGTAATCTTTATTATCGTTACTATTATATAAAGGGAATACTTGAATTTTGGTTGGAGCATTTTATTGAACACTAATTAAATACTAATTAAATTTTTTTACATTATTCATTTCTAATATTAATCTAGAAAAAAAAATAATTAGAAAGTTGTAAATTTTCCTGGTAAAGGCTCATCCAATAAATTCATCATCCATGACCCAGACTCACACCCATCTCATCTCATTGTCTTATATAGAGCGTCCAATTCACGTCGCACAAGAGCGCGTGAAACCTCACCGGAACTTTCAAAGCATAGCCACCCTCTCTCACCGACGAAACAAGCCCAACAACACTTTGAAAATCTCAAAACGCAAAACGCAAAAAAAAAAAACAACAAAACCACAAAAAATTCGACGGTCACAATCGCCACCGTCGCCGTTGCCGCCGCCGCCGCCATGAGCGATCACCACCCACGGCTTCAGAATCTGCGTTCCACATCACAGCTCCTTAAAGAAGCAGCTTCTTCCTTCTCTTCAAACCTCATCACATTCCTCTTTCTCTCTCTTCTCATCCTTTCCTTTCGAACCCTCGTCGAAAATGGAACCTCTCACGTCACCTCCTTCATCGACCGCGATCCTTCGCTTAAAGCCCTTCTCTCTCGTCTCGACCTCGCCGGAACCACCAAAAATCATTACCACCACCGCCATGACCTCTCCCATCACCACCACCGTCGCCGCCGCCCCTTCCTCCACCTCACCCGCGTCGGAACCCTAGACGACGATTTCTTCTCCGGCGACGACGATGATGGCCGCACCTTGTTCGGCTCGATTTCCAAACCGCCCGTTAACGGCAGCTTCGTCGCTTTCGGACCATTCAATCTCGAATCCGGGTTCTCGGATCTTGTAGCCGACGACGGGATTAGGGTTTCTGAGGTGGTTCGCTCCGGAATCACGTTCAAGGCCGATAAAGGGTTATCGTTTTCGGAGGAGAAGAACGATGAGGAGGAAGAGAGAGAAGAAGAAGATGATGTTGGGAAGAAGGAAATTGGGGATTTTGAAAATGGTGAAGAAGAATTGGGTAAAGGTGTTGACTTTCGATTCTTGGTGAAGGGATTGGAAATGGGTCGTCGTGATACTGCAGCTTTGTTTTTTCTTGTGAGTTTTTTGTCTGCAGCTTATGGATGGGTGATTTTGGTTTTTCTGGTTACATATTCGTGGGTACTAGGTGTTGTTTTTGTTGCTGTTGTTAATGATCTTGTAGGGAGGTTTAGTTCGGTTACTGGTTTGTTTTGGGAAGGTTCGAGATTGGGTCTTAGGAGGCTCTCAGGGTTTATTTTGATGAGATGGGCTGTTAGGGATGCTTTAACTCAGCTTCTTGGATTGTGGTATTTTGGTGAAATTCAGGATCAGTACTCATTTTTCAAGCTGTTTGTTAGGTTGAAATTGATGCCGTTTTCGGTTATGTCGCCGTGGGTGAGAGGATTTGAGAAGGAGATTTCTGGGTTCTTGTTCACTTGGTTTCTGGTTGATACCTTTGTGGCTTTTATATTCTCTGTTGATGCCTGGGTTGCCATTGTGGACTCTAGGAGGACTGGTAGGGAAATTGTGAAGGAAGGTTGTTACTTGTTATTTACAATGTTCAACCAAGCTATACAGATAAAATGCTTGGAAGCTATACTTTGTGGGTCGCTTATGAGATGGGGTTTGGGCTGGATTTGTGGCAGGGCTTTCGCCAAGATGTTTCAGTCGACCATGGAGGTTTACTTCATGGTTGCTTGGCTTGTGTTTTACTTCGCGGCCAGGTGTAGGGATGCCAATCTACAGGGTAGAAGGTTCGGGCAGCGAGAATTGGAGGGGTTGATTGGAGGTCATAGATGATACATGGTGGTGATTGGATGACAGTTTATCAGGCGGGTTTTAAATTGTAATGCACAATTAGCAGCAATGTTTCACTGGTGTATGTCTCCCACCTTTTGCAGTCCCTGTTGACCACCACTGCCATTCTATAGTTTTGTCACCAACAATGTGTTGAATCAATGTAGTTTACTAGAAGGCCAATATACTTCTTGTGTATATTTTGAATGAGGATACTTCATCTGTATATTATTCATGGAATCATTCAATTAGCTTATATGTTGGTGATGATGATAGTCACAAATTACATTGTTTGAAAAATGAAGAATGGTAATGAATTTTCTCCATGCAACATGGAGTTATGTTGTGATGACCAGAGTGACCACAGTGTTTCTGTTTATTTGGTGTTTTGTTCTATTTTTTGGGGGACAATTTATGGCATGAGTTGGACATCATCTACAAGATCAGGGAAAAGCACATTAATCTGCAAGAACAGGGAAAGTTATTATTCTGAGTTTGTATTGTTTTGTTTTCCCCCCTTTAGGAAGTCTCTATAGGTTGTTCAGGCTAAATTAACTTATGTTTGTTTTGTTTGATCCCTGACATCATTTGTTTGCCCATTTACTAAATACAAGCCATTGAATTTGCTGTATGTGTAAACTTGTCTTGCAGAATCTTCATAAAAACTCATTTTGCGCTATGGAGTTACTTCAGCACGGTTTTAAGTGAAAAGAAAAATTTAGGCTGATAACAAAATTAGGGTTATATCAGAGGCCAGAGGGGCATTCCAAGTGTTGAAATTAATTGTTGAAGAGCTTTTTGTTTAGTTCTGCAAGAGTGATGTTTATTAGTTAGACTCAAGTGTTAATATTTGTTGTTTTCTGTTTGGTGGCTGATATTCTATGTCATGTTGATCTGATGGCTTCTTGAATTTTTAACCTTTTTCTGTTTTTCTAGCATAGAGGAAAATGCATGTTTTGATGCATATGTTGTATTAGCTGAAAAGAGTTCAACTGAAGGAGATTAGTGAAATAAAAATTAAACAGATGCATCTTGATTGCAATTTAATGGATGGCAGTCTTCCCTACTGGTTGTCAAATGATTCCAGTTTCGGGAAGAGTTAATGGCCTTGAAATCAATGAAATGCAAAATCAATTTGGGTATGTATGATTTTCCATGATTCACTTCAACTTTCTTTTAAGGGTGGTTTCCATAGGGGGCAGCATGTTGAGGGTTATGGCCTTATGGGCGATCTTGTGAAACTAAAATTCTGATAAAGGTCTCCTTCTCCTATTGCTCACGACACAATCCTATTAATATCATTAGGTTATTTTTAATGCTATTCTGCAGGATAATAAGGATAAGCAGCATCCTTGGGATTTTCTGGTTTTTTATGGTTCCCTTGATAAGCTTTCGAGTTATCATTGTTTTTCTGATGGCTAGTTTATTTCTTCTAGCCAAGGGACAAGCTAGGTTCTGTATGGAGCAGGTAGCTTCAGGGCCAACTGGGCAAGCTGCATGGTGAGTGAGGGGAAGTGATCATTTCTTAATTCTTTGCATATTAGTCGGTTTTTGAAACTATGAAGCAAAAAAAACGGTAGTTATACTGAATTGTGAGTCTGACAGCTAGCAGCCTCAATAAGGATCAATGCTAAACAGTGCTTTTGGCATCGTGTGTGCCTGTTTTACAACCTTATCTTTTTTCTTCTAATAACAAGGCAAAAGAGTTCAAGATGTTTATGGTCGGTGGTGGTTTCCCAAAAGCACTAACCAGCTCTACCTTAAATGTGTGCGGGACAGCATATACATGTCTAACCTGTTAGAGTTGCCCCTGCATTTGGATTTTTCATTCCTTACATATTGTTATTAAACTTAAGTATTAAATAACAAATATTTCTATTTCTGACGAGCAGCTTGCAGGGCCTTGTTTGGTTGCAACTTGCAAGGTATCTTACACGCGGGTGTACAAGTTGTAGTAAATGCCAAGAAAAGATTGATATAGTAAGTGGGTACAAAACTTAAGGATTATTTATGTAAGCGGTCATGTAAACACTAACAAAACATGACGTGAAACTTCAAAATACACTTGACTTGAACATATCACAATTTTGCTGAGTTGTGGAGCACTGAGAAGTACTGATAATCAACAGAGAGATTTGGACGTTATGCAATATCACGCACTATACTTCCTCGAGTAGATTCGTAATCTTTTGCTGCTACAGTTTCTAGCTCAGAACACTAGAACAGCATGTTCTAGCTATATATCTTCAATGGCTGCTAAAATTCATCAGTCCATATTCCCGTTCAGTATCTATGGTCAATTGGTCATATTACATGCCATCTCCGATTTTTATTTGGACAGAACTTATGTGTTGTTTCATAAGTACTTTTGATGCTATTCTTCATTAAGGAGTGAATCCATGTGTAATGGTTCATCAATGAAAATATAGCATGTATGCCAACTGTTACATATATATTCTTTTTATTGGAAAACAACATTAAAAGTATCTATGGAATAACAGTTGAGGGTTTCTTGGCTTTGTTCCTATTTTCATTTCCTAGTTTTGTTAATAATTATAAAAATGTCATTTTTTTCATTTATTTATCTATTTTCAAATATTTGTACAAGATATAGTGAAAACAACAAAATGTTTCAACTGTTTTCGACATAAATCTTTGAAAACAGGAAGCAAAATAAAAACATGATGGTTTTACAATTATTAATGAAAACATAAAATGGAAATAGAAATCTGGAAACTGGATACAAAGTGAATGAGGTGCAAGTTTTGTCCTTTTTATTTTTAGTTTTCTCAAATCAATGTTAACCACTTTTAAATGTGTCATACCTAGTATTTAGTCATTAATGCATCCATCTGTTGGGTCTATAATAGTCCAGCAACTTACAGTGTTTGGGATTTAGAAAACTGGCCTTACTTTCCTCAATTTACAAACTCTGCAACTTAAATGCTGATAAAAGCCAAAAACAAAAAGACAGAATAAGATCCACTCTGCAATGTTCCTCAATCGATTTACATTGGTAAGATATATGAGACTTACGCCTAAATCAAATTACAACATATATGGCTACATATCATCATATTTGTTAGAGCTTCAACAGCACGAACTAATGACTCAGAGGATGAATATCACTTTCTTAGAGACACAACAACACCCTTTCGTTCTGTGGTGAGCTTGCACAGCGAAGGACACTGATGAAAAGATGCTCATCACAAGGAATACAGAGCTTTGAGTCTGCAATGAAGTCATATTCTTCCTGAGCTTGATCCAGCAAGGCCTTGAAGAGTGGATGATTGAGTAATGTAATCTTGATCACAAATCTCTTGTAGTTCTCTCCTACATAGACAACCAGGTGACCCTTTGGGACATCATTTGGGATGGAGCAGCTTTCATGCATGGAAGACCACATTGCCCATTGACAGCAGTACTCACAGGCAGCCCAAGGTATGATTTGACCTCCCATTTTCTTCCACTTGTTAAGGCACCCTCTCAGAAACTTCCCCTTCATATTTCTGAGCTATGTGCTAAGAGAGAGAGAGAGTGAGAGAGAGAGAGAGAGATGGGGGAGGGTGAGAAAGAGAGAAAAAAGTACATCAAGTACTTGAACAATGAAAAGGTTTATATAATTGCAGCATGGTATTGGAAAGTGCCAATGCTCTGGAGCACTGAATGGTTTACATGATAGTAACTTATGCCAATACATTTATTCCGGATATATAAATGGGAACTATTAAAACACACTTACATGTAAGTCATTTTATATCTATACAGTTTATATTATTTAATTATAACTTGGTTTTATCTTATTTTTTAGGTTTAATTAATCTGTAGGTATCTAAACTATTTAAGAACTCTCAAATAATTCTTTGTAATTTAAAAGTTTGTAATTCGTTCCTAAACATATAGAAAACTTGTAATTGAGTCTCTTATACACTTATCTGTTGGGGTTTCATTAGAGTTCCAAAAAGTATAGGAACCTATGTGAATTTTTTTTAAAAGTTCGGAAACTTACAAATGGCGAGTGGATATATCACTTACCAAAACTCTAACAAATATTTAACGAAACCTTAATGAAAAGGTGTACGAGTGGTCCAATTACAAATTTTCTATATGTTAAGGGACTCGATTACAAACTTTTAAAGTAGAAGGATCTATTTGAAAATTCTCAAATAGTTCAAAGATCTACGTAGTAATTTTAACTTATTTTTAGGTACATATACTTTGATTCCAGAACTTCGTTATGATGTGAGGTGATGTGCATCTAAAGTTGCGAGGTGATGTGCATCTAAAGTTGCATATCCAATATTATTCTATCAATATTCAATATACAGTTGCTGACCTTGGCCGTTACAGCACTGGCACCCTGATAGAAACTGTACGGACATGCATGTCATATATATATAGCGAAAGTACTGTCTTATTCTTATGAGAGTGTGATATCATGGATAGAAGTTATTTAAAGATGATATAATCATTTTAAAAAGTTATATAATTATGATTTTATGTTCTAATTGATCAATATCCTTCCCTGGAAATAAGGACTCTTCCTCTGTCTTTCTCTATACTATAATTCTTCAAGGGTATGGTGCTTGATCACTGACCTTTCGAAGATGTTAAAGTTAAGACCCCACACAGCTAGGGGGAGAAAAAGATAAGATATGAGGGATGGGATGAGTTTCTTGGGTGAAGTGCGAACCCACTTATTTCTAATACATAGGAGATAGATACTCTATGTACATATCACTTGATTCTTCTGAGAGAGACTTCAGATTTTGAGTCGTAATTGTGGAAAATTTTGTACTGTTAGTGCTAAGTGCTAAGTTAAACGTCGGTGAGACTATTGGACATTGGTTTAGTGGCATATAAATATAATAGTGGGCAAAGTGAAGATGGAATTGAGTGCACCCTGGATATTGAGATTATTTGGTTTAATGTTTGTCAGGCTAGTGGAACTACTTGATTGGTCATGTTTTGTGAATGACGGGAAATGAACTAAGTTAATCACTCACTTTTAATATGTAGGGTGTTGGTGTCTTTGTCAAATTCATCAGCTTTTTTTAAGCATGCATTGATGTGAATTTATTATTCATATTTGGATTTTGGATTGGTTTTCAGCTCACTACTATCATGAAATCTTTGATTTGAGCATGTTGGCCAAAGTGTCCATTTTATATTGATTAAAGTAAGGAGTGTACTCTCCGTACCAAAGTATAATTAATTATTAAGTATTCTAGCAGCTATCTATCCCTCTAATGTCTTTCTCAGGAAATGGGCTATGCTGCCTAAAGCATTGTTACGGGATGGAAGAAAGTATCATGGGTTGCAGAGAGGAGCATGGAAGTTACAGTTCTTTAACCTGAAAACTTTGATCCTTGGTAGCTGTGACAACTTTGACTTGATTCCCTACATACATCCGTTTTCTTATAAAACTTAAGTGATCTTTAGAACATGGTCTCAGGTTTGCAGTACTCTCCAGTACTTCGAATCATGTCATTGTAGTGCCATGAATAATGCTCGAGATGTAGATGTAGGTAAACATAATACAGCAATTTATTGTTTCAAAAACAAAAATAAATAAATAAATAAATAAATAATCAAAGAAACAAACAATTTAAAACAGTAAAACTCATTATGCCACTTTGTTTTGGTCGAGAAAGGCTGGTTAGAGGTGGGATAGCTTTTAAAATTTTAGTTTTCAATTTTCATTGTATAATCACAAAAGTGAAAGAGAGATGAAAATTTAATTTTCTTTCACATTCAGCATTTTCTTAGACAGGCGTTCAGAGAGATGATTGAGAACAAGGTACATTGATTCATCCCCTGTAAGACAAATGTGGGCTGTGTTTGTTGGTTGAAAGGAATATCATGTCCAGTTTGACACATCATTTGCTGTAAACTACTAACACTTTCCAAGTTATGAGCAGACCAGAGATAGTGTACGTTTTTAATAGCCCTTTTGTGGATGTTGTGAAATTACTCACTATGTAACAGAAATACCACATTTATTCAATTTCATATTGCTAAATGCTATTGAAGTCCTCTTACATACCCACCCTTGTTGCCATTTGTCCAAATTCTATTACAGAGACTTTTAATCAAGTCAAATGTACAACACCAAGTCCAAATAGACGAAAATTGATTAAACAATTGACACAATTAATTAATTTTTTTTTTCTTCATAAAATTAGTTCCTGGCAGATAGCCAAAATAACTAAATAGGTGGAAAGCTGAACGAATATGATGATTTGATTCATGAGCTGTCACAAATGAAAGTCAAACTCCATTTTTCAGAAAATAGGACCATATTATAATTAATGCTCCCTGTTATCTGATTTCACAGTATTTACTTTCTCTTCATGTTTATATCTAACAACAACATACCATCTTTAAAGAAGGGGGTCATTATGCTATCTTGTATCTAGTTCTAGAGAGCAATGTTACTGTTACTTTTCTCACAAGTCAAACCCTCCATAAATATCTAGCTATGAGATCACATTTGTGAAGGTGTTGATGTAACAGCTCTACATACATCCAAAGGCTACCTTCACAACTTCACTAGATTGATAAGAGAGAGTTGTCAAGGCTAGATAAGGCGCAGTTGTGCAAAATAAGATGTGATAAGGTTCATAATGAGTGAGGGGCTTATGAGGGCATTGTAGACCAAGCAAGGGACGTGGTGCACATGAGGTTTGGGCCATAAGGCTTGCGGGAAGGTGAGGGTGTTATCTGTTATGTTATGTACTTATGTGTAATGTATATTTAGAGTGAGAAGCAGAACCAAAGGTAACTAACCATTTGGTGCCACCTCAAGACACTCATGCTTGCAGCCCACAAGCCATTTTGTGCATAGAAAATTATTTGATATGATTTGACTCTCTTTGCTCCCATCCCACGTGCATTCCACTGATCACATGAGCTGGTTCTCCAGCTCACATTATCATTTTGTTCCTACTTCTCCCCACCCACATCCCTCAATTAATTCTCTCCATGCTTCCTCTTGGGAAGCAATGCCCCTCTGCACTCTTGTACAGGAATTTGGTTTGGCTAGATTACTGTGTCAAGTTTAAAACTAAGTTTAGTGTCGGTTGAGCTTGTGGAAACCTTGGTGACTGAACCGAATCTGCTTGGGCTGTTACTCCATCCAGACTTAAATATAAGCAAAATTAACTAACTTCACACTTATTAAGAAAATTAGTAAATTTAGTTTAATTGTCTTGATTTATATAAAAAAAAAGGAGTTACAGTTACTAATCTACCCTTTAATTATCCCGGGAGTGTGCAATGCTCTTGAAAAAGTAAAAGAAGAATTGGTTAGATTGGTTAATTTTCTTGATTTTTGAAACACTGATATTAAATAGGTTTGAATTGGTTGAATTTTGCTTATATTTGAGTTCACAAAATATAGATACTTTTTTGCTTATAATTGATTCCAGATGGAGTAATAGATACTCTTATCTTAATAAATATCCTACTCTTTATTGTCAATTATTGATCTAACTCTCATGTTACTAAGATGAGAGAGCGCCAGGTTAGAAGAGAAAAACATAAAATGAGTTAATAGCAGGATTTATCGTTATTTACATAGAATCTATTAATTTTGATTTTACATCTTTTTCTCTTGTAACATGACCTTATCTTGATAGTAAAATTAAAAAAGATGAGAGGAGAGTTTGAAATTATGGTTTAGAACGTGATTGTCAATTTTTTTTTTTTTTTTTTTTAAGCAAGGTGACAAGGCACCATAAATTTATTAATAAAATAAAAAAGAGAACATGAATATGGGGGGAACAAAAACCAAAACTCATGCGAAATAATCGAGAATCAAGCATACCTAAAAGTGAAAAGAGGTGCAACACAAGGAAGACAGAATTACTGGCAATATAGAAGATAGTAGCTCGCTCATTTTGGACTTTAATTAATTACATAGGTGTTCTGGTAAAATGGGATGTTTCTGCGTTGTCAACTTTATTCATACTTGAAGCTAACGTTCATAAGAATGATATTGATGGGTTTATTCCCAAATTTATTTCCTAAGAAAGAATAAGAATTTCTGCATGCTGTTGTACCTTTTTTATAAAGGGAAAATTGCCACATAGGTGTCCTTTCCTTTCCATAGATCTTTTATCAAACCTTGTATGTAGAATATGAGAAATGTTTATTACAATTTCAAGAAATGGCTACTTTATTGTAAAAAAATTATGTGTGTTAATCATCGTTGACTCAATCTCTTGCTCATCGTTTACAATATTTCTGCATTTTTAAAAATATGATGGGAAAAGATATGAGTTTAGTTTTTTTTTTTTTTTGGACACAATATGAGTTTAGTTATGCATTAATTAGCCTCCTATAATTTGAGTGGATTCATATATATATTCTTTTAGGTTACATTTTTGTCTAATACTTTATGTTATATAATTTAGAGTAAATTACAATCACTTTCCTCCAGGTTTGATTATATGACACTATTACATTTTAAGATACTTCATTCCAAATAATCATGATGACTTACACTTTTGTTAGAATATGCTAAGGAAATATTCTACTTAACTATTTTTACTTAATAAAACTACATAATTTGCAATTAAAAAGATAAAAGAAGAGGTTGATCATAGTTAGGTGTGAACTATATCGGGGTGCATTTCTTTGATTGTAAGTTGTGTACTTTTATTGAATAATCATTGTTAAGTGAAATATTTTGTTAGCATATATTCTGATAAAAATATTCGTCAACATGATCAATAAGGTCGGAGTGTCATTAAAAAAAATAAAAAAATAAGGCGAAGTGTTATATATCATCAAATCTAGAAGAGAATGACTATAATTTAAAATGAAAAGATAATCGAACTATTACAAATACAATACAGGTGCTGCAATAACATATTATAAAAAAAACAAAAACAAAAAACTAAATCTTAAGCCCACTACTTCCATTTTAGAATAGAGTTTAATTTCTATGACTGTCACTGTAAAAGACATCCAATAATATATTGACAAATCAATATATTATTATTCCTTTCTTAATTATTAAAACAAAAGCACACATGTTAAAGTGTTAATGATATTAGTGTAAAACTTTTTATACCGATAGTATATACCACTTTAATCCTTAACATAATAACATAAAGAAAGAAATCCAAAGAACCATAGAGGTTAAGCCGTTGATCCATAAGCTGACGCCAAAAGATTCCCACAAATCTGATTTGACCCCGTATCCATCTACAAATGATATAATTATTCCACTTATAAAAGGCAGTACACTAGCATCTACAATCTGATTTGATCCTTCTCCATGCTTATCCCTTAACAAGATTTGCCTCGATTGTTATTGCATGAATTTGAAAAATCAAATCTTAGTGAAATTGCACCAATAAAATCCCTTGTCATATTACCCACTAACACTATCAATTAATCATTTAATATAGTTTTCACAATAGAGCATAAAGCCACTTCTCTATGTATAATATATGCCACCCTTTATTTGCATTTCTAGAAAGCACAGAAGCTAAAGTGTGCTTCAGGATGAAGTTCATAGCATTGTTTCTCATAATCATAGTGGTGACCTCTCACTTGGTGGAGTCAAGGGTCTCAGGGCTTGGTGGCATATATGGCCAAGAGCAGAGAAACCATGTTGGAAGAGGAAAAGTGATAGAAGGCATTGAAAAAGAAAAGTACTTCAAAACAAATAACCCAAAAAGCAGTGTTGCAAGTGAAGACCACCATGCCAAGTTCAAACGTATAGTAGGCCATGCATGAGAGCTACATGATGTGGATAGCAAGTATGGTTAAGTCTCCTTTAGAATCAAATGTGTTTAATTAAGTGAATAACTGATATTATGAAGCGTAATTGCATATGATGATATTATCTACGGGTTGCACTAGATATTAAGGCTTTGTTGATTTGTTCGAGCTAGCAAGTTAGTATGCTACTCCTGCTTTGGGTTGTGAGGTTGTAGAATGGTGGAGTGTTATTAATACATGCGTGTATGTAACTATCATAGGAACTAGTTTAATAGTTAATACCGCTGCCTTGTATAGGCCGTTTGTTATTTTTGTTTGTTGTAATAACAGTTTGTTTGCACAAAGAAAGGAAATGGCCTTGCTTCTTGTTTCATTTAATATTCCCACTGATTTATGTTATCTGTTAAATTTTAATATTTAATTTATATTGATATGTACATGAGTGTGTGGCTTCAAACTGATTTCTTAGGCATAATCTTCTTTAAGTGTTCATATCTTTCAAGAGTTAGTTATCCTACCAGTTGACATTCTGATTGTTGAATATTTTTAGATTGGGTAGATTATAACCATTTAATAAAATTAGATGCAATACCCAATGGTTAAAAATCCGAAGTTCCAACCCTCCTATGATACCTTGTAAACACCCTTAATTTGTTAAAAGGAGAAAGATATGACAACAACATTATAGACCAAAGAACAAAAAAAGGTTAAAAAAATTTCAATTAGTCAGGGGTGGATTGAAATTTAAAAAAAAAAAAAAAAAAAAAAAAACTGTTCAACCCACCACAAGCATTGATGAACTCAAGCTTACTGTGTTTTATATCAAAGATATTGAACATAGGGAATAGAGGGTTCTGGGTTCTCACAATGCCTTTGAAAGAGTCAGTGCCACAGAAATTGACAGAAAGTGTATCCCGTCCTAACAAACCTTCATTTCCTTTCATTAACCATTACAAACAAAATTCTAGTTACAGCTGAGTTAACAGAATGCGGACTCAAAGTCTTTTAGGATGGCATAGTTGTTGAGAAGTCAATAAAGCATGCACTGAAGTTCTGGTTTTGGCTCTACAGCAATTACAACCCTGAGCTTATCCTTCGGCTCCATGATCTCCAATTGACTCGCCATTAGGTGTCAAACCCCGAATCTTAACATCATAGTAAACTTCTTCAACTCTTCTTAGGTCATACTTCATGCCTGCCAGTCATGGAAAGATACCATCCAAAGATAGTCAAGGAAAACAAATCCTTTCTGAAAAACATAATATATGCAAACTGTGCAAATCAAAATTTACTAGGTATATGCAAAAGAAATAAATTGCAGTTAACCCTGCATTTTGGATATAAGAAAGGGGAAAAATGTGCAGCTGCTATATATGCTTCTTACTCTTCTTTAATATTTACTGGGAAAGTGAATGGATGGCAGATGCTAGAAAAGGAAGTATGGAATGTTAATGTGTTACAGTTAACAGACTAATCTTTCTTAAAAATGATAAATATTTCCTAGACCTCAATGACCACGACCACGACATTATCTGACGGCAGTAACACAGTCACAACAGTAGAAAAAAAGAAAAAGAAATAATGTATGCAACAAGGTACAAGTAATAGCATACCATCAAACTTCTTCCGCAGAAAATCATTTCGAAGATTAAGCAAGCGAAATGCAGCATGGAGATCTGTTAAGAACTTTAAGACCTTCCTTGGACAATCATAGTCCCCACCTGTTACTTGATTCACAACATACCTTGGCTGCAAAGTCAAATATATGACAAAATAGTATGCAACAGTCATGATGTGTTTTCCTTAAACATAACAAATAATTTGATAATCTGTTGTCTGTGTTGAGTGTAGTGAAATATCTCCTCCATTTTGTACAAGTGGATATGTACAAGTTGACAGGAGGAGAGTTCATACCAATTCATTAGACATAAAACAAACACCTGCATGACAAAAATGTATCTATATCAGTATGTGTGTGATAGGTACCAACAATTAATAGAATAGAAAACAAAGAACTGTATGTATTACTATGGAATTCCTAGCCTGTATCAAGTTGATATCAGATCTAGATAAGAGTATTACAAAGAAAATGCAGAAAAGAAATGATAACAGGGCAAATTAGAGAGTGCCCAATTCTCTCCCAAGTCCCAACTAATTCCAGCCTACCGTATCCTAACCTCCCTTCCTCTCTTATATCTCTCCTTACAGCAGCTCATGCCCATGCATGCTTTTCCCACTCTCACTCTGCCAGCTGGCAGAGTTAGTTACATCATTTCCCTCCCCCTTCTTGCCTCTCACCCTTTTCCTCACATACACTTTAGTAACCTTATTGGGCCTAGAAGCCTGATTGTTAGCTGGGTTGGACGTCTGATTCTCATCAATTCTTCCCCCTTCGAAATTCACCTTGTCCCCAAGGTGAAAAGTAGGAAACTGCTCCTGGATTTCATCCCATAATTCCCATGAATTTTCACAAGCTGGCAGCTCTTTCCACTTCATCAAAATCTCCAATTGTCCTTGCTCAGTCTGCCTCACTGCTAGAGCCTCCTCGGGTTGGACCTGGAGCTCCCAATCTTCGGCTAGGAAAGCAGGTAGAGGCTGTACAGTAGCTTCTGCAGCCACTGCTTTTTTTAGCAGAGAGACATGGAAGACAGGGTGCACCTTGCTACCCTCGGGTAGTTTTAGCTTGTATGCAGCTGTGCCCAATTTTTCCATCACTTCAAATGGCCCATAATATCGGGGACTGAGCTTCTGGTTTTCCCTCTTTGCCAACTGCTTAAGTTTATATGGCTGGATTTTCAAGAAAACTTGCTCCCCAATCTGATATGCCACATCTCTTCTATGTTGATCTGCTTGTTGTTTCATTCTGTTTTGAGCCTTCACCAGTTGTGCCTAAAGTTCCCCCAACATTCTATTCCTCTCTGAGGTCAATTGCTGCACCTCATCAATTGGAGTTTGCACTGCATCGCCTCTAATTATTGCTGGGGGTTTCCTGCCATACAACGCTTCAAAAGGGGTCATCTTCATGGCTGAATGATAATTGGTATTGTACCAATATTCTGCCCAACATAACCACTTGGGCCACTGTTTTGGTTTAGTTCCCGTCAAGCACCTGAGATAGGTCTCTAAGCAGCGATTGACCACCTCGGTTTGCCCATCCGTTTGAGGATGGTAAGCTGAACTGAATTTCAGCTTTGTGCCCGCTAGTTTGAACAGTTCGGTCCAAAAGGAACTTATAAAAACTCTATCACGATCGGATACAATGGAGGTAGGGAAACCATGTAATTTAATTACCTCTTTAAGGAAAATCTCAGCCACATCCTTGGCCGTGTAGGGATGTGCCAAGGCTAGGAAGTGAGCATACTTTGATAATCTATCCACCACTACCAAAATCGTGCCCCGCCCAAAGGCTTTTGGTAGACCCCCTATAAAGTCCATGGATACATCAGTCCATACTTGTTGAGGGATAGGCAGAGGTTGTAGTAATCCCCCAGGAGTCAAGGCTTGGTATTTATTCCTTTGGCAAGCTTCACAGGCCTGCACATACTGCTGAATTCTTCCTTTCATTCCTTCCCAAAAGACAACTCCAGCAATCCTTTTGTAAGTTCTAAAGGACCCCGAGTGTCCCCCCATAGCCGAGTCATGGAATTCTTTGAGTATCATGGGAATTCTTGGTGAATCCTTAGGAATTACCAACCGCCCTTTGTAGTACAGCCTTCCTTTCCTCAATTGATACCCTGGACGGGAGTCCCCTTGGTCCAAAATGTCTTGGATTATTCCCCTTAGTTTCTCATCTGCTAGTAACTCCTCTTCCAATCCTTCCCACTCATGGCATTGGACAGTGGAAAGGGCTGAGTATTGTAATTTTCTGGAAAGCGCATCTGCTGCCCTGTTTTCATTCCCCGGCTTGTACTTGACCTCGAAATCAAATCCCAACAATTTTGAGACCCATTTCTGCTGTTCCTCGCCCATAAGTCTCTGATCTGCCAAGAATCTCAAACTTTTCTGATCTGTATGGACTGTGAAATGTCTACCCAGCAGGTAGTGTCTCCATTTTTGGATGGCTAGCACAATTGCCATCAGCTCCCTCTCATACACGGACTTGTTCTGGGCTCTTCCTGATAAAGTTTGACTCATATAAGCTACCGGCCTCCCTCCTTGCATGAGCACTGCACCTATTCCCTTACCCGATGCATCAGTTTCCACAACAAAAGGCTTCTCAAAGTCTAGTACTGCTAACACGGGCAGGGTAGTTATAGCTTGTTTCAACTGATCAAAGGCCTCTTGAGCTTCATTACTCCAGCTGAAACTGTCTTTCTTTAACTGCTGTGTAAGGGGCCAAGCAATCTTTCCATAGTTCTTCACAAATTTCCTGTAATACCCTGTCAAGCCTAGAAATCCCCTTAGGCTCTTCACATCTTTCGGTGGGGGCCAATTAACCATATCCCTGATTTTGTTCGGGTCTGCTGCAACTCCTTGCCCCGAAATTAAATGCCCCAAGTACTCCAATTGCTTTTGACCGAACGTGCACTTCTTTTTGTTGGCAAATAATCGATGTTCTCTCAATAATTGCAACACTATTTGAAGGTGTTGTTTATGGCTCTCTTCATCCAGGCTGTAGATCAAAATATCATCAAAGAAAACCAAGACAAATCTCCTCAAATATGGCTTAAGGACCCTGTTCATGAGAGCCTGGAAGGTAGAGGGAGCATTTGATAAGCCAAATGGCATTACCAAGTACTCATAGTGCCCCTCATGAGTCCTAAAAGCCGTCTTGGGAATATCCTCCTCCCTCATCCTAATCTGGTGATAGCCGGATTTTAGATCCAGTTTAGAAAAAATAACTGCTGCCCCTAGTTCGTCCAATAACTCATCAATGACCGGAATAGGAAATTTATCAGGCACTGTATATTTGTTCAAAGCCCTATAATCTACACAAAACCGCCACCCGCCATCTTTCTTTTTCACTAAGATTATAGGACTCGAAAAAGGACTAATACTAGGCCTAATGATTCCAGCTTGCAGCATCTCACCCACTATTTTCTCAATTTCATTTTTTTGATAATGGGGGTACCTGTAAGGTCGCATGTTGGGAATTTGAGCTTCTGCCTTGAGAGTGATTGTGTGATCCTGCTCTCTTTTTGGGGGTAAGCCTTCTGGTTCTTGGAAAACATCTTGGAAAAACTCCAAAACCTTGTCCATTCCCTCTGCCCACTGCTGCATTCCCGTCTCAGTCCCTATCAGGTGGTGATACTCAATTAAATATCCTTCTCCTTCATCTTGCAAGGCCTTGATCATGGCTTTCCAGGAAGCTTGGTGCTTACATAGAGACGGATCTCCTTTCAACATCAAATTTTGGTCCCCATCCTTCCATTTGATAATCAGATGTTTGAAATTAGCCTCAATATCTCCCAGGCTTCCCAACCAATCCATTCCCAAAACCACCTCAGTCCCTCCTAACTCCATTAAAAAAAAATTCTGCTTGATTTCCACCCCTTGCACCCTCATCTTCACGCCTCTGCAAACCCCCTCATTGCTCACTCTTTCACCCGTGCCCACCTCCACCATGTACCTGGGAGTACCTTCCACCATTAAGTTTAACTCCCTCACTAGCCCTTGGGATATGAAATTACTTGTTGCTCCAGAGTCTATCAATACCAGTATCGGCCTTTGTTGAATTTCCCCCCACACCTTGAAGGACCTGTTTGAAGTGAGTCCTTCCTTGCTCTTCAATGATAGCTGGAGAATTTTAGCTTCCATCTTCGGCTCATCCTCTTCCTCCTCCTGAGTTTTGGGCTCCTCTTCGTCCCCCTCATCCTCCATCAATACCAATTGGAAATTCTTGAACTTACAAGTGTGTTCGGGCCCCCATTTCTCCCCACACTTGAAGCACAACCCCTTCCTACTCAACTCCCTGAGCTCATCTTGGGTCAGCCTCCTTCCTCCCTCTGTTTTTTTTTCACCCCCATTTCCAGAATGTGGTTTGGCTTCAGTGGACCAGCTATTCCCGTAAGTGGGCCGAGGCCCAAAAGACCTGGGTCGACTCACTTCTCCACTGGCCCGATTCTTCCAGCTGCTCCCTTTCTCCCCCCATTCGGTCTTCTCCTTCGCTGCTCCCTTCCCTTTCTGGAATGCCCAGTTCTTCTCCTCTAGCAATAACGCCCTATCCATCAAATCCGCCAAAGACCTCGGCTCATAGAGTTTCAGTTCTGCCTGAATTTCCTCCTTCAACCCATTCAAGAAAATGCTCTCCAACATCACCCTTTCGTCTCGACTCAACAGCGCAATGAGCATCTCAAATTGCTCCCGGTATTCCATCACCGACCCAGTCTGTCGGATGCTCAGAAGAGGTCCTAGCGGGTTCTGAACCAACCCGGGTTGGAACCTTCGGATCACCGCCCTCTTGAACTCAGCCCAACTCAGCTCCTTCGTTTCCTCCTCCCACCATTGATAC
Organism: Echinosophora koreensis; assembly: GCA_035048595.1. Taxonomy (NCBI): domain Eukaryota; kingdom Viridiplantae; phylum Streptophyta; class Magnoliopsida; order Fabales; family Fabaceae; genus Echinosophora; species Echinosophora koreensis. The sequence goes on along the minus strand of JAPCYP010000012.1, from coordinate 5,952,383 downwards.
CAGTTCAGAGCTCGACCCTCCATGGCGAGTACCACGGCATCGAGCTTGTCATCTTCCTGACCGCATTCACTCGAAAATACCTCTCCACCTTCACGAGCCATCCGTACGCCGCGTCGCCATTGAACACGGGGAGTTCCAGCTTTCGGCCGCTGGAGTCGTACTGTGGCCGGGTACTGTTCTCCCTCGGCCTGGACCTCGATTGCGACCAACTCGTGCGACTCACCGAACTTTCGTCGCCACGATGTCGGGTCCGCCCCCTACGCCTCTGATCCTTTCTTGCTAGTAGGTGCCTGAGTTCTTCCATCTGAGTCTGATTCTCGAGCCTCCATTCTTGAAGGCTACGCTCCAATTGCTCAACTCTTGCGTCCATTGCTGTGCGGGTAACTACCATTCAAGCTCCGGGATCGAGAGCTTTGATACCAATTGATAGGTACCAACAATTAATAGAATAGAAAACAAAGAATTGTATGTATTACTATGGAATTCCTAGCCTGTATCAAGTTGATATCAGATCTAGATAAGAGTATTACAAAGAAAATGCAGAAAAGAAATGATAACAGGGTAAATTAGAGAGTGCCCAATTCTCTCCCAAGTCCCAACTAATTCCAGCCTACCGTATCCTAACCTCCCTTCCTCTCTTATATCTCTCCTTACAGCAGCTCATGCCCATGCATGCTTTTCCCACTCTCACTCTGCCAGCTGGCAGAGTTAGTTACATCATTTCCCTCCCCCTTCTTGCCTCTCACCCTTTTCCTCACATACACTTTAGTAACCTTATTGGGCCTAGAAGCCTGATTGTTAGCTGGGTTGGACGTCTGATTCTCATCAGTGTGGCAAAACTATGAAAGCTTAATTGGCTACATGATCTCTATGGCTGACAAAAACTAGACCTATTGGCCCAAATCAAAAGGTGGAGATGTGAGGTTAAAGGATTTTTGTTTAACTTCATTAAATTAAAGAGTTAAGAGATTATGAATTATAAAAATTATCTGTCTGCCCTAATAACTAAATATGTAAAACATTAACATTTGGTTATCATGTTCTTTTGCCCTAAAAGCCCTGGTGATTCGAAGCTCTATCTACACCCATATTCTTCAGACAATGATCATTTTTAAATTGGTCTCTACTCACTGAAAGAAGCTAAACTAACAAAATCTGAAGTGCATCAAAAGCTCACAAGTTACACAAACAAACAATTAATGCATGTACATACTTCGAACACTTACCTATTAGGTAGTCTTCAACATCTAGACAAAACTCCGAATTATTCACTGCAAAGTTGTTAACAAGAAACATAAAGAACTTATAAATCTCACAGTGACTAGGAATGAGCATAAAGTAGAATTTAATGTTGTGACCCAAAAAAAATTATATTCTCACACACTAATTCGAGTCAGGAGAGACATGAACAGGTATGGTGCATATAGACGAGAAACATAAAAGAATCACATAACAACAAACTATAAACCGTGTGTATAAACTTAAGCAGTTTATTACAACCATAAGATCAAGAATTTACAGTCCCCATTTATCTTAAGGGTGTGTTTGGGAGGATGGGGTGGGATGGTTAGTAATGGAGTGGAATGGAATGGTACAAATCCCTTGACCCATTGTTTGGGAGTTTTTTAAACAATGGAGTGGAATGGTTTGGGATGGGAAGCCTAACCACTCCAAACCATCCAAAGCCTTATTTTTTATACCCTCCAATTTGGGGGGTTTGGGAGGGAACATTAAAACTCCCAAACAATAGAGTGGTATACTTTTACCACTCCATCCCACTCCACTCCATTACTAACCATTCCACTCCATCCTCTCCAAAACTCCCAAACATAGCCTTAGTGTTCAAGAGATGAAATGTAAAAATGCACTGAAAAAAGATTCAAAACTTAATCCAAAAGCATTTCTAAACCATTGTTCTAATGGAACTCTATATCAGGTTAGACTCTTGAATGTAAAACAATTAATTTATAGGTATTTCGGCTGATATATTCTTCAATCTTGCATTTGGATCCTCTAACTTGAAGGGTGCACTTCACAAAGCATGGAAGTGATAACCATTGATGAAGAAATCAACACTTTAGAATTTTATAACATAAAAATACCTGCATAACAAATTATATATGTGAGAACCCATTGCCTTAACTTTACCATTCCACACTAAAGTAAAGTGCACCCTGCATTTTAGAGGATCTCAATCCCAAATGCTTGAACAGTTGCAACTCGCAATTGATAAATTCTGCAGGACATTAAGATTTATATGCTAAAAACAACAATGGCTGTTAATTCTATAGAGGAACATCCATCAATACATATGGTGTTCTGCACGACAACCATGTCAAAGCTGTACGCCTGTACATCTAATATTGGCTGCCTAACTCAGCCCTTATGTATGATGCTCCTATTACTTTTCCTTCTCCCTTTTCAGAAGTAAGGTTTGCATTACAATGTGGAGCACACTAGGTGCTTCAATACTTTGGCTAAAGATGAAACTCAATCAGCATGATGGGCAGCAGCTTATTTTCCAAAAGAAAACATTATGAGCCCCACATTCCCCTACTGCTTAGAAAAACTTACGGCTTCATGATGTACTAAAGTAGTTATGATATCAACAACTCAACATATGCATATGCATACCAGCCTAAAGAAAAGAAAAATCATCAAACATTTGTTGACAGGTCAATAAGTAACACAAGAGTATTAAGACATACACCCAAGTTTTTCCTCAGCCTCTTTGTGTTCGAGAAGGCTTCCTGTTTCAAGCCAGTGCATAAAAGCAAGCAGAGAAACTACAGACTGTGTCTCACTCTTCCAATCACCATGATACCTATATTACATGAAAACAAAGGTAAGTTACAAACCACAAGAAAACCATCAAGAAAATGAGACATATAGCACAAAAATTCATTTCAACTTTTTTGTTTTGGTGAATGAAGTTCCTTTAAACTTTAATCACCTATAGTACTGGCCAGAGCACCCTCCAATAATTGCAGCAAGTTGCTTGTACTGCTCCTTTAGCACATCAATCTGAGACTTAGCCTTCTCTAAAAGCTCTATTCAAATGGTATTAAAAAACGCATATATATATTAGGAAATGAAAAAAACAGTTGCCAAAAAAAGTATAAATAAAAAGTCATACACTTCAAACCCTCCCAAATTCAACACATTGAATTTTCGGTTCTAAAAAAAATTCCCAAAAAAAAAATAACAGGTGAAGGCAAACCATAAATTTGATAACATCAGCATGCAAAAGACAATAACTTATATGAGTAAACAACTTAATTAAACACTTATTCGATAAGATTTTTTTTTAAATAAACTAAAAATAACTTATTTTCATAAACTAATCCGACAAGCTTATTGCTATAAGCTAAAATGAGCTTAGACGAATCATACACATTTTGATATACTATTCCCATAAATTTATTTTATAAGTTATTCTCGGTAGGCTCAAATAAGCTTTCTATAAACCGTTCAAAATGCACCCAATATCACGAAATGCAATTGTACTAAACTTTAAAATGCCGAAACAAGTTTCGATTTTGATGCTTTCTGTTCACTTTCAAACCTTAAAACACAAACCCATTTACAATTACACACAGAGAAGACCCAAAATGGATGAAAATTGCAAATAGATAAAAAAAAAAAAAAAAAACCGCGGGATTAGAGAAAAATCACGGTGCTTTGGTACCGGGAGTGGGGCGAGACTGGTGAACGAGAAGAAGGCTAGCATGCATGAACCTAGTTGTGGACTCAATCTCCAATACCACGCTGCGAATTCGCTCGCGCAAGGTTCCAGACTCTTCTAGCTCGGTCCTGAAGGCCTCGAACTGTTTCTCGAGAGAATTGGACGATAGAGGAGCCACCGAGCTGTCACCTTCCGCCATTGACGACGAGGAGAAGAAGGAAATGAGTGATGAACGACGAAACGTTTCGAAACTCGGATTGGGGAGCGAAACGAGGATGAATGGGTTAGGGTTTAAGGAGCGCGATAAAGTGTAGCTGTAGCAGGCGTTTCGAAACGCTGGTTTTATATATTGCATGGCTTTTATTCAAAAAAAACAATAGTAGCCTACTATTCGCGAGTATATGTTGGCAAATGGCAATGGCAATGGCAATTGAAAATGGTTTTAGAGTTGCACTCTCTATAAATGTATCCCAAAAAAATATAAAACATGAAAGAGAAAAAAATAGATACCTCCAAATCCTTGTAGAAAAACAGAATAGAATATAATAGAAAGAAAGAAAAGAATATAACCAAATGATTTTTAAACAATAGTAAAATATTTAAAGATTAATGAAAGAATTAATGAAATAAAAAAATGATAAATTCTTATATGACAAAAATGTGTAAAACAAAATTAAAAGGCTTAAAAAAAATCTTGGTCCTTACACGTATGTGTAGCTTTTTTTTTTTTGGTTTCTCAGTGCATTCTCCGCACGTAACTATGGATATTAATCCCTTGAATAGAGTAGGACCACAAAGGCTGCACAAGTAGCTTTGGTTTTAGTCACTTGAATATATTTTTTTCAATTTTGATCCTCGAAAAGTATAAACATTTTGCTGAGTCCCTACCATCTAACGTTAAGTGGTAATGTGTCAAATGTTGTGTCATTACCATACTATTAAAGTAAATAAAAATGTAAAGCAATGAAGTAATAATATATCCATCTTTGACTAACTATAGTGGATTGAGATATTAAAGCATAAAAAAGTTGGATTAAGATATTTTGTTAAAAAAAATAGTGGATTAAGATATTAATATAATTTTATTAAGGATGGATATACCTTTACATCTTCATTTTTCACTTTTTCTAACTTTATCTTAAGTTTAGAGATGCTTTATAAAATAATAATAATAATAATAATAAATTTATTATAGATATTATAATTATAATTAATTTATAAATATAAACAAAATAAATGTTATTATTTTATGAAGCTCCCCCACTTTATGGCTTGGACGTTTACAATCCACCTATTCCCATCTTCTTCTTCATTCTCACTTTAGAATGGACTGAAGAGGGAGTTCAGGTTCGTTTTCTCGATTGTTGTTTTATACTTTTCTTCCTCTGTTTCTTTCGTTCTCCGTTTTCTTCTTTGTCTCAACCTTTCACTCTGCATAAATCCGGCAAATATATTGTTTGTTGTCTTGATGATCTAAATTTATAGCTAGAAAGAAATATGGATGCCTTTGTTTTTATCTTTCATTGTGGAAATAGTGGATTATTTGATGGCTGTGCATCTGTTGGACTTGGATATGATATTTCTGTACATGAGAGTTTTCTTCTTTTCTTCCTATTTTCACTCAGTTTGTGAGATTTCTATTTACAAGAATCTTTATCTCTTCATCTAAGAATGTGTTTGGGAAAGTTGGAAAAAAAAAAGATTATGCTGATAATCAATTTTTGTATAATCAGAATATGTTTTTGTTTGGGTCTGTTTGCTGAAAAGCGATTTTAAGATAATCTACTTCGTTTAGGTGGTGCAAAAAAAAACGCTATTATATAATAAATTACGAAAAATGATATGAAGTTATTTGTATAATATAATAATATTTGTTTAGAGGTTAGTTTTGTAGGGGTAAACAGGGAAGAAAGTTTTGAGAATGAAAAATAATCAAATTACAACAATCTTAAGCTAGAAAATGTAGATGGCATAAAACAGTTTTTTTTCCCTAGAAAAAACTTTTTTATAAATTTAAGCAAAATGTCAAACATGATAGATTATCTATGAAACAGCTTTTAAGCTAAAAAAACTGCTGAAATGGGGGCAAATAATCTTTCCCAAACACACTCCAATACTACACTTTTTATATAATTAGCAATGTTGTTTCATGTGACTCAAGGCGCGTTTAGAAGAGTTAAGCTTGTAGAGATCTTATTTGAACTTATGAGAATAGCTTAGGAAAGAAAACTTATGCAAATATTTTACGAAAATATTTTATGATTTTCATATAAGTTCATTATAGCTTATTGCAATAGGCTTATGAAAATAAGGTATTTTTATTTATTTGAAGGGAAAAAAAACTTATCAAATAAGCATTTAATTAAGTTGTTTGCTTAAACGCATCCTCAGCTCTAGACGGTATCTTTTGCTGCAATAAATTTTTTCACAAACTAGTTTATACAGAGAAGAAGGGGGAGAACAGATTAAAATTTACTTACACAAAATTAAGCATTAGTAGAACCAAAAACTTACCTAAAAACCAAAAATGTTAATAAACAACCTATACTGCTAATCCCACTTAGTGGACTGAATCTTGTATCACATATATACCAGTGGAAAATTGGAAACTAGTCAAACTACCTCTAGCAGCAATAATACAAAGGCAAGGGTATGTATAAACATCTATGACTTGTCACTAGTATCACATCCTAAATCACTTCTTTTGGGAAATCACCAGACAAATGAAGGCCACAACTCGGGCAAGTATACCATATAAAACGAGGGCAACCAGACAAATAGGCCAATCGCTAACATCATAGCCAGTGCTCATCAGTGAACCACAACGAGTTATCAACCACACCCCAGTGTACCTGAGAAAACCACCAGAAAGAAAAATTTACATGGCAAAGTTAAATAGACAGCTGAAACTTCAATTTCCTAGCACGAGCAATGCATAGTAAATAGCAGTTAGTAAGTTTCTACAGGCAGTTAAAAATGTACATTTTATTTCAGTTGTAATATATCTTTTCCTAAGCTGGACATATCATTTCCAAAAAGACATGAAGTTTTAGAGAAGCATAGCAAATAGTATATCAACAAGGAAGTTGCTTGTTAAATGTGAAGCCATCTCAATAATTTTTTTTTTAATCTTAAGATGAATGTCAATTGATTTTAAGTTTTACATACGAAAATTGATAATTTAAAAGAAAAACTCTTTAAGGTTTTCTTGAGAATTTAGTCATAGTACAAACAAATTATTAGATAAGAAAAGTGGAAAAGATTCTTCGAAGGGGGTTAGAACAGACCTTTCAGCATTTGCAATGATAAAGGCCTCCAAAGCCCATTTTGGGTAGCAGAATTTTACTAGGATCTTCATCAATGCAGTATCTCTGTTCTGGTTTGCAATAAGAGTCATAACCACAGGAACAAGCACTGACCACTACAAGTGAGGGATAAAACAAAAAGTAAAAACAAAAAACGACACAAGTGCAAGTTATTATCAGTAAAACCATGTAAGAAAATGTGTAGATGCAGTGAGTTCATTGATGTGATCCATACCAGCTGTGCTGGACCAGGCTCGAAGTAAATGGCAAATGCATAAGCCATGCCAGTCACACAGTACACGAGACAGAGCAAAACTGCATAATTACTGGCAAAGGTTGATCTTGGATTGCTAAAAAAATAGAACATGGACAGATAAACCATAGGTTTGACTATTGTATTGAAATGATCAATTGTATCTTTGGACAGAAAATGAGCCAAACTGCTTATCCCAGCTGCACTTTCCCTCCAATATTGTAATTTATCCATAGAAAATGATCTGAGAGCTGAAATCTTGCAAAGTAGAGCTGCAAATATATCCAATATGAATCAGGAAAGAGACAAATGGAAAGCTTTGATATCATGATAAATAAAAAATATAAATTTTTTGCTTCTTTCTACTCTCTAGAGAGTTGTTAATGAAAGTTTGATATCATGATAACCATTCTAAAAACTTATACATTAATCTAAATTTAGAGGTTCAAGTCACCCAAAAAAGAGAAGATAGATTTCATTTCTAGAATCAGCACACAATGAGAATAAAATTCAATAATGGGATTTCAAACTTACAGACAGCAATGACAGTATATGTATAGCCAAGGGACCCAAATGTTTCATCATTCACTTTAGTAAGAGTTCCTAAGATAGCACCAGCAACCAATAAAAGAAGATAGTCGACTGCTACTAATTTTGCTTCTCTCAGCTGCTGCTTGCCAACCCTGAAAGGAATGAACTTGACTTGATTAATAATCAATCTGATGGATACAGTAAATTATAGTCCAACAAGGATAAACTACACCTTCAAAATAAGCTATTAAATAGTTTCTAACAAAGACCAGACTATAATATTATTTTGCATGCTGAAAATGATACATTACACAACTATCTATAGGTACATTATAAACAGATACTTACTTATGTGCATACAAACATACATAGTCTAATTTTCAGTTTAACTTTTGGTAGCAGAATCTAGAAATTTAGGTGTAGTGGTTAATTGGCTTCATGATCAATTTTATGTATACTAACTCATAGGATTTCATACCGCCCAACAAAGTATCTATATTGTCTGCCTACACCAGGAGTTATTCGGTTGGATAAGTCCTTCGTTCTTAAGAAGATTGCCTCTATGTGATCTCTTTGGATCTGAACATTACTCTTCAAATCTGCCCAAAACTCTCCAGCAAAGGACTGATCAACAGCTTCCTCAGTACCCTTTGTTGCTTCAGTTACATTTGAACCAGATGAAGATGCAGCAATTTGATCAACAAAATGAAGCATATCAGGTGGTACTGGGTATCCATTATGTAGCATCCATCTGACAGGAAGTTGTTCATGAGTTACACCTGAGCCTGGTTTCAATAAACCTTCCAGAATGTCAATGAAATGGTCTGGAGGATTCACACGATCTGGTACTGGGATTCCAATGCCAGTAAAGTATTCTACTACTTTTTTAACAGGACCATGATATGCAGTAAGGCCACCTTTGGCTAGAAATATTATATCATCAAACATTCTGAACAAAGTATAGCTGCATCACAAACAAAAAACAAAACAAAACATAAGAGATGAAAATATATATAGGAGATGAAAGTACAATTGGCCTTATGGAAGCCAGCAACTACACTTGGCCTCATATGTGCATGTTGATACACATCAAAGGAGCTTGGCAACCTAACAGCTATAATTTTGGTCTAGTGGTAAACGCTTGACCCGACACTTCAGCATATATTAACTATAGCAGGTTGCTAGTTATTACTTATGTGTTTACAGTGTACTTGACCAAAAATAAAATTGGTAGAAGGGGAGACAGAGAAAGAAGAGTATTACCTTGGTTGGTGAAGTACCATGCAGATGTTTACGCCTTCAAGAGCTTCACGGCGAAGTGCTTTAAGCAGTAAACTAGAAGATGCACTGTCTAGACCAGTTGTAGGCTCATCTAAGATTAACAAGGAAGGCTCCATCACCATCTCCAGCCCTACATTTACACGTTTTCTTTGTCCTCCAGATATGCCACGCTTCTCTACAGTTCCAACTAGAGAGTCCCTTATGTGCTGGAGACCCAAAGACTCAATTACTCTTTCAACAATTAGAACCTTGTCTGGTTTTGGCATGTCTGCCGGCAATCTGATCCAGTATTAAGAAACAGCCATTTGAATTAAACAATTAGATGGGAGTAAAAACTATAAATAATATACAAAAGGCCAGAGACAAATAAAGCACTTAATTTTGTTAACTACTCAACTCAAATAACTAGGAATTTACATTGTAACTCCCATAAAAAAGTTTTCATGTCAGGCACTGGTGCAAAGTTTCACTTTAAAATCAGGAAGATAATTTTGTTACAAATGCAGTTGCAGGCACTTGTTTTTATCCATTTTTATCTATTGGTGTATATTTAAATCTTTCAAAGATGTTGGTTGTGAAAGTAATGACATATGCAGTCAGTACATACATATTAACTCAAGCATTCAATACAAAAAAAAATGCAAGATGTATGTTGTTCAAGGCAAATCAGATACCTGCATCTTGCACTGAAACGAAGATTTTCCTCCACTGTCAAGTTCCCATGCACAATATCATCTTGTGGCACAAAACCAGTAATTCTCTTATATGAGTGAATGGATTCTGATTTTCCATTAATTAGAATTGAGCCTGTCATAGTGCATCCTCTTGCTTTTCCTGCAATAGCAGAAAGAAATGTTGTCTTTCCAGCTCCTGAGGGACCCATGACAGCTGACACTCGACCAGGCATGATTTTACCAGTCACACACCTCAGTAGATGTTTGTTTTTCCCTTTCAAAGTGAGAGTTAGATCTTTGAAAGCTATCTCAATCACAGGCCTTGTCCTCACCTCACCTTCAGTAGCCATTGAAATTACTCCTGAGAAAGTCAAGTTCTTGTTCTTCTCTTGCTGAGCTTTCTCCTTCTCAATCTGACCATAAGCATACCTTAAGATTTGGCTATGTGTATGTAACTGTTTTCCCTTTGGCATATTCTTTTTAATATTTTTATCTCCAATCTGCATGTCAAATCCTTCTTGGCTATTTGGATCATTCTCAAGGGTGTTCAACATTTTAGTAAGGTTGCTAGGTTCCTTGTTTTTGCCTTTTGAACCTGCAGATGTGCTTGCAGAATCTGGAGGAGTTGGTGGCAAAAGGGTATCACCAGTACCTGGTTTAGCTTGACTTGAACCCTTTAGTGGCTCTCCTTGCTTCATTGATTTTCTACGAGAAAAGGTTCGAGACAACTGATCCAATGTACGCTTCTTAGCCACATCTTTTGCTATTTTCCACCTTTCACGAGCTTGTGCAGTTTCTCTTGCATGTCTTGCTGCAGCTTCTCTGGATTTGGCCTGCCTTCTTTCTCTAGTAGCTAGAACTTGATCAGAACAGTTATAAATGAAAACCAGGAGAGTACTCAAAGCAACCTACAAGGGGGAAATAATACCAAATGTGAGAGAAGGAATGCTTAGCAAATATTTCACAGTATTTCCATGCTCTCTCTGTGTTTCAAGATAGACCCAGAGCTTTAATTAACTAATGTGTACGCAGAAGGTTTTAAATCTGGGTCTAAAACCGCAACTGCCATGATGTTATGATTTTGATAGTTTCTGAAACTGCATCATGATTACAATTGCGGTTGCATTGGCAGCATTTTCCCACAATAACGGAAAATGCAATGCGACCGCAACTGCAACTGCGAGCACAATTTAAAACCTTAAAAACTACGACAGCCAAACCTTCAAGAGTAATTACTCATTGAAAAAATATATTTGTATATATAAAATAGAGCATGAAAAAGCAAACTAAAGTTGAATGAAATTTTGAATACTGTGTAGAAAATGAAGCAAGAATGAATAAAGAGGGACTCAAAGATGACCTTCATCCAATACTAGATCGGAATCTACTTACAATAAACAGAACACCATAAGCATGCATATTTTGGGTTGTTGTGTTTGGATTACAGGTACTCAACTTGGAGCATGCTGCAAAAATGAACAATACAAAGTAAATTTAAGGGACGATTTAAGGACACACATGATGGCATAAATGTAACCGAAGAAATTAGACTTACGATTTGGATGAGTCGAACCCTTCCTGCAGTAATATCTGAAATTGGAGAACATGATATCAGTGAGTATTAATTCTCAGGTTTTAGTAGTAGGGGACATCATCTTTTGCAACAAAAGAAATTTAGACAATTTACTTTAGAGAAAAAGCAATCTAGGATTAGTCAGTACCCACTACTACAAGAAACTCTGCGTGTGGTACTTGGGCAGTATGATCCTGGAGAACAGAAGATATCACTGTTGTTCACAACACTAGACCAAATATCAGCACTACCACAACTATGATTTGTTTCTCCTGGAGGTATCTGGTAACTATATCTGCAATTTTTTTATACATCAAAGAGTCACCACCATATCTTTGATGGTTCAAATTTGTTTTTAGTGATGAATATATTGCATGACTAAGCATACACAACACTTGGCAAAAATTAAGGTCAACATGTTGGAACTTACGGATCACATACTCCAGTTGTTTTGTTCAGTTTTGCAATTGGACAATAAGAACCAAGTGGACAAGCTTCATAGAGAGGAAAACCAAAAAGTTAAAGACAGGAACATGATACTAGAAACAGCTAATTTTCATCCACAAAAGACAATTCCAGATATTTTAACTGAAATCAAACTATTCGTCCACAGAATATAAAAATTAGCATGATGAATGCAAAAAGCAAAGCTGAAAAAGAGAATACTCCATCTGTGGGTGCATTTATAGACTAAAACCTTGGTCTCCAGTTGACAAGAGAAATTTTGTACTCATATCATATCATATTTAGTCATGCTGTTTTTAATCAAATTTTACTCTTACATGAATCAGTGTTAGAAACAGCAGGTTTAATTATGTTTACGTGTATGGATGGATACAGTGCTAAACTGTCTGGGGTACATATTTATGATTGATAGGAAGCAAATATGTCAATTTCTTATATCCTTCTTATATAAATATATTACTCTTTTAAATCGTGAAAGAAAAAATGATCTATTTTGCAGAAAATACAAAAAACGAAAGAGATCCTCATTAGGAAAGAAAGAGTAGCTTATACTTTTGAGTGTGTGTCACATCAATTATTATAGTATTAAAAATGTGGTTAAAGTGAGAGAAGTGGTGACCAAAAAAGTTGGTATAGCACACATATATCAATAGTTAACATAATTTCATCCTCATTGAAGGTGAAATGTTAAGAGGCATGAAATACTTACTTATCATGCAAGTCAATCCTTGAGGACAGAAAAACCCCTCACAACAAGGTTGACAGTTCTTAATTCTATAAGGAATATCCTTTGTATCCTTTTTGAGGTCAATATTCTGGCCCGTACTACAACTCCAACCAGGTTCACAGCCAGAAACCCATGAAGTCAAGTTGCAATTCTTGTTGGGTTTTACATAACTGGATGATGATGCCCCTTGTTCAAAGAAACTGCGGAAGTAGTACCTTATTTCAGCCGTGGTACATATTCGATCTCTGAAATCTCCTGTCAATGAAATCACACTATATATATTAATTAAGGAACTAGCATAGAATGAATGATAGGACTTTGCTTCAAATAAAGAAAAAATTGCACAAGAAAATAACAAACCAACCTTAACTTTTTTAATGTGGTACATACATATTGAATGATATAGTAACTTTTTTAAATGTTACAAGAGCACCTTGTGAAACTAAAATGTCAATATGAGAGTTCATACCTTTTTGCTTAACACAAGCATCCACAAAATCCAACTTTCCCCTAAAGTCAAACGCTTCCTGCCAATCTTTCTTCCTGAAGATATGAAACTGAATTAATGATGAATAACTATAGGATAATAAATGTGACAAACTAACAACTAACATTTGTCTATAAAAAATATCATGAAAATATGACATACGCATCCTTAATGCAGAAGTTTAAATCTGCCTTGATGTCCCTTGTTAAAGCCGCAGTAAGACCTTCAAGCTCCTTGTAGATTTCTTCGGTGTAAAATGAGGGTACTAAAGAATCACCCTTGTCCGCACATTGAACACGTGGTAGCAGACTTAAGAAAACAAAAGTATATGACAATAATAACAAGACAAGAGAGAAAAACGAGGTAGCATTGTTCCTCATTCCATTCATTTCAACGCACGAGTGAAGACCATGCATGCCACAGAAGTTACTGAAGAATAATTGGCGTGAAAGTTGAATATGGTGAAATGGTTATAATAACCATGGCATCATATTGTTAACATGGTGCCACCACATAACAAAGCCTTTTCTCCTCTTAGAAACAAGAAATGCATGAAGCTGCAGGAGGAGGAGGATGAAGGGTACGTACGTAGGAGTGAAAGTTTTGTTTGGTCTTTCCACTTTTGTTGAAACGTGTTTGAGTTACGTAGAATGCTGGTTTTGGGATGAAGAAATTAATGGCCGAGAGAAATGGGAGGCTAGATTGAAGCGTTTGCTTTGAGCTCTCAAAACTTAATTGGCTTTCGTTTTAAGAGGACATACAACGTGCTTGGAGCCATTATGGATGGCCATATAGAGACTGTATTTATTTTCTTTGGTTCATCACATCATAGTCACTCACATTAGTCACATATTTTGGGACAAATGTTATAATTTTCAATTAGAAATTATGATAGGGACTTTAATTTAAATTAGTCAGGATAAAAGTCAGACATTTTTAATGATTTGTCAAGCTATGATTGTTTGATTATGTAAAAAAGAAATTACACTTACATTACATGTCAATTTAACCGTACTCATAATTATTAAATGAAAAATATTGAATGTCTTTTTTTTTTTTAATATATCAAATGCAATATTTTTTTCATTTAATTTTTTTTATTAAGTATTAAAAGAATTATTAGAAGAATGTTTTATGAAAAATATGACAAAACTCTTTTTCTACTCCTCATCCTCAATATGGTAATTTGGATACAGAATTACAGATTTCTTGGAATTATAGATTGGAAACACTAGTCATGTTAGTACATAAACAAAATCTTAATTAGGTGAGCAACCCCATTAACAAAATAAATTGATATGAGTTAGTCACAACATTAGCATAGTGTTTGGTTGGAAGGGGAATTTTTTTAAAACTTTTATGCTTGGTTCAACTTTTGGAGGGGAGGGGAGCAAAATGAATTTTGGCTCCCCTCCAATATTGGAGGGATTTGGTGGGGATGAAAGAGAATTTAAAACATTTCACATGTATTGACTAAAATATCCCTAATTGTCTATTTTGAAATAAATAATTATAAGGGTTTAAAATTAAATTTCTTTTAAAATCCCTCCCATCTCCTTCTAAACCAAACATGAAAGTGTTATTTCCCCTCCCCTCCCCTCAAAAACACAATGTCTAATTAAAATTCATCTCCTTCATTCCCAGTGTTATAAAACTCGGATCGGACCGGTCGGTTCGACCGGTTAGCCCGGGAACCGGTCACCAGGCCAGTCCGGTTAGGATGTTGGACCGTTTAGCACATCGACCCGGATTGACCCGGTTGACCCGGCCGGGTTTTTGTGAAACTCGGTTGACTCGGCCCGGGAAAAAAACCGGTTGACCCGTTTTTTTTTTTTTGAATTGAATTTATATTATAATGATACAATGATATATTGATTTCTGATACTGATAATATTCAAGTAATATATTGATAATTATTTGAACTGACATAATACTGACACTATACTATACTCAATATTACTCTCCATAATATTGAATTGTTTTTTAGTCAGATATGTCTTCTACTGAATCTGAACCACAATCTGAACTACTGAACATGATAAATTATGTTTGGCCTATGTATGAATATTTTAAAAAAAATTAATGTATATCAAGTCAACTTCTGCTAAATATTATATATATACATAAGTCAATCATAAGAATTTATATATTTAATATATACCGGTTCATCTGGTTTAACCAGTGACCTTGATTGGTATTTGTTTAATTAGATACTTTTTTATGGTAATGATTTTAAATTTGGAGTATGGATATGTTGAACTGTGCTGTCATATATATGAATATTTTAGAATTTTTTAATGTATACCGGTTTAAACCGAGTCAACCAATGACCCCCGGTTGAACCAGTGACCCATTAACCCAGTGTCCTGACCGAGTCGATCACCGGTTCGGTTTTAATAACATTGTTCATTCCCCTCACTCCTTTGAACCAAACACAAGGTAAGAGATAACATAGATGCCAAATCATTTTGATAAAACAATTGTGAATCTCCAGCATTTTTCAAAAGAAAATCACATAAATAAAACAAATGGCAGTTGACACAATCTTTGGATCGAAATAACTCTGAGAAAATTTAGAGCATGAAATTTAAGACAAACCCAATTACTACGTTTTACCTTGTAATTTCCGCCTATATACTCAGTGCGTCAGGCACCTGCAGGACTGCAACATGAAAAATATACTTGGTCAACTGTCGGCAACGTGGACAAAGGTTCACTATATGATTATTTTTATTTTTTTTGAATTAAGGTTCACTCTATGATTAATGCTTTGGTTTTAAATGGTGCAAATTATGGTTATATATAACTGTCGAATTGTAAGGTTGACTCATGGAACATCTTGTACTCGAATTAACACACTTGTTTGCTTATTAAAAAATAATAATAATGCATTGTTTGGTTTCGGTTCCTCGATGTTGTCTTCTTTTTCCTTTTTTTCATATTATATTGTTAACCTTTGAGTCAATGACGGCAAAATTTTAAAAAAAAAAAAAATCTCCAAAAAGGATAAGAATGTTAGGTCTCATTTTGATATATCACATTATGTCTCAATCAATAATATTTTATCATGTAAGTTAAAATTTTATTTAATTTTAATATTTCTGACCATTGGACAAACTTCAAAAAAGTCAAGGTCCGTACCATATATCCCCCAAACATATGTGGCTGTGAAATTAATCTTGGGTCAAGGCGGTGTTATAGTAGTGTCCCTCCAATAGGTTACATTGGAGGAGAGTGTGGATAATGATACTCTTATGTGTAAGGTTCTTAGCTTGAATCGTGATGAGAAATAAATCTTTTGGGGAGGAGCCATATTCTTGATGCTTCAAGTCTTAGAGTGGTAGTTCACTCGCCACTATTATCATAAAAAAAAAAGAAAAAGAACTTCCAACTTTAGGATTCAAACTCCTAAAGCATGTAGAATTTGTTTGGAGGCAATTCACTCTTATTATGACCAACCACTTTTGTGTTATGTATCTTTTAAATCGATAAAGTCCGTCAAAATCTCACATCCTTAAATAAACTTGCCTCATACTCATATCCTAAAGTGAGATAGAGTATGTGTTTGGAGCCACTTATTTTGGGCATCAAACGTGCTTCCAGAGGTCCAACGTGCATTGAGGTAGAAAGGTCAGGTGTTTCGCAAAATCATAAAACTCGATTCCAGGGCATCATAATCGCCTAATTTTGAAGCAGCTAAAGGTAGCTTCTAATTAATATCAGAATCGATTTTCAATCTGAGATGAGCTCAATCATAAGATAAATACAACTCATCTCCTATTTACCCTTCGTATGGACTCGAATCGCTGGAGAAACAATGTAAGGGACTCTGAAGAACCTTGGCTTGATCAAAAGTCTCTTTGTGTTTAGATGTAATGGAAAAAAATGAAGAATCAAAGGCAGAGGATTGTGTAGAGACTTTTGGTGTATCACACCATGTCTAAAGTATGGTTCAAGTTGTTAGTAGCTTGAGTCATTTAACCATATGTTCAGGGTTCGAATCCTGATGATAGGAATATAGCTGCATTTGTGAGTAGAGAAGTTGCCCATTAACTGGTACTCTACAGCCTCGAGGATTAGTCATACGGCTACTGACTGTGAGGATACCCCGGGACTCCATCCCGAAACCTAAAGAAAGACTTAGTTGCACTTTTGGAGTCCCCCTGCTATTGGTCATGTGTTATTTTAGCCTCTTAAGTTTTTTTTTTTAGCATATTTGGTTCCTCTAATTTTTCAATGTTACAAATTCGGTCATTTTGTCTAATGTTCATCAATTTTTAAATGATATGCTTTAAGCACATAGAATCTCTGATTGAGCTTATGTGATAAATGATCATGTGATGGAACAACAACAAAAAGATCTAAGAAAGAAGGGATGAAACCAACAAATGTCATAGAGAAACCATTAAATCACGTTGAAACAGAGAAGTGGAGGAGAGAGGAGCTCAATCAGAGGTTCTATATGCTTAGAGTAATGGTTCCTCTTCGTCAATCATGTCAATCATTAAAAAAATTGACAGACATTAGATTGAAAGACCAGATTTACAATATTAAAAAATAATAAATTAAATGTGCTAAAAAAAACCTACACGGACCAAAATCTCACACGAATAATTACAAGGGTACCAAAAGTGTAATTAACGAAAAAAGGGGAAAAAAAATTAAAATTAAAATTCAACAACACAAGCCGTTTCTTTTACGTCTGTTGCTTACTTGGACTGTCTCAAATCCAAAACTCCCTTTTCACACACACACAGACACTGACAATCTTAAACTCACTCAACGTTTCTGTTTTTCTTTCCTTCATTTTGGCTTTTACCTTAGACTTTACTTGGAAATCTGAGTTGACTAGACTTAGAATTGCACCTGCAACTGCCGTGTGGGGACTTTTCTCTTCCTCTTCTTCCATTCTCAAGTCTCAACCTTTTGAGACGATGAATTGGTTAAGAATCATCTAAAAGGGGAACCCCTCATTCTTTCAGTTCAGCTTACAACTTCTGATTCTTATTACATCAAAACTTTCTATTTTCATCACACCCCAGGTGAGTTTCAGCCTCAAAATCTCTACTTTTATCTCTTTTTTTTCCCCTTTATTTGTTATAAACGAGGTGTGCTATTGATTCCAGATGACCCAAAAGATATATAAACGTTTCTGGGCATCTCTTCTTTCAGATTACACGTATGGATGGGAAATTTGGACATAAATGTTGTTCTTAATCTTATTTCCCAAAATAAAACATAGTTTCTATTGCCAATTTTGTATCTTTTTGTAGTTTAAACTTTAAAGTCAACTTCCTATATCAGGATTACTTCTCTGAATGCTGTTGATTTCTCTAATTCGTATAGCTATGTGCTCAAAGTGTAATTTTCACTCACAAAAGGGCGTGGGGATACCCTGGAAAACCCAAAAAGGTTTCAATTTCATACTTTCATTAGTAGAAAACATTTTATGTTTTGGCATGACCATGGATAGAGGTGGGCAATTAAGACAATTGCCTTATGCCTGAACTATTTTCATGCACATTATTACTACATGGCAATGATTGCTCATTCCTCTCCCTCAATCAGCATGTTTTCCATAAGGTCCATTACGCATTAAACATGGACGAGTAGAACTAGGAAACTGTCAAAGCAGCACAAGATTGAAAAGAAGGCAAATTGTTAAGAAGGAATTGTGTGGATAACGAAAATCCAAAGAGAAAATGTATAACCCAATTGAGTGTTTGATTATGGGTGAATTTAGATATCCTAATGTTACCAATGTATTTTTTTGTGCTTAGTTTATTTTACATTACACCAAGTATCTCTAATAATTTTTTGTCTAAGGCCCTAAAATTTCTAGACATGGCCCTGTGTTTTGGTTGTCTGAAATTGGAGTTGTTGAAAGGGGGAATTAGGCTGCTGCTAAGGCTGCTTCTGGAGTTGTTTGATGATACTCTTAATTGATCAAGTGGATTTTTTTTTCTTTCTGAAATTAATTTGAGAGTCTTCATCATATATGACTTTCATTTTAGATGCAGTGTTGCTTTTCAATGACTTTCTTTATGTTTCTGAATTTTCCTTCTTCCTATGCAGTCCAGTCAGCTGCGATGAAGTGTTTTATATTCCGGTATGGAGAGAAGAAAGATGAAGCTAAAGGCTTCCAGTCCATGTCAGGTCTGTCAGATAGTTCAACATATGTTGAGGGTGAAGTTAGAAGATCTGGTTCTGAGTTAAATTCTCAGGATGTTTCAGACAATGCCAATACAGAATCCCTCAGGAGGAATGCAACTCCCAGTTTGTCCCAAAGACCTAGCAACCTTAGAGTGTTTACTATATCTGAATTGAAATTAGCCACAAAGAATTTCAGTCGCTCTGTTATGATTGGAGAGGGCGGGTTCGGGTGTGTCTACTTGGCATCGATCAGAAGTTTAGAGGACCCATCCCAAAAAATTGAAGTTGCAGTTAAACAACTTAGTAAAAGAGGAATGCAGGTAAGGGATTGCCTTCTGTTTTTTATTCCTCTTGAGAAGTTATACAGATTTAGTTGCTTTTGCTGGACTTATATAGTTTTTTTTTTTTTTGCTCTGTTGTATGCATTATGTATTTTAGAGCTTTTGATATCATATTGCAAGTTATAATGAGTTTATATAGTTATAAAACTTAAACAATGCCACAAAACGAGGGGGATGAGGCCAAAATTTTGAAAGAATTCAGCTAGATTTAAGGGTGATTGTTAGATAGAATAAAGTGGTAGGAACCAATCATCCATCCAAGAGTCAACAAACATACCAAATCATTCTGTAAAAACTTTGGCAAAAAGTTGTAATTGTCAAGCATTTTTCAAAACTTAAATACTTTGAATTGTTCCATGTTAAGTTGCTTCATGTAGAGATGATCAGAAGTTAGAAATTTAGAATAATGTAACTCTATCTCCCCATACTTTCAATTTTTTTCTGGGGGTAAACTTTTGATTCCTACATTTTGTAAACCTTACATGAGGCTCACTTTTTTTTTTCTTCTGTCAAGTAAGATGCTCCGATTGCTACACAAGATAGGAATTATGTGTTAATCTTTTGTGTGTATTTTTTCCCTCTAAAATAATTTTGTTACTATACTTTGGTTTCTAGGGACATAGAGAATGGGTGACAGAAGTGAATGTTCTGGGCATTGTTGAGCATCCCAATCTTGTGAAGCTAGTGGGATACTGTGCTGATGATGATGAAAGAGGAATCCAGCGGCTTCTGATTTATGAATACATGCAAAACAGGAGCGTGGAAGATCATTTATCGCACCGATCAGAGACTCCTCTCCCATGGGATAGGAGATTAAAAATAGCCCAAGATGCAGCTCGTGGATTAACGTACCTGCATGAGGAAATGGATTTTCAGGTACAAGTGTATAGCATAACTTCCTATATTCCTATTCAACATAATTAAGCCTTGTCTTTAAACTTGTTTTATGCACATTTAGATATCCCACTTCCAAAAACAAAAAGGAAAGGGAGCTCGGAGAAACTAAATTTGAATTCTTTGAACATTATTTATTTGCTATTAAGATTTGTGGTGTTCACAGGTGCAGTTTATTAATGACATGCTAATTGTGTGCTCAATATTTAGATCATTTTCAGAGATTTCAAATCTTCAAATATCCTTTTGGATGAACAGTGGAATGCAAAGCTATCAGACTTTGGGTTAGCAAGATTGGGACCATCTGATGGACTAACTCATGTCTCAACAGCGGTATGGCTATGTTTATTAATCTATGATTTCATAAATAGATATTGTTAGCATATGCATATAGGAAATTGCTTTTGATCTTTTCAAGTGAGTATTTACATGTGGAAAAAGAGAAAATCAACATAAGAATAGGGACCTGAATCTTTAGCTGTCTGCAGATTTAATGGGGCTGAATCATTTGATCATGTCAAATATGTTATCGTATGAATAATGATATATGTATATAGTAAAGGAAATCATAAGGATTATCTTGGTTTCTTCTGATACCTGTCTATTAGGTAAAAATATAGTTCATTTCTTGACCATAAAAAAGCATCCAATCCATGTTTCTCTTTTCATCTCATCACTATTATTTCCAAACAGCAAAATCCAAGCATTTATAAGTGGAATCCAGTGATTCAATATACTACTTGTTAACATATGGTTATTTATGCAGGTTGTAGGAACACTAGGATATGCATCTCCTGAATATATTCAAACTGGACGTCTCACATCAAAGAATGATGTATGGAGCTATGGTGTCTTCCTCTATGAACTCATTACTGGCAGGCGCCCTTTAGATCGAAATCGCCCCAAGGGTGAGCAGAAGTTGTTGGAATGGATAAGGCCATACCTATCAGATGGAAAGAAATTTCAAATCGTATTGGATGCAAGACTTGATAAGAAACAAATTTTCAAGTCAGCCCAGAGACTTGCTATAATAGCTAACCGGTGCTTGGTCAAAAACCCAAAGAGTCGCCCAAAGATGAGTGAGGTATTGGAAATGGTGAATGGAATAGTAGAATCTTCACCCAGTGCAAGTCTACAATTACCCTTGAAGAGTGTGAAAACATTGGAAACTTCCCAGGACAGGGAAGTAAAGAACAAGAAAAGGACCATGGATCAGAAACCTGTAGAAAGTTGTTGGTTTGTTAGGATGTGGAGACCAAAGCCTGTAAGATCATGTTAGTTGGAAGCAAAGCTTCTTCATGATAAGCAAAGAGCTCATGCATATTTCTCAGTGCCTTGCTGTTAGAAAACATGTCCAATCTTTCCACCTCCTCTAACAATGTTTATGAATCTGCCATCATATGCTACTTACCAAATACTATATGTGCTTATCTTGTCAAGCTATTTGAGGAAACTTTCAGGGATGCTGTTCACCAAGGTTAGGGGAATGATTTGCTTTCTATGGATATGCTATAGGTATATTGGTTGAGCCTGATGCATCTGTTTGTTCCAGTTCTCAGAGAAACCATAATGCTGAAAATTAATCACTGAAGTGAAATGGTTGTAAAATAGTTCAGGTATACTTATAAATTAATATCTGTATTTACATCTTGTAATTTTACTCCTTTCAATTAGAGCTCCCTAGAAGTTTTGTAGAATCTTCAAATGCTTAGAATGCACGGATGATGATGATGATTTGAGTTTATTGATCATTGATCATTGTTAATATTATCAAGTCATGTATGTATTGTCACATTATCATATAATAATAGTTTATTCAAGAGAATATCTGTTTGAGACATGATTTTGTGATTTTCATTAACACTTGAAGGTTGATAATCTGCCTGTTCTATGTCTATCTAATCTGCCTAAGAAAAACATTAAATTCTCAATGGTTGTCTGATCTTTATTTTTAACCTTTATCTTTTGAGTAATGATATTGGGACACCAAAAGTTGACACCAACTTTTGACACCATGGTTAATTCAGTATATTGGTTGGTTAATTCACTTTTGACACTTTTGGTTGATTAACCAACCAATATACTGAATTAACCATGGTGTCAAAAGTTGGTGTCAACTTTTGGTGTCATAATATCATTTCTCTATCTTTTTACCGTTATCTTCTGATCTCCCCTTGATCTTACTTTTAACCCTTGATCTTACCTTTATAAATTATGTAATAAAGTATAAATTTGAAGATTTAATTGTGATTTTTATCGATATAAATATTTTTTATATTATTAATTAATCATAAATAATTATATTATTAATAACTACCACCTCCGGATTCAATTATAAGCAAAAATAACTAATTCCACACTTATTAAGGAAGTTAGTTAATTTAGTTTAATTGTCTTGATTTATGTATAAAAAAAAGTTATAATTACTAAACTATCCTTTAATTGTCTCGGGAATATGCAATGCTCCTGAAAAAGTAAAGGGAGAATTGATTTGATTGGTTAATTTTTTTATTTTTTAAATACTTACATTAAATAGAGTTAAATTGGTTGGATTTTACTTATATTTGAATACAAAAAATATAGGGTTTTTTTTCTTCTTATAATCGAGTCCAAAGGTAGTACTAATATAAGTTAGTTTTAATTCTTGTCGAGTCAGTGCATTTTATTATATACACAAAGGCATTTCCATCAATCGCAGGCCTATGCCAACGTCATTACATATGTGATTCTTGCGTACTTGTAGCTTCTTTATTAAGACAATCCCTTGAATTAGATCATACATCAACTCTTGACTAAGTTAGAAACTTAGAATACAACCATTAATTCTCCCCCGCCTAACAATGCATGGGAAAGGACAGGAGTAGAATTATATTTGACCGATTGGAATAGGACAAGAATTTTATGCACAGTCAAGTTAGAGTATTGACCAATATTTTAAAAATATTAAATCATTGAAATTTTTAGATTATGATGCAATAGATTTAATTAATTATTAAACGAAAAAACTTAATTAAAAGCATAATTAATTCATGATCCGATCAATTCAATCTTCCAGCCAAATACAATTTTTAAATTACAAATGACAATACAAAAATATGTACATGGGATCAAACAAATACATGAACGGATACCGACTTGGCAACACTTCATCTCCACCAACAACAAAATATTATTGTTGAATATCCATCATTGATGCGTCAGATATCTGAGATTAGATGACATGTGACCCAATTGAGTCAAATATATGAAGATAAGGCTGCGTGCTATCAATAAATTGTCGTGTTAATGTTTTTTCCCCAATAATCAAATTAACATTAGTTCAAATGAAAGGAGTTCAAGTCTTTTAAGCATTTTATCAAAAAAAAAAAAAGTCTTTTAAGCATAGAGTTGTGAATTTAATTCTTGAATTCATATGTATGGAAAAAAAAATATTGCTAAAAAGCGTCTCACTTAAGTGTTTGATAATATTTGAGAGATTAATCTTCTATGTATAGAATGAAATTGTATTCTAGGAAAAAAAAATCAAATAAATGACTATGTGGCAACTTGAGAGAATACAAAATCATATCCATATTATTGATTTTGACCTTTACATGACCAAGAGTTTTAAAAAATTAAGTTTTGAATGCAATCAATTTGATATCCGGTATTTGGTGCCCGCCAATGCAGACCTCACAAAAAATACAAAGATTTCTTTCATTAGAAAACGAAATCCACAGAAAATGTGAAAGAAAAAAGAGATTGGATTCTAGTATTCTAAAAAACTAGTTGAGATCGAAACCTTTACGAGTCTCTGAGATAAGGAGAAGTAATGGAGAGAAAAAGTAATCAATATGGTGTGACATGGTTGATAGATAACCGGGCAGGACCGGCCCAAGGAAGAAGCTGATAAAGCTAGGGTTTTAGGCCTCAAAAATATATATATATTTTACTACCTATTATAATAATATTTTTTATAAAAAAATGTTAAGAGTCAGTTGTACAAAAGGTTGAGTGAACAGCGGTACAAGAGACTTTTTTATTTTCCTCATTTTTTGCTCATCTCTCATATTTCTATCTCACTCACATAATGGCTCATTAATAAAATAACGTTAATATTTTTTAGTATTTTGCTATAAAAATTTGAAAAATGATGCTCTTCACTCATGACTCATCACTATCCTTGTGTCTCACTCATCTCTCCTACTTTGGCCTTTCAGATTGACGATGTCTCAACAATGATTAAGTGGACTAGCTTTATTATTGATTGAAAAAGAATTGTTAAATGAAATCGATTACAATAATTTAATAAATGATTTTGCATCCCAAAAAGGACGAAAAATAAACTTTGAATAAAAATATAATAATTTTAATAAAAATTTATTATTTGTTTTAAAAGGCCTTACTTTAGAGTTCGCTTTAGACCTCCAAAAGTGTTGGGCCGGTCCTGTAACCGGGTCCCTTAAACATGTGGTTAAAGGTTTGATTCCTAACTCATGTGTACGGAAGAACATTTGAACATTTGTTGGAAGAGGTCAACTCTTTAGATGAATCTCAGTACCTCAAGGGATTGTCTCTATGGCTCCTATCCGGGGGATATAGGGTTCACCCAACAAAAAAAAAAAGTGATCAAGCATATATGTATATATGTTTTTTTGTTTATTTATTTTTTATTTTTACCAAAAACAACTTTTTAATCAAAAGTTATTTTTTACAGTATTTATATTATAAGTTAGAAACGATATCTTTTAAATTAAATAAGAAAAAATTCCTATTCCTCACATCTAATTCTCAAGCAATAAAATGGATTTACTAGGTTCTAAACATCAATGTTCTGAGAAAGGAGGGTGATTGGATGACTTTGTGGAAGCTGAAGGTACCTCCGAAAGTTAGAGCCTTTCTTTGGAGGCTTTGTCGAGATTGTATTCCCACAAGAATCCGCCTACAAAGTAAAGGAGTTCACTGCTCTAGTTTGTGTGTTATTTGTGATTCTCAACTGGAGAATAAAAGGAGTGATGCCAACAATTTTCGCAACCCTTCAAGCATTGGAGAATCACGGTCCTGTGTCCATGAAGGTGAGGCACTGTCCGCACTGACACTGTTAGTAGCTTTGAAATGGGCCTCACCGCTTGGCTTCAACAGAGTGGTGTTTGAGACAGACTGTCAAATGGTTGTGAATGGAACTAATAATCCTAGGCAGGATGTTACTGAATTTGGCCAGACTAGAGAAGACTGCAAGCACTTCTTTTCCGCTTTTCCAAGCTTTAAGCTTGAGTTTGACAGGAGACAAGCCAATAAAGTTGCTCATGCTTTTGCAAGGATGCCTATCATTTATTCTAGCTCCGGTGTTTTTTATGTTAGTCCAAGTTGTATAGATTCTTTGCAATGAAATGAAGTAGTTTTGCTTTTGTCAACAAAAAGAAACTATTGTTCTAATTTCTAAGGATAATAATTAAAAAAAAAACTTTTATTGGAAAGCGATATTAAAGTGGTGTTTTAAATAAATTAAAAAAATAATATAATTAATTTTTAAATAAAACTTACTCTTTGTTAGTTTTTGTGGCTCTTTGCCATTACCCTTGAGACAATCGCTATCGAAATTGATGATAAAATGAGAGTTTCTTTCATTTACTCGCTTAAACTAAGGCTATAATTGGATCAGTTTGCATTATTTTGAGTAATTTAACATGAGATCCAATTAATGTTAATTAGATTAGATTGGATTAGATTTTATAAAATTTATGTATGAATTTGATCTGAACCAATCTGATTAATTTAGGGATGGTTCGGATGAACTATTAGATTGCCCTATTTATTTAAATTTTGTTTAATTTAATTTTTGAAAAATAGAAAAATTCTAAAAAAAATATGAAAAGGTATATATAAAAATTAATACACTAACATAAAAATTAACACTTGTAACAAACTCATATTACACTTGAAAATATAACATATTGTTAGCAAATTCATAAGAACGAGACATTAACAGGTTCATAAGAACTAAAAAAAAATCCAAATTTCCTAAACCAACTCATGTACCAATGGGCCTATTGGGAACTTAGGGTGGCTGGGGGATTGAGTGAGATGACGAGAGGGGAAGGAGACGAGACAATGAAGGGACTAAAGGTTCTGGCAAATTGACCAAATTGGTGTCATTTTAGAAATTATTTATCAGTTTAGGGTCCTTTTGAAACTATTTACCAAGGGGGGGTCGTTTTTGCCACATGACAAAAAATATTTTTTTTTTTCTGACATAGGGAAGGCGCCACTTGGACTCGCGCCTCCCACTTAAAAAAAAAAGTCAAAGGCGCCACTGCCAGTGGCGCCTCGTTTTAAAAAAAAAAAAAGAAAAAGTGTAAGGCGCCAAGCACTACAGTAGTTTTTTTTTTTTTTTTTACAAATTTGTCTCTTTTTAAAAAATATATATATTTTTAAATACTAACATTTTTTGTTAACCCATTAACCATATAATGAACTAAATTAACCAAATATTTGCACGTGATTAACCATATAACAGAATACACTGAATTAACCAACCATTTTCAAAGGATTAACCACGTGTTTTGGTTTTAAAAAAAGTCGAAATTTGTCCAAAAAAACCCATTAACCATATAATAAACTGAATTAACCAGATATTTGCACGTAATTAAACAAAAATATTAGTATTCAAAATATTAATTCAGTGTATTCTGTGGTTAATCGGTAACTCTGATGCTTCAACCATTCTATATGGTTAATCACATGCAAATATATGGTTAATGGGTTTTTTTGGACAAATTTCGACTTTTTTTTAAAACCGAAACACGTGGTTAATCCTTTGAAAATGGTTGGTTAATTCAGTGTATTCTGTTATATGGTTAATCACGTGCAAATATTTGGTTAATTTAGTTCATTATATGGTTAATGGGTTAACAAAAAATGTTAGTATTTAAAAATATATATATTTTTTAAAAAGAGACAAATTTGTAAAAAAAAAAAAAAAAACTATTGTAGGCTACAGTACGTACTGTACTGTAGCGCTACAGTACTCAAACAAATTGGGGGGGGGGAGGGGAGGCGCCACTTGCAGTGGCGCCTTACACTTGTTTTTTTTTTTTTTTTAAAAACGAGGCGGCCTTTGACTTTTTTTTTTTTTTAAGTGGGAGGCGCCAGTCCAAGTGGCGCCTTCCCTATGTCAGAAAAAAAAAAAATATTTTTTGTCATGTGGCAAAAACGACCCCCCCTTGGTAAATAGTTTCAAAGGGACCCTAAACTGGTAAATAGTTTCTAAAATGACACCAGTTTCGTCAATTTGCCAAAGGTTCTTCTAAAATTTTGTTCGTAGGCCATGGTAAATCTTAGATTTTGGGTTTGGGCCTAACTCAACCCCAAAAGCTAGCTTTTGGGGTTGAGTTAGGCCCAAACCCAAATTCTAAGATGGTATCAGAGCTATCCTAGATCCATTGTTGGGCCACCCACCATGTTATCCACGCACCAAGCCCAAAAGTGCTGGGCGTGAGGGGGTGTATTGGGAAAAACCCAAGTCTCACATTGACTAGAGATAGTATCTAATAAGAGCTTATAAGTTGAGGGCAATCCTCATCCTATGAGCTAGCTTTTGGGATTGAGTTAGGCCCAAAATCTATTAGTAAAGGTCTCAATCACAAGACCCAAGGGACTTCTTTTGTCCCAATCTCAAAACTGGGATTTTGTTTTTGATGAATAACAAGAGCTAAAGCCCAAACAACAAAATACTATAAACCTCTGGGAAAAACAAATACCAGCAGCATCCTTAAGGTGTTGGAAATGAAACTGGGAGGGAAATAAAAAAATCCTAAGATGATTATCAAGGGAAACCCAAACTTAGCTAAAGCGTCAGCGACCTAATTAATAATAATAATAATAATAATATAAACATTCAAATTGAAGGGGATGAAAGCAACTCAAGGGCAATTTCTTTCCTCCCCGTACTTTAAATTTTTTGGAAGTGCTGTATTAATGATTAATATGCAAAGTAAATAATAATATAATTTATATACCTTAGATATATATTATCTGATATTTATATAATTGTTCTACCTAATTAGAGCTAACTCCCATTATTTTATACACATATACACTCTATTTGTTTCCCTTGGACCGTTAACATACATGAGAAAGATGTCAACGTGTGTGGGACTGACATTTTGAAAAAAAATAATATATCTTCCAAACAAGGACCTTGGTCAAGGAATTAATAAAAAAAATTTTGTATTGAAAAACTAAGTAAAATAATTTTTAAAGTAATAAATATATAAGTTTCTCATGCAAATTTGTTGTTTTCTATTTTTTAACCAATATCTTTAGGACAATGATTAACATTCTCCTTATAAAAATAAAATACAAGCATTAGTAAATAAGAAGACAAAACCTTAAGAATGTAATAAGAAACTCTTATGTTACGTACTAAAATCAATTCATTAGAGTTGCTTTTTTTTTTTTACATGCCTTATTATATCATCTGATCGCTTTTACTTTATTTTAGGATGCAGTTCTTAAAAGGTCATCAATTTCACAAGTTACCTAGTATCTTTTTTTAAATTTATTTTTATGTCAATCTAAAATATTAATTCTTTATTTTTATTCGATATTATTATCTATTTAATACTATTCCAGTAAAAAAAGTTCTATTTAATACTCTCTTTTTTTTCTTATTTTTATTGGTGATTCCTATATAATAATCAATTGTTTCTACAAGTAACTATCATTACGCATGATATTTACATCAATTTATTCCGAGGATGTTTTGAAAAATTAAGCAACTCCATTGAAGTCATGACACAAAAGCGTGATCGTCCAATACTGAATTTCTGCTCTTCCAATGGAAAGCTGACCTTTCAGCCGAAGCAAAGACCAAAATAATAGAAAAATGATATTTTTACACATTTTTTTTTGACATCATACGGCCGTACCATACGGTGCCGCACAGTAACAGGCCATTTTTTTTTAATATTTAGTTTTTCTCTAAATAATTTGTTTTTTTTTTATATTTAGTTTTTTTTAGAAATAAAATTTTTGGTTAAGTATGTACAAATATCTGGTTAATCAGGTACAAATATCTGGTTAATTCAGTTAATTATCTGGTTAATGGATTTTTTATGTTAAATATGTGCAAATATTTGGTTAATCAGGTATAAATATGTGGTTAATTCAGTTCATTATCTGGTTAATGGGTTTTTTTTAGAAATAAAATTTTTTTGTTAAGTATGTGCAAATATCTGATTAATCAGGTACAAATATCTGGTTAATTCAGTTCATTATCTGGTTAATGGGTTTTTTGGTTAAGCACGTACAAATATCTGGTTAATCACGTACAAATATCTGGTTAATTTCATTTCATTATCTGGTTTATGAGTTTTTTTGAGAAATAAATTTTTTTAGTTAAGTATGTACAAATTAATGAGTTTTTTTTAGAAATAAAATTTTTGGTTAAAAATGTGCAAATATCTGGTTAATGGGTTTTTTGGTTAAGTATATGCGAATATCTGGTTAATCACGTACAAATATCTGGTTAATTCAGTTTATTATCTGGTTAATGAGTTTTTTGGTTATGTATATGCAAATATCTGATTAATCGGGTACAAATATCTGGTTAATCAGGTACAAATATCTGATTAACTTAGTTCATTATCTGGTTAATGAGTTTTTTGTTGAGAAATAAATTTTTTATTTTTTTTTTAAAAGTCAAAATTTGAAAGGAAAAAAAAAGCTACAGTAACACTATAATAATGCTACAATGGCATAGGTGTCCCGTATGATATTCATTTGGTATGTAATTATCGCAACTGAAATAATAACACCTAATTGAAAAGCCCATTTTACTCAAAATAAAATTAAAAAAAATTTGATTGATTTATTTTCTGAAAGGCAGCCAAATTGGGAGAATCCCTCACCAATCAGAGACGTTGTTTCTCCGCCTGCTTCACTAAGTAATCAATCTGAACCGTCATTTTCACACACACTCAGATTCCCAACCCAACAACCCCACGTTTAGGCACTGTTTGGTTTGTCAAATTCGCTAGCGTTTAGTGGATGACATATAACGGATAAAAAAGTAGTCCTATTTGGTAGTCATTTTTAAAATTAGCGTATAACATTTTTTCACTAGAGTATAGCGTTAGCGTTTGAGCTTATAGCGTATAGCATTTCATTTTTTTCTTCCATTTTTATCCCTACCATCTTAATTAAATTCCTCACCTATCCTTGATTATAAAATAAAATACTAACATTTAATATAGTATATAAATAAGAATTAATTTCGCTATTTAGATTTATATTTAAGATAAAAAAAGTGGAAAATATATTTTTATCTAAAAAAATAAAACTTATATAAAAATCAAATCAATATATAATTTTATTTTTATTATTCTATTTTATTTATTAAAAATAATTAAAACTAAATTAAAATTAAAATTAAAATTAATGATTAAAATTTTTAAACGATAAATAATTTTTTTTGAATAAACCATAAATAATTTAGAATAATAAATTATTATAAGTGATAATTATTTTAAAGTAAATAATATAAATAATATATATACATATAATTTAATAAAAAAAATGCAAACATATCCTTTTATATCATTTTACATTTATCAGCTAGTCCAACTGCTAGTTTTACCAAACACTTCAAATCCAATCCGCTAGCCAATCCGCTAATCCGCTATCAGCTAGCTTATCCACTATCAACTATCCGCTAGTTTATCCGCTATCGCTATCCGTTAGCTTATCCGCTATCCGTTAGTTTTTACCAAACAGAGCCATCAACCCTCATTACTGCAAAACCATTTCGAAGATTTAAGGTTATATTTGGATTAAGTTTCTGTTTTAGGATTAAGGGAAGTGTTCTAAGAGAAAAGATAAATTTTCTCTAAAATAAGCAAAAACATAAAATAAGAAACTGAGGTATATTCACTTTTAATTAGTTAAAGCAATTTTAATATCGAATCTTAACCCTGAAAATACAGCAACATTAAAACTCTTGAGGGAGAGTTTTGCTGTTCTTGTGATCCTATCCTGTTCGAGAATTAATCTCCACAGTTGTGCGTGTAGGATATCCTAAATTTTTTTAATATATTTTACAAAAAAAACTAATTAAAAATAAATACACTCTTATTTTTTTTTAATTCTAAATACACTCTTATTTTCCTCCTTTACACGTAATAGCCAAGCTTAAACTTAATCCCAAGATAAAAATGCCGCTTAAACTTTTTAACAGCGTGTGGAACTGTATATAAAGCGCGTGAATTTAAGTGCGCCTTTTTCTAATTTCTAATTTTCTTCATTATGACATTCATAAATATTCATTCAATTCAATGCATCACTCTTTCATTCATTCAATCAATCATCTATTGCATTCGTACCTTCTCTTCCTCTCCTCTCCTCTCCTCTCCTATGCAAACAAAAACTCATTTCTCAACAACAATCTCTTTTTCTTCTTCTTCTTCTTCTTTTTCCTGCTTTCTGAATTCACTTGCTGCTTAATCCAAGGTCGGAGAGTTCTTAACTATTGATTTTTATTTTTTGGCTTAATTAATTTGGTTTTTCTGTTCAATTTCTTTTTTCTGTTTACCCCTTTTCAATGTTTCGTTCCCTGCATGCTATTGGATATCACTTGGTGTTTTGTATTTGAAGTTGGAAACTTTTCTTGTGGATCATATGTGGGGTGGGCTTGTTTTGGATTGGTTGGATAGAGGGTATTAGTCAAATAATGAATGAAGTAGATGCTTGATGATGGTTTCTAATTTTCTCTTGTAATTTTTTGTGAAGCATAATATCCCCGGAGGAGGAACATATTAATTTGTTTTCCTGAAATGGTGACCATATTGGATATTTCCTTTTATAAAATAATGATATTGTTGTATTGGATGATGTTGAAACGAATTATCATTTACTCTTACAAATTCAAATTGGTAATTCCTTCTTGACTTAACACTTGAGAAGAAGCTGTATATTAATAGGCTGCTTAGGTAGCTCCTACAGGATAATATGTTACTAATGGATTAGAATGGAGTCGGAATGTGGAGAATGGTTTCACCTGGGGGGACTTTTATAATGTGGATAATATGTTACTAATGGATTAGATTTTTTGTGAATGTCGATGGATATTCTCAGCGAGTCAAAATTTAGCGTGGATTAAGTGATTAACATGTTATGTTTCAATTTTCAAGCATGAAGATGCTGGAAAGCAAAAAAGTCTAGAATATCAAGCATCAAATATAGGGCATGTGAATGATTATGTTATAAAATTTTCATGTTACAATGTTTTTTTGAACTGTTTTGATAAAGTTCAATAAATTATACCAGAAGGACAAGCTGCCCTTTTTTTGTATTAGTTATTGATCCTCTGTTCAGGATTTACTCCTCGGATTTGCATCTACGCCTCCAATTTACATCCTTAATTGTGCACTTAGCAATACCTGGTCTTATGACTGTATTTATGTTATGATTTCTTACTGATTAGCTGCACTTCATTGTCTTGGTTATACATTTGTTCCTCCAATTTCT
This sequence comes from Echinosophora koreensis, assembly GCA_035048595.1. Lineage (NCBI taxonomy): Eukaryota > Viridiplantae > Streptophyta > Magnoliopsida > Fabales > Fabaceae > Echinosophora > Echinosophora koreensis. The sequence goes on along the minus strand of JAPCYP010000012.1, from coordinate 5,919,510 downwards.
TCATCTACAGCTTACTTGTGCAGGTGTGTTCTTGCTGTTGTGGTATCATTTCAACATTGTCTGAAGAAGGTTTCAGGTTCCTTGTCTAGTTTAGTGTTTAGAGATGGCTTTATATGAAAATTCAGATGTTCTTCAGTGGGGTCTTAATATTCTTGATGGTGACCCTGCTTATAGTTCTGGATACTATAGTGGCATAATTCAACATGATACTGGCGACATCTATAATGGAAACTATTTCCATAGTCACTATGAAAACGACTGTAACCATGTAGAGAATGATGAGATCATTGCACGTACTCTTCAAGAAGAGTTTTCACAGCTAGAGATTGCCGAATGTTCAAGGTATGCACAGGAAGGTGAAGAACAGTTCAATGCTTCTGAGACTGAGCCTGCATATGATTGGCAAAACTCTGCAATGGTGAACTATTGTTCAGGAGGTATCATTAAAGGCATAAACTGCTTTGTTCTTTATATTTGGGATTTATTGTTTTACTGGGTGTTGGTTAATTCAATCAAATATTTTGCACCTGCAGGTCATGATTATAACCAAGAAGGAAGTGATGACGTAGAACGTTCTAGTCCTTGTGAAACAGGGGAATCCTCATTAGAGCTAAGTGACAATTATCCACTTGATGATGAAGTAGGGAGGAGATTGAGTCAGATGATACCAATCCCTGTATGTTTAGCCTCATTTAATTTCGTAGATTCCTTTTTGGATCAGCTATTGAAGCACTAAATAGATATATAATTAGCATCTTTTATTGGTCATTTAGGTACCAAACAGCTAATTCACCATGTTATATTTTTTTCAACTTCTAGTGATAGTTTTCTTTCTGGACTACTACATTTTCATCATATTAAATCAATTGATGTTTAGACTTTAGAGTAAATCATTTTTTCCAATCATAAATTACAGTTTGCTGAAACATTTACTCGTACAGTTCATCAGTTTTCATGCACAGTAATAATGAAGCTCATTGGTTTAAATCATCCACTCTGATACACTGGTCATTTTTCGTGTCGGTAGAACAAAAAATATACTCAAATTATTTAGTTTTCTAACATTGTGGTTTTTACAATTGCTATATGTGGTTATTTTTATTTTTCTTATAATGAATGTTATCCCTTTATTTTCAACCTACAGCCTTTCACATGGGGCATTTTTTTTTAGAAAGTTCATCTCTTTTGATTAGTTGTATGACTTGTATATTGGACTATGGTGCTTAATTTGCCTTTTCCCCCTGTTGTGTAGCATGTTCCAAAAATTAATGGAGAAATTCCTTCAATTGATGAAGCAACGTCAGATCATCAAAGACTTCTAGACCGGTATTAGTCATAAACAGTTTTCTTTCTTTGAGAAACTTAACATAACTGCTGCTATGATGTACGATTTGTTTTTTGTTCAGTAACTGAATATTTGCTATTTCCTTTGTTTTTCGTTCTCATTCAATGTTTTTTGTTTCTTTTAACCATTAAAACTTCAGTTTTTGTCACATATGGGCTTCGTTATGGGTTATTTTATCCTTCATTAATTTGTAACTAAATTAGGCTGCTTGAAAGAATAATTTATTTTAAACATTTTCTTTTATTAGACCAAAAATCAACATGCCAAATTTAGTTGTGCGAATTTTTAAACAGATTGCAGTTATATGACTTTGTGGAGCACACGGTACAAGGTGACGGTAATTGTCAGGTTTGTTGCTTCTAATGTTCACTCCTTCCCAATTTTCTGTTTAGCCATGGCAGTATACTAAACTTTGTTAATTTTAGATTGTAACTGTTGAGAAATATAAATATTATTGTGTTCTTAAGAAAGTCTTGTAATTATAATTTTTCAAGTTGGGATTAGTTTTCCATGCTCCGAACTCTGTATTTTGAGTTAATTTCATATAATACTTCTGTTATGTTCATTGCTCCCCAGTTTCGTGCACTATCCGATCAATTGTATCATGCACCTGAGCACCATAAGTTTGTGAGACGACAAGTTGTGAATCAGGTTTGTTTTCTAGTGGATTTTTATTTTATTTTTATGCATGCCTGATTTTTAATATACTCTCTTCTTTTGTGCAATTATTCTTGGATTCTGATTTTTGAATGGTGTTTTAAACCAGCTCAAATCTAATCCAGAGATTTATGATGGATACGTTCCCATGGAATATGATGACTATTTGGCAAATATGTCTGAGTAATAATCTCCCTTCCTCCCTCCCTCTCTCTCTCTCTATATATATATATTTGTCTGTGTGCCCGATTCCCTTTTGGCTAACCAATAGTCCCTTACTTCCACTGTTAATGAAACTAGGAGTGGAGAATGGGGTGATCATGTCACTCTTCAAGCAGCTGCAGATTCGGTATGGCTTTGCAACTTAATTACTCTTCAATATAACTTTTTCAGCACTTGTTTGATCATACTTCCATTTGCTGCGAGACAACATTTTTGCTAAACGTCTAAAGAACTAACTAATCGATAGTGTGACCATTTAATTTCCTAAGTCATGGCTTTTAGGTTTCAAGTGTGGCTGCTTGCTTTTAGCTTAACATTATTTTGTTACAGTCATCATTTATTATTTTTATGGACCAGATGATTGAATTTGGCTGTGGACAACCAAAATGTTGTGTCTGCTTATAAAATGGATCGGTTGTTGTATGTTGTAGTAGTGTCAACTGTCATACCCTTCATATTACAAGGGTGTTAATAAATAGTCTTTCATTTAGGCTTATGATTTTGTTTAGTTTAGCACAATATTTGGAATTAGCTATGAAATATATGCCTTCTCACTTACATTAATACCTTTGCATTTTTTTTTCCTTTTTCCTCCAGTATGGTGTGAGAATATTTGTGATGACTTCTTTCAAGGACACCTGTTGCATAGAGATTCTTCCTAATTTTGAGAAGCCAAAAGGAGGTTGGTTTTCCTTGTGATGAGTCTGAGGAGATTATTTATCTTTATCACTACGCCCTGGCCAATTTTTACCTGAGCTGAGGCCAAATGAAGGCTGATTTTTTCATCTGCTAGGACTTCCACTTAATTCTACCCTAAATTTTATTTTCCACCTTTTTGGTCTCTTAATTTCTTTAATTGTTTTGTTTTTCTTCCTGTACTTCACATTGTTTCTTGAAATCTTTCTGAACCTTGACCATAATTTGACTTTTTTTTTTTTTTATAAAAAAAGCAACAATCCCTTCACAAGATGCAATAATTCTGCATGACTCTGTAGCTTTTATATCTGTTTCTATTGTTGTGGAAATTTCTGGAAATCTGGAACATAATTGCGGAAATTGTTTGAATAAATGTTCCGTACATGTGATCATTACTTTGTATCATACAAGTAATTGTACTTATATGAATGTTTGGACCACTGATGCTTCTACCTTTGCCTCCTTTTTTGGGTTTTACTACACACACACACACACACATTATTCTATCATATAATCAACTTGGTTAATATGTCTGCAGTGATTTTCCTAAGTTTTTGGGCAGAGGTGCATTACAACTCTATCTACCCTCAAGGAGGTACTTTTACAAGTTGAAATTTTAAGTCACCCATGTTTTTGGAGATTTATTTATTTAATTTTCCATTGGGTTCTGGTTTGGCTTATCATCTATATTAACTTGCTGATTCAGATATACCTTCAAGTGAATCCAGAAAGAAGAAAAGGTGGTGGAGCTTTGGAAGCAAGCATTAGAGTCTTGGCTGGCTTAGAGACTCTAGCACACCCATTTTGGACCTGTACACTTTTCCTTGTTCAGGGAGTTAATTTATATGAAAAAAGATTCTTGCAGACAAAAACTTCACACCATTGTTACACTGGTTTAAACATTGTGTCAAAGATTGGTTTAGTTAGTGGACTAATGACATGCTTTCAAACTGTTGGTAGCTTGCTAAAAAAATGTCAACCAATTTTTAACGTACCATTAACCGGTGTAACAATAGTGTGTAATTTTGTGTGCCAATAACATAGCACAGGGCTGACCCCATATTTTGGCAGGTTCAGCAGGTTATTTTATACAATAAATTTTGTCTTCCTTTTTAAATTATAAATGGTGACGCAGTTGCATCCCATTGGCATTTTTGGATGCTCTGTGGAATTCATTACTAAGTTTTAAACCTTAATGATGGATTGATATATCATCGGAAGAGTTAACATTTATTTGTTACAGGATATATTTAACATTTAAAATTGTGATTAGACCAACACTTTATGATGTAATAATATAATATAATATATCTATGGCTGTTAAAATAAAATATTCAACAAAAAATAAACTCCGTTGCCAATATGGATCGTTCAACATAATTTACTTTTTTTTCAAACATTTTATGCCATCATTATGCTCCAACTAATTTCCTACAGAGATGAAAAAAATTTCATGATATAAATCTGCCAAATATGTGGATTAGTTGCCGTATCAACATGCATGTGTTAATTGAGGAGCTTATTGTCATGGAACTACGAGTGTCGTCAGCAAGAGTAATTTTTTTTTCTGCTATTAAAGAGTAGTCTTATTTCAATGCAATTTTAAAACATTTGAAGTAGATAACACCTTAATGGCGGTGTCCATGTGAAACTCAAAAGAAAAGAAAAAAGACAACACGTTTGAAATTGGTTATGTTTCGGTCTAGCAGAATGAGTATAATCTAGAATACATGTAGAAGTACTCTAGTCTATGGTGTGCGGAATCTTTTTTCATCTTAACGCACTTAAAGCATCTCCGATGGCCAATTTTTAAGGATCTGACTTTGGGTTCCATAACCACTATTAAGTGGTCCATACCATGTCATATCATACTTAAGAAACTCATCCAAATTTTGCTCCAATAGTAAAAAATTAAACAACTCTTAAGCAACCTACACTTTTATAATTTTTTATTTACACTCAATTTGTTTAAATTAAAATATTATTTCAAACCACACATTTATTTTCATCTTAAACAATTTGGTTGCTATAAAAAAACTGACCCACAAATAAATAAATATATATATATATATATATATATATATATATAGTCAAAATTTGGCCTTTTATTTCTGGAACTCTCTCGGTCCATTTCCCCTTTTGTTATGGTCCCTTCATTTTTCAGAAATCCCTTTTACCCTCAAAATTCGGTAGCCCAATATGAGACCCAACCAACACCATCCTTTTTTACTCTAGAACCCTCAGCACTATCCCACCCTCTCCTTTCACTCATTCCATCGTCCCTTTCCTCACTTCACACCCACAAATCCCTAACTCTGCAACACTCTATTTCGGCCATGAAAACTCAAAAAGCTACCATCTTTCTCTCATTTCTTTGACACCCTACGTCTTCCCTCAATCCTTCGGCCAAAATCTCCCACAGAGCCATCTCCTTTCTCTCATTTCTCTCCTTTCGTTCATCATCTTCGACCCCTGGTTCGGCCACTCCAACAAAGTCCTTACCTCCCTCACTCGTTCAAGCATCTCACTGATCTCCCTCAACTCTCCTCTCCCCCCATGTGATTTTAACTGATTTGATGCTCAAATCTCCCTTGCCGGCGGTGCATGAACGGAAGAGCTCACTCCGGCGCCGACACAACCACTTCGGGTTTAGGGTTCTCTATGTGTAGTGCAATCTTTCTTTCCTTTTTCCCCCCCTGAGAATATGTGATGAAAATTTTGTGTTCTTCTTCCCAAGTAGTCGTTATTCTCTCTATTTTTGTTGTGTTGGTTGTGTATTTTCTTCATTGTTTATGCAATTTAATGTGTTGGTTGCCAATATTTCTTCTTTGTTTATCTCTATAGAACCGTTCCTTACTTAGATAAGGAACTTTAAGGAACTTGAGCTGCCACCTTGGCACACTCCAGCAGTAAAAAAAAATTAAGATACGGTTCCTTTAGCTTATGGAACCAGCTAAGGAACCACCGATAAAGATGCTCTTAGGGTGGCTAATAAGTATGTGTTTGGATAAACATTTGATAAACAATGATTTTGAAAGGAATTGATTTTGTAAAATTGATTTGGTCAGAATTGAGTTTGAAGTGAAGTGATTTATGTTTGAATGTTTTTATTTTGAAAGCAAGTTTGATGTAAAAGTTAGTATAAAATTTTCAACCCAACTCAAAAGCAACTTTTTGTAGCTTCTAGTCAAAATCACTTCTGAAGGCAAAATCAATTTTATTTGACTATAACCAAACACATCAGTTTTACTGAAATCATGTTTGGCAGGGGGCAGAATCAATGCTGAAGGTTTCCAACGTGAAACCAAACACACACTAACTCTTGGAGAGGTATAGAGGGTGTGCTTCTGTTGTCTCGTGTGGGTCTCGTTTTGTTAGTGAGATTCACATATGCCCTCCATTTTTTGGTGGTGTCACTCACTGCAAATGCCTCTCGCGTCTGCTCTTTTCTTCTAGAAGGCTCTCTCTTGTTCATGTGTTTGGGTCTCTCTCTCTTTGGGTTGAACTTGGACGGAGAACTCGGATAAAAGAGTTCAAACCAAAGAGCTCGAACCAAAGAGCTTGGGTGAAAGAGCTCGGACAGAAGATCTCAAGTCAAAGAGCTCAGCTTAGAGGTTCATGGACCCTGGTGTTTACGGAACACAAGGCCATTGAATGCTAGAGTCGTTAGGTCTTAATTTTATCGTGTTTCATTCAATTTGGGCGGGAACAATATAGAATTATAAAATTTAATGTTTACATAGCACAAAAAATCGGGGTAAAATTTAAATTTGCTAGAATTGGTGACAACGACAACAATAATGATGGTCGGAAGATGGCAATAACGATTTGATCGTTATTGACAACAATGATTGTCAAAGTGCGTGACAAAGATAATAAATAATAATTATAACATATTATTTTTTATTTATATGATTGTAATTGATTATGCTAAGAATTAAAAAATATATAAAATATCTATTTGCTAATTTGATGAAATTTGTTCTGAAATTTGAAAATTCAATTCTAATATATATTCACCAAACAAAATAATTGAAATTGAGACTCCAATTTCGATTCTAAAGCACAATCTCGTTGGTTGAACTAAGCGCTTCAATCCAATTTTTAAAGCGCCATTTCATATTCAAAAGAAAAATTTCAGCCATCTTTTTTTTGTTTTTTGTTACATCAGCCATCCATTTTTCTTCTTGTGAAGTTGTTGCACATAATCTTTCTATCCAAGTATATTTTTGGAAAAAAGAATTAAGAAATATACCATTCTCATTTCTTTCTCTTATTGCATAGGAAAAAATTACGAAAATAATTATGGATAAATTGTAAATGTCATTTTATATTTTTTATTGGTTTTTTTTGGTTTCCAAGGATATATTCTACGTGCAACTGCGGAGACTAATCCCTCGAGCCGGGTAGGACCACAAGGGCGGCAAAGCTCTCCATCAAGAGTTTTAACGCTGCTGCATTCCCAAAGTCAGGATTCGAACTCGAGACCTCTGGTTAAGCTGGAAGAGATCCGTGCCATCTCATCCTAGCACTCTTGGGTAAATGTAATTTTATATATATGTCTCTTTAAGTTGAATTGTAAAAAAAATTAAAAATAAAATCATGATAAATGAATTAAATTTCATTATATGTATCTTTGGGCCACTGTAATTGGGCTTTAGGATAGTGACCGACCCATTTATGTTTATGCAGATTGGCATTTAGTGAAAAAAGATCTTTTTCATTTGTAAGAATAAAACTTGGCGAAAATTGAGGCTTTTCCTTTTTTGCAATAATGAATTAATGATAATGATACTCATTCCTAATTCCTTGTGATATTATGTTATCTACAAATTTGGTCCGTTGAAGTTGGAAGGTGTAACTGAGGCTGAGGCATGGAATCTGCCAACACTATGTTTTGTTCATCTCCACCGTTTTCTCTCCCTTCTTCTTCTGCTTCAAGAACACACCACTGGGCCACTCTACCTTCTTTTTCTTCCCCTTCAGGTATTCAATTTACCAACTTTACCTTCTTCTGACTCATGGGCACCCTCACTATCATCATTCATAAATGTATATTTGATTATATATGTATGTATGTGTGTGTGTGTCTGTTATTTCTCTTACTTAAGATAGTTTAAATTAAGGGTTTTACAGAGTAATGTATCAAGCTAACATCATATATGCAATTTTTCACTATTCTCCTTCCAGTTCATCCTATTTTTACAGTTCTGTTGTTTAATTCTCTTTATTAATTTTTTAGGTTTTCATTTACTCCCACTTTTCAAATTAATTCTTTTATGTGCTTTGAATAGTTTTTTTTTTTTTTTGCCACCTGTTTTTCTGAGACTGAGTTGGGGTGTTGGTTGCTACCACCTGCAGTTTTAATGCTCCAAGAGCAAGCTGCTCCAGCAGTTGCCTCTTCTTGGTCTTCTAGTTCTTCAGCCCAGCATTTTCCTACCTCAGTTCTTTTACAAGAGCACCGTGATGAGTATAGGCCTCTACTGCATATCTATAAGGAAGACAAGACATCCCAGGTTCAATTTTTGTTCATCAAACTCAGAGGCATCTTTAAGTGCATACAATCATATCCTTTATACATTTAAAAGACCACCTTTTAGTTTTGTAGCATGTATGATGTAACCATCCCATTTGTTTTTGCACATGTTATCAATTAATGTCCCCTTTGTTTTCACTAAAGGCAACATTAAATACAAGGCAGATGGATATGGCTTCAGTGCATGAAAAGGATAACATTGGCAATGTGGATCAGTTAGTGTATGACTTTAGGCAGCAGTTGCATCTCCGGTCTCATTTACAGAACTTGTGAGATAAACTCAATTGTACTCTCATGTTAATCTATCAATTGTAATTGCTAATTTCGAATTTTGCACACCCAAAGTTGTCTTCTTATAGGGTGAATTTACCGTCTATTGTAGATTGACTTCCTCACCAACAGGGGAAATTGCTGCATCTTCTACTCTGCAGCCTGTTACTATTGATTCAGACAGGCCTGCGGTTGGTCTGCAATCTAATGCACTTTCTCTTGCCAAGCAAGCTTTGTTAGCCTCAAAACAAGCAGCTTCAGTAGCTAAAGATTTGAGATCGATTAAAGCTGATGATGATGTTGATCCACTTCCTTTTGGGTTAGTTCTATCTTTGTGGGTCACTAAGGCATCCTTAATTCGTTTTTCCCATTTATAGGATAGTTTGTTTTGAGAATAATACCTAAAATATGCCATTCAGTCTGGCCTCCACAAGTTTGCCCGACTCTTCACTTGGAAAGAATAAAATTGTGAGGTCAACACGGATTCTGGAAAGACGATCCAAACAGAGAAAGGTACCAAAGTCAAAAGTACTTGATGACGAAAGTTACCTTGCAAGAAAGTCAGATGCACAGGGAAGGTTACGTGTAGGAAAGATGATAACGAAAGGGTTTGATCAAAATGATCCCCTGCGCATGTTCTTGTGGGGTCCTGAAACAAAGCAACTTTTGACGCTTGAAGAAGAGTCTCAATTGATTGCTCAGATACAGGTGTGACTTGGAATTCCATATTTCTTTAAATGCATGGTATGCTTTATTAAGGATCTTCTTTTGCCTTAACATGGAATATGTAACAGGATTTATTGAGATTGGAAGAAGTAAAGATGAAGCTTCAATCTCAGTTTGGGCGGGAACCGAAATTGGCTGAATGGGCTGAGGGCATGGGCCTCAGCTGTCATGCCCTGCAGACACGGCTTCATTGTGGTAACAGAAGCAGAGAAAAACTGATTAATGCCAATTTACGCATGGTAGTTCACATTGCCAAATATTATCTGGGGCGTGGTCTCAGCCTTCCAGACTTATTGCAGGTAGCCTTCACGTCCCTACTGGAAAAGTCTATTTCTATTTCCTTAATACTGCACAGTTACTATTGATATACTTAGTTTGCTATGCATGTGTTACTACTGTATTTCTGAAGAAAGAAGAGCCAACAAATAAATGTTTGCCAAAAGTTGGAGCTGTAATTGGTGGAGGGGGGGATTGCTTTGGTTAAAGGGTCTCTAATAGTTCTTTTGTGAAATGTTACAATCATAATCTTAATAACGTAATTAGCAGCTAAATCTTTTAAATTTCTTTTCTGGTGCTGTTATTATAGGAAGGAAGTATGGGTCTGATGAAGAGTGTTGAGAAGTTTAAACCCCAAGCTGGTTGCCGGTTTGGTACTTATGCATACTGGTGGATAAGGCAAACAATAAAGAAGGCCATATTTCTACATTCCAGGACAATCCGCCTGCCGGTAAGAACAGTTTGTTTATTTCTGTATAATCTAGTTAGCTAAATTTAAGCTTCCTCGTACTGAAGTGTTAATATTCATGAAATTGTTGTATGTTGACAAGGAACAAAAATGATGTTACCATTTGCATTACTCAGTTTTTTAGTTGTATGTTAGTTATAAAGCAAGCATCTATTCTATTTCCGTAACATGGAATCACTGTATTATCTCCAGGAAAATTTATATACCCTTTTGGGCAAGGTCATAGAAGCAAAGAAAATGTACATTCAAGAAGGCAATCTTCGCCCCACCAAAGAAGAATTAGCAACAAGGGTGGGAATTACAGTAGACAAGTTGGAAAATTTGCTATTTGCTGCAAGAATTCCACTTTCAATGCAGCAAACTGTGTGGGCAGACCAAGATACAACCTTCCAGGTAGGGTCGTCAAATGTCAAGTAAATATGATTTCTCCACTGCTATGATATAATTTCTTAGATCGATAAAGGGAAAACATTGAAAAGGAAAACTATATCAATATTTACACCGTTTTGAAGAGATGAAGGTTATTCAGCTTCCCATTTTAAATTGGTGAATGTCTATACCGTGTCTCTTGCTTGTGCTGATAATTGCCAAAACATATTGGTGGAAATGTAATAGCCAAGAAATCCAAAATATAATTGACAGCAAAAATCATCTTGAATCTGCGTAGTTGTTGCATTCTGTTGTGTGATGGAAGGGAACACTAGCTGCAGCCTAAAGGTTTTTTAGGGTATGGAGATGGTAGATCAGATCACAACAATTCAGTTGGAGATAAGCTTGGGAAGCGTAGCATCCTACCTAAACATAGGGGTATCAACTAGTTAAAATGAAACCAGGTGGTTCAATTTGGTTTCTTACTGATTTTTTTGATTCAGGGTTTTGAGAGGAAACCGAATCATTCCATACATTGTTAATAAACATGTTCCTCACATAATATCATATATATGCATCATATGTTATTAGTAGGATTTGAAGCACTGACTTATTATGGTTTGTGAACCATGAAATTTTGTTTGGTTTTAGGTTGATCCTGAGGCCTGACTAGACTAAACCATGAACATCCCTAGAAATATGTCACGAGTAGTGATTGGACTCATGTCACTAAACTCTATTCAGTTCCTTACCAAAGTTTGGATCATTTAAATCTTTACATGTTTATGTACCTCTGTGGCATGCCTTCTTCTCTTGACAAGGAGACTACCGACAGTCCAAAATTCTCTTGCATTGATTGAATTGATTTTTCATTTTGGGAAGGGGGACATTACAAAATCTGAGTCATGTTTTCCTATTGAGCTTGTGTGTTAGTGGCCCAGCAATGTGATTCCAGCACTGGATTTAAGCTATTGTCATACAGCTTTGGTTTTCTAGATTTCTGTTAAATTGGTCTCTGAATGTTGGAGGATGTTTGTTGGGTATGGCAACATAATGTTGCAAATGAACCAGGCATAAGAATTAACAACAATCTTCTTATAATTGCAGGAGATTACTGCAGATTCTGCAATTGAGATCCCAGATGTGAGTGTTGCAAAACAGCTTATGAGGAGGCATGTGCGCAACCTCCTAAGCATCTTAACCCCAAAAGAAAGAAAGATAATCAGGCTAAGATTTGGTATTGAAGATGGCCATGAGAAAACTTTGTCAGAAATTGGAAATGTATTTGGTTTGACTAAGGAGAGGGTCCGACAGTTGGAGAGCCGAGCGTTGATCAAGCTCAAACAGTGCCTTGTCAGTCAGGGACTTGATGCATATGTAGACTTGATCGTATAGATGAGTAGACAGACACCAAGGTTATGTGGTTCATCTTACTTGGCTGTTTTTCTGGCTAAGTTCAACAGCAGTAACTGGCTCGAGCTTTTGAAGGTAAGACTGATACTGAGCCATGGAAATTGAGGATGAACCAGGGTAACTAATGGCTTGGCAGTTGGAAATAGAAAATTCAATAACTTAAAAAACAAAGGTTGTATATAAAGTGGGTTTCAACACTTGGCTTTCATGATTTACTTTCCTAAAAAAAACTCAATTTTTTTTGCTTAATCTACTAATAAAAGGTGAAGATAAAATCATCATTTTAATGTTGTTATAGACTTGTGTCTTACTTTCCTGCGCAAGTCACAAATTCTGTCTGTCTCCCTTGCCCTTACATGTCCATCGACTCACTCTGAATCCTTTTCTTCAGCATTTGAGTAAATGGCTTGTATAGGGGGGTGTTTGGAAGAGCTTATAGATAGTTTATTTGGACTTTATGAAAATAAACTTAAAATAACTTGTGAAAATAGTTAGATGATCTTTCTATAAGTTTTTTTAGCTTATTTCATTTAGTATAAGAGGAACTTATGAAAATAAGTTGTTTTTTAGTTTATTTGATAAAAAGCTTATTCAATAAGCACTTAATTAAGTTGTTTACCTAAATGTGCTTAAAATCTGATTGTGATATTGACTTGGGTAAATGGCATAGCCAATTTTGCTACAAAATTTTCAATGAGCGGGATTGCTAGTATACCTCTATGTTCCTTCAAATCAGTTGCAGCCACAGTTTTCATTGTTATTTAAAATACTTGACCATCCATGTTTCATTATTAGAATCGTGTCTATCAATCAACGATTGATGTTTTCTCGGATATCTTGGCTTTTCCACATCACTAAACCAATTGAGTATTTAAGTTCATGTATTTTTAGGTGAGCTGGTACTTATAGCTAAATACTTGAGTTCAAGTACTAATCTACCCTATAAATGTTAATTGTGAAAAATGACTCACCAAGTGACTTATTAACTGCCTGTGATGTTGTTAACTGCAAAATGGGACATCTGTTACCTAATAATATGTGTCACAACTTCGAGTCAATTGTTTTAAATATGCAATAATTAAAAATGAGAGATGCACCGGATTGCATTCAATATTGTGTTGCATTTTCAGCTCTACGATGCTAGAAGGCATAGAGATTAGTTGGATTATTATTGCCTGGTTTCCATGTTTGCAAGATATTGATGTAAGTTTTTGCAATCTACCTAAACTCCCTAATGCTATTGGGTGCTTACGTTGTTTAGAAAGACCAAATTTAGGAGGAAACAATACATTGTTTAAAAAGACTATATTTAGGACGAAACAATTTTGTTACTTTACCATCTAGCATAAAGAAGCTTCCCAGACTCAGAAATTTAAGAGTAAAGACCCGAAGTGGTTTCTCAATTTTTTTCAAGTATGACAGTTTGGTCCCCAAAAAAAAAGGGAGGGACAATTTGATCCCCCCAAATTTCATAACGGGGTACAATTTGGTCCTTACAGAGGGACCAAAATGTCCCCCGTTATGAAATTTGGGGGAGCAAATTGTCCCCCATTTTGAAATTTGGGGGATCAAATTATCTTTTTTTTTTTTCAGGGACCAAATTGTCCTTCTTGAAAAATTTGAGGGACCACTTTGTGTCTTTACTCGAAATTTAAACTTGCAGCACTGCATTAAAATATTTATTTGAGGACTCATCAAGTACTGTCTTGCCAGTAAGGAGAACTAGTCAAATTGTAAGCTGGGTTTCCAGTTTCCACAATTTCCCATTGTGCAGAATATGTGTGTTAACGGACATGTAAACCATGCAAATGGATAAATACTTTTTCTAAGTTTATGAGCTCATGTCAAAGTATTTGTACACGGTCTCGATTGATTTGGATGGAGTCCAATCCCAAGAAGGCCCAAGGCACATTTGGGACTAGAGCTGAGTTTACTTTTGCATATGTATGAGGAGGGATATGCTATCTGACACCATTTGATATCCCCTATTTTAATGTTCAAGAAAGCTTTTTCTTAAGTTATACTACCTACACTTATCTAATTTAATGGATTTAAACCTTTTTATACTAGATAGATTTTTGCACACCTCTCAGTGTGCAGCAGTGTTTGCAAAAAAACATTTTTCTTATAAGAAATTCAAGCCTACAAATTATTGGTTAAGTGAGAAAGAACGCATGCACAAGCAGCTTAACACGAATTACACCCTCCTTCCATATCTTTATATTTTTTATAATTAATTTGAAACAAGGTAATACATTATGTAAGTGACACTTAAATGACAAAATGGTGTATGTGAATAGAGATGTAAAGGTGGCCTGTAAATAGCACTACTTTTGATTTTCTTGTGTCTTCAACCAGAACTGGGACATACCTTAAAGGGGAAATTTATAAAACTTTTCAAATGATGGAGTTGATCATAATCCATAAATTTTAATTAATTTAGGTTATGCTACATGAAGAGTGAAGACCCCTTATAGAAAAAGTATCCTCACACCCAAAAAAATGTGATCTAAGACAGGCTTAGCACAAGGACCCGTGAAGGGGACATCTGCTTAACTAAGATGTTCATGTCACGAAACAGAATAGAAGCTCTTCAAATTTGGCTTTTTGATATCATTTTAGGGGTCTACTAAGGGATGCAACAGATCACCCTGACCCAAATGAAGCTATAATTAAATTATTCAAAGATCAAACTTCTATGTTTTTTACTTTATGTTATAACCAAAAGAAATTAGAAGAAGAAAGAAGAAAAAGTTTTTAATTTACTTTTGTTTTCAATATGACAAAGTCATCTGAATAGAGAAATAAATATAAATATATTACTTATGGAACATTGCATGAGTATGCCTCATCCAGGAAAAAAGTCAGGTCATGGTTTCCACAAACAACATTGTAGCAAGAAGAAAAAGAAAAACTCTATTATGCTTATATCCACTAGATTCTAAGAACAAAAAACAATTCTTAGGGGCCAAAATAGGTACTAAAAATATGTAGTTTCCTCTAGTTCTGTCCATCTTATTGCATATATAAGGCATACACATCGCCGGGGCCAGCAGTTGTATCCTTCCAAGTAGGCAAAAGGGGTTAGTACTGAATGAAACATTAGCCTTTAATCCTATAATTCTTAATACTCATCAAATAAGGGATATGCTATTGTCAAATTTAACATTATACAGTTGTCTTGCATCTAATATTTAGACACAATAAGAATTTCTCCTTTTAACTTACCCCTCCATCTCAAAAATGTTTTAAGAAAAACAACAATGTTTTTTGAACATCAAATTGGGGGCACCATACGGTGTCTTTTTTGTTTTTGAGTATATTTTCGATATACGTGTATACAAAAGATGATAAAAAATAAGTGAAAGATAGAAATAAACACATACGGTGTTACACACGATATCTAAATTTTAATGTTCAAATATCATAACTCTAAGAAAAATTAACCTTTACAGTGGAGCCTAGTGTGAGAAAAAGTGCTTTATTTTTTTGGTCTGGCTGAAATATAGTACCTAGGAGGGTAAAATATATAGCAACCTTGGCCCATTCTATTTTCATATGCTTCTGACAACTAGTGGTTTGCAACAGTAACAGTCCATACTTGATCTAGAAGACCAAGAATTACTAGCTTCCTACCCAAATAGATGTCTACACTGCTATATAAATACCTAGTGGAAGCAGAAGCTACCATGTTTTCTACCACTAGATTTACTGCTATATGGTGGCAAATCAGAAGCAGTACACAAATTGCCAGAAACTCATTCAATTCATGGCAGTGAAGGAAAGCAACACAAGCCACAATAGTACTCAGCAACAACAACAACAAGAAGAAGAACAAGAAACTTGTGACCCTTGCAAGTCTTTTGGCCAGAAGTGCAGTCACCTTGTCAAGAAGCAAAGAGCAAAATTCTACATTCTTCGCCGGTGCATAGCTATGCTTTTGTGTTGGCACGAACGTGGTGAGCACTGAGCTGAGGTAGCTAGGACCTAGCTTATATATTCACATAATGCTTGGCACAGTATCATCTTTTTTCACTACAAGATTGTAACATATAAAAGGGGTACTATGTCATACTAGAAATTGTTATTGTTATTTGTTACTTTTTTCCTTATAGAATTGCATTATGTGTAATTATGTGCAGCTAACATGTGAAAGAGATTAGATCTGTTTCAATTTTCAGAATTATTGAGTAGATCTTCTTTTTCAGATGTTAAGAGTCTCTTAAAGTTAACATTGCTGCTATATGAGGTTTTAATTCATTAGGGTGCTGAGACTTATATGCACCACCATCTTTCTGCTTCACTTCCTTCAAGTTTTAAGAGTTTTTTAATTTTATTTTTTTCTGCTTCACATGATATTCAGATGTAAAAAAAATTCTGTTTAGTGGTTTGTGTGTGGTGCATAATTGCATAAAGTAACTTGGCCCTTTATACTCACAGAAAACCCTTTTCTATGGAGGTAGCAGGTCCATCTTTACAATTAATTAGTGTTCTAACTCTTGCTTCTTGGCCTATGTGATCTGTTAGTCTCTTATGCATAGTTGTTATGTTAGTTTTTTTTTCTTCCTCTTTTTCCGGGGCTTGAACCGTAAACCTACGATTCCTTTAAACTCCTTATACTCTTAGCTCAAACTAGTTGAGCTATTCTACCCCAACTATAAAATAACTTAAAATGATGTATGTCTCAAGCCTCATTTCCAGTGACAATATTGCAGGTGTCTGAAGAAATATGTTGACTTTATTTAAGAACAAAATAGCAAGAAACCATGTGGCTACCCAAATTTTCCTTTACTCTTACTTGAAATTGCCAAGCTTTCAAATGATATGGAAATTAAAATTAAATTAAAAAAAGGTTGCTAATGTGATACAGAGTGAGCAGGACGCAGCAGAGAGCATGCATAAATTATCATGCATCCCAAATATGATTATCATTATTAAAAAAATCATGATTAGTCAATTTTTGGACAATCTAATCACCATGGTCCTCGTGCTAAGGAAACATGAGACAAGATCAAGCCTGAATTTAAATTTATTTTTCTTGGGTCCATCCCTTTATAATATCCCACTTTTTCTACAATATTTAGTACCCTCAAATCCCACACATCTATTGGTAAATGTTTCAAACCAAGCAACAAATAAAGTTGAAATTAATGAAGTTTTTTGTAATGTACACAGTAACTAGTAAACGTGGTCACATTAAAACGACAAGCTTGAAAAGTTAGGAAATAAAGATAGGTTTGATTGGAATTTACGTGGATGAAATTGAATACTCTAAACACACATGGTTGGTCATGGTGTGACACAGATAACTGGTCCCTTAAGCATGTCGTCAGGGGTTCGATTCCTGTCTCATGTGTATGAAAGAGCATCCGTTGGTTTACATGGATGAAATTGAATACTCGAAACACACATGGTTGGTCATGGTGTGACACAAATAACTGGATCCCTTAATCATGTGGTCAGGAGTTTGATTCCTGGCTCATGTGCATGGAAGAGCATCTGTTGGGAGATGTCAACTCCTTAAATAGATCTCAGTACCTCGAGAGATTAGTCTCTGACTCCCGATCGGAGGATACCCAGGGTTCAAAAAAAAAAAAAAAAAAAACACATGGTTGGTCAATAGGACGGAATGACTCAGCATGATACCAATTTTATGTGTGGTTGCTTTCTCAAATCATTAGCTTTTCTTTATGGACGAGAACTTCTGTTCATCTTCACGCATCGAAAGCGAAACTGTTTTCTCACTTTCTTATCCACGATGAATTTTCAACGACATTTCCGTATGAACCTGTATGCGATGCAGAATTATATATACGTTTAACTATGAGGAGAAATTGATATTGCAAGCTGTAAAAAAATGGACAGAATCTTAGGTGACATCAGAGCAAGATAAAATTTATTGCTTTGTATATTTTATGTGTACAACATTAATGATTCAAATAGTGTTTATACCTCTTTCCTCATGGTCGTTAGATTTTGAAGGTCAAGGGAGGGAATATTTATTCTTTATCTGGATTTATATTTCAAATTTTTAAAAAGAATGAAAAAATAAAATAAGAGATTATCATATAACATTTTAATCACCATTTTTCATTTTTAGAAATTATTTTATAGTTTCTTTAATTTAGAAATGAAAAATAAGTTTTCTCTTCTCTTTCCTTCCAAAACCCTCCGTCCAAACGTACTCTAAAAATTTATTTAATATCAGAATGGAAGATGGAAAGGAAAGTAAGTGGGGAGAGCAAAACATTGTCCTGGGTCTAGTATAACATTATAGGTGGAAAGGAAAGAATTTAATATTTGGCTTAAATAAAGTTTTTTTAAAAAAAATTAAGTAATGTCACGTGTCTGGCAATGTGATATACCATTTGCCATATCACCAATTAATATTAGTTAATTAATTAAAGGTCGAGAAGTTGACCAAAATGACCGGTATTAGAAACCTTAAACTTATTGAAACTATAATAATTTTTATGAATTGTGCTATTCTTTCATCCTCGCTCTTTCTTTTGAATAGAAAAAGAACGAAAATGAAGGGATGTGGAAAAAATTAGTGGGCTCTATTATACTCCCTCCGATCCATATTATAAACAAAAAATTAATGGAACACACATATTAAGGTGGTTAATTAATCTCATTGAATCTTGTAAAAAATTAGGTTTTGTTACCCTAACTATCCTTCATCTAAAACTTCAATCTCCATTAAATAAGTCATTGAAATTTGTATTAAATAAAGAATATTTTGGGAATAATATCATTAAATGAGTCATTGAAAAACAAAATTTGCTTATATATTGGATCAAAAACCTTGGGACTATTTTGTTTTTCACTATACTCATAATACTAAACATGATAAGAAATAACTATCTATTTTTCTTTCTTTTTTTTTGGTTAGGTTTCTTTGCTTTTTATTTCTTCCATGATACCAAACATACCATTCACAAAAAAACAATTATGTACTCGCATTGTGATTGGTGGAAGTGAAGACTTGGAAGTAATTAATTATCTCCCCGCATACATATTGATGGGTGGAAGGGTACTTGAATTGACAGCAATGTGAATAAATTAGTTGATGTGCACGAACAATTGATTAAGTGTAAAAAGTAATTAAGGATGCTGAAAATTGTGAATAGACAATGGAAAAAGGAGCGTGAGAAATAGGTTACTAGTAGTAGGGTTAGCAAAAACAACATAGAGCACAGAGCATGAGATGGGGATGAGTCGTGGGTGTAGAGGGTCCACTAGGGAGACAGCGAGAATCATAATAAGAAGAAAAGCTAATGTTTGTGGGTACGATACCACCCCTTCCTCTGCCAAACTGCACTCCTGACCCCCGACCCTCGTGCGCCCCCCTCATCTGATCTTTACTTATACCAACTTTTAATTAATCCAACTTTATGAATGATATTTTTGTTTGCCTACCTCTTTATATTTGGGATGATAATTTCTAATTATTGGACTATCCCATTTGAATTTTTATTTACAGGGGATAATGCTCTTCTCCTTCTGCATGTATCCGTTCCCGTCCATATCATCTATATAGAATGGGAATGGGGAAGAAATATTCTCTATAACAAAAGTCGATATGGTGCTTTATTTTCCTACCCTACTTTGGATTCTCTCTTGCCCTCTCGTCATTTGTTGTCAAATTTTGTTGTATTACTCCAGTATACAAAGCTAATTAATTTTAAAAAAAGGATCTAAACCCTGTCCTTGTTAGATAAGGATAAATCAAGCTAAGTCAAAAATTGTGGGCACTAGAAGTTGTCTCCAAATGAAACTCTTATAGTCACTTAGTTGTAAAGTATGACTTTAACTTTGAATATAGATTTTGAATTGTCAAAGGAAGCTTGTAGACAGGAAGCTTGTAGAGTTTGAATTGTATAAGTAAGTATTGTTTGAATTGGATTTGAAGTCTTTTGCTTAGGGATTAAGAAAATTATATATTATTTTATTGTATGATGTTTGCCTATAAAAAGGCATGACCTTGTATGTTGCCATTATGAATCAATCAAGACTTGAGTGAATGAAATAGTTCTCTTCCTCTCCTTATGTGTGTGTATGTGTAGAGAGAAACTTTGATTCTGGGTGAGTTTCATGTGTTATTGATATCAATTGGTATCAGAGCTAGTTAAGTCCAGCGTCAATTTCTGAGTGTTGTGAGGAACAAGAGAGTTCTCACTGTGTCCAATTTCTTTTAGTTCATATACTTTGAGAGAGAAAGAGATATGGCAATCAATTACAATATTGTGTGGTCCGGTCTCAAACTAGATGAGAAACTTGATTTCAGTTATTGGGAGATTTTGATGTCAACACACCTAAAGGCTCACAATATTTGGAGCTTTGTTGAACCTGGATTACAAGAAGGAGCTGGTGCAACCGCTCAAAGGAGGGATCAATTGGCGCTGTCGCAAATTCATCAAGGAGTTGATTATTCAGTTTTTGGTAAAATAGCAAATGCCAAAACTGCCAAAGAAGCATGGAATATTTTTAAGTTGTCATATAAAGGAGTAGAAAAAGCCCAGAAATCCAAGCTACAATCTCTACGCAGAGAATACGAGAGGTATGAAATGTCTAGTTCAGAAACTGTAGAACAATATTTTTCCCGTGTCACAGATCTTGTCAACAAGATGAGGGTGTATGGAGAAGACATCCCAGATAGCAAGGTGGTTGAAAAGATTCTTCGCACCATGCTGATGAAGTTTGATCATGTGGTGACTACAATATTAGAGTCCCACGACACAGACACCATGACGATTGCAGAGTTGCAGGGAAGCATTGAAAGCCACGTTAGTAGAATCTTGGAGAAGACAGAAAAGACAAATGAAAAAACTTTGAAAAGCCAAGTGAATTTCAACAATATTGCAGAATCTAGCCAAAGCGCAGAAGGTAGAGGTCGTGATTTCAATAGAAGAGGAAGAGGAAACTATAGAGGCAGAGGCGGAGGAAATTTCAGAGGAAGAGGACGTGGCAATTACAACCAAGGGAGAGACAACAATTTCAGACCACCAAATCAAGGAAGAGGTGGAAATAATTTCGGGCCTACCAACCGTGGAAGAGGACGAGGTAACTACTACCAAGAAAGAAGTAACTTTAATTGCTATCACTGTGGGAAGTTTGGTCATAAAGCTGCAGACTGTAGATCCAGATTTCAGAACAACTATCAGGCAAACGTTCCAGAAAATCAATATCAAAATGTTGGTGAGAATTCAAATAGCCCGCAAAGTTTATTTTTGGTAAGCAATATTTCTGCTGAAGATGAAAATATGTGGTATTTGGATACTGGTTATAGTAACCATATGTGTGGGAAAAAGGAGTTATTTTCTTCACTAGATGAAAATGTCCGATCAGTAGTAAAATTTGGGAATAATACAAATATTCCAATTTTGGGGAAAGGCTGAATTGTTATTAGGTTGAAGGATGGTTCTCAAAACTTTATCTCTGATGTTTTCTATGCTCTTGGTCTTCATCACAATCTATTAAGTATGGGACAACTATCAGAGAAAGGTTACAACATGCAGATTCATCATGGCTACTGCACGTTGATTGACAGAAGTGGAAGATTTATTGCAAAGGTAAAAATGACTCCCAACCGCCTATTCCCTTTGAAAATTCAACATGAGAAATTTTCTTGTTTAAGTTCTGTAATCCCAAATGATGATTGGTTGTGGCATATGCGTTTTGGGCATTTTCATTTTTCTGGTCTGAATTTTCTATCACGAAAAGAATATGTTTCTGGTTTGCCTGCTGTGAATATTCTTAATGGAGTATGTGAGACTTGTCAAATGGGCAAGAAGCACAGAGAATCGTTTCCAACTGGAAGATCATAGAGGGCGAGAAAGCTGCTGGAGATTGTTCACTCAGATTTATGTATGGTTGAGGTGCCAACACATGGTGGTTGCAGGTATTTTATTACTTTTATTGATGACTTTAGCAGAAAGACTTGGGTGTATTTCTTGAAGCAGAAATCAGAAGCTTGTGATGCCTTTAAGACATTCAAGGCATATGTAGAAAAGCAAGGTCGCTGCAGAATCAAAGCACTCAGAACAGATAGAGGCCAAGAGTATCTTTCTTGTGCAGATTTCTTTGAACAACATGGAATCCAACACCAACTTACAACTAGATACACGCCTCAACAGAATGGAGTGGCTGAAAGGAAGAATAGGACGATCATGGACATGGTGAGATGCATGTTAAGTAGGGGTGTTCATCAACCGATCCAAACCGATTCAAACCGCAAAAACCGAACCGAAAAATCGAAAATCGAATAAACCGAAAACCGAGAAAACCGAAGACCGAAACAACCGTAATTTTTTATTGGATTAGATCGGATTTTGGATCCTCTAGTGAAATCCAATCCAATACAATCCAATCCAAACTGATCTATTATATACATATACTATACTATTAATTTTGAAATTATCGTATTACTCATACTTAAACATTGTTTTTCATACTTTAATGTCCTTCATTCTCTTTAATATCTTTGTTGGAATGACATTTATGAGACTATTTAGAATAAATATTAATGTCTTGAAGTTATATTTTGCTAAAAGTTTTGATGCTTAACATATATATGCTTGATTGAGTAAATAGGAAAAATATGAAATCAATTAAGTTTGAAAAATAATTAATTAGAATTTATCTGTAGTCGATTCAAGGAAAAAATAGGATAAATGAGAGTAGATATATGGAATTAACATAAAAGAACGTGTTAAAAAATATCAATAATTATTTTTTCTCAAACTCCCAAATTAAAATGAAGATTATCATTTGTCTACTATTAAATAAGTAGCAAGAAACACTTGACATAAGAAAAAAATAAAGTATGATAAAAACCGAATTATCTAATCCAATCCAAACCGCATTTAATTGGATTGGATCGGATATTTTTAAGGAAACAAACCGATCCAATCCAAACCGCACGTTGTTTTCATCATTGGATCGGATGATTTTTTAGCTCAAAACCGATCCAATCCAATCCGCGAACACCCCTAATGTTAAGAGCCAAACAAATGCCTCAGGAATTTTAGGTAGAAGCAGTTGCTACAGCGGTGTATATACTAAACAGGTGTCCATCAAAGAGTGTTCGTGACAAAACGCCAGAAGAAGCTTGGAGTGGAAGGAGACCTTCAATCCGGCACCTCAGAGTTTTTGGGTGTATAGCCTACGCCCACGTACCAGATCAACTCAGGAAGAAATTGGATGAGAAAGGTGAAAAGTGTATTTTCATTGGCTACAGCACAAATTCAAAGGCGTACAAACTTTACGATCCGGAGACGGAGAAGGTGATTATCAGTCGAGATGTGACATTTGATGAAAAAGGAGTATGGGATTGGTCTTCAAAATCCCAAAAAGAGCCAGTGGTGATTTCTGAAAATTATGAAGAAGAAGATAGATAAGAAGATCCAGCACCTCAGCCGGATACTTCTAGCAGACCTCAAAGGCATCACAGACAACCAGCCAGATTGGAGGATTATGCTGTGGGTAACGATAATGACCTATCTAATGAAGAGATTATCAACTTTGCCTTATTTGCAGATTGTGAGCCAGTAACCTTTGAAGAAGCCTTAAACAATGAGAGCTGGAGAAAAGAAATGGATGATGAAATTCATGCCATAGAGAAGAATAAAACATGGGAGTTAACAGATTTACCAGTAGATAAGAAGCCTATAGGAGTGAAGTGGGTGTACAAGACGAAGTACAAGCCCAATGGTGAAGTTGATCGATTTAAAGCAAGGTTGGTGGCTAAAGGATACAAGCAAAAGCCAGGTATTGATTATTTTGAAGTATTTGCTGCAGTTGCAAGGTTAGATACAATTCGTATGATTACCTCTCTATCGGCCCAAAATAATTGGAAAATTTATCAAATGGATGTTAAATCTGTTTTTCTAAATGGAACTCTGGAAGAAGGAGTATATGTTGAACAGCCTGCAGGATATGTAGTCAGAGGGAAAGAAGACGAAGTTTATAGATTGAAGAAAGTGTTGTATGGGTTGAAGCAGGCACCAAGAGCGTGGTACAAGAAGATTGATTCCTACTTTGTGCAACATGGTTTTGAAAGATGCCCTTTTGAGCATACTTTATATATTAAATTTGTTGATCCTGGAGATATTCTCATTGTGTGCCTTTATGTTGATGATCTAATCTTTACTGGCAATAATCCAAAGATGATTGCAGAATTCAGGGAGGCTATGATAAGCTACTTTGAGATGACAGATTTAGGCCTAATGTCCTATTTTCTTGGCATTGAGGTCGTTCAACAGAATGATGGAATCTTCATTTCTCAAAAGAAATATGCAGGTGATATTTTGAAGAAATTCAAAATGGAGAATTCAAAGCCGATTTCCACTCCAGTTGAAGAAAAGTTGAAGCTGAAGAAAGAAAATGATGGTAAAAGAGTAGATTCAACTCATTATAAAAGTTTGATCGGAAGTTTGAGATATCTGACCGCGACTAGGTCAGACATAGTTTTGGAGTTGCATTGCTTAGTAGATTCATGGAGGAGCCACGTGTTTGTCATTTGCAAGGAGCGAAAAGAATTCTTCATTATATCAAAGGTACTCTGACTGACGGAATTTTTTATGCCAGTAATAATGATGTGAAGCTTGTTGGATACACAAATAGTGATTGGGCTGGAGATATAGAGACGAGAAAAAGCACGTCAAGGTACGCATTTCATCTTGGCACTGACGCGGTATCATGGTCTTCAAAGAAACAACCAGTTGTTGCACTCTCTACAGCCGGAGCAGAATATATAGCAGCAACCAGATGTGCTACACAAGCAGTATGGTTAAGAAGAATTCTTGAAGTATTACATGAGAAGCAGATCACTCCAACAGAAATATTTTGTGATAACAAGTCTACAATTGCTCTGTGTAAGAATCCAGTTTTTCATGGATGATCCAAGCATATAGATATACGGTTTCACAAAATACGCGAGTTGGTAGAAGAGAATGAAGTGGTGATCAAGTATTGTCCCACTGAAGATCAAGTTGCAGATATTTTTACAAAGCCATTGAAGGTTGAGTTATTTTTACAAGTTGAAGAAAATGCTTGGAATGATACAAGCTTGATTTAAGGGAGGCAATGTTAGATAAGGATAAATCAAGCTAAGTCAAAATTTGTGGGCACTAGAAGTTGTCTCCAAATGGAACTCTTATAGTCACTTAGTTGCAAAGTATGACTTTAACTTTGAATATAGATTTTGAATTGTCAAAGGAAGCTTGTCGAAAGGAAGCTTGTAGAGCTTGAATTGTATAAGTAAGTATTTTTTGAATTGGATTTGAAGTCTTTTACTTAGGGATTAAGAAAATTATATATTATTTTATTGTATGATGTTTGCCTATAAAAAGGCATGACCTTGTATGTTGCCATTATGAATCAATCAAGACTTGAGTGAATGAAATAGTTCTCTTCCTCTCCTTATGTGTGTGTATGTGTAAAGAGAAACTTTGATTCTAGGTGAGTTTCATGTATTATTGATATCAGTCCTACCCCACCTAGCCCCGTTGTGCATTTGGTGCCCAACATTTCCTAATAAAATTATGATAATATTATGGGTGCAAAGCATCTCACCCACTCATATAATAAGATTATGAGAAGAGAAATAAATTTAAAAAAGAAAAAGTAATAACTATTAACTAAATTCTACTAATGAAATATATATATTTATAGTTTTTTTTTTACGTATGAAAATTCATTCCCCGGTCACCTCACTGCTTTCACTTTTCCTAACTTTTACGTGCGTAGGGTCCCATCCTTGCACCCGCCAACTACCCTTCACTTCACGCGTTTATAGATACTGATGCTTTCTCCCTCTCCCACCGACCCTTTTCCCGTTCATCGGGCAATTTATTACTTAGGTGGTGTTTGAAGGAGTTTATTTAAGTTTATTTTGACTTATTTGATAACATAAGTTCTTATACAGTGTGTTTGACAAAGTTTATAAAAATAACTTATGTCATCCCATAAGGAGTTTTTGACTTATTTTCATACGTTACTGGAACAAGCTTATGAAATTTTAACAAGTGCTTATAATCCCTCCGTGTTTTCCCCCTTCGAATTATCTCCTGCCCCTTTCTTCATAAGCTCTTATGGCATAAACTCTCATGCGATAAGATCTTATATGATAAGCTCTTAATTAAGTTGTTTACCCAAACATGACCTTATTGTATGTTTTGTTCAGACTTCTACTTCTACTTCTGCCTGTATTGTTGAAAGTAATTTTGGGTCAATATGATTTAAGAGGTAAAGATAAGTACTTTATATTTATATGCAAAAATTAGTAGTGACCTCTATTTTCAAAGAGATGGTAAGATCGCTTACTTTGTGTCTACTGTCTACACGATGCAAGTCATCCACTGCACGTGCTCCGCTAGTATGTCAAATATTTGAAGAATTTTATGGTATTTTTAATGGATTAATTTAATTGTTATACATTGATAACACAAAGATTTTTTACACATTCAACTAATCAGAAATTGATATGTTATTAAAAATATTTGACTATATCCTAACTATCTTAAAGGTCATTAATATCATGATTTCTGATTGACTAACAGTGTAAAGAACTTTACGCTGACAGTACATATCAATTAAACTCTTTTTTTTATTCCAGGAAACATACCTAGTATAAGTTACCAAAGATTTTATTACATGGTAGTTGTTTTTAAATATTTATTATGAGATTAGTCTTTGATAATATTTGATAGTTGTCTTAAATATCATACTTATTATAATGGATTTAATTGATATACACTGATACACTGTCAACCAAACAGATATTGATAAATCAATAAAAATCTGTGACTCTCATCCTAACCACCTTAAAAGTCATTCAAATCATTATTTTTAATTGATTGACAGTGTAGAAAACTTTACACGAAAAGTGTACAACAATTAAACTATTATAATATCATAAAATTTTATGTTCTCAAAATAGTTTTCTTTTTAGTACTAGACTAGACCCCACAAACATTGGAGAGGCTCCACCACCGGAGAAATTCATGTGTTTTCAAATAATTATATTTGGTTTAATTATTGAGTTGATCTCTAAACTATATGAGAATTTTCAAATAGGTCTTAAAACTAAAAAAATCTAATTGGGTCCCCGAACTTATATTACATTTTTAATTGAGTTTCTGAACTAAAAAATTTTTCAATTAGGTCATTGAGCTTATATAAAATTTTCAATTAGGTCTTGAGGATAGGATTCTATGAAGAGGTCGTTAAGCTTACTGATGTGGATCATGACCTAAAATTTTTCCCTCAAATCTGTATTTAACGTCGTAAAAGACCAAAAATGTTGAGCCAAAAGTCAAAAACGTGACATCTATATGTGCTATCACTCAATATACATATATGCATAAGTAATAAGCATCTAGAAGAAGCATTTTTTTTTCCCTTCAAAAATTAATAAACAGAGAAACAGGAGCATGGGAAAAGAGGTGCTTAATGCTGGTACGACTTGACTATTGCCTAAGGGGATTGGTACTGTACTACAAGGTAGACAAGTATGAATAGCCATAGGGGGGCCTGGTGCTTAATGGTGGCTGACACGTGCAATTCTGACAAGGTTGAAATGAAATGTGTAGTGTAACCATCGTGTTTTTTTTTTTTTTTAAAAACATTGTGCAACCATTGTGTTGAAATCACCCATGCCAAAATAGTGTCTGATATCTTGACATATTCATTTAGATTATGGTAATTAAAAATTTAATTATATTATTTATTATAAATATATATTTTTTAAACAAATCATACAATCTAAATGGATGAAATAAAAAATAAAATAACATTTTGGGACAGATGATATGATCAGTGCCACGTACCCAAAAGCAAATGACAGTACGACACTGCCCATCTCCCTTGTTTCTCTGTACCATCCACTCGCAACTTCCCACGTGGATATGCACGTGTGGGTGCTCATAAAAGTACTGCACACTTTACACACCACACAACCATGAGTCCATGATTAAATACATTGATTTATTTATACCTATTTTTAGGTTATCTTCTCCAACCACTTGTCAGTGCTGCCATAATTTCCGATCCCTTTTTCTGTTTTGCAAGTGAAAGTGTGAATGAAACAAAGTGAGTGAGTGATACCGAATGCGAAGGAAGAAAGGGTGCTACCAGTAGTCTACACTACCACTGCCCCCAATTAGCAAAGGCAGAGCATCCTTGATGTGAAGGATTGGGCTACCTTTCATGTGCCAATAAGATTTTGTCAAAAAATCGGGTCGAATCTTATCAAATATAGTAAATGTTTTCCCTAATGTTTTTATATTTATTATCAATTACCGACTACAAGCTACGGCGTACACTTTTGTTTTATTACCAGAATTATATACAATTCTTTTACATTTTTAAAATGTAAAAAATAATTTTTTTGGTTTTCCAGGGTATCTTCCACACGCAACTGCGGAGACTAATCCCTCGAGCCGGGTAGGACCACGAGGGCAGCAAAGCTCTCCCTCAAGAGTTTTAATGCTACTGCATTCCTAGGGCCAAGATTCAAACTCAAGACGTCCAGTTAAGTTGGAAGAGATTCGTACCATCTCATCCAAGCGCTCTTGGATAATGTAAAAAAAAAAATTTAGAATGATGATAATGTAAAGAGTTTTTACATTGTCAATCAATTATAAACTGATATATCATTAAAAAATTTTGACTATTATCATAATTATCATAAAAGTCACTCATATCATAATTTGTGATTAGTTGATAGTGTAAATTTTTTACATTAATAATACATGCAATTAAAATCTAAATTTAATAATTAATCTATTAATTCAATAATTTTAAGATAAAAATATTTTTCCCAATATTAAAGAATGACTCATTTAAGGCATGAAAATTTAACTAGCAATATTTTAAAAGTTAGA
This sequence comes from Echinosophora koreensis, assembly GCA_035048595.1. Classification (NCBI taxonomy): domain Eukaryota; kingdom Viridiplantae; phylum Streptophyta; class Magnoliopsida; order Fabales; family Fabaceae; genus Echinosophora; species Echinosophora koreensis. The sequence continues at coordinate 5,890,642 of JAPCYP010000012.1, read as the reverse complement.
AACCTAGCAAGAATATCTACCAGGAATAATCATATACCAAAAGGTGTATATAGTAACCATAGTTTAAGAACAAAAGAAAAAAAAATGTAGCTAAAAGAATTATAAAAAAAAACACCACTTTTTTTTTTGGGGTGTGTGTGTGTTGGGGTGGGTGGGTGGGTGGGTGGGGGGGGGGGGGGGGGGGGGGGGGGGGGGGGGGGGGGGGGGGGGGGGGGGGGGGGGGGGGGGGGGGCTACAAAGAGACAATCTGGGACATAGAAACCCCAATCAGATCACTAAACAGAAGACCGAACCAATCCATAGGAGGTCTGCCAAGCCAATGGAGACCCAAATTCTTTGATAAGCACAAGAATTGCCTTCACGGAGAGTGTAAGAGAAAGAGATGGACTAGTCTTATGCACCCATAGATGTATTTTCACCAACAATTTTTTTCTTGAGGATCCACACGATCCATTATTCAGCAGGTTGATAACTAAAGATGGACCTGATTCAATAATAAACTTTTTGATTCCTTTATTCCAGGCTACTTCAAAGTCCTTAAGAATACCGCACAACTCAGTCATGAACGCCGAGCAGATACCTAGGTTAAAAGTAAAGCCCACGATCCATGAACCACTCTCATCTCGGATTAAAGCACCACAACCAGTTGTGCTCGGGTTGCTTTTAGTAGCTCCATCTAAGTTGAGCTTCCACCAACTACCCGGCGGAAAGAGCCACCACACATAATGAATGTTAGGTCTGCTCCCCTCTATCAAAGTCCAATATTGCCCTACACCCATAGGAGAGATCAGTTTCACTATGTTAACCGTGATCAACCCCAATATTGTATCTACGCCCATGGGAGAGATCATTTTCACTATGTTAACGGTGATCAACATCAATCAAGCCTTTTACAAGAGAGCTTGTTCCTTGGCCTTTCTTTCACTTCTTCCTCACTTCACCGAAGAATACTCGATAGGATCCCAAGTTTTTCCTTTTGTTTCTCACATCCTTGATCTCTCATTCAACCTATCCGATCTACCCACACAAGAATAGAATTACACTAATGATTACACACAAATTCAATCACTCAAAAGAGTTGTGGTCTCATATCAATTTTTTTAATATATATATATATATATGGAAATGAATCTCCCATAATTATATCTCCGTTTCATGAAATTAATTCAACATATACATGGAAAAATGGCAAAGGAAAAAGGCAGAGAGGGCCAGAGGGGGAAGGAAGGATGGAAATTGATGGAAGGTACAAGGCATACCTCTCTTCCCCCAACGGCATATTGTTAATCTACGTGTATGATATGATGTTGCTCTCTGCATTATTATTTCACGGTATACTATATGATATGATTTGATGTGTTTCTCACCAATTATTGTGCCACTAATGCATTAGACGATTGCCAACCAACATTGTCCCCCTTCAATCACAAAAATGAAGCTGTCTTCGGCTCACATTATGAGTGAAATGGTACTTCTTTTGCGACTTTATATTTTTAAGTGTAACATCTAAGCAATTCTTATATTATTGAAGTTTCCTAATCCAAATAAAGGCCACCTTAGTGGCTAGTGAGCAAGCTTTGCATAGGCAAAGAAAAAGACACATTAATAATTATACAGACATAGACGTACTACATTATCAGAAACTTTTTGGTGGGAAATTTTCACCTTATATACATAAATTACTTTTTAACGTGCATAAAATTACATTATTAGAGATATGTGTGACTCATAACTTTTACACACATCAAAAAGTTATTTACATACATAAAGTTATAACTTCTCATCTAAAAATTACTCTACTTGTTAACAGGCACTACAAAATTTCCAAGATTTCTAGCTATAGTTCTAAATCTTTTGCTTTATGAACTAGTTATTAAACAAGGGGCCTTGCTACATAGCCCAAACATTTGAAGGAAAAAAAAAAAAAGTGGATGAGATTTAGTTGTGGTGGAATTCACTATTCATGTCTATTCTATTAAACATTCATCTGGTTTAGATCCATGATATGTAATCCGTGCTTATTATTTTTTCCTAAAAGCAAGTTGTTCCTATTTATACGTGGCTAATTGATGGCATAATTAAGTCTTATCCTGTAGCTGAAATTTCTGGCTTTCTCATCATTCATGAACATGATAGTTTGTTTTTGCTTAGGGAAACCAAAGCTGGACTTTTGAAAGTTTTAAACTTTTGCTTTATGATCATATATAATTGTCAAACAATATCTTTCCTTATATGCGGCTAATTGTTGACATAATTAAGTCCTACCCAAATGCCTATGAAAATTCTGGCTGTCTCATCGTTATGGACAAGGTAGTTTGTTCTTAGGGCACTATGAACCTAAGCTCAACTATTACGCATCATTTCAATCAGACATTTTGTATTTTTCCCTGCCTAAACATAATCTATCTTCTAAGACTTTATCTGCAAACTAATATATAATGATAATAAAAAGGTTTATATACAGTTCTTAATAATTGAATATGTCCGAATACAATACTTTTAACTATTATATTTATTCAATTCCATTTTTTGGTATATAATATATGATAACAATGAATTACACTCACATGTGATACAATATCCTGGACAGACATCAAATTCTGAGTGTTAAAAAAAAAAAAAACATTTTTGTATATAGTCAATCTAACCTAGATACAATATACATATATTTAATGAAAAAAAATTGGGTGTGGCTATACTTTGTCGCACAAAAGTTTCAACTAAAATTTTGACATGATAGAGAAACACATAAAGGGCAAATTTGCATCTCATCATACATGAAAATTAAAAGTGATTGAGGACCCATTACAGTTGAGTATCCATGTGAGACTGCCTCTCAAAAAGTTATTAAGTCTAGTCAGTAGCACCCTTTGATAAGCCCCAACTATCTTTGGTTCAAATCATGTCTCTAAACATAACAAATCTTTGGCACAAATCATGTCTTCACTCTTCAACATAGAGATAGATGCCCCCTACCTGCCCCCCCCTTCCGTTCCTTCTATCTCCCAACCCTAAGCCTATGATCTCGTGGCTTGCTTTCCTTTGAGGGACATCAACCCTGCTTCTCCTGCATTTACCAAAGTCCCATCACTTAGCATGTGAGCTGCTTAATTTGACTCGAAACAAATATTCTAGTCATTAACCCACTAGGATGTCATATGAATAAGACACTTTTGTACCTTTTTATTTTCCTAAACTTTTAGGCTTAATCATATGCACAAGGGCTTGAAGATGACGGGTGAGACAACAGGAACGGAATAACCAAAGGAAAAGGAAAGAGACAACAGATTTTTTAGAAAAACTCTACATTCTTTTCATCATTTTATGATCACTATCACTATAAAAATTGTTTCAAATTGATTCTGGCAATAAAATCAGAAGAAAAAAGTGTCAAGAATAAATAATTAGGAGTAGGCCTAATAAATGAAAAATGCCGAACAGGTTTGCTTTGGTTTCAAGGCCCATTTACAAGCATGAGGATGTTGGCCTTGTTTTGTAATTGAGGCGATGCCCGAGCACAACAGAGACAACGAATCAATCGTGAAACCTAAGAAGGATTCTGAGTAATCAAATTCAGCACTAGTAAGTTAGCTCACTTTGACAACTCTACTTTTGACAAAGATCATTTGCACTTAAAATTAGTTTAAACGTTGAGTTTGATGTTTTCCTATCCCTCTTGACACCCCAAATTTTACTTAAATAGGAGTGACTCTGCAATAGGGTGGAACCCAAATCAAATCACAAGCAATAATAGAGAACTAATATCGAGACATCACTTTGAATTGAAACCACCTAATTGTTCCATTCCAAGTCAAAGCAAGACCAAGAACGATAACGTAGATTGCAGTTATATATCAAGGAAGCAACAAACTTGGAGTTATATATGAATGTGCACAGAATAATTTTAATATCCACAAAAATTCTTATGGAACAAAAAAGTAGTGTAAATTTGTGTATAACTATAAAATTTAGTTTATATAAGGTGTTGGCACTTGATAATTGAGCACGACAGTTTTAGAAGCTGTCGAGTTATTATACAACAAAAACTATAAATAATTCTTTCCAACTTTCGAAGGGAGCTCACACCTAATGCTGGCCATCTGAAACAATGCCTTTCACGAAGCAATGACAATAATAATCCAGAGGAAGTATTGGAGACTTCATAAAAAAATGAGAAGCGCATAAATAAGACAGCACTGGCATTTAAAAATAAACATACAAGTTGACCTAACTGTAAAGATCATCTTCATCAGCTCCACCAGCAGATGCAAATGGGTCAGATGCAGCAGCAGCACCACCACCACCACCAGAGCTGGAATCTGCAAACCTGAACTCAGTTCCAAACCCTCTTGACTGCTGTAATGTTTGGGCAAATGCCTGGTACTTGCGAATGTCAGCATCACTTACGCTCCTTCGTGCATACTTCATTGATTCCTCAAAGTGAGCTGCCTTGATTTCTGCTACATCATCTTCAATATCCTCTTCCATGGCCTCAGGGTTCTCTTTTCTCCTCCTTTCTCTCTCAATGTCCTGCCAAGAGAAATTGGAAACGAGAAAAATAATAAAATAAGTCCAATTTTACAATAATTTCTATAGTTGTCAAGGGACTTGGTAAATGGAATACAGGAAAAAAAAGGTGCCCAGAACTGTACCTTCTCAATGTTCTCTCTTATGGCATACTTGCATGCACGCTGGCAAATTTCAGTAATATCAGCGCCACTAAAGCCTTGAGTATACTTAGCGAGTGCTCTAAGGTCGACATCTTTTGAGATGGGAGATTTTCTCAAGCAAGCTTTAAATATCTGATGACGGGAATCCTCATCTGGGAGGGGGATATAAATCAACTGGTCTAGACGGCCTGGACGCAAAAGCAGGGTCTATAATGTCTGGTCGATTAGTGGCCCCAATGATGAACACGGTTTTCTTTGCTGACATCCCATCCATTTCTGTAAGCAGTTGGTTCAAAACCCTATCAGCAGCACCACCAGCATCTCCTACACTGCTGCCTCTCTGCAAGATAAAGCAAAGAAAAATACTTGAAGTCAATCTCAAGCAACCGGCAAAGATAATAACATTTGCCTAAAGGCATCTTCTCTGTCCAATATATTTAAAATGAATACATAACATGTTTCAGAAACCAAAAAGATTTGCCCGAAGTCCAAATCATAGCTTTAAGTAACCTTGATTGGTACAAACCTGAGTTGCTATAGAGTCAAGTTCATCAAAGAATAGGACACATGGAGCAGAACCACGTGCCTTGTCAAAAATTTCCCTCACGTTGGCCTCACTTTCTCCAAACCACATGGTGAGAAGCTCAGGACCTTTGACACTGATGAAGTTGGCTTGACATTCATTGGCAATAGCTTTTGCCAAAAGGGTTTTACCACACCCCGGAGGACCATAGAAAAGAACCCCCTTTGAAGGCGACATTCCGAACTTCTCGAATTTTTCAGGGTGTTCCACTGGATATTGAACAGTCTGCAAAAGAGAGGAGTATTAAAATCCAGACGCAGATGAAAAGAAACAAATGACATAATACAATGGAAGAGCTTCAATTACCTCTTGGAGTTCTCTCTTAACATTTTCAAGACCACCAATATCTTCCCAGCTGACATTGGGCACTTCGACAACCTGGTTCATTAGCAAAGTTGAAGTTAGAGATACATCAAACTTTGGATGGTGTAGTCACAAAAGGTGGTAGTCAAAAGAGTGAGAACATGAGAACACAGAGCTTAACATGGATAAAATAAACTTCCAAAACTGCTGATAAAATACTTACTGTTTCACGGAGAGCAGAAGGATTGCTTGATCCAAGAGCAGTCTGAAAATGCTCATTAGTCACTGCCATGGAGTTCAATATCTCAGCATCAATTGACTCATCTTCCAAGTCAATCACATCCATTTTCTCTCTAATACATTGAAGTGCAGCTTCAGTACACAAAGCAGCTAGATCAGCACCTACGTAGCCATGGGTGTCTTTGGCAATCCTTTCTAAATCAACCTGCAAATGACACAATGAACAAAATTCTTTAAGAATTCAGAGCATTTAAATCAAAGCATCACTTAGTAGGAAATGAATTTCGATATTACATTTTCGGCAAGCTTCATATTCTTAGTATGAATTCGAAGAACCTCAAGACGCCCAACTTCATCTGGAACACCAATATCTATCTCCCGATCAAACCTTCCAAACCTCCTAAGGGCAGGGTCAATGCTATTGGGGCGATTAGTGGCTCCTATAACAATAACATGTGCACGTGATTTAAGTCCATCCATGAGGGTCAAGAGCTGGGAAACAATCCTTCTCTCAACTTCACCATGAGTCTTCTCCCGCTTTGGAGCTATCGAATCTATCTCATCAATAAAGATGATGGACGGCGCATTCTTCTCTGCTTCCTCAAATGCCTTCCTCAGATTGCTTTCACTCTCACCAGCCAGTTTTGACATGATCTCAGGGCCATTGATGCAGAAAAAGAAGGCACCAGTTTCATTTGCCACTGCACGAGCAATTAGAGTCTTGCCTGACCCAGGAGGTCCATACAGCAGAATTCCTTTTGGTGGCTTAACACCAATAGACTTGAATAACTGTGGATGCCTCAGTGGTAGTTCCACTAGTTCCCGAATCTGTGCCATCTGCTTTCTTACACCGCCGACATCATCATAACCAACCTCATCTAACCGATTCTCATCTTCCCTTTTAACAGGCTCTCCTTCGCAGAAAATCTCAGTGTCTGGGGCAACAACACAGTACTCAGCAGGGTCAGTTTCAATAACCTTGAATTCTACACTTCTCATCCCCCCTCTCACAAGGAAGAGGTCGCCCTTCCTCACTGGCCGATATGCCTCAAGGAAATAAGCTGCAAAAATAAAACTAGAATCAGTATTCAGAATAGATTAGAATGCAACAAGCTTATATGTCAATGGGTGGAGAGGATGCCACTTTTAATAACAGAACAAAGTCCTACTATGCCCTGCTAGCACCTTAATCACTTGATGGATGGTAATACTTCTCAGTGAAACCCCCATGTTTAGTGTGGAAACCTTAATAAACTCACCCTAGATATTTCCACAAAGAGTAAGAGATAGTTTCTTTATTTATGTATTGAGCTAACTCATCATATTGACCCCTCCCCCCTCCCACCCCCTCTCAAAAAAAAAAATTTGTCAGTGAGCAGGATCATGGTGATTCCTTCTCTCCAACCCACTATTTATTGGCACTGAGCAGCTTTGTGCTTTTAAGTGGTGGTGTAATGTTTGAGAAATCAAAATAGTAACTTTTTCAAAAAAAAAAAGAGTATTCTTCTGAAATACAATTGAGTCATTACTGTAGATGACAAGCATAGCAGTATAACAGATGTTATCCCAAAAAGGAAAAAAAAATGTTATCATTAGAAAATGATAAAATGAACTACTACTCTTCATTTTTCAAGCCGTCCCTGATCAAAGAGGAGGGTGTAGATGGCTAAAGACAAGTACCAAACATGAAAAGCCTTTGTCCATCAAACACAATGAAACAGTAACTCACGTTTTAAGTATGCATCAAAGAGATTTCCCGTCACCCCTTCAATAGTATCATCCACAGGAAGAATGTGGACTTGTTTGCCATATTTGACATTAGGACACTGATGGACAGAAACAACATCTCCGAGCCTAACCCTAAGGTTGTTTCTGACAACCTTGTTCATTCTTATTTTTGGTTCCTCACATGTATCATCAGCAAGTGCAATACAGACTGTATCTCTCCTTTTTTTCCCCTGAAGACCAAAATCAACAAAGAAACATGACGATTATATAGGTAACAAGTTAGCTTATAATGGCTCAAACTTCCACTAAAGAAAAAATGTTTAAAAAAAACATAACAGCACATAATATTTGTTATCGAATGGTCCCTTTTTAAAGTCAACTTCCACTTCAGCAAAAAAGAAAAAGAAAAAAAAGAGAGGCTAAAATATTTTTGGTCCTTTATCTTTTGGGTAAAATTCATTTTGGTCATTTATCTTTAAAAAAATTCATTTTAGTCCTTTTTGTTTCAAAAGTGACCCAAAATGGTCCTTTCCGTCATCTCCCATCCGAACTCCGTTAGAAACCAGTGACGTGGCACTCTTCTTCTTCTTCCTCCCCCAACCGAGTCTTCTTCCCCAAAATGAAACCCTAGCCGCCTCTGCTTGGTGACCACCACGCACCGTCACCTCAGAACGCCGCGAAGCCGCCGCCTCCTCCGCAACAGCGTTGCCGTCCGCCCATGCTCGCCACAGGCCACCTCTGTCAGACGCACGCGATTCCCCTCCGTTTTTCCTCTGCTTCATTCTGCTCAGAGTCTAAATAGATCTATGTGTTGGAGTTGAATAGCAAATAAAAACTGAAGGTTTATCCCCTGCGTTTTTGTTAGATTGAGATTATTTGTTCCAGATATATTGATGGTCGTCTTATTGATGGTTGTAAATAGATGTGTTCCGATGTTACTGCTGAAACCACCAAAGTCGCTGCCGTATGACGTAGCCGCCTCTGTTCAAGCCTCCTCATCACCGCCTCTGTTCAAGCCTCCTCATCGCCACCTCTGTTCAAGCCTCGTCTTCGACGCGGTTCATGCAAAGGAGGAGAGGGAAACCAAGATTTACAGTGAGGGGGAGAGGGACACGAGATTCAGGGTGAGGGGAAGAGGGAAACGAGATTCATTGTGTGGGAGGGGAGGGAAACGCGATTCAGAGAGGTGTGTGGAGAAAGGAATGAATTTAAGAGTGTGGGAGGGAGAAGGAACCGAGATTTAGAGAGGGAGAAGAGAGAGAAAGGTGAGAGGATTAATGCCTAGATTCCAGTGAAATTTGCAGATTCCGGCGGATCTCTGGCTGACATGAACGGACGCTAGTAACGGATCTGATGGAAGGACCATTTTGGGTCACTTTTGAAACATAAAGGACTAAAATGAATTTTTTTTAAAGATAAAGGACCAAAAAGATATTTTAGCCAAAAAAAAAAAAAAACTTTTTAGTCCTTGCAAAGTGGATGAGTTTGGATTTTGATCCATACACTTTTTTTTTCCTGTGGTTTTGGTGTTTGCAAGTTCAAAATGTTTCACTTTAGTCCTTGCCGTTAGTGTCCCATCCGTTACGTGCTGACCTAGCTATTGGCGCGTCACGTCACGACGTCAACACTTAACGGATGGGATGCCAACGGCAGAGAATAAAACCAAACATTTTGAACTTGCAAACATCAAAACCAATAAAAAAAAAACAGTGTAGGGCCAAAATCTGCTCAGTTTGCAGGACAGAGAAGTTCATTATACCAAAATAAAAGTACAGTAGCAAATCAAAACATTAAGGAGTTGTCATAATAGAATGTTGTCTCTTTCAAGTAACAATAATGAGCAATACAAATGCGTCAAGATTAAAGCTATCTACCTTCTCTTACGCCAAAATCCTAACTAATAACACTATAAACTGAATTTTTAAATATAATTAATTACCTTGATTAAGATGGTGTCGCCACGGAAGAGCTGGAGCTTGTCCATGGTGTCAGGGTGAAGCGCGACGACAGAGTTGTCATCGTTGACGGACTCGTCAACAACAAGCCGATTTGGCGCTTTCTTGCGCTCCAAAATCGCCGTAGTAAAGTCCCTCTTCGTTCCCTTATTATTACTGCAAACACAGACACATTCATGGAAATGGAAAACAAGGAATGAAGTAGTAGTAATGAGAATGAGAGTAGAAGATGGATCGCAAAGAAATGGAGATCTTACGCATCTGAGGATTCAGCTTGGCTCGCCATTTTGCTTTGCTATGCTTTACTCCGCAGATGAATGAATGGGTTATGGGTCTGAGTGGTTAATGCTTTATTGCTTTTGCTGTGTTGATATTTATAAATTTGTAAAAGTGGGTAATGGGTTAGCTTAGCTCCGTTTCTTGTTAGGAAAGTAATGCCTTTTGTTTTTTGTTTTTTGTTTTTTTTTGTTTCCTTTACTTCCGATTAGGTTATGGAATCAAGTCTTTTGGTTCATTCGTATATCCTACAACAATTTAGAATTGCACAAATCGTAACAAGCTAGTGTAATTAATCTGCTTTCCTTATTTTTGTGCCAAATAATGATTAATTTGTTTTTTTACTGAAACGAATATTCATTCATTCAAATTAGTAAAATACATCGAAAATAATACAAATTCGACTTCGCTAAAAATCGAAAAGGATGAATCTGCGAACAAACTCACAGCACCCATGTTAATAGCATAACATGGCAAAATGCCTACAAATGTGACAAAATCAAAGTGATCGGAATACCTATGTCTCCGGATCTTTAACGTTGACGCCCAAGTCTTGATTGAATATGTAATGGATCAAAGCTGATCTACCAATCTGAACCAAACGAACACCGCAACAAGAAGGGAAACCAAACGACGCTGCAACAAGACGACGAACAAAACACCGCCGCACGCAGACGACGAAAACACGAAAGAAAAACCAGATCTATATGAAACAACCACTTATTTAGATAAAAGGAGAGAAAAAACGATGTAGAGGGGTGATTCCAGGCCAAAAGATAACCCAAAATCACCCCATTCCGGTGGATGAGGAAGAAGAAAAAAATGAGTAGAGGGAAGGTTGAGAGAGAGACTGTTATACCAACTTTTATTGGTTGATTAATTTGTTTAAGAATAACAATCAACGTATAATTATGTAAGATTGCCAAAACATAATTTTTTATTTTTTATTTTACAAGAAATAAGGCCATCTTTATCGGTGAACCTTTTGGGATGCTTATTAGTTAAGAATCGGTGCTTGAAAAAAAAACAATGTAGGGGTGCTTAAAAGTGGGGAGTGCTTGTACAAGCACCAGTATCTTGTGACATTTCTTTTTTTCTTTTCTTTTAAAAAAAAAAAATGAAGTTGATGAAATGTAAGGATGTGGGGTTACTGGCGGGGTTCATTTAATTTTTTTTTAGAAGTTATTGGGTTGGAGAGATGAGGTGCTTGAGTCGTAAAAAGTAAAAATGAGTGATGTGTAATGGTGGGACCCATTTAAGAACTCCAAAGTGGGGTGCTGGAATGTGGATGCTCTAACTTACTTCAATTCAATGGAAATAATGTCAGCAATAAAAAGGGGAATATCATGAAAAATATGGGAAGAAGTAAAAGATGTGGCCACCCTAGCTAGCTTATGAGCAACCACACTGACTTATCTCCTAACAAACTCAACCCTAGGGTTATAAAAAGTGAAAAATAAAACCTTGCACTGAGATATAATAGCCCCAAACTCTGAAAGGTCATCACACTCATTAGTCAAACTATCAACAGCTGATTTGCAATCCATCTCAAAAATAACACCATCCAGTTGCAAATATTTGATCCAATGGAGAGCACACAACAAAGCTAGCGCCTCTCCTTCCCGAACCTGCAAAAGCGGTTGTGTCCATGCGGTTATTGCAGCAACAAAGTGTCCTGCACTGTTCTTCAAACAACACCCCATGCTTGTGATCCCTTTCTCCTTGAAAAATCCAGCATCTAAGTTACATTTGAGAATGCCCAAGGGAGGCTTGGTCCATCCACGAGAAGCAGGAGCAGCATGCCACACACTGGACTGAATATCAACTACACGAGTAGCTTGCCACTCCTCAAGAACTTGAGTGGCACGACCTACAGCCTGATGGACCTCTTCAATCACTCCGTCCCATACCTTAACATTTCGCCTTCTCCATAAACTCCATAAAAGCATGCCTAAACGCTCACATTACTGGCTAGATAGAGTAGAGAAAAGGTCAAAGAGAAGCTCTTGAAGAGATTCCGATTCTTCCACAAAAGGTTCCATCAATTGCTAAAAACCAGCCACCTGCCAATATGTGATAACTGTTGGACAAGAGATGAAAATATGCCAAGAGTTTTCCAAGCATTCACAACATAACTCACAGCAGGCTGGGCACATGTAAGATATATGGGAGAGAGAGCACCTTATGGATCCGAATCCTCTGTATCCAACATCTTTTTCTATCATCTCTTCATCTAAATTCATTGAATTAATCTAATGATGAGAGAAGGATAATGAGAAATTGTACTTATTTTTTCATTCTCTTTTACTTCTCATGATAAATATTTATAATTGCTAATACATTTTTTACTTATCTACATTATTTGTTATTGCATCTTATTCAAATTGTTATAATTTTAATATTAAGTCAAGTATTAATTATTTATCAACACAATTATCAAGGTCGTTACCTTTTTAATACTAATCCAAATAGTAATTATTTCATCTCATATCATATCTTATTTAAATTGACATCAATTATTTAAATTATTTTTTTATAGAAATATCTTATTTAAATTATTATTATCATCATTTAAAAGATGATTTTATAAACTTTATAATTTTTCCTTTTTCTATACATTTTTTTTTAGAAATTCAATACTAACAAATCAAACCTTTTAAATTTTTTTTTGGTTTCCCAGGGTATCTTCCGTGTATAACTGCGGAGACTAATCCCTCAAGGCACTGAACTGCATTGAAGGATTGACCTCTCCCAACCAGGTTTTCTCCATACGCAAGAGCCAGGGATCGAACCCCTGACCACTTGCTTAAGGGGCCCAAGTCAGTTACCACTTGAACCAACCACATGTTGGTAAACCTTTTAAATTTACAACATGTTACATACGCACATCATATTAAATTATAATTTATATAAATATTAACATAATTAATTAGTAAGTGGTAACTAAAATTGAATTACATAAATATTCAAAATCAAAAGAATAAATTATCTGTAATTCAGGAGGCTCCTCATTTGTCTTTTCAAAAAAACATTAAACTTTGATTAAAGAAATCAATATTTGAGCTATTACGTTAGTTTGATACGTGGCTTTTGGTTTGGTCGAAATTGACAAAAATGGCTAATATGAAAACAGAACATAACGTGTAAAATTAATTTAAAAAATTAAAAACTTATAATATCGATATGGAAGAAAAAAAAGAAAAAAAAAAACCCGTATAAAATCTATTTTAAAAAGAGGAAAAAGAAAAAGAAAAAACTTAATCAAAAGAAAGCAATATTGGAGTAAGCGTTTCCAGGTTGGGGTAAGAGACGGAGGTTACGGTGTGTAGTGAACACCATAGAGAGCTCGATTCAGCGATCCATTCCTTCCTGCAAATCGAATCAGACATGGGTTTAGGTTTTACTATTGGAATTCTCGGGATCGGGATTCTGTTTCACGCCGCTTATTCAACCATCCAATGTATTCATTCATTCCCTATAGATTCACTCTTCTTTTCCTTTTCTAACATTTATCTTTTCTTTGCCCACGACCTAATTATCTAACTTTGGTTGCAGATAGGGCTTTGTTGAAGATCACTGAGGAAGAGTTCTCTGGGCCTCCATTCAATGTATTTACTAAATACTTCTTCTGCTCCTTCTGCTTTTGCATACAATTTGGGTTTTATTGATTTCATCTAAAATTTGATTTCCCCCCCTTAATCTAATGCAGGTTTTGATTGAGCTGTTTGTTGGATTATTGATTTGTACGTGGGCTGCGTTGACTGTGCCTGGCAACTTTTTGTCCATACATCCTCACTCTCCAGAAAACAGGTAATTCCTTTGTTTATCAGTTTTGAATCATATATTCTTTTTCCTGAATTTTATTTCATCTTGGTATGTTACCTATGATTATTTGCTACAGCCTGCAACTTATCATGACCTCAAAGAAAGGACTAACAACTTTATAGTATTTGTTTACAAATTACTCCCTTTGGATTCAATTATAAGCCAAAAATTATCTATATTTTGTGGACTCAAATATGAGCAAAATCCAACCAATTCAACTCTATTTAATGTCAGTGTTCAACAAATCAAGACAACTAACCAATCCAGTCAATTATCCTTTTACTTTTCCAAGAGCATTGCAGACTCCCGGTACAATTAAAGGGTAGTTTAGTAATTGTAACTTTTTTTTTTACATAAAACAAGACAATTAAACTAAATTAACTAACTTCCTTAATAAGTGTGAAGTTAGTTAATTTTGCTTATAATCCGGAGGGAGTACAATCCGGATTACAAGGAAAGCTTTGATATAATTCCTTCACACTGGGAATGAATCCTAATGATGTATACTTGTTAACCATTGTTGTTGATAAATTTCTGTTGCTGATTGCGTTGTGTTTTAATTAATGCTTTACATGGAAGAAAGGACTGAAATGATAGAGGAATGGAAACAGAGAAAGTTTAAAAGTTAAAGAGGGTTGTAAAGATAGGAGAATGTGAATTGCAGAAACTAATTCTGAAATAGCATCTCTGTACGAGTTAGGTTTTGCTATAGTTCCATGCTTTTGGGTTGCTAACTTGCTATTGTTCTAGGTACTTGAGTGTGCTTATTTGGTTTTTTAGGAGAATTGGTTTTAGAAAAGAATTGTTTTGGAAGATGGAGTTTTATGTCAGAGGCTCTTTATTTGTCTTTCTTCTGATGGGTTGGGAAACGAGTGAACTTTGAGGTACCTTCAAAATGCACTATACCCAACATAAATTACTCATACTAGGTATTTCATCTTAAGCTCGGTCTACCTCGATCAAGTTCTGTTGTTCTGCTCATAGGTAATTTTGTCTTACAACATACTTGATAGAGATGAGTGAAGCTGTAGAGTAGAGTAATTGATAATCTTCTAGATTATCAGTATTTTTGGGGCATGCTTGGGCACCCAGCACTCTAGTGTTTGACAGCAAATCCATTTTTCAACTCCAAATGCCCAGCGCTGGTTATACAACATCTTTGCCACTCTTTTCGTGCCCTTTTCTTCATCTCTTCATGCTCCCACTCCTTTATTCACCACCTAAAATGAAAAGTTGAAACAAATAAGGGTAATTGGCCAAAATTTCAACTGAAATGCGATAAGATCAACAAGATGATCATAAATCAACAAAGGAATTAAAACTAGGCTTTTAGGGTCAAAGCAAAATCGAAAGCTTGAATTTAGGAGTGAAATCTGCTCAAAATGCCCCAAATATACTGATAATCTAGCAGATTATCAGTAATATAGAATTAGAAATAGAGAAGATGTTAAGTTAAAAGGAATGTAAAACATTTACTTTCACAGTTTTACCTTATGCGTTATCAGTGGGAAGTTAAAAGCAAGAAATATTCAAAAATCAAAATCAACCTCACCCCAGCTTGCTTGTTAGGAGTTTGAAAACAGCAATAATAACAACCAAGCCTTTCCCAATTCCCACTAGTACAGATGGACATGATATGTTCAGTAATATGATTACATTTTCGGGCAATTTTGGGTTTTATTTAATTTCTTCTGCTTATTTTCTTCTCAAACTAGAGGAATAATTTGTCAACATTGTGATCAATTAATCCAGTCATCTCATTGTGATTTTTTCTACAATGAGCAAATCCATGGTTTCCTATCATGAAATTGATGCTATATTTATCCCTTGTCAAAGGAATTTTCTGTTTACAAAACTTTGCAATTTTTGTCTTTGGTTGTACTGTGCTCATAGTTGAGGGATATAACTTCCTAATGTTGCAACTTACTCAGACTCTGCTGGCAAATATCGCTTGTTATGGAATTATTTGGATCTCAATCCCCAGAGTTTGTCTCCTTTGATGCAGGATTGTTTCTTTACCTGCCAACCTAGACTTCATGATCTTCAACCACCGACGCAAGGTCTTTCCCGTGGAAATGGATGTGAAGCTGAGACAATGAGGACTTTTGGATCAAGCGCCTTCATCCCTCAAATGATGAAGAAAAATATTTTCTCTGGAAAAATAAACAATCTGAATTGTATTTGATATCACTGTTGGTTGATAAACGTGCTTTTGCTGTTTCCTTTTGTAGCTTACATTTTAGATTTCTGTACTGGCCAGTGGCCACTTGCCCTAGTAATTTTGACTCGATGTTATTGCCTGACTCATTTATGAAGAGATAGCTTGCACTATAACGATACTTAAATTGATGATTTGCAGCCTTGAACTAACCTTTTAGAGGAGCATATAGTTGGACTTTCTAGGTGAAAGATTCCACGAGCTTGGTGTATAGTTGCAAATAATGTGTGGAAGATTAGATTTTTTTTGTGTGTGTGTGTGTGTGTTTTTTTTTGTGAGCCACCAAAACACTTGGTTGCGCAGAAGCTTTCTGAGCAGCTAAGCACAGCGGTCCCAAAAGCAGGTTTTTCCATTTTCGTTGCAGCACCCCGAAACTTTAATTGCTAAATTTCATATACTCTAGCAGCATTATGAGATTTGACTTCCCTGCCTGCCTCCATCACATGACTAAATGTTTATCTGCATTTGCCCGCAGCAGTAAATTTTCTCTTGGTAGTTGGATTGGAAATGCTATTGGTTAGGAAGATAAATGTTGATAAATGCTAATGCTTCCGTAACTTCATTGCAACTGGGTTCCAAAACAGTTTTGATCTCAATTCTTTGATTCAATTGCAATTGTAAAGGGCATGGTTGCACATTCCTAATGAAAGCATTAAACATGTTCCTTTCAGATGACAATGTTTTGCTCATATACCCATTCGACGTGGGAGTTAACTGATAGGCCGATTAGCTATCATTGCATGAACAAGATACATATGTTTATGTTCAGAATAATATTATTAGAATGAACGGAAAACAATAGAGTCATTGAATTGAAATGATGTACAATATTTATTTATACAATTAGCTAGGAGCTAGACTAGCAACTAACTGATTACAAGTGATGACAGGCTTGTAACTAAACAAATTTGTAAGTAACTGAGAGTTGTATCCTAACATTGGTATATTTAACTCGATCCGACCTAAAAGTTAAACAGCATAAGTGGATTGAAGGGAGTTATTATAATATGAATATGAAAAATTGAGCATGCGATTGTTACCTTCAAGAAAAATACTAAAATGACAAAAAAAAAAAAAAAAAGACATCACGAAGAAACAATGGGAATGTAGCTCATGTAATATAACAAGTATATTGAAGATATTGATTATAAAAATATATTTTTTTACAAATAAAAATGAGTAAAACAGGAGTACAATGGGTATTTAAACCCGTATGCATAAGAGTCTAAACAAAATCAATCAACTAAAAAAAACCTACAGCAACACAAATGCAAACCCCACCGTGTACAGCCAATAAACCATAATAAGCAGAGAAATAAACCAGAATTATCAAAACAGCCTATAAAAAAGCATAACCCCACCTTATACAAACAATAAACCAGCAGCTGAAGAATACTGCTAAAATCACTCCACTTCCTACATAGCAGCAACAGAAACAGATCCACTAAACCAGAACACCAAACGAAAACGGATTCGCTCCTGCCGCTGGAGTGAATGCCGCTGCCGCTGCACCGTCGGATCGTCCCTCCCCCACATCACAGCAGCTGGATCCGAGCCCCACACACCACACCAGCCGTTGGATCTTGCTGTAGGGGTGCTGGACGGGAAGGTCGCAGGAGCGAATCCGAGTCCACAGCAAACATAGTCCTACCCGGACTAAACTCCAAAAGGAGCATAATACCAATCAGAGAAAGAGATCATACTACCAAAATAAGCAGAGAATTGATGTGATCACCTGCTTTGATAAGCAAGCCTTCTCCCGTGGGAAATAGTAGGCTGTAGTTTATATGGGAGAAACATTGATTCTGTGAAACAATCTACTCTTGTATAGATATGAATCTTTGTAAGCACTATCAGCCACATGAATGGTCGCATATGTATGATAAAAGTGTTTTGCGGTATTTCCTGCCACCACTCACATTGCAGATAATGAATAATGATAATTAACATATATAATTAAGTACGGTTATGCTATCCGCACATCGTTACGTGTAAATAACTAGTGATTAGCATGTATTACGTCGTAACTAAAGGCGTTAATAGTCTGTAAAGATTTCCAGGTGCCTATAATTTTTTATATGGGTTAGACACTTTGTTCTCCCTTGGATATTTCATACATGTCTTATATTAAAAAATAATAATACCAGTTATTTACATGAGAATCATTAGTGTGCAAATGATGTGCAAAAAATAGCTTGGAATTACATAATTTTCCATATAAATAACAATATACCAAGGACACAGTTGATACTTACGATTCATGAAGCATAACATGGCAATTTGACTCTCGATGTTGACATGCTCTCTGATATTCAAACTCTCCATTTATATACAACTGCAATTTGCACTTGCTTGTGAAAATTAACCTGACAGAGAACAGGTACTGACTGGTATTCAAACTACAATTATTTTTTCAGAATATAGTAGATGACAATATTCTAAAACAAAGAATAGACAACAAGAACCAGACACATTAGATAGTTAATGATTAGAAACTTCATACGAAAGTAAAAGTTCAACAATCAAACTTAATGATAAGAACAAGAAGATAAAATAAACAACACATTTTATAAGAAAACAAAAGTGTTGTCCATTTCTTTGAAGAAGTTGCTTAGGAGAAGGAAAACAAGAAAAAAAATTGTATTGCTGAACCTTTGAATGATATTGAGTACGGTCTCAAATCCTAAATGGGAAGAGAATTAAAAAAGAACTAAAACTACCTATAGGTAGTGAACTGATACTACTATACCAGCCGACACTGTAACAAACTGTCAAACTGTCCTTCCAGACATCCCTCATAAGCAAGAAATAAAAATCCTAAGGATTGTTTGTACATGTTTCCCCAAACAAATCTTGCAATCAGGGATCTGCACAGATCATTTAAAATTATCAGAAACATTAAATCAACCAAAATTTTCAATTTTGTATTGAAGGATGACTCCTAAGTCATGATGAATTATTTGGAAATGTAATTAGTTTTGGATATTATAATTGAAAGGTTGCATGTCCCTAAACTATTTGAGAAATTTAAATGGGTTCATATACTTCAAATTTAGTAATTGGGTCTCTAAACTTATAAATAATTTGTAATTGGGTCCCATGTAAGTAATTTGGTCCTTGAACTTGTCAATAATCTGTAATTAAGTCTCTCTAGTAAGCTTTCTGAAGGTGAAGTTTGTTGATGGAATCATATCACAGTGAGATTCAATTACAAATTTTTTACAAGTTTAAGGATCCAATTATAAATTTTTTTAAGTATAGAGACTTATTTAAAAAAATTCAAATAACTCAAGAACCTTCATAGCAATTAAACCTAATTTTATTCGTTTAGGCCAAAAATATCTGATTGATGGAATGCTTCACTTTTACCTGAAAACCAAGTTATTGGATTGGATCACCAAATACTATACAGAGTACAGACAACATCAAATTCTAGGCCCTTAAAGATAAAGGGCTGCCCCGCATATATGAAGGAAGACAATGACCCATCAAGTATTGGGCATTGAATGGCATGTGTAGTTATATCAATTAGATTAGCCAGTGGCTCCACACCTATAATCTAGGAAATTTCATGCCCTTTTCTTCATGTTCTCCCATTTCAATATAAATAGCCAAACCCTGATATTAAGAGATGCTCAACTTTCAATCTCACTAAAATTCACTACCCTATCAAGAATAAGAAATTAGAATATAGAGTTAAAGATGCTTAGGTCTTTTGTTGGGAAGATACAAAAGAGTCTCTCACTCTTTGTACCAAGAAGGCCTGCACTGAGACACTTCAATGAAGATCAACTAGAAGCAGCAAATGGGGTGCCAGATGATGTTATGGAAGGACATTTTGCTGTCCTTGCTATCAAAGGAGAAGAATCAAAGAGGTTTGTTGTTGAGTTAGACTACTTGACTGATCCTGCATTCTTGGGACTGTTGGATCAGGCTGGGGAAGAGTATGGTTTCAAGCAGAAGGGAGCTCTTGCAGTCCCTTGCTGGCCTCAAGAATTACAAAAGATTCTAGATGATAGGAAAGCACAGAGTGAAAGGTGGAGAGTGGGGTACTAATTTGTAATGATATTCCTATGATACAGAACTAATATGAAGACTTAATTTTCTGCAGCATGAAGATGCATATGAAGATCATTTATGTATTCTTTAGTTAATTATTTATATTCACTCCTTGTAATTAATAAACCCTGGAAAGGAAATATTATTTTTGCAACATATTCCTTGTTTAGAAATATGTTATTAGTTACAATGCAAGTCTCTTATCAGTTGTAATTAGTTAGTTGCTAGTCTAGCTCCTAGCTAATTGTTTAAATACATATTGTACATCATTTCAATTCAATGAATCTAGCCATTACTACCTTCACCCCTGAGAAAATCCAGGTATGGTTCTCGTTACACCGCGGATGAACAGATCAAATTATCATTCATGGAGTAGAGCCATAAGAAGAGCTCTTCTAGCCAAGAATAAACTGATTACAACTGATAACATACTTGTAACTAATAATAGATTTGTAACCAACTGATGTATGATGTATGCTACCAATTGCATGTAAATTCAGCTATTTTCTTTAAGATGGTAAGGAAATTATGTATATATCTTTGACTACGGTATTCCATTGCTATGAGACTATATCCTTAGCCAGCTAGGAAGCCCTCCCATACTTAATTAAGAAGAACTTAAAAATTATTATAATAAACAATAATTAATTAGTAAGAAATACGAATAAATGTTTGGAGAGTGTCAATACCGAAAATTGTATAGAATATTGTAGATACACATGTACTAGCCTACTATAGGCTTATGGCTAGAAATGAAATCCGCCTCATCTCTAGCACTCTCCTTGTTCCTAAGGCAAGCAGGAATTGCTAGAAAACATTCTTACTTTAACATCATTTGGCCGGTCGATCTTCGTAATCTAAGTTTATTTTTTATAGCAAAATTGTATTGAAGCGAGTACAAAGGTACTCTAACCCATATACAAAGTAATAAAGTAACTATAAGAAGTGAAAAAGATCAAAGAGAACAATAGTTATGATATCAACCTAAAGCACTAGCAGAGAAGACTAAGCTAGGTGGTTGAGAAATAACTGAAGTTCATCTCCCCAACAAAATAAGCCCACTTTGTAATCCAAGTATATATCGTGATTTGAGAGACCTGAGTTTATTGAAGTTTGTGGTGAAATCTAATTAATTTTATTTTTCTTGATAGATGGAAATAGTGATTTCTGTCGAGATTGCAGTTCCTTGATTTTAAAATGTGATTATTTATTTGAGTTTAATTTTATATATTATAAGTGTAATTTATCTTTTATATTATTATATTGATAAATCACAAATCATTTTTATGATAATTATAATAAGAGTTGAACATTTTGAATGTTCCGCCAATTGATAATTAAATAAAGGATAATGTATACATGAAATTTCTTGGAAGGCAGGCAGGGTGGGAAGCTTTGCTTGTTGGAGTAGAAACAATGAAGCATGGCATTTAATGCCACATTTTGAGTCGTATAGACTCAAAGGGGGTGGGACTTGGTACGACTCAAAATGTTGTCATAACTCAACATTGCTTGGTTCAGAGGTTGTGGTGGGAGTGAATTATTCTCATACGAATTTTACTTGGAAGGTTGCTGATTTAATTTCTGGAGTCCTCATTTTAAAGAAAGTTATCTAATCATCATCAATCTCATATATAGTTTTATCAATTGAGAATTTGAGATACCGGTCAAAGAAAAAAAAAATGTCAACATGTCATATTACAAATAAGGGAGATGTCAGTATGTAATTATCGCAAATCTTGGGGAATTGAGTGTGATTGTTTTATTTATTTAAAAAACTCTCCTGGGCCTATTATTTATTTTGAAAATTTAATAAATCCATCCATCAACATTAGTCCGTGTTTGGAACAATGGTATAGAAGTGCTTCTCAACAAAAAATCATGGTGAAAATGGCATTATAGTAAACACAATAAGATATTTATTTTAGCCCATAATTATTTCTAAATTTATCATAATTTCCTTATCCTCATAACATTTCCAAATCGGAAAATTCCGGGAAGTTTCACATGTACGAGCAAATGACAATTTTATACCGTGGCTTTAAGCTAAAACTGAT
Source organism: Echinosophora koreensis (assembly GCA_035048595.1). Classification (NCBI taxonomy): domain Eukaryota; kingdom Viridiplantae; phylum Streptophyta; class Magnoliopsida; order Fabales; family Fabaceae; genus Echinosophora; species Echinosophora koreensis. The sequence goes on along the minus strand of JAPCYP010000012.1, from coordinate 5,868,728 downwards.
AGAGTGGAGCGACAGATGAGATCAAAACTGCAATGTAGTTTGTTTACGCGTAAGAGGGAACCATAGCATGTGATACAGCAATCAGCATGATGAATGGAACGTAGGTAGGTAGAGATGGGAGCATCACAGGATGAGCGTTGGATGGCTATGGATAATCCTCCTCATGGTATCGGCAACATGTTAGCTGATTCAATGGGAGTTACTGCAATGCACCACCTATTGCACCACCTAAGTTATGGTGCATCATGCACCTTGAGGATTAGCGGATAAAAAACAATCAATCTCAAGGAGCATGTACACCGGATTTTAGAGGTACATTATAGAAGCACCTGAGTTACTTTCCTTATAACTTAGTTTTGTTGTTTTTCTTTTGAGTAAATACCCAATTTGATTCATGAAATTGTGAAGTAGTATCAACTTGGTCCTTGAAATTATCGAAATTCCAAAAGCGTCCCTGAATGATAAGTTATTATCAAGTTGATCCCTCATTTTACTCACTTAGTATCAATTAAGTCCCTGACATTACAAATTTAATATTAACTTAGTCCATATGATTTTAACGGAGGGACTAAGTTGATCATCGTTTTACGATTTCAAGAATTAATTTAGAATATCGATAATTTCAGGGATTAGATTGATACTACTTCACAATTGTAGAGACCAAATTGGGTATTCACTCATTTTCTTTTGTTTGTTTACGTCAAGTTACCAAAAAAAGATAACGTGTAAAAGAATCCTTTCTCATTAGCATTTAGCAATATTGATTATGAGGTCTATAAAACGTTTGAAGTGGGACCATATCATGTGACTGGATAAAATAATCTGAGCAATGATTCCGTTATGTTTTCCAACTCGATAAGTTGTGCCAACCGAAAAAATTAAATAAGCCTTGTATATTTTTTTTTAGCAAAATAATATAAGCATAATTAAATAAGCCTTGTATAGTTACCTATGATTATGATTATGATATATCAGCATAAATTTTACTGTTGTTTTTTTTAAAGCAATTTTACTGTTGAATGTTGAAACATATATATTACTAGTTTTTTTTTTTGGTAAGCTATATATCACTAGTTAGTTATATAATGTGAACAAATTCTTTTGCGTTTTGGCCATAGTGATGTGATCTGAATTCTAATGGTTGCCTCTTCGTGATTTTAATTAGCACGTGCTTTCTATATATCCATGACACAGCATACTATTCACTACATTTTAATGAAAATCATTAAATTATTGATATGAAAATAATTAGCTACCTATAGGCTATATATCTTCACTTGCTTAAGCTCTTATTTAATTTGCATTTGTGTGAATGACATGGATCAGAATTAATGAGGAACTCGTAAGCTTCCATCAATTTCATTGTAGTACCAACATGAACAATGCATACACATGCATGGAATGTGCTTTAACATTGTCATGTGTTAACTCATATTTTCCATAATATAGAGCAACTTTTTCATCTATTATGTTCCCACATCCATATATAGCAGAATGTGATACAGAGTTACAGACCATAACCAATTGTATCCCTTTCGATGTGTCATATAATTATGGAAGGAAGCTGTCACAATGATGAACAATACATTATGTTCAAGAATACAATATATATATATATATATATATATATATTGGCAATAGGTAAAAAATATCCCTTTCCAGGCGTCTACCTATGCAAAAATTTGGAATGATGTCTACCCAAAAAAAAAAGGAAAATACAACAAATACGAATGTCTGTATAAAAAAAATACAGGCACTTATATTATTGAGGGAAGTGTTATGTAGTGGCACTGTGCACTCGTCGATTCTCAATAATCTTCTGAAGTTCTTGTGGCCTGCAAGGGACTACAAGAACACCCTTCTGTTCAAAGCCATACTCTTCCTTGGCCTGTTCCAGCAATCTCATGAAATCAGGATCAGTTAAATAATCCAACTCAACAATGAACCTCTTTGTTTCTTCACCCTTGATTGCTATAACTGCAAAATGTCCCTCTTTAACATCTTCTGGCACCGTTGTTGCTGCTTCATCATTTTCATCATCAATGTCGCTTATTGGATAAGCTCTTCTCGGGTAAGCTCCATTTGGTGCCAAGAATGGAAGACCCTTTAGTGCCTTTGTAACCAAAGACTTGAGTAGCATCTTCCTTCGAACCTGCATGCCCATGATCTAGTTCTTCACTATATATTCTTGATTGACAATGACGATAGTAGTGTACGGTTTAGAAACAAATTAACTAGATTCTAATTTGAGCTTTTTCAGTACTAGTAGTGTACGTTCATCTTGGAGTCTATATAGTACGTGGATCTTATATATAGAGCTAACTTAATGGAATTGGCAATGGGAAACACACACGAAGTTTCATTTCTCTCATGTGGAGCCATATCCATTCCGTGTTAAATTGTAGTGACATGTCATTTAATGCAACATTTGACGCGTCGGTTTCTTCCCTCTTAATATTGTACGCGGGACTTGGTTCCCTAGGCCTAATTTGCTGTCTATATGATCACTATAACATATATTAATTATATACATGTGAGTGTATGAATACCATCTATAATTGAGAATTGTTTAGCAGTCAAAGTACTACTATATATATATCCTTTAAGGCTTAATTTGCTGTCTCTATGACTGTCATATATTTTATATATATGTGAGTATATACTTGTTGAAGTGCCAGATTATTCTGCAGGATTATTATTATATCGAAAACCCAAGACTGAAGTATATATATCGATCGAGCTCTAAATTTATGCTGCACAATAAAACTGATCATTAACTAAATATACACAGCTCTTACATACGTATATACATATCATCCATAAAGTTAAACTTAATATGACCTTTTTAAATGAATCATGTATAATATTTTATGAGGTTCGCATCAGAATCATTTATGTAATGTTTAAGGGTTAAGATTTTATCATACATACATACATATATATATTCCTCCATGTTTCGTCAAATAAAATTGAATGTCAAGCGCCCAATTAAAAAAGAGGAAAGAAAGAAAATGTCCTTTTTTTTTTTTTTGTATTACAAAATGTCTTGTTCTAAAGTCATGTATTTCGCTTACTAAGGGGACATCCGAGCATTCTAATCGGCAATACAACAAATTAAGTTTTTTCTTGACGGTGTCCGTACATCCTATATATCAAATGTCGGCCAAAGATTTTTCAACGTGTTCATATGTATATCACTAAAATACTTTTTTTTCTTCTTTATTTTTATGAAATGAATAACATTAATTAATATATAGGCAAAGTCTGAAACTAGAGGCCCGCAAAGTGGCACAGGAGATGGGGGAAGGAGCAGGATAAGCAAAATGCATTTATGGAATGCACTGCAATTCAATTCAAAGTTAAAATGTAGTGGTACAATATATCAAGCTAGCTGGCTGGTTGACCCAAAAAAACAAACTAGCGGATCCAAGAAATTCATAGTTGGTGAAATAGGGAGTGAACTGTGACCCTCAGTTACTCAGTAGTCAGTACCCATTCCATGCATGCGCTCTCTGATTACTGATGTTTTAGGATTCAGATCCTCTAACTTTGTAGTGTCAAAAGTCACCAGACTTTTTCTCTACCTCTCTCCTATATTATTTTCTCTCATCTTATCTCATTTTTCTCTCACATTTTTCTCTCTCAAAATATACTAAAATCTTCTGACTTTTGGCATCAAAAAGTCAGGCGATTGAGATCCGATGCTTTAGGAGTGTTTATGCCTCGAGCCTGCCCGATACTTCAGTTTGGGCTCCGGCCCTCCAATGTACCAAAGGAAAGGGTTACTAATAATGGTATACAAAATATTACTGTTATTTCCCCCCTCATTTTAACCTAAATATATAGAGTCTTAACTTATCTGAGCACAAAAAATAAATAAATAAATAACTTATCTAATTAATTGAGGTGATTTTGAAACTAGATTGTTACTTGTAATAATTGAAACCTCTTTTAATATTTGATTTAATTATACCGGTTATTAATTTTGTTTAAAAATCCATATTGACCTTGTTAAGTTTTTTTTTTTTTTTTTTAATCAGGTAACCATGTTATTGATATGAAATATCCACCATCGTAAATAGTGACTAATCTCTGTCTGAGGATCTGGACGATATTTAAGGGTTGGCCCCTCCCAGCAAGGTTTTCTCCATACACAAGAGTCAAGAGTCGAACCCCCTGATATTTATATCATCATTAAACTTACTTTCTTGATATTTATATTATCATTACACTTATTCTCCAGAGGTTTATAGTATCTTTACATTTACACAGGCCCGGCCCAAGGGGGAAGCCAATAAAGCCCTTGCTTTAGACCTCACCCAAAACATTTATATATACTTATTTGTCTGCTACCTGTAAATTAGAGTACCTTGTAGAACAAGTGGTTGAGCACCTGTTTCATTTTTACCTAAACCCGTGTTCGAATCCACGATAGCCATTCTATGTTTTGCTTTTTTTTACTCTTGAGCATATCTTTATATCTTTTATTTTATTTAACTAATATCAAACTATTCAAGAAAACAAAGTTAAAAATAATTTAAATAAAACAAAGTGACATTTAGGTTGTATATATATTTTTTTAAATGTATATTTAAATCAAAAGTTAATTTGTGATTATTTATAATTTAAAACTCACTTTTTAATTTTTATAAAAATTACATATTTATAAAATCTTATTATAGTTAAAAAAAAAATCATCTCAGAGTCTGCTTTAGACCTAAATTAGTGTTAGGATGACCCTGGACGACCTCTCTGTGCCGTGCGCCGACGTCATTTTTGCGTGAGTTTTGTTTTATTAGTCTTGAAAAGGCCTCATCTTAGAGTTTGCTTTAGGCCTCAGTGGGTGTTGGGCCGGCCCTGCATTTACACCTTACATATAAACTTCAAATTTTTTTGGCCTTTGACCAATATTTTCATAGACGAAGTTGTGAAACTAACCCTCGGGTTAGGGTGGTGGTCAGGTAAAGGTTGTTAGTGTGTTGCGTGATCATGGCTTCACTTGCCACCTTTTACACCTTTTTCTTTAATAAAAGAAAGTAGTTTTTTTCTTGTAAATTATCAAGACAAACATCTCCTTGCCCAAAAGTTGTTGTTGCAGTCACAATGAACTTTGACTCTATGCAGACTTTACTTATAAGATCAAGGATTTAAATCCTGGAGTTGTCACTTTGTTGAGAGTTTTACCCAATTAACTATATCACCCTCGATCCGAGAGTTAGCTACACAACTTTGCTTGTAGAAATACTCAATTAAAGGCCTAAAAAGACAAACATTACCTCTCATTTTATCAAAGAGAAAGATGTGATGTTCTTCGTGACCTTTTCTATAAAAGGCCTCCAAATTTTCTTGGATTTGGGCCAAGAGAAAGACCCAAATATTTAAAAAGGAATGGATCCCTCCTTTTTTTTTCTTTTTCTTTTTTTAAAAAAGTCAACCGCAGAAAATGTTTCCCACCATTTAACCCAATAAAATTACTTTCATCAAAATTTACTTTCATCTTGTAAGACAAAAAAGCAGAAACACACGTTAAAAGCACAATCATGAAATGGAACAAATTTGTGTGCCACACCCTCGCATCTGTCTCACCTTTCGACCGGGTCCCTACCTAATAGCAAAATAGGACGTCGGGTGTCCCATACTTTAATTGGAAGTGGCACTTTATGTCCAAATCAAACAATAACCACTCTCATGTTCTCCTCTACTCTGCCCTGGGGATAGAGACTGGGATCTGCAGTGATATATATATATAGAGGACCTGAAAGCATTCATAGCCTTACGCCCTTACCTATTAATTATTAATATTATTGATCAAGTCCTATTCACATGAGAGCTAACACTGTGAGTGGATCATGAATAAAACAAAAAGACAAATGATTATTGTACATTACACGTACTCTCATATATTTGAGCTATCATCACTATTGATATTGATAAATGAGAGAGATAAGAAAAGGAATGAAGGCAAATTGTAACTTAAACAAGAAAGAAAAAAGTATGAAAAGATTGATAATTGTCAAGGTCATTATCTTAGACCAATTATCATGCTAGTTTGTGTAGTGAGCACCTGATTGGATAGGCAGTGCATGTGACTCATTTCCTATAGGAGGAGAACCATCGGTTTGAGACCATTAGAAACGAAACGCATGTATATATCTTTTTTCTTTTTCTTTTGAACAAACGAAAGCAATCGTTAAGTATATGGTTCTTACACTACGTAATACTATTAATTAGGGGATACTCATGCATACCATCAACAACAAATAATCACTAATTAAGAAGTTGAATATAACAAAATAATATTGATAACTATTCTTCCTTTTAAATAGTTTTTGTTACATTTGCACATTTAATTTGGAAACTGATAATTCGCTAATTTATCAAGTAGCTATGTCTTTTTTGAGTGAATTTTACTCCCAATTGCATGGTTTTATCCTTGTTTTGTCCCCATTTTTTAGTTAGTTGAGTCTTTGTTAGTCGTTGTGAGTGTTTTTAATAATTCTTGTAATTAATGTTAATTTTTAGTTGTTTTGTTCCTTTTTATTGCAATCTAACTTAGGTATATTTTCTATCATTTTATAAGGATTCAATAAATATGGAAAAGCTTGAAGAGAAGCGGAATTGATCAAGGAAGTGGAGCTTATGTGAGAATGAAAGAGTGTGGAAAGAGAATTTTGTGAAAACTAGCATCAGCAAAGCTGGCGCTGGACGCTAGAAATCCTGCGCTCAGCGCTAGCAGGTCCCATAAAACTGGTTTCTGTGTAGCTGGCGCTCAGCGCCAGAAATCCTGCGCTCAGCACTGGCGAATTTCCTGATAGGGTATTTAAACCCTCATTTCTCATTTTAGAAGGACCCATTAGTAGCCACATGATTTTCTCTTATTTCAACCCTAATTTGGCAATTTCTTGGAGTTGAAGAGGAGATGGAGGAGGAATCTTTCATCATCTACCTTCTACTTCATGGAGTTCTATCCCCTTTCTCTTCTCTTTTCCTCTTTTCTAGGGTTTAGCATGTCTAGCTAAATTCCTCTTAGCTAGGGAGATGATGTAGTTCATTTATGTTGATGTTTTGTTAACTCTCTACTTCATTCTATGAACTATTGGTTGTTGATGTATTAGTTACTATTTTTAATGACATTTGAATGCTTAGCTGCCATTCTTGTGTTTTTGGGGATTCATTGATATGCTAGGAATAGTGATTGATGATGTTTGCCTCTTGTAATTAATATCATTAGTTGAGTAATCTAGGAATAGGTTATTTGATTAGTGTGGCTTGTCAAACAATTTCATGGAGCTTAATCATCGGCTTAATTAATTAGACCTAAGGAATTAGGGTAATTAGTGAAGTTTGATAGAATTAATCACCTAAAGAATTAGGGGTTAGTTAACTTAGGGAATTGGACCTTCAACCAACCAATAGGAATTAGGATAATTAGGGTTTGATCAATTCGAAGGATTCCTTGTCTATGAGGAACCCGAATGCATAATTGGACGAAATCGGATCCCTAGCGCCTTTTATCTTGTTTATCTCTTTTTTCCAAGTTGTTGTTGATCATTAATTAATTAAGAAAATACCAAAAACATCTTATTCTTGTTTATTTTGTTGCATGTTAATTGAGCTCCCTTCCTTCCAAACGATCGTCTAAATAGTGGTTCAATTTGAGAAGTGGTACTTATCCGCGATCCTTGAGAACGATATCGTGTCTCACTGCCGTATTACTTGTTTGCGACTAGGTATACTTGTCGAAATCGTCATCAGAAACACAGTGGAATAGCAAGGAAGCGAAAATCTTCTTCCGTGTAACTCAATGATTGCAAAATGTTATGTGCTTGTTTTGTTATAGATTTAATTTATATGCACGATGGGTGAGTGTAAATATTTTTTATATTATCATTTAATCATAAATTACCAAATCATTAAAATTATTTAAGTCATATAATAATTTTCTTAAAAGTTACATATAAAATGATTTACAGTCAAATAATAGTATGTCAAAATTAATCTCACACTTTTATTATTTATATGAGTTTAATTTCTATACATTGTAAGTGTAAAAAAAATAAAATTATACAGATATTTCATAATATCTTGACAAATTAGCATCATTGTTATATCTCTCTTTTAGTTATTAAAATAAAGGCACACATGTCAAAATATTAGTGGATGTTAGTATAAACAATGCATACTACTTTAATCATATATATGTATATATGGCGACAACTGAGGGGGGAACAAATCTGGGCCATTGAGCCAGGATTAGAAGTTAGTTGGTGGTCATGTAATCACTTAAAAAAGTCACATGACTTTGTGTTCTAATCTTGACCATTCATGTGTGATTCAAAGGTTCAAATTTGCTGATCTCATCTCTCATAATAACATACTCCTCTCACTTGAGTCGCTCCCTATATATATATATATATATATATATGTTGGTGGATAAAATATAAGGCTCAAAATGTTTCATACTTTCATTAAAAGCTTACTCATTCACTTTTATTTTGGCCCATTTTCATAGGGACAATATATTTATGAAGAGAGAATAACAATGCTTATATCACATGAAGCAAATTTTGAGAGATTTTTATGTGTTATTTTTACCCGGAGCCTATTGAAAGGGAGTTGCGTTTACAGGGAGAAGACATGTGTTCGACCTTGAGCAAACTTTATATATACAATTTAAAGAAAAAAAACAAATTAACTGCGTGTCCTCCAACCATAACAAATTAAAAGTTTTTATTAATACACTACCACTCTAAATTTTTTTACACTATCAATCAATCACAAAACATTAACAGTATAATTTTTTTTTAATATTATACATACCAATTAATTAAATCCTAACCAAAATAAAAAATAAAAAATTCAAAGATACAAAACTCATCCTACTTGTTATCATCCTTGCATTTTCCTAGTTATACTTATAAGCAATGGTCTTCACTCAGCTCATCAGTGTTCACAAATCATTAATTACCATTTTATACAAGAGTGATGATCATTTGTACGATCGAAGACAAATAGCAATGTCCTACAAGCAGACTTAATCTGGCCTTCTTGCGCCTACAATTTAGATTTATTGTGCCATGCATTACGCTAACTGTGTACATGTGGCCAGTACTTGAAACATTACAGCATACAAAGAAGTTTACCTTGCAAGGCAAGGTAACTAAGACAGCATCAAGAGAGAGAGAGAAAAAAAAACAATAGGAAAGTTCATGCATTAATACCCTTTGTTCTATCCTTTTTACTTTCAATGATTCTCTTCAAATCATCCGGTTCACAAGGAATTGCAAGTGCTCCCACCTGAGAGAACCCGAACTCTTCCTCAGCCTGCTTTAACAACTTGACAAACTCAGGGTCATGCAAATACCCCAACTCAACGAAGAATCTCTCTGGTTTGCACCCTTCTGTTGCAATCACCACAAAGTGCCCTTGCTTCACTCCTTTTGTACCTGAAAATAAGCTACTCTGCAGTTTCCTCATCATAGGCACGACTACTCCGAACCCTCCACAACTACTACTTGTTTTACCCATCTCCAAATATGAACAAAATATATAGTAATTAATTATAACCTGAACAATTGTTTCTTCTGAAAATTCTTGCATGCAATGCTGGAATATATATTGTGCCTTGTGACAAAGGAATTCCGATGGATATATGCATAGTAGTAGCTAGACCTCGGGGACAATAGCATGTGTGTTTTCATCAAGGGTAAATGTCACTGTTTCCCTCATTTTGGGGGACGAAGTTAGCTGTGTCCTTGTTGCATCATCTTTCAACTCTCTACATGCAAGAGAGAACAACATATACAAGGAGGACGAGACAAAATGTACTACTCCTCTAGTCATTTCAATTTGCCTTCATTCAACAGGGAATTTTAATTATTTCCTAGCATGAATGGTAAGTATAACAGGAACTCTAGCTAAATTAATCCTGATTATTTTTTTTGATAAGCAAAAAAATTATATTAATAAGAGTGCTTGGGGTACCAAACCCATTTACAAATGAGACAACCTCTAATGTAAATAAAAGATTACCCTAAAAAGAGAATAGTATTGTCTTTACAAAAATTACAGTCCCAAATAAACCCAAGAAAAGAGATAATCATACATACCAAAATCAGGACCTATTTTAAGTCCAACCTATAAAGTTGTATGCTGAGAACTAGTTATTGCAAATAATTCTAAGGAGAGAAGGATAAAGGGAATGTAGAGACGGCACAATTTTTGTTTTGGGCCACGAATAGAGACAAGAATGGATGACTGGCTAAATAAATAAGCATATATGTTTGGTAACAACGAGTTACAAAAGTGGACTGCATAACTAAGTTGGCTGATGTTACAAGTATTGTCTAAGTTACATCACCCACCAAAGTGATGCATGTGTGCACAACCCATCCAGATTGTCACTTGGACAGTTTGACCATCCACATTACTAGAAATCTTCTTATTACCTACAGATTTTAATTCCTACGGATTTTTCTACGAATTTCATCTATAGGTAATACCTTCATGGGTAATTTTTTCCTGCGAATTTTAAAATCTGTAGGAAATTTCCTGCAGATTTTCTTGTGAAAAATTTAAATCCGCAGGAAATGTCAAAATTTCCTACGAATTTAAATCTATAGGAAAAAACCTTATTTCTAGAAAAATTGCAGCAAAATTCGTAGGAAATTCCTTCGAAAAAAATCCGCATGAAAATCTGCAAGTAATCCATGAATTTCTAGTAGTGCCAGATTAATTATTATTTTAGGTTAAAGTAATATTTTGGTCCCTATACGTGACACTGATTTTCAATTTGGTCCCTATACGTAAAAAGTTATCAATTTGGTCCCTCCCTATACGTGACACTGATTTTCAATTTGGTCCCTATACGTAAAAAGTTATCAATTTGGTCCCTCCCTATACGTGACACTGATTTTCAATTTGGTCCCTATACGTAAAAAGTTATCAATTTGGTCCCTATACGTGACACTGATTTTCAATTTGGTCTCTATACGTGACACTGATTATCAATTTGGTCCCTATACGTGACACTGGTTTTCAATTTGGTCATCACCGCTAATTGGTCCCTATATAAGAGTGACCAAATTGCAAATTATTATCACATGTAGGGATCAAATTGAAAATAATTGTCACATGTAGGGACCGATTTCAATTTTTTTTTGTTGAATTGGTCCCTACATGTGACAATAATTTGTAATTTGGTCCTCTTATATCGGGACCAATTAGCGGTGAGGACCAAATTGAAAACCAGTGTCACGTATAAGGACCAAATTGATAACTTTTTACGTATAGGGACCAAATTGAAAACCAATGTCACGTATAGGGACCAAATTGATAACTTTTTACGTATAGGGACCAAATTGAAAATCAGTGTCACGTATAGGGACCAAAACATTACTTTAACCATTATTTTATTAGTGTTGAAAAGTCAAATTGTCAAATGACAATCTGGATGATCCAGATTTGACCACTTGGATGGTGTACCCATACACCACTTTCGTGAGTGATGCAACATATAACCTTCACCTTATAATTAACCTGTCAAGATGTCAAGATTTGTTACGCAACTTATTAAACCTAGTAAGTTAGCTTTGGAAAATTGGGAAATGCTTCATTTTCAGATTGGTGTTATAATCCTATAAAAGTGCTTTTGTATTGCAATTTGCATAAATATTTTATTTTCGTCCTATCCAAGAAGAGTTATGTTATTTAGAGATGACACTCAAACAATTAATCTTTCACCCACATCTATATATTATACATTTATTTCAATAACATACGGTATATAAGAATATACATGGTGACTCAAACTCACATCAACATGTCAGGTCTCAGACAACATTTTTGTACCAATAATATCCTCAACTATTGCTATTAACCGTATGTTTTGACAATAGTGGATACAGCCATACAGGAAGTAACAAGTCACAAGTGCTTCGTGATAATGATAGCGACGAGTTACAAGAGTGTTTTCATGAAGGATCAAACTGCATCGTCATGTTATGACATTTTTTGGTTGTGAGGAAATGTAATCTTTCAAACCTTGGTGCAGACACCAGTTTTGGTGCTTGTATGCATTTAGTTGAAATTTTACCTTGCTCTACTTGGTTTTGTAATTATTATAACTCTTTGTATATGGATTTGGGTACTCCTCGTACTTACTTTAATACATTTTTGCATAAAAAAAAAAAACTGCATCGTCATATAAATTGTATTTGTATGTGAGCATTCATCTGTGAATGACTTTTTTACAATTTTCCTGTTTGCTGTTAGTGTATGTTTGGTTCCACTGCTGAAGATACTAGAAGTGCTTCCATACCTGTCAAACGTAATTCTAGTAAAAAAAAGAAGTGTTTGGTTACATGTTTGGGGAAGCAATTTTGCATCCAAAATTGATTCTACCAGAAGCAGCTTGAAGTAGCTTATGCTTTTGGATTGAAAAATTACACTAAAATTTACATCAAACCTGCTTTCAAAATAAAAACATTTAAACATAAATCACTTCACTTTAAACTCAATTGTATTAAAATCAATTCTACAAAATCAATTCCACCTAAAATCACGTTTGTCAAACGCTTATCTAAACACACACCTGTTCTTTTGTCTTTTTGGTAATCCGCCTTTTTTGGGTACAATGAAACAACTTTATATAAATGATTAGAGATGCTTTTAAATGTACAGTGCAAATTTTCTTCTAAAAAATAGGTTTAATTTCATATATATATATATATATATATATATATATATTATAATTTTGGGCTCAAGAAACAATTAAGTATCGAAGAAAAATATTTTTTTGACATGACGAGGATCTCCTGTCCAATTTTGGTGTACCACATCATCTCCCAACAAATAATATCTTGCCATATATTCTATTTTTTCAATGTTAAATAAAATTTTAACTTATATGACAGAATATAATTGGTTGGGACATGGTGTGATATACCACAATGAGACAGAAGATCCTTATCCAAGTGTATAGGGCTGAAAATGTTTCCTGGTGTTTTAATTAAGAGTAAACACCAAATTTGTTCCCTGAAAATGTGAAGTAGTTTCAACCTGATCTCTGAAATTACCGAAATTTCAAATTAGTCCCTAAAATTGTAAAACGGTGATCAACTTAGTTCCTCCGTTAAAAATCATATGGATTAAGTTGATATTAAGTTTACAGTGTCAGAGACTTAATTGATATTAAGTGAGTAAAATGATGGACTAAATTGATACTAACTTATCATTCATGGACGCTTTTGGAATTTCGATAATTTCAAAAATCAAGTTGATACCAATTTCAGGACCAAATTGGATATTTACTCTTTAATTAAAGAGATGCGATCCTTATACGTACGTGCAGCAAGCATGTTCCGTATACCAAACATGCTCTGAGAAAGTTGTATATTACTCGTACTCTATTGGGAGGGAGGCAGCAGTACAAGAACTAGTTACTGTAGTTAAATGCTTTTGAAAAGACACGATGGAGGAAGCACTGAGGAAAACGTTCGTTTTACTCTTCTTCTTCTTCTTTTTTTTTGAACAAAATGTTCTTTTTACTCCACAAATATAATATTCACATGGGAGAGCACCTCTGATGTGAGTGTAGTTAAAACTTAAAACTATCATATACTATTATTATATATAAAATCGAAATAAATATATTATATGTAAATGTGAGTGAGATATTGTTGACTAATACGTTCTATATATTCTTCTATAAAAAATAATAATCGATGCATTTTAGTTTTTACCTGGGGACTGGGGTGGTTAAGTCGGCATTCAGCTGCAACAATATAGAAGCTTTAAAGGAATCAGCAAAAGAGAGGAAAATTCAATACTCTGTTTTCTATAAATACACTGGCACAGAAAGTACTTATATATAAAAATTATATTGAAGGAGGAGGAACAATCAACTTTTAGACAATTTGAGAGTAGACATGTAAAAGCTAACATTTATAATTTCAACCCTTTTAAGGAAATTGTGGTACTGTACAGAGATGAACCTCTTCGAGTCAGCCATCATCAATGATGTGAAAAGTATGAACCCCAGAGTGCAGAAAGCTCCTCTTGCAGTGAAATAACATATCCTCTCCAATTGTAGAAAGCCACCACAGTGAATGCAGTAACACAAACTCTAAAAATGGCCAAACTTCTTTTGACATTTCTCCATCACAATAATCAATTACCAAGTGGATGCCCTGAATTTACACACACATTCATCTTTTATATATTGCATGTAAGAGTAAGACAGTTGCAAGTGATGTTGACTGTAGTGTAAAGTGTTTACTGTTTACCCTTTTAATGGGGTTTTAAAACTGTTCCTAGTAATTAAAACACCTCATCCAGTGAAGAATTTTATCCTTATGCACTCCCCTTCCCTACCCTCCCAAAGTTAAAAACTATAATGAATTAATGATAACATCAGTTAGATAATTTCAATCCAGTAGCACTCCATTATTTATATTTTTGGGAGGGTAGGGAAGGGGAGTGCATAAGGATAAAGTTCTTCAAACAATAATAAAGATATGGGAAATTTTTCTGGACTCTATCTTTAAATTAGGGTCACAAGAAGATATTTAAGATGCACAGCTAGAATACATTTATAATCAATTGGTGTTATGTTCCCTTATAGGCTTGGGCTAAGTTGCACCACCCAAAATTTACACCACTCATTGCACCACTCATATGGCAAATTGTGGGTCAATTAAATAATCACATGGGTGGGTCAAATTTTCAAACATTGACTAGTTGAAAAGTCAAATGTCCATGTGTGTCAAAATGATTGGTTTAACATTTGCCACATGGGTGATGCAATGGGTGGTGCACCGTACAATCAACCTCCCTTATAAAAAGAGTGGAAATTTTGGGGCAAAGCTTATATGAAAGATGGTACTCCGATTTTAAGGAGATACCAAACAGAGGGGGTTTCAAAACATTCCTGCTGTAACACTTCAACATTCCATTCTACACATTAATGCCTGCATGGCTAAAAGACCAAAACTAATTTAATATTTTTGTTTCTTTTTCAAGTACCGTCTACATGAGAATTTAGTCTGGGGCTTGTATATATAATAACTAGGGATAACAATATATAACTACTGACTTCAATTTTTTTTATAAAAAAAAAAATTGCAGAGCAAGAGGTATTAAGTAACTAGTTAAATTTAACTTTTTCTCATCAAATTAAGCCCTCCACGATGTCAAAAGGGTACATGAATTCTAGACTTGCCAAGTTATGGTTCATGGTAATTGGTGGAGGTGCACAATTACAATCATAAGTTGGTAAATACCCGTACTTGAAAAGCAAACATCTCACATATTTGATCACAATAACATGTTAGTGGAATATATATATATATATGAGTTTAATTATTATACACTGACAGTGTAAATCTTTTTTACACAGACATCCAATCATAAATTGTCACATCAGCAAAATTTTGCAGATTATTATCCTAACTACCTTATTTACAGTTTTAAAAACTATACACTATAACAATTAAACTTTATATATAATATATAAAAAAGTAACTAGGTGAGGGTTTGCAAATTACCAACATGTTTTTTTATCAACGTTGGTCAAATAAGAGAAGGTTTGACCTCAAATCCAGTGATCATGCATCTCCTGCACATGCCAAACCAACCAAAAAAAAAAAAAATAGTAAGAAACTCAAAATCTTGATACGCCCATAAGAAAGGGATGTGGGAATGGAACGCACCGTTTTGGTGGAAGAAGCTCACGGGGAGAGAGTGTTAAAAAGGAGGTGAACTACGTTGACGACTTGACGCAGAGAAGGAAAAGGAAAAGTAAGAAGAAGAGGATTAATGCAAAGCGTAGCAGGAAGATGAGGAGAAGAATGGTGATGATGATGGAAATGGGAGAGTCTAGAAGCACCTCTACCATAATTTCTTGATCTAGTGACTTACTTATGATCATTAATATTAATATAGTATATCATATAATTGAATTCATTTCAGCGTTGACATTTCTTTGTTGACATTTCACATATTTGATGGGATGTATCCCATGGTGAGAACAATTGATGGTGGTAGTTTGGTAAAACTAAAACCTCTCCAAAGTGATGATTTCAAAATTCGAACCGTTGACCTTGCTCATAAAATTCATATGGCAATACGATCTCACTTTCACTACAATCAACCATCATTTACATTTTTATTGCTCTATGGTTTTAATTACTATTAAAGGACGTGGGAATGTAAATATAAATAATTAAATATAACAACAAAAGCCCAACCTATATTGGGCTTTGGTTACTGCATTTCAGTTGTATTTCTATGGGCCCTACTATTGGCACCGTACAAATTACTATTAGCACCGTACAGTTTTAAATTAATTTTTTTATTTCCGAAAATACCCTTTTCACTTACTCACTTTGTGCAAGTTTTTACGCAACGTAACTTCCGGAAATTACTTTTCGGAAGCTTCCGGAAAATGAAATCCGGACACTTTACACATCCGGAATTCAAAATCCGGATACTTTTTACACCTCCGGAAAGTAATTTCCGGATGTGTTAATTTTAACACATCCGGAAAATACTTTCCCGACATACAGAAATTAACATCAGTAATAACACATCCGGAAAATAGTTTCCGGATGTACAAATTGTACCTCCGGAAAGTAAATTCCGGATGTGTTAATTTGAACTTGAAACATTGATTATAAATGACAATAAGGTTTTGTTGTTGATGAATATTACAGTTGGTAGCTGAGGTGGTGGGCACATATTTCTTGATATTTGCAGGATGTGCTTCTGTGGTGGTGAACAAGAACAATGATAATGTGGTGACACTTCCTGGGATTGCAATTGTTTGGGGATTGGTTGTGGTGGTGATGATTTACTCAGTTGGCCACATCCCTGGTGCTCATTTCAATCCTGCTGTTACCATTGCTTTTGCCGCAACCAGAAGGTTTCCGTTGATGCAGGTGATGAACAGCCTTTTTACTCTATCAATTTTGTTCAAATGAATAGTTAAAATTAATGAGATCATTTGGAAAGTAAATTCCGGAATTTCACGTCCGGAAAGTATTTTTCGGAGGTGTTAAAATTAACACATCCGGAATTTACTTTCCGGAGGTACAATTTGTACATCCGGAAACTATTTTCGGGATGTGTTATTGCTGATGTTAATTTTTGTATGTCCGGAAAGTAATTTCTGGATGTGTTAAATCCGGATTTTGAATTCCGGATGTGTAAAGTGTCCGGATTTCATTTTCCGGAAGCTTCCAAAAAGTAATTTCCGGAAGTTACGTTGCGTAAAAACTTGCACAAAGTGAGTAAGTGAAAAGTGTAACATCCGTTATTTTTACATATGATGTTTAGGTTTAAGGTTTGGATTGTATAACTGAGAGGTGATTTGAGGTATAGAGACCAGCTAGGGTTTCCGGTTAGTGTCTTTCAGATAATTGAGGGTGGAACAAAATTTCAAAGTCACTTAAGCCATATGAAAGAAACAGAAGCAGAGAGCAGAGAGCAATCTGAGAAAACTGAGGGGAGCATATAGAGAGAGAAAGAGAGAGAGAGTTTAGTGAGAGAGAAGAGTTCTAGAGTGAGTGTGGCTTGCCCGATCATCCTTTCGCAAAACGGAGTACGTGGTTGTGATCATAGGGACGACACCTTCATTGTCCTCTTCCCCGTTTCTTTAATAGTCGAAGGTAAATTATTCCCGTTTATATCGAAAGTCGTTTCGTTACGTTTATCTTTATATCTTTCGTTTCGGTTATCGGAATTCGATTCCGTCTTCGAGGATGAACTCGTGGTAACGTGTGCTTCATAATGTGATGCTTAGGTGAAATTTTGGGAGCTCCGAGGCACTAGAATCGCACGGGGCAGATTCGAAGGAGTTGGAGAACGTCGCGTTTTGTCTCGTTTCGATCATCGTACGACTTCCCAGGTGGGGGAAAGAAACCATTTAACGTCGGAAACGGCGCAGTTACATTTAGTTCGATAATGGCGTAGGGCGACCTAAACCCTACTCGAGAGTGAGTAACGGATAATGTCCATGTCACATTGGGAACTACTTAGTGGTACCAATGATGATATTGAAATTGTGCGTTTATCGTCGTTACGATAAAAATATATTGTTTTGTTATTTAATGACTGGCTGTTGTGACTGCTTGGATTGATTGCGTTATTATGATGATTGATGACTGATAATGAGTGTTGGTATCTCTTATTAAAATTATTATTATCATTATTATTATTATTATTAAAATTATTATTGTTATTATTATTATTATATTGGAATTGATGCCATGATTGATATGATGACATGATGCCATGATTAATATGATGATTTGATGGAATAATGTTATGATGCCATGAGTGTAATGATTATGAGTAGAGTTTGAGTAAGTGATGAGATATGATGAGCATTGATGATGTATTGGGGAAATCATACTTTATGTGTTAGTAGTGCCTAACCGAGACGATTGACATTATATGATGATGAGATTTTATTGAGGTTATTTATGAGGTGATGATGAGCGGTTAGGGCACTAGGGGATGACCTGAAACATGGTCTGTGATATGTGGACCTGAAACATGGTCGTTTGTGGACCTGAAACATGGTCGTTGGGGTCTATTCTTCGGAGGGAGAATTCCCGGGGTCTAGGCTAACGGCGGACCGTCCCAGACATGATTTCATTTTAGTTGCAGCTATAGTTCATGCGTTACATGAGCACCCTGGCCGTGGTCCAGAGGTGTGCACCGGTTGTGTAGCTATAGTGCCATTGCTTTGCATGGGCACCCTCCAGCCGCGGACGAGGGTGTGCGCCGGGGCCTCTAGGACGTGTCGATTGTTGTGATATCCGGATATGGCCGACTACCTGAGAAGATTCATACAGCATTTGCATTGCATCATGATGGGGGTAGAGGAAAGACCCTAGATGTGGATTGAGGATGTTTGTGTTATATATATATATCAACTATATTTTGGGAGATGGATGTTTATCGTGCTGTTATAGAATTAAATGTCGCTAAACCCTTTCCACGTTTGATGTTATATGGATTCTTATCCCCTTTTTATTTTGTTGTATGTTTGTACATATATGTTTTGTATATCAGATCCAGATCATGTTGATGGCGCACTGGGATCACCCGTGGATGACTTAGGATCTGGGGTTCCCCCTCTCGGGGACCTTTGAGGTTGAGTGTTTAGATCCGAACGGGTGGCTCGTGGACCCAGTCACTCGCTTCGTTGTGTATACGGGTCCTACGTCCATTACCTCCGGGTTCGGACAGGGAGCGCCGATAGGATTCGTCGGCACGTTCCGCGTTGGCACTACCCTTCCTTTCCAGGTAGGACAGCCAGATGGACACATACCGCTGATGCCGCCGATGCCAGGCATGGCCCCAGACCCCTTCATGGTACCCTTTGAGGTACTAGTTCCAGGACTTGCACCGGCACCAGGGCCCGAGTTGGCACCTATCCAGGAGGAGGACCCGGTTGCCCCGCCCAGGACCTGGCACCCCTTCCAGAGGTTCCAGCGCCTCCAGAGATCCGGACTATGGTTTCAGAGTCTTCTCGAGTATCTACCAGACAGTTTCATCCCCGTGATAGTAGACTTTATCGACAGAGGTTCCAGAGGCAGTCGGACAGGAGCTCGTCCAGTGAGAGCGGAGGAGTGTCCGGACCTGCCGGACCACGGGATGCAGACGAGGGTGGTAGTATTTGATGGCTCGGGCCAGTGCCATCTGTATAGGTGTGAGTGAGGTTTTGTTGTATTTTGAGAGGGGACAGGGTGTGGAGAGAATCGGCGAGGCATCTTCCCTTTTTATCTTTTGATGTATTTTCTTTATGTCATGTACCACCGTTTTGTATATATTTCAGGATCCTACTGATAGGAATCCCTTGACAGTTGTGTATTAGGAGATGATGTATATATTTATCTATATAGATATGTGTGATGTATCTGCATGTTAACTATTTACATCTTAAGTTTTAATTTTTCGCTGTTTAAGTATAACCGCCTATCGCTAATAACACGATTAAGCTTTAATATTTTGGGTTTTTCTTTAATGGGACGTCGGGGCGTCTCAAAAAGGGTATTTTCGGAAATAAAAAAATTAATTTAAAGCTGTACGGTGCCAATAGTAATTTGTACGGTGCCAATAGTAGGGCCCTATTTCTATCATATCATATTCATGCCTTTGACCGCGAGGAATTGGGCCTTATCACGATCCATCTAAGGCAGCTGCTACCTACACCCCTACAATTTGGCATCCACCCCCACACACCCCCACATCCCTCCCGGCATTTAAATGCCGGATTCAGAAAATATGTTTCCGGCATCTAATTGCCGGAAAATTCTTAAAATTTGAAAAAAAAACGTTTCCGGCAATTAGATGCCGGAAACATATTTTCTGAATCCGGCATTTAAATGCCGGAATTCGTCCGGCAATTAGATGCCGGAAACATAATTTCTGAATCCGGCATTTAAATACCGGAAGGTATGTGGGGGTGTGTACCAAATTGTAGGGGTGCAGGTAGCAGGGCCCTCCATCTAATTGTAAGTAAATAGTAAATGGGCTATGTTTAGAGCTTCAATGAACACCCTATTTTGTGGGGGAGAGAGAAAAGAGAATGTGTAGTAAGCAGTGTTGCTTAAATATTCGTCCTTATGTCTGGCCAATAAAAATAAGGTTTAATTACTCTGTAGGTCCCTGAACTTTTTGGGAATTTTCAAATAGGTCCCTATACTTTTAAAATTTGTAATCAGGTCCCTGAACTTTTATTTTATTTGTAATTAGGTCCCTATACTAAAACCGTTTTTAATTGGGTCCTCGAACTTTTATAAAGTTTTCAATTGGATCCTCAAACTTTTATAAAGTTTTCAATTGGGTCCCTGAACTAAAAAAGTTTTAATTGGGCCCCTATATAAATTCAGGGACCCAATTGAAAACTTTATAAAAGTTCGAGGATCCAATTGAAAACTTTATAAAAGTTCGAGGACTCAATTAAAAACGGTTTTAGTATAGGGACCTAATTACAAATAAAATAAAAGTTCAGGGACCTGATTACAAATTTTAAAAGTATAGGGATCTATTTGAAAATTCCCAAAAAGTTCAGGGACCTATAGAGTAATTAAACCTAAAAATAATCCACATCTTTGCACTCTGCTTGAAATTTAAACCATTATTCCCATCCGTCTCCACTGGGTATCAATTATCAAGCCAGCCCATTGCTCGACTCCAATTTTGTACGCCACTCATATTATTCATACCCGTTCGAAGACGGATTTCGCCATATTTTTGTATTTACTATCAATCAGTTTGCACGAGTTTGGCAATCACTGCGTAATTAATTATCGCAATATGCTTATTTATACATACTGTGCTGAAACAATGGGCTGTTTACTTTGTAAGCTGAATTCAATTGTCGCAGTACAAGTTAAGTATAAATTAAGTTCGTAGCCGTACAACAAAACGGTTGCAGTAGGACACTAGTACCTATTAGTATTATGGTATTGTTATATATACCTACTGCGAAGACTGCATACAAATCTTGGGTCGTCAAATAATTGAACATTTCAGCGTGAAAAAGGAAAGCATTGAAAATTTGGGAGCCTCATTCCAAATCTTATCCATACAGCCCATAAAAGTCAAACAACTAAACAAACCCTTGTCGCGATTTTTCACCTCAAAATTAAAGTCAAACCCAGTTGTGCCCGCGAAAAGAGTAATTAATGCTGACATTAATGTAGTTTTATTTACATGTATTTATATCATTTATATTATTTGAATACATATAATATCAGTTCATTTTGTATACAATTCTATTTTGATTTTGTCATTGAGTTCCACATAAGATAGGTGTATAGAAAAATAACACATTGTGATGATTTGGACATTCATCTTTCATTAATTTAGTTTGTTGAATGTTTAGGTCACACATTGGTTGAGTATATAAGCTAAGAATCAATTATAATCATTTCGACATTCCTTCATCTTTGAATTAATTAGTTTTTGGGGTATAGTTAGGTCCAATTATTCTACAATAGTATCAAAGAGCCTACCACAATGTTAGGGTACCCACATATTTCTAACATGATAGGCAACTCATGTAAGAGTGAAAAAGAATAGTCTAATGCACAACTGCTATAACTGCACCACGTCAAATCATAATTGTATATATAAAAAATAAAATGAGTCTAATTATAGTTAAATATGAAAAAATTATATAAATATAAAGTTATATACATAAGAGGATGCTAACAAATGCTATTAGGATTGTTTAAGAAATCAAAAAAAGAAAATTTGTATGAAAAATTGTATATTTAATATTTTGAAGAGCGTGACACTTAATTTTTCAATACGAAATTTTTTTTTGTGGGTTTCTTAACCAATGTCCTTAGTACACTTATAGGTTAAAATTATTAGCATAAAAATTTCACTCCCCTTGCTAGTGCTAGTCTCATCTCTCAAAGTTCTTTAACTTCTTCATCCAGAACATTCCAAAGCCTAATTAGACATTTTCCAGACTCGAGCATTACCAGCGTCAACATCCCAATCTTCACGGTGTAGTATCCTAATCCACAGGTACACACATGATCCATGATTTATGCTTATGCCACAAGAAACCTATGGACATGGAAGCATCATGTGTCATGCACCCCAAATGGACCATGGAATGATCTAGAAGAAGCCGACATTTTTCCAGGATGTCACAATCACAGCCGACTCAGAAATGGAGATCTCATTGTATAATTCATATATAAATAAGTATATTACGTACATACATATAATATAATATATATTAATTATGATCTATTGCATATATAATTTTTATATATTATAAATCAATCAAACATCATTTTATGTAAGATTTATAATTAAGTGGTTATTTTAAGAATCAACAGTTATAAATAATATATTAATATATAATTAATTGATAATATAAAAAAAAAATTTACACTAACGGTATATTAATGATACATACATGTGTGTAGGCCTAATTTACATGACAAAAACAGACAGATGAAAGAATCAATCCCCCCCCTCAAAAACAACACATATTTGTGACTTTGTTTGTGATTAACTATCGCCAATCAACCATGACAAAACCCTTCCCAACCGACAAATGTTGGTTTCCACAAGAGAAAGGCGATGGAAGCTATAATTTTTTTTTATAACTAAGGTTAGGATAATGTGTTAGTGTGTTACTATTATAATTTGTAAGCGAAGAGGAAAATAATGTTTCAGCGGAAAAGATAAGATTCTAGCAATTTCTATCACATACAATTATATTAAACGGTCAAGATAACATTTTTGTTTTTTTGTTTTTTTGTTTTTCGCGTGCATAAGATAAGGTAATTTATTCCCAGAAGATGGTGCGGATAAAAATATATTATGACAAAAAATTAAAAAACAAGATGTGGCATTAAGGTACAATATCGTTTGTACCAAGAAAAAAGTACAATATCGCTGAAAACAGTATACGATCGATAATACTCGTATATGTACGTTGGTTACTTAATCTTACTTCATCCTGAAATTTTTAACATTTAAACTTAGGTAACGTTTGTTTTAAGTTTTCAAAAAAATTCCCGGGAATATTGGTATGGAAATAAAAGTTTATCATGTTTGATACAAGTTAGATTTTTGAGAATAAAGTTAGTGAATAATAGTCAGAAATCCGAGAAAACTTTATTCTCATGTGTGAAGGTGGGAAAACTCTATGTTCGGAAATGTAGTTTGCAAAAACATTTCAGTTACCAAATGCCACCTTAGTTTTCTTTTTTTGGGTGCTCTTTTTTAGACTCAGTATTTTATCCCCTTTAGGTATTTACAGAAATTATTTCAGTTGTTACGTTCCAAAACAATCACTATCCCGCGATAGAGAGAGCTCGTTATAAGATTTAATAAGTTAACCCAGTGGCCAAAGATCCATTTCTCAACTATGTTTGATGATTGCCGTCCAAAAAAAAAAAAAAAAAAACTATGTTTGATGACCGATGGGTTGTTCTATCTGGTGTCATGACTTGTATGATATAGTCTAGACAGACACAAAAAAAACCTGCTTCAACTTATGCATGTAATTTGCATATGTAACCTACCCTTACACGTTTAATAGTTGATTATAATGTAAATAAACTGTGATCACAAACAAATTTTATCTACAAATGTTAGAAATTTGATTTCAATTCCCACTACAGAAAGAATTTTATCTAAGAAACATCCTAGCTAACTCAATGATTAACCTCACAACAATGGAGATATCTCGGTTAAAGAAACAAAAGCTAACTTTACACTTTGGATATTTTGAAGTGGTAAACCAGTAAATGGTGGGCCGCGCAATTTAAACAGAAAACAAAAATAGTGGATGTGATGAATCCAGAGATGGCAGCTGTTATGATGCTAAAATAAAAATATCATAGAAAAAGTTGACGGTGGCCTACTTGTGGTCATAAACATAATAGTGAACTCATAGTCTAAGATTATATTTTAATTTTTTTTTATAGTTAAAAAAAGTGAAAATTGTTTTAAAATTAAAAAACGGTGGGTTGAGTAGAGTGGGCTTGGAGGTTGTAGGCCCACTCCACGCAATTTTGCGAACCATGACACAGGAGCTGACGCGGAACGCAACCGCATCAATGACTCAGCTAGGCACCGTGGAATTGGAAGGTTGTTAATTGTCATTTCATTCCGAGTAGAAAGCTGAAAGCTAACCCACTTTACTGTGTGGGTTTGGAATTTGGAAGGTCTTGGTAGTGTGACATGCATGCAGCTTCGTGGAACCTTCATGCTAACCACCACATTGTAATGGAATGTGTTTTTTGGCCGTGACAGATGGAGAAAATCTACCTCAGCCCTTGGAAGGTGTCAAATTTTGCTATAATGGTTACAACTTACTATACTACAAGATTTATTTGTCATGGGATTCTTTCCAATGTTAATGATCATTAGTGGGGATTATTTTAAGTTTAAAAATGTCAGGTACACGATTTTGCTTCCAATGAAGCCTATATAAAAAAAAAAAAGACAAGTACACGCGTAGCACATTGTGTATGGCGTAATTGATCTTTCGTGATTAATCGACAAAACTTGTACCAAAAAATGCGTTGGTTATAGTGGCAATGGACTATACGTTGATCAAGCGAATCTTATCTGCAAAATCAGATATTCGAATCCTGAAATTATTACTTTGGAGACGATTTTATATATCTAACCACCACCCCAATCCAAGGGTTTGTCTCACATGCAACATTACCTTTGGGATACCCCGGTCAAAAAAAAAAAAACTTGTAGGTAATGCACATAAGTGAGTACTTCAATTAAGGAATTAAACTTTAAATGCTTACTTAGTTACTTATGTGGTTGAAATTTGAGATGATTAAAGAATTTTAATGCTAACTAGTACTCTTAAGATATTGTCAAGGAATACGAAGAAAACAAATTGTTACTGAAAAACTAAGTTTATCATTTCTCAAAATATCAAATGCATCATTTGTCATTTTCTTAACCAGTACCTTAGGGCATTAGTTAGTATCATTACACAATGCAATTTGTATGCACTATATGCATTACACAATGAACCTTGAGCTTCAATGGGTATTTATTTTTTCCCTAAAAAGGGAAGAAACTTGAAGTTATTAAGTTGAATGAGTTCAGAGGTTGATAGTAGTCAAAACGGAGAACACAAATTTCCTTGCTAAAAAATGAACAAATCCCAGCACAAGAAAGTAGAACAACAGCTCAAGATATAAAAGGAGGAAAAAATAAAAAAGGAAAAAAGGAGAAGTATAGGTCTTCATAAAAAAAATTAGGTCTTTTTTTTTTAAAAAGGTTGCACGAATAGTATAGCTGGCGGTCATTGTTAGAGGCATCACCTTTCTCTTGGTGTTGAACATTGCTGGAGACGACAGCTAGAGACTTGCTTTCTTTCTTTTTTCAAGTTTTTGTTGCACCCGATATAACTGGGTATAATCGATAAATTGGTTTGGAAGATAGATCCTGAACTTCCATTAGGGAGAACCTTAGTCTTCTCCTTTTAAATCAAATCTTTTTTTGTCATTATTTTACTTGTCAAGTTTGCGTATGCTAGGAGTACTTGAACACTTTTTGAAATTTTGTGATGAAATGCTGGAACTTCTCACGATAAGTTTAATTCTGAAAAAATGCACCAATTATTGAACATTAAGAATGAATTTGGTGAACTTGGCTTCTGATTAGGAGTGTTCAAGTCCAAATTGATAAAATAAAGGGTAAAGGTCCATTTTGGTCGCTAATAAAAAAGTATGTAGGTCATTTTAGTCCCTTAAAAAAAAAACTACTCCGTTAGTCCCTGACAATTACTAACTGGGACAAGTTAGTCCCTACATTCACTCCGTTAGTCAGCGTCCGTTACTAAATTGTCCCACCTTACTAATTGTCAGGTACTAATCAGTCTCACTTTAAATATTGTTAGGGACTATAATGTCCCATAGTAATTGTCAGGGACTAACTTGTCCAAGTTAGTAATTGTCAGGGACTAACGGAGTAGTTTTTTTTTTGTCAGGGACTAAAAATGGCCCACACGTTTTTTGTCGGGGACCAAAATGGACCTTTACCCTAAAATAAATAAATAAATAAATCAGAAATCGATTTAGAAAATTGAAAATCAAACAAAATCGATTTTTATTAAATTTTTATGGAACTCTCTTTTATGAGAAATAATCGGTTTGATTCGATCTTCGATTTGTTTATTTTGGAACCTCGTTGAACTGTATACATAAAATTCAATACTTCTTTGTTTTATCTAGTACATTAGTATCTTTTTATTTGTTGATTTATATTTTCTAATAATATTTTTAAATTTAACGTGATGTAATTTTTTATTATTTTAATATCCAACACACAAATTGAAACTTATAATTGTATGTTATAGTTGGTGATGTCACTTAAATTTACTTTTTTAGTTATTATATTGGTAAAAATTAAATCATTCAATCTAATTCAAATAAAAAATAACATCGCAATAATTTTGAGGGTTGGGTGAAATGTAATTCTGATGCCATTTTCTTACGGGAGTAGGATACGGGGTTTGACTTTTGTTTGAGGGATAACATGGGCCATGGTTACTGCTATATCCTCTTGGCCTTCGCCTGTGCTCTATGTTGCGGAGGGGGAAGCCATTGGTTTGCTCATGGCCATGAGGTGTGTTGTAGAGATGAATCTTGAGTAGAGTATGTTATCTTCGTGCTTGGTAGCAAGCATGGTTGATAGTGTTATCAATCCTCAAATAGATTTCGGTGTCATTATCCATGATTGCTTGCGTATCCTCACCACTAAGACAAACTTTAAGGTTAAATTTGCTAGGAGATAAACCAATTTAGTTGCTGATAGGTATGGTAGGAAGGATATTTGTTATGCTAGTCACCATTTGTTTAGAATAATTCCTTCTTATATTGTTGACATTATTCATTTGGAAATGCAATAAGCTTTGCTTTGTAAAAAAAAAAAAAAAAATTTTAAAACTATTATACGGTATAATTTCAAAACTATAATATTTTTCTGGCAACAGGGGACTGCCAATTGTCAACACTTAACAGCAAAATGCATATTATTTTGAAAGACAAAGACAATGTCATATAATTAACAACTAACCGAATTGTTAGGTAACGATCCACAAAAATTCTCTCTGCACAAAGACAAAGAACTGTTCCAGCCTGGGCATGGAAATTTGGAGCCAAACCATAGGTTGAACACACAAAAACAAAGGTTGAAAAGTAGCTCGAAATGATTTATATCGGTTTTCTATAATACAAAACAGAACGAACAAAAAATAACAACTACCCCTTCCATTTTTCAATGATCTGAACCGGATTCTCCAGCCAGCCGGCCATACCTCTATGGTCTTCTACCTCCCCGTCACTAATCTATATGCGGTAATAGCAAAGTCGTACCATATTTTAAAAACTTTATATTACTCATCATATATAACTGTCTACCTGAATTTAATAATAAAATTGTTATGTACACGCGTGTATACATCAAACAAAATTAATTTTCTCAATTGAAAATTTGAGGAAAGGACCATGACTCTTCACATGATCGAACAAGCATTAGGATTCTCATCACTGAACATCTGTGGATGAGGATAATTTTGAGGATGCATATAGAATTGGGGTTGCTCTACCATGTAACCTTGGTTCACATACCCATTATTATTATAATAATAATCATTATTATACCCTGGTGGCTGAACCTCCCTTGTGCTGCTACTTTCACCATGTGCATACCCGTTCCAGTACATAGGAGGTGGTGGGTATCCGTAGCCATAATGCTCCATTTTGTTAATCACTGCACCACCCTCCTCTTTGTTTCCACCTTGTTGTTTGTTATTCTCACCACTTTCCTTCTTCTCTTTCTTTTCACTTCCTCCTCCATCTTTGTCTTTGTCATTGTCTTTATTGGGTTTGGGTGGGACCAACTCCACGTTCCGCTTCAGTTTCTCCTTCAGGTAAGGTACCATTTCTTTCACATCCATGGTTCCCTTCACCGTCACCAAATCCTTCGCTCCATCAATGTTCACTGATTCAACTCCTGCGCAACACGTCACGTCACATCCTTAGGTCTCATAATCTCAATTAATTAATTAATTAATTAATTAATCAATTAATTATTTAAATTTTACAGTACGGCAACCAAAATCTAGTTCTTATTAAAAAAAAAACTAGTTCTATTATATGATATTCAAAATCATGGTAATGACATATGGACCAATAAACCAAGATTTATTTCGTTAATGGATTACTCATCTATCACATTTGTATTTATTAACCAAATTCAACATATTATTAATTATAATTTTGAATATTATTAATCAAATTGTTGGCAAATTTCTAATTTCTAATATACAAATATCATCATTGATTAGAAAAACATAGTCAAGATGGTTTGAGGTATAAAATAAATGTGTTGAAAGATATAAGGTTCAAATCTATAGGGGCTCTATCCCTATTAACATAACAAGTTATATATATAATTAAAACAACCTTGGTATCTCCGACCTCAATAAAATAAATTTTAAATAAAATACACATGTAAACGAATAGAGACTTGGGAATATATATAATTAAAAATAAAAAATTTAGGTCAAAATTTATGGCTAACCTCTGATCTTTAGGATAATCTTGTGAATTTTTTGGATGCAACCGTCACAGTGCAATCTGCTCTTCAAAACCACCGTACTCTGAACCAACCACAGATAATAAATTAATTAATAGACAATTAGAACGTCACGCTAATTAACTCAAATTCAATCAACACGGCAAAAATTGATGGGTAATAATTGAAATTAAATGACCTCTTTCGGTTTTTCTTCTTCATGCTTTTTGTTTTTGTCATCGGGTTTCTTCTCTTCTAGCTTCTTCTCAGGCGGGGGCTTATCGCCGCCGCCGCCGCCTCCGGCGGCGTCTTTTTTGGGCTGAGGGGAAACGAGTTCTACCTTCTTCTTGGTTTTCTCCACAAGTTTATCTCGCACCTTAGTGGGGTCCACTTTTCCGGTAACCGTGAGTTTGTTAGCGGATATATCAGCCTTAACATCCTCCACACCTGCAACCAACTCCATCAATTAAGGCCTCGTTTGGCAATTGCTAACGAATAGTAATATTAATTGATTAATTATTGAAGGAAAATCTCTTAAAAGTGAATAATAGTATAATACCTTCGAAGTGGCGAACGGCTTTTTTGATCTTCTTGGCACATCCCTCACAATGCATGTCAAGCTTCAAAACGACAGGGGCTTGTCCCTCGGACTTCGGTTCTTTTTGCTGTAAAAAAAAAAACAAAACGTGTGAGTGAGAGCAGAAGCAAGTTATGAGTGGAATCTTGAAAATTTGAGTTTAGGATGTAGTAGTAGTGAAAAGAAAGTGAAACTAACCCCTCCCATATTCTAAGATTTGGTTTTGCTGGTTAATAATTTGAAGTGGAATTAAGAATGAAATCTAAAAGGGGGGCAATTGGAGGAATATATAGAGAGAGGAGTCAAGGGAGTGAGGATGTGGATGGATGGGTATGTATGTATGTGCATATAATAATAATTGACATGGCATCCATCATTTTTGTTTTTTTGGTTTGGAGGAATATATGTTATGTATGTCATTGGAGGAGCATGTGTATGTGTATTGGATTTGAAAGGTTTCTAGTTTTGGCACAGGGTTGGACGGACTTAATTAAGGTTGTCCAGATATAGCTTTGACCTGATCCTGACTTCACCGTGAAGTTACCACTTTACCCTTGACCTTATGTTAATATGGGGTATTAATAATTGCGAAAATTGGGCCTTGAATCGGGTGAAAACGGTAAAGTAGAAAAATAGCCGTTGAAAACAAACGAAGGAAAATAACAAAGAACAGGACTGAGGACTTCAATTTCCCCATTCCTGTCCTGTCCCTTTTCCCTCTCCAAACAACGTTCTGCCCCTTCAAATGCATGAGTAGGTTTTTTTTTTTTTTTTCCCCATCTCCACGTATAACTGTGAAGACTAATCTCTCGAGTCGGGTAGGATCACAAGGGCGACAAAGCTCTCTCTTAAGAATTTTAACGCTGCTGCATTCTTAGGGTCAGGATTTATGAGTAGGTTTGAACTTTGAATTGGTTTTAAGTTTTTTTTTTTAATTGGTTTTAAGTTTTAACTAAACAAAAAACATATTACCGTATCAAACTAACAAGGAAAAAAAATTGTAAATTTATTTTTTGAAAACATAAAATAACAACTTTAAAAAGAATGGATTGGAAAAGAAACATAAGGTGTGTGTAACGTTTAGATATTTGTGTAATTTTAAGAATAAATAATTAAGTAGATTTGAACTGCGGACCTTGTACGTGGTATTTTACGATCAAGTGCATTTATCATACTAATAATAATAATAATAATAATAATTCACGTCAAAAAAAAAAAATGTATGTGTCTTTTTTTGTTTGGACTTTGGAGCATCAAACGATATGCTCTTTAGACTTTAAGAATTATGTTTTTGGTTACATAGAGGTGTTTTGTCTTTGATTTTTCAAAAATTTCGGTTAATATCTCAACTTAATTTTTTCTTAAATATATATTAAGCTGAAAAATTTTGTTAACAAGTATTTATTTTTTGGGTGAACCCGGATATCCTCCAGTCGGGAGTCAGAGACTAATCTCTCGAGGTATTGAAATCCATTTAAGGGGTTGATGTCTCCTAACAGATGCTCTTCCGTGCACATGAGCATGAATCGAACTCCTGACCACATGCTTAAGGGACCTGGTTATTTACCAATCCTGTCACACCATGTTGGTCAAGTTTTTTTTTTCTTTGACTTAATTAACAAGTATTCTTATGATAATGGTCAAAGAATGAAATTGAATATATTAAATAAAATTTAAAAGTATTTAATATTTTATTGTTTACGTAATTCAGATTATTAATAAAAAAAAATATTAAATTCTTTTCAAATATACTAAATCAATGACTAGGAGTCATGTGGAATGAGTAAACCTACTCAGCCACGTGCGTTAAGGGTCTAACTAATTAGAAGCAATATAAATGAAAACACTAGTTAATGAGCAAAACTTAAAATCTTGAAATTGATTTAGATATGATATGCATAATATGATAAGATGTTAAATTCTTTTTATTCCCCTTCATTCCTTTCCTTTCCTTTCATTTCTATCGAAAATATCACAATACTCATTAAAAGGCTTCATACGATACAATTGAGGGAGTGAAAAAGAAAAAAGAAAATACAATATAAAATTAGAAAAAAGGCTTAATTGCAGTTTTGGTTCCCTACTATCGGTCATGTGTGATTTTGGTCATTAAAGTTTTTTCCGTGCACATTTAGTCTCTCTATTTTTTCAATATTGCAAATTTGGTCATTTTGCTAATGTCTGTCAATTTTTTAATGATCAATTTAGAGGAACCACTCCTGTAAGCACACGGAATCACTGCTCTAAGCATATGGAACCTCCTTTTGAGCTTTTGTGGTAAATGATCACGTCGTGGAACCAAAAAAGGTCCCAAAAAGAAGGGGCAAAACCAGTAAATAACAGATAGGAATTACTGAATCATGTTGAATCGGTGACGCAGAGGAGGGAAACCCTCAACCAAGGTTGTGTGTGCTTATAGAAGTGATTCCTCTATGTTGATCATTGAAAAAATTGATAGATTTGACAGAATGACCAAATTTGCAACATTGAAAAAACAGATCAGGACCAAATCTGCACGAAAAAAACTTTAGGAACCAAAATCGCACATGACCAATATAGATAAATAAATATATTATCTATCTTTGACCCTTAATTCAACATCATAAATGAAAGAAAGAAATAAAATATAGGTAAATAAATATTAAATTATTTTTTATACCTTTTATATGCTAAAATAGATAAAATGGAAGAATTAATGATCGTAAAGCAGAAAGAAAAAATTAATTTCCCTCCAAACCCCTCCAAAAAGAAAGGGAAAGAATAATATGAGCCACAGGAAAGGGAAAGAAAGAGGTTTGAGATTAGAATTCAGAACTATATGAATGTGAAGATTACGTGAAATTGGAATACCAATAAATACTTATTGATTGTGTTCAACGTAATTAAGTGCGTCATCTAATTTAAGATATTTTTAGTGGACCGTGTTCAACGTAATTAAGTGTGTCATCTAATTTTAAACGAATGATTTACTTGTAAATGAATACTATATAATTCATTTACTGAAATCGGATTTAAAATGTTGGAATAAACATCAGAAGATATGAGGGAGGGACACAACGAGACTTGAATGGCTTTCTGAGGGAAGATCCTAGCTAGGTCACATCACGTCAAGCACGAGATAGAAGATGATTAAAATTAAAATTTGTCTACAAAATAACTGAGCAGAGCTTAGCCACGAGTTTGGTAAAGACCCAATAATAACGTGTCCTGAATTCTCAGTGGCGAAGGACCAAATGACACTTGGTGGAAACCGTGTTCCACATAGTAGTAATCTGACTCTGATTATATGCAAAAACACGGCCCTTTTCTAACGGATTCCATGCAACAAAAATGTGTAACATGGGTCAATTTCTTAGGACCTGTAGACGCGTGACATGATTCCTCCTCTGTGGTATTAATCATTTTTGCCTCGAGTGGGATAAAATCAAGATGTATATAGGGAAATTCTAGGGTGAGAGACTTCTCAAGTCTCTCACCGTGAGTAAGGGCTCTTTTGAAAAAAAAAAAATTATTTTTGTGTCCTTCGTTCATTTTTCCTTTACGTGTTTGTCCCTGTCCCATCTCTCACGCCATCTGCTTCCTAACCGCCCTTCCTCCCTTGCTCCGACGGTGTCATCGTCGTTGAACCATTGCTCGACGGCTTGCAGATTCCACACCCACGAGCAAGTAGCAGAAACATTGCAGATTTCTTTGTTCACAGCCTCTGTTTTTCAGATTTGTACAAATGGGATTTTTGTCGGTGTCGTCTCGTCGCCCTTGGTGTGGATCGTGGCGGCACCTTCACAGATGTGACGGAGTGACCTGCTGAGGTTTCGAAGCTGCAGACAAAGGGGATTCGTTGTGCTTATAGATCTGGGATTCGAAAGTTGTCTTCGTCGGCGGGGTGAGGATGGTTTGATGCAGGCCTGCGCCGCCCATCGGCAGGATCTTGAGAGGCCTGAATAAGTTGTCGGTGGATCTTGAGGACGGTGACGACCGGTGACTGGCTGAGGTTGCGACAGCCGTAGATGAAGGGGATTCAGAATTGGAGCGTGCCAGCGATGAACCAAAAGTTCTGGGCGTAGGGATTGTTGGTGGAGATCGTAGCGGAGCGGCGAAGACCACGACGAAACTGTTTATGCCAGCCGGCTCGGCGTTAACCAGAATCGCCACTCTCCGACGAAGCTGCACGACCCACCCGCCCCGTAGATCCGCCACGAGATCCACCCAGTCCCCACGCCGCCGAGGAGTAAAGACACTATCAGAGCATGGCCGGAGGGAGGCAATGAGAGTGTGGGAGATGGAGTGAAGGAGGGTGAGGGAGAGAGGATGGGAGGTGGAAGAAGAAGGACTGAAAAAACAAACCCAGAAGGAGAAGGACTGGAAAATTAATTTTTTTTTTACAAATTCATCCTTGCCCACGGTGCGCGATGTAACATGTCGCGCACCTTAGAATTCGCCGATGTATATATAGAACCTTGTTTTTTTAATTGTGAGAGATAACTCTCTTTAGACTTTGTTATTTCTTCTTTATAATGAATGCACTTGAATTAAACAATATGCTATATATATCAGTTGGCAGCAGATGTATAGCACCCTGCAGCGCATGCTGTAACTTGTATTTTTGCTTTCTTTTATTTCCTCTTGAATGCAACCAAGTGTCCAAGCCAAGTGTATTCCAAGTGCTCTCATCCTAAGGCGACACGTGTACCTATAATAATAATTGTTGCAGACTTGCAGGATAAAGGAAGAACAGATGGAAATATGGAATGATGGATATACGGAAAGAGAATCAAAACAACTTTTCCTTTCCGGTTTGGTAATAATTATTTGAGTGTGGTTTAGAGATTCCCATTTTATATACTAAAACTGCACAACTCTAGCAACCTGGTTAGGATATCCGGTTGAAATAGGCGTGTATAAATGTTTATTTTACACTGCTACGCAATCAGTTTCTTAACGATGTATTTCCAATGTTCTTATGGATATATAGTAAAAATATGATATAGCAGCAGCACATATTAAAAGAAGTATGCTAGAATCAGGGGGGAAAAAAACTTGGAAGTAATTTTATGACTAGTTACTAGTTATTATATGAAAAACAAACTATTAGCAAATGATTGAGCATGGAATTACGTTTGTGGGAGAAGAAAAAGGTTGGAGAATATGCATATCACTCTTTTGTCCAAAGAAATTGGATGACAAGAATCCTGAATCCATTTCCAAGATATTTGTTTTCAATACAAAGAAAGACAAAGGTACGGAATATATGAAGAAATAATATATGATAATAATTATTACATGAGTGAATTATATTTAAACACTGTTATCGGAGGTAACAATTATATATTTCGACAACTAATTATTGGTAGTTAAAATTCTTGAAGATTTGCATTCCGACATTTAATTGTCGGTAGCTATAAATTACTCTTATGTTATCACACCCCCACCCCTTTTTACTCTTAAAGCTATTTTTGTAATAAAAATGTATTAAAAAATTTGTGGGGGTAGATGAAATAAGTGTAGGGGTGTAGGTAGCAGCTCTTGATTTGAGCAGTAAGGATGGACATGCACAATCCAGTATTGGAGCAGTAGAGGACGCATCTGAAGCCCAACGTAAATGGCAGCTAGAAAGGCCCATTAGCATGATATCCAAACAAACGAATCCTCCCCTATCCAACTCAACTGCGCTTCCATTCCATTCAGTTCAATCCAGCTTCACTCAGTGCCATGCCTGCAACTCCATTTTCAACTTCCTTCCTCATCCTCCAACCACGCTTCAACCCTATCCTCCGTTCACTCTCCTCTTCACCCTTCCTATTCAATGCCAACTTCTCCACAATCACACTCCACTCTTCCCTTTCGCCCCCGCCGCCGCAAACCGATTCTGCCAGCGCCGGCGCCGGCGCCGGCGGCAGGTCAGGTGCGTTAACTCCAGCTCCTTCGGTCTCCGGCGGAGTTCAGAAAATCGACGTGAACCCTCCCAAGGGGACGCGTGATTTCCCGCCCGAAGACATGCGCTTGCGCAACTGGCTCTTCAACAATTTCAAAGAGGTATATATATCATATATATTATATATTATACACGATTTACACGAAATTAGATTACGTGTAAGCTTCAGTGTTATGCTACAGTATGCATGATTAAGTTTGGTTATTGTGTTTGGATGTTTTATTGTTGGATTTTTTTTGGTTTTGTTGTTGTGAGGATTATTAGGTTTCACGGTTGTATGGGTTTGAGGAGGTTGATTTTCCGGTGCTTGAAAGCGAGGCATTGTTCACTAGGAAAGCAGGGGAGGAGATTAAGGACCAAGTAAGCTAAACTCTTTCCGCTTTCATAGTTGTTGTTTACACTGAAAGAATCTGAGTTGCTCAGTGAGTGTATAGTATGTACATTTATAGGTTATTATGACCTGATGACACATGTGTGTTTGAAAGTATTGTCCTTATAAGGGTCCCTTTGCCTAGTTCATATTTTCCTGTATTCATTAATAATTACAAAATATCACCTTGCTTTCATTAATAACTGCAATGATGGTATGTACAAAATGTTTTCATGGTTTCTTGTATAAATATTTGAAAACAAGAAACAAAATGAAAGCAAAGTTGCATTTTTTTTTTTAAAGCAACTGGAAACAAAGCAAATAGGCCCTAAACATCTTACTGTTAAAACCTAAGCAGTGCAAAACATTGACTGAAACTTCCAACTCCTGATTTTTATCCGTATCTGACATAATTCCATCAACATTTTCGCACATATAATGTCGGTGAAAAATGGCAATGTGATATCTTACTGTTAATATTACTTGTATTCTAGCAAACACAATTTAGGTATGTGATACCCATGCATGGATATATGATTGTCGATTGTCTGTGTGAGGGAGCAATGCCAATAGTCTTCCTGTGTTGCTTGGCTTGTACTTTATTGGCGATTGTGGCACACAAACAGCATTCTTTTGTTTAGTCAGCTTAAACAGTTGACATCACAATAATTTTTTTAAAGAGATCTATTAAAAGATAAGAGTCAGAAAGTACAAGAAGGAATTTCGATAACATAATAAAATATAAACATTTCAATATGTGCAGCTTTATTGTTTTGAAGATCAAGGTAAACGCCGTGTTGCACTGAGGCCTGAACTTACTCCTTCTTTGGCAAGGCTGGTGATACAGAAAGGGTAAAATCCATTTTGATATGCTCAATTTTGGTTTTCCTATATTTGTAGTTTTAGGTCTATGCCTAAATAATTACAGTATAACCTATATAGATGATTTTTGTATGCAGGTGCCATATTATCATGTTTATGTTTGTTCTTTTCTTTCCAGGAAGTCCATATCACTACCATTGAAGTGGTTCACTGTTGGACAATGTTGGCGGTATGAGAGAATGACAAGGGGGCGTCGTCGTGAGCACTACCAGTGGAATATGGACATCATTGGTGTTCCTGGGGTTATGGTATGTGCTGCCTGCTATACACACTTTTTGAAGTAATGGGCTGTCCTCTTTCTTGTCATATGTTTCACGACTGGTCTGGAAAGCATGGCACTAGTTCATAGTTGTGACATTTTCATTATATTAGTGTTGCAGTCATGGTGAAATCCTTGGAGTAATTGCTTTCTTTTTATTCATTCTCCATTCTTTTACAACAACAGATGAATTTGTTCCTTCTATTATTAATTGAGTGACAAAGTAATGAAAGTTTCTCGATGTTGATCATAATAAGGTCATGAGATGTGTTGTGTTTTATTTATATTGTCTCTTTGGCATGCTTTCTTGGGGGAATTTTCATCGTTGGTTCACATTGTGTACCTTAGTTTATAATTTTGAATGACAGTACTAATGATCCTATTGAATGCATTGGACTATTATATTTTGTATATATTTTGTGACCATGCTTCTTCTTATATTGCAGGCTGAAGCAGAGCTTATATCTTCTATTGTTACTTTGTTCAAGCGGATAGGAATTACAGAATCAGATGTTGGATTTAAGGTTTCCAGTCGAAAGGTGCAGACTTTGTTTTCTTTATATGAATGGTGGTTGGTGGACGTAGATTCCTTTCACAGTGCTGTTTGTATTGCATTTTCTCTTCTTTTTAAGACTTTACGTGCTTAATGGGTTTGCATTAATTAATATTACTCAAGACATGTAAATGTCATGTCTGCTCCTAAAAACTGTGTTCTGCTGGGTGGTGTTTCTGGATTCAATTTCAACGCATATGAATATTAATATATTAACTTGTCAAGATGTATGATATATTGAATCATATGTATAATAAAACTTCTAGCAGTTTGCTGGATATGTGGTTGAAATGTCACGGCAATGTAGATATAATGGTTGTGTTAGTGGCAGCAACAGAGGGTTGAAGGTTTGTTTTGAGCATCATGTGTTATCCAAGCTTGGCTAAATTGGCTTGGTTTATTAGGACTCAGGAGTACAATAGATCTATACCCTATAGCTCTTTGCAATATTACAATTTAAGTTCATGCTATGCTTGTTATTGATGATTCTTTTTGGTAGCATTCTTGCTTTCTCTTCTTGTAATGACATGATTAATTTAGAACATGTTTTGAAGTGTCATCATTGTGTTTACCTCAATTTTTGCATGTAATTTGTCTCACCTTTGTAGGTAAGCACGGTCTGTCTAATGAACAATGCTAGTTCATGTGGTTCTAGGTATTGCTTTGGTTTTATGATTGCCTTTCACTCTGTTGTTTATCTTCTTGCTTTACAGGTTCTACAGGAAGTATTGAAGTGTTATTCCATACCTGAAAATTTATTTGGCAAGGTCTGCGTCATTATTGATAAAGTGAGTTATGCATATTCTTGCTATTTTATTTTATTTTTCTAATTGTTGATGGTGCTCTAAAATTCTTGATCCTTGTTTATTCTAGAGAAACAAATACCATGGAGATTATTAAAGCTCCTATTTGTTCTCATGGTTCGTAAATAACAAGCAATATAGTGATATTAATTGGAATGATCTAGGATGTACATGGTTCACCCTTTCCTACAGCTGCTTCTGCTTCTTATGGTCGAGAAACATTTTCTGAGATCCACTATGCAAAAGGTGATACAATTGCATAGTTTTATGTCGAACCCAAAGGCTGAAGGCAACATCAGATGTCACCAAGTTTCTGTAGCTAGCCCCTACTTTTATTGATAAAGCATATTCCTCATTACCGAATATAATGCCAGAGAAATAATCAAATTCAGTCTCAAAGCTAATTGTTTTTAATAAAAAATTGTTATTTTTAATGCAGATTGAGAAAATTCCAGTTGATGAGATAAAAAAAGAGTTGAAGGCTGCTGGTGTATCAGAAGAGGCAGTCCAGGAGCTATTGCAAGTCCTTTCTGTAAAGTCATTGGCGGAGTTGGAAGGTTCGCTTTTCAGCCTTCACAGTTAATTGATATTGAAGTATTACAAATTTCCTGAAAATTGTATATTTTTGTAGTCATTGAAACATGATAAAATAACCAGTTCTACCTTTGTGCTTGAGAGTAGGTTTATGAATTTAAGAATATAGGTGCAACTATCAAGCCTTTGATGCTGCTGATATATCATTGCCTAAGTCATGGCATGTACATAATGAAAAACTAATTCTTGTTTCTTAAAGATTTTTTTTTTTCTTGATAAAAGAATAAATTCATTAAGTCAAAGAGAAGATGATTACAAGGAGTTGGGAGGATAAGAAATCCTTCGTACAAAAATAAAAATAAAAAGAGGACAAACAGAGAAGACATCAATGAAGTAAAGCCGTCCATTCTCTCAACATTTCTAAAAGAGAAGCCCCTTTAAAAAGACTACAAGTGTTACTCCCAAAAAAGTCAAGTGCCTAATCTTATCTCGATGTAGCAGGTTCATCCAAAGAAATCTCCTTAAAAGATGCAAAAATTACACTCCAAGGTTGCAAGAACGTCTTTCATTTGTTTCTCTTTTTGATGGAAGCTTCATTTTTTCAGAATATCCTGGATGAGATGTTGAAAACTTGGGTAGTTTGTTAAAGTCTCCTGAAGTTTAATGCATTTCATATTATTATTGGTATGCTACTTGATGTCATTTATACTTCTACGGATTTAATTAATTATTTATTTTGGGTTACATATCATGTCCCTCTTGTTAGCTTAAAACAATTCTCCTTGAGTTGCCTTTTTCTTGAACTTGAAGCCCATTTATGTCACCATAAAATTCATATAGTATGCATTTGTTTATAAAAAACAAATCATACAGCTTATATGAAATCTAAATTTGGTAATATTCAGAGAGACTTGGAAGCCGCGGGGAAGCACTAGCTGATCTGAAACAGCTATTCTCACTTGCTGAGAAGTTTGGTTACTCAAAATGGCTTCAATTTGATGCATCAGTTGTTCGTGGCCTTGCTTACTATACTGGCATTGTATTTGAGGTTTGATTTCCTTCATAGTTAATACTAACTAGACATGATTGTTTACAAGAATATGAATAATTTATAACCTTCTTGGACTAAATTCTTGCTTATGGATTGCCTCTGTTGCATAATTCAATATCTTTTCTCATTGGGTAACGAATGACCTGATTCTGTGACAAGTGTATAAAAGGGTCATTCAAATTTTCAGAAGTTTCTTGTTCTTTAAATTTATACTCTTCAGGCATTATTGCACCGAGCACATGTATGATTATTGATTTTGGCATGTAAAGGCTTAAGTGCATGATGAAAACCATAATCTTGGTTTGAAGCAATTTTTCATAGGCTTGAAGACAATACAGAACACTTTGTTGTTTTTCCTGAGATACTGTGAAGTGCATGCCTACTAATGTAACATCGAGGTGAACAGCATGATATGTTCAACTTCTTAGGGCAAGTGGCTGTAGCATGTAATATTATCCTTGGTGATTGCATTATTTCATTATCTCCAAGAAAATAGAATCATATACGGAATCCTATCTTCTTACTCTCTACTTTTTTCTCTTAAAGAATTCTTTATTTTATATAAAAAAGTGAAAAAGAAAGAGTTTATACTATTTAAGAATAAAACTGCCACGTTGTGAATGATTGCAAGTGTACCAAAGTTTTACTGGCTATATTTTGCTGCAACCAAATTGCATTCTTCACTATGCTTTCCATTTATTTACAGTTACACAGTAAGAAAAACAGACAGCTTTATTTATTATGATGGTTCCTATTATTGTGCTAATTTGTAGCTATGGTATAATTTGGCTGCCGTATTTCTTTCTCTCTTTCAAATGATTAAATTCTTCAGTAGGGTTTTGACCGAGAAGGAAAGCTGCGAGCTATCTGTGGTGGTGGCCGATATGATCATTTGTTCTCAACTCTTGGTGCTGATGACATTGCTGCTTGTGGTTTTGGATTTGGTGATGCAGTCATAGTGGAAGTAAGTCTATAAGTTTTCAGTAGCAAGAAGAATGGGAACCCATCATATTTTGAATAACAGACCATGTTTTGCATTTTTATGAATTCCTTTCAGCAACAAACTTTGACATCTTTTAAACAGTTCTTATCTATACAAACAGTTTGTTAGAAAGCCAGATTGTAATATGCTTCAAAAGCTCTTAAAGCAGTAATACCATGTTTCTAAGTTACACAGCTTTTAGTGATGTGGGTTTGTATTTGGAAATTTGAGTAGTTCTACTTCTTGGTATTAATCTAGAGGTTTTGGGGCAAAGAGGATAATGTCTTTAAGGGGCCCATTCATGTAAGGTGATATGCATCTATCATGATGTTACAGTTTAGTCGGGAAACCCCTTCCTCACGTGCACTGTAACTCTGCAAGGACTCTGAATTCTGGCTTATTGTTTTCAATTCATGAATGCTGGGGTCCTTGTTAATGCTGATCTCTGCTGTGAACTGATGTCTTAATTTTAGCCTCTGTACTCCTGTTTCTCTTTTCCAACTATTCTTGAATTCTTTTTCTTAACAGTTGCTCAGAGATAAGGGTCTGCTACCAGAGCTCAGCTTGCAAATAGATAACATTGTGTGTGCCTTGGATGAAGATCTTCAAGCAGCAGCTGCTATGGTTGCCAACATTCTCAGAGAAAAAGGACAGAGTGTTGACTTGGTTTTGGAAAGCAAACCTCTTAAATGGTTTGAAATTTATTCATTATTTTCTCCCTTTTCCTTTAAAGCATGCTTGCATGGTCTACAAGTCTTTCTATATGATATATATTTCTTCCTATTTATTTTCTTCTAGGGTTTTTAAACGAGCAGCCCGAACAAATGCTCAGCGGCTGGTATTAGTGGGGAGTTCTGAGTGGCAAAGGGGTATGGTTGGTGTCAAAATTCTCTCTACTGGTGAACAGTACGAGGTTAAACTGGATGATCTAAAGTAAATCAGAATTTGAATTATTTCGTTCATGTATTTTGTCTTCATTTTTGGTATTTTCATTTACCTTGATTTTTTTTTACCGCAGTTCTCGAGTACTTGTTTTTTTATGTGCGTGCACACACTCATGCCTGTGTGTATGTGCACATCTCTGCATATACATATACCAAAGCATCTCCTTCTGTTCGTACTCTTTATCCAATCAAGTACTTCACCTATACCAAATATCTATTTTCTCCACCCCCTCCCTCCTCTTTCTCTGTATGTGTGTGTGAGCGAGTAGAAGGCCATATTACAGGCTAATTTTTTTTCCGATTGAATCTTGAATGGAATGATTTGTTTGATAACTGATCTAAATTTTCTCATCTTATTTTTACCATACTAAAGTTGCTTACACTCAGAGGTCTATAGTTAGTAAAATCAATTTGATTTCAGTTCTAGAATGCTGCTTATTTAATAAAAGTTATCCATATGATGATATTTCCAAATTATCGTTACTCATGAACTTTTTCTAAGAGCCGGTCTTATCTCTTATCTCTTCCCTTCCAAATTTTAGAAATGCATTCCTTGTGAAACTATGCCTTTATGATATTTTGTTTTATTTGGAGAAGCGGAAATGGTCGTTGTTTAGTTGTGCATTTGCTTTTTCCAGATTTAGAATCTTCTTATTGTGCTTCCTTTGACATTGGTGAGTTCATTGATTTTATTGAATGCTTTTCTTTTGAAATTACTAAAAGTGAAGGAGCATAATGCAGTAGGTTTGTTTCCATACAAATTTGCAATTCTTGGCATATGTTGAATCGGCATGGTTATTAAGAATAACAACAACAACCAAGACTTTTCCCACTAGGTGGGGTCATCACAAGAAATAACATGCACAGTTTATGAAGCCGAATGCTTGAAGGTTTGATATTCCATTAATTAGGACAAATTATTTATCTTGTTGAAGTTTTTCAAGCTAGTTTTGGATGTTCTCTGAGAACAGGATAGTATTGTAAAAGTTATATTTGCTACAACTACACAAGATTCTACGGTCACTGGTCAGTCAGCAGTATGCCCGACACAACTTATTGGCATAGATGCATTGTTGTGTTTGAGCAAAGCTGAATCCCTTTCTCCAGTTTACAATGCATTATATTTTGAGGAAAAGCCTCAGTCGAAGAGTGGGTGATATGAGTGGAGTGCTTTTTTTTTTTTTTTAAGGGAAAAAAAAGTACATTTTTACTTTATAGGAGGAAATACTCATTTTCATTGAAAGTAGTCCACTGAAGTTATATTTATCTTGATTTCCTCTCTTCATGTAGCCTAAAAGGTTTATCTCCATTCACTTTTGCGAGAAATAGCAAGAGAGGGATAAGGTAGGATTTGCCTTAGGTTGTGTTGAAACTTGTAGCTCAAGTGTCCAGTAATTTGGCAGATAATGTCAAATATATATATATATATATATATATATATATTTATTTTGGTGTGGTTATCGCATGC
This sequence comes from Echinosophora koreensis, assembly GCA_035048595.1. Taxonomy (NCBI): domain Eukaryota; kingdom Viridiplantae; phylum Streptophyta; class Magnoliopsida; order Fabales; family Fabaceae; genus Echinosophora; species Echinosophora koreensis. The sequence goes on along the minus strand of JAPCYP010000012.1, from coordinate 5,825,273 downwards.
TTATATCCTCTGCTGATCATGAGACTAAGCTGGTTTTAGAAGAGAAACAAGCCTACAAGGTGTTCCCCCTTCTTATTTGTTCGTGAATACCATGTTAAGCGGACAATAGATTAATTAAAGCTGCATATTATGGACATGTATACACGCTTATGCTATGCTTGGTATGCATGGGTACAGAGAGGTCCTGGTACCATGTGGATTGGTTCTACTAGGTAGATAGTTGTAGCTACTCTCATCAGTTCTATACTCATTAACATTATTCTGCTAGTTATGCAAGCACAAACAGTACTGATTGAAACACCAATAGTTTGATCATTGCCTTTAAGCATTAGTTGGGGACAAACGTTCCCACTAGCCCAAATCCCATTGTAAAGAAAGCCCCTGCCTGCAACAACAGATAGACAAAGAAATGATCGTGTCCAAATAGCAGGTCATATATTGCACAGTGCAGCATGTACATCCCCACTATAATCTCCAATGGGTGGATCCTGTTGATTGAGGTAAAAGGTCGTAAGTATGCATCGGATGAATTATAGGGAGTAAGACAAATATTGTAACTGCATTCTTTACCTTGCAAGGAATCATCAGTACTAGGAATCGTGATTCATGAAGATGTTAAAAATGTGTTTAGTAGCCCTTAAACATTGTTGATAATGTTATTTGAGAATATTTGATTCCCACGTCTGGTTTAAGGGCATCTTTCTTGGGAATGTTTGTATTATTTTAAAAAATATCCTTGGATATAGATTAATTGAAAATTAAAATTTAAAAATATTATAAAAATGTTAGAAATAAAAATTTAAAATAATTAGTGTAGACCAGTATCTGTTCATACCTTAATTTCATATAGGGATTCTTTTCTTCAAACAAAAACATATTTTAACTTAATACTAATATTGTCCATGGGAAACTAGGATTTAATAGTCTTTTCAAATAACAAAAACTTCCCCATTTCCATTGGAAAGTAAGATTCCCACCCCGTCCCATAGGAATGTTTTTAGGGGAAATATGACCAAAAAGCATTCTTGGCAATGCTAGTTTCCCGGGAATGTGATTTTTAAAAAAGCATAACAAATATGGGAATTTAGGATTCCCAAGTCAGGATTCGTGGGAAACTAAAAAGAATTCCTCTACCAAACGCTCCTTTATATAAAAGAGTAAATAAAACATTATGGTTGTTTTGTTGCTGTTTTTCCTGCAATTTTACGTTTATCTTACAACAGTTGAATCATCTTTTTATATGTAATTACAGAGTAATTCACTGCCAATTTGTTGTGTTGGTTGAATAGATTGCTTTGTTTAGGCAGACTAGGTAAGCTGCTGGTACCTTTCTAAAATTTGAAACCGAGAAGTTCTTGATGTTGATGGCCTTGCATTGCTCTTCTGTTTCATCGTATTTCCTAGCTTCTCTGTCACAACCCATTCATTGACACGGTTTGCTTCCAGGAGTCCTATAATTGCTGCTTTAGTTCGATGGAGTGACATGACATTCTCAAAGAGTATCCAGAGTACAAGCAGATGTACAGATCTGTCCCATATATAAATTATGTAGTATAATTCAGATAACTGAGGGATGCTGAATAAATTTATACTGCTATCAGAAACCAATTACCTTGGGGTGGAGGCTGCATTTAGAATAGTAATGGTTGCTGGGATATATATGGCAATCTGCTTTCTGAGACTGACTTCTGGAACTATCACACAAGCTGGTATAACTATGCAGTAAAAGAAGAATGTGACCCAGTGTGCAACTATTTTCCTCACAAAGAAGAAAGCATAGATAAGATGAAGTCTCTTGAAAAGTGATACCCTCTGGATGATAAATATAGGTTCCAATCAGTACAAGAGTTTTTGAAGTCATGATTCTATAAGAAATTGAATTGTTTCCAGCTGTTGATGTGAAAATTAGAGTTTACTTACTTTACAAAGGAGGATTTCTTTGGTCATTTTCTTAAATAGGTTAGCTGGACCACATGACCACCTATGCTGCTGATATCGGTATGCTTTAAATGTACTTGGTAGTTCATTTTTGACCTGCAAGCAATAGAAGCAGCGCCCAGGGGCAGGGGCTTGTTTATGGGTTATTCAAACTTAGAACATGATATTATATCAGTGCAATTGGATATGATATGGGTAACTCACTGTTACGTCACCCACAAAAATGAATTCCCAGCCCTGCAAGCTTGCCCTAACTGCAAGGTCCATATCTTCCACTGTAGTTCGGTCTTTCCATCCTCCGGCATCTTTTATTGCTTGAATCCGCCATACTCCTGCTGTCCCTGTATGTTATAGAGGAAGTCTGAATAAGCCAATATGCTAAGGTGCTTGTCTGAATTTAGTCCAATTAGCCTCATAACTTACCATTGAACCCAAAGAATGAGTACGTTGAAGAGCCTACTTCCTGCTCAACACTGAAGTGATAATCGAGTGACATCTCTTGAAGCCTTGTCATCATACATTCTTCTGAATTCACTATACATACCTCAAAAAACATTAAAAAAACTTCGATTCACTGGATTCCTTAATAATGTTTGCTGCCACACTGATGTGGCTGCAACAATTTAACCAGGTGGTTTTACCAGTTACTTACCAAATTTCCATCTTGCCTGAACCAATCCCAATTTTGGGTTCTCAAGCAAATAAGGAATTGTATTCCAAAGAAAATCCGCATCTGGCTGAAAATCAGCATCAAATATTGCCACAAACTCACAATCCTCGACGTATTGCTTCTCCAAACCCTCTTTTAGAGCACCTGCCTTGTAACCATTACGATTTCTCCTTGTTTCATACTTGACATTCACACCTTTCGCTATCCATTTGTGACACTCCAATTCAACCAATTCCTGCATGTTTGTAAACACGTGGTTACTGTATATATCAATCACACACATGCGTGCATGTGATCTGCAATGAAGCTTTACTGGATTAATCAGATACCCTTAAGACTTGATTTGTCGAGTCATCAAGAACCTGAACTATGAGTCTGTCGGATGGCCATGAAAGCCCACATACTGCTCCAATGGAAAGCTTATAAACCTGGAAGCAGAAATTGCAATTTTTTAGTTGAGGTACTTCATCTTTGTTCTTCAATAATTTCCAACATTAATGTTTCCCTTTTATTGCACATTCCTAGTTTGGACAAACACAGCTGACTTGTGTGTTCCTTGACTTTATCAGTTAGCTTGATTTATTACTTAATGTCACCATGGTTATGCCCCAGCATTGTTGATTGTTAAAATGATGTGTGTGGTAGTACAGATATTAATGACAATCTGAAAGGGCACCCTTAGTAAAGGGCCTTTAAAGATGCTAGACTTTGGTTATAAAATTTAAAGGTGAAGGGAAAACAAAAAAAAGAATGAATGAATAAAAATAAGAATGTGGGAATAAGGGAATTAATTACTACTGACATAGGATAAATGTTTGAGAGCACAGAATCCGGTTGATTTCTTCCCATTTAAAGCCGGTCTTAATTCTTTCTACTAATCACAAATGATAAAGGGTATGCTTAGAGTTTGGTATGGTTGTTCACAATCATAAACCACTAGCAATTGATCTGGTCACTTACAGCATTTTAGAATAAGGTGACTGAATGATCTGTGAATATTAAAATGGTAAAGATGCATACATGTAATATAGCATACTAAAAAGACCAATCTGTGAAAGACTTCTTAATTAAAAGGCAATGGTACCTCTTTCTCATTATACATTGGTATTTGGATCAAAACCTTTGGGTATCTTTTGTTTCTCTGTAGTTTCTGCTTCATGGCATCCAAATTGTACTTTCTATACTTTTTCTTCCCCAGCACTTTGACGATTAAAATTACAGTTGCCATGACTACTCTTTCAACAAATAGCATGATTGACATAGCTGAGCACAGTATGATTGCTAGTTTTAGGAGTGGTATTATCACTGGGGCTCGTATTGATTCCCAGGCATAGCGCAGACTGCTTGAAGCATATTCTGGTGCCCCGACTTCAGGCTCTTCAAAGATTAGGTTTCTCATGGTTTGTGGGGTTGTAGTTATCAAGGAATATAGAGCCAATAGAAAGTCACTCAGGGGCTGAGGCAATTGCAGGATGGGTCAATGGCTTGTTGCAGGCAGTGATCAAGAGGGTATGATGAGTGTTGATGAAACCTTTAATTTAAATAGGAAGGACATGCAAGGAAGGAAGATGAGGACGTGCATTGGGGTTTAGGTGGACGATCATAGTGTGATGAGTGAGCAATCTTCTTTTTGAGAGACACACGTTGGTCATGCAAAAAATGATGCTGCAACGTAGCTAGTTCTTAGCTGGATGTGTCTTTTATTGCCGACAATGTGATCAAGATTTTTACCATCATTGATTTTGATCAGAGTAATAACTGCTTGTTGTATTCAGTCTAATTTATGAGATTGTGTTATATTGCAAGTGAATATTAGATACATGCCAACAGAGTCAAGCTTGCTTTTTTGGTACTTTTTGAAGGCTTAGATAAGGTCTTTTTGTTGAATAAGTTTTCTCTTATCTTCTCCTTATCTTCTATGCTGTTCTTTTTTATATAAATAAAGAAGTACTTTGCAAGTTAGCAAAGAAGAGGTAAGAAGAGAAAATGTGAGTGAAGTAGAGGAAGGATGAAGACAATCCTTTGTTAGAAAAGATTGACATAAATGATGAAAAGTGGGATGGATAAAAAAAAGCAAAGAGACTTTTCATTTTAGTTTATATCGAAGTTTAGAAGTTTCTTGACGCCATTGTCTCTAACGAGGGTAGTAGAAAGCAGATAATCTCCTTTTGAAGCATCTGGCAGATAAAGAAAGAGAAGTTTCCTTTCTTTCTGCAGTAAATTACCTTGCTAGATATTAGACAGTTGTCATCCTTTGCTTTTATCTTCTGTATTAAAATATAGTTTCTTCAGACCTTCCTTTTCCTTTTACGGATTCATAAAAGATAGTATGATGTCTTTTTATGAGTTAAGTCGGGGATATTTTTGCAGAATATTATTATTTATTTATTTATTTATTCAAATCTCAAGATTGGAATTTAGTGAGGCCAATTTTTAAGTGTTATTCCATAATAATCACCCAAAGGACCTACTATCCTTTATAGATATTTTTATTTTATAGTTTGTTTATGCTCTCGGTTAATAGAAATTACCTATGGGTTTGTTTGTCTATGACCATGAAATATGGCCTCTTTTCATGTCTTGACTCAGATGGCATGTGTTTATTCTTTAACACTTTGCAGTCATTTGGATTTATCAAATTGTCTACTCTCCAAATTTGGCGTGCACTCAAGTTCAATGTGGACAATATCTTGTACTTAAGCTATACTGTCGGCTTCCTTATCAGTGTTTTTTCTCTTAGAAGTTATGACAAGGAAAGGGGAAGTGTACAATTCCATCATTGCTTTGTTCATTTTGCAAAAACTCCTTTGGCTTATTCCATTGCAGATTGAAGTAAAATATGACTTACCTAGTTAATATTTTGTGTCAGTTACAAAAGTAATGATGCTTCCGAAATGATTTGGTCTGCAAAATGGTTACGTAAGGTTGTTCCCATTTTAAGATAATTATATATTTTAACCCTTGTATGTATTTGGTATGCATTAAATGGTAGCTGTGGAACAATAAATGTTGGAATTTTGTTGATTGTGTCTTTGTTGAGTCAATTATGTATCTAGGACTCTGGCATAGGCTCTACATATAAACTTCATTAGCATGTGAGTTGCTGTTGTAAGGAATAATTGATCAAAGAAACCTCCTCTCCTTATGTGTAACGGTCTTGATTAGATTGTTAGGCCTTGTATACAATTATGAAATTCAGACAATTTGTTAATGTACCATAATTCAGCCACAGATCAGATTTTGAGTTGTAAATTGTTGGCATGGTTCCTCAACATTGACAGTATAGATATATGATATATCTTTTGAGGTTCTACCCATAAGGCGAGAGGCGAGATGATTCCACATTAAATTTGCCGGTAGAGTTTAATTGCTTTTAGCCTTGATGGGAGCATTAGCATGCAGATTTTACTGTATAGTGATACTTGTTGAATGGTAAACTAGTGAAAAAGTGAGACTATATATCCATGGTTTCTGCCTCCATTCTGAACAACTTCGGTTTCATCCATCAGAGATTGAAATAGAAAAAAAAAATACCAGTTAAAATTTCATTTCAGGAAACAAAAGTAATGAGATCTCTGAAGTGTTTTGAGTCTGTAGGATAGGTTAGATAAGGCTGTTTCTGTTTTTGGAGGACCGTATGTTGAATGGTGCCCCTGTGGAGCAATAAATATAAGTTGTTTCATTTGCTTGGTTCAATTACTCTGTCAGCACTACGGGACATCCTTGCATATGCCCTCCCCACAAACTTTAGTAGCATGTGAATTGCTGTTGTGGTGAGTAATTAATCAAAGAAACTTCTTATCATTTTGTATATCTAAGTCTTGATTATATTGATACACCTTATACAAAACCGGAAGCTTCTGAATTTCTTCTATGACTTGTATCTTGATTTGGTACTGCCTGTCCACATGTTCGGTTTACATTACCCAATCCCTTCTCATTATCTCTCAGTCCACGTTTTTTTACACCTGTCAGTGTTTACAGTTCAGCCTAATATATTCAGTGTAGAAGCCAAGTGTCCTTGATTTAAGCTATATATATATATATGCCTTTCCATGTTTTCCCAGTGTTGACAGAAATGTTTCCAGATTAGTTTGGTTGGTCCACATTAACTGCTTTAAGTCTTGCAGGGAGCATTAGCTTGCAGTTTTTATTATATATTGATGCATGTTAGATGGCAAACTTGTGAAACTGTTTTTAGGGTTAGTGGAATCAGTACAGTACTTCTGATTTTGGACATCAATTATTCTGAATCTGTATGGAGTGTGGGACTGACCACACACTCTGCCTTGCCGATTGAATGGCAAATCATGCTCTACAGGTCTGTATGTTTTCACTAATCTTCGTAGGGATCGTGTAGGAGGGTGCTGCTGCTCCTGTAGTGCGCGTACACACACATCATATTTTCTTGTTTAAAGCTCGCATTACCATTTTTTTACTTTTCAGAGATGACTTGAATGTATGGTGAAATATTCTTTTGTAATTGTTTACCCCATTTATCCCTTTTTCCGCTGGTGACCGTAGTATGTTTAGCAAAATGATTTTACGTTAAAAATCTTGTTGGATGCGTGATTCAGTTGTGTTGTAGTCCTTGTTTTGGGGTCTTTATATTGTCGTATGTTGGTCGCGTGTGATTGCTGGAGCTGTAAAGAAAGCTTCTTTGTTTTTTGTTTCAGGATAACTTGTTTGTTTAAGATTCTACTCACCGTAAAATACTGTTTCAACCAGCTTTTGACCAAAGCTTCTCTTTGGAGCTTTCATTAGAAGTCCTGGGGACACGAAATCGTGTCGTTTGCGTTGATAAAAGTCTCTTCTAGACAGGCATTTATCCATTTAGATTTCATTTTGGTCAAACCATGATGAGGAAGTATAAAATGAAGATTCGGATGACATATGGTCAAAAGAGTAAAACTTTGAATGAATGGTGTGCATCTAATAATGATTGTCAAAAACATGTTGTAGGGTTTGACTTCTTTGAAGTGAGAAAATCGCTAAAGTGAGAAAGTAGGGAATATCCACCATTGATTTGATAAATGCATAGAGATCTTAATCCAATAAAATTGATCTAAGGGTTTATACATCTTTATTTTCTCATTTTAGAGATTTTCTGACTTTAGAGTAGTCAAATTCCTCATGGCAATGGATGATTTTTAAGTCGGTCTGCATGGTAAGGCGTGATTGATCATATTCATAACTCAACAAAAACAATGGAAAGCATTATTTCTAGTGCATGCTGGGGTTATCCGAAGGTATAAATGTGGAGATTGGTTCAAAGAAAATTAAAATAGCTTATTTCATTAAGTCTAAAATAATATTTGATCACATAAAATAAAATAAAATAAAGTGTATTAATTGAAAAATAAATTAAATAATAAAAAGCTTATAAGATTTTGTCAATATTATTTGTTTGTTTTATTAATTTATATTTCAAGATATTTTGTAAATATCTGTTATCTAGTAAGCCTGATTGATGTACCAAGTCCACCAGCAAGCCCATTCAGTGTTTGCGTTTTATTTGAAAAATTACTTTTGTATCGGTTAGTTGAACATCTTGCGCAAAAAGGCTTAAGCTTCCTGATATTCGGCTGACATTGGCATACCCACAGTCCAGGTTACTTCACGGAATGGCCTACTAAAACTTGGTGAACACTTGGTTTTGTATCCATGGTCAAGTTGCTTATATCAAATTATTTTGTAACTAGATCCAAAAAACGTTAAAAATTAGATCGTATCGGTTGCTAATTGGGTATATGTCAGCCCACTTTTCCTCAACCCTGTGAAAAAGAAGGAAGACGAATACTCATCCACTAATCAAAAGGTATAATGAATTTTGCCTACAATTACTTGAACTACGAGTGTGCGTATCCAACCATAGCACCAGCATATCGTTAAAAATAGAATAAAAAATAGCACCAATATCAAATAAAGGGTATTCCCATATATTTATTACGTTTCCCAAATTGGGTGTGAAGGCTAAAATCTAAATACTTCTGCCTTCAATAAGTTTTGATTTGCATCATACTTGGGCTAGCTAACAAATATTATATTGGGCTCATCCAGATCCAACTAAAATAGGTTGACACATTTCAATTACATGGAGGCACAAAAAATTCGGACCATCTCCCTTGCATTTGAGTTTTATATGTGATTAGATTATCGGGAAAAGGAGATATATTATTGTTCCTACATGGACCAAAGATCGGTCGGCACATAAAGGGATTTGGATTCCATGCATTTATTATTTTCACGTATTCACGCATTTATTGATATAGACCATTAGATGTATTTGAGTGTGAATTAAAAAAAATAAAAAAAATAAAAAACAAGATTGATCCAATGGTGTATCTTATAACTTCGTGAATGCGTAAATGCGGGGAATCCAAATCCCATATAAAGGGGCCACAACATCATATACCACCTGAGTAAATGATCAAGCATGTGATATAAAGACCCTTATTTTATGACATAGATCCTCAAGCTGATAGCTAGGGTACGTAATGACATAGTACCTTGAGTACCTCCCCTCGCCATGAAGTTGGGGAGAGAATCTCACAAGGAGAATAAAGAGACTTTATGAAACCTTGTACACAAATGTCTATGAAAGTCAAGCTTAATATGAGACCTAGGAAAGGGAACCGGTTCCTCTCCATTTACTGGAGAGGTCCAATAGGTGAGAGAGGGACACAGTTAATAAAATAATATTATTTATAAAATAATATTATTTTAATAAATGTAGTAAGTACATTTAATAATTACTCAAATACTTATGTGGTACAGCCTAATGGAGTTACTTTAGCACTCTCTTACACACAGATATTGAGTTGTCCAACATGACTCATTGGCTTTGTTGATTCTTTAGAGCAAAGGTGAGTAACAATATGCAAAAAGGAGGCCTTCAGTAAATTCATAAGGATGAGCATCTATTCATCCATCTCAATCTCGTTCCTATATTTGTCTGTCATTTCATTAGTAAGATTCACAAAGACGAGAAGATACATTCTTGAAAGGGAGGGGGAAAAGGAGGGGTAGGGATGATACACAAACTATGGTCAAAACAAATGCTAGTAATTATAATTGGTATATGGCATATACTTCTTCTGTAGCTTGTAATTTCTTTTAGCCTTCTCTGTCATCATCTTTTGGTCTTGTTGAAGAACTTGAACCTGAGGCCATCCCAATGACTTGGTTGTGTGTGAACCTTTGTAGTTGAATCATGCGTGCATAAATCCCATCAGGGTGATTTTTCAACAACTGTGAATGGGAACCTTGCTCAGCTACTTTCCCATCATCAATCACAGCAATCACATTGGCATTCCTGATGGTAGATAGCCTATGTGCAACAATGATAGTTGTTTTTCCGGAGGAGGCACGGTCTAGAGCCTCCTGAACAGACCTCTCAGATTCAGCATCAAGTGCACTTGTTGCCTCATCAAGAAGCATAAGTGTAGCCTTCCTCACAAAAGCGCGAGCAACTGCTATTCGCTGCTTTTGTCCCCCGGATAGTTGAACTCCTCTCTCCCCAACAAATGTTTTGTATCCATCTGGAAGGGAAGATATGAACTTGTGAGCATTGGCTAGAGTTGCAGCCTCAATTATCTCAGCTTCAGTAGCTGAGTCATGACCATAAGCAATGTTTTCATAAATTGTAGTAGCAAACAGGCAAGGCTCCTGAGGTACCACAGAAATGTGCCTTCTTAGGGACTTAAGATTGTATTTCCTGATGTCTTTTCCATCAATCATGACCCGGCCAGATGTTGGATCATAGAATCTCTGTATAAGTGCAATGACTGAACTCTTACCACAGCCACTAGGTCCTACAAGGGCAAGAGTTTTACCTGCCCTCGCACGAAGACTGAGGTCACGAAAAACTGGCATATCTGGCCGAGTGGGATAAGAGAAGTCTACATGCTTAAGTTCAACTTCACCTCGAAGGCGATCAGGAACAGGAGTAGCATCAGGATCATCTGGCTCAATTTCAGTTCTACGGTCAAGGAGATCAAAGACTGACTTCATCGCTTGACCTCCCTTGATGAAGTCAGGAGCCAAGGTTAAAGTTTCGGCAGCACCATTAGCAGAGACCATGAGGACCATAAAAACTCGGATTGTTTTAGAGAAATCAGAGATACCATGCTTCACAAGCCAAGAAGCATACCAAAGACCAAGTGCATAGGAAGCATAAAGCGCAAACTGAGCTATCCCATATCCACTTCCAGAGATTTGTCCCTTCCAAAAGCACCGCTGTAGTGGAGTTTCAAGGTTGGAGGTGAAAAGGCCAACAATTTTTGTTTCTGAATTGAAGGCTGCAACAGTTCTTACATTGGCTATAGCCTCTCCTGCTAGTTGTGTAGCCTTGGCATGAGCAGCTTCCATGTCACCAGAGAAACCAGTCATGAACATTTTCTGCACAAAATCCATAGTAAAAAATGATTAATACAATGAAAACGCAAAATTGAATTACAAAGAATGCCATAAATAAATGTAAAAAAGCAGACCTGCAAAACAGTGGCTGCAACAACAACGGGGAAGACAGCTATGAGGACAAGGGCAAGGCGCCACTGCAACACAAACCCTGCAGTACAAGCAACTAGCATAAGTGCAGTGTTCTGCACAATTACTGAAATTCGATCTCCAATGGCTGATCTGACATTGTTGGCATCAAGAGAGAGTCTGGCAGCTATCCTGGCACTCTCATTTTCCTCTTGATCAAACCATGCCATTTCATTTTTTAGCACTGCAGTCAGCATCTTCTCCCTCACTCGTTTCGTAAGATTTTCGCCAACAATATCCCAAAAGAAGTGTTGCAATGTATTGAAGAGAAGTGCAGCTGATGAAAGCCCAATCAACAAGTAGCAGTACTTTTCTATTTCCCGGATCATGAATTTGTGGTCTGGATTGTAGTAGACACTGAGGACAGCACTAAGAACATAAGCAAAGAATGCACTAAGGGATCCGCAAACAACAGAGCCTATAGAGCCAATTAAAGCATATAGCCATTCAGGAGAGTTCATTTTTGCAAGTCGCCAGAAGGAACTGGCTTGCTCTTTGAAGGCAAGCTTTTCATGCCTGTAACTTGGATGTGATGCATCAAGGGACAGACTAAAATCAGAAGTGGAGAAATCAGACAGCCTGCGTGAGTAGGGTGACCGGCCATATGAAGAATTTCGAGCGATGATGGGTGAGCTTACAGAGTTTCTCGCACTTGAAGGTCTGCAAATGAAAATTTGTCAAGTGTATGATACATCTCAGCCTAGAATATCCAGTAGTTAAAAGATGAATAAACTCTCATGAACAATGAAAATGAGCTTCAAACAGTTTTTCATAGAATACCAATGTTCAGCATTGGTGAAAGCTACCTTGCACTACTCTTTCTGGCATTATTCATAGCAGTTTCATGCGCCATCTCCTGCATCCTTATAAGCTTGGCATAGACTCCATTTTCACCTTTTGAAAAGAGCTCATCATGAGTTCCAATTTCATGAACACTTCCTTGCTGAAGTACAGCTACGAGGTCAGCTTTGCGAATAGTGGAGAGGCGATGGGCAATTACAAGAGTTGTTCTACCAATCATGAACCGGTCAAGGGCTTCTTGCACCAGCTTTTCTGACTCAGAGTCCAATGCACTTGTTGCCTCATCTAGGAGAAGAATTGCTGGGTTTTTCAGCATTGCCCTTGCTATAGCTATTCTTTGTTTTTGTCCTCCTGAAAGTTGCAGCCCTCTCTCTCCTACCTGCCATTACAAAATAGTTTCTTAATTCATCAAATAGTAGTTTAACAAATTATTATTTTCTAAGAGTCTGATAACAATCCTGAGCAAACTTATTCTCCATTAAATTACTTTAGGACTAAACTTGTATTTTGAATCTTTTAGCAGTTTCTGCTCCACAATTTTAAACCATCATATATTATTATCCGTTCTGTCATTCATAATTAGTTTATTGAGAGTCCTATACAATGTATTATCTAATCTTATGGAGGCTAACAATTGGAGAAGGAGAAATTATTTTTTTGGAGCTCTTCAATTTTTGTTATATTCTGGGCATTTCCAGCTGGGTTGTTTGTCTAGCCCTTTTTTTAAGCATGAACATGCATTGCTAACTGAAGCATGTTTACCCTCTTGGTCTTTTTGAGATGCAATGCATAAACAAGCACTTCCTGACTTTGATTTCTAAACAAATTTCATATTAAAATAAAATAGATGGATTTTGCTTGTTGACCAAATAAATAGTGGAGACATTACCATGATTCAGTAAGATCTAAGACCAACTCTATTAATTATGGGATAAATAATTTCTGCTTTTGTTATTCAATTTTTCCTACTGAGCCTTGTATGTTTAATTTTAAATAAATATTAGTGACAACAACCATGGAAACAATCCAATGCTTCTATAGTTCCATACTAGATATTCAAATCTAATGATGTGATTGGTTCAACAAATCCATCAGATGGCTGTAATCAACAACCAAACATGCATTTCCTGGAGCTATTTTAAGAAAAACTTTACTAAGTTGACTAACCTGGGTTTCGTAGCCTTCAGGAAGTTTGATAATGAAGGAATGGGCATTAGCAACCCTAGCAGCTTCTTCAATCTCAACCTGATCTGCATCAGGCCTCCCCAATAGTATATTTTCTCGAATTGTGGTAGCAAATAGTGCTGGCTCTTGGCTCACTAGTCCTATCTGCTGCCTCAGCCATCTAAGCTTCAATGTTTTTATGTCATGCCCATCTAGCAGGACTTGTCCTGCACACAATTTGTCCAACAATGTAACTACAACTAGCATAAACATCAATTTCAAATTTAAAATTAACAAGTTAAATTCAAACTAAAAAGTATACTTAAAAACTTTAATATTCAATTGCATCAAAGTTTACCTGAAGTTGGGTCATAGAATCTCTCAATGAGGGAAACAACAGTGCTCTTGCCGGAGCCGCTGCTACCCACCAAAGCTATAGTCTTTCCAGCAGGCACATTCAAGGAGAAATTATTGAGGATCCGTACCTCCGGTCTCGATGGATATGAAAAGTCTACATTTTTCAGCTCCACAAGTCCTGTAACAGACTCTAGTTCTAAACCACATTCAGCGTTTCGGTCTATACTCGGCTTATGATCAATTATATGGAAAAATTTTTGCTGCAGCAACTCTGGCCTTAGTAAATGCAGCCATGCTCGGTGCAGACTGGCCTAAACCCCTGTGAGGATTAATTGGTTAAAAACAATTGAATCACTAAGGTTTGCTAAAACACAAAAATGCAGTACTCACAATCCACCAATCATAACAGCAAACATGGTGGCAATGGCAAGTCCTCCATTGGTGTCGTGGTGCCTAACCAGATAGCCTCCATACCATAGCAGAAGTGCATAACAGCAGAAAACAACAAAGTAAGTGGCACCCAATCCCATTCCCTTTGCAAACCCAGTTTTGTAGCCAATCTTCTGAGCAACCTTCAAGGCTGATGAGTAGGCCTGCAATGCTCTGGACTCCCCAACGAATGCCAGCACTACTCGAATTTGCACAACCGTCTGCAATTTGGCTCAATATTAACAACACCCCAGATGCAAAAACAGTGAGATAAAGTTGGAATTTTGGTCTCTAACTACTCACAAACTTGAAACTTGAAATTTTGATCTCTCACAAAGTCTCTTACCTGCTCCACAATGTTTCCAGCTTGAGAAAGAGCTTCCTGGCTTTTGCCGGAGAGCTTAGCCAAGGTGCTCATGTGAATAGCTCCGATCACAGCTATCATAGGGACCACAGCAAGAGTGACTAGAGCCAATTGCCATACAGCAGTGAAACCCACAACAAAACCAGAAACAAATGTGGCCATGTAATGAATGAAATTACCCAACTGCATAGGAAGCATCAAGCAATAACCAAATTCAACACTAGTACTGACATTAAAAAAAAAAAAAATCAATTCACAACTGGGGTGTACTCCACCTTTTCACTGATGGCATCTTGGACCATGACAGCATCTGTGTTGATGGCAAAAACAACATCAGATGTTCGAACCTCGGTGTCGAAGAACTGAATGTCCTGCTTCAAAGCAGCTTCCAGGTACTCAATCCTCATCTTAGTTGATTGGCGCTCCCCACTCCACATCCAACAAGAAATCTCTGCAACCCAACAAGCTCAACCTCTTTCACATTGAAAATTCCAAAGAATCAAAATCCAAAAGATGAGGAAATTGAAGTGACTAACTAACCTGCCCATGAAGATGCCCATATAGCAGCACCCACAACCAGGAAGTAAAATGCATACTGCAAAAAATGGAACTTTGAATAATTAACATTCACTCACCCCAAAATGTTAAGTAAGTAATCACAAAAAGCATAAATAAAAGATTGAATTTTTTGTGAAGTTATTAGTAGTGTTACCTTAACCACTTCCTGGGTCATCTTGTTCACGTCATTAGCATTGGAACCAAAAGAATTAACAAGATCGGCGAAGAAACGAAGAAAGAGAGGCAAAGAACAACCATGTACAATTGCTCCAACAGTTCCAATTGCCATGAGAATGTAATCCAAACCATCAGCAAATCTGAAAAGCTCAACAAACCCAACAGAGGGAACAACACTCTTCTCATCCTTCTTCTTCTTCTTCTTCTCCCCACTACTAGTACTAGTACTAGTACTAGTAGTGTTAGTGTTGCCACCATTAGCATCATCATCACCGTCTTTGTTGGGTTGAGAGTGAGAGGTGTTGTCCATGGAGGAGTCACCTGAAGATTGGAGCTCAAGGCCTTGCATTTCTGACCATTTCCACTGCTCAATGGTCTTAGAACAAGAATCTTCTTGTGACATTTGTAAATATTCTTTTTTTTCTATTTTTTAATTATTATTGTTTCATACTTGTTCTTGTGAGTGATGTGTTTGTGTATTGTTGTTGCAGCATATTAATCACTCTCTCTTCCCATCATCATCTTAATGATCCTAACTTGTAGTTGTAGGAGAGGGAACAGGTACAGTAGTGTTAGTGAGTGGGTTAATGAATGAATGTTCACTTTGCTTCTTCTGTAAAAAACAACCCAAAGTTGACACTGACAACCTACACTCACAAATCTTAAAGAGGAGGAAGAAAAGAAGAAGGAGAGAGAGAAACTTTTTGATTTTCCACCCGACAAATCACATTACACTGTCAAAATTTGAAGATCAATGTTTTGACTCCAACATACTTATATCAAACTCATCAATTATAAGAAAACATTATTACTGAATTTAATATCTGGTAGAATATCTATATATTTTATGAGTGAAATTAAATATTGTTATATATTTGTACCAAAAAAATATTATTATTACATTTGAAATTAAAATAAATATGTGATATATAAGTGTGAGCAAATATTGTTTGAAACTCAAGTTTGAAGTTATAAATAATTCAACTTTTTTAAATAGAATAATTAATTATTAATTATTAATTGATCATCGATTTCCATTGTTCAGCTTTGGCTCCCGCTAGAAGTCTTTTTTACTTACAATATATTAAAGGTATGAATTTTACAATATTCACTTACACTTTGTTTGGGCTGTAAGTGGGAGGAAAGAAAATGAATATGATTAAATAAAATGATTTTTGTAGTTTTTCCTTATTTGGTTATGAAGAGAAAATAGAGAAAAACAATTAATGAGACCTATGTAAAAACTTTTTTTTTTCCACTTATGACAATGAGAAAGGGAAAAAAAAAAGAAATGAAGTTGTGTTAAATGTTAAATTTATTTCTCATTTATCAACTCCTCTCTAATCTATCAGGATATAATTAATATACTGAAAAAGTTTCTTTTTTCTTTCTTTCCACTTTCTTTCATATTTTTCTTCACCAAATAACCCTTAAATTGATTTATTTTTTTTTCTGGCCGCTTTATGTTTACCCATATCTTTTTCTCTCTATCTTCTCCTTGTTCATTTTCTAAAGCATTATTAAGGAGAACTTTTACCTTATTTTCTTCCTTGAAAAGAGGTTTATTTAACTATCACTTTAACCCAAAATTGTGCAAGTTATTGATTAATCATACGGGCTTCTGTCTTAAAAAATGATCTGAAGGCTTTACTAACATTAAAAAATATTAATGAAAGGCAAAGAAGGGAATTTACTTGTCCCAATACCATGCCAGGACTTTGCAGTTTAAACCTTTGCAAATATTCTTTGCCCAGAACCTACAATACAAAAAGAAAAAAGAAAAAGAAAAGTACGTCACAGAAATAAAACGGTATTTTATTCAAAAGAAAACATTTACATTACACATCTGCACAAAAGAATGTACTACTTAATTTTTTAAAACCTTGTAACTTGAGAAATAATTTTTTTTTTTTTAAAAAGTGTTAAGGACTTCAAACCAACAAACATGTCACTAGCTAAGATGTGGTTAAAAACCTGAAACGTGTATTCATATTTCATAGGCTCGTAGCTAATCCAAACATGCATTTCTAAAATTCCAGCAATATTAAAACCTTGTAAGTCGTAACACTTTGGGTATACTGAAGTTGAAAGAACCAAAGTACGATCAACAAAATCGTCGACGTATCTGGGGATTCCTCCAAAATTTGATTCATTTCAGTGAAAAAGACAGCTAATTAAATGATTTGTTTATGGGCAACTATCTCTAATCACACTTCAATTAAAATATTACAACACTATTCTTGTTCTAAGCTTCAACATATTAAATAAATTAACGTCTGTTTCATCAGAGACCAGCCACTTATGTCACGCTCTAGGTTTAATTAAGTTCAGCAACAACAGCTGGTTACCTCCTTTTTTCAGCTTAAAAACAATAACGTGCCTGAAGTGCTTCTGACACTGTTAAATTCCTTTTTTTGGAGTCTTTTATTTTAATAATTGTAGTCTGTAGCACTGTGTTAATAATTATATTATTATATCACTATATTAGTGACTAACTATAACTAGATGAAGAGGAAGGACAATTAAATCGAAACAATCATGTTATTCTTACATCTAAACTACATCTAAATAGATTTTTTTTTAATAAAAAAAAGTAAAAATAAATTAGTGAATTTGAAAAGTGACTATCTGATCATATTATTATTATTGTTATTATAAAGAAAAAGGAGAGAAGAAAAAAAAGGTATATGTTGGAGTGGATTGCTTTCTTTCTTAGGTTTCACGCTTACTGTACGGTCTTCGCTTAAGACTCTGTTCTGCTGAGGACTGGTACTAGTACCCTCCATCCACGGGCATGTGTGCCAATGAGCATCACCAATTCAACACTGCAGTTTTCTTCTTAAAAAAAAAAAAAAAAAAGATAGTAAATTCCACCTTTGTGTTAGGCAGAAAATAGTACTAGCCATTTACTATAGTTCATCTGTAATTAATATGTGTTGCAGAATTTGATTTGTGATGGATTTGATTAATATCCAGCAATTTATCCTTGGGCTAATAAAATATATAGATAACCAAATACATCCTCAGGAATCATGACAAAAATATCTGAATGTGGCAAAAAAGAAAGTCTAGTATGCAGCTCTTTTGAGAAATTTCTCAAAATTTGCCCTTTTCGTCTCAAAAGTGAGAAGTTGGTCTTGTTGCATTTGTGTAATTTTTTTAATAAGAGATAGTTAAAATTATAATTTCCAAAACAATTAAACAAGTGAGAAGTCGATTTCTTAAAAATCGATTTCTTACCTTACTTTGGAAGATTGAACAAGTAATGTCAACGTTAAAAGGAAAAAAAAATCATCCAATATGCGCTTTTTTTTTTTTTATTATTGGGAAGGGTCCAAATTTATGTTTAGCCAAAAATTGGACCCTCATCAAAAAAAAAAAAGAGGCAAATATGTTCTAAGAAGTTGGTTGGCGAGATGATGACTTCTTACCATGGAAAGCAAATCAATAGATTTTGGTAAAACTTTTAAATTAGTTAGAGTCGCACAATGGGTAAGGAATCTAATAAAAAAAGTTTTCATTGAAAAACAAAATATAACACTTCTCAAAGATTTAAATACACCATTTTCCAATTCTTTGATACCTTAACCAATATTCCAAGGGCATTGGTGCTAGCACTTAGGCATGGCAACGGGGCAGGGCGGGGGCGGTTTTTGCCTTCCCTATCCCCTCCCCCGCCTCCTAACCCGAACCCCGCCACCGCCCCAAATCCTTGTTGGGGGTGGAAAAATCAACCCCATCCCCGCCCCCACTGGGGGTCGGGTTTCCCTGCCTCGCCCCCCGAAACACAAAAACACTCAGATCTCAGATTCCCATCTCACCAAAACACAACACACAAAACACAAAAGAATTAGATCTGAGATTGCACTCGAATCTTCACCTTTTGCGCAGAGAATAGAGGACGGTGGTGGAGTGGGAGAATGGTGACTGGAGAGGAAAGAAGCAAACCTAAGGTATCTGACTGGCTCGCGCGAATGGAGGAGAACGATGGAGAATGGCTCTTTCGAACGACGGAGAAGGCCGGAGACGGGCGCACGCGAACGAAGGAGAAGGGCTCACGCGAGCGACAGAGAAGGGAGGAGAATGACAGACACACAAAGCTTGGGCAAGGGAGCGCGAAAGGCAGCGAAGGATCTTGGGCGGAGAAGGAGCTCTGTCTCTCTAGTTCTCACTGTAGAACAAGGTGATTGACAGAAGACAGGAGTCTGGTGTGTGTGTGTGTGTGAAACGGCGATATGAGGAAAATGAGGGTTCAGGGAACTGAAAAATAATAAAAACCCTAACTCAATTACTATATAATTAGGGTAGTTTAGTAATTTCCTGATAGAGTAGCGGGGTGGGGACGGGGTAGGGGTGGGTATTAGCACTCCCATCTTCGCCCCCCCCAGACTATGATAAGTGGGTTTTCCCCGAACCCAAACCCACTCAAAGCGGGGTTTCCCCGTCAAAATCGGGGCAGGTTCGGGCAAGTACCCACGGGTTCGGCTTCTATTGCCATGCCTATTAGCACTTAACATTCTCCTTTGTCTTTTAACTATATATACATATTTTAACCTAAAACAGTATTAGAAATTCATGAATTTCTTGTTGATTTTCCTGCGGATTTTTTTTCGCAGGAATTTTTTGTACTTTTTTTTTTAGATTTAAATTTGCAGAAAATTTTGTAGGAAATTTTGACATATCCTGCTAATTTTCATATGAATTTAACCTTTCCCCAAGAAAATTACAAGAAATTTCCTACTGATTTTAAAATTTACAGGAAAAATTACCTATGAAGCTATTATCCGAGGACAAAAAATATAGGAAAATCCGCAAGTAATCAGAAAATTTCTAGTCATGAAAATCATACTCAGATTAAGTAATAAACATCCAAAAGCACACATGCTCAAGAGAAATTTTTTATTTAGTATTTTGGAATGTGTATTATCACATATTTTATGAGTTGTCATCGACTCCTACTTCAATTATATTTTTCTAATATTATGCTTGATTTTTTTATTTTATTGGTAAGCAAAAAATGTATTAGATAGAGTATTAGGGGTGCTTTAACCCATAATATATGCTTGATGTATTACCGGTTAAAAGATTTTTTTTTTTTATGCGTGACAGAATATGTAGGCAGAGCAATATTTGAAGTTTTGGACACTTTTGTTATTTAGTTTCAACCTTCAAGGACATAGACCCAACAAAAAACAGCTTCCTTGTAATTCTAGGAAATAAAAATGTTTTCAAGTTTCAATTTGGATGAAATATGATTTATTTATAAATTATCTATATGCTTTTAGCAATGATCTTATGTTTTTATTTGGCATGTTTTAACTAAAGACAATATTCCATACAGCTTTAACAATGGAGAATATTGTATTTGAGAACGAAGCATTTCCTTACTGGCTTCTGAATTCTGTTATATATGAAACAAGACAGTGTACTCCATCACCAATGAAATTAAAAAGGCTAGGCAGAATATCAGTGTGTTTGGGAAAGATTTTTTTCCCCATTTCAGCTGTTTTTTAGCTTAAAAGCTGTTTCATAGATAATCTATCATATTTGACATTTTGCTTAAATTTACAAAAAATCTTTTTTTAGGGGAAAAAAGCTGTTTTATGCCATCTAGTTTTTTCTAGCTTAAGATTGTTGTAATTTGATTATTTTTCATTCTCAATACTCTCTTCCATGTTTATCCCTACAAAACTAACTTCTAAACAAATATTATTAAATTATACAAATAACTTCATACCCTTTTTCGTAATTTATTATATAAAAGTGATTTTTTTTGCACCACCCAAACGAAATGGATTATCTTAAAATCGCTTTTCAGCAAACAGACCCAAACAAAAATAGATTCTGATTATAATCGATTATCACAATAATCGATTATACAAAAATTGATTATCAGCATAATCTTTTTTTTTCCAGCTTTCCCAAACACACTCAGTATAAAAAATTGATTCATTATTGGTTTTACAAGTGTGTTTAGAAGAGTTTTTAAAAAGATTATTTGAGTTGATGAGAATGGCTTATGGGAATAAATATACAAATAGTTTATGAAAATAGTTTATAACTTTTCTGTAAGTTTTTTTTAGCTTATTTCAATAAGCTTGTTAGAGAAGCTTATTTTAATAAGCTGTTTTTTAGCTTATTTGAAATAAACTTATGAAATAAATGCTTAATTAAGTTGTTTATACAAACGTACCCTTAAAAAATATAAATTGACCCAAAAAGTAAGATGGTGTGCACCCTGAAGCAAATTTTACAATATTCTAGCCAAGACTGGCCTAAGGGTAAGGTAAGACAAATTCTTGCTATAGGCTCCTAGCCCACTCCACTCAATCCTTACACAGTCTACTAACAAAAATTGTCTAATACATAACAAAAGTTAATGAGGTCCTCTTTCATGATTTGTTCACTCGGAGACCTCGTCTAACTCTAGGCTCGCTTTGCCTTGAACCGGCCCTAATTCGAGCTAAGAATAATGCTACACATCCTTTGCTAAACTCCCTTCAACACTACTCTATTATTTGATGATTTTTATGTAAGATCCACTTAATAAAGAGTTGACCCACATGGTTCACTGGATCCATTATGAAATTTATTCAATAATAAAAAAATTTGTCTTACTAACAATTTTTTTTATCTAACTAGAACTAGGGAACGACATTTTTTTTAATAATATATGGTGGATTCAATCCATACACAGAAAAGTTGTTGTACGGGAAGAAAGTGCCTGGAAGACTCACATGAGGTAAAGCGAGAAAAAAAAAAAAAAAAAAAAGGCTCACATGATTTCATGACATGGATATGGGTGATAGTTAGAGAGCAGAGAAAGCGCACATCAATGTGATTAATGAAGCGAACCAATTAAGGTGGGAATAGGTACGCTGCATATACAGAAATCAGGAGCTCTAACGGGAAAATCGTAAAATGCAAATGGAGAAAGTCACTTCTGACACGCACTTGTTTGGGTTTTTAACCAGTTGTTGCCAACGCCATGCACTGAATGTCTATTGTATGAATGAAGGAATATGCTTTTTTCCCCTTTGAAAGAGAACCCACGCGTTTTAAATAATAATTTTAAAGTCTCCTATTTCATTCTTCTAATAATTTTTTATTGAGTAAATAAAAAATATTTTTTTGTATCTTTAAGTTATCAAGTACATCAATTTTTTCCCCAAAAAAAAAAAAGTATATCAATTTTATTTAATATTATTTTAATTAATATTACAAGGATTAGTAGAAAAATTGTGTAGAGTGTTTTTTCTCTTTCTGGTTGATCAAAAAACAAAGCTTATCTAAAATGAGAAAAGTGTAAAGTGAGAAATTAAAGATATATTCACTCTTAATTAATTAAAGTGATTTAAATTAAACTTTAACTAACCCAAAGAGGTTGGTCTAGTGGAGCATGACAGGGTCTCATATCTGACATGTTGCAGGTTCGAGTCTTCACTAATCTTTTTGGGGTGAGGTAAATGTAAATCCCTTTATAAGAGTTCATAAAGCTCAAAAGTTTTACCTACCTTGGACTGAGACACCATCCCTCACCCTAAATTTCTAATATAAAATAATAATAATTAAACTTTAACTAACCAAGACCAACAATATTCTTACTTTTTTATTTTACACCTCTGTTCACTTAAAAAAAAAAAACTTTACACTAACATGATGTGACATAGTTGGTAGATAACTGGGCCCCTTAAGCATGTGGTCAGGGGTTCGATTCCTGGCTTATGCGTATGGAAGAGCATCTGTTGGAAGAGACCAACTCCTTAAATTGATCTCAGTATATCAAGAGATTAGTCTTTGGCTCCCGGCCAGAAGATACCCGGGGGCCTTGCAACAAGTTATTCAGAATAATTTATTGGGTAAATTTGAAAGAAGCAAGGAAATATTAGTTCACTTTCCGACTTCACTTGTGGTTAAATATCAAGTTATGTTATTTCACTATCAAATTTTGGATACTATATTCAATATGGTATGTATTTATCTTTTATCTTTCACTTATTTTTTTTTTAATCTTTTTTATGTATATACATTCCAAAAATATATATATAAAAAAAAGCATATATAGTTCCCATTTTAATGTTTAAATTTTTTTCCCCCTTAAATATCTGTTAGTTAGGTGTGTTTTCACCAAGCCATGGAAACCACAAGGCCAATAAGGCACTTGCCTTCGCCCCCACATTCAATTAGTTATTTACCCTTTATAATTTTATATATTACATAAAGGCCAAAAAAACTAACATGTAATAATATATATCAAAACATGATAACGCCCCAACAATAACATGTATGTGAGAGAGATTTAGCAATGTGGCTTTCTAGCCCAAGCTGGCAACAAATGCTATAGTTATATGACACAACAATCTTAATTTTTTTTAAATGGCACGATCTTAATATTTATGAGTGTATAGGAGTGAAATTTTGGAAAAGTAAAAATTGATTGCAATTGAAACTGTTTGTTCCTTTCGTCTAAGAAGATTAAGCGTTGATACCGTTAGAGAAAAATCAGTTACGCATGTAATTTTGTTAATAACAATGAATTGGAATTTATAAAATAATAGTTATATTTCTATATATACAATAAAATTTTAAAAAAATTCTTTAATAAGTCTATCTTAGATCCCAAAATGTCTGGACACGGCCCTGGTTTTCACCCGCTATATATAGGTACTGTTTGGTTTGCCAAATCCGCTAGCGTTTAGCGGATAGCGTATAGCGGATAGAAAAGTAGCCCTGTTTGGTAGTTGTTTTTAAAATTAGCGAAAAGGATTTTTTCACTAGCATATAGCGTTTTTCCCAGACGCTACTTGAAGTAGTGTTTGAGCTTATAGCGTATAGCGTTTCATTTTTTCTTCCATTTTTATCCCTACCGTTTTAATTAAATTCCTCACCTATCCTTGATTATAAAATAAAATACTAATAATTTAATTTAACATAGTATATAATAAGAATTAATTTCACTATTTAGATTTATATTTAAGATAAAAAAAAAGTAGAAAATATATTTTTATCTATAGAAAATAAAACTTATATAAAAATCAAATCAATATATAATTTTATTTTTATTATTCCATTTTATTTATTAAAAAAATTAAAACTAGATTAATATTAAAATTTAAAATTAATGATTAAAATTTTTAAACAATAAATAAATTTTTTGTTGGCGTGATAAACGATAAATAATTTAGAATAAAATAAATTATTATAAGTGATAATTATTTTAAAATAAATAATATATATACATATAATTTACATAAAACAATGTAAACATATCCTTTTATGTAATTTTATATTTATCAGCTAGTCCAACCGCTAGTTTTACCAAACACTTCAAATCCAATCCGCTATCCGCTATCCGTTATCCACTAGTTTATCAGCTACCGCTATCCATTAGCTTATCCACTATCCACTAATTTTTACCGAACAGAGCCATAGTCATATTAATTTACTTTTATCCCTCCTCCTACACTTCTATACGTTATTTTATCGAAGTCAACAACTTTTTAAAAAACATTTAATGAAAAAAGTCTTATTTGCTTAAACACATGCCTGTGCCTGTGTACATATGGACACCATCTTATTTACTCTCTTGTGTCACGTTAATAAGTTAGTTTTTTTTTTCTTTTTCTTTGGGGCAAATTTAATAAGTTAGTCGTTACTTGTTGGTTAGTTATTCTCTGTTATTTATATAAGTTGCACTGTTAATTTATTGTACATATATTTTACATATTCGATAAATTAATTCATTCTTTATTAACTCTATCAATAACTATCATTTCTCTTTTTTCTATCATATTTTCCCAAAAAAAGTTACTGAATTTATCAAAGCTTTGTTTCTTGCTAACCTCCCAATAAATCTTAAAATAATCATTAAATGATGAATAAACTTATCGAATAAGAACCAACATTTTATATTTTATATGATAAATTGATAGCTAAACCAAAAATTCAAAACTAATCTTTTTATGTACCTTTTCATGCCTCGGATCCGGAAAGCTATTACAAAACAACTACAATAAAAATCAATTTTTCATTGATAATTGATTTTGTATAGAGAGTCAAAAGGTGGTCAAGATGGTTTGAGGTGTGGGACAAAGATATTGTTGGAAGGTATATATAAGGTGCAATGTTTAAATCTTACCCTAATATAATAAAACTAAAAACTAACATTTGCCTGTAAAAAAAATTTAATTAGGTATAAAAAGTTGCATATTTAATTTTATTAAAAGATTGTAAATGCACGTTATTTTTATAAAAAAAATATAAATATCTAGTTTATTTTCTACTCTATCAATGAGTCTTAAAGAAACATATAATTTGCTTTCTTAGAATAGAAATTGCTAAACTTTTTAGAGCACTGATTAATAAATTAGGAAAAATAAATTTTCATTAAAATTTGTATATATAATATTTGTATATTAAATGTGAGCGTATTTTGTCTTCTAACTCGTTTTGGTGATATGCATTTTTTCGAAACACTCTTCTTCCAATAACTATTTTTCTTGTCCATTAATTTTAAATATACTCTCCATTTAGCAACAAAAGTAAGAAACGAGGGACTTTGACCATCTCCCTAAATGGGCATAGCATAGGCTTCATATAATATTTGATTATCCTCAATTACAATTTTGTAGGAAAACAGAACATGCAATATCATAACTTCCCACAACTCTAAATTGAGGTTATGTGATATGGCCCCACTAATAGAAAGGATGTGGCCCTGAGAGTTTAGATTTGTAGGACACATAAAAACAGAGGGAAAACATAAGATACCTATGACAAAGAATTCCACTCTGAGAGAAATTTTATCTATTAGTTCTTTGTCTTGAGCGTCACATAACTAAAGAAATAAATCAAGCTTTCGATGACAGTAGTATGACCCTGCCATTTTAAGAAGTCCAACGTCCAATGAGAATGAAATAAAATAAAGAAAAAAAGTCAATTAATCTTTCATTAAGTTTGTTAAAGATTAGGAAATTAGGTGAATGAGTGTTGAGAAAAAGGGGTCGGGGCTGGGATCAAACTTCCATAAATAAAAAAAGCACAATTAACAAATAAATTTCGGATATGGCTCCTCCAAAGTGAGTGAAATTTTAAAATAAGAAAGTAAAGGGCTATATATCCACTATTCATTTGATTAAGTATATAGAGATCTCAATCCATTAAATGGTATAAAGATGGATAGCCTCTTACTTTCTCACTTTAGAGCTCCACTCACTTTTAATGAGTCAAATCCATAAATTTCACAGCACAATGACATTTTACTTGCTTATAATCAGCCAAATTAGGGGGAGAGAAAATGACATTGAAATTAAAAGGTCAAAAAGAGAAAATTATCTCTTTCTCTCCCTCATTCAGATAGATACGTTATCATGGTTGTTAAGGCCTAAGGGTGATGCTCATAATGGTTTTTCCATTCTTGTTCCCATAGGTTATAGAAAGTTCAACTTAAATAAATATAAAATACAGCAAATACTCGGGTATCCACTCAAATACTTCTCTCAAAAGTGGTGCTTTGTGACAACAATCATGGCTTTCCATTGTCTTTCTTGTGGTTAGCTGTGCATAATTTTGTTTGTATATTTAAACTTCAAAAGAGATCATGTGATCTTAATTATTAAGTTATGCTGATTCTAAGCGTTCCATATACGACTCCTAACACAAGATGGTTCCATTGGCATCCCAACAACTGAATTTGTAATAATATATCCACTTTTTAATTTTTGCAATTTCATATCCAAGAGAAGAAAAAAATAGAAACGGGAAGGAAGGAGAGCAAGGAGAAGAAGGAGTAAACACCTAATTTGGTCCCTTAAATTGTGAGGTAGTATCAACCTGGTCCCTGAAATTATCGATATTCCAAATTAGTCACTGAAATTGTAAAACAGTAATCAACTTAGTCCCTCCATTGAAAATCGTATGGATTAAGTTGATTTTAAGTTATCAGTGTTAAGGATTTAATTGATATTAAGTAAATAAAATGATGGAACAAATTGATACTAACTTATCATTCAGGGACGCTTTTGGAATTTCGATAATTTCAATGACCAAGTTGATACCACTTCACAATATCGGAAACCAAATTGGGTATTTACTCTTAGAAGAAGTATCTTGCAGAGTATTTTTTTTTGTTCCCGTTATATCCTCAGCACGTGCGCGCAGTTGCGGAGACTAATCTCTTGAGTCGGGTAGGTCCATAAGGGTGACAAAGTTTTCCTTCAAGAGTTTTAACGATACTACACTCCCAGTGTCAGAATTCAAACTCGAGACTATTGATCAAGTTAGAAGAGACCCGTATCATCTCATCCAAGCACTCTTGAATAGTATTCTTGTAGAGTATAGTAGACATAGTAGTATATACTCTTGCCTATCTATGTGTTAGGAATATCCGCCTCGGATATTTTTATTTTTGGTAAATAAAAAGAAAACTTGACTAACAAAGATCCTTATCAGTGGTCCGAATATTATGAAAATACAGGAATCATGATTATAGAGGTTATATACAACATAATTTATTTGATTGATACCATCAATGAGCTCCAAGTTAAACGAGAGAAGTACTGGGCATGCCAACTTTAGAGAGCCTTTCCATTTATTGAGCAGTGCAAATCAGTGGTGAAAGCTTGAAGCTGACTTGGGATTCATTGCTGTTCAAATTAGGATAATGTCTGAAAGGCCATAAAATATGTTTACAATTATGTGTAGGGTCGGCTTCACCTTAGGGATTAGTATGATTGCTTTGCCACAGTGTAAACATTCAGAGTTGGTCTACTGAGTCTATAAGGGGGAAAGAATTTGAGTACTAATGCTAAGAACTAAATCTAAAAATATATTGTTTAATTTTAAAGTGGATGATATATCTTTTTAAGAGAATTGTTATATTAAGTACGACACGTTTTTGCAAAAAAAAAAAAAAAAAAGCATGACACGCATAGGATTTTGTATTTAGCGTAAATCATGGTAGGTTTGTTGTGGAAAAAATAGAGAAGTGTTATAACAATAGAGTCAACATCATTTTACGTCTCAAAAGGAATTAGTCACCTATTATCGATTGAAGATACTTTGATACCGAAAAAAAAAAAGAGCTAGTATCATACATATGCATAAGGTACGAAAATCATTTCATACTAAATCATATTTTCCTTTTTTTTTAATTAGAATGACTCCTTTAAGGATTTAAAGGAAAATATAAAATTGGTATATGTGTGTGTTACTATATATATTGGGCCTAGCTAGGCCCAAGCTCCCATTTCTTTAAAGTCCCCTTGCTGACCATTGCAGATCGACGATAAGTCAGAGAAGATAGAGGTTGGGAATCTTGCGCTATTAAGAGGAAGTGTCAATCAAGCAAAACAATCATCCATAACGGCTTTGTAATCGCCCTCATCACTGACACTCATAATAATTCATAATGGCTCATAACCACCCTCATTATATATATTTTTTCTTCATACACTACACATACACATTGAATATTTGACTGGTTTTGGGTTTCGGAGTGCATTCTACAAGTACAATCCCTCTCTACCATAAGAACCATCGGTCGATCCCAACCTGGAAGTCGACCTCCGAAGCCCCGGTCAGAACAGTATAGATCACAGAGGAATAGACGTCTAATATAACAATACTAATGATTCTAAATTACAATTTGTAATTGTTTTAGCCGTAAATGCGTTTATTAGTAATTATAACAATAAAACATAATTGTTTCAAGCAGGGATGCAGCGACACGAGAATAACCTAGACACATGTGCTCCCTTTCTCCCTTGGTCTGTGTTATAGCCAAGGAGAGTAATCGATTTTTGGTATTTTGAGGTTAAAAAATATGCCACGACTCAAGACCACAATGACAAATTTTAATTTGTACAACTTGACTTTGCTTTTTTATCCAAGGCTGCTTCTACCGTGAGCGAGGTAAGAATGTCGCTCATGGTGATTGATCAACTTTTACTTGCTATACACGGTTAAGCACGGCTCTAAATGGTAATTTTTTATGTAATTATTGAATAATTAATTATTATTTATAGAATAATCAATTAAGTAACGATTACTGTTCCTTCTCCTTCATTATACGATTACCTCTTCACCAAAGTTCCCAACGATATACCTTTCTGCCGCTGTCGCCAATTCTAGAACTTGAATCGTAGAACTTCTTCCCTTGCTCTGCCAAGAAGCGCCACGTGTCGTCGTCGGAGAAAATTGGACAACGATGGTCCTTGGTGGCGAAGAGCATCGCAATGAAGATGCCTCTGACACCGGAGCTGACGACGACGTCAAAGTAATCGACGATTGTGACGTTTCGGTCACCAAATTTCTTCTTGAGTGTGTTCTTTAGGTAGGCGAGGGCTTTTTCGACGAGGATCCCCCGCATGCCACCGCCGTCAATGGCGAGTATGCATATCTTGCAACACGGGTTCTTGACGGTGGAGACGCCGTCAACGATGGCGATGGTCGGCGGTTGTTGTTGTTGAAGTTCGGGTATGGGTTTGGGGAACCAGAGCTTTTGGTCGTCATATGATTAGTAGAATCTATTTTTCTCCCAAATTTTCATATAAAATTTTTGCTCAAAAAGCGTTGTACTTTTTTCTTCTAGTTTCAAACAAATTGAAGGAGATTTTGTGGCATTGCTTCAAAGTGTGGGAAAGCAATGTTCATATGATCACACTGTGAAGCTACTGCAATCGAGCTGCGTGACTCAAATTGGGGAGGAGTCATGGAATTAGTTCAAGGTTTGGATGGGTACAAGAAAAGGAAGTGTTTGAAAGAGACAAAGCTACCAAATTCGGTTCCTTTATTTTACCGGAACTACCGGTCACACTCAGTTCATCTCTCACCATCAACACATATTTTTACTAAATCTAACTGTTAAGAATTGCCACTACCCTAGAATTTCCCTTCTATCCAAGACAAAGGTGAAAAGAAAAGGAATGATCACCTGACTAATAATTTTTGTTTAATCTATGTATGTTTCCCACCGAAGAAAATTAAAATCATTTCTTTATTATTTTCAACTGAGACCCAACATGAACCTTGTTTTTGGGTGTAATTGTTTTTTTTTTTTTTTTTTGTCTTGCTAACCAGTGCCTCAAGAGCATTGGTTAAGGAATCCAAATATAGAAATTTCTTATTGGAAATTGTAATATTTAAGAGTTCAATGATTTGAATACACCACTTTCCTATACAAATTTTCTATGTTTGGTTCCTTAACCAATATCCTTAGTGTATTTTTTTTTTTTGGTCTTGCCCATGTTCATGTACAATAGCCACTTGAAAACGAGTTCACATCCAACAGTTCCCCAAGAGCTGACAAGTAGAGCTGTTTGAAAATCCCAAGTTCCCAATCTGGCCATTTCACTAGAGTATTGTCCAAACACTCAACTACCAAACATGGCTGAATCCAAACCCCTCGTTTTGGTAACTTAGTGACTAATTTATACATTCCCTCAAATCAGAGGCAACTTTTGGCTTTAATAATTCGTTCTTAACCTTTTCTTTGATTAAAGCGCTACCTAATAATGGCAAATAATATCAAAATCCTACCAGTCGTGAGTGGCAAATCTTATCAGCGAGATTTGGATTTGTAGGCAAATTTCTACCAACAGACATGCTTGGACAACCTAGTGACTACGAGAACATATATATATATATATATATATATATATATATATATATATATATATATATATTTCATAATTGTATACTAAATAGATATTTTACCAAAAAAAAAATACTAAATAGGTATACCTACACTACATTATTTTTTATTGTATAGGTGAGAGAACTAAAATATAATTATCAGAAGTTTACTTCTTTGGCTTGTATAATAAAATGAAAATTTTGCCTCCATATATATCCTAGATATAAATAGGAAATTTAAGGTCATATCACCAACAGTTAATTAAAAGTGGGATCTTGCCTCTTAAGAACTGGTGCTTGAAATCACCCATCGTTAGAGACCATTTTGAGAAAAAAGATGCTTATGAAACAAGTGTGCTTGTAGGAGCACCGTTTCTTGTCTAGTTGTGCGGGCCACTTGCAATTTTTTTAAATAAAGAGTATTGAATTGGTCCGTTAAAAAAAAGTACAATGTTTTAGTAAAAAAAAAAAAAAGATATGTTGGTAAATTATGACATGATTTTTTTTTTTGATAAGCGTAAATTATGACATGATAAAGGGAGTCATAAGATGGTCAAGTGATTTGGGGTGTGCGACAAAGTTGTTGGGAGTTATGAGGTGCAAAGTTCGAATCTTACCTCCTACTAACATAACAAGCTAACAACTAATTTGTCTACATAAAAAAAATATATTTAATTTTAAAGTTTAAATATTAAACAAAGAGAACATCATTCGTCATTTATAAATTAGAGTATGAGCGTATTTGGGTAAACAACTTAATTAAATGTTTATTAAATAAAGTTTTATGAAATAAACTAAAAAGAGCTTGTTTTCATAACTTATTGAAATTAGCTAAAAATAACTTAAAGGAATGTCATATAAGTTAGGCTAAAATACCTTTTTGGTCCTTTATCTATTGATGAAAATTCGTTTTTATCCTTTATCTTTTAAAAGATTCATTTTGGTCCTTTATCTTTCAAATGTTACTCAAAATGGTACTTCCGTCAGATCTGTTATTGGATTCCTTTAATAACCAGTCTGAGATCCACCGGAATCTGGGCATTTCACCGAAATCTGGGCATTTCTTCTCACAACCCCTTACCCTTCATCTCATTTCTTCTAAAATCAAATTACATACACTCATTCTTCTCAAAATCCCCCCCCCCCCCCCCCCCCCCCCCATCTCATGAGAAACCCCTTTTCTCTCTTCTCCCCTCACAAACTCTAGCCTCCACCGGCACTCATTTCTTCTTCTCAAAAACCATAGTAGGCACAGCCACGTGCTTCATCTACTAATCTGCTAATTGGAGGATATTAGGAACGATTAAAGACCATGCAGATGGCTAAATGGCTAATTATCTTTCATTCATGTAAGATTGGAAAGCAAAATCAATTAGGTGAGGTGGTTCAAATCCACCAGTCCAGCATAACGAAAACATGACACAACAATCAAAACATAATTGCTTTGAAATTACTTTGGCTCAGGTTCCCGCATCAGTTTGAAAAGCATAAAATCATAATTAATTGAATAGGACATAAAAGGCACAAGTTACCGAAAGCAATTAGAAAATCCATTCTAGTTTATATTCTTCTTGGCTTTTTATCAAGCACTTATTGTTCATTAACAATTATGCAAGGAATGAATAATGCTTGTCCCTCTTCAATTGGTGTGTGCCACTCAACAAAATAAAAAAAAAAGGACCATAAAATAAGGATAGAACCTTTAGTATCCAACCGAATCGGTCTTCTCCAGTAAATTAAAAGATGAAGCATGCAACTGCTATGGTTTTTGAAAAGAAGAATGAGTGCTTATGGAGGCTAGGGTTTGTGAGGGGAGAAGAGTGTAAAGGGGTTTCTCATGATGAAGGGGAAGAGAATTTGAGAAGAATGAGTGTGTGTAATTTGATTTTAGAGGAAATGAGATGAAGGGGAAGGGGTTTTGAGAAGAAATGCCCAGATTCTGGCGAAATGCCCAGATTCCGAAGGGTCATTAACAGAATCCGGTAACAGATCTGACGGAATGACCATTTTAAGTAACGTTTGAAAGATAAATGACCAAAATGAATCTTTTAAAAGGCAAAAGACCAAAATGAATTTTCACAAATAGATAAAGGACCAAAAATATATTTTAGCCTATAAGTTATTTTAAGAAGTTTATTTTCATAAGTTATTCTCGTAAAAGCTTAAATAAGCTCTCATAAGCTCTTCCAAACGCCTTCAACCCAATGCAATGCAATGCAAATTCATTTTCCGTATCACAAAAATAAGCAATTAATTAATCTAAGCAAGTGGCCAACGAAGGTTGGTCCGGTTGGTAATGATAAGGCTCATAACCCACAAGGTCATGAGTTCGAATCCCACTGCCGATGTGAGGACATCGTTGGGTAATCTGTAAGCGCTCTTTGAGCCGTGAGACCTGCCCTGACCCTGGTGAGCTCCCGGGACCCAACTCACATAAACTTAGTTAATCAAAAAAAAAAAAAAACTAATAATCTAAGCAAGTGAATTGAAGGAATATTCCAGCTTGTTGTGAGCTGCCCCAAGATATAAACCCACCAATGGCTCACTTAAAGAGGGAAATTTAAAGTAGGATACGAAGATCTTGATCACACTAAGATATTGAAGCTTCAATACTCTTCTATACCTTATAGCTGCCAAACACAGTAAAGCATATATATATATATATAATAATAATAATAATAATAATAATAATAATAATAATTGAAGAAATTGCATTTACAAAAGGTGGTACACATTATTACCAACTCATTTCCCTCCTTTGTCAGGATTTGCAAATGCTTTGTGTCAAAGTACGAATCAGTTTCAGCTCAACTCTTCCCTTTAGAGGATTTAAAAACATATTTCTTTTCAGCGTGGTTTTGATAGGGTCATATACTAATGCAAATCGTACACAATGTTATCCTGGAGTCGGTCCTCTATCATTTGCTTCCAGAAAAAAATATTGCCCAGTCCCTTGTCATTAGGCTTTCGATTTGTTTTTCAATAACTCCAAAAACCCTTTAGTGGGTTCCTACTGAGAAGAAATGAAGAATCAAAGAAAGGTCTTCATGATCTCCTAGAACAGGTGTCCTAATTGACGGCAGAAAACCTCACACATATAACGATTAATGAAACATATTATTTAAGAAAGATCCTACAGAAGAAATTTCACAAGCCTTAAGTGGGTTGAATCCTAATTTGATAATCCTAAATCCTCATGTTTTTTTCAAAACACATTTTCAAGAAATTAACCTTAAATAAGTTTTTTTGTCCCTACAAAGTTCATCAAATTTGGTTTTGGTCCCTGTGAAATTTTTTCTTAGGTTTTCGTCTCTCTAATCTCAAAAAATTTGCAAATAGTCCCTACCGTTATCTTTTTCCGTTATCTAGTACTCATGGGTATCGAGGTAATTTTATTTTACTGTCCAACTTGCTGTAAAATTTGGCCATAAAATAGAAACAAAATCATACATTAGGGAATAAGGTTAAAATTGCTAAATTCGTTCATTTTGTATGATATCTACTACTCAGGGAGTATCAAGGTAATTTCTCGTTCTTGTCCGACTTGCTCCAAAATTTGGCTAGAAAGTAGAAATAAAATCATACATTAGGGCCATAGGGTTATAATTGACAAATTTTTCATCTAGTATGATTTTTAGTATTCAGAGGTAACAATAGGGACTATTTACAAAACTTTCGAAAATACAGGGACGAAATCCTAAGAAATTTTTTTTACAAGGACTAAAACCAAAATTGATGAACTTTCCAGGGACTAAAAGCTTATTTAAACCTTCTTAGAAATATTTTTGTTGGCTACACTTTCCTAGCTGTGGCAATTCGGGCTATCTAGCCCAATACAGGCTCGTGCTTTATCGATCGGGTCAAAAAACCCGTCTACAATTCAGGTTGGAAATGGGTGCTCAAGCCTGACCTTATGCTGGTTGCGGGCTTGTTCGGACCGGCATGATTATATTTTCAAAATTGTATTTTCGCTCCTAATGTATCTATTAATGCCTCATCAATTTTGCCAAAACAGACAAAAAGCCACTGCTATGGCATGTCTGATATCTATATCAACAACCACCATTTTTGCTGTACATTTTTAAGACCTACCAAACACATTTTTAACATTATTATAAATCATAATTCTTAGGAATCAATTATAATTCTCGAGGGAAAAAAAAAAAAAAAAACTCTACCAAACCTCTTTTTTAGACAAAATCACTCTACCAAACCTGAGAGGCATGGATAGTCTCACCCTTATTTATGTGTTTTTCATAAGGCAGGTATAGAGCATAAAAAGTGTTGAAGCCACATGGCTCGGTCTTGTAAGTACAGTTGTTTCATTTTAAGCGGATTTTTTTTTTTTTTTAATCAACATTTTAAGCGGATGTTTAAAATTTAAATTGCTTTAATGTTGCACATGTCTGAATTTATAATTTCTAATTTATAAAGTCACGTCAGTGTTATTAATTCTTCAAAGATAGGAACATCAGAGAAATTATGAGATACCAGCATGTGGTTAGTTTGAGTGATAATGGGCTTGGGTCCGTTAAGTAATTAGCGGTTCGATCTCTCTTGTGTATGGAGAAAAATTGGTTAGAAAATGTCAACTTTTCAATATTGTCCACTACTTTGAGAGATTAGTCTCTCCGTAGTTGCGCACGGAATATCTGAGAAACCAAAAAAAAGGAATTTCTAGATAACTTGAGAACACTAAAATTAGGTGTGTTAAGCTAATTATAATATTAACTAGAATGATGGACCCGTGCATGGCACGGGAAATATGCTATTTTTTTATGATTTTATTTTTAAATATATAATTGTTAAATTCATATTTTGGGGTTTAATTTTTTTTTTTGGGGGAAATTATATACAAAAAAAATGTTAAAAATTATTTTATCTGAATCGTCGATTGTAAGTTGTAACATACACTAACTTAATAATTATTATAGATATTATAATACAGATAATGATGCTTAAGTGTAAATAGTAAATACATATTGTCTCCTACACAATTTTAGTATTAAGAATATAATTTAAAAAATAAGACATGTATGAAGAATAAAAAAAAATTAATTTGAAATTAAAGTTTTATTGTGAATTTTTTCCCTTGCAAGTTAACCATCTTTAAAATATATATTTATCTATAATATTTTTTTTTTCTCTCTTGAAAATACGTTAGGTTTAATTATCCTCTTTTCCCGTGTAAGTTAACTTGCAAGTCAACCATTTTTCTAATATATATTTATCTATATCATTTTTTCTTCTTTTCTCTTAAAAAATTAATTGATTTATATCTTCTTATTTCCTGTGCAAGTAATCCATTTGTAAATGTATTAAATGTATTTAAGAAGATATGAATTAAATGATGATATGATATCAGATGCATTTAAGAAGATTTGAATTGAATTATGTTTTTCTCAGAGGTTGACACGTGGAAGAGCATTCAATGAGATTATTCCAAAATGTATATAGTATAGAAGTATAGATGTATTTAAGAAGATATGAATTAAATGATGATATGATATCAGATGCATTTAAGAAGATTTGAATTGAATGATATTTTTCTCAGAGGTTGACACGTGGAAGAGCATTCAATGAGATTATTCCTAAATGTATATAGTATAGATTCATAAAAGTAATTAATATTATCTATTATATAATTTTGTTAATTATTTATTAATTAAAATTATGATTGGTTAAGTGTACCATATTTATGAAAGAATTTCTTAAAAACCAGTTATGATGAATTTTCCGGGGATTTGGATTTCCTGCATTCACTATTTCCACGCATTCACTCATTTAGCGATATAGACCATTAGATACATTTGAATGTGCATTAAAAAATTAAAATATAAAACAAGGTTGATCCAAATGTGTTTCTTGTGACTTCGTGAATGCGTAAATGCCGGGAATCTAAATCCGTTTTCCGGATCACCAATTTGCTTATATTGCAATTCATTCCCAAATCTAGTCAATGGCATCCGTTGACTACCTATCCCTAAAAAATGACCATAGTTGGAATTAGAATATATATATATATATATATATATATATATATATATATATATATATATATATATATATATATATATATATGTCTCACATTCAACATTGATAAATAATTGATCGCAATATAACAGTGAATTGTGTCCCCAGATGATTTTTGCCTAAAAGATGAGAATTTTTATAAGAAAGCTAGTTACTGAGATGGGGTGAAAAAGGTTCGGGTAGTAAAAATTATCTATGGGTCAATTTTACCATGCAGGAAAAAAAGTTATACATCATATAATCCTTGCCATTGCTAGGTGAGGTGAGGGCAGAGGGACAAAATAATTTGAACATGACAAAAGGTAGGGAAAACCCATGGAAGGGTTATTGGGTGTAATCCAAAAAGGTTAGTGGAGGTATGAATGGATCCATATCACGGGTTGATGTAAGTTGACCTTTAGTGACAAAAAGGGTGGTCGGGTGCTAGTGTTGTGCATTTTAATGATGAAAAATTATTTGTTTCATTGTGGCAGTTGGTTTTGGTTTCCATGTGTTGATGGTAGTGATTGTATGCATGTGTGAACCCTTGTGTAATCACTTTGCATCTCCATCTCATGCAGGGCCCGTGCCCTTTCGTCCATTGATTTCACTATTTCGTTTTAATTTGAACTTCTCTCAATTACCTTTCCTGTTTTAGCTACTTGAATTTAAATGTAAAACTTCATAGTTTTCTAAAATTATTTTCTTCAGACTTCGGGGATGGGGCGGCGGCGCTCCGGCTATGGCGGCGACGGCATGGTGGGATACGACGGTGATGGGTTCTCACAACTGGGGGGTGCGAAGGGTGGAGGGTAGAAGGGTGTCGAGGGAGGGAAGGGTATCGAGGGTGGAGGCCACTAATTGGGGTTTTTGTTTTTTATTTTATTTTTTTTAAAATGGCCATTTGATCTGGATCGTCCGATCTGGACGGACGGTCCAGATTCACCCGTAGGAGAGGCGCTGGATGGAAGCCAGCAGGAGCGAATCCGCTTCCATCAAGTTCA
The DNA here is from genome assembly GCA_035048595.1 of Echinosophora koreensis. Lineage (NCBI taxonomy): Eukaryota > Viridiplantae > Streptophyta > Magnoliopsida > Fabales > Fabaceae > Echinosophora > Echinosophora koreensis. The sequence goes on along the minus strand of JAPCYP010000012.1, from coordinate 5,787,619 downwards.
ATGCAAACCATCAATCTTTATTAAGATCAATAGTTAAATTACAAATTACTTATTAATAGGACCCCTAAATTTGAACCTAAATTATATAGTTGTTCACAAGTTTTAATTAATTTTTACTTCTCTTGAATTTTGAAAACATATATATTTGTTTTTCTTGAACTTCTTATAATTAATTTTGAAAACATTAAAAATAGAGTTTAATTTTAATACTATGTCATTAATTTTTTTTACATTGTCAACCAATAAGAAATTATCTTTTATATGTAACTATATAAAAGTCGAATATTTTTAATGATGTAACAATTTATAATTGATTGACAGTGTAAAATTTTATACTGATAGTGCTTATTAATTAAAATTCTTAAAATTAATAATAATATAATTTAAACTAATAAATAACCTGCATTACTTGTGATAATGTTTTGGTCAAAGAACTCACGGTCCTGCATAACTTATTTATATTTTGCAGTTACAAAGAACTCACGGTCCTGCATAACTTATTTATATTAGGGATATTTTTGTAGTTTAACATAACTTATTTTATATTAGGGATTCAATTCACTTCAAAAATTGAATTGGCACCTACGTGTGTGACCAAGGAATAAATGAGTGCTTGAGAGCTTAGGACTAGTGGGACGGTTATTTTACTTGTCGTCATGTATACACTTTCTATATTCTTTGATGCCAAGTAAAACTCATTGCATTGGAAACTTTCCACTTTGTTATTTACTAATTGTTTATATGTTGCATTGTGCCATCTTTCATTCATTTTCGTTGCCTTCTTTTGAGATATGCTATATTCTTTCGCTGTATTGCATATTTCTCTTGAATTTTAATTTGTCATTGTATAAAAATTTTGTGCTATCGTCTAGCTAGTTATATCTTATCATACTATTTAATATATTTGATATATCAAAAATCAAGTGGCTGAATTTTGTAGATGACCAACTTGTAGAGTCGATCGACGGTAAAAAAGTGCAAAATGAATGGGTATTGATTTATTTTTCCCTGATAATATGAGGCATTCCTATAATTTTTTTCCTTTTTAAATTGTCTATAAGACTAACTTTTATATATAAAATATGGTATATGGGTTATGAGAGGAGTTATGAAAAGAGAAAAATATGGTAATTGGTTTTGCACGCAGTACGTACATATAATAATGTCTTAATCTTCATGCATATTTTATATAAGGCTTTGTACTGAAATGCATGTTCCCCAAGGTAAATTAATCTCACCCAGAAAGAGGAAGCTATATCTTTGATATTTTCTTACCTTTAAAATGAGTTATCGATCTGTACAATTCATAGCCCTATCGTTTTTGTAAGTCATATCACTTTCATACATTAACAATTTTATTTTCCTTTTGCCATTTAATTCCTATCTTTTAATCTAGCAAAAGTCTATAGGGTCATGCAAAAGTAGGCAGATGTAACATTACTAGCTAGCTATATAAAAATCATTGAATGAGAAAAACAAGGCTGGCCCTTGAATATGGTAGTCATGTGCGACTTACAATCCATAATTTGGTTAAAATACATATCACACAACACATATCTAAGAAAAAAAATTTGTTGATGACTAGACGTGGCACGTGGGAGATATATATTTGACTATGGCCTATAGGAAAAAGTCATTGATATGTGAAAATGATGTTTAAGAACACAAAAATATAATTGATAGCAGAAATGGACAAGTCTAGTACCTTTGTGTTGATTAGCACCATAAAATCTAGATAACATTTCAGCCTTGAGGGATCCTTATAGTGGAAGGGCTTGTCTTGGGTTTCTTGAGTCACTTTCCAATAGCAATTCGTATGAACCAGATAAATGCATGTGAATTAACCATGGAGGAACAGTTGAGTTTGGGGGAAGATGTAGTTTAGCTTTTCGTGTTGGTTAAAATGAAAAGGGTGTTAATTATTCGAAAGCTAGCTAGCTTTGAATGTACGGGTTACTGTGCTGGAAAGAATGAATTTGGCATCCTTGCCAAATTCATTGCTTACGTACAAGACTGGGAAAAATTAACTTGTTAGGTTTCTCCAACAACTCAGATGGGGCAGATAATGTATAGCTTTTCTTTCTGATCATAAAACAAAATGAGGGAATTCTAATATATATATATATATATATAGGGTTTTAAACAAAGATCTGCGATCGTAGTTGGGGCCGCAACATTTTGGTTTTGGAGGTCTCCGAAACCGAAACACAACCTCAATTGCGGCTGTATTTTCCCGTAATTGTCCGTGATTAGTGTAAACGCAAGACAACCACAACTGCGACCACAATTTAAAACCTTATCGAGAGTCGTCAAGTATTTTATTCGCCACATATGGGTTATTTTTTAAATATTTATCATAAAAGTAGTATTTAAAGAATGCTTGATAACTCATCTTAAGTATTGCATGGGGATTTACTGTCTTACTTTGCTGTTTTATATCTTCTCCCCATCAATATTATCTTGACACATTAGTTAAAAATCTATATAATGTTAATTAAAAAGGTAGAATAGTTAGATACGAAAAAGAAGTTAGGTTTGTCTAAAAAAAAAAAGAAAAAAGAAAGAAGGAATAAGTTAGGCATTTTTCTGCTAAAGTAGTTAAAGAGTTATACTACAAGATAAGGAAATGTCACTTGGATGGAGAGAGTGAAATGTTACAAAATTTTGAGGATTTCGAAAAGCATACACTGGCAGGCAAGCAAGTCAAATAGAAGAAGAATTGGACACTACATTATATGGAACAAGTTAGTTATAAAGTTGGATGGGATTGACAATTAATTGGCGGGGCCGAAGACTTGAAAAGCTGAAAGATTGGGCCATGGCGTGGACAATGTTTTGCAATAGGCTCACTGAAAGAAAAAGAAAAAGGTTGAAAAGAAGGTGCATGTGCTAAGCTAATCTGAATTATTGAGCCACGGAAGCTACAAGGATGTGGTGAAAATAGCATCTGATGTCAAAATCTTAAGGTGGGTAGGGAAAAGTGTCCACCCTGATTTTAGACCACCAAGTGCCTCACTGCTTGCCTTAGAAATCTACTTGAACCTAACCAGGGCCATTTGAATTTGAACTCAAAGGTTAATTGAAAGAGAGAGAGAGAGAAATGAAATGTATTGTTTATTAGAAATGTATGTATCAAATTAAATTGTAACAGACTTGTACTTAAGATATTACACCGAGTGTGTGTTTGGATGAGCTTTTGACAAATGTGATTTTGGGTGGAATTGATTTTGTAGAATTGATTTTAATAAAATTGAGTTTGAAGTGAAGTGATTTATGTTTGGATGTTTTTATTTTGAAAGTAAGTTTGATGTAAAACTTAGTGTAATTTGAGGCTAAAAATCATGTTTGGGGCAGAAGCTACAAATTCTACCTTCAAATTAAAATTGATTCCAGAGGCAAAATCAATTCTAGTCTAGAACACCCAAACATGTTAAAATCAATTTTTTGTCTCCGGAATCACTGTTGTCTCTCACAAAAGTGAATCCAAACATGCACCGAGTTGTCAAAAAACAAAAAAACAAAAAAGAATGGTCCCTCTATCTTGGAAGAAAACAAAATGTTCCCCAAATCCCAAGCAACCCTCTTTTCCTGGTTTTCTATGATATTTGCTAAGGCACTGGCTGAGAAAGCCTATTCATTCTTGGATAAATTAACAGAAGCGCCTGGGCTTGGACAAATAGGGATGGTTTCATACTTTCATTTAAGCCCATTTCCTTGACAACCCAAAGCTTGAGGGAAAAATAGAGCGACTGTATTTATTTATTTTTTTTTATAAGAGAGCGACTGTATTTATTAATTAAATGATCATAAGGCTAAACATTATTCTTTTAAGAAAACAAAACTTTTCAGTCTCAAGAGCTCTCTTCAATGAGTGAGCATACAAATTCAGAATCGGACAAAGACTGCAGTCATGGTTTTAAAATAAGGTATGCAACCGTGACTGGGACCGAAAAGTTGTGATTTTGGCATTCTTCACAACTTTATTACAACCTCTCATCTGCTTGGAACTGCGATTGAGAATCGCATTTGGAACTAAATCACGTTAAAAATGGCACACTTATAATAAAATAGCAATAAAAGTAGAAGAGGGTAGGGGCCGAGCTACCTCTGCATCACGTCCAACTTGGACGTGGTCACAATTTAAAATCTTAATTGCAGTTTAATAAGCATAACTAGTTTTCATCAATAGAAATCAGCTCATAAATGTGTCTCTTTAAGCTTAGCAGTAGAGGATATATAATTGGATATGTCGCTATATAATGATATATATTGTGCATGTTGCGGTGAGAGAAAATGGACTATTAAAAAAATGAAGGGCAATAAATATGTGAGAAGAATGTAGCATTTATGCAATTAGCATGCATAGTATAGCATTAAAGAGACAACAACAGAACGACCAGAGTTAATAAATCTAATTTTATCATCTGAGATGGCAAGCATGTTTCAGCAAAATGCCATTCTTTACAACGACCATTAGTTTCTATTGGCCCAATTTTCCATCTACTAAGGTAATTCAATTGAGTCTGTCACAAAGTGCATAAAGGCTTTCAATAAAGACCAAACTGTTTTTGTCTATCTCAGCCCAATGTGATAGTCATAGACAAACTGCATGGATTGCAACCCAGCAGAACAACAACGCTGCACAAAACTGAAAACCACCCCTACACACCCTGCCTGCCCACAAATCACTCCCTTACACCAGAATTTCACTAAGATAGTCAGTACTTTCACTTCACATGTCTTGAGTAGTGTTTGATAGACGAATGAAATGGAACATAATATAATATTTTTTTTATTTTATGTTTAATATATTTTATAAATAAAACAGAACACGATTGAAGTTAAAAGATCGGATATTTTAATTTCATTAAATGGAATAAAAAAAGTAAAACAACTTTGCCAAAAAAAATGTAAAATAAAATATTATATCTTTTTTTGTTAATATCAGCACAAATTGGTTTGTCTCCGGCGGTGCTGCCTCTTCAAAAACCAAAAATAAAGAGAGGAGGGGAGAGAGAATAGAGGGGAAGAGGTAATGGTGGAGGAAAAAGAAAGATAGAGAGGATGGAAAGAAAGAGGATCCAGAGAATCTAAATCCGTTATCAGTGTGTCATACACTACCTTATTGTCTTTACTATTTTGTCCTCCCGTGCCATTAAGCAAATATGGGATGGTGTTGTTTGATTATAATATTTTGTTTTTATGTTTTATAAACAACTTTTTTTCGGTAAAAACATTTAAAATGAAGTTTCATAAAATTTAGTTTATTGTATAATTTTATATGATCTTATAGTGTGTTATCAAATGTTCCTATATAAACTGGACCTTGGCCTACACCCATTTTCTTTGAAAGCCTCTAAGGTGGATGACAACTCAGACCTTGAGGGACTTTGTTTTTTCATAATTTGGACCTCGATCATAGCCCATTTGACAATCCAATACTCATTGGATCAAGATCACTCTAGGCCAGCAAACAAGTCAGAGGAGACCAGAGACCTAGAATCCTATGCCATTAAAAGATAATGTCATTCAAGCAACGCAAACGGACATTCAACGACTTTGTAAACACCCTCACCGGTGACGCCCATAGTCATTGATAATGGCTTACATCTTCTCCCTATATTGCTCATACACACAATGACTATCGACTGACATGGGAGTCGGAGTGGCACACCCCCTTCTCCATCATAGGAGCCATCGGTCGACCTCAAGTCGAACAACATCGTCAACCTTCAAAATCCATGTCAGATCACCATCACATTTAAATTGATCTTTGGGAAAAGAGACAACCTGGAATAATCTTTGGAAAAGGGCATGACTCTGATATCCATATGAACCATCCTAAAAAAGTTGCATGTGTTATTGAGAGGCTTACATTAGAGTATGCTAAGAATGTGTTAGTATAAGTCTGTTCAAGCACCATTAGTTATGGTCTTGTGCACTCCTTATCATGACCATCACTATCCATCCATGTCAAGGCTATTGTGTACACCATTACTCTGAAGAATGCAATAGTTGAACTAAGAGGAAGATCAAATCATTGTGGTGGCGGTCAATAAAACATACAGTACGAACCACACAGTGACATTGTGACATTTTGTTGATTGGCTGATTTTCTTTATAAAACAAATATCTAAAGTCCAACTCTTTGAATACTTCTTTCTCCTTCTGTATAAAGAAATATGGAAGCTGAAAATTATTTGAGAAAACCAATCCACGTGAAAGAAAAAAACATACCAGTCATATTGGAAACTTATAGTGCAAATAGGCATTTTTTGACATTTGTACACTCCACTAGAAAAGGCATTCCTAGAAAAATCTCGCTCCCATTGCTTTAAGGCACTTATCTAATATTTTAATCTCCAATCCATTATGGTATATAATGCCTATAGCTGCCAATTCTTGTTATTCTATAACTTCACAGAAGGAAGCAGACAAAATGGTGAAGAGGTCAATGCGTAGTATTTATAACTTTACTCTGTTAGCCCTTTGGACTTATCTTGCATTGCGATTCTTTTATCATTTGTATGCTTTAATTAAATACATCTTTAAAATGTATGTTCCCCTAGTTGGATTTGTTTATATTTAACTCACTTTCATATCAAAATTGATAGCCAGTATTGCTTGCAAGTCCTGATCCATTGGCTTTTAAAAAATTATTTGAAGGGAGATGTTGTGTTGTCTCACACTGATAATCAAACCATAAAAAAGAAAATATTAAAGAAACTTCATGATAATATGTTGCATAGTTGAAGCCTAACAAATTTAAAACAGTTTTTCTCATATAGTCATGCCATAATTGCCGCTCCCGTACCCCAATATGGGATCCCACACATATCACCATCATCATTATAGAAGCAAGTTTCACATGCTTAAGGTAATCCCAGTGATTTTCTTCTGAAAACTTACTAGTTCTGCTATATTTATTTAATTTGGTGATAATGGTTTTTCTAGATTTATTATATGTAATATTTAGCATAGTTCTTCTTGCCCTTCAATGTACAAACATGCCTCAATTGACTTGAAAAAAAACTAGTAACTATTTCTAGTATTTCTTTATTTTGCTTAATACTTCCCGTTTGTACTGCGTTAACTCTCGTCCTAATCAGATATGAAAGACTTGTACCTGAATCATGGAAGCAGTTCCAGAGAAGAAAATAATTTATTTTGTATAGTGCTTAATTATTAGATTATACACTTTGATAATCTTTATGCTTTTAGGTTCATGATTGAATTTCTTTTAATAAAGATGATGTTAAATATAATATTAGATAATGCATGCGGTACACGAAAAATAATAGTGGATTGCTGCTGCAACCCCTCTTTTTGATGTTCTGGAAGATAGTGAATTGCTTACCTCTAGTATCTAGCCTTCCTTTTCTTCCTTCATTTCTTTAGAACATCTTTATGGATTTAACTGGTGGGGTTACCTCGCCAAAGTAAAATGCACAAGGAAAACTTTTACCATGTTGAAACAAAGTGACGAAGATCTGCTGTCTTATTTTGGTATATCATCTGAATCAATGATATATTGTCACATAAATTAAAATTTCATGTGATTTAAAAAAAAAGAAAAGAATATATGACAAGATATTATTAGTAAGGACAGAATGTGATACACTAAAATGGGACAACAAATCTTCTTAGGAAACAAAGAGGGTGGTTCTATTTCAATACTAAAATCCAGTTCCCACAAAGGCATAAACTTGGTCCAAGTCTGAATATTCTACTCATCTTGTTCATTTCACCTACATTCAGCATCATCAGTAGTACATGACCCTTTCCTCTGTCTTCTTGTCATCAAACAAAAAGTTGTTGCAACTACTACTGCTTATTAGCTGATTAATTTCTTCCTGACCATAATCCAATGGATTTTCTCCCCACAATCCACTAACACTACCAGCATTGGGAAACATAAACTTCTTTGTATCTTCCACCCCACTGTAAAGATAATTAGCAGCACCTATTCCATCACCTTGGCCTTGTCCTACATATCCAAACTCTGGTTCTATGACATGACCTATCTGGTTGCTGTTATTGCAGCTCCCATCAGAAGAGCTGCAACTAGTAGCTTCTCCTCCATACATAAAGATGCTACTGCTATCTTTAAGTGGGCAATTCTGAGTGTGGTCCATGAAACTTTCTTGTGCTTGAAACATGGAATTATCAGAAGAAGAATTTCTACTCACAAAACTTGAAGAGTAAGAAAAGGGCTCAGAAACTGTGAAATTAGGCCCATTGGAATGGTAGTAGGAGTTGTTGCTGTCTCTGAATGATAATGGTGAAGATGATGCTGAATTTTGAAGGATTGGTTGAAGGGTAACTTGTAGAGGTTTCATGGCTATCATTTTTTTCTTAAGCTTGGTGTTCCAGTAGTTCTTGATATCATTGTCAGTCCTACCTGGCAACTGAGATGCTATTACTGACCACCTGCACTTGGTGACAATTCCAAAATTCAGTAATAATGCAGATCAAAATTTGGAATGCATGAGGTCATGTAGAGCTTCTTAAAAAAGGTACACAATACTATCATATATGTACATAATTGTTTCCTAAGATGTGAAGACAGAAGAACTCAATAAGGCCTACTCATGTATCCCTCTGACGGATAAGTAACTCAATCTCCTATTTCTTTTTGGTGTACCATGTCATATCCCAACCAATAATATCTTGTCATGTAAGTTAAAATTTTATTTAATATTGAAAAAGTAGAATACATGACAAGATATTATTGATTGGGACATGATGTAGTATACTAAAATGGGACAGGAGATCCTCATCCCCTCCTCTGACTCTGTCTTCAACTATATGGTTTTCATCATTTATGGAAGTTACTGAAATATATTAATAGTAAAATTGAAAGTGGAAATGGAAATTAATAAGTGAAATGAAGCCTACCTGCTTCCAATGCTAGCAAAGAGGCTACAGATGACTCTATCTTCTGCTTCAGAGAACTCACCATGCTTAATGTTAGGCCTGAGATAATTAAGCCATCTAAGTCTACAGCTCTTGCCACATCTTTTCAAACCTGTGGGAAAAGGAACACAAACAAAACAAAGGAAGAAGAGGTAAGATCCCTTCATATATATCAGCATGCTATCATTGGCTTCAAGAGTGTAACATGACATGACTTATCATATCATATCTCCATGTACTAACCAACTTTCTGTGGAAGGGCAATCCAATTCCCTCCAGTCCCATGTTCATCTATGTACTCCTTTAGCTTTGCATCTTCTTCTGGGGACCATGGCCCCTTCTTCACATTTGCCTTGTCACAACAAGGAGCTCTGCCCATCCCTCTCTTCAGGAAGGTACAAACTACAAAGGCTCCTCAAGAATGGATGGTTTGATATAAAGGGGATACCAAGAGACTTTTATTCAGAGAAGAAATATAGCAAAAGTCAAAGGGAACAGCCTCTGTAACTTCAATTGCATTCTCAGTTTCTAAAACCATATGATTATTAGCTTACAGAAGTTTCTATCACCATATATAGGGGCCCTTGTGCAAGGAGAAGTTTAACTTTGTCACTGCCTTGTAGCTATTACAATTAATTTGAGGTATCCAAAGTCTGCTCTAGCTAAGTTATAACGTGTATAAAATATTTCCATGAAAAGGATGGTCTATTAATTGCTACACTTTTTCAAGATAAATAAACTGATATTGTCAAGTTTGGAGGTCCAATTACATGCTGCTGCTTGTTACGTTGCACTACCGCTCATTGGTCTTCTTTCAACTCGATTTTATTTTTGAAAAAGGCTTCTCTAAGCTAAAATGTCTTTTAAATGATTAAGTAAAAGGTATATCTCCTTTGAATACAGTTGGTAGATAGCCGACTCTCTCTTAAATAAGATAATCAAGATTTGATTCTTTGATCATGTATGAAAAAAGGTTTATTGAGAAATGTTATATCTGTTTCGGAGATCTTTCTACGTCTAAAAAAAATGTTGTATCTTGATTGTCGGTTCCTCCGAATACCCTTTTATACATCATAACACCAATATCCTTAAATTATTTAATAAATTGAGATCTTTGTACACTTTAATTTTGATAAATGTAATTTAGAATCATTCATCTATTCATTAATTGTAAGGATGTGTTTGAAATGAACTCTTAATTATGAGGTATTTAAATTATTTTGATATACACCAGTACCATTAAATTATTTAATAAATTGGGATCATTATACACTTTGATTTTGATAAATGTAATTTGGGTACATTCATCTATTCATTAATTGCAAGGAGGTGTTTGGAATGAACTGATAATTCATTTTTAGGGTCTTGCTAATCGGTATCCTAAGTGCTAAGGGCATTGGTTAAAGAATTCAAAAGAAATAATTTTTTATGGAAAGCTTAATTATATCACTTCTTAAAATAATAAATACATTTCGTTAAAAAAAATGCATCATTTTCTTATAAAAAAAATTACTTTTCTTGATTTCTTAATCAATATCCTTACAATATTTTCCTAATTTTTATTATAGTATGATAGTTGTAGTGTTGCACCATTATCACATGATTTCAATACTTTTTTTTTTTTTTTGGAAATTTAATAGATGTTGTTGGAATTTCAATTAAAATAACCATTTTTCTTTTCTCAATATGCATACAGACGATTTTTTTTTTCTTTTACAAAAGTACAAATGATATTTAATCACATAATTATTTTATAAATTATTAAAAATTGTGATTAATTAAAAATTTAATCAAGCATATAAATTTACTTTCTCTTTTGGGTGGTGGGGTTGGGTGGCTGAGAATGATGGGTCACGATGGGGGCCGGCGTGAACAATGATCATGGCGAGGGTAATGGGTGATGGTGGGTGCAAGCGTAGTGGCCGATTTGGGGTGGAGGTGTGGTAGTGATGGGTCACCATGGTTGAGGATGGTGGTGTTGTGGTGGTGTATATGATGAAGGGGAAGGTTTTGTTAGTTAATTTTAGGTTAAAATAATGTTTTAGTCCCTATATGTGTTACTCATTTTTAAATTAGTCCCTATACAAAAAATATGTTTATATTAGTCCCTCCAATCGTTACCAAATAGGTCCCTGCCGTTTAACTGCCGTTAATGACGATCATTAAGTTGGTCCCTACATGTGTCACTCATTTTTAAACAAATGCCGATGCCCCCGATTGGTCCTTGTATGTGTCACTCATTTTTAAATTGGTCCCTACATGTGTCACTCATTTTTAAATTAGTCCCTACGGCTAGGTTTCGCGGTGATTCGGGATCGCTCCAGTCGAGGTGTGCCGTGCATTCTTCATGGTTTACAAAGCCGTTACTGAAAAATTGGGCCATTTGTTCGAGCTTCGTACCGATTCTGGGAGGGTTGTTATGGAGAGCACAACAACTTGCAGGCAAGCTTACTGGAATATTCTACAGCACCAGATTACACTCACAAAGTGGATATGAAATACAACAGCTTGCAGGCAAGCCTACTAGAATCACCCAATTGGAATTTTAACCAACTTTCATATCCGATCGAAACAAATATCATTCCATGATGAACCAATTGAGTGAGTGTAATCCAGTGCTGTTGAAGATTCCAGCAGGCTTGCCTGCAAGCTGTTGTGCTCTCCATAACAACCCTCCCAGAATCAATACGAAGCTCGAACAAATGCCCCAATTTTTCAGTAACGACTTTGCAAACCATGAAGAACGTGTGGCACACCTCGACTGGAGTGATCACGAATCGCCGTGAAACCTCGCCGTAGGTGGCAGTGTGGGCCAATCTGAAGATTGCGGCTGCTAGGGCACAATCGGGGGCAATTTGGGGAAAGGAAGAGTTGAGAGAGGGAGAGAGAAGATGGAGGAGGTGGGACAAGGAATCTTTTGATTTAAAAATGAGTGAAACATGTAGGGACTAATTTTAAAATGAGTGACAAATATAGGGACCAATTTAAAAATGAGTAACACATATAAGGACCAATCGGGGCACCAGCATTTGTTTAAAAATGAGTGATACATGTAAGGACCAATTTAAAAATGAGTGACACATGTAGAGACCAATTTAAAAATGAGCGACACATGTAGAGACCAACTTAATGATCGTCATTAACGGTCGCTAACAACCGTTAAATGTCAGGGTCCTATTTAGTAATGGTTGCACGTGTAGGGACTAATATAAAAAAAAATTTATATAGAGACTAATTTAAAAATGAATAACATATATGGGGACTAAAAATATTATTTTAACCTTAATTTTATATGGGGTTTGAGTGACGGTGGTAAAGATGATGGTAACGATAGTGGTCAAGGGTAGTTGTGATAGGATTCATAATCCTTGAATATTAAAAAAAAAATGCATTTCATTGGATTAATCATTAAAAATGTTTGAGAAAATTTAAGATCGATTCAACGATAATATATTTTTGGTTAAAGTAATGTTTTGGTCCCTATACGTGACACTGATTTTCAATTTGGTCCCTATACGTGAAAAGTTATCAATTTAGTCCCTATACGTGACACTGATTTTCAATTTGGTCCCTATACATCAAAAGTTATCAATTTGGTCCCTATACGTGACACTGATTTTCAATTTGGTCCCTATACGTGAAAAATTATCAATTTGGTCCCTATACGTGACACTGATTTTCAATTTAGTCCCTATACGTGACACTGATTATCAATTTGGTCCCTATACATGACACTGGTTTTCAATTTGGTCCTCACCGCTAATTGGTCCCTATATAAGAGTGACCAAATTGCAAATTATTATCACATGTAGGGATCAAATTGAAAATAATTGTCACATATAGGGACCGATTTCAATTTTTTTTTTTGTTGAATTGGTCCCTACATGTGACAATAATTTATAATTTGGTCCTCTTATATCGGGACCAATTAGCGGTGAGGACCAAATTGAAAACCAGTGTCACGTATAGGGACCAAATTGATAACTTTTTATGTATAAGGACCAAATTGAAAATCAGTATCACGTATAGGGACCAAAACATTACTTTAACCTATCTTTTTTGAATGCATGAAATTCGCATTCGTAACTATCAGCGCTGGACTTTATTTTATTTATTTATTCAAAAGAAGAAAAAGTTCAACTTGTGAAAAGACTTCGGCAACACTCCGAGCTGGGGCATTAATTAAACTAGGATTGTTGACCCGTGCTGAACGCACGGGTACAATTTTATTAAGAATCAACAAATTTATTTTATAAATAATATTATGTTTCAATTTTTTTAATAAAAATAAATATTAGTTTACTTAGCATAAATCACTCAAACTTAATATATATATTCAAACTTTAAATCACATTATCAAAAATCCAGTGATGCAAATCAACAATTACATTGTGGAAAAAACAGAAAAGAACAATGGGCAGATTCATCATTAGAAATAAAACCCATCTCCCTTAGTTGCTCCCACTTATATTCACACACTCACTCACTCATGATCTAAAGCATCACCATTCTTCAAGTATAACTTCTCATTCAGTAGCATCGCCTCCTGTCAAATTGTTACATAGCCTTAAAATGCTCTTTTTGTTATCCATCTAAAGTTGCTGTAAAATCTACATCCAAAATAGATATCATGTCAATCATCTCTTGAATAATGACAGAGGCCTACTAATGTAAACATTCAAAAATAGTACAATTGTATAGTACAATTGTACACTAATACATAACATATGCTTTTCCCATTGACTATTCCAAACTAAAATGCAAAAGAAATACTATACAAATAAACTTTTGCTATTTAGCTCAAAGTTGAAATAACTATTCATCAAGAGGTTAAAATTTATCTACACCTATATACCCAAATTGCTGAAATTGGAATCAAAATTGGTAGTGAAATTAATTATAAATTGTGATTTAATAATAAAAACATTAACTTAATCAGAAAGTGTAAATGTGTAACCATATTTTTAATACTTTTATGATCAAACACTTATTCATGTGCATTGCATAGAAATTCTACTCAATATTAACAAAAGTAGGCCTTCTAAACAGAATGCAGGGGCCAAAATTCAAAACCAAATCACAATAAGATAGTACATTTGTATAGAATTTACAAACCACAATAAAAGATAACACAATCAATGTCTTTTAACATTTCTTACAATCAAACAACTAACTAAAAAACATGCACAATCTAATTTAAGCCCGACAGTGCAAGCGACACTTAGATTAGGTTAAGTGGTACTTGACCCACAATGCATGACAAAGACTGATAATTACTATATGTAATCAAATCATATAATTAGGAAGATAAAAGTACATCAACATATATTCCACCTATTCAGTCTAGAGCTAATGGCTCTGATATTCACACAGCAAAGATTCCTTTGTTCCTTAATATTCATAAAATCATTTTTTTTTTTGTATTCTAAAAGAAGAAATAGCTGGTTTTCTATGGTTTACACACAAAATCATGCCCTAAATTTTGCATTCATACAGCTTCACCTTCACAAAAAATGAAGAGGATTGCAACTAAGCAATTACAATCAAAAGACAACAGGAGTAGAACAAAATCACAAGGGGAACAGAAATTAAAATTGAATATCAACAAAAATAGAATATATGAATTATGATAGTAGAACTTTACTGAACTTGTCATCAAAATTACATAAAATTGGCTCAACCAATAACTGCAAAGATAAAACAACACTCCGCATAAGTCAATAAACCATAGTGACAAACAGATGAATTTAGTTGAAGGAAAATCAACCCAAACAATTTTCCTATACATATTAAATTTTCTCAGGTCAAAATTAACTAATATTCCTAGCCTGGCCAAAAGAAAATTGCCAACAGTGAAATCAACAGCTTTAGCTAATACATGGTTTATAAAAAACAATATAGATTGAGAAAGTGACAATGAGTGTTTCTATTTTGGAAAATGCATAAGCCTAGTTTAAACATAAACACAATTACAAACAAATATAAGTAGGATTTAAAATCAAAAGAACAGTAGAGGCAAAAAAAGAAGAAAAATTTAGTAAATACTACATCTTTTAGTGGAGAACTTCAGCATGATTACAACTGACAGACACAAGGCAAGAATAAAGAGTATGGTATGCTATAACAATTCCAAATTGATAGAGTAATTGCATGACAATTCATTTATCCCCAGTTGCCTGAGATTGTTCATTTTGGCTAAACCACCAGATTCTATCCAGTTCCCAAAAGATAAGATAGATATTGACATAATGCCTATATGACCCTACCTTTGTGTTTATTAGTATCTACCTTACACACAAATCAATTGAGTGCTCTAATATGCACCTCCCAATGCTATCACAAAGCGGCATCAGACTTACCCACACTCATCCTATAGTGCGTGACTATTAAATTTTTGTTGTGGCCAGCAGGCCTTTTAATATGCACCAAAATAATATAATAGAATAAATTAATCCAAAATTGTATTTGCATGGCAAGTATAGATGAATACTATCCTTCCACAATGGTTCTATTAAACTTGCTGTTGAAAGGATGCAGTAATATTACCTTAATAGAATGCAATAATATGGTAATAAAATAATATAATTACCTTAAGAGATGAGTGAATAGCATAAACCTTCTTGACACAAAAAGGATCAAAGTTAAACCAAGTCAGCAATTGTAACTCCACCTGTTATTAATTTTCTTTTCTTGTTATCATTAATTTTGACATCATTTTTCATAAGTTCCATCTAGGATTACATACAAAACAATATAATTCATATGAGTACTTCACAATAGTTAATGACTCTCAATCCACAACTCACGTAACAAACCTCTTATAATTTTCAAAATTTAAGCAATTCTTCCATTCAGTGTGTCATTTATTTTATGCATCTTGAATATATTTCAAATTTCAAATATATAATAATCTAGTATAATATGCTCAATAAATTTTTATTTCTATCATACAAAAGAATTGAAATGTGAATACTCAATGCCTAATTCAATTGGTGATAGAAGGGCAAGACATTAATCATTATGAAAGAAATATGCTTACAATTAGGAGTAGCAGAGGATTTCATACCAAGGGTATTGGTACTTTTGCTATGTTTCCGTAGAGGTTCACCGAGGAACCTAAAGATAGATAAAGTTGAAATTCATACCACACATTAAGGGTAAAATCTGATGGCAGGGTCTAATTCACTGTCACTTGTAAAAAGTACAAACCTTATTCTATAAACTGCACAATCATTTGTGAATAATTAAAGACCTCTTCAAAAAAAAATAAGGAGAACCCTGTTGATGCTAAATCCATTTGTGCTCTTTCTCAAGAACTTCACAAATGCCTATATTTCATAACAAAATAGCCATAAGTAAGAAACAAAATATTGAACACTAATGAAGTAAATATCTTCTCTCCTTGTTCATTTTGTTTGTCTGTATTTTTCTGCTAAACTTCAAAAATTGATTGGGTTAATAAGATAAGAATACACGGTTACATGTGAAAAAGTTAAAATTTTGAACTCAAACATATTCAACAATCCATCCATAAGACGAGGCAGCAAGCACAGAAAAGCAAAATGAACAAATGATTTTCTTTTTTACTGGATGAACAAATGAATTTGAACACCAAATTGTTAGCAACATTCTGCCATTAGCAAAAAAATTAAATATTTTTTTTTTAAAATCTACACTAAAAACTCTAAATTTATAGTAAAAAACTGGCAATAGAACCATCAAATATTCTATGTCAATCTTTTAGATATAAAACAAAAAATACATGTCCATAAATTGTTGTACTATAAAGCCAAAAAGATGCAATGATGGTCATCAGCAGCATCCCCAATGAGCTTACCAATTGTTGGCTGGCTTCCACCGCTTCCAAAGGCATTGACTTATCCTTTGATAAGTCCTTTGTCTAATATCTGTCAGGTGGAACAAAATATAAATAAGAATGCCAAGATAGACGACTTTCCACATAGATGAACCAAAAAAGTAAATGAACAAACCCCAACTGACAAAACATTTTGTTGTGCTTAAGCATGCTTCAAGCCATTGAAATAGCAATAATCTATGTTTTAAAAAAACAAAGTTATAACATGAAAGATTTATTTCCTAGTAAGGGAAAAAACAATATTATATCCATTAAAATCTAAAGATAAACATGAGTACACTCCGACAACCACTGCGTTGTCATGATGATAGGCCCAATGACATAAAATTACTAAATCGCTGGATAATTTTCTTATCAACTTCTTGCTTCAGTCCCCCCTTAAATATCTTCTCTTGTGCATCAATCATATAGCTAGCAGTGTTAAAGAAATTATCTCCTAAACAATATAAACTGAAATCAATGTAAATGTAACTTAAATAGTTTTCATTAAAAAATTGCCCAAGCAAGCATAAGAACAATCAAGGCTTTAGTTCTGAAACTTCACAATGTTGAAGACCTTCCAACCTCTCTAACAAAGCCCCTTCAAGATCATTGGCCATCATTAATAACATTGCAATGTCAGGTTCCGATATGTTGGAAGTGGGAAAAACTTCAGTAGTGTCTCGTGCTGTGATCTACACAAAATACCAAAAGATTTCAGCATTACTACATAGGAGTGTTGTCTAAGAAGGAGAATTGCACCTACCAATGGTGAACTCAGTCCATTGGGACAATACATATTAGAATAACTCACGTATGAGCTGAAATTCACCGCAAACAGAGAGAAGATATTACATTATTATCTGAAGCAAAAGAAAACAGATATAGTATAAAGAACAATATCCTCCTTTATTTATTGGAATAAGTCTTGCACACAAATTATACCTGATTTCAAGAGCAAGCATTGGATCAAGTGGATATGCTATTGCATGGAAGGGCTGGACTCTAAGAAGAACTGACATCTGAAAAACAGAAAATGATAACAGTTGAAGCATGTTCAAGTTCAATTCAACCATGTCCATGTGTGCACCATGATTTGTTTTATCAATACAACTATGCAAGTCTTATTTTCTGGTTTGAATGTGTCATACTTGATTTGGGACACGAATAAGGCAAGAGGGAGAATTAATCCAACAACATGCATTTGGCTGTTCCTCTGTTTTCCTTTTTTTTTTTTTTATTGACTTTACTATAAGAGATCAAACCATGACCAAGAGTAAGTATGCCTGAAAACTAATGTTTTAGTAGGTTTAATCACCCAAAGATATTCCCACCTTTATAGTTATGCAATAAGCGAAAATGCGAAATGCTTTGTCAAGCTCTGTTATCTCTCATCTCAAGCTATATTGTTTTTATTAACATATTCTAATATTCTAATATTTTAGTGATAGAAAAAGCACAAAACGAAAGCTGTCAAACACTAAACAACTACAGGTAATTAAAAAAAATGGAGACAATAAAGAGAGATACACCTCTGTCTCAAACAGAGTCAGCCTCAAAGAGAAACACACAAAATATATAAATATATATAAGTCAATATTAGTTAAAATATGCACTTATATTTGCATTGAATACAACCAAGTATGCCCATTAGCTTTTAGACAGTACACACTCCATTTTGTTTGATTGGTATATTGAATTGGGGTCATGCCACTATAGTATTCATAGGACATTATTATTGTACTATCACCAAGCAATTAATTAAGGAGATGAATTTATAGAAGTGCATAAAAAATGAAGAAAAAAACTGAAAATATGATGATGAAAATCGAAGAGGGAAACACAATAGCATACCTGCCAGCATCGTTAGGCCAAGCAACGCAAGAAAAGAAAGCCATGATGAGTGAAGGCTTGGAGGTTTAAACAACCTTTGGTCTCCCTCCTTTCTATAGTTTTCAGAGTGTTTTTACCAAAAACTCAACTGAACCATGGTTTACTTTGCTTAATGCTTACACACTACACAGCTCTCTCAGATGAGAACCTTCATATGAGATGAGAAGAAATTTTACATTGTCCGTGGAAGGAGAGTGCAAGGGGGAGCTAAAGTAAAAAGCAAGTTGGCGTTGATGTAAAAGCCATATACCCCTGCAGAAACACACTTTCAAAATAAATGCTCAACCTACGAAACCTCATCACATGTATCCTCTCTGTTAATGGGGAACTAATGAAAAAATTATGTTTAATTAATAAAAGAAATATAAGATATTTTTTATCTTTTGCCAAAAAAAATATAAAGGTATAAAGATATGTAATAGATTTGCATTTGTTCCATTTGTTCCACTCTAATATTTCAGCTCTTTATTCTTTTAGGAAATGGCAAACCAATACAATTTTTTTATGATAGAACATTCTATGACTCGTGTTCATTCACAATCATAGACACACCTAGGCCTGATAACATGTCATGTTAATATGCCACTAACTTGCTTAGGCCATTATCAACAGAAAAAGGGTTTCCCCCAATTTCACTAATAATATGTTATAAATAGTATCAATACTGATAGAAAGAGAGGATAGCTGATATTATTGCAATGTTGATTGAATACTTTCAGAAAAATCAAAATTTGGATTTTTTTTTGTGCTAATAATAGTTTGGATATTATTGTAATGTCAATTGAATATCTTCAGAAAAATTGAATTAATATCAAGTTATGATAGTAATAGCATAAAATTGTTTTAGAATCAGATATAAATTGGTAAGGCATATAGCATGTAGGTGACAGGAAGGACATTAATACTATGCTATGCAAGTTCTTAAACCTTTTTTTTTTACTAATGCAAGTTCTTAAACCTAAAAAATTATCAGTTGCTAAATGAAATAAATAAATATTAATATCTATCTCTCACCATATCAATGTAGTTGGCTTACCTCTCTCTCTTGACCTCCGTAATCAGCATGATAATTCTCATATCTAAACCATGAGATTATATATGTTATCATGCTCATATAAAACAAAGAAAGAAAGAAAAGATGCAATGGAATTGCTACGTAAAATAAGGCCTTCCTCTCTTCCTCTCTTGGCAATATTAAGGAACAACTCTAAGGTAGTAGACCAATTTGTGAGTGCCACATCAGAAAAACAAACAACTAAAGAAAACAATCCCATTGGTGCCTCTTTTAAATTGTTGCTTACCAACTAAAGGCAATATTGTTACATGCATATATAGTGTGATTGTGTGAATAGTCGAAAACAATCTCAATGTTGAACCAAGGAGGCCCTTTCTTCCAACAGATGACACTTCTTTCTATTACTTGCTAAACCCAAATAATAAAATGGCATTTGAAGTCCTTGCTCCTATCTTTCCTCAGAGTCTTCTAGTTAAGTGAACATTTTTCTTAAGTCTTCTACTTCAAATGGGGACAAATAACTAAATGGCACATAGATTGTATCTTGTTTTTCTTATCAACACAAGTACCAGAACGATCCAAACTCCAAAGTAAGTACAGGTAGAATAATCACATGGTACAAATATAGCCATTTAAATAGCAAAGGCAGACAAAGCTAAGCACTTACATATCAGAGAAAGGCAAGATCCCAGCTGTTAAAAGGCCTCCAAACTGCAGAAAGATTGGGAGTAAAAAATAAAATACATAAAACTGTTGTTTTAATTTTAGTGAAAAGATTTCACAAACACCTGATGCAATAACCATATAGTAGTAATAGTAATAGTAATAGTAATAGCAGATATCTTTGAGAAAGTATCCCATATGCTATCTTCTTTATTTCCTTCATCAACAACTCCCTCGAACTATGTAACAAAAAACATGACATTACCCAATCGTTATTAGATTGATACTTATTTCAGTAACCATATTGAGTACAGGGATGGTGCATACTTGGTAAGCTAAAGAAGCAGTTCCAAAGATAAACCCCTCTGGAAAATCTGCTCTGCTTATTAATTCTGTCTTCACAATCACAGTCATATGTTCAAAGAGGTTCTAATCTCTCTCATTCTAGTTCAACTGATCATCAATGTCCAAGTAAAAATAGTCCAAATACATAAATAATTAAATAAAAAAGAAAAAAGATGGAAGAGAGTTCATGTCCCTTTCCATCTTCAAGCTTTCATGCTCTATCACCACATCCCTGCATATACAAAATCCCCAGTCAAAATCAAGCCCATTTTTGCAAGTAATAATCAGTAGGAAGAAGGAGAAAAAAAGAAGAGAAAAAAGAATAAATGAATTAGAGGAGAAGAGAAGAAGGTAGGAAGAAGAAAAGAGAGAAAATGAGGGAACCTACAGCAGCATCGCCGTCGTCCCACCACCGTCTCGCCACCGTCCTCCTCCACCACAAAACCCTACCCCACCCCGCCCAGACATTGACGGCCACGACGCAGAGAGAAGAACGAAGGAGAGAAGGGTTTGCAAAAAGAAAGGAGAGATTGAAATGAAGGAGGTTGACAAATTGCAAAAGCTAAAAATTAAAAAATAACTATCAAAAGCCCAAAACACGACACCACTGACTCTGAGGTCTTTGAGCAGCTTAAACACGGTACCTTTACAGTAGACACAACAACTCTTTAGCAGCTTCCGGTACGCAACATCTCTTAATAGTGTGTGCTATGATGCTGTGTCAGACCCTACAAAGAAAAAAACGATGGTCAATAGGCTAGTTATAAGCTATCATCTTCAATAAATGACCAATAAAAAACTAATATCCTCCCTAAATCGTGGTAAGCCTGCCAAGTCAGCAAATAGGAGAAGGCAAACATTGAGACTTATTAAAATTATGATTATATTATTTATTAATGATATAAATATTATTAACTAAGTGTACCAAATATTATTAATAATACAATTATTTTTCATCAATTGCGGAAATTAAGATTTCCGTAATTGTAAGTTTTTTTTTAATTTTATTAATACCTATATACAATTAACTAAGTGTACTAAATATTATTAATAATATAATTATTTTTCATCAGTTGCGGAGATTAAAATTTCCGTAAGTGTACTTTTTTTTTATTAAGTTTTTTTTAATTTTATTAATACCTATATACAATTATTTATTAATTTCTATTAATAATATAATTATATTTTATTAATCATATTATTTATTAATAATATAAATATAGTTAATTTTTTATTAATTTTTTTATTAATTTAAATTACGGATACTGGTTTTCCGCAAGTGTTAAATTTTTAACATTTGCGGAAAATCTAGTTTCCGAAAGTGGGTTTTATTTTTATTTTTTTAAGTTTTTTTCATCAATTGCGGAAATTAATATTTCCGTAAGTGTAAGTTTTTTTTAATTTTATTAATACCTATATACAATTAACTAAGTGTACTAAATATTATTAATAATATAATTATTTTTCATCAATTTCGGAAATTAAAATTTCCGTAAGTATTTTTTTTTTATTAAGTTTTTTTAATTTTATTAATACCTATATACAATTATTTATTAATTTCTATTAATAATATAATTATATTTTATTAATCATATTATTTTTTAATAATATAAATATAGTTAATTTTTTATTAATTTAAATTACGGATACTGGTTTTCCGCAAGTGGTAATTGCGGAAAATCTAGTTTCCGTAAGTGGGTTTTATTTTTATTTTTCTGTTAAGTTTTTTTTATTAATACCTAATCATATAATTATTCCAATATAATTATCCCAAATGTACTAATATTTTAATAATTTTTTTAAAGCAAATTTACTATATACCTATTATTAATAGAAATTTACTATCCGTAAGTGTAAGTTTTTTTTAATTTTATTAATACCTATATACAATTAACTAAGTGTACTAAATATTATTAATAATATAATTATTTTTCATCAATTTCAGAAATTAAAATTTCCGTAAGTGTTTTTTTTTTTATTAAGTTTTTTAAATTTTATTAATACCTATATACAATTAACTAAGTGTACTAAATATTATTAATAACATAATTATTTTTCATCAATTTCGGAAATTAAAATTTCCGTAAGTGTTTTTTTTTATTAAGATTTTTTAATTTTATTAATACCTATATACAATTATTTAGTAATTTCTATTAATAATATGATTATATTTTATTAATCATATTATTTTTTAATAATATAAATATAGTTAATTTTTTATTAATTTAAATTACGGATACTGGTTTTCCGCAAGTGTTAATTGCGGAAAATCTAGTTTCCGTAAGTGGGTTTTATTTTTATTTTGCTGTTAAGTTTTTTTTATTAATACCTAATCATATAATTATTCCAATATAATTATCCCAAATGTACTAATTATTTAATAATTTTTTTAAAGGAAATTTACTAATTTTTATTAATAATATAATTATATTAATAATATGATTATTTTTATTAATTATATTTTTTATTAATAATATAAATATTATTAATTTTTCATGAATTTTAATAAAACGACCAACGAAAGTCAAAAAATGTCTATAAAATATTCCAAAAAAACGTGAGAACGACACGCCAGGTTGTGGGTTGAGCCTTAATAAATGTATAGATGTCGACCATGAGCATTGACAAGTTTATCAGTTTTGAATTCGGTCGTAATGAAAAATTCGGATTTGGATTTTTTATATTCATTAATTTCATACATTCACATATTTACTAATATAAATTATTACTTCATCTGTTCATTTTCTATGATAATTTAAGGTTTCTATACACAGATTAAGAAAGCATTAATTTGTTTATATTTGTATTAAATTACCCTTATTTATAGTATCATTGATATGTGTAGTGTATTTATGGCTGAAATTAAGTAGAGAAGGTTTAGTGTGTTTTCAATGTATTTCAATTTAATTTTATGATAAAGGTATATGTGGAAAATAATTGTCAAATATACATTGGGTTTATAAAAGATCCATTGTTTTGGAACAAAAACAAAAAACTAAAATTACTATAGAAAAAGAACGGAGGGAGTAAATACATTTGAGTCATTGAGTGTACATTAAAAAAATTAAAAATTAAAATAAGATTGATCCAAATGGTGTATTTTGTGACTTCATGAATATATGAACGTGGGAAATCCAAATCATGAAAATTCTCCTTCTTATGTGATTGTCAAGAAAATTAATTGCTTCATTGCAAGGATATTGAAAAATCAACTTTTGTGACATTCGAGGAATTAAATATTGCTATATACTAGTATGTACCAAAAGAAAAATATTGCTATATAGTTATTTTTCAGATAAATGAAGGGGGAAATAATACTCGCATACTATTTTTTGGCATGTTTTTAACCCTTAATATGGTTTAAAAAATCAAGGGTTAACCAGATTGAAAAGATAAATTTACCTTTATTTTAACCAAATATTCTTTTCCGTATATATATAAAAAAAAATCTAAAATTTCTCAGTATTTCCTTCTTTTAAGTAGTTGTTTCGGAAATATTGTTTTTCACAAAACAGCTTTTATTTTTTAAAAAGATTGTTCTGAGTCTTTTGGCTTTTTTTATGATTTTTTTATTAAAAAACTATTAGATTAATTCAAAACCAATAACTTCATTCTCATTTCACCACTGTAAAACTAAATATCATATAAATATTGTTAAAATGTTGACAATATGTTTGATTTAACATCTTTTTTTTTTTTTTATTGTATAAAAGTAATTTTTTTAAATAACTCAAACGAAATAAAATCTTTTTTCAAATAATACATTCAAACATATATAAAACTGATTTTACTATATACATAATCAATTATTAAAATAATTACTTTTTTTTTTAACTAATCAAAGGCACGCACTACATCTTTTTAGCTACTCACTCATCGCTCCCTCTCCTTTGAGTCCTTGGCCTTGCTTGATTTGGCCCTTATCTTTGGGACTGGATGTCTTTAGAATCAGTGGTAGGTATGTTAGGCAACCTAATAATGAAGTCTTCATAACAAAATATAATAAGATGCACTTTCAAATAGATTACCGTTATAGTTGTTCATCCTATTTGCTACCAATCCGTGTTCTTAATTATTATCTTCAAATGAAGGATTAAAAGGTCTTGTGCTTCCATATTTGAAAGGTGGATTTTTTTCCCCCTAAGAATTTGAGTTCCCTATTTAGTCTGTAAATTGATTTTTTTTCATGGAAATATAAATTTTATTCGATATCTGGAGCCATGTATGAAGAAATACAATTGGCTACCATAGGAGGAACTCTCTCAATCCAAAATTGATCGTGATGGTTTAAACTTTAAAGCATATTTAGCTAAACAATGAACCTACCTTATTACCATCCCTACAACTACAAACATGAGAATATGCGACATTTATCAATTGGGCCTCAATCAATTTACATTCAGACAAAATCAAACCCACATATGAAGAAGCCCAATTTTGGCGTTGCAAACTGGACACGTGAGGAATAACATTTGTAGTGCAAAAGTCTTACTTTCCGCGACGCTGCAGCCATGGCCCATGGGGGAGCCATTCCAGTCTCTGATTCATCGCCGGAAATCACAGATGCTTTCCAAAAGAAAAAATTTATTATTCTTGGATACTTTTTCCTTATAATCAGTTACACATAGTTTCCTTTTTATTCAAAATTAAACCTTGATTTTTTGCTTAATTTATTTCAGAATAAAGTCCATTATCAATTATTTAGATATTAATAAACATTTTTAGTTACTTGTTCCTAGAAATCAATAATTAACATAACGATTTTTTTTATTCGCACGTATGATCATAAGGAATATCCTCAGTCATATCATCGATACTAATCTTCCTTGAGGGATATGAAGATAGTAGAAGGTTGGATGTCCCCTCCCCAACAACAACGCTTTTATTATACATAATTGGATTAATATAAAAAAAATATAAAAGTTGATCTTTTATTTGTTTTATATTACTTAAAAATAAAATATTTTAATTTAGAATGTTTAACCCATAACATAACACGCACACGTATATAACATATTAAATTAAGGGCTTGTTTATAAGTTTTGGAGGGGAAGGGAGGGGAAGGCTTTGGGAGGAAGAAGGGGAAAAGGGATGAGGGAAGGGAAGAATACTCCCCCATCTTGCATGATGTTTATTTTTTAACAAAAGAATCAAAATCCTTCAAAATCCTCCAATTTGGAGGAATTAAAAAATTGAACTAGATAAGAGTTTTAGAGGGTTATCTTCCCTTCCCCCATCCCTTTTCCCCTTCTTTTTCCTAAAGCCTTCCCTTCCCAAACTCACAAACTCACAAACAAGCCCTAAGTCTCTAAATTATATTCAAAATAAATATTAAAAGTTAAAAAAAGATTGCACGGACTATTGGTATAAAATGGAGGTTTATAATACATTATTTTACTAAAGACATATATAGTATGTACCTTTTTTTTTTTTTTTTGACAAGGGAATTATTGCATCTTATTAAAAATCAAAAAGTCAATACATGTAGGAATATGAAAGAAAACATGAGGATTAACATAATCAATGACCACTTTTGCTAAATTGTGAGCAACTATATTTGCTTCTAGAGAACTCAACATGAGAGTTTTGACAATGGAAAAAAAAGCAAAGCCTTATAAGAGGAGACAATAGCACCAAATTCTGAAAAATCTTCACGCAAGGAGGTGATACTATCCACTACAACCTTGGAATCAAGCTCAAAAATCACCTTATTATGCTTCAGCTCAATCATCCAATTAATTGCAAAGTAGAGACTAGCAACTTCCCCTAAATGGACATCAGCAATAGGCTTAAAATATATATTATGTACCTAAAGAAATCAGACTTTATTTTTTATGCACTATTAGTGTAAAAAAAATTGTGCATTTAGTTAATCATATATTATCATATATATACATAACAAAATCCTCAAATTTATTGGTTACGTTTAATAATAGCATCAAGAGACGTTAACAAGAGATGTGCATGGCTATTTTGTCGAGAATATATTTACTTACATGTCTAGACAACATAAAAGTCACGATAATATATTTTTTAAAACTATCTATTCTCGTGTTTTTACATATCAAACTATCATTATTAACACCAACATATGGTTGGTCCAAGTGGTAATGAGCTTGTCCCCTTAAGTAAGTGGTCAGAGTCCGATCCCTGCCAAACGCATGAAGAAAACCTGATTGGGAGATGTCAGTCATTCAATGTCATCCAAAATTTTGAGAGATTAATTTCCACAGTTGCGAGCGGAAGATACCCAGTGAAAGTGGGAAACCAAGAAAAGACCATCATTATTAGCGTATACCAACAATATTAAAAGGACAATCACAATAAGCTAGAAATATAATAAGGACATAGGTACCAGAAAGAAACAAAAGGAATAAGGACAACGTAGGGGGTGTGGAAATTGATGGATCAAAAGATCAGTACCTTGAAGGCGGGCTGGATAGGGATGTCTTTCCACTCGATAACCCATAGAAATCAAAAGTTAATCTCGCTGAAGTCATAGATATAGTAAAATTGAACACACTTTACTTGAATATATAATGCTTACTTTAGTTCAAGGATGATATTTTGTTTTTTCTTTAATCTTTATTTTCGGTTTTTTTTTATATAAACAAAAGTATTATATATATATATAGTTGGAGTATAAGATATACTCAACAAGTAAACCCCACAAATGCTGTTCCTGTCTAAAGCTAGAGGCACCCACAAATTCGTACACCAAATGTCAAGCTCTACCAAAAAATTAACTTGAACATCATACACAAGAACCCCTATGCCTTACTTTGATTGGCAACTTGGTCTATCTAATAGTAAATTGACTACAAAACCTATATTGTCCACTTAGGTATTCAATAGGAACCCTATTATCTACTTGATTTGATCTCCTTGTTTGGGCTAATTGGTCACCTCGTTTAACTATATGTTTGGTTTAGTCTTTCTGATCGATTGGTTTGGTTGGTGCACAACGGGGGGAAGGAGATGTAGCTACAAAATCACTATGATGCTTAAGTTAGTAAAGGGTCAAGCAAGTGTCAAGATATGAAAGTATAAAGTGAAAAATGGATGCCCTGGGTGAGTGACACTCCTTGTATTTATAGGTTGTTTGACAAGTGGATGGGGGTGAATGATGGTTATACAACAATCACTTTGCCCAGTCGCTTAGCTGTAAAGGAGGCTACATTGTCGGAGGATTCTACAATACACCAACGTAGAAGTTGAGTTTTGATACTCCAGGGGTATAATCGATATTTTACTATAATAAAAAACAAAAAAATAAATAACAAAAAAATGCCTCTCTCTCCCCTCAACTCATCTCACTCAAATGTCATCTTCTTCCTCTTCCAAGGTCTCATGAGATTCATCATTGACAAAGTTTCATTGATTTTACTACAAGGGGCAACATGTCCTTCCTGATGTAAAACCATTTTTATAAACTTAACCTTGCATTTAAAACATACGTCCATGTCTTCTTCAAGGAAAACATTATTGTGTCGCATCAAGATTTACAGATCTGAGATACCAAGAACATGTACAAATATGTTGAGGTGGGGACAAATCTAGAAGCCACCGAGCTTCTAGATACCAATTTCACAAGATAGAACTAGCTAGCTAGCAGCTGTATTTTGGAACAGACACTGAACAATTGCAGTGGCGGAGGGATGAAGGATGGAGAAAATAAAATAAAGAGTAATTGATCCTCAAATATTGCAAACACTGTAAAACAAATACTGTAAACAAGATGAGGTTACAATTCCATCAGTTATTAAAAAAAAAATCCAACTCCTCCATCGCCAACCGACTTTGCTAACTTGATGACGGCGCGAACCACCCTTGCCGGCAACACGTCTACGTGTTCGAACACAAACACGAGCAGGGCATCGCTTGCGAGGACCGTAATGTTCTCTCTGAAAACCTTGTGCTTCGTGGGTTTTCCTCACCAGAGACCATCGTTGTCTATTTAGGGCAGATCGTATGAATCAGGCATCAGCGACATAGTTTGCACCAAGGGGGCGATGGAGGAGAGAGGGGGAGGAGAGAGAGAGAGAGAGGATTGAAAGAGAAGAGGGAAGTGAGAGAGAAGTGAAAAACTTTACCATCTTACCCTTCTTAAATCTGGACCATCAAATTTTTTTAATAATATATCAATGGTTAAAAGTTAAGGAGGATGCATCCTCCAACATCCTTCGGGAGCATTGTAGACAACGCCTACATTGTCAGCTCTGTCTCTTCCATCTATATTCTGCAGTAGCGGGGGTGACAGAGACACACCACTTGGGATTCGGATAGCCTGCCTTTGGGGCTGGAAAGGCAGGGTAACTTTCACTTTATCTGGACACTTGGATTAACCTAATGCTCCAAAAGTTGCCACATGTCATTTAAAAAAATTTTGAAACCAACATCAGAAGGAACGCACGGACCAAGCCTTACAGCATGTCGACCTCCTCCGTCACGGTCGACCAAGCTCAGATCCTACTTGTTTTATTGCCTTTAAGCAATCTTCTAGCTTATCACATGTTTTAGTTTCACCGAAGGAAATCCTTAAACAACCCAAAAATATTCAATAACAGTAAAGATGAAGAAAGAAAATACAAGGACCATCCAAAAAATTGACCCACGAAATCAACAACTATGGGTGTAGCAACCCAACGTGCCACTGCTGTCACCATCGCTTGTCGTCGCCGCTGCTCCGACCACCTTTGAGGTGAAATAGCAGAGTTCATCGTGGTCCATTAAAGTGCTTTCCATTTTGTTATACTTTATTTGAAAGGCTTTATATCCAAGCTTTATACCAAAGCCTTGACTTTGGAAAAGCTTTATACGGCAGCACCACTGAAGATTATGTTTAAATCTCTTGCATTTTCTTTTGGGTGAATCACTTTTGAAATAATATAGGATTAATTAGAATATGAGGCTGAGTAGCAATATAGGTGTTTCCTGTTGGAAAGTTAGAGCACAGAGAGCTGCTGTAGAAACCGACTTCCTTATGCGGTGGTTGGAGTTGTGGTCGAAGCGGTGGTCGAAGTGCTCGACGCTACCTGCTTGTTTTGTCTGCTCCGAGTTGTCGAAGACGAAGAGCCCCGAGTTTCGTTTCTTCTGTTTACTGTTTAATGGTTTTTTTTTTAAATGTGGACACATGTCACAATATAGCAGTCTAGATTGATCTAACAGTCGATAATTGTTGAAAGGTAGGGTAACTTTGGCGCTATAAAGTCATAGAATCTGTTCCCGGTGACTTGTTAGTTGTAGCCTGTAGGGCGACAAGCTTACTCGGGTAGAGGGGCATGCTAGTCAGTCCGTTTGACATTGGGTTATTGCCTAAGTCGTAGCATGTGATCAACCTATTGGACCTAGGGTCCAAGATTGTGGCCCAAAACACTAGTTAAGTCATTTCATAACCGAAGCATGTTGCACATATTATTTGGTTCTTTGTGTTTATTCAAAAGTCGATTAGGTTGATGATTTTATTGATCGTCGTATATTATCGGTTATTACTTTTTTCTTGATGATAATTTTTATTTCGTATGTAGCAAAGAAGAAGGTCCTGACTACTTGCTCTATTATCGAAGAAGATTATCATGCCATAGCTTATACCACTTTTAAGATACTTTAAATTTATTGAAGACTCACATTTAATTACCACCCTCCCCTTAGGACCCTCTATTATGACAACTCAAACACTATTGAAATTTCATATAATAATGTCTATAGTAAGCTACCAAACATATAGAATTTGATTGTCACTTGGTTCCATAACACACCTGTGGTGCTCTTCATCTCATCGTTATCTTAATCGCTTTTATACTTTGATTTTTACCCCAAAATTGATTCCCTCTACACCGACTAATATAGTAATAAAAAATAAAAATATAGTTATAATATTAAGCTCAAAGAAATGAATTCATATAATTGGGTCATATTTTGATGGAGATTGTTTTAATTTTTTTTCCTGGTAAATATCCATTTTATTTTCATTTTTCAGAGTAATATAATTTATCAACAACTTTTAAAGTGTGATGGCATGAGGCTGCGATGTTTGGGTCATCATATCATGTTGAATGCCGATGGCCGGATTTGGGCCTGGAGCCCAATTGTTTGGGCCCAATCTCACTTCCTTTTGTGGGCTCTGCCTTTTTCTTTTGTGCATCGCCCTCTGCAATGACATCCCTCAACCAACGAACTTTTGCACCCAAGGTCATTTCATTCTTAAACTTAACCATTTTAAGAAAGTTGGCCATTATCATTGTTTCTTCAAAATCTTCTAGATTAAGAAAATATTAGAACCACCTGCAGGCAAAGGTAATTTATTCAGAGTGTAGATTTAGATATACTAATCTATGGCTCAATATTGTCATCATGAATACTAGAATTATGCCTTTTAACAACATTAACCTCTGATTTGAGTTTCACAATATTGAGCAAAGGACTTAAATAGGAGAAGAAAAATATGTATTGTCTATTTGTTATTTGTTAGTTCCAATTTTCCAATATTGTGAGTGCAACACCAAATAATATATCTTCTTGCACCACATTTTGTTTAGAAATGAGTTCAAATTTGTTTGCTGATACGATCTGCTAATTAGTGGGGAGAAAAAGCGACAATTCATAATACAACCTGTTTGGCATCTCAGGATGGAATAGGATGTGGGCTGTTATTTGTCAAGATGATTTTTCAGTGCAACTTGTGACTAAGAAATTAGTTAGTTAAAGCATATTCTGTAACCAAAATCTATGGGCAAAGATACCAGAGGCCGGCTCACCAACAATTGTTACTTTATGTGTATGAATGTATGATACAAATTGTGAGGCATGTGCCATGATCTATTTTGGTTCCTGTATTATAATATATACTGGCTATAACTGTATTGTATATTGTATAGTAAATGGCAAGTTGAGAGGCAAGCAAATGTGACAAAATTGGCAGCAAGAAATTTTCACTGGCATTGATGATTACCCATTCCAGCACTTTGATCCCAATTATTTGATACCCATTTCAAGTATTGGCTTTTTAAAGAGTGAAGAATGAGTGGGTCTAATATCCTTATGTTGCTCAAGTCCACATGGTTGTTTTTTTATACACCGATTATAGTTACTACGACATGCGATTTCGTTAGGTAAATGGGTTGAATGTATTTTTTGTCTCTAATTTTATGACAAGTTTCAATTGACTCGTTCTGACATTGTCTTCTTATTTATATATATATTTTTTTTATGTGTTGTAAAATTTTCAATTCACACAACTAAATTTAACTAACATGTAAGTATTTGGATGAGATGACACTGGTCTCTTACAGCTTAACCAGTGGTCTTGAGTTCGAATATTGACTCTGAGAATGCAGCAACATTAAAACTCTTTAGGGGAGGTTTGTCAACCTTGTGATCCTACCCGGCTCGAGAGATTAGTCTCCACAGTTGCGTGCGGAGGATACTTGAGGGGGAAAAAAATTAACTAACATGTTGATGGACGTTAACAATTAAACTTTAGAATTTCTACAGATATAGTGAACAAGAACCAAAAGTGTAAATAAGGCGTGTTTAATTATTATGTCAAGTCCCTCTAGTCAAGGACATGCTTGTGGCTGTAAACTATGGCAGCCATAATCGCAGAATTATCGTGATGGAGCCACATTCTCGGACTCCGAAAGACTATATCAGCGGCAACGTAATGAATGAGCCACATTCCACATCCTTTACTTTTTGTGGCTCATATGGATATCCATAATAATTATTTTTACATGTAGATTGGACACCTATTAGGACATCATATATTTACTGCATACACGAAATATAAGACTGAGATAGATGTAAACGTTTTAAGTATCATATTATGGGTATTTCATGGATATGGTATATTGGGGTAAAGCTACGTGTCAAGTTCTAATTGGATACTATTATTAGGTCCCATATCTCTCACATTTAATAGGATAGGACTATGGTAGAGCCTGAATTTTTGGAAAAGAAAAAAGTGATGGAAATGAAAATGATTGATGTACATTTATATAAGAAAATGAAAATTGCTTAAGCTATGAAATATGAATGGATTGATTCTTAGTTAGTAATAATTTATTATTTAGTGACTTGTTAATATAAAAAGTAAAAAATTATGAAGAAAAGAGAGCGAGTCATTCGTCTATTTTCTCTTTCTCTAAATCTAGAGATGTATGTATATCTATATATACACAACATTAGCCTTATTTTCTCTTCCTCACTTGGTTTTGCATCCCTCTTGGTCTTCCTCCAACTCCTCAAAGTAGCACATCGGTACGTAACTTTTTTCTGCATCTCATCAAAATTCAGTTTCCTACTATTTGATATTGATATATTGTAGCAGCATTTGTAGTTATGAGATGTTAGATCCATTATATCTTTAATGCTGCTTTGTACAACACATTATGGTGTAGATCTAACGTTTAATTCTTCTTGTTATGATAACTGAATGAATGTGTTTATCTACTTCTTGTTTATTCAATGTGTGTTAAGCTATTAGCATTGTCCATTTGGATCTGTTCTGCATTTATCCTTTGATTCTTTTTCTGGATCTGGTTTACTGCTTTGTTTGTTGCACCACTTGCAGATGCATATCGTGTTCTCTGTTTCTGCTGTTTGTGCTTTTCCTTATAAGAAAATGCCAATCCTATAGGAAAAATATTTGAAACATTGGTTGTGTGGTTTCAGATTTATTTGTCTGGGACTGAGATGCAACCTGAAGTAGCTTTTGCAAATTCGACTTTCCCACACTCATAGATCCAAAACAAAATATATATATATATATATATATTTTTAAAAAAAAACAACACTCACACTTCCTTTCTGCACAATTAGATTCACACCATCAACATTCAAAAGCAAATGAATATCTGCATTACTTCGTTTTCCCACAGATCTACCTACATTTCAACAGTTTTGCATAAAAATTATCTCTCTCTGGCATTATCTAAAAAAATAGGCATACCGGCAAATATGAATTATTTTCTTTCGTAAATTAATACTATCATCCTTACATGAAGTAGATCTAATGGATGACAACTTTAAATGTACTCTTAAGAGTAACATAAATTCAATTAAAACATATAGCACATGTCACAATAGAATGTAGTTTTATATTCTCATGTTCATTGCTTCTGTATAGCTTCTTTATAAAACACAATATAACAGTTTTTCACCCCCGACCCCTTTTTGTTATTTTTGAATGCCAGAGATGGATACCTTCCTCTTCACCTCAGAGTCTGTAAATGAGGGTCACCCCGACAAGCTCTGTGACCAGGTTTCGGATGCCATCCTCGATGCTTGCTTGGAGCAAGACCCAGAGAGCAAGGTAGCTTGTGAGACCTGTACAAAGACTAACATGGTTATGGTCTTTGGTGAGATCACAACCAAGGCTAAGGTGAACTATGAGAAGATTGTTCGAGACACTTGCAGAGGCATTGGGTTTGTGTCAGATGATGTTGGTCTTGATGCTGACAAGTGCAAAGTTCTGGTCAACATTGAGCAACAGAGCCCTGATATTGCCCAAGGAGTTCATGGACACATGACCAAAGCACCAGAGGAAATTGGAGCTGGTGATCAAGGCCACATGTTTGGGTATGCCACAGATGAAACACCTGAGCTAATGCCACTTACTCATGTGCTTGCTACTAAACTTGGTGCCAAGCTCACTGAAGTCAGAAAGAACAAAACATGCCCATGGTTGAGGCCTGATGGTAAAACCCAAGTGACTGTTGAATACAGGAATGACAATGGAGCCATGGTCCCTCTCCGTGTACATACAGTCCTCATTTCAACTCAACATGATGAAACTGTCACAAATGAACAGATTGCCGAAGATTTGAAAGAGCATGTAATAAAACCTGTCATCCCAGCTCAATACCTTGATGACAAGACAATCTTTCACCTCAACCCCTCTGGTCGGTTTGTGATCGGAGGACCCCATGGAGATGCCGGACTAACTGGCCGCAAGATCATTATCGACACCTATGGTGGCTGGGGTGCTCATGGTGGAGGTGCCTTCTCCGGCAAGGACCCTACCAAGGTGGACAGGAGTGGTGCATACATTGTTAGGCAGGCAGCGAAAAGCGTTGTAGCTTCAGGGCTTGCCCGGCGTTGTATTGTGCAGGTTTCTTATGCCATTGGAGTCCCAGAACCACTGTCTGTGTTTGTAGACACCTACAAAACAGGAAAGATTCCAGACAATGACATCTTGGCTCTGATTAAGGAGAACTTTGACTTTAGGCCAGGAATGATTTCCAACCATCTTGACCTCACAAGAGGAGGCAACTTCAGGTACCAGAAAACTGCTGCTTATGGACATTTTGGACGCGACGATCCTGATTTTACTTGGGAGACAGTGAAGGTACTCAAGCCAAAGGCTTGAGTTATCCAGCCATGGCATTTCTACAGGTGGTTATCATCGTAGCCATCTTTCAGATTATGGGGGTGAAAAGAAAATAAAGGGGCTTTAATGCATACTTCTCTTATTGAAGATATGTTACACAGCTCGGCTGAGAAATGGGGCTAGAGATTTCTCTTAGGTGGAAGCATTAGCACAATAGGAGCATGCAGCATTAGCTACCTCTTTTGTTCACTTTAAATTTCTTTACTGTTGTTGATTGTTTTGCAACCAATCTGGTGTGGTTGGTGTAAACTTCGAATGTTATGTATTGGATATTTATTTTTGGGGTCAATTTATGAAATTGTTTACCTTATAAAACACAGCCATTGTTTCTATTGGAGACATGAAATAATTTGGGTTTAATTTGACATTGACTGAATTGTTGATAACAGACAATGTTACATGTATAGAGCAATTGCATACATAGTATTTGGGTGTTACAAGAAAGTGTATAAATAATAGTCTAAGAGTGCAACCAGAGGCGATCACGCAGCCTCTCTTCTCCTGCACCATACATCTCATCAACCCTTTCACCATCTCGGAAAAATTGGAAAGTGGGGGTATATCGAATGTGTTGAGTTGTTTCAGGGCATTCATCAATGTCAGCGTATACAAAGGAAAGCTTTGGGAAATTATTGCTCAGTCTAGAGAATGCAGGCAGGATTTGGCTGCACACTCGACACCTGAAAAACCACGAAACAATATAAAGACATTGTCTTATTATAATTTAGACCATGATTTTCTGTAGTCA
The DNA here is from genome assembly GCA_035048595.1 of Echinosophora koreensis. Classification (NCBI taxonomy): domain Eukaryota; kingdom Viridiplantae; phylum Streptophyta; class Magnoliopsida; order Fabales; family Fabaceae; genus Echinosophora; species Echinosophora koreensis. The sequence continues at coordinate 5,751,795 of JAPCYP010000012.1, read as the reverse complement.
ATTTATCCTACAATCATTGCATATGTTCCTAAAAACCGGGCATGGTTTCTAAAAACCGTGTACTGTTTAAATCATTGTACAAGTGACAGTAGGAAATCTAAATCCTTATAATTCACGCCTTACAATATTGATGGAAAATAATAGATAGAATGAAGGGGAATGAAATGAAATGATATTTGGATTGTTTAAAATAAGATAAGATGAAATAGAATGTATTCCTATTCCATTGCATTAATCCATTCTATTTCATTCAATGCCTCTTGTTTTTCCTCCCTCCCAAATCGGGGCATGAGACAGAATGAGATTGAACCAACTTACTGATCACTCCGTTCCATCACAAAATATCCAAACGATGGTACAGAGATTTAGAATATCCAAACATAGCCTATAATATAATTGACATCTTTCCACATGCAAGAAATGGAACAGACAATAATGTAATGCTACTTGAACCCTAAGAGTAATAACATCAAACAGGTGGTGTTCAAAATAATATGGGAGAGGGGATAGGGAGAAGAAGTAACATACCAAGAAGCGCCATAGTTAATAACAGCCTGGATGATGAAAACATAGAAATAATAAATAAATTGAGGTGAAAAGTGAAAACGTAGGAAGGAAATAAAGGGTGGGAGGTGGTTAATACAACTTACGGGAGTTTTGGAGGATTTGATAGTTTGGAGAATGTTAGAGAGGTCATCGTCGCTGGAAGCGCTTCTGAAGTTGATGGGTAACCCTAACCCCTTCTTTGCTGTTGCCTTATCGTCTTCGTTGTTACTCACACTCCCATCCATCACCACGCCTCCCTCCCTCCGTCGTTTACCACTACCACTACAATTTTTTTTTTTTTTTTGTTTAAAGTTTATCATACATTCATGATTTCATACTCTACATATTTTTTTTTTTTGATTTCATACTATCCTCCGCCGCAACTGCTAAATGAGACTTATCCACGAAGTACTAGATTGCATTAATTGAAGGGTTGATCGCTCCCAATCAGGTTTTCTCCATACATAAGAATCAAGGATCGAACCTCTGACCACTTGTTTAAGGGGTCCAAGCCAGTTACCATTTATATCAACCACATGTTGGTTCATACTCTACATATGCTAACGCATGTCAAATTAGAAAGAAAAAAAAAAGAGTACTAATTATTCTAAAATAAATACTCTCAAAATTTCAATTTTAAAGTTATATGGGACATTAAGTTAGTCATTTAAATTTTATATTTTGGATATTAATTTGATTTTTATCATTTTATATGTTATTTAAAATTGATGTTAATTTAGTGTCTATGGAAATTATTTTGAACGTCATTTAAAATTTTTAAGAACTAAAATGTCTCAAATCAGTATTTTTCATTTATCATAAACCAAATATGTTTCTATGTTTTTTTGTTAGGGACTAGTTTGAGTCTTTACCTCAATATATTAAACCTCTTTTCGTAAAAAAAATTTCCTCTGATATATTTACATTTACATATGTATTACATATTTTTAGGTCCCCAAAATCTTAATGAAAACAAAATTGACAAAGGAAAATTGCACGATCATACAAGATAATGTCAATGAAAATAAGAATAATAAATGGGAAAAGTACTATTGATCAACCAGACATTAGAAATGATGATAGTGAGACTAAAGATAAAAATATGAAGGATTAGCTATGCTAAATGATGATACAACTGACAGTGATAGTGATAACATTAGTCTTGATGATTGATGATTAATGAGTAGAAGGATAACTAGTTTTAGACTTCAATTGATTAGTTTTACTTATGTTATGAGGTTTTCTGAACTTATCGGATTAAATTATACATTTCAAGTTATTTTTCATCAAATTTATTAATCTTACAATTTGATACAATTTATAATTCACTATTCAAAAATTAGCCAAATAATTTATAATCTGAATCACAATTTGACATCCTTGTTTAGTACTGCAATGCAATGAACATGACTGATCATATTTTCATGCAATTTTTTCTCAAATTCAGACTCGCCTGCAATTAACTCAAGTAGTTAGTCTAGTGATTCATTAAGTATATTTCTTACAATAATTTCACTTAGGAATCAAGTTCCCTAAACATATTAAGGCTTCATTTGCTTTAGATTCCACCAAATGCAGACGGATTCAAGGAAAGAAAAATTATTTGCTTCCATTCAACATATTTGAGTTGTGTTTCTTTTAATCACAGACATTCAAATTAAATTGTATTGAACACCCTTAGAAAAATCTCGAACACTAACTCGTATGTGAGGGATGCCCCACAAAATCAAAAAAGTAATCCCACTGGGCAAGCCACATGAGGGTATTGAATGGTTAAAAATGGTTCATACAATAAAATGGCCTTGCTTCTTGCCAACTATAGATCAACTATATTTTAATCAACATCAAAATCAAGTAAATAGCAGCCACAGCTGATGATGTAATTAACACTGCTAATTTAAAGATTTAAGTGCTATATTTCCAGCAAAGCAAACTGGTGTTGTAAATTGAGATAATTTAATAATAATTTAATAATAATTCAACAATAATCAATTGATTGTCCAAGCCCCTTGAAGCAGTTAAAAATGCTGTAAGATCAATTAGCCAATGGAATTGAAACTTCAGCCACCAATTTGTAACATTGTTCTTTCTTCTACCAATAGAGCAGCACTCTTGATTTTCTTGCCCAATATGAGAATGATATGATCTTATCCCCCAAAATATTTTCATTCTGTTCACATCCAATAGAAATGGAACTGGACCATGCATGTAGAATACCATTCATCCTATTTCATTCCATGAAGGCACCAGGTTGAAACTTATTGTGTAATGCTTTTATCGCAGATTCAAGGCGTGCTTGGTCCTGTAACAAAATTAGAAAGGCTGGTATTTACCAGAGAAACAAACATTTCATTCTCAAAACAAAGACTAGAACATGCAAGTTTCATTGTACCTTTCCTCTGAAACTTACTATAAGAGATCCATATCTGGCTTTGCGGTAACACCCTTGATGTTGCAAAGAACAAACACAATTAAAAAAATGGATAATGAGTCATACTAAGGTAAACATCATAACAATTCATAAACTTCATACCAATATAAAGGTCTGGAAATTCAAGACACAACTTAGATAGAGGTTGAGCAATTTCAACCTGTAGTTTAGATATCCCAATATCAGTGAGTTGAGATGAGCCCAGAGAGAGGAAAATTAAAGAGAAACAAAGGCAGATACAGCATATTGATGTTGCATAGTCTCATCAGAATAAATTACATCATACTGCTGCTGCTAATATTTTAATCCAAAAAAATTTAAAACTCTCATCATTTGCGCTTCTGATAATTTTTATTACATGCAAGCAAAATCAGACGTTATATAATCGCATCAGCATATGCCAATCACTAGCTCCAAGTCCCAAAAACTATAGAAAAAGCAAAATATGGAGAGAGAAAAAAAAGAGAAAACGGGGGGCGGGAGGAGATATGCATAACACATAATGAGTCTCACCATATGGAGGTTTCACATAGATAAAGCTTACAGCACATGCATGACAAGTGAAATTTAAGCAAAAGCAGGCACCGTGTCAGACGTGTATAAAAAATAAAGAAAATATCAAGTAATCTTCAAGCCAAAGGGAATGAAATCACGCTAGATGTATCATGATGACAATGGAAATGAAAGGTAACACATACATCTGATAGATTTGTTGTCACTTCCTTTGATACATATGGTTCCAGCAATGTTAACAAGTCGCTAGATTTTGTTAATTCAATCAAACAGTCCCACTGCTTTTCCAGCTCCAAAACATTTGTTGCACTAAGAATTATTATATTTTGGCACTTTATCTGCAAGAAACAGACATTATCTCAAACAGTTAAAACCAGTATTCCTTCAGTGTTTTCTGATAAAAAATTGGTTACAACAAACAAATATGAATAAACATTTGTCACTTTCTCCTCAATGTGAAATTGAACTTCTGGTAAATTATATATAAGGAAACAAAATTTTTGTTAATGAACCTCCAAAGACATACCAAGGGAACGGACAACATGTCATGATGCAATAATTCGGTTATACCCTCAGGCAATTGAGCCATCTGAAAGGTGAAAGACAAGGATGGATCAATATTGCAGAAAAGGAATAAACATTGCAATCAAGATATGATGATGCCTTTAGATCTCATTGGTGTGTACGTTTACTTTTCTGATAAGCAACAGATTAAGCTTTCACTATTTGTGTGTGCTTGAGTGTGAAAAACAGAGGTCACAGTCTCGAATGTGGCAACCAATGAAACAATTGTTCAATACATTCCTAAGTTGAAGTACAGCCTAACAACCATATTAAAAAAACAAAACAAAACAAAAAACCCTATATTTCTTACCTTCTCCTTCTACTTATTTGAAAACTGAAATCAAACGTGTTTCTTCAATCACAACACCATAAATTATAATTAAAAACATAGAATATAAATAACTAGTTTTGAGGGGCCTTTGCAATGTCAGGAATTCAGTCTCACACCCAAAGCCAAAGGGTGTGGGCTGTGGGGAAATCTCGAAGACCATATAAACACCGAAAACAAAAAAATCTACAGTAAAATTACCTCATTCCGGTCACCAATACACTGATCACCAATAATATACCTTAGATATTCTTCAAATTCTTCATCAGGAGCCTACACCAAAAGCAAATCACCAACTGATACGGAGTTACTATGACAAATCAAACGCAATTAATGATGGAAGCTGTGCCAGTATGCCCATATACACGCCTAAGTCAAGTCAGCAGAAGCCTGACTAAAGTCAATTTTCTTCATTCAAGAATGCCTCACAACTTATGAACCAATTATATATGTGGGGGTGAATGCAGTAATACAAAGGAATGATTATAGTATCCTCAAATTGAAAACACAACAACTGAAGGAAGAAACGCACCAGACGAACACCAAAAGCTTTTGCAATGCCCGCTAAGGTAACATCTGAATGCAGTGGACCTACACCTCCATATATAAATACCTACAAGAAGCAGGCCAGATGAATAACCTGAAATTTCATTTCATCATCAAAAAACTCATACATGTAACTTCGAAAGAATTTTTATATTACCATATCACTTGTAGATTTCTGCCGCTCAACTTCTTCGGCCACAGAATCTATCTGGTACGAAGGACACACATCATAAACCATAAAATTAAAAATTTATAATAATAGGTGAACAATGCCTATATTAGAGTTTTCACATGATTAGTGATCCACAGTCTCACAGTAACACCTTCAAATGCTGATGTCTACAAAGCAGAACAGTTCATATACACACAGGTAGGGCTTCTACAGAAATGAACTCACATTGTTGTGTACGACAGAAAGTTGCATCACAGACCAACCAATGGAATGTAGCTTCCTACACAAATAAGGTCCCAACTGATCCTCAACAATGCCAAACCTGAGCTATGGAACAAAGCAAAGACATGAAGCACATCATAAAAACAGTTGACAAAAGGATCAATCAATAAATTAATCAGTGCACTGCACAACATTACATGATAGATTAGAGATTAAAAATTTACATTTTCATTTAATGTTTTCTTTCCTCAAATGATTGTTGAAATTAATTTCGAAGGTGTTTAATTACTTCATATTGAAAAGAGGATATTGCCTATTCATGATTAACGAAAGGCCAGCTAATGTAAGATATATCAGGAAGCACAGCAACAAGCCATTCTTTATACAACCAAGAAACTCAACAATAGGTTAAACCATCGCATACTCTCTTAAGCTTAAGAACTAGATGAATAGTCTAATAAAATTGTGAAATCTCCAAATGGAAAATTACAAAGCAGAGCACAAGAGTTCATAGAAGATACAGTTTCCAATATACCACACACAATACAATTATCCATGTGACATCGAGGTACTTACAGAATCTCATCTCCCACAGCAATAATTGATGCTGTGAGCATGCTGCTTTTATGCAAATCCAGGCTAGTCAAGCCATTGCTATCAGCAGGAAGTTGTTCACGAGAAGATAACTTTTTAACCCTCCCTGCCCTCTCTAATCTTCCGTCGGCAAGCAGATAAGCTGGTTTGAATTTATTGGAAGAATTGCTAATGCATAATAATGAGTTGGGAACTGTGTCATATATGCTCCCAATTGAAGTATAACTGCAAAAATAATAAAGAAATAATTGTGCATAAAATTCTTTGAATAAACACTAACAACTAGAAGTTAATGTGAACTATGGATGTACCAGTTACTAATTGTTGCATAAAGGATGCCAGTTAGGTTATTTAGTGAAGTCTTCTTATTAAATTAAAAAAAGATGATAGGGCAAAATTTATGAGACCTTCATCCAATTATTCACCCATGTACCTATTCAGGGGGGGGGGGGGGAACTTAAACAAAAGGGAAAAAATATGGCAGGCAGATATATTAAATCCTACAATAATGTCCAGCATATCTATTGAGTATTACCCTTCATCATAAAGGCTGCAATACTTAACCTTGCAAGTTAAAAGGAAGGCCCAAACATCTCTGCATAGAAATATAAGCAAGTCAATACCATAATTAAATGAAGCAATTAACATTATCTATTTTAAAAGCATCAATATAAACAATCATGGAAAAGAACAAGCAATATATATTTTCAAGTGAAACTGCTATCAAATTAACATGCAAATTGAAAGAAGGAAATCTAATAATTCCCCTGGTTTATTTTCCTAGTTTTGAAGATAAGCAATGAATAATTGTAAGATCTTTAGGGGAACAAAAGCTAAAATTGAAAAACTAGAATAAAAGACACAGCCTTTGAAAATTTCTAATAACTAAAAAAATTATTATGCAAGCTACAGAAATATAACAACCCAGCGTTATCCCACTAGGTGAGGTTGAATACATGGACCAAATAAAGGCATTGGGCTCTATAAAAAAAAAAAAAAAAAAAATCAATAAATGCATTAAGACTAAGACCTCTTCTTTAAACAACCAGCTACCCTTCAGCTGTTACCTGAGGCTTTCCAGTTTTCTCTAGCTATTCAAGTATAAGGTTAACCAAATATGAAAGTCTGCATAATGTCTACCACAACTACTTGTACCAAGGATGAGTTTAGATATGTTAAAAGTGGGTAACATGGGTGCTCAAAAATAAATTTGGAAATAGGTATGGGGTGGTCTACTTATTAATGGCACTACTCATTCAACTAATAACCAGATTACCTTAGTCTCCGCTACTAATTTTTTAAGGACATTAAGCATCACATCTAACAATAACAAATATGTGATAGCAGAACCTATAGGTGTGAAATATATTATCAAATGAAAGGATTCTAGGACATGTTGGCACCAACCATGAATATGGTTAAAAGAGAATTATAAGTTTGCAGATCTTTATTTTTTTGCTCATCCGGCTAAGAGTTTAAAAGAAACAAAGCAGCACCAATTATAACCACTGATTATGATTTTATTTAACAAAAGGCACTAACTGGAAACAACAAATAGCAAACGACCAAACCTGTATGACCAATCTAAAATGGGATTCACTCTCATGAAAGGTGGCCACCCGGGTGAACTAGGGGAGAATTGTTCTTGGCCAACCTGCAATGTAGCAGAATACTTGTATAAATTGACTCTTCAATGTTCGAATTTTCATAAACAACATCAATCAAATCTCGGTTTAAAGCGTAAAAGCATACAATTTCACTCTTTTACTTATCCATTTCAGATTTTTCATAAAAATTCTTTTGAATGAACACGTCTGAAAACAAGCCTTGAGGTGTTAAAATGATAAAATCGAGCTTTTGATAAGCACTTTTGACATGTTTATTTTCATATTGTATTGGATTGTTATTTGAGCCATTTTTTTCTGGTATATGTGTTAGGCTTTTCAAAACATCTTCAGATTTGACCCTAATTCTCCTCTCCTTAACAGCATACAGTTATCATCTCACGTAGATTCTGATGATTACTATATAGTATTCTGGCGATTTTCAAACAAATAGCATTTTATGAAAACTGAGAGGAAACCAAGTTAAGATTTTGCTCTTGTGAAAAAATTAAAGGGATTTTGAGCTCACTATAGTTGGAAATTTGACAGTTGAGATATTTGTGTATACTTAGACATTGTTCCATAATTGAAGTATTGACACACCATAAATTATACGCAATAAGTTGAATGATCATATACAACAGATTTTATTTGCTTGAGCTTTATGTGTAGAGATTAATGACAAGGCTACCGTATTCTGGGAACATTTTGAAGTTATAATGACATATAACGCTTTATACCATAATAAGTATTGTTCTTGTGATAGGTTAAGCTACTTTATATATCCATGAATAGTTACGTATGCATAGTTTTTTTAAGGATATTTATATATAGCATGTATGTAAATCTTTGCTTTTGAGCCTAGTCTTAAATTTTGATTTTAAAGAACATCAAACACTTTTGAGCAAAATCTTGCTTTCGATAACCTTGCATAAAACATCATGGAGTTTTGGAAGACTAGCAGGTTAGAGAATATGTACTTTAAAATGAAAAGGTCATCTACACTCATGGTTAAGAAATAAGGATACCGCAGTAGGGTCTCCAATTCGAACTCCAAGGAAAATAGCTCGGATTGGATTCTCTTTTAGCAAAGCCTCCAAACCAGACTTGAAGTCTAAGCTAATGGTGTCAATTTGCAAATCATAGCTGCTCAAGCAAAATCATTAGTTGCAGCATCACTTAGAGGAGAACAAGCCTCAAAGTTTGAAATAATACAAGAATAATTAAAAGAAGGGCTCTACATGTTATCTACACTGTAATAACAATTTAAAATAAATTCAAAAACAAGAAGGAAGAAGAAGCTTCACTCACGTGGCAGCTGTATCATAGGTGAATGAGTTGATTTCAGGGAAAGCACAGGGACTCTCAAAATATATTGTGCGAATTGGAAAATCTTTTAGATCCCCGTTGGCATTATTTTGTCCCCTTTTATGCAAGAAATACCCAGCCCTGAGTAGGTGCAACAAAACCTACATGCCAAATCTCAATGTTGTCATCAATGAGCTTGAAGATACTGATGGGTGCTAAAAGATTACATACATTTAAAACATACCGTTGAATCCTTTCCACCGTTGAAACTGAAAGCAACCTCCTCAATGCTATACATAAATATATGCAGACATCAGTAAACTTACATTAATAAAGACAATTAAGCTTGAGAAGATTGACACTGGTTCATATATAAAAATGTATTTAAATGATTTTTTGCATTTAGAATTTAATATAAACATGACTTATTACATCTTTTTCAGTAACTTAGACCTAGTGGAACTTCATGTGAAGACCATCATTCATTACATCATTGTATTGATGGAATTTCCGGTAACTATTTTCAAGTCAACAGACTCAGACATTGTTAAACAGACTTGCCCTCGAGACAGTATAATCAAGGGATGAAATTCATTATTACCCCAGAATTTCATCAATTGGATCCGACATAAATCAAACACCCAATCACATTATTCAACTTTCCAGTTCAAAGACAACTACAAAAATAAGGTCAACACTACATGACATTCTTTTCCTTTTCCAACATAAAACAGACAAATGAACCAAATTCCTCTTACATAAAATTCAAGCCTAGCTCATGAAAAAGTTTGAGATAACAAACTATAATCTACACGTATTAGCTCATAGACATAGAAGAAGAACTTACGAATACAAAGCTAAAGCTCTCTGAATAACATAGGTGGCGTTGTTGTACTTGGTCTGAAGTCTTTGATCTTCACACTCTCTAATAGCTTTATCGATCTCCATGTTGACCCGCAAACACAAAATCTGGGCAAAAATAAGACAATTGAGCTGAAAATTTTATCAAATGAGACTCAAAAGATTGCAAATTTAAGTTGTTTTTGGAAAAGCAAACCTGGGTTTTTATCAAAAAGAAATCTTTTTGCGAACTCTGTGGAAAGCTGAGGTGTCAATGAAGGTTGTGAGATATGAGTGAAGTGAATGATTGTGGCCTTTTTGGTTTTATCTGTGAAATCCAAAGGAATCGGAGAAGAGATATTATGTTGGAAGGAACAAGGATTTTGGACATGTAATGTAATTTGAATGGCGCAGGTTGTTTGTTTATCGCCAGAAAATGAAAATGAAACTGAACCAAAAAATGTATGTATTTGTATTTCCGGTTTTTAGTGTTTCAACTTTGCACGCAGTCACATTAAAGTGGCTGCTTATCCTTAAACCCAAATTTAAGATCCGGATCCAGACTGTCGCACTCAATACTCATTCACAAAAATGGCAAAATATTCCGGAATTATACCTGTTTATTCCTGATTGATTTAGTTCCTTTTTTGGTTTTTAAAAGAAACAATCACATTTGTAAATCGCATTAAAAAAAGAAACTTATTTTATATAACTTTTAAAATAATTATATTGGGAACTATTATTTTTATGTGTTGAGACTTGAGAATAATCTCAATCAAATACATACTTATCTTTTAGTATTAATTTATGTTATTTTTTAATATTACATTTATTATTTAACTTAAATATGTATTCAAAAAAAAAAGTTTTCCATTACAATTTAATTATAATAATACAGTGCAAAATAATATGTATCCTCATCTAATCATATATTGACACATTATTTAAAATATTTATTTTTATATTAACTTTCTTAAAAGTCACGTATGGGTAATGTATGATTAATTAACAGATGGAAACTTTTTTTACACTAACATTATATCAAATTTCATAATTTTTGCTTAGTATATATTATTGTTTAATTTCATAATCTACTTGACCTTAATTTATGTAATTCCATCTAACCTCGACTTGACCAGTATTCAAGCTTGGTACCTGAGCTTTTGAAAAAAAAAAAAAAAGAAAGATAGTAGAAGCTTTTGTTATTGCAAAAAGATACTACAATAATATTAATATTATAAAAATTAATAAGAATATATCATCATGCCTTTTGTTATAAAATGTTAATCTTCAATATTATTTTAAAAATGCACATTTATATTATATATGCAGATAGAAAAAAAAAATATTTTTCCATTAAAGATAATTATGTTACTTCATAAGTTTAGATTTTATTATATCACGAACACAAAATTGGGAGATTGTTTTCAATTTCATGTTATTTAACATGCTGCATACTCTTAAATCGTAATAAATTTAAGGATCTTGCTAACCAGTACTCTAAGGACATTGGTTAAGGAACCCAAAGTTAGAAAAAATTTGTTGGAAAGTATAACTTTTAAACTTTTAAAGCATTGAAGACACCACTTTCCAAGATAAAATTCATATTTCTGATTCCTTAACTGATGCCCTAAGGGCACTAGTTAGTATTTGCCTAAATTTAATCAATTGTTGTTCCTCTTTTTGTTCTTATTTCATGGAATTTCATTCTTTCTTAGGTATAAATTATGGAGAATGCTAACAAGTGCCCTTAAGACATTGTTTAAGGAAAAAAAAAAGAGGAAAATTTGTATGAGAAATTGTGTATTTAACATTTTGAAAAGCGTTTTACTTAGTTTTCCAATACAAACTTTTCTTTTGTAGATTCTTTAATCAATGCCCTTTGGACACTCATTAATAAGACCCATAAATTATTTATATACTGCAAAACTTTGATATTTTATCTTTTTCATGATAATATTTATTGACAGCTTAGACTAGTCAAGCAGTCATCATCTATGATAAATTACTAACCATGACAACTTCGCTGAAGGTTGTGAGAAACTGAGTAATTGACTATGGTTTGCGTGCAACACACAATGCTTTTTGACCTACGATCCCAGTCTCTTCAACATGAAAAGGATTTAAAGGAATCATATTTCAATGTTATTCATAATGGGTGCATAAAGAAAATGAGGAAGCTGAAGTTGATTCTACGAAAACCGACAGGGCACTTCACATTGTGGTTTGACGAAACATAATGCCATTTTCAATTGTGAAAGCTCACACGAATTCTTGGGGTCAAGAAAAAGAAAAAAAAAATTGAAGCAAAGAAAAAGAAATTTAAGGAAATTTAAGGCCTCAAGCTCAACCCAAATATCAAAGAAACGTACAATTTTACCTTTCATTGTGTCTTTAATTTTCTTAGCAAGGGGCACACACAATCTTAATTAATTCAACCCCTTTAAAACGAAAATGAAAAGTTTGCATCCAACGAAGGCAAAATAAGGTTGCACATGGGTTTAGGTCAACCCAACCCAAAACAATATAAAATTTCTTAATTGATTTGAGTTATCAAATTAATTTGGGTGAAATCATACGGACCCATCTCATTATTGATCTGGACCCGAATGGCCTGATCACCCGAGTCAAAACAACGTCTTTTAACTGAAATACTAAAACAATATTATGAACTTTTGATTTTTGAAAAATAAAAAATGCTTGCTTGCCTAGTTGCCATAAATGATATTGATTTCTCCCCAAAAACCAAAATCTTCTTTAAGTAAAGTTGTTAGAGTATGCTTAACCTCTGGATTTGACATCAGAGCTTCTTCTCCTCATTGTTGGTCAAGTAACAAAAATGTTGTATTTTTTGATACATCATTATAGCTTGAATTAGTCTTTCTAGTGGGTATTTGAGAGCCCGGGCTACCACAACCAATCATCGACCTTCATCCTATGGCTATATATGTTTCCCACAATGGCCATATATACATATTCAATTAGAACATAGGATGAGATTGCCCCTTATCATCATAGAAATATATTCTAGATCAAAATTTTGATTAGACGGATGAATTTTTAGCTACTGCAGCCACAGTTCGGTTATAAATCTTTAGATGTTGCAGTTATAAACTGCAATGAAGCTTACTTGTGCAGCCAACAGAACCAATTATACTCTCATTTAATGGCTTCAATGTTTGCCGTGACATCAATCTGCACAAATAAAACAACTCAAGATTATTACTGAGATTTTTACAAAAGAATCACCTATAATCATAGAGACCTTCCTCATGCCAAATGTTAACTAAAAAACTTCATCGTGTTGGAAATAATAATAGTAAATGCTTAAGTTCATGTATCACTAGGTTCTTGTACTTAGGAAGTAGAGTAGAACACCCTTTCATTGTCTTGTAAATACCAGATTGTAAGTGTACATAGGATCAAAGAGTGTTGTGTATATAAGTAACACAAGCATTTCAGAAATACATCCTTTAGTTTCTCACTTTCAACTCATCACTTAATAAACCACATGCCAATGCCATCAATTATATTTTACATAATTTATTCCCAAATTTGGAAAGAAAGGAGTGTATTTCAAAGAACTTACAGCTAATGGTATTGGCTGTTGAAAAGGTTCTTTAGATAAAAGCATATCCTCCTTAGTTGGCTGTGAAGCTGCGAGAGATGCCCTCGTTACTTTTGGCAAACATGATATGGATATAAAGATTTCACACATGATACAAGTGCGCATATAAAAATACCTCAGAGGATGGCATTGCAACGCAAGACCTTCTGTTCTTGCAAATTCTGGTAACATGAATCCGAGAACTCAAAGAACAATATCTCTGAACTATGCGACAGACGAAGAACAATATTGTTCAAATTCACACAACTCTTAATTCAGATGAACACTCATTCATTAGAATATCTCTGACCTAGTAGAGTAGAGTTACAAAAATAGCTAATCCTCTCTAGTTACATCATTGGTCTATTCATAATTTTATATCAATTCTCCCCTCTCCTAGGTGGGAAGTTAATCCCACATTCCTACCCTACTATGCGACAATTATTAGAGATCATGGGTTAGTGGTTTTGTTTCCACTTAATCATGTCTCCCCCCATTATTTTTCCTGATAGTACACCTTCCATTTATAATAAGCAAGAGATTTTGCCACTGTCACACAAGACCAACAAGTTATTGGCTACATTTACAGTTTTACCGAAGTAAAAAATTCTGCTCTAACTTTGGCAAGCCAGGCAGTTAAAAACATAATATACATGTATAATGCTACTTGATTTTCATTTCCAAAATACGGAATAAATTCACAAGGGGGTCAATAAATTTGTTATTTGTCCATAGCAGTCTTTTGATTGTTGATTAATTATTTGGTGTCTATATTTCTGTTAGTTACGTAGACAGCTTACATGATTCAATCTTTCTTCCCAATCTAGCTATATATAATAGGAACTTTTAGTCTATCAAACCTGATCAAATCTTACAAAACCTTTTTTTTCCTAAACAAAAAATGAAAAATATTACCACACCGTTGAAGGAGTATTATAAACCCCCCCCCCCTCTTTTTTTCTTTTTGATATTAGTCATATCAAAATTGAAATAAATTGGAGTATGCATATACCTAACAACTGAATCTTTGGGTGTTCTGTGTAATTTTTTAGAAGGATCACCTGGCCATTCACTATTCTAAATGCAATCTAATTGTGTGCCTCATTTAGAATTGTCAAGTGCATTCATGTTCCCACCCACATTGCCATAGGCTTACACTTGAAAATCTCGAACCATGTAAGATATTTAGTTTGTTAACAAATGCAAGTTATTTTGTTTTCTAGAGTGGAATTAAAGATGTCAGAAAAGGACATACCCTGGTTTACAAAGGCTTCTTTCTCAGTAAACTTCTCATTGTTGGCATCATGTGAACCCTATGAAGAGTGATTCTGATGGGCATTTGAACCACTGCCAATGAGTTCCATCTTTCATGGAGCAGTCGAGCATTCCCTTGTAGACTATTGAACTGCATGGAGAGTATATGGAAAGAAGACACTATTAGAGAAAAAATGAGAAATACTTTCACCAATGAAAGGAATGTAAAACCATTCCTAGGATACCATCTAACTGCTTAAGCTTTAGTCTTTTTCAACAACCCATGTACGAGAGCTTCTAATTAAGCAATTGAAAATGCAGTGCAATTAGGCCTTTAAGCACTAAAATGTTAACCAACACACAGGAAGCCAAATGAAATAATACTTTACCAGCTTCTAAATTCCACATTCAAAACTAAGACTTAATTTTTCAAATTAAAACTAAGACTTAATTTTTCAAATTAAAAGTCTATTTTTCTAATTCCAAACAAAAACATCATCAGTTGTGAAGCATTAGTTACTTTACTTAATAAGGAAAGTTGATTCAGTCAACCAACTAAGTAATTCTAGTAAACTCACCAAGGCTCTGTTTGGCAAAAGTAGCTGATAGCTGATAAGCTAATTTTTAGCTGATAGCTGAAAAAGCTAACTGATTGAATTTGAAGTGTTTGGTAAAATTAGCGGTTGAACTAGCTTATAAATATAAAATGACATAAAAGGACATATTTATGATAGACATGATAAAGTGGGATTTCATTAAATGAATGAGGGTAAAAACGAGAGAAAGTCAATAAGCTATAAGCTAAATAAATTAGCTTATGAAGAAAAGCTATAAGCTAATGGGATAAGCTTGTTTACCAAACACCTCTATTTCAGTCAAACAAGCTTATAAACTAGTCAAATAAGCTATAAGCTAGCTTATCGGACTTGTCAAACAGATCCCAACTGTTCAGGGTTCATGAAAAGCATCCCTTCCCTCTCATACAAACAGCAGGACTGCATTTTTTTTATTCTTGTTTGCTACACGTTATTGGGATGTGTTTAAAGCCTCTTTAATCTTTTCAGTTAATATATATGAACTTCAATAATTCACAAGCACAACATAATACTTCAAATCAAACATACTAAAACAGAAAGGAATAAATAAATCAAGAAGCCCTTTCCCTTTGTTTTCACTTAATTTTTGCACTACAGTCAGTCAATGGCACCAACTCACACATATACCACAAAACCTAGCCATCAAAATCAAACAACAAAGTAGCATTGATTGATAACAACAAATTGTTACTCCAAGAAATTCCAACAATCTTTTATTTAATAAAACAGTAACATTGAGTACTATCTATAATTCACTAAAAAAAACTAATTAAAATTATCAGCCAAATCAAACTGAGAGAAATCCAAGAAGAAAACAGATCGTTATCAAAATAATTTACAATTTATAGTGCATATGAATATATATGAACTTTAAAAATGACATTAGGTAGAGAAAAACCTCACATCGTTATTTTCTGAAAAGGAAAAAAAAATGAAATGGAAAATGGAAATGAGGGCAAAACCTTTTGCGTTAAGTAGTGGACTGCGCTGCGCTGTAGTGTTTAGATTAGGGGGCAAAAAAAAATATTCTGCTCTATGTTCGAGAATTTTAAGCGAGAAAAAAAAAACTGAGAAACCCAACCGTGCTAGCAACGAGCAGAGTCATTGGAAACTTTTGTGTTTAATGTTGATATATTTTAATTCATCTGTAAATCAACCATAAATCATATTATAAATATGATTTTTAGATAAGAGAAATGCTAACCAGTTTTTTTTTTTTTTTTAAGAGAAGAAATGCTAACCAGTTAAAGAATTAAAATGGTAAGTTTTCGTTGGAAAATAATGTTATCATGGTATCTTGAGAAGTATGATTATTTGTTTTCCAATAAAAACTTTACTATTTTTTTATTTCTCTCTAACGGCACTGGTTAGTAAGACCCAATCAAATATTTTTATAATTAATAATTAAAAAAATACCAATTAAATTTGAAGATTCTTTTAATTCATAAAAAAATAAGATTTTTGTAAACATTATATTTTTCTTTCTTCTATGATGTACAGCAAGAGAGAAAAATAAAAATAAATTTTAATGGACACGGGATAAAAATCAAATTTCCTTTTATCTTTTTCTCACTTACAACAATAGAAAAGAAAATGAAATATTTCAAATTATTTTATTTTTTACATTATCAATTATTTATGAATTATCAAATGATAGAGAATATTTAATTAGTATAATACTCCCTCTGGTCCTATATATAAGAGGCAAAACCCTAAAACACACAGACCAAAAAAATACATTGAAATAAACTATTTATAATTAATATTCATATAAATTTACAAAATTACCCCTTCTAATCTTAATAAATAAAACACACAGACCAAGAAAATGCATTGAAATAAACTAATTGTAATTAATATTCATATAAATTTATAAAATTACCCCTTTTAATCTTAATAAATGTTCTAATAGCCTATAATTAATGTATTGTTTGAAACTTGTAAACAGTGCATTATACTACTCATAATATTCATTGTAGGGACGTTTTTTATTCCTAATATTCATTGTTTGGAACTTGTATTTTTTATTCTAATAGCCTATTGTTTGGACGTTTGGAACTTGTAAACAGTGAATTATAATGTAAACATAATTTTTTATAGTTTCAATATTCAATAATTAATGAACAAACCTACTTGTATTGAAAGTTACATTATCTCATAAATATAAACTCTATTATAAACAAGGGTAAAATTGAAAATGA
Organism: Echinosophora koreensis; assembly: GCA_035048595.1. Lineage (NCBI taxonomy): Eukaryota > Viridiplantae > Streptophyta > Magnoliopsida > Fabales > Fabaceae > Echinosophora > Echinosophora koreensis. The sequence continues at coordinate 5,734,469 of JAPCYP010000012.1, read as the reverse complement.
ACATTTAATATTTGTCAAATACATGCACGTCTCTTATATTTTGGATAAAAAAAAATAGTCATTTGCCTCTCATAATAAGGACCGGAGGGAGTAATTATCTTAAGAATCACTTATAAAATAATTTAAGATTGATTAATAGGATAAAAATCACTTATAAAATTGAACTCGTGTTTTTTTTTATTCGCATGGGAAAAGCATCTTTAAAATTTATCGATAACTCGCATTTAAAAAAGAAAAAAGAAAGGGTAAAGGTCCATTTTGGTCCCCGACAAAAAACGCAGTGTCCATTTCAGTCCCAGACAAAAAAAAACTCCTCTGTTAGTCCCTGACAATTACTAACATGGAACAAGTTAGTCCCTGACAATTACTATGGGACATTATAGTCCCCAACAATATTTAAAGTGAGACTAATTAGTCCCCGACAATTAGTATCGTGTGACATTTTAGTAACGGACGCTGACTAACGGAAGTAACATATGAACTAAATTGTCACACGTTAGTAATTGTCAGGACTAACGGGATAAATTTTTTTTTTGTCCTGGACTGAAATGGGTTCCATATTTTTAGTCAGGCACCAAAATGGGCCTATACCTAAAAAGAAAATAAAAACTCCATAACTTCTGAGAAAGCGAGTGTTTGCTGCCCCGCTAAGGCGCTAATCAGAGGTGGCGAAACTTCATCAAATTGGATCTATTGGGTTTTCGAATTTTGGGCAGGCTTACCAAACATTGGGCTTTTTCTTACGTTTTCCTATCTATAGATAAAATTAATACTTTAGACATTAAAAACGTAATATCCTAATTTCGCCTATTCAATTTTAGTTTATTTGCATGTCACTTTTTATCTTCTGTTATGTTACATATATAATTTTTATAAGAATTATATGTACCATTCTTAGGAATAGAAGTTCGGAAGAGTTAAACCATGCTCAAAAAGTATATTCTCTAATTTATTATATAAAAATAATTAAGTATTGTAATTTCGGGTCGTAAACAGTGATGATAGGTTCATGTTCTTATGTGTATGAAATCTATGGAATTTCCTTTCCAAATTATAGAATATTTTACGTGTATATATACTTAATTGCGATGTAGATTGAACCTGCCTTTATAATGATGTAGTACTTAATTAAGGCCTTGGCATCCATGAAAAACACTTCAAAAATATGAAACTCTAGGACCTCTAGGTGCACTATATACCTAGTGCATTGCATTTCCTCCGAGAGTGAATTGAATAATGCAAAGCTTAATCGAGTGTCGATGAGACTACCTTCTCAGATTATGTCTCTTATCTGGAAGGGGAATTTCTTCAATGATTGCAATGCTTATAGCAAAACTTTTTTTGAGTTTTTTCCCAATTCATTCATGTCCTGTGGAAGATGTAATAAGTATCCAAAGGCTATTTAATAATCAATTCCTATGTGTCACAAAATTAAAAAAATCATTTCCTTAATCCTGATTGCGCTTACCCACATCTCCTTTAGGCTTTAATCAACTTATATTTGTTGGATTCCCTTTTTCCCCCCCTTCTTTCTCCCTGTAATAATTTCTTTCTCTCACACACTCACATACTGACATAGACACACTTGGCTATAAATATTGTGCAGAGAAATATTTCATTTTACTAATTACTCTTTGTTTTTTCATGCAACCATCTCAAATTTTACTTGCATGTGAGGAAATGTAGATATACATAAAGGCATCAATACACCCATGAGAAAAAATAACATTTCACAAAAATGGTATTTTACATGGCATAAAAGCATAAAAACAAACTTTTTATAGCACCTCTTTGTGTCTGGCAAGAAAGGTTTTTTTAAAAAAGAGTTTGCTCAATAAATATATAAGCATCATTAACCAAATCTTGTACGCAAGCCCCTTTTAGCACGAGAAAATAATTGTTATTTTGTCTTTTATGGTTAATATCATATCACTAGAATATCACCACCTATAACATTTTGTAGTAGTTAGTTGGCGTGTTAAACAATAAAACAAAAACCAAAAGTTAAGTGTTAATAATCGATAACTTGAACAGCTTAGAGATAAGTCCGTATTCAACAATTTAAAAACAGTATGCCTGTTTTTAATTAATAGGGCCTCAAGTATACAGGTGACATCAAGTCAGTCCCTAATCGTTTTTTCTGTATATGAACCACAAAGATTAATTAATAGCGCCTTTGATTGAAGACTGAATTTTATGTAACTTTTTATGATTGAGAAATTAAATTGATGTTAACTTTCTCTGGAGAGCCAAATTGATGTCACTTTCTATAATTGAAGGACTAAACTAGTATCAACTTTCTTTCATGGACCAAATTGATGTTACCTGTATTTTTTGGGAATTAAAACAGGTGTTTACTCGAATGTTGTTGTAGGTATTATAGCTTATTGTGAAATGATGGCTTTTGTCACCAAAATTCTCTTATTATTATTGTTATATGATAGCATGATTTTATTTATTCCCAAGTTTATTCCTCTTTTGTTTTTTTAGAAGGCCTTACCCATTGTATGTATAGTATAATTGACAATCACACACCTTTAAAAGAAAATATAAGTAATTTTTTGGTTCTTGTATTTGATTAAAAACATTTATAATAAATATTAAAGTTGGAAATAAGAATAGATAACTATAAGTGTAATAAGTGAAAGTTTGACTCACAAAGGAGAGCTACTTAATTAAGGATGCTTTAGGTAATTATAAATAAGTAAAAATAATTAAGAAAGAGTACAACTAGCCAATTGAGAATGTCAGTGGTTCCAAACAAATTGGAGGAATGTATAAGTTAAAGTGGTTAAAAGTATAGGAGATGTGACAAATGCCTAACGCTACATGAGAGAGAGAGAGGGTTATCTATTTTATATGAATCACAAAATTTTTTTTTTGAAAGAAACCTAAACCAACCACGTGAGAGGTCTTTAGTATAAGAGCATCTTCAATGTAAGAACCATGTTTTGATTTCTGTATTCTGATTATGAAACTTGTGAATTCATGATTATGGTTATTTCCTCTCTTTATCCCGTTGAGTTTTGCTGTTGAGAAATTGATTTTTGATTGTTCATCATACAATGAATGACTCTTAATAAGATACGCCATGTAGATGTGCTCCAATGCATATCAAATTAAGGAACAAGTTCTAAAGGTTTAAGAACTGTGTAAGAACCATGCAATGTTGGAGATGTTCTAAACCTCATATCTTCATGAACATGAAAAAATGTCATCATATTTCAAATTTGGAACATCTAAAATTTCTTTCACTCTAGAGTATGTTGGACTTCCCCCTCCCCTGGAAGATTTGTTTACTTTTAGCCATTAGACTAAAACAATGTATAACTCTTATAACATTGCCTATAATAATAAATTAATAATTTTGTATTGCAAGTGTTATTACTTCTCTGAATTGGTTTTGGATAAGCACAAAACCATCAATTACGAACTGGGTTGGAGATCTGAATATTAGGATTGAACTGAATCTAAGGTGCATAAGTTTGAGGGAGGAGTAGCAAAACGTATTGTAATGTCAGATTATCATTATTTTACACCCTACTTTTGCCTAAAATCTACATTTACCACGGGTCATTCCAGGTGATTATTTTGTAGATGTTAGTTGTTGATGAGCAATGCCAATGTTTCCTCGCAATAGTTTTGGTCACATGTCCAAATTTTACATTGGTTTTTATCACTTTCAGAGGTATCAAATTTATATTTTATACCTAAAACAACAGATTTATTGATGTCATGAAAGTGCCTATGCATGCCTTCTATTATTGCTGTGTCTGTGTGTCACTAATATGCAATTCTCAATAGATCATCCAACTGATTAAAGTTTCCTTCTGCAGTGCCAATGCCTAGCTCCTCGATTTATCATGCTTCGATGCACCATACCTCTCATATGCCTGCTCAAAGACTCGAACAATGTATAGCAGGTCCACCCATAATTCACTCATCCTTGTCCACTCCAATGGTGGTTGTTCATCCTTCAACCATTCCAGAAATCAGCTCAATTAGACCATGCTATAATCCCATGACTCAGTCCAGCAGAAAACTTCAAGATGGCTATGATTTACTTGCCCTGGTTCCACCTCTTGAAGCCTCTGCAGCTGCTTGACATTATTCAGTACCTCTCATGCCAAGTGTATGTAGTGGAATATCAGATTAATTGTTATATCAACTATAGAAAAACCTGCTAAAATATATTGGCAGAATGTATAGAGAAAGTTGTTCCCTCTTTTGATAAATTTTGTTTTTGTAAATTTTCAGTTACCTCACCTGCTGATATGAACTTTGTACCAAGTTCTGAATTAGTAGTGTCATCTTGTACAATGAATGTCACATTCAGTAGATTGCCTTCAAGAAAGTAGAGTAGTAGACTTGTTACTTGTCTTGAGGGATTTTATTTTGGTTGGAAGATGGGTGACCTTAAAGACAATTGTTACTACATTAGGGATAGCAGATTGTTGGGAGTCATAAGGTGGTCAATGTGGTTTGGGTGGGGGTTAAAGAGTGGAGTGATAACGAGGTTGAGGGTTCAAACCCCACCCACTAACAAAAATATTAACATTATCACACTAACATTTGCCTATAAAAAAAAAACGGGGGGATAGCAGATTGCAAGGATGAAAGGTCTCACCCAGAGTTATACTTTATAGAATGTGAAAAAAAAAAGTACTTTTGAACAATTTGGAGTCAAAACAAAAATAAGCATAACAAGACTCTACTACTTCCTCTTTGGATGTTATTAAACTGCATTTGACCAGTGAATATTTGAAGCATTATTTGCCCATTGCTTGTCTTTGGTTGTAAGGCCGCATAATTAGATAGATTTCCATTAAGCTGAGGTAAAAGGTAAAAGGAGGTAACAAAAATTGGGAACTTGACTAAAAATAATATTATAAAAAGAAATTTCTTGCTGCCTCAAAATCAAAAATTAAAGATGAACACATATTGCTTTTGTACTCAATTTTTCATTATCTCAGCTTGAGGGTTAGCTTCACAATACTCACCAAAGAGTCTGGGTTTGCCTTTGAACTACCACCAAGCAGTTCGATAACCCCCTCCATCTCCCTCTACAATTGTGTTGAGGATGACATTTTGAATCTGACTGCTTTGTCATGGAGCTTCAAATGGCGCAACATTGTAATAGCACTTAGCAGGAAATCAGTTAGATTTGCCAGAAAATATGGCTAAGCAATACCATTATTGCACAAGAATTGGTAATTTCAAAAGTAAAAGAGAACAACCACATTATAAACAACCGTTTTTAGGAGGAAAAAATTGACAACTAATTTCATTGAGCATCTCATAATAAAATTAACATACAAAAAATAAAGGGATCAAAATATTTCACTCTTATAATTAATTTCTATTTTGGGTTCTACATTGCCTATGATTACCAACAAATGCACCCAAAAATTGGTATTTTGGATTAAAGAAGTATTTTGTTCAAGAAACTCAAATTCTCAAAACAAATGTTAAATTACTGCATTAGAACTTTTCATTTGTTGCAACGAAATAACAGTGCAAATAGATTATTATAAAGAAGTCATTTTTATGCATAATAACAAGAAACATACATAGCAAAAGAAATGAGGAAGAACAAAGCAAAGCACTGATCACTTTCAGCAGCCTATAAAAGGAGATAAGGAGTGCAAAACAAATTCCAAGACCTTGGCAAAGTAAGAAAAGTGAAAAAGACCAATAGACCAAGAATATAAAGTAATTAATTAATATACTCCAAATAATCTAAATTCGAAAGGGCAAACACTTGTAGTCATTAACATATAACTTTATACGGAAAATAGAATATACTAAGAAGAACTCTCTCGTTAAAGTCCTTAAAGCCACCCCTTCATCACTCTTTCGATGGCCGCCTCCGCTGAAGAAGAAATCACTTTCGATAACATCTCTTTGCGTTCGTATTCGCTCACCAGGTACTCCCCTCCTCCTAGTCCTTCTTCATATACTCCTTCTCCCAAATCACTGCCCTACGATCTTGTCTGTTTTATTTTTGTGAGTTTTTCAGTTATTCCATTTAAATCATTGATATATGTAGATATGCCAAAGTCAAAGAGGATATGCCAAAGTCAAAGCGGATATTGACACAATCAGATTGAGGCACAATCTTCTAGCACACGTAAGAGTGTATCCAGACGCTATTGGTCTGTGGATGCTATAGGTATGTATAAATGTATATTGATAGAGTCTTTTTTGTTCTTTGCTTCTTTACAAGTTCTTGATATTTAACTTGGTAAATATTTACTACAGATGAGCAAGATGTTGTTAGCAATCTCAATTTAAAGGTTAAGGATATTGACAAGTTGCCTGATAAAGTACGTATAGTGGTGAATTTTGATGAGTATTTCTCATAAATTGAGGATGCAGCTAGTCTCCTTGCAGGAGTACGCGGTCAATTGGCAGCCAAGTCTCTTTTCTTTCCTATTGGCTATGAGAAATGGTCGAAAATACCTGACAGTTTCTTTGGAACTCAGTGGAATGTACTAAAGGTAGAATTATTTTTTTTCTCTTTGAGTTTGCATGTGTAAAAAAAATAATAAGCCAACTTTATTTTTTTTTTCCTATTGGTTAGTGAGCACCTTGCAATGAGATTTGTCAACCAAAGTGGGGACAGTTTAGACGCAAGCTATGGGAAGAGTATTACGACCTAACGTTGAGTGAAGATGATATTATTAATAATGTTCCACAAGGTGTTGATGGAGATCAATAGACATCATATATAAAGTATCAGTTGAGACCTGATACAATGGTACAACTTCATCTATATTAAAAATTTATTGTTTATAGCTTACTATTACATTATTAAAATTTATGTACTCTCACTAGTAGGAGCTTTGCAAGAGAAATAAAGAGATCAGAAAGAAACAAATCATTCCTCGTTGTTGTAGTGCAAAGGCTTTGTCAAGGAGATGAGATGATTTGGTACTTTCATACTTTATCCCCATTGATTCCATGTTTTACATAAAGTACACTCTTAATTAATTGTTGTGTTTTTTTTTCTATGTTGAAAATTTTAGAAGAAAGAGACGGGAAAGACTATTGGTCAGTCCCTGTCTTAGCAATCAGCTCACAAGAGAAAGGGTGGAAGCTATGTAAATGAGGAGGCTGAGGAAATAGGGGTAAATAAACTGATTACCTTCCACTGCGTACATTTCCAAACTTTCTTTTCATTATTATGGAATTGAAATTGAAGAATATAATATTTTCTTATCTTTTATGCAGAAGAAAATTGATGATATTGTAGCTCAAAACCCAGGAAGTGCCTCTGAGATTTCTCCGGATGACCCTGTTGGTGTTGTATTGGGAAAAGAACACCCTGGTTGTGTCAAGGCAATGGGATTGGGAGTGGTTCCTACTATCGTGTTCAAGCGCTCCACCACTCGATTAAGTGGTATGAAGTTCAATTCATCTAGTAGGAGCACTTCCTCTTCATAATTGCAACAAAATGTGGAATCTCGATTGCAAGCAATGTTAACCTACATTGCTGGGAAGGAAGGAGGAAGAATCCTAGAGGAGTTAGCCGGTCTTTTTCCTGGTTCTACACAACATGTAAAAAAAATGTCCAACATTCTAGTAATTAGCCCTCATATTAAAGGAGTGATGATTAGGGTTTGTTTTTCAGGAAATCTTATATTTAATAGCTGCTATAATCACAAAGCTAGAGGTGGGAATTGGGCCAGAGGGAGTTCTCGGTTTACATTTATGCATTTGTTTTATAGTGTCTGCTTGGTTGCTCGAATGGATTGCTTTTAATTGTTGGAGATTGTAAATGTAAATATGGCTTAGATGGGTTAGGTTTACAACTGCTTTACCGCTTGATTGTGATCATTACCTTGCTTAGTGTGATTTCTTTAAAGGAAAAAGAGGTGAAGTGTGGTTGACAGGTATTCTAGTCCTATGGGTTGCATAAAATCTATTTGTTATTCTAGATTTTTCTTTGATGTCTTGTTGGCCTCATAAATTATAGAAGCATCACTATTCAGCACTCATTTCAAATCATTTTCATCCCATTTGAACTGTTGAATCCAAGCTTGAACCTTCAACCTTGCAATTGCTTTTTGAACTAACTCCAATATCTCACATTTTCAATCACCACTGTCCTGAAAGTCCTTTTTGACCTTGTTTTTCTAAACAAGCTATTCTTTTTTGTGAATTTGTTTTCCTTCAGAATTTTTTGTATGAAATATTATGGGGTAAAGCTTAAAGGTTCTGTAAACTTGGCAATTGTTTTCCTTACTTGTTAGGTTCTGTAAAGCGTGCAATTGTAAATATTATGGGTTACATAGTGACCTGTAGTATTGTAAATAGGAGTAAAATGTGGTTAGAAGAAGTATTTTTTTTTTAAGGAGATTTATAGAGCCAAAGTAATGTTGCATTTTAAGTTTAACAATGCCTAAAACACCAAAACAACTGCATGAGAATTTTCACAGTTGCATGTGACATACTGTCTTGTTTTCTTCTCTTGTTAGATGCACTAGTCTTTTGATATATAGCATGCGTAGATACACCAATCTGTTAAAAACAAGAATTTTGTTCCTTTACTTTTAGGATGTCTAGATGATGAGTCATGGGGATGGAGACAGTGTCTCCACTCACGATAAAGTTGTGTACACATATAACCCTATGTAAACCTCGCAATGGTGGGAGGCTCCTACATCGGGCTGCCCTTTTACTTTATGATGTCTAATGCATATTTCTCAATCATTTGTTATAATATTTTAAATTATTTTTAATAGTTGGTGGAAGAAGTGCTTTAGAAGCAAAAACAAGAAGAGAAAATGCTACAAGAATTGGATGACTTGAAAGAATCGTTAAAAGCTGATAAGCGTAGTCTTGAGGAAGTTACAAATGACCGCGATAGGCTTAGATCATTATGTGATGAGAAAGAAAAGGCACTTCAAGTAGTCATCTTAACTCTTAACTTCATGGAATCAGTCTATTTTGTCTTTGCATTATCGACCTGTCTTAATGATTATGCAATCTACTAGGCTGCAATTGTGGAGAAAAGGAACATAGAAGCAAGGGTGGCCAAGTTGAGTATTCTGGTGGTGGAAAACACTACCAAAAAGGACCTTGTTGGAGCTAATAACCAAGTAAGATACTTCTTAATAGCGGTTATTCATTTGTCCAGTGTCATATTTCTAATTGATATGATAGTTTTCACTTTTGATGTATTAGTTGAGGACTTCGGTTGATACCCAACAAGTGTTACAGAAGCTTGAAGATGAGCCAAGACTTTGTAAAGATAAGCTGCTTGTAGGTGACGAAACTATCAAAAGCTTAAGAAATGAAAAATTGACTTTGGAACAAAAGCTTCTTCTGTGCTTGAGAAGAAGAATATTGAAGAGGTAAAGTGGAGGACTGAAACTCAGCCTTTAAAATTAAAACTCGTAATTCTAACTAAGTCAATCAACATCATGGTGGTGGTTATAATGCAGCACAAGCAAGTACGCCAAATTATGAAGTCTCAAGTGTACGACCTTGAACGAGAGGTTGAAGTTTCCAGACAAAAAATTGTTGCAGCTGAGTCTACTCTTACAGTTAAGGATGCTGAATTGGCTGCATTGAAGAACGATTTGAGAGAACTAGAAAAACTGAGAGAAATGAAAGAGGTTTTGATAGTCTTATTTCATTTACTTCCACTGTTTCTCTTGTATAATAACAAATCTAGGTCTCAACATATTACGTATTTCCACTTTATTTGTGTTTATTTTAAAACATAAAACATTTTATAAATTTCTATTTGCTTTGTTTAGGACATTGAAAGAAAGGATGAACAAACAACTGCCACATTGAAGATGCAAGGGGCTCAACTAGCTGAATTGGAAGTCCTTTATAAGGAAGAGCATGTTCTAAGGAAGCAATATTTTAATACGATAGAAGGTGGTAGACAGAGTTTTAATACAAGAAATATGTTTGCGAATGTGGGGATTTACATATATAATTGACACTAACAACATTGGAACTTGGTTTTTTATTTTAGACATGAAAGGCAAAATAAGAGTTTGTTGTCGGCTAAGACCTCTTAATGAAAAAGAGATTACTGAGAAAGAAAGAGATGCTCTTACTACTCTAGATGAGTTTACTGTTGAACATCAATGGAAAGATAAACCAAAACAGCACAGATATGATCGCATGTTTGTTGGTGGAGCCATCCAAGAAGATGTATTTAAGGATACAAGGGCAAGTCTTAGTATTACAACTTAAAGATCACAGTTGTTTCTTGCTTTAGATAATATATATATATATTGAAATAGACTTAACATCTTCTTGCACCCATTACTAATGTCTTTCTTTTGGTCATTTACAATGCAGTATTTGGTGCAATCTTATTGCATTAGAACTTTTCATTTGTTGCCACGAAATAACTGTGCAAATAGATTATTATAAAGAAGTCATTTTTATGCATAATCATAAGAAACATACATAGCAAAAGAAATGAGGAAGAACAAAGCAAAGCACTGATCACTTTCAGCAGCCACCAAAAGGAGATAAGGAGTGCAAAACAGATTCCAAGACCTTGGCAAAGTAACAAAAGTAAAAAACACCAATAGACCAAGAATATAAAGTAATTAATTAATAGACTCCAAATGATCGAAATTCGAAAGGGCAAACACTTGTAGCCATTAAAATATAACTTTATACGGAAAATAGAATACACTAAGAAGAACTCTCTTGGTAAAGTCTCTAACACCACCCATTCATCACTTTTTCGATAACCGCCCCCGCCGAAGACCTCTCCTTGCGTTCGTATCAACTCACTCGGTACTCTTATCCTCCTCGTCCTCCTTCATATACTTCTTCTTCTACCAAATCACTGCCTTGCCACTCAAGATCTTGTCTTTTTTTTTTTTTTTTTGAGTTTTTCAGTTATTCCATTTAAATCATTAATATATGTAGATATGCCAAAGTCAAAAATGATTAAGAATCCACTAAAACCAGTTGATGGGAGCTCTTCACAACCAGAAACTCAGGCTCCATACAACCTACACAGTTAAAGGCTCAATCTTCTAGCACATGTAAGAGTGTATCCAGACGCTATTGGCCTGTGGATGCCATAGGTATGTATAAATGTATATTGATATAGTCTTTTTTATTCTTTAATTGTTCACATTTTCTTGATAATCAACTTCGTAAATATTTACTACAGATGAGCAATGTGTTGTTAGCAATCTCAATTTAAAGGTTAAGGAAATTGACAAGTTGCCTGATAAAGTACGTATAGTGGTGAATTTTGATGAGTACTTCTCACCAATTGAAGATGCAGCTAGTCTCCATGCAGGAGTACGCAGTCAATTGGCAACCGAGTCTCTTTTATTTCCCATTGGCTATGAGAAATGGTCGAAAATACCTAACAGTTTCTTTGAAACTCAGTGGAAGGTGCTAAAGGTAGAATTATTATTTTTTTCTTTGAGTTTGCAAATGTAAAAAAAACATAATAAGCTAACTTTATTCTTTTTTTTTTAAGTCTGAATCTTGTTCAAAGGTTAGTGAGCACCTTGCAATAAGATTTGTCAACCAATCGGTTGGTAAAAAGTGGTGACAGTTTAGACGTAAGTTATGGGAAGAGTATTACGATCCAACGTTGAGTGAATATGATATCATTAATAATGTTCCACAAGTTGTTGATGGAGATCAACGAACATCATATGTAGAGTATCGGTTGAGACCTGATAAAATTATACAACTTCATCTATATTGAAAAATTTATTGTTTATAGCTTACTATTACATTATTAAAATTTATGTACTCTCACTTGTAGGTATGTATAAATGTATATTGATAGTCTTTTTTTTGTTTTTTGCTTGTTTACATGTTCTTGATTTTTAACTTGGTAAATATTTACTACAGATGAGTAATGTGTTGTTAGCAATCTCAATTTAAAGGTTAAGGATATTGACAAGTTGCCTGATAAAGTACTTATAGTAGTGAATTTTGATGAGTACTTCTCACCAATTGTAGATGCAGCTAGTCTCCTTGCAGGAGTACGCGGTCAATTGGCAACCAAGTCCCTTTTGTTAATTTGATTTCGTTAAATTCATGTAATTTACATTTGATTATTTTACACAGGTAAATGATTATATTATTTTCATTTGCTTTTTTTGGGTGTAATGTTGAGTAACTTAACCACAACAAATGATAGGAGTTTTAATTGCAAGAGTTTGTGTTTGTTGTCTTATGTAGACATCTTTTGTACCAATTATGCAGGCATATATGTTGAAATTATATCAAGATACATCTGTGGATCTTCTGTTACCTAAGAATGCAAAGCGTTTAAAATTGGATATCAAGAAGTATTCAAAGGTGATTATTCTATGTTGGTGTTGTAAATTCCCATTTCCATATATTTTGTTTCTTAAATGCAAAGTATTTAGGATGCGATATCTATAAAGATTTAAAGTGTTTCCAAAATCGTGGACATAAAGGATTTGTTATTTTCATGGATTGCTCTCCAAATTGTAATTGCCTTTTTTTATTTGTTGGGGGATGGTAACCGTGGAAAATGTAACAACTGTGTCAATTTCTACATTGGAAGAATTGAATAGCATAATACAGAGAGGGTTTGAAAGGCGACATATCGCAGGGACACAAATGAATGAAGAAAGTTCAATATCTCATCTTATACTATCAATTGTAGTTAAAACTACCCACCTTCAAAGTCAATCAACTTCTAGGGAAAATGTATTATTTATGTATTATTTTGTCTTTTTCCCTTTGAATAACAATATAATTATATGTCAGTGTACAATATTCCTTTATGTAACAATGTGAAACATGAGTATTTTATTTCCTCGAGGTATTGTGGATGTTTACTTATTTATGCTGGATTTAACATACAACTAAGTTTTGTGGATCTTGCTGGTTTAGAAAGAGTAAAAAAGTCAGGCGCCGAAGGTAGTCAACTTAAAGAAGCTCAAAGTATCAACAAATCATTATCATCATTAGGAGATGTTATTAGTGCTTTGTCTTCTGGTGGTCAACACATACCTTATAGGACTCACAAGTTAACCATGTTGATGAGTGATTCACTTGGGGGTAATGCCAAAACTCTTATGTTTGTGAATGTATCTCCAGCAGAATCAAGTTTGGATGAGTCGCATAACTCTCTTATGTATGTTATTTGATCTTTGTTTTCCATTTTTTTAACTCTAAAAAGTTTGACTATCAAATATTTTTAATAGTTTGATTTTTCTAATATTCTCTCATGTTCTAACACTATTGCTTTATATGTTCTGCTAATATAGGTATGCATCACAAGTGAGATCAATTGTGGAAAAAATATTTCTTCAAAAGAGATAGCTCGACCGAAGAAATTGGTTGCATATATTGGAAGGAGCAAGCTGGTAGAAGAGGGGAGGATGAAGATTTAGAAGAAATTCAGGATGAAAGACCAACAAAGAGAAGTAACTCTAGGCAAGTAGGAGCTCACATATAGCCTCCAAAGATCCTAATGAAACAGAAATGTACGTAGGCATGGACCATGGTCACTGAAAATCAAAGGGCAACAAGGTAAAATGATGCTTTTGAAGTGCACTGTTCATTTTCTTCACATGAAAGAGGGAAAAAAAATTTTTGTGGGTCCCACACCAATTTATTTCTCTTTTGAACCAAACAAGAGAAAACTCACCATTCTCTTCAATTTCTCTCTTCTCAATTTCTCTTCAACTCCATGTATTTCCCTTAATCTTATTTGATGATGACAATGTTGAATCTCAACTTTCTGATGTTTCAGATATGTTGGGGTTTTGATTTTGTATTTGGCACTTTTGATCAACATGAATAACTTGCTAATGAATGATGTTCATGTGTTGTACTTAGATATAATGTTATTTGATTGTAGGAATAGGAGGTATGCTCGGGAATTTAATCATTGAACAATTCAAGTGAAGGATAGTTTACCAAATCCTGTTTGACCCAATTTGACAGCTCAGCATTGTTTCTTCTTTCGTCTACCCACTGGACATTTTTATAGGGATGAATGACTTATGCAATAATAAATTTATTATAGGTATGTATAAATGTATATTGATAGAGTCTTTTTTGTTTTTTGCTTGTTTACATGTTTTTGATATTTAACTTGGTAAATATTTACTACAGATAAGCAAGGTGTTGTTAGCAATCTCAATTTAAAGGTTGAGCATATTGACAAGTTGCTTGATAAAGTATGTATAGTGGTGAATTTTGATGAGTATTTCTCACCAATTGGAGATGCAGCTAGTCTCCTTGCAGGAGTACGCGATCAATTGGCAACCAAGTCTCTTTTCTTTCCCATTGGCTATGAGAAATGGTCGAAAATACCTGATAGTTTCTTTGAAACTCAGTGGAATGTGCTAAAAGTAGAATTATTATTTTTTTCTTTGAGTTTGCATGTGTAAAAAAACATAATAAGCTAACTTTATTCTTTCTTTTTTTTAGGTCTGAATCTTGTTTCAAGTTTAGTGAACACCTTACAATGAGATTTGTCAACCAATCCATTGGTAAAAAGTGGGGACAGTTTAGACGTAAGTTATGGGAAGAGTATTACGATCCAACGTTGAGTGAATATGATATCATTAATAATGTTCCACAAGTTGTTGATGGAGATCAACGAACATCATATGTAAAGTATCGGTTGAGACCTGATAAAATTGTACAACTTCATCTATATTGAAAAATTTTATTGTTTATAGCTTACTATTACATTATTAAAATTTATGTACTCTCACATGTAGGAGCTTTGCAAGAGAAATAAAGAGATCAGAAAGAAACAAACCATTCCTCATTGTTGTGGTGCAAAGGCTTTGTCAAGGAGACGGGATGATTTGGTACTTCCATACTTTATCCCCATTGGCTCCATGTTTTACATAAAGTACACTCTTAATTAATTGTTGTGTTTTTTTTTTCCTATGCTGAAAATGTTTTAGAAGAAAGAGACGGGAAAGACTATCGGTCAATCCTCGTCTTGGCAGTCAGCTCACAAGAGAAATGATGGAAGATATGTAAATGAGGAGGCTGAGGAGATAAGGGTAAATAAACTGATTGCCTTCTACTGCGTACATTTCCAATCTTTTTTTTCATTATTGTGGAATTGAAATTGAAGAAAATAATATTTTTCTTATCATTTTTAAAATCATCGATATATATAGATATGCCAAAGTCAAAGAGGATTAACAATCAACTTAAATCAGTTGCTGGGAGCTCTTCACAGTCAGAAACCCAGGCTCCATCACAACTTACATAGTTGGAGGCTCAATCTTCTAGCACATGTAAAAGTGTATCCAGTCGCTATTGGTCTGTGGATGCTATAGGTATGTATAAATGTATATTGATAGAGTCTTTTTTTGTTTTTTGCTTGTTTACATGTCTTGATTTTTAACTTGGTAAATATTTACTACAAATGAGCAATGTGTTGTTAGCAATCTCAATTTAAAAGTTAAGGATATTGACAAGTTGCCTGATAAAGTACGTATAGTAGTGAATTTTGATGAGTACTTCTCACCAATTGTAGATGCAGCTAGTCTCCTTGCAGGAGTATGCGGTCAATTGGCAACAAAGTCCCTTTTGTTAATTTGATTTCGTTAAATTCATGTAATTTACATTTGATTATTTTACACAGGTAAATGATTATATTATTTTCATTTGCTTTTTTTGGGTGTAACGTTGAGTAACTTAACCACAACAAATGATAGGAGTTTTAATTGCAAGAGTTTGTGTTTGTTGTCTTATGTAGACATCTTTTGTACCAATTATGCAGGCATATATGTTGGAATTATATCAAGATACATCTGTGGATCTTCTGTTACCTAAGAATGCAAAGCGTTTAAAATTGGATATCAAGAAGTATTCAAAGGTGATTATTCTATGTTGGTGTTGTAAATTCCCATTTCCATATATTTTGTTTCTTAAATGCAAAGTATTTAGGATGCGATATCTATAAAGATTTAAAGTGTTTCCAAAATCGTGGACATAAAGGATTTGTTATTTTCATGGATTGCTCTCCAAATTGTAATTGCCTTTTTTTATTTGTTGGGGGATGGTAACCGTGGAAAATGTAACAACTGTGTCAATTTCTACATTGGAAGAATTGAATAGCATAATACAGAGAGGGTTTGAAAGGCGACATATCGCAGGGACACAAATGAATGAAGAAAGTTCAATATCTCATCTTATACTATCAATTGTAGTTAAAACTACCCACCTTCAAAGTCAATCAACTTCTAGGGGAAAGGTATTATTTATGTATTATTTTGTCTTTTTCCCTTTGAATAACAATATAATTATATGTCAGTGTACAATATTCCTTTATGTAACAATGTGAAACATGAGTATTTTATTTCCTCGAGGTATTGTGGATGTTTACTTATTTATGCTGGATTTAACATACAACTAAGTTTTGTGGATCTTGCTGGTTTAGAAAGAGTAAAAAAGTCAGGCGCCGAAGGTAGTCAACTTAAAGAAGCTCAAAGTATCAACAAATCATTATCATCATTAGGAGATGTTATTAGTGCTTTGTCTTCTGGTGGTCAACACATACCTTATAGGACTCACAAGTTAACCATGTTGATGAGTGATTCACTTGGGGGTAATGCCAAAACTCTTATGTTTGTGAATGTATCTCCAGCAGAATCAAGTTTGGATGAGTCGCATAACTCTCTTATGTATGTTATTTGATCTTTGTTTTCCATTTTTTTAACTCTAAAAAGTTTGACTATCAAATATTTTTAATAGTTTGATTTTTCTAATATTCTCTCATGTTCTAACACTATTGCTTTATATGTTCTGCTAATATAGGTATGCATCACAAGTGAGATCAATTGTGGAAAAAATGTTTCTTCAAAAGAGATAGCTCGACCGAAGAAATTGATTGCATATATTGGAAGGAGCAAGCTGGTAGAAGAGGGGAGGATGAAGATTTAGAAGAAATTCAGGATGAAAGACCAACAAAGAGAAGTAACTCTAGGCAAGTAGGAGCTCACATATAGCCTCAAAGATCCTAATGAAACAGAAATGTACGTAGGCATGGACCATGGTCACTGAAAATCAAAGGGCAACAAGGTAAAATGATGCTTTTGAAGTGCACTGTTCATTTTCTTCACATGAAAGAGGGAAAAAAAATTTTGTGGGTCCCACACCAATTTATTTCTCTTTTGAACCAAACAAGAGAAAACTCACCATTCTCTTCAATTTCTCTCTTCTCAATTTCTCTTCAACTCCATGTATTTCCCTTAATCTTATTTGATGATGACAATGTTGAATCTCAACTTTCTGATGTTTCAGATATGTTGGGGTTTTGATTTTGTATTTGGCACTTTTGATCAACATGAATAACTTGCTAATGAATGATGTTCATGTGTTGTACTTAGATATAATGTTATTTGATTGTAGGAATAGGAGGTATGCTCGGGAATTTAATCATTGAACAATTCAAGTGAAGGATAGTTTACCAAATCCTGTTTGACCCAATTTGACAGCTCAGCATTGTTTCTTCTTTCGTCTACCCACTGGACATTTTTATAGGGATGAATGACTTATGCAATAATAAATTTATTATAGGTATGTATAAATATATATTGATAGAGTCTTTTTTGTTTTTTGCTTGTTTACATGTTTTTGATATTTAACTTGGTAAATATTTACTACAGATAAGCAAGGTGTTGTTAGCAATCTCAATTTAAAGGTTGAGCATATTGACAAGTTGCTTGATAAAGTACGTATAGTGGTGAATTTTGATGAGTATTTCTCACCAATTGGAGATGCAGCTAGTCTCCTTGCAGGAGTACGCGATCAATTGGCAACCAAGTCTCTTTTCTTTCCCATTGGCTATGAGAAATGGTCGAAAATACCTGATAGTTTCTTTGAAACTCAGTGGAATGTGCTAAAAGTAGAATTATTATTTTTTTCTTTGAGTTTGCATGTGTAAAAAAACATAATAAGCTAACTTTATTCTTTCTTTTTTTTAGGTCTGAATCTTGTTTCAAGTTTAGTGAACACCTTACAATGAGATTTGTCAACCAATCCATTGGTAAAAAGTGGGGACAGTTTAGACGTAAGTTATGGGAAGAGTATTACGATCCAACGTTGAGTGAATATGATATCATTAATAATGTTCCACAAGTTGTTGATGGAGATCAACGAACATCATATGTAAAGTATCGGTTGAGACCTGATAAAATTGTACAACTTCATCTATATTGAAAAATTTATTGTTTATAGCTTACTATTACATTATTAAAATTTATGTACTCTCACATGTAGGAGCTTTGCAAGAGAAATAAAGAGATCAGAAAGAAACAAACCATTCCTCATTGTTGTGGTGCAAAGGCTTTGTCAAGGAGACGGGATGATTTGGTACTTCCATACTTTATCCCCATTGGCTCCATGTTTTACATAAAGTACACTCTTAATTAATTGTTGTGTTTTTTTTTCCTATGCTGAAAATGTTTTTAGAAGAAAGAGACGGGAAAGACTATCGGTCAATCCTCGTCTTGGCAGTCAGCTCACAAGAGAAATGATGGAAGATATGTAAATGAGGAGGCTGAGGAGATAAGGGTAAATAAACTGATTGCCTTCTACTGCGTACATTTCCAATCTTTTTTTTCATTATTGTGGAATTGAAATTGAAGAAAATAATATTTTTCTTATCATTTTTAAAATCATCGATATATATAGATATGCCAAAGTCAAAGAGGATTAACAATCAACTTAAATCAGTTGCTGGGAGCTCTTCACAGTCAGAAACCCAGGCTCCATCACAACTTACATAGTTGGAGGCTCAATCTTCTAGCACATGTAAAAGTGTATCCAGTCGCTATTGGTCTGTGGATGCTATAGGTATGTATAAATGTATATTGATAGAGTCTTTTTTTGTTTTTTGCTTGTTTACATGTCTTGATTTTTAACTTGGTAAATATTTACTACAAATGAGCAATGTGTTGTTAGCAATCTCAATTTAAAAGTTAAGGATATTGACAAGTTGCCTGATAAAGTACGTATAGTAGTGAATTTTGATGAGTACTTCTCACCAATTGTAGATGCAGCTAGTCTCCTTGCAGGAGTATGCGGTCAATTGGCAACAAAGTCCCCTTTGTTAATTTGATTTCGTTAAATTCATGTAATTTACATTTGATTATTTTACACAGGTAAATGATTATATTATTTTCATTTGCTTTTTTTGGGTGTAACGTTGAGTAACTTAACCACAACAAATTATAGGAGTTTTAATTGCAAGAGTTTGTGTTTGTTGTCTTATGTAGACATCTTTTGTACCAATTATGCAGGCATATATGTTGGAATTATATCAAGATACATCTGTGGATCTTCTGTTACCTAAGAATGCAAAGCGTTTAAAATTGGATATCAAGAAGTATTCAAAGGTGATTATTCTATGTTGGTGTTGTAAATTCCCATTTCCATATATTTTGTTTCTTAAATGCAAAGTATTTAGGATGCGATATCTATAAAGATTTAAAGTGTTTCCAAAATCGTGGACATAAAGGATTTGTTATTTTCATGGATTGCTCTCCAAATTGTAATTGCCTTTTTTTATTTGTTGGGGGATGGTAACCGTGGAAAATGTAACAACTGTGTCAATTTCTACATTGGAAGAATTGAATAGCATAATACAGAGAGGGTTTGAAAGGCGACATATCGCAGGGACACAAATGAATGAAGAAAGTTCAATATCTCATCTTATACTATCAATTGTAGTTAAAACTACCCACCTTCAAAGTCAATCAACTTCTAGGGGAAATGTATTATTTATGTATTATTTTGTCTTTTTCCCTTTGAATAACAATATAATTATATGTCAGTGTACAATATTCCTTTATGTAACAATGTGAAACATGAGTATTTTATTTCCTCGAGGTATTGTGGATGTTTACTTATTTATGCTGGATTTAACATACAACTAAGTTTTGTGGATCTTGCTGGTTTAGAAAGAGTAAAAAAGTCAGGCGCCGAAGGTAGTCAACTTAAAGAAGCTCAAAGTATCAACAAATCATTATCATCATTAGGAGATGTTATTAGTGCTTTGTCTTCTGGTGGTCAACACATACCTTATAGGACTCACAAGTTAACCATGTTGATGAGTGATTCACTTGGGGGTAATGCCAAAACTCTTATGTTTGTGAATGTATCTCCAGCAGAATCAAGTTTGGATGAGTCGCATAACTCTCTTATGTATGTTATTTGATCTTTGTTTTCCATTTTTTTAACTCTAAAAAGTTTGACTATCAAATATTTTTAATAGTTTGATTTTTCTAATATTCTCTCATGTTCTAACACTATTGCTTTATATGTTCTGCTAATATAGGTATGCATCACAAGTGAGATCAATTGTGGAAAAAATGTTTCTTCAAAAGAGATAGCTCGACCGAAGAAATTGATTGCATATATTGGAAGGAGCAAGCTGGTAGAAGAAGGGGAGGATGAAGATTTAGAAGAAATTCAGGATGAAAGACCAACAAAGAGAAGTAACTCTAGGCAAGTAGGAGCTCACATATAGCCTCAAAGATCCTAATGAAACAGAAATGTACGTAGGCATGGACCATGGTCACTGAAAATCAAAGGGCAACAAGGTAAAATGATGCTTTTGAAGTGCACTGTTCATTTTCTTCACATGAAAGAGGGAAAAAAAAATTTTGTGGGTCCCACACCAATTTATTTCTCTTTTGAACCAAACAAGAGAAAACTCACCATTCTCTTCAATTTCTCTCTTCTCAATTTCTCTTCAACTCCATGTATTTCCCTTAATCTTATTTGATGATGACAATGTTGAATCTCAACTTTCTGATGTTTCAGATATGTTGGGGTTTTGATTTTGTATTTGGCACTTTTGATCAACATGAATAACTTGCTAATGAATGATGTTCATGTGTTGTACTTAGATATAATGTTATTTGATTGTAGGAATAGGAGGTATGCTCGGGAATTTAATCATTGAACAATTCAAGTGAAGGATAGTTTACCAAATCCTGTTTGACCCAATTTGACAGCTCAGCATTGTTTCTTCTTTCGTCTACCCACTGGACATTTTTATAGGGATGAATGACTTATGCAATAATAAATTTATTATAGGTATGTATAAATGTATATTGATAGAGTCCTTTTTTGTTTTTTGCTTGTTTACATGTTTTTGATATTTAACTTGGTAAATATTTACTACAGATAAGCAAGGTGTTGTTAGCAATCTCAATTTAAAGGTTGAGCATATTGACAAGTTGCTTGATAAAGTACGTATAGTGGTGAATTTTGATGAGTATTTCTCACCAATTGGAGATGCAGCTAGTCTCCTTGCAGGAGTACGCGATCAATTGGCAACCAAGTCTCTTTTCTTTCCCATTGGCTATGAGAAATGGTCGAAAATACCTGATAGTTTCTTTGAAACTCAGTGGAATGTGCTAAAAGTAGAATTATTATTTTTTTCTTTGAGTTTGCATGTGTAAAAAAACATAATAAGCTAACTTTATTCTTTCTTTTTTTTAGGTCTGAATCTTGTTTCAAGTTTAGTGAGCACCTTACAATGAGATTTGTCAACCAATCCATTGGTAAAAAGTGGGGACAGTTTAGACGTAAGTTATGGGAAGAGTATTACGATCCAACGTTGAGTGAATATGATATCATTAATAATGTTCCACAAGTTGTTGATGGAGATCAACGAACATCATATGTAAAGTATCGGTTGAGACTGATAAAATTGTACAACTTCATCTATATTGAAAAATTTATTGTTTATAGCTTACTATTACATTATTAAAATTTATGTACTCTCACATGTAGGAGCTTTGCAAGAGAAATAAAGAGATCAGAAAGAAACAAACCATTCCTCATTGTTGTGGTGCAAAGGCTTTGTCAAGGAGACGGGATGATTTGGTACTTCCATACTTTATCCCCATTGGCTCCATGTTTTACATAAAGTACACTCTTAATTAATTGTTGTGTTTTTTTTTCCTATGCTGAAAATGTTAGAAGAAAGAGACGGGAAAGACTATCGGTCAATCCTCGTCTTGGCAGTCAGCTCACAAGAGAAATGATGGAAGATATGTAAATGAGGAGGCTGAGGAGATAAGGGTAAATAAACTGATTGCCTTCTACTGCGTACATTTCCAATCTTTTTTTTCATTATTGTGGAATTGAAATTGAAGAAAATAATATTTTTCTTATCATTTTTAAAATCATCGATATATATAGATATGCCAAAGTCAAAGAGGATTAACAATCAACTTAAATCAGTTGCTGGGAGCTCTTCACAGTCAGAAACCCAGGCTCCATCACAACTTACATAGTTGGAGGCTCAATCTTCTAGCACATGTAAAAGTGTATCCAGTCGCTATTGGTCTGTGGATGCTATAGGTATGTATAAATGTATATTGATAGAGTCTTTTTTTGTTTTTTGCTTGTTTACATGTTCTTGATTTTTAACTTGGTAAATATTTACTACAAATGAGCAATGTGTTGTTAGCAATCTCAATTTAAAAGTTAAGGATATTGACAAGTTGCCTGATAAAGTACGTATAGTAGTGAATTTTGATGAGTACTTCTCACCAATTGTAGATGCAGCTAGTCTCCTTGCAGGAGTATGCGGTCAATTGGCAACAAAGTCCCCTTTGTTAATTTGATTTCGTTAAATTCATGTAATTTACATTTGATTATTTTACACAGGTAAATGATTATATTATTTTCATTTGCTTTTTTTGGGTGTAACGTTGAGTAACTTAACCACAACAAATTATAGGAGTTTTAATTGCAAGAGTTTGTGTTTGTTGTCTTATGTAGACATCTTTTGTACCAATTATGCAGGCATATATGTTGGAATTATATCAAGATACATCTGTGGATCTTCTGTTACCTAAGAATGCAAAGCGTTTAAAATTGGATATCAAGAAGTATTCAAAGGTGATTATTCTATGTTGGTGTTGTAAATTCCCATTTCCATATATTTTGTTTCTTAAATGCAAAGTATTTAGGATGCGATATCTATAAAGATTTAAAGTGTTTCCAAAATCGTGGACATAAAGGATTTGTTATTTTCATGGATTGCTCTCCAAATTGTAAATTGCCTTTTTTTATTTGTTGGGGGATGGTAACCGTGGAAAATGTAACAACTGTGTCAATGTTGATGAGTGATTCACTTGGGGGTAATGCCAAAACTCTTATGTTTGTGAATGTATCTCCAGCAGAATCAAGTTTGGATGAGTCGCATAACTCTCTTATGTATGTTATTTGATCTTTGTTTTCCATTTTTTTAACTCTAAAAAGTTTGACTATCAAATATTTTTAATAGTTTGATTTTTCTAATATTCTCTCATGTTCTAACACTATTGCTTTATATGTTCTGCTAATATAGGTATGCATCACAAGTGAGATCAATTGTGGAAAAAATGTTTCTTCAAAAGAGATAGCTCGACCGAAGAAATTGGTTGCATATATTGGAAGGAGCAAGCTGGTAGAAGAGGGGAGGATGAAGATTTAGAAGAAATTCAGGATGAAAGACCAACAAAGAGAAGTAACTCTAGGCAAGTAGGAGCTCACATATAGTCTCCAAGATCCTAATGAAACAGAAATGTACGTAGGCATGGACCATGGTCACTGAAAATCAAAGGGCAACAAGGTAAAATGATGCTTTTGAAGTGCACTGTTCATTTTCCTCACATGAAAGAGGGAAAAAAAAATTTTGTGGGTCCCACACCAATTTATTTCTCTTTTGAACCGAACAAGAGAAAACTCACCATTCTCTTCAATTTCTCTCTTCTCAATTTCTCTTCAACTCCATGTATTTCCCTTAATCTTATTTGATGATGACAATGCTGAATCTCAACTTTCTGATGTTTCAGATATTTTGGGGTTTTGATTTTGTATTTGGCACTTTTGGTCAACATGAATAACTTGCTAATGAATGATGTTCATGTGTTGTACTTAGATATAATGTTATTTGATTGTAGGAAGAGGAGGTCTGCTCAGGAATTTAATCATTGAACAATTCAAGTGAAGGATAGTTTACCAAATCCTGTTTGACCCAATTTGACAGATCAGCATTGTTTCTTCTTTCGTCTACCCACTGGACATTTTTATAGGGATGAATGACTTATGCAATAATAAATTTATTATAGGTATGTATAAATGTATATTGATAGAGTCTTTTTTGTTTTTTGCTTGTTTACATGTTTTTGATATTTAACTTGGTAAATATTTACTACAGATAAGCAAGGTGTTGTTAGCAATCTCAATTTAAAGGTTGAGCATATTGACAAGTTGCTTGATAAAGTACGTATAGTGGTGAATTTTGATGAGTATTTCTCACCAATTGGAGATGCAGCTAGTCTCCTTGCAGGAGTACGCGATCAATTGGCAACCAAGTCTCTTTTCTTACCCATTGGACATTTTTATTGGGATGAATGACTTATGCAGTAATAAATTTAGCATTTTGAGATAACGATACCAGACTTGTCAGTTACTTACAGCTTACAGTAACTAAAGGGTTTTATAAAGGATTTATTTCAAGTTTTTGACATTTTGGCATCGGATATGTCCTTTTACATTTGAAAAGTTTCTTATGATGCAGTTTGAAGGTTTTGGCAAGACAGGATGGCAAAATTTTATAGCATTGTGCAACTTTTTGGTTCTATGGTGAATTTGGTTGGAGAGAAATGCTCATAGTTGCACTGGTGTCCCCATTACATTTGTTAAAGGATAGAGTTACGTTTTTGGTGTTTCCTTGGTTTTCTGATATTGTTGCTTAGCTTTAAGAGGAGTTATGTTACTATTATGCAATGAGACTCGACAAATTTGATGCATCTTTGAGTCTCTGATTTGTTGTTCTCTATTTCTTTTTCTTTTTATGTTTAGGATGATATCTTATTGTCTCACCAGATCCAGATGTACTTTGCCTCTTATCTCTCAAATACTATTTTATTATTTTATATTTATAATAATAAAGATATTTCAGCACCATTGCAAGCATATCTAGGCATCATTTCTTTGGATACACCTTCTAATTCTTGGAGGAAAATGTCGAGAGCCATCACGTTCCTTTGTTTTCTTTTCCCCCTCTACTTCTACTTTTCTTTATGTTTTTGTGTGTAAATGTCTTTGTATTGACTGAGGAATTGTACACCCCAAAAAAAAAAAATATTAAAAGCCTTAGGCATTATGTGTTTAAACCTATTCTTTTGTTGTTATTTGCTTTTGTTTATTGATGTGGAGCTATATTTCAGGTGCTGCTGTGGAAAAGGATGTCAAGGGAGATACCATCCCTCTTGTGTGGATCCTCCTCTCAATTATTTCCCTCCAGGGTTTTAGCACTGTATTTGGTGTGTCAAGAAAAAGTTAGAGCTTGGCGTGCATTCTGTTTTTTTAGAGGTGGAATCCATCTTGGATTGTAGAGAAGTGGTTTTAAAAGATACTTTATTGTTTAAAGGATAGTAATTCCACCTTCAGGTGTTTTGAGTAGTATATCTTTACTAGTTAATTTCGTTAAAAAAATTTAAGTAGTTAACGTTTTGAAAAAGATGTGTTACTCACAAAAGGAATAAAATATGTTGTATCGCCCAACATACAACCATACTCATCTTAGTGAGCTTTATCTTGATATTATATAAATAATAAAACCTACCTCCCAGGCCTCTTGGATGAATACGCGTAACTTTACACTCAATATACATTTCATTATCTGTGTTGCTTATTCCATTGCTCGTAGTTACTTATGTAACTTAACACATTAATATTTGTAGTAATATATAATATAATATGTGTTTTAAGTTAACTCCCAATATCAATGAATAGAAATTAGGAATATTTAAGAAATCCTCGTCTACTCCAATTGTTGTTGTTCATCCTTCAACCATTCCAGAAATCAGCCCAATTAGAGCATGCTTTAATCCCATGACTCAGTCCAGCAGAAATCTTCAAGATGGTTGTGATTTACTTGCCCTGGTTCCACCTCTTGAAGCCTCTGCAGCTGCTTGACATTATTCAGTACTTCATAGCTTGCCTTCAAGAAAGTAGAGTAGTAGACTTGTTTTGTCTTGAGGGATTTTATTTTGGTTGGAAGATGGGTGACCTTAAAGACAATTATTACTATATTAGGGATAGCAGATTGCAAGGAAGAAATGTCTCACCCAGAGTAATACTTTATAGAATGTGAAAAAAAAAAAAGTACTTTTGAACAATTTGGAGTTAAAACAAAAATAAGCATGACAAGACTCTATACAGATTACCCACCCACAACGTCATCAAAACCTTGTGGGTTATGAACAGTATCCTTACCAACTTGACAAACCTTTATTGGCATTGTCATGTTAATTTTTTACATGTCAACACTCATTGTAATATATGTAAAGTGGTTGTAGAAATATAAAAGATATGTCCATTTTTAGAAAAACAAATGTATATATTATAGTAATCATAAAAAAGAAATATCATTCCCCTCCTGTAAAGAAAAAAGAAAGAAAGAAATATTCCACTAAATATATGCCAAAAGCAATAATCAGTTCTATAATGCAGTAGGTGCCTCGATTTGACGTGGCATTGTGACTCCTAAATTAATTGATGAATAGTAAGACTATGAAAAAGAAAGAAAGAACTTTCAAATTGAAAGGAATATTGCAACCAAAGATAGAATCAAGCTGCATTAATTTAGGAATTATTTATTTATAATAGAAAATGATTGGGTTATAAATAAATTGATTTAGAGTTTGGGTTATAATAAAAAAGTTGATTAGTGTAACAAAAAAAATAAAAAAATTTGATTAGTTAAAAAATATATATTAATGAATGTTTATCTAGATTTATCACTTTATATTTTGTAATAAAAACTAACTGTTGATGAATCGAGTGCAAAATCAAAGATCCGTACCTATTATTTATTTATTTTAATTAAAAAGCCTATATGGTTGTGTGCGTCATATATTAAAAAAAAACACTATAGTTGTAGCTTGTATACTATGCAGAATGAAAATAAAGCGAAAGCATCATGTTGAGACTAGGGTTCACAAATCACAATAAAAACTCATTATTGGTTGTAACAAAGATCATTATTCCAAGATTCTTAGTTAGCATACCTTTAATTACAATTTGACATATGAAAGATTGACAATTCATGTTAAAATTACAACAATTTTTAAAATTAATTTAATGTGTCAAACAATGGGTTAAGTGTCCAAGAAATGACTTGTTATATCCCAGTTAAGTAAGAGTTTCTCCATTCATTTATACCTTAACATGTGATATGGAGGGTCTGATTCAAGTTGATGTACAAGTGAAAGTAACATGTGATATGGGTAATCCTTTATAGCAAGTTTTCAGTTGTCACAAGCAATGCAGTGAAGGTCCATCTGATCATAGCTGAACAGCAACCAATCCAACCCTCTTGAGCTTTTCGATTTGTCGGCCAAGGTGGTCCTACCACCATGCCCCCAACCCTCTCCCTCTCTGTGTGACCGACAAAATAGTGCATATCCCAATCGGGTGAATTTGTCTACACATGTATATTGGTCAAGAAAAGAAGCTGTTGCAAGTTGTAATTGAGAAGAAAAAATCAGGGTATACAAGTCCCTACTATGCATATTTCTCATACCACATTAATTATTTGCTTCATCTGAATGCATATTTCTCATAGCACCTTAATTATTTGCATCATTTGAATGTTTACATATATTATTCTTGACTCTTTTTGTGGGGTTATTATATATTTCTACAAATTGTTCAGCGGTGTGTGTAGCTAGAGCTCAATAATGCCTCCTGTGTCTTGCGATTTTGTGGTTTGCTTCCGGGGAACATTGCCTTTAAGTTCATGTACTTCGACCCCCCTGAATTAAAAACTATATATTGTTATAATCGTGGGGCAAATGGTCCACAAGATCAAATGCTGGAATTTGGAAACAATCACCTTCAATTATACTATATGCAGCTCAAATTATTAGCCCAGCACAAAGTTCTTCAAACTGATCCTTGAAATTTGATTATCCAAATTCGCTCATTATCCCCACCGAATCTAGTTATTTGTAATTTTCCATATTTGGGATTGTGCCATTTTATTATAGTTGAACAAGTTTTATAACTTATTAGCCATATAGTGAGTATACATACATTGTTTTATCAAAGACAAAAACTCAAGGTTCATTTAAGCCAAAAATGTGACTATCTTAAGGAATCAATCAACAAATATGGAAAAAGAAGGTTGGAGCAGTAAAATCTAGCATGGTTGTAATGATTGATCCCAAGCAAATAAAACATCCAATTGTGTGTTTTCAATATAATATAATATAATGTGGCTGGTTGATATATATGTGGAATTGTGGACTCCTTTTCTTGATTGATCAACATATCAAGATTGCAAATTATTGTGCCATCACTACCAAGGGCTATTCTACGTGTCAATCAATCAATCGTGTGTGTGCCCCACTGATACTCAAATCAAGCTTTGGGGGTTCATTAATGGATATATGGTTCCTGAGTCCTGGCTCACTCTATTGATGAAGTTCACAGGTTCAAGCACACCGTTACTTTGATTCACTATATTAGAATGTGACCCACATTTCTTTCCTTATAACTAAAGTTTGTTTTAATATCATTTACTCATTGGCTCATGTAGGCCTTTACCAGCAGTTTATGCATGACTGAATGGTAAATGACACAATGAAAAGGGCAAAAAAAAAAAAAAGGAAGTGGGGGGTATACCAGCAATTGCTTTCAAAGCTCAGACACAAATACCTGTGGCCTTCAATGAAGATGGATGACTTACAGGTACAAGCCTAAGTTCTAGCTGGAATCAGAAAGCCATGAAACATTACAAAACATAAAAGAGGCTCATTTAAGACACAACCATCTACCCCTTCTGCTTCCCACCATCTTTTTTGAGCTTTCCAACCATGCTAACAGGTTTTCTGTAATAAAGAGAGGGTAAAAACAAAAAGAAGTTTGTAACGGGAAAAGGAATAATCCAAAAATCTAAATGCCCTATGCAAATTAAGTGTAATTGAATGTCACAATTAAAGACCTCCCATTTGTCTGTAATGATCTGTAAATAGTTATTGGTATGATTAATTCATCTAAATTCTAATCCCCTCCACAATTTCATCATTAATTCTCTTTGGGGGACCCACTGATTTTCTCATTTATATAAAACTGATTGCCATGCTCTTACATATGCATGCACCTTACTTTGAGCACTTTCCCTCAGTTTCTCACTCAAACCTTGCATTTATACACAACATAATCATTCTGCTTTCTGCTTACACTTCATGGCTTTATTTCTCTTTGCCATTTTATTCTTAATGGCTCCTTCAAGCAATGCCTACTGGCCACCTTCACCTGGCTACTGGCCAAGTTCCAAATTCAGGTCTATGAGCTTTTACAAAGGATTTAGAAACCTCTGGGGTCCTGAGCACCAAAGACTAGACCAAAGTGCATTAGCAATTTGGCTTGATAGAACTTCAGGTCTGAATCTGATTAGTCTCATTTCACTTTAAGAAACATTTTTGTGCTACATATCATTAAAATGTAATTCACTTCCACTGCTTTGTTTCTGGTTCACAGGAAGTGGCTTCAAATCAGTTCGTCCATTTAGATCCGGGTACTTTGGTGCTTCCATTAAGCTCCAACCTGGCTATACTGCAGGAGTTATAACAGCTTTCTATGTAAGATAAGGCCACAAGAATAAGTTGATTGGTTTTATGCTTACACATTGTTGTTTAGCTTATTGATTACTATTACTAACTATAATGATTTGGTTAATGGCAGCTTTCAAACAATGAAGCACATCCTGGCTTCCATGATGAAGTGGACATTGAGTTTCTTGGGACAACATTTGGAAAGCCTTATACTTTGCAGACCAATGTTTATATAAGAGGGAGTGGGGATGGCAAGATCATAGGCAGAGAGATGAAGTTCCATCTCTGGTTTGATCCTACCAAAGCTTTTCATCACTATGCTATACTGTGGAGTCCGAAGGAAATCATGTAAGTCACTGTACATCTTAACTGTAATTTCTGAATGGAGTGACTGTGTGTGAAATTTAATGCATAGACTTTTAGTACTAGTCCAAAGAAGTAGAGCAAACATGGTAGGCACTATTTCTCTTTCAGTTGAATTAGATATAGGAGAGATAAAAAGAATCAACAGTGAAAGATTGGATTCTGTGTAAGTGGCATTGATTTGATTGGTTGTTGTTCTTATCAATTGGTATCACAGTTTGTACACCACTGATTGATATTTTGGAAGGTGAAAGGAAAAGAATTTCGTTTTCTCTGAAATAAAGGAAGAAAGCAAATAGGGATTTGACATGTTCAATATATCATATAAAAGTATCACATGAATGACACAAAAAAAGATAAGCATAGAAGTTTGTAGCAAACAAAATCTGATACCACCCTACTAATGGAAAGTTAAAAGTAACATTAATTTATTGATGTACTTGTTCTTTTGATGGCCACTGAGATGATTGTAATTATAAAAATGAGTTCAACTATAAGTCTATAACATTAAATAATTGCAACCATTTTGTAAATCTTATAAATGATTAATTTTACCTGGTTTATATATTTGCTTTTACTGACATTGAAAAATGCCTCAGATTCCTTGTGGATGATGTGCCAATAAGGAGGTACCCGAGGAAGAGTGCTGCAACATTTCCACTGAGGCCAATGTGGCTTTATGGTTCAATATGGGATGCATCATCATGGGCAACTGAAGATGGAAAGTACAAAGCTGATTACAGATACCAACCTTTTATGGCAAGGTACACCAACTTCAAAGCTAGTGGTTGCACAGCCTATGCCCCTAGATGGTGCCATCCAGTCTCAGCCTCACCATATAGGTCTGGTGGGTTGACTACACAACAATACATGGCCATGAGATGGGTGCAAAGATACCACATGGTATATAACTATTGCCAAGACTCCAAAAGAGATCACAGGCTAACACCTGAGTGTTGGGGTTAAAACTATAGCTTATAAAGTGAATTTGGCAAAGTGGGGATGGTGCCTTTTGGTCCCAAAAACACTGTTCTCTTGTGATTTGTTTTGTTTTTTATCTTTCAGAAAGTTTCTTTTAATTTATGGGGGTGACTTGAGATGGGACCCCTTTCTTGGCAGCAACATTGATACGAGTGTGCGGGGTTGAGCGTCCAAGGCTCTCAAACACCCGAGAAATTTTGGAAAATTGTGTGGTTTTTCTTTTGCTTGGGGAGAGAGGGTAAATGTAATAGTATAGACCAAGAAAAAAAAATAGCAGAAAAGGAAAGACAGGAATAATATGAATGTCCAACGAAAAGATAATTGACCAATAATATGAAGTCATCGGTAAATGTGGCATCGTTGAGTTCTAATACTCCCTCCGGTCCTTATTATAAGAGACAAATGACTACTTTTATTTGGTCCAAAATATAAGAGACATGCATATATTTTGACAAATATTAAATGCTCATTTCCAATTATACCCTTATTTATAATAGGGTTTATATTT
The DNA here is from genome assembly GCA_035048595.1 of Echinosophora koreensis. Classification (NCBI taxonomy): domain Eukaryota; kingdom Viridiplantae; phylum Streptophyta; class Magnoliopsida; order Fabales; family Fabaceae; genus Echinosophora; species Echinosophora koreensis. Next base: position 5,703,017 of record JAPCYP010000012.1, on the reverse strand, counting down.
ACGAGACAATGCAACTTTCAATACAAGTAGGTTTGTTCATTAATTATTGAAGAGTTAAATTTGTAAATTTATATGAATATTAATTACAAATAGCTTATTTCAATGCATTTCCTTGGTCTGTGTTTTAGGGTTTTGCCTCTTATATATAGGACCAGAGGGAGTATTATGAGCGCACACTCTTCGTATTTTAATGTTATGTTATTGTCATTTTAATGATGAAAACGAGAACTTCTGTGTGCGTGTGCCAAATGTGTTTCTGGTCCAAGACTTATGCCATGAAACTCTGTTATTATCAGCGGGAGATGTTTGTTTCACATTAAAGAGCTGCCCAAGTGAAATGGAAGGTGAGATGTGGCGAAGTGTTTTAGCATGAAAAATGATACTCACCAAAATATAACGCCATGTACATACTTTGCTTGTTTAGAAGTAAAGAAGTCACTATTGATATTAATATTAATATTATTGTACTCTTATAATTAACAGTATTCACGAATTGTATAAATAATATATTTGTGATTAATCAGAAAAGAAGTTAAAAGTCGATTGCATATTTGCCTGTAGTGACTAATTAAATTTAATTACTGCAATCAAAATGCCCCCGAAGCTAGACTTCTTCACCTTTTCAAAAAAAAAAAAAGGAAAAAGAAAAAGAAAGAAAAGAATAAATATTAAATTCAGAACCTTTTGGTAAACCGACTGTCAAATATATACATGTGTGCAAGCAATCCAGGCCATAAACAAAGGCATCAAGAATCACGAATGAGAGACAAACAAACATTAAAATAGTGCTTTAGTGGCATTCTATGAATTAGGTAAGCGTGACTTTTACTCCAAATAAAAGCCAATAACCAAAGTATGATTGCTTGTTGAAGATGATCGAATACTACAATAATGCACAGAGCGCAGGGCCATAATGCCCAGATCAAACAAATGGGTAGTTGGTGGAGAGCTTTTGAAGAACTAAATTAATAGAGTGATACCCTACCCCATCCCTCCTAAGTCCGAACACGAGAAACATGGCAATTTTGGAAAGAATCTCTTCTACCATGCAAGCCGATGGTTAAGTAGACACGAATAATTGGATAAGGACTAGAAAATCAATTTTTTTTTTTTTTTTTTGCCTCAGGTAGGTAAGGGAGTTATATCTACCGCTGGTCACTGAAAAACAACTAAATAAACATGGCTTTTTATTTGAATAAATAAACAAATCTTCGTCATTCATAATTTGAGGAAAATAAATATAATTTCGAGTTTTTTTACCAATGAAATTTGTCTTCTTACTAATGGAAACTCTTCACCTTTTTACAGATTTTCTTCTCAACAAGTTTATTTCATATTTTAAAAGAGGATATTGCTTTTCTTCCATTTTACATTTACTCAAGTTGCAAACACTCGTTGATTATCGAACAGTGTTTACAACTTGAGTAACTTTCATTTGAACAGAAGTTCAACTCTAGGAATTTGGTAATTTTCACGTATCCATACTTAACCTTGATAAAGAACTACGAAGTATATCCTACTAATGTGACGGCATATCAATTAACATTACAGCCCTAATACATAAAATAAAACACATCATAAAAAAAAAAAAAAAAAAAAAATCCCTTCAATAAATAAATATAGCAATTGAAAGGTGTAACGCATAATTACAACCAAAAATAGCAATTGCAAAATGTAGAAATACCTTCCTCACGAATGTTTGGCGCAGAAAAGTTGCAGTGTGTTCTCACTTAAACAACCAAGTATTCCATGGCTAGGTGAGTACTTAACATCACGGACCTGAGCTGGCAATTTGAATTGCTGCAGAACTCTAAAAGATGGCAACTCATGCAAGACCAGTTCACATGTAACTTCATCTCCAGAAGCAAACAATCTTCTCTGATTATCTAAGTCTATAATTACACATTTTGGTAGTCGAATTTTACTTACATTGGCATATGAGGAACTGATCTTTTGGAAATGGTGACTGTCCTCTCTCTTGAACAAGACATGAGAGCCCTGTACTCCTTGTTGTCCGCTAACAAGAGGAGTGAGTGATTGTTGAGTAAGAGGCACATCCATGGACGTGTCAAATCTAGGACGGTATGAAACGACAATGTCATCACTGCTAGGGCAATAGGCAAGGGATATACAAACTCCTTGAGTGTCGGAATCAGGAACCATAAACGGCCTTCATATAAAAAAGAAAGGAAGGAAGTATTACAAGAGCTAATTAGAGAAATGAAAAATAAGGCATAACATCCACATGATTGCTTTCAAAATCATCACTTGCCATATGAAACCAAATTAAAAATGCAAAGGAAGATGGAAATAACCCATCATGAACTATCTCATATCAAGCTCTAAATAACTAGTAAATATCTCCATAAGTTTGGCTAGAGTTAAGAACTAATGTAATTTAATTTATAACAAGGAAATATGTAAATTCCAAAACGCAAAAGAAACATGACACTAACACAACAATCTATGAACACATTTTGGGAATATAGTACACAAAAACAGGATGCTACGCTGTCAAAAAATAAAAATAAAAAAAAAATAACAGGAAAAAAATGAATAAAAATGAGGGAAGGTACAAAGATGGACCTAACATTGGGAAAACTACAAAGTTTTTCCACTTTCAGCATAACTTGAAAAGAAATTATAACTATACTCACATGTGAGCCTCACTACAGAAGAAAAATGACAAATTGTCCATCAAAATTGAAGAATTACAATATTTTTAAGCCATAATTAATAATAAAAACAAAAAACAAACATAAAGCTAATCTCCATAGAATTTAAACAGCCTACCGTTCTTCAGAATCAATGTTCCACTGAGAAAGTCCAATGGCAGATGCAGATAGGATGGTCCTAACACCAGCCGAAAGACTGGAAGTTTGTGCAAGAGATTGTACAGTATGAACAGGGTTGCTAGTCAACCCGATTAAAGATTTCATTGGTCCTGCAGTTTGGCGCATATCAAACACCAAGACAGAACCATTCTGCAGGAAAGGCATATGAAGATTAGTATTTATACAGTATGAACAGGGTTGCTAGTAAACCCAATTAAAGATTTAATGGGTCCTGAAGTTTGGCGCATAACAAACATCAAGACAGAACATTCTGCAGGAAAGGTATATGATGATTAGTATTTGAATTTCCTACATCTAATAAATAGGAAACCAAAGAGCTGACCTGTAGTCCGGCATATATGTAATGTGAACTGTTGAGATCCCATGAACATGACCAAGCAGGACACTGGAATAGAATGCTAATAAGGTTAAAAAACCCAAAGAGGGACGAGTAAACAGATTACAAGGTTTAAGTATTAACTATTAACATTAGGACAACTGGGGAAAAAGACAGAAAAAACTATTATACAAATCTATTTCTATAAGTAGTTTGGAACTAAAGACTAAAGACGATAAGGTCCTGTTGCAGCATGCAACAATTGCTATTATTTGTTGCCTATGGTTGGAGAGGAATAATAGAATTTCCAGGATAGTCACATAAATATGGCATCCTTTATGGGATAAACTTTTTTGGGGTGCTCATCTAAACTTCAAAGGAGTGTCTTTGGAAAGCATGCAAAGAGATTGGCTAGCTCTACTTAGCTTCAGTGTTGTCTCTTTAGCCTCTTTTTTTTTTTTTTAATTAATTCACAGAGGATGTCTTATACTCTGCTTCTGTACTATTCTCTTCTCTAATAATAATAATAATAATAATAAATTAATAATAATAATAAGCAAATACATGTACGAGCAATACTATTTTAACAAACCACAAAGCATAGCGATTATAAATTATTAACAGCAGCTTTATTACTACTAATTTACTAAATCAAAATAATAGATCAAACTTCTACCTGTAGATCATAATTGACAACAGGATTGTTGCTCTCCAAGCTGTAACAATTAATATGAACTACATCAATTGCCAGGGTTTTCTATGTCAGAAAAAATCAATTAATACGTCATGCAACCATACCTAAGCACTGATAATTGCTTCCCTAATGAAGCGTAGAGGGCAAGGGTACCATCAGAAGGAGAAATATGTAGATCTCTAATACCATCTGTAGCGGAAGGCAGTAAAATATCTTCCATCTCAAATGGAGACATCAAGCTCAACTACAAAACCAGGTTAACATAAAGAGAAATCCATCACTGCATAAAGAGATACTAAAGCCCAAACAGACATACACAAATATTTCAAAGTTGAAAAATCTTACTTTAGTTAGCAAATGAGCTCCGCCTATCAACCTTGGCTTCTGTGCAATTAATACAATTTGCTTTGAAGCATCCATATCAAATACACGTGCACCATCCAGATGAAAGGCTTTCTAAAGGGGGTGAAACAACTAAGTAAATAAAATTCAAGTAATCAACAGAAATATACTAAACTGTATAATAGCATTTAATAAAATAAGTTTATTATATTCTGGAAATATGTTAAAATATAAATCCCATTCTGGGGATGGAGTACATGAAGTTGTGTAGTAGATAAGAAAAAGATAAAATGTCATACCTGAAATTCAAAATTGCAAAAAGACCGTTTTCCATAGGGGCTTGAGCCAAAATTGTGTTCTACAACATTTGAATAAAGGACAATGCACTCAAAACCACAAATTAAGTGGGGGGAGGGCAAAATAAATGACACAAGATTTTTATGAGGTGAAGATCCTTCATATGAATTCTGAAAGGTTCATTACCAGATTCAGATCTCTGTTGATAGTTCCCAATTCCACTTATCATTCCAGATTGCTTTCGCTGCATATCTAGTAGCAGCTGCTCCAAATAACTGTTTCTCTACAGGACCAAAGAAAATAAAATTATTTAAAACAACACATACAAACATCTAGAAGGATCAAAAAGATGAAAGGCTAATATGATTTGAAGCAAATATTATATAGATTCAAACTGCTTGAATTTTTTCACCAATGCCCCTCAAGCAAATACCTCAGTTTTCATCATCCGATTGTTAAAATCTAAGTTATTAAAGCAACATTGTTATAATTTACATAGTACTAAAAAACTTGAATGATGTTAAATTAATTTTTCCAAGAGACGTAAATAGCAACGGCAAGGTGCTATCCTACATGCTCTAACAAAGTAGGGATAGGGGAAAAGGGTGCTAAGATGTTGGAAAACATGACACAAAGTGAGGTGAGACATGACACAACTCTGTCATCTATCTATGCCATATAAAATAAACTATTATCAAGTACCGAAAGTGGCTCTAATGTTGAAAAGGGTTCTAACTTTGGGGGGGAAATATGGAAATACCTCTGTAAGCTTCTGAACATGAAGATGCAATGCAGCTTCACTCTTCTGCCATTCAGCTTCTTTCTTGCGCCAATCAGCACCCTGATAACATAATAGAAATATTTTCTCAACCAAGATTAGTTGAAATATAGTATCTAATATTCCAGCAGAATCCAAGCCCACACAAAGCCAGGAAGAAATGGTAGCATATAAGAGCTTTTAACATCTAGAATTTATAACCCTGACAAATAGCTAAGACAACTGGGAAAACTTATCTTTTATGGGGAAAAATTCAATGTACTAAGAAACAAGAAAGTCCCATCAGCAGCATTCTACCTTACTTTCAAGGGCTGCACATTTGTCCTCAAGTGACCGAATTCTCTGTGGAACAAAACAGAGCAAACAAGCAAATCAGTTTCTTAGTTTCATTTGGTATTTTAAATGAACATACAATTGATACAACCTTCTGCGATTCTTCATCGACAGCAACTAATCGGGAAGCATAGAGTTTCCTCACATCCTTTAAGGAACATTTCCTATTGCATTGAGGACACTAGAACAAGAAAAAAGAAACACAAAATATGAATATCAAATATTTCGTTTTTGGAATATTAATTTGGGAAAGTAGTTCACAACCATGTCATAATATCATTACCTTGCCAGAATTTCTCCGCTGTTGAAACCATTTTTTGATGCAAGACATACCATAAATGTGTCCACAAGGAAGACAGCTGAATTCATTCATCAAAAAATAAATAAATAAATAAATTACTATTGGTGTGTTTGGTTTTAAGGTTGGAAATATTAAAACTGATTTTGTCTCCTATCAAACATGATTTTAGTAAAAATATACAAAATAAATTTTGCCCAGAAATGATAAATAGTGTGTTAGATTGAAAATTTTACACTAAATTTTGCATCAAACTTGCTTTGAGACTAAAAATATACAAAGTAAAATCACTTCACTTAGAAACTAAATTTTAACTGAATCAAACAAAGTGAAGTTCATAATCACTTTTACCAAACACACACTACAATAAGTGACCGAAATTTCAGATCAAATTAATTTTAAAAAAAATAAAGAGGAAGAAAAAATGATGAAGGAACCAGATATGATGATCGCCGTTATTGGTCCAAGGGTCCATGCAAATAGGGCAAAATAGACCATCAATGTCGGTGCGGTTCCACTCATCATTCCCTTGGCTGCTCTCAATTGCCAGAGATGAAGACGATGCCTCTCCTCCTTCGGTTCTACGCCGTTTGTTTCGCTCCTCTTCGTCGCAATTCCGAGGAGCCCTAGCCGACGGTGAAACGGCAGCGACGAAGTCTTCGTCCTCCTCGTCGTCTTCGTCTTCGTCTTCCTCTTCGTCGTCGTCGTCGTCTTCGTCTTCAGATTCATCATCATCGGTGAGACCGAACGCTGCTGGGCCAACATTGGCAAGTTCGTTCTCGTCGTAGGCGTAAAATTCAAATGGAGTACCCATCACATTCACAGTCACCCACAACACACACAATGGCCCTAAACTAAAACCTAAACGCCAAAAATGTGCGACTGCGACGTAAACAAAAGATAGAGAGGCGCGCAGAGTCCCCGGTTTTTGTTTCCTTTGTTATTCAGTTGTGTTATTTAGACAACTGGGATGGGACAATTAAGGTACAACTCGTACTGTAGCATTACTGTAGTACTACAGTAATGTAGTTTTTTATTTTTTAATTTTGACTTTTTTTTTATAAAAAAATAAAAATTTATTTTTAAAAAAATTCATTAATCAGATAATGAACTGAATTAACCAGATATTTATACCGGATTAATCAGATATTTGCATATACTTAACCAAAATTTTATTTCTCAAAAAAAGCCATTAACCAGATAATGAACAGAATTTACCAGATATTTATACCCGATTAACCAGATATTTGCACATACTTAACCAAAAACTTTATTTCTCAAAAAAACCCATTAACCAGATAATGAACCGAATTCACCAGATATTTGTACCCGATTAACCAAATATTTGCACATACTTAACCATAAATTTTATTTCTAACAAAAACCCATTAACCAGATAATGAACCGAATTCACCAGATATTTGTACCCGATTAACCAGATATTTGCACATACTTAACCAAAAAATTTATTTCTCAAAAAAACCCATTAACCAGATAATGAACTGAATTCGCCATATATTTGTACCTGATTAACCGGATATTTGTACATACTTAACCATAAATTTTATTTCTCAAAAAAACTCATTAACCAGATAATGAACCGAATTCACCAGATATTTGTACCTGATTAACCAGATATTTGCACATACTTAACCAAAATTTTATTTCTCAACAAAACCCATTAACCAGATAATGAACCGAATTCACCAGATATTTGTACCTGATTAACCAGATATTTGCACATACTTAACCACAAATTTTATTTCTCAAAAAAACCCATTAACCAGATAATGAATCGAATTCACCAGATATTTGTATCTGATTACCTAAATATTTACACATACTTAACAAAAAAATATTAGTACTTAAAAAAAATGTTAGTAAAAAATTGCAAATTATTAATTTTTTTAATTTCAAAATTTAAATTAAAAAAAAAAGTGAACAGTGTAGCACTACAGTGCAGCACAGTAGCGCTACACTGTGCAACTATACGGGTTGTCCCGTATAGTTGTCAAAGGGAGATATCTAAAAAACATTTCTGTTTATTATTAAGCTACTAGTAAAGCCACGTTTTCACCCTCTTCTTCCCCCCCCCCCCCCCCCCCCCCCTCCCCTCCCCCCTCCCCTCCCTTCCCTTTTTTTTTTGGGTAAATGCACAAACGGGTCCTTGACAAAAAGAAACACGGTAATATTTTGAAACTAAAAAATAAAAAGATGCAAATTCGGTCCTTAAAAATATAAAATATAGGTCAAAACAATCTTTCTTAAAATACTTTTTAGAGACATTTTAATCTTTATCAGGAACTATTTTGACCTACATTTTATATTTTTTATTATCAAATTGGTATTTTTCATTTTTCAGAGATAAAAATATCACCGCATTTTTTTGTAAGGACCAATTTGAGCCTTTATTTTTATTTTTTTTCTTGAAAAATGAAAATCGGTATTTTTTTTTTACCAACTTACCAAACTAGTCTCTCTCAAAAAAAAAAAATTTAATCAATTAGATCCCACGATTACAAACATTGGATAAATTAGTCCCCCAATCACTTTTTGCTTGAGGAGTCAAGGACTCCCCTTGAAATGCTAAGGTGACCCGTTAAGTGTCTAGATGTATTGTTATCTTATTTACACGGTGGAATTTGGGGTTAAAGATGTGCAATGTTTTGGGTTCCAGTTTTGTAGCTAGAAATTAGTCTTCCCGACTTGACTCGGATTAATTGGAGTCCAATATGATTTCCAAAAGCGTCTCAAACAAAAAAACACACAAAAATCAAAATAATCGATAAAGCAAAAAAAAAACAAAACACGGTATTTACGAAGTCAGAAGGAGTAATAGATTGTTTGGAAAAAATTATAACCTAATGAAACAACTAATATTTTAGGAAAAAAATTTGTTTTGGATTTGATTTCGTATGTTTGACAAACCTGACTAAAATTTTCTAAAAAAAAATGTTCATGAGAAAAAAATGATTTCTAGAGAAGTTAGAAGTCTGGAGTTTATCTTAAAAAAAATGTTAGATTATTTTGAAATCAATAACATACTTTTCATTTCACCTCCGTAAAACTAAATATCAAATAAATATTATTGAATTATATAAATAATCTCATATCCCTTTTTGTAATTTATTAAATAAAATTATTTTTTACACAATTCAAAAAAAAATCTTAAAATTATTTTTCAATAAATACAACCAAGTATAAAACTATTCTATTATAACTATTAAAATAATCAGTTTTTTTCTTCACTTAATACAAATACAAGTAAAATATAGACAATAGATACGAAAAAGAATAATGTGAAAATATGGGTTTGGAGCGGCCCATCGGGTCCAGTAACTCCAGTCAGTTGGTTGGGGATCCCCAAATCATTCAAGAGGGAAATCGAGAGCGGAAGTAAAGGAAGGGAGGGATGGCTCGGAGTATATCGTACATCACAGGCTCCCAGCTTTTGTCTCTGAGGCGCCAGCCAAACATTGCCATCGTTGATGTCAGGTACTACTAACCATTAACCAACACACACCGTCGATTCATTGATTTTCAATTCATTGATTATTGATTGGGTTGTTCGTGAACACAACACTACACAAGGGACGATGAGAGGAGTTACGATGGGCACATAGTGGGGTCTCTTCATTACGCAAGCGACTCTTTCTCCGATAACATTTCAAATCTCATTCACCAAGTTAAAGGCAAAGACACCCTCGTCTTCCACTGCGCTCTAAGTCAGGTTCGCCTCTTTTCTTATTTTTCACTTCCAATACTATCCATATAAGTACTTGTTATCATCAACTGGACATAAATAAATAAATTGAGGAATATGGGCAACATTCATTTAATTTACTAATAAATCTTAGCTATCCGATTCTGATTTTGATTTTGATAAGTAATAATGTACTAACCACACAAATTACTAGCATTAGACTTCTAAAATTCAAGGCTGTTATTATACATTATACATATAAAACAATTAACCATTCACGTGCCTCGTCTATGTTAGGTCCCATCCCAATTAGGAAATTAGAAGAATTGTAATTGTAATAGTTAGTTAGTTAGTTGAAGGAGTTACTCAGCTTGCTGAATAAATAGGGAGAGAATTGCATCAAGGAGGGGAGTGAGGGGAGTTCGTGATCTGTGTGGAGAGTGTCACAGTGATTTGTGTTGACTGTTGAGAGTGTGACAGTGAGAGCGAACCTAGAGTAGTGGCTCGGTTGAAAGAGGAAACACTTGGGGAGATCCTTATCCTAGTTTTAGTTTCAATAATAATCTCTCTCTAAATAAAGTTGAATTTCAACACAAGGTAGCTTCCAAAGAGCTCTTGTGTGGGCTGTGTTATGAAACTATTCTAGCAACTTCAGCTTTTGGGAAAGTTGGTCCTTGAAGCTTTCAGCTGTTACACTTTATTGCATGTACCATAGGCCGGAAATTGTCCTTCTACGCAGAACTTTCTCACAAAAAAGAGTATGGACTGGAAAAAGAGCTCTCCATTATCGTAGGGCATTACTTTTTCTACCTACTTATCTGAGCACAATTCAAAAGTATATAAATTTCTTTTGTTAGCAACTCCTTCGTGAGAGGATCTGCTCTTCATTTAGTTGGTTTCGCAATTGTGATTTTGTTTGCAGAAATCAAAACTGAGGAGAGGGGGGGTGGGTTAAGTACATTATGAGACCAAGTTCTACCTTATACTCCCTAATTCTGTCAACTAACCAGATTCGAATGGTGTCATTGAGTGGAACCCAAGACATCCGGATTCCGGAACGTCACGAAGGGCATTAGTTCAAAATTGTATGTCTCCTGAGAATTATGTATTCCCACCCCTTTTGTTTTCTTTGTTATTTTCCATTTTTATAATACCGGAGCTTTAATCTTTATCATACATGCCTAATGGAGCATTAATATTTACATACTATTCATTCATTTGGCAAAGCATAGTGTAGTATACTACAGAGTCATTTTGTACATTTATATGGTGTAATTGGAATAACTCAAATGACCATATTAAACAATCAATTCACTCAGGAATTCAAATAACATGTGAAAAGTATAAAAATACCAGCATATTAATCAAGTTAAACAAGGTTAAAAGGTCATTAGTAGAGTGTAAGGCATCCAAACAAGATGCCTTATAACAGCTGATATATTAAGGAGAATAATCAGAATTTAGATGCTGTCCAAAGCAATAAAGGTCAGCCATGATTTCGGTATTTAAGTTGCAATGAAAAAGGTTATAAAAGCAACTAATGTGAGCCATGATTTGGAGATCATAAAAGAGTGTAACTTGGTCAATTCATGTACTGCACAATCATAAATTTTTGAACTGACTAAGCAAGTTAGATGCTGTCAGAGTCTTATTACATTTAGCATTGGTTAATGGTTACAATTGATACTCAGCTATTGTACTAATAATTCATGGCTTTTAAAATTCAGTTTTTCTCTTCTTCCAACAGCCAGCAGAGAGCAAAATTAATCATAAGTCATAGTCTACAAAAAATCAGCAAGTATAAAGCATACATTACTTGTTGGAGCCTTAGCTCTCGCTTCTGTTTGCAACACATGAAACCTTCATCATACCTATTAGTTCATCATAATGATTCTTCTGTTTAAAGAGGAAGTTCATGATTTTTAGTGGCTGCAAAACAGAATCGTCATGCTAGAGTCTCAATTTATGTGCAGTACATGAATTGGCTAATTTACACTCTTTTATGATCTCTAAATCATGGTTCATGTTAGTTGCTTTTATAATCTTTTGATAGCAGCTTAAATACTGAAATCTTGGCTGACCTGTATTGCTTTGGACAGCAATGGTAGTATGGTACTAGTCTTTTTGGATGGGGTATTGTAGTCCAATGGTACTATTTGCAGGAGGGGTTGCGCTACACTGTGTTAAGAGGAATCAGATATTAACTAGTATAGTTTAGACAAGCTTCTGGATTACTGTATAATCTTATGGAACCTTATGGGGAGAGAGAGCCAGTAGTTTGACAGGAATGGCTTGGAAAAGTTTGATAGGATGAGAACTCCTCTCTTAAGAAAGAGATGTAAGGAATCAATTTTGTTGAAAGTGCAACGTTAAATATTCTGTGCCTGATTTCTGTTTTTAGGATGATCTTGTTATTGTCTCACAGAATTTCAAATCTACATGATTGATTGATCAGCTTTGAATATGTATATGTTGGTATGTTGAGCCCCCCTCTCACTCGCAAGTGATTTTTCTGAATGTGCATAGCGATTTTTATGCTTGACTGAGTTGATATTCAACGTACACTACAACGCTTATTCTGCATTTGAGTTTGTTGTAGGATACACTGGGCATTTCACGCACATGGTGTTAACTTTTTATATATGGCTTTGTGGTTATATAGTAAAAAAATCAACTTGACATGCCTTGTCAGAAACAAGTTTCTCTGATTATGTAACTGTCAATATGAGAAAACTTTTTATAATGGGACCAGGAATCATGAATGTCTTTTTATATACTCTTGTTCTATGATACTCCATACTCGAATGCGTCTCTTCTCTCTAAGCTGAAAGTGGCATAAACTGTTTTGTAGGTTCGTGGCCCAACTTGTGCCAGGAAGCTTGTTAATTATCTTGAGGAGAGGAAGGAAGATGCTGGGATAAAGAACATTATGGTTTTAGAACGTGGCTTCAACGGGTGGGAAGCTTCTGGCAGACCTGTTTGTCGCTGCACTAATGTTCCTTGCAAGGAGGGTCATGAGAGTGCTTAATCAAAGACATCTTCGTGATTGGGATGGAAGCACCTTGTGTTTCATGTGATATGTGCACTCGTTTGTATGCAAAAAACATAAGTATGACCATTATGATTGGATCATTGTATAGATTACAGATATACTGAATGCCCTGTTTCTGATTTGTCCATCACTTCTTATGTTAGTCGAGGAGGGTGGTAGTGCTTAATCAAAGACACCTTCGTGATTGGGATGGAATACCGGAAGCATCTTGTGTTTCATGTGATATGTGCGCATTTTGTATGCAAAAACAAAAGTAAGAAAATTATGGTTGGATCATTATATAAATCATAGATAAACTGAATACCCTATTTCTGTTTTGTCCATCGCTTTGACGTATAAGAATGTTAAGGTTCAGAAAGTCCTAACAGTAGCACAGAACTTGATCAACACGATTGATAGACTGTGCTTTGACTAGTTTCTTGAGTCCTAGGGAAGGCGAGCATTTGGAGACTTGAGTTCTATGAAACTCAATTAAAATCTGTCTGTAACAAGCTTTGCTAAAATTAAACAAACATATCGATTAATCTCAAGGTTGTGGCGTCATGGTGTAACTATTTTAATCTTTGATGTGCAATCAAATTCTGATTGTGTTCCTTGAGATAAAAGGCAAAAAAATCCTTCCAGCTATGCGTAACTATTTTATTTTTGGCCTTAAAATACCTTTAGTTGCTCTTTATATCAGTGCCCTTTCATTTTAGTTAATGCTGGTTGTGTTCCCCTCGCTTTCTATTGACTATCGCTAAGTACACACTGACCCCCAAGCGAACTAGTAAACAAGTTGTAAAACAGATTCCAGGAGTCAATATTATCGTATCCATTTACGTTTCAAATCGTGGCCACAGATATATTAGTTGATGTAGGCATGTCAGAACAAGTTGTTCTCATTTCTCCTAGCAGTAGCAAGTTATGTTTTCAAAAATGGTAATTTAGTGAATTTACATTGCTCATGTACATTCCTAGTCTAAAAGGATGTATTAAATAGTAAAAATTCTCGTGTGTAATCTGAATCTTCTAATTTTTGAGGAATTTAACAATTTATATAATTGAATAACAAGATAATAAAATACGGATGATACAACAACAAGGCCTATTAGCTCAGTTGGTTAGAGCGTCGTGCTAATAACGCGAAGGTCGCAGGTTCGAGACCTGCATGGGCCATTCAATTGTTTGTTTTTGTTGTGCCGTTCTGCTCTCATCTCATCTAGGGTTCTTGATTTCTTCCTCCTTCCATCAATTCTAACCTAGATAGAGATAATTCATTATACGACATGCTAATAACGCGTTTCATCTCTCCCCTATACTCTGATTTTCTGGTTTTGCTTTTGAATGACATTTAGGTTTGCTTGGGTTGCTTATTGCCCCTTTCCTCGTTGCCATTGTCAACACAGAGCACATATTCTCTTCTAATATGTTACGGTAAGTGCATCCGTTCCATTATTTATAGCTTTTACAATCAAACCTTAGTTTGCTTCATGAGGAAATATGAGCATGATTATATAACTATAAGAGCTTTGGAATCGAGTTTTGATTTTACAATGATATTATAATTAATCAAATTACATCTCTGTTCATACTATTCAACGGTCAAAAACATAATTATGCTGTCACAAAATGTTCAATCTTCCATTTGTTGTGGAAAACAAAACTTTTCACCTTGTGCTGCTCTTCATGTGTGCTTGTTATCTGTTCCTTGGCTAATGCCAAATTTGTAAGGCAGATATTGGCTGCCAACACCTCTGATGTTAGTGAAGGAAGCTTTTGACTTTTGAGTGTGCAACCATGGGTGCCATTTAAACTCTGAGGCCACCTAAAACTCTTCCAGAAATGGTGAGCCAAGTTGCTGATGCGAATGAGCATAGCTTGAATTATTTCCCAAAAAAAAGTATACAATATCAGCACTTGGGATAATAATGCACTCTTTTTCTATGAAACAAATTACAACTACACAAAGATTTGGGTTTTATAGTATAGGATTTCAATTTTCATGTGCTGGCTTTGATTACTACCCAAACTTGAAGTAGGTAGTTTGTATTTTATTCTCTCCTGGTTTCGAAAAGATGGTGATCTGATCACCCATGGAGTAAAAAGCATGCTTCTAACCATCCAAGCACCAAACTTTTAGAATTCTTGTGAATCACAAGATCCCAAAAGGAAGTAGCTCAAGGGTTACCAGCGAAAGGATCTCCTATGTAAGAGGCCACTGCAAAACTTGACAACCAGACATAGCACATTGGAAGGAAGAACATCATTATCCATGTTCTAACCAGCCAAGCCACTCTTAGCCAAGTTAATCTTCTAACCATTGTTATTTGAGATGACCTCAATGAACGTAAGAATAGGAAGAACATTCACAAGGATATCACCATCCCCATCTAGAAAGAGAATTGTATGATCAGCAAACTGAAGGTGGAGACCATGACCTCGTCTGAAGTCTGAACCGACTTTGATAGCCTTAAAGAGATTCCTGTCCACAGCCAACACAACCAATTTAGAACATCTGCCAGTAAGAGAAGTAAGAGGGGGGCGGAGGGGTAGTGGTTCCCTTGCTTAACACCCTGTTATCATATAAGCGAAGATTTAGACTCACCTGTCACAACCACAGAGAAAGTAGGAATTGTGTTACCTGATAGGTTGATAGGCTGATCCATTGTTCTTGGAGGATGATCATATAAAAACATTAATTCTCGGTGGGGAAAAAATAAGTTCCTCTCCATAATGATTAAAAGATAGTCATACATATTTGGCTTAATAGACGAGCTCATGTTATTGATGTTGTACGAATATCTTTAGACAGAAGGAATGAATACCAGTCTGCCTTTGGTGTTTGTCAGAATAATGTATGGCTTAGTCAGGAGTTTTTGATTCTGCATGTCCTGTATTTCATTTCACTAACACCTGAAAATGAAATTTATGTTGCTCACATCTTTCCAATTAAGTGTGCCATTTGTTGGAGTTCGATGATCCTTCAGTTTTCCTTTTTGGATGTTGCTGCTCCAGAAGATATGTGATGATGGGTTCTGATTTGGGTGTTTGTGTCATGAATATGATGTGTAATGCTTGCATTGACATAAGTGCATGCCTACAAACCCATGTTGATGATTTAATGTTTGAAGCTGCCATTAAATATGAATCTCAATGTTTTAGCAGGTTGAGGTAAATTCTGTGTCAGCTCCAGTAAAACCTGTTGAACCCGGAGTAGTAGATGTCAAGCAGGTCTAATCTGGGGTAGCTACTCTGAAATAAAGTTTGAGATAGGGAAAAGGTATGGTATGCTCCCCCTGGATGGTTTGTGTCTTTAACCTTTATTACCATTATCATTATTACTATGGGGTCTGAGATAGTTTATAATGTAAGACTAAGTTGCCATAAAAGATGGCAGTCCAAAGCTTTTCTGGTTTTGAGAATGAATGGTTATTCCTGTATATAGTCAATTATGGTGCAAGCTCCAAAAGCCAAAGGGTTTTAGATTTTAGAAAATTCTGTGCAAAAAGCTTGTGTGAGAAACGGCATAAGATGGCAGCATTATTCATAAATATTCCATCTTATCTTTATCCATTGTTTATGTTTGATTCAATCTGCTAAACAAGTTGCACAGGAAAAGAAAGTTTCGGCAAATCTATTTGAAGCCCAAGCTTATATTAATAGGGGGAGGGGCCGTCCCTGAGATTTTGGGTACCCTGTTGTGAACTGAGAAATTAATGCCCCTTTTTTTTATAAACCAGATATATACCGAGTCAAAAGAAATCGGTACCCCTAAAAAATGGGGTTCTGTGCTGTCGAACCACCAAATAATGCTCGACGCCACCTCTGGGGAGGGGTAGGTATCATTGTAGTAACAACTAATGTACTGACTTTTCTTCCCCTCATAATTTACAAAACTAGTTGAATCTGATATCTGGCTACATCAACAGTTTGTCTGTGTATGGTTTATAAGCTGCTTAATCAGTGCGTTTAAATCCAAGCGCTGCATTTGTTTTGTCGTTTGATCCTACTCTGGAACATTGTTCAACGGGTTAGAATATTCTAATCTATTGTTCCAAACCAACTACTGCGACTAATCATTAAGATTAAATAATGTCTTTAGACTTTATTGTTTTACTTGGCTTCCAAGGAATACTATGGTTATAGAATGATAAAGTTACGACCACCTCAAATATTCGGACGTCATATTTTTATTTTATTTTTTATTTAGTATTATACATATTATCTACACCACCTTAATATTCATTTTATATTATAATAATAAGTAGGTAAACTCACTTTTTCCCCCTCCAAAAGTAAACGTGTTATATCTTTGATTATTCAAATATTCTTAACATTGATTTAATTACTTATTCGTGAAAAGTTACATTAAAATCGTTGTTCTATACAGACTGCTGAGACATAAAAACTAATTTGATGTAATTTATATGATTAGGGAATTAAATTGACAATTTTATGAGATGGAGGGATAAAAGTAATCATATTTTTATTATTAAAAGATCAAATAGATGTCAATCTTTTTTAGAAAAACAAATTGATGTCTTCATAATTGATATCAAAATTCATTGGAAGACCAACCTGAACATGCTTGTAGTTTTTAGGTCTTAAAAAAAATACTCTTTCCTATATAATTGATTATATTTATTTAGTATCATGCATCTTATCAGTAAAAAAAGTTTATTCATGTTATGTCTGTTAGATGAAATTGAACATTCATATGTCATTATATGAAATTAGAACACCGATTTGATACTTATTTGTCGAAGACATGATCACGCTCATTAGAAATTACCTCCACGACGTTGAGTTCTTGAAAATCAAAAGATTACGTCTTCCCTTACATGTTCACATAGTCCCAAATCACAACTTTTAATGAGGCAAGCCGTAGAGTGATAAATTGTAATATTTGTTATGGTAGATGGGACATAGCCAAAGAATATATAATAACCCTATGCACTTCCCATCATGAGCCTATGAGTTTATGTTTATACTGTCGCCTACACAGATCAAGTGGATCATTTGATTGTCGCTCACAAATGGATCATCATATTAATGAACTTAAACATCATCGATTGGATCATAATATCAATTGGTTTTTTACAACCAAAAATCACATTTGAATCATTTGATTGTCGCTCACAAGATAAGCTCCACCATTTCAAGATTTATACATTGAATATTGTCATTGTAAGTCATGTAAAACTGATAGAGATATATCATGTGTACTGGTTTGTATTACATTTTTCATAATTATGTTATAACTGATATTCTTTTAAAAAAAAAAAAAATCAGAGGAAGAAAAACTTAAATAACCCATAAATATTGAAAATATCACTAAGCAGTTTCCATAATCTAACCCAAACTCTATCTGTCTCTGCTGTCCGTATATATTATTCTTTTGCTAAAATGTATTACCAAAAGGATCCTAAAATTTCCTTTTCAAAATCTCAACTGCCATAATAGGTGGTAGCATAATAGCATGAGAAAAATAGATAGATAGATAGAATATCCTTGCTTTTATTCAATGAAAGTCAGTCAACCTTAATAATGGCTGAGATTGCTTGCAAGAAGAGGCAACTGTAAAGAGCATGTTACTTTAGGATAGGGATACATGATACATGTGAGTCAATTGAAGACAAAAGGAAAGGAGCCACTAAAAGTCATCACTAGCCCTCCAAAATAGTAGTGGAGTTTTTTTGACAGCAATAGTAGTGGAGTTAGGAATAGGAAAGTTCACGACGTAGATGCTTCAGGATAGAAAATTTATGCACATAGTTGAAACTTTAATAGACCGTGCTTGCTTTATTTTCTTCTTCTCTTTGGATCAAAGGCAATAGTGGGCGTTTAGGTTCTTTACTTGTGTACTGTCTACTAATAATTGCGTTCGATTCAAATGGTGTGTTAGGCATGTGTTCTAACCATTCACAAAAATCAACCTATATAATTATATTAAATTAATTAGATAGCCATCATATTTGACCCATTTTAACACTATTTTAGTCCGTGAAATCATAGGACAGTGACAAGTTGGTCTCTCATATTAAGAAATAGGCAAAAATGTTTTACAAATAGAAAAAACGTTCATTATGTTATGATTCCCCAAATTAAAAAACATCGTTAAACATTTATTATGTTTTTGCTTATTTTTTAACATGAAGGACTAACTTGTCACCGTCCTATAATTTTAGCGACCAAAAATGGTGATTCACTTATTTTAACACCTTATGGAGGGATCTGTAGTTGTGACCTCAAATGGCCAATGAAGTTTGGTAGGAATCAGGATGCACTTGTGCCAGCCAACAAACCAACCGGCCCTCAGATTCTCAGATTTCATACTAATTTAATTTCCCGAAAGATAAAAAAAGTAATAACATCAACAGATAAGTTCCTTTCCATTGGGATTAAATTTGAATATTCATTCTTAGTTCTTTTCAGTGGGTGGGTGGGAGTATGAATAAGACAAGCTGACACAGGTTGTGGCGTTTCTTATAACTTTTCTCCCATGTGGGAAGTAGATGCTGCTGGTGCTAAGTTTACTTATACCTTATCCACATGAGACACAACACTGATCAAATAATGTGATCTGCTCTTAATAATTTACGAATTGCCTACTTTCTCGCCTTCAATTAGAACATCTATCAAGACATTGGTTGCTTCCATACATGTGGTAAATAGGTGTTCCATATTCCAAATATTGGATTTTATATATAATCATTATTTAAACTGCGCTTTGAGTAAATTATCATTAAACATTGATCGCACACAGTAACATATTTTAAATTGGCTTTACCTAAATTTTTTTTTTTTTTACTGGTACCGAAAAAGTTAATAGTATCTATTTTTGGTAATTATTTTTTATTGGTAAGTATTTATCAACTACGATTCTTTAGAAAACAACATGTATTTTACAAGGGCTTTACGGTGTATACTACTGTAATCCTGATAGTCTTCTTTTACACATACATCCAATTATAAATTGTCATATCAATAAATATTTTTTTACTCTTATCCTAACTATCTTAAATCGTGTAAAAATATAAATACATTATAACAATTAAACTTAAAAATAATTACTTTGTGTATAAAATAAGAGTGAATGCCAAATTGGTCGCTGAAAAAATTCGGGGACCCACTTTTATTCCTGAAAAAATAAATTAACTATTTAGTCACTCAAATTTTCAAACACGGGATACATTAGTCCCTAGATTTAGTTCTAATGTCCATTTACTTACTTACGTGTCCCATTAACTATTTTACTTGGCACATTAGTGGTCCTGTGTGGCTTATGATGAATTTCCTCTTTGGAAAACCAATAAAAAGTGAATAACGTGCATAATTTTAAAATTCAAATATATGAAAATTATGTATTTTTCCATTTTTCATTAATTTTTACGGCGAAAATTCGACATAGGCCATGCAGGACCACTAATGGGTCAAGTAGGATAGTTAATGGGACACGTAGGCAAGTAAATGAACGTCAGAACTAAATTCATGGACTAATGTGTCTCGTATTTGAAAATTTGAGGGATTAAGTAGTTAATTTATTTTTTTATGGACTAAAAGTGGGTCCCTGGAATTTTTCAGAAACCAATTTGGGCCTCATTCAAAAATTAAAAAGTAAAAAGTAGCCACGGATGATGTCATAACGACGTTATGGCATGACGTCGTACTGGGTCAGCATCGTCTTTTAATGGCATGAGTTGCTGTTGGGCTTTTTCCCTTCTTTCTATATCAGTGGACAAAAAGAAAGCCCATAGCCAACAAAACGACAACGGCAATTCTGATAGACTAGAAGACAAATTGTATTAGGCAAAAGTTAATTAATGTTTTAAAGAATTAAAAGAATTAAGTTTTTATTTGAAATTGATTTATCTAAAATATGATTTTCTTATTTATTATTTTAAGGACAATGATTAAAGAATAAAAAGGTAATCTTTTATTGGAAAGATAAACATGATCCATAGATTTTACACGTTCTCTCTTATATTATTCTCCTTTTTATCTACCGAAAATATATTTTTCTTTAGTTCGTCTTGCTGAAGCTATTTTGTTCCGTTTTTACTAACCTTTAACATATTAATCTGCATTTTATCATGTCTGATTTCATTTTTTTTTTAATTTTTCAGGGTATTCCTGTGTGCAATTATGAAGACTAATCAAGCTGGGTAGGACCACAAGTAGACATGGCAACAAGCCCGAACCAGCACGACTCCGACGGGGAAAACCGGCTTTGACTGGGTTCAGGTTCGTGTTTGGGTTTCCTCGCTTTGCAAAATCTTGGGCAAGGGCGGGGATGATGATACTAATACCCGTCCCGTTGTTTACATAATTATAATAATACTCTCATACATCTATGTAGGGGTTGGATTTGTTTTGATTGAAAGGTTCTATTATGTATAAATGAGTACTTTTTTGTTTTGAAAAATTACAGAAATTTTGATTGTTCTTTTTTATGGTGTTTTGATACTATCAGTGTTATTTAAAGCATAACGAAGTACTTATAAAACACTAGTTTCTTTTTAATTTGCAGCTAAAAAAAAAACTAAGTCTCAGTTTATAGTTGATTGTTGTAATTGTGTGAAGTTTTTTTTTTTTTTGAATGTGCAAATTTTGAGTTGTTAATCTCAATTAAAACATAATAATTTTTAAGGTTGGTTTCTCATCATTGAGAGCGGGGAAACCCGACTCCCATTGGGGGCGAAGATGAGGATCCATTTACTAACCCTGATGGGGAGCAAGAGCAACAGCGGGGTTGGGATTTTTTATGGAGTCGGAGGCGGGGAATGAAAAACTCGCCCCCGTCCCGCAGAGACATATGTTACTTCAAAGTTTTCTTTCAAGGATTTTAATGCTGCTGTATTTTTAGGGTTTATATTCGAACTCGAAATCACTGATTAAACCAGGAGAGACATATGTTACCTCATCCAAACACTGTTGGCTTGTTTGATGTAAATATGGATACAAATATGTCCCTATCATAAACTATTGGTAACTTGTTTTGTATATATATATATTTTTGATGAAATGTTTTGTATATTTTTTGTTTCGAAAACCTTCATGAAGGGGTTATCCTTATTCATTTCAATCTTTTTTACTAGTATCAAAGAAAATGTTGCTAAATAGCAAGTGGTGAGTGGAAAAAGAGTTGGGGTAGGGAGAGGGAATGGTATCTAAAAGTGAACATTAATGAAAACGTTTGGTAGGTATGAAAGATTACACGTGATGTGGCTGCATTATTTCCTTTATTGTGTCTACGACTGTACGAGATGGTTACTTCTAACTTCTCTGCATACGAGTTTAGGAAACTTCAAAGAACCATGGCATCATACATATTGCTCAATTTGAATATAATAATTAAAATTTCAAAGGAAAAGAAATATAAACCAGAGGTCCAATCTCCATTAGATTTGGACCAAGGCAGCATATTGGGCGATGGGGGACTCTAATGCATTAACAAATCCCCCTCTCCTCTCTTTATTTATTATTATTTTTCTTTAATTTAGCATCTGAAGCACCTTTCCTTTACATAACTTCTTCCCACCAATTATACAGTTTGGCCATTTTTACTCAAGCATGAATTGATTTTAAGGGAATTATTAGGATTGAAATGGAACGTTTATCTTATGTTTGTTTGGAATATATAAAAATGAAGCGACAGTCCTATTTCATTTTTATATATAATGTGTTATAGTTGACTAGAAAAGATTCAAAAAATAATTCATTTCTTAAGTTAAACAAAGGACCATTTGTCAAAGGACTATTACTCTATAGTTGTACCTATTTGTAAAGTGACTTTAGTAGGAGTGAAGTGTCAATTTTCCCTATCAATGTCTTGCTTGAGAATAAAAATGGAAATAGACAAAAGAGAAAGAAAGAACATGGATAGAAAGATAATAACGAGAAAATTAATAAATTTTAAGAGTTGTTTGATATAAGAGAAACATGAAAAACTATATAAAAATAGGAAAGAAGTTTAAAATGACATAAAAGTTCTTAATCAATATCTCACGTTATACTTTGTTCTTGGCATTTTCTTCCCACATGTTACCCCCCTTTAGTTTAGCATTTTATCATCACAATTGGGGGAAAAAATTATGCCAGCTTCACATAAATTTTTATTCTTTTTGTTCATTTTCAAACAAGAGAAAATATCTCTTTCCATTATTGTTCTCTTCACCTATTTTATTACCTCTTATTTTCTCACCATACAAAGTGTAAAAGACTAAAAGTAGTCTGGGAGAGTCATTTAAGGAAACAGGAGGCTCAGTGTTCAGAAATGAACCGCACCACTTACATCGGCGGATCTTGAATTTGGATCTCCTCCTGCGAAAAAATGGTACAGCCATCATCCTGCTTAAATCATAACCATAGGATTAATGTAAGGAGAGAGAGTGTGTATTTTTTTTCTTGATCCAAAGGCTGCACTTGTGCTGAAGGGAGGAGGCTGCACCAACTTTTGGCAGGAGCGAATCCAGGTCCGCGGATCTTAGTTATAGCTGGAGGGAGCAATGGCTCCCCCCATAATTTTTTTAAATAATTTGTTTAATATAAAAAATATTATAGAAAGTATTAATTATTTCAGTTATTTTTTTATAAAATTATAGAGTTTAATTTCGATATATTGTTAGTGCAAATATTTTTACACTGTCAATCAATTACAAATAATCATATGTTTGACTTATAAGGTTGTTATGGTAAGAGTCAAACATTTTTTTGTAATGTGAATATGATTGATTGACAATATAAAAAATTATTTATACTGATAATGTATATCAATTAAATCCAAAATTATATTGATTAAATTGATTTGTGGTGTTAATATAATTTTTTTTACACTACCAACTAATATGATTGATTTTTTTGGTGAAATATTTTTTTTTTTGGTGAAACTAATATGATTGATTGATTGAATAAAAAATTATATTGAGAATTAAACTCAAAATATATATATAATTAATTATAAATTTTAAATAAACCATATTTGTTAATATCTAGTGACTCCTGCACTTGCAATTGAGATTTTATCGCGCGCTTACGAAAAAACATGATAATAAATTTATGAAAATAGTTTATAATCTTTATACAAATTATTTTAGTTTATTTCAATAAATTTGTAATTTTTTTTTTATAAAAATGTAAATGTCTTGACTTATTTTAAAACTGTTTATCAAATAAATACTTATTTAAGATACTCACACCAATGCTTGATGTTTTCAGGTCAAAATCACGTGCATTTCAAAAGCGAAGGGTAGGTCGTGCAGTTTGGATTCAATGACCCTATATCTATTATATCATTTTTTTAATATATACACGATAAAAAAACAAAAACAAAAACGGTAGAGATCCTTTGCTGTTAAAAAAATTCAGGGATCTTCCACCGTTGGTTTTATAGTTGTCACATAAATCGAAACATTTTATTTTAATTTAGTTCATAGGCTTATGAGTGAGAAAGGTTGCTACATAAAATTGGAGGATTTTGTTTTTTGTTTTATTGTGATGTGAAAATTGTACATTGATTCAAAAGCATACTTTATTAGTTTAGTGATGTTTTTCTGAGGGTAGATACACTATATTTGCACTAAGAAATAATCTCGACATTAACATTTGTCTATGATGTTTTTCTTTAAATCATTGTGAATTAGGATGTTAGTAGAAAATTCAAATATTCAAATTCTTTAAGTCATTGTTGATTTGTCTGTTGTAGCCTCAGGTTTGGTTGGGTTGAGGAGAATGTGATAAATCAGCTTAGCTATAAAAATCTTTATCTGGAATAATATTTAACCCGCGAATGGAAGATTCAAGTATATGTAATTTTATTGTGTAGTTATCTTTATGATTATTAACTTATTATTGATTTGTAGCTAAATAATTGAAGGTTCTGTTTTTGATATTGCTTGCTCTGAGTTAATTTATGAACCTTGATGCATTATGTTATATGCATTCTATTATATATAGGCTGTTTACTAACATACGTAAAAACCAACGCGACCCATACCATACTAGTTTTATCACAATAACTAAAAACAAATGTTTTCGAGGGTTGAGAATATCTACAGAAGATCCTTATCTATTTTAACGCTAGATCCTTGTGCATCAGTAAAATAAACATGTAATTAATTACAACCATATAAATAATCACAATCCAACATCCACTCTCTGGTTCTCGATATATCGTTAGCTCGAAATTGTCAAGGTAGTTCGATAAAACCAAGAGAAACTTGTTCCCACTTCCTTTTTCCTTTTATTTTGCGTTTTCTTCTCTCCCATGTTCCTCGGTAGCAGTAGTACTATCACTGTATCAGTAAGTACCATACCACAGTTATAGATATAGTTATACACTGTAAACAAAGAATCCTTAACCCTTCTCTAACATTGGATAGCCTTGAATTAGAAGAGTTATGGGGATACTGCATGATGATGTAGTTATTATCAGGCAGCCAGAAAAAGAAGGTGACACCACCACCGTCATAACAGTTAACTGCCCCGACAAGACTGGTCTCGGTTGTGATTTGTGTCGCATCATCCTCTTCTTTGGTCTTACCATTCTCCGAGGAGGTGAGTTTTCGATTTATGAGGCTGGGGTTCATTCAAAATCTAATCTTTCTCTTCCATTTTTGTTTTTTATGCGAATTTGAGTGATGGGTAGAGGTGGGTTTTTTTTTTTTTTTGTCTTTGACTGTTAGATTTTGAGACTGATTCATTTTTGTTTTGGTTTACTTTCATGCTATGGAATGAAGACGTTTCAACCGATGGGAAATGGTGCTACATAGTTTTCTGGGTGGTGGGGAAACAAAAGACAAGGTGGAGTTTGTTGAAGAAGAGGCTAATTGGGGTGTGCCCTTCTTGCTCCTCAGCTTCTGGAATTTCTTATTACCGCACTGATTTGCAGCCACCAAAGCCTCCTGATGTGTTCCTTTTGAAGTTTTGTTGCCATGATCGTAGAGGCCTTTTACATGGTATTTGGGAAATCCAAGTCTTAAATTATCACTCTACATGTTTGTTAGTTGTTATCTTGCTCTTGAAGGAAGAGTGGTAAAAGGATCTTAAGGGTTCTAGTTTGATTGTTGTGAAAATCATGCTAAAAGGAAAATATGAACTGACAGCCTTACAATGATAATTGATTCTATACTCTAAAGCACATTCCAATTTTAAATCTTCATTGTGTAAATTCAAGGATTCTTTACCTGTTCTGAATTTTGCCACCCTTCCTAGATATATTGAGTACAAGTTGTCAGGTTTTTTATTATACCTTCATTGCTTTTTGAGGACATATAACTGAATGTCTTTATTATTGGGACAGATGTTACTGAGGTTCTTTGTGAGCTAGAGCTCACCATAAAGAAAGTGAAGGTATCTACTACACCTGATGGCAAAGTTGTGGATCTGTTTTTCATCACAGATACCAGGTTGTACATATATTTGAACAAGATTGTGTTGTGATTTGGTTCCTTCTAATTTCTAGTTCATTTAAACTGAAGTTTCGTTACCTCTTTATTTGGACTATTGATTCGGTGTGTTGGATCAAAAATTATTCTTTTAATGAAAAAAAGAGACTTGAACGGGATTGATAGGGTTTCTAAGTGTGTGTTTGGTATTGTGTTGATTAGAGCCGGAGTCTATTCTGGGATGTAAAAGCTACTCTTGGTAGCTTAAGATTTAACGCACATCCACTTGAAGAAAAAAAAGTTGATCCAAACATGCTGTTAGTTGAAACAGTCAATGTAATCACTCTAGTGAAATTTTGTTCAGAAATCAGAACTACTGTCATCCTGATTTGATTTGTTCAAGCGAATGTGCTACTAATGTTACAAAGTTTTTTCAATAGCAGACATCTTATATTAGAGGATGTTGAGATGTGTTTTTCAATTGCAGATGTAAATAATACACATTCGATGATAATTCCATATCCTTTTAGCTTACTAACTAACCTACTCCTTAATTTTGCATATATATCAGGGAACTTCTACATACAAAGAATAGAAGGGATGACACCATTGAACAGTTAACGGCTACTCTGAAGGATGCCTTAATTACCATTGATATTGAATTGGTTGGCCCGGAAATTACTGCTTGTTCTCAAGCATCTTCCTTCCTTCCAACTGCAATCACAGAAGATGTCTTAGATTTGGAATTGCCTGATTCGGTTCGAAATGGGACTTTCACATCAGATTCTGTTTCAGTTACGATGGACAATTTGCTGAGTCCTGCTCACACACTTGTCCAAATTATGTGCCAAGATCACAAAGGTCTTCTTTATGACATCATGAGAACTCTGAAGGACTACAATATTCAGGTATGGTAATTTGAAACATGAATAATACAATATTCCAAAACACGCTTTTAGGCTGATCAATTGAATAGTGTCATCATAAGAAAGTTGGACAATGATTTACCCTTTATTTCATATTAAATCTGCAGCTTTTGTATGTTAATACCACATTGTGAAGTTTTATCTTCTTCCCCCTAGTCAGTTTATCTTTGTTGTTTGAAGTTGCTTGATTTGTCATTTAAACAGATTTCTTATGGACGCTTCACTACAAAACCTAGAGGAAAATGTGAGATTGACTTGTTCATCATGCAAGCAGATGGGAAAAAGATAGTTGACTCCAGCAAGCAGAAGTCTTTGTCGTCACGCCTTAGGATGGAACTAATTCGTCCACTCAGAGTAGCTGTTGTGAGCAGGGGCCCTGATGCTGAGCTGCTGGTTGCAAACCCTGTGGAGTTGTCCGGCAAGGGACGGCCTCTTGTTTTTCATGACATTACTCTTTCTCTCAAAATGCTTGGCACTTGCATCTTTTCGGTACTTACTCATCTTCCCTTTGTTGCTTCCTAATGTTAGACAGTTTAGTTTTCCATGCATACTCAAATTTCCCTGAAGCCATAGTCTCCCCTAGGTGGTTGGCTCAATTTCAATTTTCACCCTATTCCTACAATTTTA
Source organism: Echinosophora koreensis (assembly GCA_035048595.1). NCBI lineage: Eukaryota > Viridiplantae > Streptophyta > Magnoliopsida > Fabales > Fabaceae > Echinosophora > Echinosophora koreensis. The sequence continues at coordinate 5,675,429 of JAPCYP010000012.1, read as the reverse complement.
TTTTTTTTTTTGACAAAAGACCCTATTCCTACATACTAATTTCTAGAATTTCATTCACATAATTAGATAGGACAAAATGAAACTGAGAGATAGATGAAGACTTGTATTTACAAGATGTCAATATTTTGATTAGTTGTTCTAACAGGCTGAAATTGGAAGACACGTGATTGGAGACCGCGAGTGGGAAGTTTATAGAATCTTGCTCGATGAAGGGGAGGGAATATCTGTTCCAAGGAACAAGATTGAGAAAGGAGTTTGGAAAATGTTGATGGGTTGGGAGTGATCCATGGATGGTGGCATTGTTCCTTTTGGATGGACCCGTGCCTCTGTACATATAACATGCTTATCATATAGTTACTAGATGTAATTGTGAATTATATGTTGTAATCTTTGCCACGTTATATTTTTCAGCTTTTGTAATTCTAACTTGGATGTGTAGAAATTGGAAGGCCGCAGGCAAGTATAATGAAAAAAAATGTAGGGTAGGTGTGTTGGTCAGAGCATATGATTAATGAAAATGAAATATTGCAAAGTCGTCATAATTCAGCTGTTTTCTTAATATATATGAGATGTATCAAGTGATATCAGTATTTTTATATGAGGGTGAGAGGGGTTAATCTCAGCCTTTGAATCATACATGAATGATATGAATGATCACGATTGATACATAAAAAAATATCTCTTATCTTTCATTCTCATATAAAAATAACTCTCACTGTTTTGTGTGTGATTTATGGAATAGAAGGCTCTTATGACCAAGCTACTTTGCTGCCATCTGTAACATATATTTCATCAGCTGCAACCGCTACTGACCTGGTTTCCACACTATTGTGCTTTTATGGCCCAACTACTCGTCGCTCCTTGTGATCCTTCATTTTCATAACATACGACATGAGGAGCAAGTTGTCTTCATTGTCATATATTTTTTTTCTTTATTCTAGTTAGACTTCACCAGTTGTCCCTTATATTGAACGTTACATTTCACAAAGAAAGCCAAAGCATTATGTCATGTCACTTCCACACACCTTAATTCTATCTATTACTCATTAGTTTCTAGTTACATACATGTTCGATGGTCCCTAGATATTGTTTGTCCCACTGTGTTTTTCTTAGCACACGTTTTCAGAATTTCAGTCATTAGCAATATAGAATAGTTTGATCATTGATTGGTATTGCAAATATTGTGAATTATGGGATTTCCTGGACATTGCAAATAAAGAAACGCCAGCACAAGTTTTACTACTTTGAAAATTTGACTTTATAATCTTCTTCTTTTTTCTCTCTTTAACATGTTAACATAAAGAAAAACCCGTGTGAAAGTGATAATTTAAGATTTTTTGTTTTTTTACCCTAATTGTCAGCATCACATGTAGACTCCGTGAGGGACAAGATTCATGGAATTCTTGACAAAAACGTCGTGTTATATTTATTTATACAGTGCCACTTACATTGGTAGATGTATTTGATCTCGTCCTTAGTTATTTATAAAGTAAATAAGTTGCCTTTCACGTGTCCTTCTCATTGTCGTTTCCAAATGGTGAGGAGAAAAATATAAAGACCTAACATCAGAGGCCAGTCAATGCATTGCACATGAACTACTTACAACTTACCATGTCTCGGATCTTGTTGGATTTTGGGTTCAAAATTTCTTCTTGGGTCAATGTTCACATTTTATTGTCACATTATTCAAAGTATCTGTTGTTGGGTTATTAACTCAACAAAAATGAACAAAACACAGCTGCACAAAAATACAGCTAAACTAGAGAATGCACAGTTGAATGAACTGATCAATAACAGAGAAAGGGAAGAAGAAATAACACTAAGAATTAACGTGGTTTAGCTGGTGGGGCTTACATCCACGGGGAGAGACCAAAGTTATTCCACTATGATTAAAACGTGTTACAAGATTAAGCTAGTATCAATAGAGGTTCTTCCCTTGGCCCCTTGATGATCACCCGATAAGAAAACATAACAAAGATCCCCAAGTCTTACCTTCCCCTTATTTTTACACCACTCTCTTAATTTCTCACACTCTTATTTTCACACACAAGTTCATAAAATTACAAAGTACAAACTATCTCAATTCTATATATTTTCGTAGTCTATAGCCTACGCTTTATATAGAGATACAATCAGCTACAAGGATATGCACGTGCTCCATTCAGTTATGCTGCAGCAAGATGGTTGAGCTGAATAACTAACTTCTAACCGAATCTCCCTTCAACCGAATGCTTCTATCTTGTAACTGATTTTGAGACACCAACTAACAATTCTCCACCTTGTCTCTAGTATGTACCAACTGTAAATAGAACATGAAAGTATTAGCTTGTGGAAGTGAGCAACAATTCTTAAATGTGAATTGATACAATAGTCAGAGACATCATTTTAATAATGCCATGCTTCCAAAATGTCAGGATCATTCCAAGGTCCCTTGTTAGATCTAAGACACCCTCCATCATTTGGGCATGAACAACTTCCACCCAGGAAATCTGGAAGTTGGCTGTTCAAAATATTGAGGAAAAAAATCTCATACAATATTCATGATTACAGACAATAGAAGCACTAAATTAACTGAGACAGTACAAAGTACAAACGCAACACAAACATTGAGTCTATAACCTCTAACAATCTGCCCTGGAACTTGTTTCCTAAAACTTGAAATTCAGCATGAATCATTTCAACTATGCTCGTTCCTTTCTAAAGTCAAAGCTCATAAACAAAGTTAGTTATACATTTGTTTTGGCTATGGTCCTTGGATCAAGAAACCTTTTGCTGTACTCCATGGTAGTTTGAATCCACTACCAGCATTAACAATCAACATCTGGTTTAATGTCAGAAAAAAGGAGCACATTCAAAAGTGAACAATGACTCAATTCCCAAATTACCTATCAAACTTTTGTTCTGTGTTAAGGATATCTGCCTAGTAAAGTTTTTTAGTTAGTATGCAGTATGTTAGGGATGAGCATGATGGGTTCATTAACAAGAATTCAGGTTCTTTTCCTACATGTATTTGAGTGCATCTACATTCATTTGATTATAAATATTCATTTGTTGTTATCATTCAATACAGTCATACAGACTAACTTTTATAATTATATACACTTATCACATAAGTTTGAATTGCTCAAACACCTTTATGCCATCCAGACTATACCAAATCAATATCTTGATGGTAATTTTAGCAAATAATCCTTTATTTTCCTTTATTTACTATATCCGTGAAATACTAGTTGAAACTTTTTTGATATTTTTACTTTAGTTTGTCGGTAAAACACAATGAACTACAATAAAAAAGATGTTTTATATAATAAGCAACGAAATATACATATTAGAGTAAAACTTTTTTTGAAGTGTGTTTTTCTCTAATGGGAGAAAATAAGAATATATATACCATTTCTGCAGTTATACGAGTTAATGCTATTTTTCTTTATAGTAGCACTCTCTATTTAATATATATATATTTGCTAATATTTTTTATTTTCATAAAAATTGTAATTAATACAAAACAAAACGGATGCAAGAGAGTTGGTCGTGGGCTGTGCAAGTAATGTGCTTTCATTTGCAAAAATTGGTAGATTTTCTTGATCTTAAATTACTTCTAATTTTTTTTAATTGGTGAATTTATTGTTGTTTTTTTTAAGCCGAAAGTTCTAGATTCAAATATTTTTTTTTTCAAAGGGAAAGTTCTACATTCATATTGAGTCCATAAATTATTTAAAATTCTGTTTGTAATAATTGAAAAGCTATTAAATAGTTGATATTTTAAAAAAATATTGCCTAAAAACGTAAAATGTAGTTAAATCCAAAAATTACCCCTTAAACATGTGTTGCTCAGTTCGATCAGTGGATTTATTTGTATAGAAAAATATTATTGGAATGAGTCACCACTTTGAACCCTCATAGGAGCTAGCAGCACTCAATGCGAATTCAGTTCCTCACAACTTAGCATTTTATGACCCAGGGTACCATATTTTGTTAAGTTGAAGGGAAATATCTAACCAGGTAAAAAAAAAAAAAAAGGAGAGCAATGAAATACTATTGTTCCTCCCCAAGCGATAAAGGATTCATTACAAATTTACATGACCCACGCCTCAATCATCATTTGTCAGGATTATTCGGAGTTAGATTCTTGGCCTGGAGCGGAGGTGCACCTGAAGTTCAGGAAAAAAAAGACATTTTTTCATTGATATTAATATCTTGAGAGATTAGTCTCTCACTTACTAAAACAGAGAATACTATAGGAAAAAAAAACCAAAAACTGCAATTATAATACAATGCATTATAATTAAATCTAAGAAACATTATCTCGAAAGCATCCAAAAGAAAATAACAAATGCTAACCATTGCCCGTAGAATATTGGTTAAGGAACTATAAATAAAAAATTTACATTAAAAGATGGCATATTCAACACTTTGAAAATTCAAAAATTTTATTTTCCAAAAAAAATTTCTATCTATGGATTAATTAACACATTGAGATACACTAGATTTACCCATTATTGACACACTATTAAAAAATTAACAAGACCAAAAAAAAAAACTTTACCCCGAGAATTATAACAAAATAACTAATAGACAACTCGCAACAGCGAGTTCATATACACGGAAATAACCAAATAGGGTTTTGAAAATTTATTGTTGGTCCACATGGTGGGGTTTGGAAGAGTTTATTTAGGATCCGTTTGTTATAGATTAAAAAATAAGTGATTCTGATAATCAATAATTTAGAGATTATTTTTAGAGATTTTTTAAAAAAGCAGAAGTTGTTTTATGTTTGTACACAATTATAAAAATCACTTTTTTAAAGGTGGATAGTCATAAAAAATGATTTTTTTCAAAAGTTGATAAAAGTAGTTTTTCATTTTAACCTTAAAAATGATTTTTTTATAAATGATTTTAAAGAAAAACTGAAACAAATACAATCAAACTCTTAAAAATGGTTTTTTTTTTTTTTACTTAAAAAAAGTGATTTTGTTTTCAAATAATCTATAACAAACACCCACTTAAATTCTTTTGAGCTTATCTTATGTCATAAGCTCTCTTATGCGATGTATTTGATAAAGCTTATAAAAAAAGTTATGTTATCCTGGAAGCAGCTTTGGGCTTATTTTCTAATGGCGGAAGCTTATCGGTATTTCATTTCTTAAGAGAGCTTGTGCGTATCAAGGCCCATGTTTTTCACTCTTCCATGTTTTTTTTAAAGTTCAACCCTTAACCCCTTCTTCTTCGTATAGCAGCAGAGGCAGAGTGAGCGAACCCTAGGGGCCCAAGCAGTGCGACCGCCGCCAGCTGTCCGCCGTCGACCTTGCGAGTCCCTCCGTGCATCGTTATCCGTCCACCGTCGTCCTTCTCACGAAGGTATGGTGCTGATGATTCCCTCTCCCTTTTCCCCTTTCCCTTTTCTTCCCTCTGACGCCTGAACCCTCCTTTCTCCCTTTCCATTTGCTGTGTTAACAAAACTGCCTAGATGAATAATGTTACCCCTTTCCCTTTCCTTTTTACTAATTTGCTCTTAGATGATCTCTGAATATTCCCTTTCCATTTGCATAATTTTCTCTGAGTTGCTTTGGATGATTTTACTGAAATGTATGTTTTGTGATTATGGATTTTTTTGCTGTGTTAATGTTACCCCTTTCCCTTTGTTGCGTTTGTGATTGTGATTTTTTGCCTCGTAATCTTTTGATGTTTCACCAGTGGGTTAGAATGTTTACTGATTGTAGTAGAATCAAAGCTATGCTCATGATACAGATTTTTTGTTTACTGATTTTTTGGAGTGAAGCTTCCATAACAGTGTTTTAATGATTCTGTGCTGTTGTAATTTTAATTAATTCTCTGTATTTGTATTGTGTTAGAATGGCCTCTAAAATGTCTTCAAACCCAGTTGAAGGGAATGGAAATGGTAGTGGTAATGGAACCCCTCGAGCTGAGTTGCCATTGGCGTCCCGTCAACGCAACGCGCCGCCACCTCCAGTCTTTCCTGATGATCTCATCATGGCAATTCTGTCATGGCTACCTGTGAAGTCTCTCTTGAAGTTCAGGTGCGTGTGTAAGTCGTGGAAATCCCTAATCTCGGATCCTAATTTTGAGAAATTGCACCTTCATAGATCTGCTAGAAACCCCATCCTCTTATTAGTGTGGGAGAGTGATTCAGAGAATGAGGAAGATGACTATATGGGTGTCGTTCCCTGTTCTGTGCGTTCTTTACTGGAGAACCCATCATACACCATAGAAAAAGACGATTGCTATCAATTAGACGCCAATGGACTTGTTGGTTCTTGCAATGGCTTGGTCTGTATGTTTGCCGGTAGTCTTGAAGATGAGTTTCCAGGCAGCTACTTTTATTTATGTAACCCAGCTACAAAGTTAACATCCGAAGGTTTGGCATGTTTACCTCCTCATTATTTTCCTGGTTCGTTTGCGTTTGGTTATGATAATTTAAGTGACACTTACAAGGTGTTAGCATTCTGTTATAATCATGAAGCTAAGGTGTCACAAAGAATGGAGGCGAAAATTTGCAGCTTGGGCGACAATCGTTGGAGAAATGTTCATAGTTTTCCTCTTTTCCCTTTTTACAATGACGATCATTATAACAAAGGAGTATACTTTAACGACACTCTTAATTGGTTAGCATCATGCAACATCAAATCCTACTATTATGATTGGGATGATACTAATACTATTACTATTGCTCAACTGGTAATTATTTCGCTTGACCTAGGGATGGAGACATGCACACAATTGTTGCTGCCTCGTCTTGATGAAGCCCCTCTGGTTGAGCCAACGATTGGGGTTTTGATGGATTGCCTGAGTTTTTCTCATGATTCTAACGGAACCCATTTTGTGGTATGGCAAATGAAGGAATTTGGAGTTGAAAAGTCTTGGACTCAATTCATGAAAGTTAGTTACCAGGATCTTCAATTTGATTTCTGGGATTTCTTGGATTTCTGGGAATGTTATTTTCCTTTGTTACCACTGTGCAAGTCTGAGAATGGTGATATCCTCATGATGGCAACTGTTGTGGACTCCCAAGCCATTCTTTATCATCAGAGAGATAATAGAGTGAGCCGAACTGTACTTCCCAAATCCATAAAATGGAATCTAACCATGGATTATGTTGAAAGCTTACTTTTGCCTTGTTGAAAACGAATGTGAATGACAAGGCACAAAGAACAGAAGGGATGGCACCATTGAACAGTTAACGGCTACTTTGAAGGATGCCTTAATTACCATTGATATTGAATTGGTTCACCCGGAAATTACTGCTTGTTCTCAAGCATCTTCCTTCCTTCCATCTGCAATCACAAAAGATGTCTTAGATTTGGAATTGCCTGATTTGGTTCGAAGTGGGACTTTCACAGCAGATTTTGTTTCCGTTGTGATGGACAATTTACTGAGTCCTGCTCACGCACTTGTCCAAACTATGTGCCAAGATCACAAAGGTCTTCTTTATGACATCATGAGAACTCTGAAGGACTACAATATTCAGGTATGGTAATTTGAAATATGAATAATACAATATTCCACAAGATGCTTTTAGGCTGATCAATCGAATGGTGTCATCTTCAGAATGTTTGACAATGCTTTTGTATGTGAATACCACATTGTGAAGTTTTATCTTCTTCCCTCCGGGCAGTTTGTCTTTGTTGTTTGAAGTTGCTTAATTTGTCATCTAAACAGATTTCTTATGGACACTTCACTACAAAACCTAGAGGACAATGTGCGATAGACTCGTCCATCATGCAAGCAGATGGGAAAAAGATAGTTGACTCCAGCAAGGAGAAGTCTTTGTCATCACGCCTTAGGATGGAACTAATTCGTCCACTCAGAGAGCTGCTGGTTGCAAACCCTGTGTTGTCCGGCAAGGGACGGCCTCTTGTTTTTCATGACATTACTCTTGCTCTCAAAATGCTTGGCACTTGCATCTTTTCGGTACTTACTCATCTGCTCTTTGTTGCTTCCTACTGCTTAGACAGTTTAGTTTTCCCTGCATGCTCAAATTTCAGAGTGAAATCATAGTCTCCCCTAGGTTATTGGCTCAATTTCAATTTTCACATTATTCCTGCATCATAATTTCTAGAATTTCATTCACATAGTTAGATAGGACAAAATGAAACTGAGAGGTAGATGAAGACTTGTATTTACAACATGTCAATATTTTGATTAGTTGTCCTAACAGTGGGAAGTTTATAGAATCTTGCTTGATGAAGGGGAGGGAATGTCTGTTCCAAGGAACAAGATTGAGAAAGGAGTTTGGAAAATGTTGATGGGTTGGGAGTGATCCATGGATGGTGGCATTGTTCCTTTTGGATGGACCCAGTGCCTGTGTACATATAACATGCTTATCACATAGTTACTAGATGTAATTGTGAAATGTGTTGTGCAAGTGCAAATGTTAATCTATGCCACGTTATATTTTACAGCTTTTGTAATTCTAACTTGATGTGTAGAAATGGGAAGAGCGTAAGCAGGTATATATTTGCAAGGTCGTTATATTCAGTTCTTTTCTTAATATATATATTTGTGTGTGATTTATGGAAATAGAAGGCTCTTGTGTGTTTATGACCGAGCTACTTTGCTGCCATCTGTGACATATATTTCATCAGCTAGAACCGCTACTGGCATGGTTTCCACACCATTGTGCTTTTATGGCCCAACTACTCGTTGCTCCATGTGCTCTTTCATTTTCTCTCATTTCATTTTCATAACATGCGACGTGATGAGCAATTTGCCTTCATTGTCATCTTTTATTTATTTATTCTAATTAGACTTCCCCAGTTGTCCCCTATATTGAACGTTACATTTCACCAGTTGCCCCCTGCTTGCACGTCAAACAAAGCAAGAGCATCATGTCATGTCCCCTATATCGTGAATTATGGTGATTTCCTGGGCATTGCAAATAAAGAAACGCCAGCACAAGTTTTACTAATTTGACATTTCGAATTTATAAATCTTTTTTCCCCCTTTAACATGCTAACATTAAGAAAAACCCGTGTGAAAGTGATAATTAAAGGTTTTGTTTTCTTTTACCCCTTTTGTCAGCATCACATGTAGACTCCGTAAGGGACAAGATTCATGGAATTCTTGACAAAAACGTAGTGTTATATTTATTTATACAGTGCCACTTACATTGGCAGATGCATTTGATCTCGTCCTCAGTTATTTATAAAGTAAATAGGTTGCCTTTCAGGTGTCCTTCTCATTGTCATTTACAAATGATGAGGAGAAAAATATAAAAACTTAACATCAGAGACCAGTCAATGCACTGCACATGAACTACTTACAACTCACCCGTGTGTCTCGGATATTTTTGGATTTTGGGATCAAAATTTCTTCTTGGGCCAATGCTCGGCCAATGCTCACATTTTATTGTCACATTATTCAAAGTATTTGTTTTAAATGATAAGAACTTAAAAAATTACAAGTAAAATGATTTGTTATTATTGATTTACAACAACAAACTTTACTCGGTCAAAACTAAACTCATTTTTATTAACTAATTACAGCTAATCTCATCTCATTTTCTTCACACGTTTATTTCTCACTCCATCACATATATGATGACTTGAGATGTGAATTTTTTATGTGATATAATAAGCTTTTGGCTAAAATGCATTTTTAGTCCCTCATCTTTTTTACTTTGGTGATAATAGTCCCCCAAGTTTTTTTTTGGCGATTATAGTCCTCCAAATTTTTCAAAGTTGCAGAATACATCCTTCCATTACACTTCCATCTGTTTAGTAACAGAAGTTGCATATGTATGTGGCACATCCTGGGACCTTCCTTGCCATGTGTCAATGCAACAATGGTGCCAAGTGGAAACCATTTATTTTAAAAATAAAAAATAAAAATAAATTTAAATAATGCGAAAATCATTTTAAAATAGCAAATATAAAATTGAAATTAGTTTTTATAAATAAATAATTATAAAATTAAATTAGAATTTGTATTTTATAAAGAAAACCCTTGATAACTTCATCTTCTGATCTTCCTATATGTCTTCTTCCTTCTCAATACCGAGGTCTTCTCTTCCTCCATCTTCTGTTCTTCCTTCGGGAAATTTGTTCATCAACAGGGATGATGGGTCGATGGCAAGCATGGACAGAGAAGGTTGTGAGATTTCTTCATCTTCAGCATCTCAACCATGGGTCGATGGCAAAGTGAGACGGAGATGCCGATGCTACTGTGGAGTTGAAGCTCCTCTCTTCACTTCTTGGACAAATGTAGACCCAGGAAGGCACTTTTTATGGATGTGACAGTTATAGGTGTTATGGCTTTCAAACATTAGAGAATGTTTAGGTGTTGTGTTATGTATGTATTGGTGCTGTGAAGAGCTTTGTAACATAACCTTTTCAATGAAATGATAGTGTTCCATTTTAATGGCTAAATTTGTTGTGTATCGAGAAGGAAGAAGACGAAGGGGGACAACTCTGTTTATGGGTTTTTTCTTTATAAAAATCAATTTTTATTTATTTTTTATTTTTAATTATTTATTCATAAAAAATATAATTTCAATTTTATATGAAGTTATTTTAAAATCCCTTTATGAGAAATCCCGAGATGTGAGAGATAGAGGTCATACTCATAGGCAAGGTAGATAGCATACTATGAATACAACATATTGAATTGATTAAAAGATGATCAAATGAGATACATGGGGCTCTATTTATAGAGCTAGCTAACTAACACAACTAACTTTCTAACAAACTGTAACTAACTCTAACATAATTTATTTTACACTCCTAACACCCTTGTCACCGCGATTAGGTTGATTCATTTACAATTAGCTAAATAAAAGAAAGCAAGATTTTGCCAGTTATCACAGACCAGGCAGTAGTAGCTACTGCTGTGTTGCCAACAAATTTAATGATTAGTAGAGCTAAACTGAACTGAACTCAGCTGGTTATAACAGGCAAGGAATGAATAGTGGTAATAAGTTTAAGTTGTATTAAAACAAAAAAGTAAATTACAGGAAATAAAAAAAGAAAAGGGAAAGTCATATATCTTTAAAATATGCTTTATTTCATTATCAGGTTTTTTGGAGACAGAATAAGCTAAAAATCTGGTTAGTGGCCAATGATGATTTAACCTACCTATATTCTTTTGAAATGTCAATGCTATATCTTTTCTTCCATCCTTGTGGTTTTTGAGACTATTGTCACAAATACTTTAAGACTTTTGCTATGTCTTTTTCTTACCTCTTTTGGACCACCATATGGAAATTTTGGAACACTTCTTTGGCAAGTTGTATAAAAGTGACTAGGACAATTTGGATATAGAGTACAATGAACCAAAGGGGAAAAGAAGAATTCAGGAAAAACAATTGTGCAATATGCCAGCAACCACTCCCTAGAAAGTGATATGTGCAAAGATGATATAGAGTTCCATCCCTCTAAGAGTGACAAACATTGATAAAAAAAATTAAAAAAAAAAAAAAACATGCTTTTTGATCCAGTGTACCTATTAACGGTTTTCATGTGCAAAAATGATAAGCTCAGCAAATATTCCGTAGAATATGATCATTGTGCTCAGCAAATTTATTGGGCTCCCCTCGACCCATTCAAACTCAGTTGTCCTTTCAGCTCATGTACAAATGAGCCCAATCCTCAGGAGTTAGTTGTAAAGGACCCAATCCAATCCCAGTTAAACCCAAGCCACTAAACATTCTACCCACAAACAATTTAAAAAATGCATAAAATTAAAGAAACGCAATATATTTCATTTTTTATGAAACCAATGTAGTTATGGCATTTGGCTCACTGGTGGCATCTCGGGGGATCCCCACAAGCTTCGGTCCTTTGAACCGACTATGAGACTAAACCCCGGTCAACTACTTAGAGCAGAGACTTAGCCATTGATTTTCGCAACTTTCCAACTAGAGTGTCTATGACTAGGATTCGAAGTTGCGTTCTCCTCCTTTCGGGGTCCAGATACTTACCACTTGACCAACCCTTTGGTGGTAATATATTATCCTATTTTATTGTTTAAAACACAACTTCCGATCTTTTTCCTAACGATTATTTTGTCATGTAACACAAAGAGGGGTATCCGGTAATGAATCACATCGGGCCCTTAAAAAGTTTTATTCACATTCCTATACTTTAGGGGCTTTACAAGAGACCAGAATGAAGTGACCCAAATGTAGACAGGTTCATTCAACTCATTCGAAAGTTAGGTTTTAACTTCTGTGCTATGTATATGGTAGAAGCTTCTTGGCTTTGCATATTTGACTCCTATGGAATGATTCTCATGTTAGATTTAAGGTGATCATGCAATACCCCCAGACCCTTCACGTTGAAGATTGATGATACTATCAATCCTTGGTCCTCACTATTAATTGCTTATGCCAAACCCCATATGTAACCATAAGAAAAGAATCTTTTGATACTTTTGAGCATATCTTTTCAATTATGTCCAAGAATATTCCTTATGAAAAAATGGGGGTGCATGCACCTGTGGACTTCAGGAAATTAACGTGCTAAATTTGCTGGGTGGGTTTGGAAATGTAAACTGATAGATATGGAGTCTTGAGAGCGTTTTCAAACGCCTAGACTGAGGATTATCCGATTATGTGATACCCTAAAATTATAATTTGCGCATATTGATTCTACCCCATAAAATAAAGTAATAAACAAACCAAAATTTCAGTAATCATAATATTTACAATGCCAAGAAAATACAAATCACAATGTGCCAAAAAAAACACAAAAATGCAATAAATATTTACTAGTCAAAGAAAGATAAAAATAAAATCAAAAAACCAAATTATGAAAATTTAATTTGACTTGAATTGTGCTAGCTACAACGTAATTTTTAAGAACTCAGAATCATATAATTTTTTTTAGAAACTACTGTGTGTTGATTAATTAAAAAAGTTTGAAGATATTCAAAACTATGATATGGATGTTGCACATGCAGCAATAGAAGGGTACTGTTTCGCGTGGAAAGGGATTGGTTAAATTTGCAATGGATCGTAGGAACAGTTCCAGCACACAGATCATTTGTGATTGTCACTCACATATGCGTAGTTGGTATGGCCATGTGAAGAGGAAAAATTGAGACCAACTCATTTTCCAGTAACACCAGTAGCAGTGATGGAATACAAAGCGCGACGAGGATGAATGAATGAATGAGGTTGTACTTCTAAATTTTAGCCTTTAGGCACTCAGTAATTCAACATCTGATTAATAATAATAATAATAATCTTATCTATTTGAATTTTTTGCGTTGTGGATGAATTTATTGGACAATAAACCATATTTAAAATGTGGATATTTGGTGATTATTTCGCTTTATTATGCAATATTTCAAAATTATCCGATTATATTAAATCAGATAAAGATAAAATTCCTTTAAAATGGGAGAAAATGTAAAGTAAAAAAGTAAGTGTGTATTCACCTTAATTAGTTATTGTGTGTTTGGATGAGCGTTTGATAAAAGTGATTTTGGATGTAATTGATTTTGTAAAGTTGATTTGGTTAGAATTGAGTTTGAATTGAAGTAACTTATGTTTGGATGTTTTTCTTTTGAAAGCAAGTTTGATACAAAACTTAGTATAATTTTTTTAACTCAACTCAAAAGCTACTTTTTGTAGCTTCTAGTCAGAATCGCTTCTGGAGACAAAAACAATTTTAGCTGACAATAACCAAACATCTCATTTTTACTAAAATCACGTTTAACAGGATGCAAAATCAATTCTACTGGATTCCAACGTGAAATCAAACACACACTTAATGGCCTGGGATCTCAAATGCTCAATACAATTTAACTTATTTAGAATAGATGCACCTGTAATCTTACATATGTTTCTAGTAGAGAGTTTTAAATACGTGTCAGGTTTGTTGAGTTGTTAATTCAGTTAGTTAGTTTCTAGTGTTCTCTCCCAAAACTGAATTAGGGAGGTGTGTTGAGTTGTTAATTCAGTTAGTTAGTTTCTAGAGTTGGTTAGTTTGTTGAGATTTGTAAGCTTGTGTTAGTTAGATAAAGTGAAGTGTAAAAGTCTATAAATAGACTAATGTGACATTGTGTAAATTATAGAGTGTGCAAAGTGAAAAGTGTGCATTGTGATCATTGAGAAAGTTTTAATAACAGAGAAGTATAATTCAGTGAACTAGAGTTTTTTCTTTTCTTTCTTTCATTCTTTCTTTCATTGCTGAGTGTGAGTGTATGCCTAAGTTCCAACAATTGGTATCCAGAGCTTTGTGAGATCCTGAGAGAGATCGTGTTCTTGTTGAGTGATTCTGTTGCAATTCGTGGCAACAATCATGGCTGCAGCAAGTAGTCATTTTCCAGCGAATCTTCCCATTCTTGATGGGAAGAACTATGATAAATGGTGCACACAAATAAGGGCGATTTGTGGCTTCCAAGAAGTGTGGGAGGTGATGACAGTTGGTGGATTAAAGGAACCAGGCAGACATGCAACCGAGGAAGAGAAGAATGAATTAAAGGAGCTGAAAAAGAAAGATTACAAGGCTCAGTTCATATTGCATCAATGTGTAGATCCTGCACATTTTGAAAAGATATCCATGGCTCCTACTGCAAAGGAAGCATGGGATATTCTTGCACTGGCTTGTGCTGGAGCTGACAAAACCAAGAAGGTGAAGCTTCAGACATACAGAAGGCAATATGAGCTGATGGAGATGGAAAGCAGTGAAGGGGTTGGAGCCTTCTTCAATCGGGTTCTAACCCTGACCAACCAAATGAAGAATTGTGGAGAAACACTATCAAATCAACAGATAGTGGAGAAGATTCTAAGATCAATGCCTTCCAAATTTGATCATATAGTTGTCTCTATTGAGGCATCAAAAGATCTTGAAAGCTTAAAGATTGAGGAGCTGCAGGCTGCATTTGAGGCTCAAGAACAAAGAGAGCAAGAAAGGAATGCAAGAACTGGAGTCAAGATCACTGAGCAAGCCTTGCAGGCTCAGTCAAGCTCAAAAGAATCCAGAGAAGGAAATAGAAACAAGAGAGGCAGAGGCAGATGGAAGGCTAATAGGGGAAGGCACCAAAACAATTTTGATTCGAACAAAGGTCACTCAGACCAAAGAAGCAATGATCAACAGAACAGAAGAGGTGGAGGAGGCTCTCGAGGTAGAGGTGGCAGGAAGAAGGGTGAGAGGTTTGACAAGAGCAATGTGCAGTGTTATAATTGCTCGAAGTGGGGCCATTTTGCTGATGAATGCTGGAGTAATAACAAGAAAGAACAAAGGGGTGATGAAGCACAACTTGCACAGGAAGATGGTGATGACACAGAACAGGTGTTGCTTCTGGCTACCACCAAGAATGAGGGAGAAAGCACTGGTTCTTGGTACTTAGATACTGGTTGTTCCACTCATATGACAGGAAGGAAAGACTGGTTTATTAAACTTGATGCTTCATTGAAAAGCAAAGTCAAATTTGCTGATGACAGAACTATCACAGCAGAAGGGTGTGGTTCAGTGTTGATAAAAAGAAAGGATGGAAAGCATGCTCTCATTACAGATGTATTATATGTTCCAGGTATGAAAAACAACCTCCTAAGTCTTGGTCAATTACTAGAGAAAGGCTTTACTATGAGAATGGAGGATAGTGCCTTAAAAGTGTATGATGACAGTAAAAGACTGATTATGATAGCACCATTAACCAAGAACAGAATCTTTAAGGTTGAGATTAGTATAATGGAACATAGATGCCTAGCTACTGCTGTGAATAGAGATGAATGGCTATGGCACTTTCGATTTGGACATCTAAACTTCAGGGATTTAAATCTTTTGAAAAGATTCAATATGGTTCATGGCCTTCCTCACATACAAGTACCTAGTGAGCTGTGTGAAGAATGCTTGGAGAGTAAGCAACCAAGAAGTGCATTCAATCAGCAAGTGCCAACCAGATCCTCACAGAAACTTGAGGTGATTTTCTCTGATGTCTGTGGACCATTCCAGATTGAATCACTTGGAGGAAACAGGTATTTTGTATCTTTTATATATGACAAAACCAGGAAGTTGTGGTTATATTTGATAAAAAAGAAAAGTGATGTGTTTTGAAACTTTCAAGAAGTTTAAATTGCTTGTTGAAAAACAAAGTGGTAGCTTTATTAAATGCTTAAGAACTGATGGGGGTGGTGAGTATGTAGCTGAGGAATTTAACAGGTTTTGTGAAGCTGAAGGCATAGTGCATGAAATCACTCCTCCATACACCCCTCAGCACAATGGCACTGCAGAGAGGAAAAACAGAACCATAGTCAACATGATCAGAAGCATGCTGAAGTCCAAAAGCCTGCCAAACCAGTTTTGGGGAGAAGCAGCAGTTACTGCTGCATACATCTTGAACAGATGTCCAACCAAAAGACTCAGTGGAGTAATCCCTGAAGAGGCATGGAGTGGGAAAAGGCCAAGTGTGACTCACTTTAGAGTTTTTGGCTCAATTTGCTACAGGCACATTCCAGACCAGCTGAGAAGAAAACTGGATGATAAAGGAGAGCAGTTGATACTTGTAGGCTACCATTCAACTGGTGGATACAAGTTATACAACCCAAAGAGCAAGCAAATTGTGATCAGCAGAGATGTGATCACTGATGAACACAGGTGCTGGAATTGGGAAACAGAAGCCACTGAACTGAAATCAAAGGCACTAGTAGATCTCAATGATGATGAAGAAGTGATGATTCCTGCAGCAGTTCCTCAAAGCAACAGGCCACAGAGATTGAGACAAGCTCCCTTGAGGCTACAAGACTATGAAATGTTGTCTGATTCCAACATAACAGCAGAAGGTGATTTAGTGCAGTTTGCACTATTCTGTGATGCAGAACCAGTGACACTTGAAGAAGCTATGAAGGATCCAAAATGGGTTAGTGCCATGGAGGATGAGTTGAGTTCAATTGAGAGGAATCAAACTTGGGAACTTGTCCCATTGCCACCACAGAAACAGCCTATTGCAGTTAAATGGATCTACAAAGTCAAGGTAGGTCCAAATGGAGAAGTAATCAAATACAAAGCCAGACTTGTGGCAAAGGGTTTTCAGCAAAGAGCAGGAATAGACTATGATGAAGTCTATGCACCTGTTGCAAGAATTGAGACAGTGAGATTGATTGTAGCAATTGCAAGTATGAGAAACTGGACTTTGCATCAATTGGATGTAAAGTCAGCTTTTCTAAATGGTCCAATTGATGAGGAGGTGTATGTGGCACAACCTCCAGGCTTTGTGATAACTGGTCATGAGAATAAGGTGTTGAAACTGAGAAAAGCCTTATATGGCTTAAAGCAAGCTCCAAGAGCTTGGAACAAGAGGATCAATGGCTTCATGATACAAAGTGGCTTTGAAAAATGTACCTCAGAGCATGGTGTTTATGTTAAAACAACCAATGCTACTGACTTGCTATTAGTATGCCTATATGTTGATGATTTGTTGGTAACAGGAAACAATGAGGCTGAGATAGCTGAGTTTAAAGTGCAGATGATGAAGGAATTTGAAATGACAGACTTAGGTCTGTTATCATACTTCTTAGGAATTGAATTTGTGAGGACTGAAAGAGGCATTGTCATGCATCAACACAAGTATGCTAATGATATCTTAAAGAGGTTTGGAATGCTGCAATGCAACCCTGCATCAACCCCTGCAGAAACTGGAATGAACCTTGAGAAGGATGGAAGTGAAAAGCTGATAGATCCTACTTACTATAGACAGATAGTTGGATCACTGAGGTATCTTTGTCATTCCAGACCTGATCTAGCCTTCAGTGTTGGCTTGATTAGCAGGTTTATGGAAAGACCAAGGACACCACACTTGCTAGCTGCCAAGAGGGTACTGAGATATGTAAAAGGCACTGCTGATTTTGGAATTTTATTTCCAAATGGAGATGAAAGGAGGGAAGAGGAGCTGATGGGATATTCTGATGCAGATTGGTGTGGTGATAAAAGTGATAGAAAAAGTACTGCAGGTCATGTTTTCTTATGTGGAAAGGCTCTAATCTCTTGGAGTTCAAAGAAGGAATCGATTGTGGCTCTATCTTCATGTGAAGCCGAATATGTGGCAGCTTCAATGAGTGCATGTCAAGCACTCTGGTTAGACACATTGATGCAGGAAATCCAAGTGAAAGACTCAAGTGCAGTAAAACTGTTAGTGGATAACAAGTCTGCCATCAACCTTGCCAAACATCCAATTGCACATGGAAGAAGCAAGCATATAGAGACAAGGTTCCACTTCCTTAGAGATCAAGTAACCAAAGGAAGATTGAAGTTAGAGTACTGCAGAACTGAAGAGCAATTGGCAGACATCTTAACAAAGCCACTAAAGCCAGAAAAGTTTAGAGACATGAGAACCAAGCTTACTGTTGTATCACTAGCTGATTTAACACCCAAATGATATGCTGCAAGTGATGGATGGAGACTAGGGTGCCAACCTAGTTGGGATGTTAGTCTCCATAGTGATGCAATTAGCATATCATTGTTCTCTCCCAAAACTGAATTAGGGAGGTGTGTTGAGTTGTTAATTCAGTTAGTTAGTTTCTAGTGTTCTCTCCCAAAACTGAATTAGGGAGGTGTGTTGAGTTGTTAATTCAGTTAGTTAGTTTCTAGAGTTGGTTAGTTTGTTGAGATTTGTAAGCTTGTGTTAGTTAGATAAAGTGAAGTGTAAAAGTCTATAAATAGACTAATGTGACATTGTGTAAATTATAGAGTGTGCAAAGTGAAAAGTGTGCATTGTGATCATTGAGAAAGTTTTAATAACAGAGAAGTATAATTCAGTGAACTAGAGTTTTTTCTTTTCTTTCTTTCATTCTTTCTTTCATTGCTGAGTGTGAGTGTATGCCTAAGTTCCAACAAGGTTTCTGCCAAAAAAAAAAAAAAATTACTTGTGTCACGTGAACTGGCATAAGTGCCACATGGCACGTTGAAAAAAAATATAATTAATCTTCACAAAGACTCTCTTTTACTAGTGCTTACACCCACATGAAGCTCATGGATGACGAAGTAGAAAGAACTCTGCTGACGTTAGAACCTTCATTCAAAAAAATGTTCTTTACTAAAGCTCTTTAGATTCTTATTTGATTCTTCAAGAATATCTTCCTTTTATAGCCAACTTGTTTCACTTGATTTTTGCTATTCTTTAGAGTGATATGAGCCATGAGACAACATCTTTAATTCATGGGAAGAAGTCCCATATAAATAGATGTGATTCCTATTTTTGTTCCTGAAAGGTTCTTTTTTTTTTTTTTTTTTTCAATAACAAGTGAATCGAAAAAACAAAAACTAAGGAAATAAACGAGGGGTGCTACCCTAGGGCATCAACAGTAATGTAAAGACCTAACAAATTAAGGAGGCACTTTCTCACATAGCATTTCTCATCTCAATCTCTTTAGCATTTTTCAAAACAGTTATACTCGTTCCGTTCTTCTTCTTTGATAATTTTAGCTATTTATTTTTGTTTCAAAATAATAAGTGTTTTATAAACCCAAGATATATATTTGACCATTTTTCTGACATATACCCTTATAATAGAATTAAATTAGAATGCCTTAAAATATACAAAACCTTCTATGGAGTAAATGGTTAGTGGAGTATGGAGTAAATGTAGTTGGAATTTATAAATAATTAATGATAGACATAAGGATATTTGATACAAATATAAACATATTAATATTTTTTTAATCTATATATAAAAGCCTTAAATTATCAAAGAAAAAGAATAATAAATAATAAAGGTTCAGTTACATTGACTGGCCCTGGCGGGATTCCTCACATAATAACAAAGTTGAATTGTGTAGTTGCATAGCATATTAAACGTGAAAATTGATGTGGGCCTACATGATAAAGACGTTACGAAGTAAATTAGGTGGGTCTCATGAGTCATGAGGGAACCTGGGAAGGAATAAACTTTACTTGTAATTGGGTTACATACACTGGGTACCACCTCCCAATATCACTGAGAATTTATTTTTGACCCATAATGCAAATTCATTTTATGCTGAGAATGATGTTTGATAAGGTGACAAGTCGAATTTCATTTCTTCAATTCATAATAACAATGATCACGGCAGGCGTATATATCGAATTGTTGCAAGTAGTAAAATGGTGAATAAACAAATCGTTCACAATGATTAATTGCCAAATACCAATTTGCATGTTAAATGACTATTCGGACATATTTTTTATATGGAGCAAGTTTAAAAACATAAAACAAGCAATTAAAATGATAAAATCTTTTTGGGCTTTCAATCAGACAATTTATCAAACACTGAGAGGGCGAAGAGTGAAAATAAGAATTTGTTGTGGCGTGAAATTAAATAGCTGATCTCTCGACTGTTTATGCTAACAAACGACTCTCCTTTGTATTTAGGAGATTATGTTGAGAAAATGACTCTATTTCTCAACCATGGGTTTATAGACTACTCCAAAGAATGTCTACTGTAGAAGGTTGAACTATGAAGCTAAAGTTGCATGAAAGTAATAAAGGAAAACGATAAAGGAAAGTAATAAAGGAAAGACAATATAAATAAGTTGTTTGTTTGATTGATGATGTCTCAAAAACAATCTGTACAATTGGTATTTGTAGACTTATACTACCTAAGAAACCTATATTAACATTATTTGCCACGTTCTTAACCCACACTACTTCACATATTACATCATATAAGATCATGGCTAGCAATAAAAATATAGGTAACTACCCCCAAAAAATGCTTGGTCAGCTAACTTATTGATTGCCATATCAGCTGACCATGTCCTCCATAACCCTATTTTTAAGGAAATGGGCCTTCATGCACGTCCTTGACTTGGTCAGCTCATATTACTCGCATATGTGCTTAATCAGCTAAGTTATAGGCCAAGCGGCTAATTGCCCATACATTGACCATGATCTCCATATCCCTATCTTTAAGGAAATAAACCTTCATGCACGTTCTTGACTTGGCTAACTCATAGAATTCACATCTGCTCAATTAGCTAAGTTATGGGCCAAAAATCCACTATAACGGCTAGTTGCTCATTATTTGACCATGTTCTCCATATCCCTGTTTTTAAGGGAGTTGGTGCACGTTTTTGAATTGATTGCAGGTGGTCGGCTTCTTATTTTTATTTTCCCTCCCCAAAACCACCGCCAACTTTATCCCAAAAATCTAGGAAAGTGGTTACTTTTGACTTCTTCCTTTTCTGAAAATTATTGAAGTCTTGAACTCATTTAATCAATATCCACACGAGCCCATTAAGACCCAATAATGACCTCTAAGCCCATCTTGACTTAGCAACTTGTTTAGTTGATCTTGCACCAGCTAATTTTGCATCAGTTGATTCTGCGTCAACTAAATTTTTTCAGCTAAACCTGACTAAGCTACTAGTTATCAGCTATCTATCTCAGCTCAGTAGCTGTGCCAGCTCATCCTAATTCAATCGGTCTTGGTTCAGTTGTTATTCTCAGGTAAATAAATAAATCAGGTAATTACCTCAATCGACTATCAGCTAAAGCAGGTCCTTATTTCTGATGTTCTGGGAGTTGCTACTCCTTGATTAGTTGTGATGTCATTTTTCTTTGGGCCTTATTCTCATTTAGGGACGGACCCATGTACATCACATTGGGGCAGCTGCTCCCACCAAGTAATTTTTTTTTATTTAAATCTTAGATAAATTTTTTCTATTGCCCCCACTAAAAAAATATATATTGCCCTCATTGCCCTACAATCATACTTTAAATAACACTGAAAAAATGTTGCTCTCATTCCTCTACAACCCTATTATATATAACACTATTTTTTTAGTACAACTTGGTTACATACATAGAAAAATCGTTTTGATAGTGTTAAAAATAAAAAAATATACAACAATCCCAAGGTACGAAAATACGTAGAGAGCAATTATAATTTATAAAAGTTGAGGTGTCTTCAATTTTATGGCTATATAATGGTATAATTTTTGTAATATCCAATTTCTGACTTAATGGTAATGATCATGTCATTATTTTATTGCTTTTGTATTTATATTTATTTTATAAAATTTTTTATAACATATAATTTTGTCCCCATTAGTCAAAATTTCTCGGTCCGTCCTTGGTCTTGTTATATACCAAAAAAATAACTTCATCATCCTTCATCCAAATTCAAATATAATATAAGTCTAATCACCTATTATGAAAAACAAACCCACTTAATCCCCAGTTTCTTGGGTTATTAGGCTTAAATTTCGGAAATTTGAATCCGATCCCGTTAGGTAAATTAACTAGAGGACATGTATAAGAAAAATGATTCCAAAGTTACAAGCAATTCAATATCTACTTCTATATCAAAGAATCACAACTCACAAGACAATCTATCTCAATAAACACAATTACACATTATTAATTTCCGATTGCATGCATAATTAACAAATCAATCATAGGTTAGATCACTCATAATTAGAAGAAAAATGAACTTATATTAATGAATCAAATCAATTACATTAACCCCAATAAAAGTGGGAAATTTGCAAAACATGCTAAAAACAACAAAAACAATAGATAGAATATAGAAGGATGGGGAAAATGACTCCATAATGATAATTTTGGGAAGATCCGAAGATGGAAGAAATCCTCTTCTTTTATTATATTATTACTTTTGCGATACCTCAATATGTCCAAATAAAAGATACTCCTTGAGGAGTCCTCATCTAAAAAGATTTACCTAAGTGGTGCCTGACAGAACCATAATTCGAAGGTTTTAACTTTTAAAGCATTGTTGGATGTTCGTCCCTGTATATCATGGTAATTTCATATGCTAGACTGATAAAGTTAAATATGCTTGACTAATAGGCTATTGGTTAATTGAAAGCGACCTGCCCCATAAGAAAGAGGACATGGGGACTCATATTTCTTGTGAAGTCACTCTAATTAAGAGATTGAGAATCAAGGAGTAAAATTGTTTTCGATCAGCCGATCCAGATATTAGTCTCATAACAGGCTTGAATGACCTAAGTCACAGATACTCTGATGGACCCATTTGAATTAGGGTGGGTTCGAACCAGAAAAAGGGTAAATATGCTTGCCGGCCAGATTTACACACTAGAAACTACCGTAGTAACACGTTTCAATTTGATATCACTAGGAAGGATAGATGAGACTCCAATTTGATATCAAAAGGTAGGTAACAAGAGAATCGGGTAGATATAAAATCCCAAAAATCTTAAGATTGCAGTCAACTGAAAGAGAAAAAGTTGAAGAAGTAAAATACTTCCAAAAGCGCCACGCTTTATCACCCAAAGCACTGAGAATATTTGATCCTACTTTATGTTTGTCAATTAAACAACTGAAACTTCACCCTTGGTAGGTACGTAGTAGCTACTGTTTTCCCTTGGGGGCACAAAAAAGTTTTTCCACATATTTCATTTCAGAATAAAAAAATATTAATTAGAAATTTTGATTTTTATCGATAAATAATAATAATAATTAAAAATAGAGAAACATCGGACTATATAAATAAGTTTTTATATTGTTTATAGTAGAGCTGTCAAAGTGAGTCAACCCGGCTCACCCGGGTTGGCTCACCACGGATTGAGCGAAAAGTGGGCCGAGTCGGGTTAGCTCACTTTTTTAGTGAGTCAAGAAACGGCCAACCCGGCTCGACCCACCACGGGTTGGCTCACTTAGAATTAAGAAAATTAAAAAAAAAAAACAGAATTCAACAGGAACAATTTAATAAGAGCAATAAGGGGGGCAAAGAGAATAGTGGAAGCAGCGGCGGTGCGGCGGAGGCGAGCAGCACAGACAGCGATGAGGCAGAGGACGCGAACGACAACTTATTTTGCTATCAGTGACTAAGTTAGGGACTTAGGGTTGGGTGAGCTGAGAAAGGGTTGGGGAAAGAAAGGTTGAGAAAGTGGGTTGGGCTGCAACTTGCTTGGGCTTCAGCTTCTGCATTATTTTGGACTTTGGTTGTATGGTAAAAATATTTTTAAAAAAAAAAGTGCTGCTCGTGGGTCAGCCCGGCTCACCCCGGGTTCAACCCGGCTAACCCACGGGTTAAGTGAGTCGGGCCAAAATGACCCGGGATCTAAACGAGCTTGTTTTTTTACAACCCAACCCACCAGTGAGCCGGGTTGAGTCGGGCTGGCTCACGGGTTACAACCCATATTGACAGCTCTAGTTTATGGTATGTCAAATGTAACAGTAAAAAAAAAGTATGTCAAATGTATAGGGGGTTGGTCACATTTATAGGAGTACAAATGGACAATAAGAATCCTAACATTATTACACTTAATTATGAAATCAATCCTAACATAATTAGACAATCATACCTAATCAATTTAGATAGTCCTAAACAAAATAAAGTTAAATACGACAAAAAAAAAAACCCTTAAATACATCATTATAACATTCCTCAAACTCAAAACAAACCAACTTAAATTTGGAAATCATGGTACATAAATGGTCGGGATGACACATATAATATTGAGTATCGTGGAGAATGTGTGACATTTAGGATGGAACCATATTGCATTTGGTATGGAATCAAACCATGTAAAGTCAGGATGGGACAAAACCAATCTTTTAAGCTATAGATGAAGATGCATAGACACACAGCTATTCTCAATGGGGTACCATGTTACTGATACCATTAAAAATAAAGAAACGATAGGAAATATGAAAAAGTAATTTTGTATTTATTGATATGTCATTTTTTTTATAGGCAAATGTTAGTAAGATGTGTTGTATTAATTTTTCTCCTTTGCCGGGGTTTGGACCCTAGATCTCAAACTCTTTCAACTCCTTAAACATTTAGCTCAAACCCAGTTGAGCTACCTCACCCCCCTCTTGATATGTCAAATTTATAAAAGATTGGTCTATAATGAGGATAATGAAGTCTTAACATAATTATACTTAATCATGTAATGAATCTTAATTTAATTACACAATCAAGTGTAATTAAATTAAATAATTCTATAGTATAGGATTAAATACACAACCGCAGCATATAATATAGTAACAAATAAGAGTAAAGATCAATTCAATCATTGAAAAAGTATGGTATCACTAGATCGGTCTTTTCAAAAAAAAAAATTTGTCATCAATTAAATTATTAAAATATTTAAAACGCACAATTGGTAATTTCAGATACTTAATTAATGATAAAAAAAACTTTTAATTTAACATTATCTTAAATCTTTAAGAATTTAATTGATGATAAAAGATTTTAAAAAGTCTACCTAGCAAACGACACAATAATCTTTTAAGTAATCAATTAAGGAATTACTCTTATAATAATAATAATATAATAATAATAATAATAATAATAATTGTTTCAAAATAATAATAATTATAATAATTATAAATAAATAAAAAGAAAAAAAGATCTTGGTCCTTGGATGAGTAACTGCCAAAGATAATGATTGTCCGGTTTCATCATTTTGGTTGTTACCCTCAGACTCAGCGGTGGCAAAATCTGAACCACTGGATTCCTCTGATCATGACTCACGAGTGATGACCATCCCCACTTTTCCACTATATATCTCGGTCCAAGCTCCGCGTAGAGTGCTTGTCATTTTCTCACTCCAATATAGTTACACTTAGCTAACACGTTATATCATTTAGATAGCATGGCTTTTCCTCAAATGGGAGCAGGGACCGAACCGGACTTATATGGTAGGAGGGGTCAAGTAACAAAATTTAAGTTTATTTAGTATATATATATATATACATCGAGTTTTATATAAAATATTTATATAATTATTTGTTTCACAATTTTAATTACATTAGTAATTTATCAATATATATGATAATCTAGTAATCCAAAGTAGATCATCATCCCTTGATACTTGCAACCAACATCAGGGTTTAACACGCATTGGGTGCGAGCCGTTGATGACTTTTTGGACATAATAAGTAATCGAAATCCCAAACAATCAACAAATCTTTGAACAGTCATAACTTTTGATCCGGATAGAATTTTTGGACATATTATATATGTACGGAAAGCTCTTTTCGAGAGCGTCGTCTTAATAACTAATTTTTTGGGGGGCCAACGCCCCTCCCAAAGTACATGTAGTGTTGTCCCTACATGGGAGACTGATAGAACATGGCGAAGACCTTACAAATTGATAAGCCTCACATGGAAAATTGCTAGAAGACCTTACAAAGAGTGTGAAAAGAGAAGAAGAAAATAAAAAAAGGGGTGAAGCGTATTATGAAATCAAATTAATTTCATTTTTTTCAATTATAACTTGTTAACATACAACTTCTGAAAAATGGGTGGGTATACTTAAGATATATATATATATATATTAAAATCTAATTAATCTCAACTAAATTATTGTTAACATGCGTATGATTTCTTTTTGAAATTTGTGGCAGTACTTCGTAAAAATATTAAAACAGGATAAAATATAAAATATCCTTATATTTTATTAATAAATAAATTAAATTATATACAGAACTACAAATTTAATTATTTTATTTATGTTGAAAAGAGTAAAATTATTAGTAAGGTTCAATACAGTTATTAGATATCTGGCTTTCTTTACTAATGACTATGGTTACCTCGTTAGATTCCTACCTTTTCTATCTTTGATAAAAAATGTTATACCCGCTGCAATGATGATTTCAGCACACCATAAGCTACGTGACAAAATTCATACCCGTTATCCCACCGTCCTTAATTCAACCACGACGCCTCCTACGAGTCAAAGGCATCATAATTTATTCCGTGTGCAATCTTTTTCTTAAATAAACTTATCACACTTTATCCACATAATAATACACCCCCTCCTCGTATCTCTTTATATATACGTGGTTCTCGTAGCATATCAAACCACAAGAAAGAGTGTTAGAGAGTTAGACACTTCAGTACCAAAAATAGAAAAATGGTGGTAGCAAAGTTCACAAGTGGTGCTGGCCTTAGAGAATGGAGAGGAATGAAGGCTTTCAGCTACCAAATCCTCACAGGCCGTTGGCTCATGGTATTTGCATCTTTACTAATCATGTCAGTTGCTGGAGCAACTTACATGTTTGGTCTCTACTCAAACGATGTCAAAACCTCTTTGGGTTATGACCAATCCACACTCAACTTGCTCAGCTTCTTCAAAGACCTTGGCGGCAACGTTGGCGTCTTATCAGGCCTAATCAACGAAATCACCCCACCTTGGATAGTGCTCTCAATTGGTGCACTCATGAACTTCTTTGGTTACTTCATGATCTACCTTGCAGTCACTAACCGCATTGCCAAACCCCAAGTTTGGCAAATGTGTCTCTACATTTGTATTGGTGCAAATTCACAAACTTTTGCTAACACAGGTGCTTTAGTCACATGTGTTAAGAATTTCCCAGGAAGCCGTGGAAGTATCTTAGGCCTTCTAAAGGGTTATGTTGGTCTAAGTGGTGCTATCATCACACAAATCTACCATGCTTTCTATGGTGATCACAACTCCAAAGCTCTTATATTGCTTATTGCTTGGCTTCCTGCTGCAATTTCCTTTGTTTTCCTTCCAACAATTCGGATACTGAACAGCACAATACAACAACCCAAGGAGATCAAAGTTTTCTATAACCTTCTTTATATTTCACTTGGCCTTGCTGGGTTTCTAATGGTTTTGATCATTATACAGAACAAGTTGAGTTTTTCAAGGTTGGTGTATGTTGCTGATGGCATGGTGGTTGTTTTCTTACTTCTTCTCCCACTTGTTGTGGTGTTTAGAGAAGAATTCAACCTATGGAAGACCAAAATCCAAGCGTTGACTGACCCATCATTGAAAAGAGTAGTCACTGAAGTTCCACCATCTCAAAACATGACATCATCATCACAACAACCAGAACAAAAAGCAGTGTCACCACAAGTTTCCACAGCTACCAAAAGTACTTCTTGTTTGAGCAATGTCTTCAAACCCCCAAATAGAGGTGAGGACTACACCATTTTGCAAGCACTTTTCAGTATTGATATGCTGATTCTATTCACAGCAACAACTTTTGGTGTTGGAGGAACCTTAACTGCAATTGACAACTTGGGACAAATAGGGAACTCATTGGGGTATCCTAGTAAAAGCACCACCACCTTTGTGTCCCTAGTTAGCATATGGAACTACCTAGGAAGAGTAAGTGCTGGTTTTGCCTCTGAAATCCTCTTAACCAAATACCAATTTCCTCGTCCCTTGATGCTCACTCTAGTCATGCTTCTCTCTTGTGTTGGCCATATTCTTATAGCCATCGGTACCCCAAACTCCCTTTACTTCTCTTCAGTGATTATTGGCTTTTGTTTTGGAGCTCAATGGCCACTAATGTTTGCAATCATATCTGAAATCTTTGGCCTCAAATACTACTCTACCTTATATAATTTTGGAGCAGTGGCAAGCCCTGTTGGATCTTACATACTAAACGTGAGAGTGACAGGTTATTTGTATGATAAAGAGGCTTTGAAACAATTGGAGGCTAAGGGACTCAAAAGACATGCAGGGGAGGATCTTAGTTGCTTAGGTGTACAATGTTATAGGATGGCTTTTATCATAATCACTGCATCAACATTAGTTGGATGTTTTGTTTCTTTCATTTTGGTGCTAAGGACAAGGAAATTTTACAAAGGTGACATGTATAGGAAGTTCAGAGTGGAACTAGATGCAGTGGAGAATCCTGAAATGGGGACTACCAAAAGTGGTATTGTTCCGTTTGAAACAGAAAGCCATGCAACATTAAGCAGCAATGAGGCCATTCCAGCTGCAACCACCAGTGGCTCACAGGAGTCGGATAAAAACAATAGAAAGTGAAATGTAAGCTGAGTTTAGTTTTTAATTATACTGCAAGCATGTAAGTTTTTTTAGTCAATAATCATAAATTATTTTGTGTGACTTTTAAAATAACGCCTCACATTTTTAGGGCTTGATTAAAATTGACACTGTAAAATTATTAATATATAGTTAGTTTTTTTTTTTTTTTTTTGAAAAGAATATATAGTTAGTTGTATCATGTGATCTTTGAGAATATGATTTGATAATTTCCTATGATTTTTTTTTTTGAAACAATAATTTCCTATGATTTAGAGAAAGCTTTTCAACACTTTCTTTGAATTTAATTAGAATCTAGTATCCACATCTTAGAATAAATGTTATCTTATTAACAAGCAGTTATAAACATCCATTGATAATTTGATATATATTATTAAAAATGATTGACTCTTATACTAATTATTTTAAAAATTACACATAAGATAATATATGTTAAGTTAATAATGTAAAAAAAAAAAATTACTTTATACTGACATATCAAAATTAAAATCCACTGTCTTTACACGATACATTGATCTTAAAATATTCCTTTTATAAGAAAGGCTAATCATTACATTGAACTTGGCCTTCTTAATCCCAGGAACCGATCCCAATCATCACCATAATTCGTTCATTTCATAGGCCATGGTGAAGACTATGTGGTCTCCTTTCACTCTCTATAATGGAGACAATAAAGGAATACGATGATAAGGGATCTTGGTTGCTCATTTATTTCGTCCATATATCTAACTTCAACCGATTCCATAGAAACAAATCATCAATTTCACACACGCATCAAGCAGTTTCTACTATTAGATTCGATTTTTTGTTCGTGAGGAAATATGATTTTTACATATGTGAAAGTGAAACAAACATCTTGTTCGGTAAAATTTGAGTAAAACGATAGAATGGAAAGAGGAATCTTTAATTCTTGGCCAGTTATTGTATTGTGGGTAGAAAGTGCGATAGTACCAAGCAATTTGTCTTGTAACCCAAGCATGTTTCGCCGCACGGTTTGAAATTGCTATCAATATCAGACACGGTTTGGTCCTACCCACGTTGCCATTCCCAATTATAATGTATTGGGCACAACACAACTCTTGATGATAGAGATCATATGTCCCATTTTGATGTATCAGATATATTGTCCCCACTAATCAAATGTTGTCACTTATTTTTTTTAAATATTACATAAAAATTTAACATATATAGCAACATTTGATTGTGATGATTTGATATGATATATCAAAATGAGACATATAATCTCTATCCCTACTTGTCTTGTGGCTAATGAGTGATGACCCTGTTGTAGTCGTAGGCCCGCTATTGATATTGTCTTCGTGATCTTTGCCAATGTCATGCTAGGTGAAATCCCTCTAACATACTTCTGCAGAACATGGTGCATTCATGCTCATTCAATCAGCATCATTGCCGACGACAATTACTTTTCGATATATATGTTTTTTTTATGAAGAAAAAGTTTAGGTGAGTTGGGTCTAAGGGGCTCACAGGGCCTATGACATATGCTACACGGCTCAAAGAGCGTTAATGAAAGGACTTATAATTTTACAATTACAGATTACCCACCAATAAGGTCCTCACATCAGTAATGGGATTCAAACTCACGACTTTATGGATTATGAGATGTATCCTTACTAACTAAACTAACATCCGTTGGCTTGATATGTATGCTGGTTGAGTAAATCAAGTGTTGTGGATAAAAATGCAAAATATTTTATATACCTTATGGCTAAAAGGTGCATGATAGAATTCATCACCGTGGTCCGTGGTTTGGTTAACTTCCATCAAAAGATGGAGGTCGCATTCATGTGTGACTTGAATTCCCTCCCCCGGTTATCACCAAAATGGCTATGCATATGCCAAGACGCGCCACACTTGTTGCAAATGCTAACAAACCCCGTAGCAAGCTTGATCAATAATGAATAATGCTGCTTGTCACATCACATTATCATGAAGTGGCAGAAATTGAATAGGATTGCATTGAATGTAATATGGTGTAAAAATAAGTAAGATTTCACAACCTCGTAGTAAGATTTTTTTTAATTTTTTTTAATGGAACCCCGTAGTAAGATTTGAATGTTAGTTATTATTCAGAGTCTCTCTAATAAGTGATCCATATATATTAACCATTTTTTAATTTTTGTTATATTTTTAAACCTACTAATTAATAACCAACAAGATCCAAAACATTTGGTATATAGTTGATTTTCTTAAGCATACTATCAGAGATTCAATGCTTGTCATCTGTATAAAAATAAAAAATGATTTGTTTGAAGAAGAAAAACTCACTTCAATTACTCTCCTGCTATCAGCTGGGATATCCTTGATAGATCAGATAAAAAAAATTATAATAATTATTGATTATTAATGCTAAATCGACATATCAATTACTTATTTTTACTTAATTCTTTTCCTTTTTAAGATGTATTTTCAAATATATTAATTAATTGCGACCACAACCAAATCTTTTGATCATTCAATTATTTTCATTTTTTTTTTATAAGCCAAAAGTATATTGATAAGGGTACAAGGGGTACCCCAACCCATATACAAGAACCAAAAAAAGACAAAAAGAAGGAACAATGTAATTAGAATACTAGAACAACACCTGCCCAGCATTAATATTACAAAGTCCTATGTATAACCAACGCAAGAACACCAGTATAAACCAAAATCAAGATCAGCCTTAAAGCACAGGAACGCCCAAAAACTAAGCAGATTCCACCAAATGACTAAGACCAAGTGTAACCAAGGTAAACCAAGTATGTAGTAGATAGACATTGCCAGTCGAAGACCAGATTATCCTGCAAAGAAAACCACCCAAAAGAGCACCTAGTGTGTAGTGATATAAAAGATAACTAGATATGAGCACAGATTGCAACATTGCATGTTAACACAGTAAAACACCAAACAGCCAGCTGCGCAAACAAGCGAACCACGCCCACCCAATTATTTTCATTTAATTCTTTTCTTTTTTAGGAAAAATATTTCTAAAAGGAAAATATCCACATGCATACATTAAATTAGAGTATACTCTCTTAAAAATGGTTAAATATCTTCAGTAGAAAAAAAAGTTAAATATCTTAGACTATTCTCATAAATTAATCTTATATATTAAAGCAGAGTGCTCATTATTAAATGTGAGATATTATCCGGAATCCACTCAGTACTTTTTTTAACTGGGATTTTTTTTTTTTTTAACATCAATTTTTAGACATAATATCGTATAGAGGTGTTGTTTTTCATCGTTGAAATAATGACACTCTTATCATATCTCATCCACACTTGACAAGTCTTCCACGAGATGGCAGCTCAGAAAAAAATTCATTTCGTGTCCCTCTTTATCAGATCAGCCTGCGCATGATGCATTTTGTTTGGTCTTTGATTGCATGTTCATCCATTCCCCCCTTCATCTTTTCCAGCTAGGCATTGGTTCAAACTTTCTATGTTCATACGCACGCCACAAAGTTACTAAGAACGTGTACCCAAAAAACAACTACTTTGAACGGACCTTTTCCATTTTATGGTTTTTTTGGCACAACAATATTTTGATGATATAAAAGTGTGATGTACCTGTTCACCAGTTTGGTTCTGAAAAATACTTTGAATGATGGGTTGTTACGTCAACAAATAAGCCAAACAATATTTCCACCAACTCTAACCAATATGTCTATACCCAGAATATCCAACATTGATTTACTTTAGCTTTTGAAGATTATAGGTTAAAGATAAAATTCTTGCAGACATAAATACACAAAGATCGACCTGGACAAAAGGCTACATCTTCTCCAATTAACCAAGTGATCCCTGTATAGCTACCTCACTTATTGTTGGAAAAATAAAATAAAATAAACAGAGAATTAACACAACATCAAGACGTTCAAAACACTGGGCTTAAGAGTATTTCACTATAAGTAAATTACATAGTGCAGTTGGTCTCAGTTGGTCTCAAGATAGTACTCTCCGGGATACAACAATACTTCTTGTTAGCATTCAGGGCCGCCCTAAAGCGAATGTTTATAATGAGGCATTTTTAAAACTAATAAAAATATTATTATATTTAAAATTTATTTTATTGTAATTTTTTATATTTTTAAAGGGAACATATTATGATTGATGTAAACATTTGTTGTGTGTACATGCAATCACACTTAAAGAGAGACAAAAAATATATTGTATATAACAAAACAAACATAAACAAAATATATTTTTAGTTTCAGGCCTAAAATCCTTGTAAAGTTAGAAATTTTTTTGGAGGCCTAAAGTTGTTGCTTTAGCAGCTTTATGCTTAGGCCGGCCATGTTAGCACAGCACGTGAAATAGCAAGGACACATGAACAATTATTTGAATGCCCGAGGGAACTAAGAGACACCAATAACACAATTTAATTTTCTCCATACGTGAGAATCTCATATCACTTGAAGGAAACTTCAACGGCAGAACAATAATTATATAAGCATAGCAACCCGAGGTTGTGATATTCGAAGTGGAGGAAGTAATCAAATGTAAACTTTTGTTGTTGCGGGGAGAGAGAAAGCTTGAACCAAAAAACTCTGTATGTCTATAAATAATAAATTGATAATATCCATAACTAACCAATTACCACACCCAGAAAATTAGGATGGATAATACACGTTGGTAACAAACTTGTAGATAGTAAAAGGTGGGTTTAAGACCAAGTCAAAAGAGAGAATAAATTTCAAATAAATAATAAATAATATTATGACTTTAAAATAAATAACAAAATTATATTAATATAACACTTATGACCGTGATGGAAAAAGATCCACCTTTGTGCTCTAAACCCATGGCAATTCTACAATCCTCCAAAACTCTAGATTGAGTTTTAGTCATTTACAAAATTTAACCATTAATTATTAATTAATTAAAAAATTAAAAGTTTGAAAATAAACAAACCAATAACTGAGATCACATCGGAGTTTTGGTCCTCTACAACTGTTTGGAGGACTAAAGACATTGTCCATTCCTTGTGGTCGATGCAAATACTAAGAAGTTGTTGTAAGTGTGGATATATGCCTTGACAGGTACATGTGTTTTGATGATAGATAAAAGGAATTCAAGTCTAAGGACTTATTTGCAAAAAGCGTGAAAAAGACCAACAAGCAAATACTTTGGGTTAAGGGAAATTTTCTTTCATTATATTACTTGTTTTAGAAACTATGTAAATGATTGTGTGTCTCTCAAGTTAAAATTAATCACACACACATAAAAATGGCTTTGAAAAAGGAACTTAAAAGGTTTTCAAATAGGAATTTACCATAATATCTTTTGACCTTTAAAGTTTTTCAAAAACTTTTTTATACGTAGAATAATCGATTATGATAATCGATTATGCAGCTCTTAATTATGCTTAAATGAGTCCTTTAATAATAGAGCTGTTAGGTTTTTAAAATTCAAATTTCAAAGAAGAATAATCGATTATAGTAATCGTTGTGCCTAATTGAACACGTTTTAAACTCTATCTTAAAATGACTTTAAGTGCTTTTCATGAGTTATTAATTATGTCGAAGCCTTTGAGTTTGAAAATTCAAACTATAATCGATTATGGTTTTCATAAAATCGATTATTGCCTTTTTAATCAAAAGTCAGAGGCTTCATAATCGATTAGGATAATCGATTATGCAAAATTGATTCAGTCTGTGCTTTCAAACAGAGACCAAGTAATCGATTAGTATAATCGATTATGACCTGATTGTTTCAAAATGCTCCTTTTGATTTTGCCTAAAATAATCGATTATGCTTTTTAGATAATTGATTATGACTCGAGAAAAATGAGTTTTCAAGAGTTTTGACCTAAGTGTCAAAGTTATAGAAAAAGGTCTTTTCCAGAGAAAGGGAGACACGAAAAATACTGAGCATATTTCTGACTTTCTCCTCTCTTGAACAACTCTCTATCACTCTCCTTCTCTTACACTTGCATACTTAACTTTGAGAGACATTCACACCATATAGGTGTTGGTTGTAGAGCTTCAATTAGTTTTATAAGTGTTATCTCACGTAAAACGTTTTTGAGGCTCTTGCACAAGGGAGAGTACATCATGTGATTTGTGTAAGGGTTCTCTTAATTGTAAAGGTTCTAGTTGATCATGTTTAAAAACTAAAGTTGATTGGAAACCCTTGGTGGTATTGCCTTGGGGACTGGACGTAGGCCACTAGGTAGTTTGTGACCGAACCAGGATACCTCTCTTGTGTTCATCTTCTCAAACCCTTATCTTTTTATTTCTGCTTTGTCTTTTGAAAAACGCTTTTAATTGCACGCGCTTATAACAAAGTCGTTTTCTTTAATATATCAAAAGGAAAAAGTTTTTATTTTTGCCGAAATTTTTGAAAAACGCAATTCACCCCCCTCTTGTGTTTGGAATCACTTGTCAATAGTAAGTGGACACATTTAAGGATCAATGCAATCAAGTTGATCAAGCAGGGTAGGGGCATTTCTCATCCAAATTAAAGGGCTAACTCCAATAGTTAAGCCAACCAACTCATCAACAACAAAACACACAAATTGTGCAGAAAACAAAGGGACATCAAGCCAAAGTCTATATCCTAACATCCAGCCTAACAATTTCTTCCTCACTCGGTTACAGACAAAAAAAAAAAGATGAGATGCCACAGTCTTAACGCTTATCTAGTTACAGATCATTTCTTTGGCTTCTTCAGGCACAGTTCAACTATAGGTGGTCTCGGGATTATCCCATGTAACCTTTTTATTAGAAGCCAATTGGTATATAGAGTGGGTATTGAAATCGGAATCAACTACCAGAGTCTCTACACTCCCTGCGATTTTCAAAAAGCCGAGTTCGTAGGCGTTTTCTCAAATATCTCGAAAGCATTCTTTAACCTAACAAAAAATAAAATCCACAACAGAGAGACACGGGAAGTGATAATTTGTACCTATGTCGGGTGGTTTTGGAGGAGGTCGAAGGACGACCTGTTCAGGAGGAGGGGGAGCAGCCTTGTTTCGTTGAGACATGGAGTTGCTGTGACATGTGTGGCCATATGTTTCCAGCAGTAGCATGTGCTTACTTTGTCCCGTGGCAGTGGTTCGGGTGGTGGGCGTACCGTCGGTGTTGAGCACAAGTCGGTAAAAGGAGACATCTTGATGGGAATCGGAGTGAGATGGGGGATGGTGGCGAGCAAACCACCAGGGAGCAAGCTAGTCTCCACTAGGCGACAGAGATCTAGCTTTAGGGGTTAGTGGAGACGGGTCGGAAGATGGGTCCATGAGACATGACTGACAGCTTGACGTGGGTGTGGTGGAGTCAGGGTGGGGGATTTGAGTTCCGAAGGTGGCATCGGACTCCGGTAGCGGAAGGAAATGGACCTGCAGTAGTTGGCATCGAACGGAAGAGGCGAAGGAGCGTCGGTAAGTTGGTTGCTGATATAGGAGAGAGGAAGGGATTTCGTGTAACACCCCTGACTGCTTTATAGATTGACGACTGTCCCCACAAACCAACACGGTTCTTTTCAGGGTGCTTTGTCATCACTCACACGCTTCCTGGGAAAACTTCCTAGGATGTCACCCATCCCATAATTTCTCCAAGTCAAGCACGCTAAACTGTGGAGTTCTTAAGTGATGGACTCCCGAAATGTAACGTCCTTCATTACATTAGTAACCCAGATTAATTTCAATGAAAATCCTTCAAAACATATAATTAAAATATACAAGTCATAAAATTTTTCTCAAATAATTAAGTATGAAAAATGTCTCGTATTAAATAAAATAATATTATTTTCAAAGTAATGAAAATATTAATAAATCCATACATTTGAATAAAAACCAAAAGCCTCAAAATCGGGCGTCTAACAACAATTCGAGAAATGTAAACTGAAAATAATAAATGATGTCGGCATGGCGCTATTAAATCATGCTACAGATACTAACCAACTAATTTAAAAGTAAGATAATAACTCTTCAAGTCTCTGCGTCCTCAACGACGATGTCTTCGAGCTCTGAAAACAACAATTTTTGATGAGATATAAAATCTCAATGAACAACAATACAGTTATAAAATATTTCGAAAATAGTGATGTTCTCCGCCGGTGCGGTAATCCGAAAAATTGTCCATGGTTCCCGCTAATTTTTCAAAATAATGTTTATTAAAAATACGTTTAGATATAACAGTTAATTTAGTAATTAAGAAAATATAAACATTAATCACATATTTGATAAGTAAAGCAAACCACACGTCACAACAATAACATTATTTCTGAAGTGGCTCTGAAACCCCACTCTGTGTTGGTTTCCTGCCCAATTCGGTGACTCGAGAACTCATTAAATTGGTTCCTTGCCCCTTGTCTGCTGTGACTCGGGAACCTCGTTCTATAATTGATTACTTGTCACCATCTTTATGGTGACCCGAGAAGCTCGTTCTAGAATTGATTCCTTGTCCCATGGTGACTCGGGAACCTCATTTTTAGAATTGACTCCTTGACCCTATGGTGACCCAAGAACCTCATAATTAAATTGGGTCCTTGCCTCCCATTAACGGTGACCCTAGTGCCTCGTTCATAAAATGGATTCCTTGCCTCGTATCTTAATTTCAACATCCCATTATATGACGATGTCACAAGCCAGTGTCCCTAACTTAGGTGACACAACGACAATCTTCACACATCACACATATAATCATTCATTCATGCTTTACAACACACATCCAGCAAGCATAACATCAATCACAGTTTGATAGATATATTCCAGAGTATATAACAATTATAATTCCATAATAACATCATAAAAGTCAAGTCATGCATACCAATTTAAACATATATTATGGCACTGTTTAGTTTGCCAGATCCGCTAGCGTTTAACGGATAGCGTATAGCGGATGGAAAAGTAGTCCCGTTTGGTAGTCGATTTTAAAATTAGCGTATAACGTTTTTTTACTATCGTATAGCGTTTTTCCCAGACGTTTGAGCTTATAGCGTATAGCGTTTCATTTTTTCTTCCATTTTTATCCCTACCATTTTAATTAAATTCCTCACTTATCCTTGATTATAAAATAAAATACTAATCATTTAAAAATAGTATATAAATAAGAATTAATTTGGCTATTTAGATTTATATTTAAGATAAAAAAGTGGAAAATATATTTTTATCTATAAAAGATAAACTTATATAAAAATCAAATCAATATATAATTTTATTTTTATTATTCCATTTTATTTATTAAAAATAATTAAAACTAAATTAATATTAAAATTAAAAATTAATTATTAAATTTTTTAAACGATAAATAATTTTTTTTGACGTTGATAGACGATTAATAATTTAGAATAAAATAAATTATTATAAGTGATAATTATTTTAAAATAAATAATATATATACATATAATTTATATAAAAAAAATACAAACATATCCTTTTATGTCATTTTACATTTATCAGCTAGTCCAACCGTTAGTTTTACCAAACCCTTCAAATCCAATCAGCTAGCTAATCCGCTATACGTTATCAGCTAGCTTATCCGCTATCCACTATCCGCTAGTTTATCCGCTCTCGCTATCCGTTAGCTTATCCGCTATCCACTAACTAGTTTTTACCAAACAGAACCTATATTAATCATAAACATTGAGGGAAACAAATACATCATAACATCAATTTAACAATTATCATTTTTTATGGAAGACCGCCAAATTTAGAAATTAGGATAATAACAACATGTATCAATTTAATTAAAAACTCTCAAAATCATAGGGTAAATCCTTGTCAACAAAACAAACTAGTATATTATGGAAAGGATTCGAAAAATGTATTGTTACTTACCTTTTGAAGACCTTCAAAAAGCTCTAAAAATTATCTATGATAAATGTTAGTGCTCCACCAAAAATCTTTCTCCTTTTTTCCAATTTTTTTTTTTTTTGATCTACGTGGTTCTCTACTAATCACTGCACATGATCGCCTCCTCCAATCCTCGACGCTACTGTTATTGACGCTACTGTTATTGCTTGGGCGGCGCTAGGTTTATTGCGCTTCAACATATATTATAGCAAAATAAGGGTATTGTTTGTGCTGTTGTTACTTATCCTGTGCTGTCCTATACCTTAATGTATGTCAAACGCACTCTAAGCCTAACCCATATGTGTTTTATTTTTAATTTTTTTAATTTTTTTATTCAAAGCAATCATTTCTTTTCTACCTCTAAGAATTTTAAAGCAAATCTTGAGGTGCAGCACCTCCTCACCGTGGCATACGTGATATTCACGTAGGTTCCTTTTATAATTTTTTATAGTTTTTTTAAATCAATTTTATTTTACAATGAAAATCATTATAATAAATTTTAATACTAACATTTTTTTTTACACTAAACCTGGTAATAATTTAATCTTTTAATAAAAAGACTTGTTCCTGCCGAGATCCGAGTTACCGGAATCTCGTCGTAAACGTCAGACCAAGGTTGAACGTTGGGGTTGTTTTAGATCGTGGCTTGACAGAATGGTGATATTCCGGTCCTACGTATCCCAATGGGAATCAAAGCCAAACGTAGTTCTGTATTCAACCCTTGATCACGTGGTGCATCAATCTCTTAATCTTGTATCTGATGTACTCCGGTGGGCAAGGACTTATTGGTAGTCTCTTGATCACAACCGGGACCTCTAATACGCTTAAGAGAGAACACCAAACTCAAGTGAAAGTTTAAGTGTCTTTCCTCTTAGACTCTTCCTCTTTTTATAGAGGAATAGAGGGATAAGCTGATCCTATTTTCTAGGATCTAGTTCATCTCTTATCACTTATCACTTATCTATTTTAGCTCAACTCCCATCTCTTTTTATTGATAAGAGTTATCTCTTATCTAAAGTAAGGTTGTTAGCCGAGTACTAGATAAGTGTATAGTTTGAAGCAGTTAAGCTTCCGAGCTCGGCGGCCGAGCTTACCACCTCGGCCAGTACACAAGCCCCCCAAGCTTCGAGCTCAAAAGAGCGAAGAAGTTTTCATGACAAGTGCCGAGCTTGCCTTCTGGAGATTTTCTGAACTCATGGCTTAGGTTTTTAGTTTCCTTTTTGCCATGCTCTCCATGACCGATATTGTACCTCGGCCCATTTATGAGCTCGGTGGGCATAGTTGGCCGAGCCTGACATATTGCTACCAGTTCGGAACTATCTCGGTTTGCCGAGTTTCTGGCCGAGTTTTACTCCTCGGCCCATGCACCACCTCGGCTATAACACAAGCCCCCCAAGCTTTAAGCTTCATAAAGCGTGAAAGTTTTATTGAGGAAGCCGAGCTGAACCGGGATAGGAACGGTTATGTCAATCTTTTCTTGTGACGTCAGTTTCTCACCAACCGAGATGAAAAGAGACGTTATGCTACTCTTAAGACCAGCTTTGCTTGTGACACGTGGCTTTTGGTCCAACTTCCTAGATTCATTCTGCCATTGCGCATTTAAAACCTTCTTCAGTGGGATCGTGCATTCCGATGTCCTGGCCACGTGTTACTCCATGATAGGTGTGCCGAACTTACGCCGGTTCGAAGAGACGTTTCCCTTCTCCCATACGGTGTCATTATTAGTCCCAACAGTAACGGTTTAAATTTTAAAACGTTGTCTATATAATGTGGAGTTTTTCGGAGGCAAGTGTTTGCTTTCCTCATACTCTCACATTTTACCTTGAAGTTTCTAGTCACTCTGAATCTTTCTGCCATTCTTCTTCTTCAGGTACGCCCCTGCTTCCAACACTGTCCCTTTCTTTCAATTTATACATTCTGTGCACCATGGAGCCTTCGTTTGAGGTTTCTCAAAGTGTTTCATCTGATGTTCAAATCGTAGGATCTGGGATTAACCCTATTGGGGGTTCCCCTTCTATTTCTCCCCCTCCTTCGGGCGGTGATGAGGGTAACCCAGATGAGGCATCATCTTCCTCATCTGGGGATAGTAGCTCCACTGCCCCTCAGGCCACCGTGGTGCCACCGCGCCGCCGGCGTGCTTTAAGGGTTCCGAAGGAACCCATCCCTGACATCACTATTCCTGGATATTCTTGGGTTAGACCTGAGGTTGGAGCCTTCTTTTCTAACTTCAGGAGTTACGGTTCTCTGCGCTCTGTGAAGAGCAAAGTGTCCCCTAATTCCCACCTAGTTCGTTGTCTCCCATGCTCAGATAATGAACATGTTTTTTTGAAACCTTTTCCTGTTGAAACGCACTTTACCTATGTGTACAAAACCCTCTTCGAACAAATCGGTGTCTCTTTTCCCTTCACCCAATTTGAATGCGATGTGCTTCGGGTTATGAATGTTGCCCCTACTCAACTTCATCCCAACAGTTGGGCCTTCATGAGTGCTTTCCAGATTTTATGTAGGCAAGTCGGAATGGAAGCCACCGCACCGAAGTTCTTATACTTTTATAAGGTTCGGTTTGGGGATCGAATCGGATGGATCTCCCTCAGCGGGCTTGAGAGAAAAGGCATTATTGGCCTTTACAAAAGTTCTTACAAGTTTTTCAAGTCGGATTTCTTCAAAATCCGACCTACTGAAGGAAACGAAGCCGCCTTTTTTGACACTGATGGGAGACCCAGATTTCCCTTTTATTGGCAACCTCATCCCTCCAAATTTCGTGGATTTGACATCAGTTATATGACTGACCAAAGAACTAGCCGACGTCGAAGCCCTTAAGCTTTATCCTCGGCCACTGCCTTGTGGGAAGCTTTTAAAACTGCCGACGTCTTCCACTCGGCGGGCCGATTTTGATTGTAAGTAGTCATTCTGTATTTGCCAAACCTTTATCACATACTTCTTACAATCTGACTGATTTCTTTCGTGCAGTGATCATGGGAAAGTTTAACTACAAGGCACTGATGAAGAAGTCTGCTCACCTAGCTGGTGGATCTGCTTCTGCTGCCGATGTGAAGGGGAAGAAGAAGAAAGCTGCCGAGGCTTCAGATCCCAGCCCACGCCAACTAAAGCGGAGTCGGCAAGATACCCCGACCGAGGTTCAAAGAAGTACTTCGCCCGCCCCGGTTGCCGAAGGGGAACCTGTTGTGGAGAGGAGAATCGGCAAAGGTCCAATGGTAGCCGAGTCTACTTTGAACACCAAGTGGTTTAATGGCAATTGTAACCCGGGTTACGGTTCTCTCTGGAGTAACGACTGTAACTTCGGACCACTCATTGATGGCCAAGTACTGAAACCTGCCGATGCTCGGCTTCTGCTGGAGCAAGGGCCTGATGAGAGTATGGAGGCCGCCGCTGCTTACGCATTGCGTATTGCCTCTATTACCCGCTTTTGGAGTCGGCAACTCTCTGAGAACACCAAGAAAATGGAAGCTATGAGGGCCGATGCTGCCCGTGCTCTGCGAGTTCGCGACGAGCTATCTCAGGCTGTTGCCAAGTGTGAAGAACAAGGCCGAGTTATCGGGCAGCTGAAGGCCCGGCAAGCCGAGCTTGAAAGAGTTCAAGGTGTTCTTCAGTCCGAGTTGGACAAGGAGAAGTCAGAGAGAGCCAATCTTCAAAGAACCGCGGAAGATTCCCGGGTTGCCTTGACGCAGGCTCAAGAGTCTTTGGAGGCTGAAAAGGAGGCTAACTGCAAGCTCCAAGCCGACCTAGATGAGGCTCTAGACAGCATTATGCGGGAACATGTTAAGGGGTTTTCTCGTGCCGTGAAGCAGCTTGAACGCTTCAACCCTGATGCTGACTTCTCCCGAGCTGATGTGGACAAGGACTTCAATAAAGACGGAGTCTTGGTTCCATTGTCCGAGCTTGAGGATGAAGAAGAAGAAGAGCAAGAAGGAGCCGAGGAGCAAGTTGCCGAGGAGGGAGGTTTGAATGAAGGTGGTATCAGGGTTACTCCTGATCCAACCTTGGGTGATGCTTCTCCTAATGACAATGCCTCCACGTCGGCTGCTACTGAGACAGTTACTCCTGGGGATGCCCATGAGTAACTTGGAAAAAATTTGATGTAATTTGCTTTTTTTGGCCGTGGCCCCTTTTTGTACTGGGCTTTTGTCCTCCAAGTTTATTAATGAAGTATTGCCTTTATATATTGCTTCTTTTGCTTACTTATAAAAATATCCAAGTTTTTCCGTTTGATAACTTGGAACATTTTTTCTAAGTTTTTCTTAGCTCAGATAGTCTTAGCTTTTGCTTTTTTAGGCTCGGCATTTCGACTTTAACTCAGTCAATTTTAGCTCGTTTAACCTTTTTAAGCTTATGCCTGTATGTCTTTGGGTCCGGCATCTCGACCTCAACTCGGTCGATTTTAGCTCGGTCAACCCTTTTAGGTTTTTTATTTTACCTTTGGGTCCGGCATCTCGACCTCAACTCGGTCGATTTTAGCTCGGTCAACCCTTTTAGGTTGTTACCTTTGGGTCCGGCATCTCGACCTCAACTCGGTCGATTTTAGCTCGGTCAACCCTTTTAGGTTGTTACCTTTGGGTCCGGCATTTCGACCTCAACTCGGTCGATTTTAGCTCGGTCAACCCTTTTAGGTTTTTGTGATTTTAAAATGTAAAACAAGTTAATCTTTAGCCCTGTAATTGAAACGGACCTTATTCATTTATTTTCTCAGGCATGCCTCATTAAAACCTCCCTGGCCAAAACCACATGGGAAAAAGACCAGGGTAGGAAAAAGAGTACCCTACCTAACTTTACATTTAACTAAAATAAAACTTGAGATGAGAAGTGTTCCAAGTTCTTGGAACAGCCTTCCCTGACAACTCTTCTAGCCTATAAGCACCATTTCCAAGATTTTCAACTATTCTGAATGGGCCAGACCAGTTTGCTGCGAGCTTGCCCTCTCTGGAGTCCTTCCTTGCATCATTCTGCAATCTTAGTACTAGGTCTCCTTGAACAAACTCTCTCGGTCGCAATTTTGAGTTGTACTTCCGAGTTGCTTTCTGCTTGCATAGTTCTTCCCTGATCTTTGCTTCATCTCGGACTTCCTCAACCATATCAAGCTCAACTCGGATTTCTTCTTCATTCTTGCTTTGGTCGTGATGCTGCCTTCTGAAAGAAAGTTCGCCGAGCTCAACTGGAATCATTGCGTCAGTTCCATAGGTTAGCCTGAACGGCGTTTCTCCTGTTGATGACTGTGGTGAGCAATGATAGGACCAGAGGATGCTCGGTAATTCTTCAGCCCATGCTCCTTTTGATTGGCCCAACCTTTTCTTGAGCTCGTTCAGAATGACTTTGTTAGCTGCCTCTGCCTGACCATTTGTTTGCGGGTGCTCCACCGAGGTCACCTTATGTTTGATTCCAAGATTGGAGTAGAATTCTTTAAGATTTTTGTCCGTGAATTGCTTACCATTATCAGTGACAATCGCATAAGGTAGACCATGTCGGCATATGATGTTTCTCCACACAAAATTCTGGACCTTTTTAGCTGTTATAACAGCTAATGGCTCGGCTTCGATCCATTTAGTGAAATAATCCACTCCCACCAGCAAGAACTTTACTTGGCCTTTGGCAACAGGGAAGGGGCCCACAATGTCCATCCCCCACATAGTGAAGGGCCAGGGTGACATTATTGAATGGAGCTCTTCTCCTGGAACTCGTGCCACAGTAGCAAACTTCTGACAAGAATCACATTTGTTAGTCCAGGAAGCACAATCTGATCTCATAGTCGGCCAATAGAAGCCTGCTCGCAGAACCCGAGCTGCTAGGGATCGGCCACCAGAATGCATTCCACAGATTCCTCTATGCATCTCGTCCATTACATACTCGGATTGCTCCTTGTTTATGCACTTCAATAAAGGCATTGAAAATCCTCTTCTGTACAGTTCTCCATCTCGGATAGTGTAATGACAAGACTTCAAACGAATCTTCTTTGCTTCTTTGGGATCAGCAGGTAACTTGTCCGAGGTCAGGAATTCCCAGAATGGCATCATCCATCCTCGATCATAGTGCTCGGTTATCATTACCTCGGCACTTTTTATACTCGGTTCAGGGAGATTTTCCTGAATGAAAGTTTTTAACTGGCCAGTTTTCTTGGTGCTAGCCAACTTAGACAACAGGTCGGCTCTAGTATTTTCCTCCCGAGGTATATGCTCAATAGTGAAATTGTCAAATTCTGAAATTAAACTATTAACCTTGCACAAATACCTG
Source organism: Echinosophora koreensis (assembly GCA_035048595.1). Lineage (NCBI taxonomy): Eukaryota > Viridiplantae > Streptophyta > Magnoliopsida > Fabales > Fabaceae > Echinosophora > Echinosophora koreensis. The sequence goes on along the minus strand of JAPCYP010000012.1, from coordinate 5,630,690 downwards.
GTTAATTGAGGATCTTTTGTTTGATAATCCCCTGAGACTTGCCCTGTTACCAGCTGTGAGTCACTTCGGCACTTCAATCCTTTGACTCCAACCTCTTTAGCTAATACCAGCCCGGCAATAAGAGCTTCATATTCTGCCTGGTTGTTTGATGCATTGAACCCAAACTTCAAGGACTGCTCTAGAACAAGGTTGTCTGGGCCTTCGAGAATTATCCCAGCTCCGCTTCCTTTTAAATTTGATGAGCCGTCCACATACAGAAGCCAGTTAATGGGTTCGGGGCTCGGTTTAGAAGAGAGCTCGGCAATGAAGTCGGAGAGACATTGGGCTTTCATTGGCCCCCTTGGTTCGTACTGTAAACCGAACTCTGACAGTTCAACTGACCAAGTTATCATTCGTCCTGCCAGATCGGGCTTGCGAAGCACTTGCTTAATTGGATGATCTGTTTTGACTATCACTTGGTGCGACTGGAAATAAGGTCTAAGCCTTCGAGCTGCCATTACCAGAGCGAGGGCAAGCTTTTCAATGACTTGATACCGTGTCTCTGCATCTTTCAAGATTCTACTGATGTAATACACCGGCATCTGTTGCTTCTCCTCCTCTTGGATGATTACTGCACTGATTGCGTAATCATTAACAGATAAGTATAAATATAGCTCCTTACCGAGCTCTGGCCGAGTTAGAATCGGAGGCGAGGCCAGAAACAATTTCAATTCTTCAAAAGCCTTTTCACACTCCTCAGTCCAAACAAACTCCTTGGGTTTCTTCAATAGTTGAAAAAAGGGTCTAGCTTTTTCGACCGATTTGGGGAGGAACCGAGATAGGGAAGCTAAACGGCCTGACAGCCTTTGTATTTCTTTCACTGTTTGCGGACTCCGCATTTCAATGACAGCCTTGCATTTATCTGGATTGGCCTCAATCCCTCTGTGTGTTAGCATGTATCCCAAGAACTTTCCTCCTTGTACACCGAAAGAACATTTTCAGGGTTCAACCTCATGTTGTACTTTCGGAGTTGGGCAAAGATTTCCTCCAAGTCGGCAGGGTGTCGTTCTGGGTCATCAGACTTTACCACCATATCATCAACATAAACCTCGAGATTTTTTCCGATCTGATTGAGAAACACTTTGTCCATGAGCCTCTGATATGTTGCACCAGCATTTTTTAAACCGAAGGGCATTACCCGGTAGCAGTAGTTTACCCCCTCGGTCATAAACGCCGTTTTCTCCTCATCTGGTGGATGCATTCTTATCTGGTTGTACCCCGAGTATGCATCCAAGAAAGTTAAGACTCTATAACCCGAAGCTCCATCTACCAATCTGTCAATGTTTGGAAGAGGATAAGAATCCTTTGGGCACGCCTTGTTGAGATCGGTGTAATCAGTACACATTCTCCACTTGCCATTGGCTTTTTTAACCAACACGACATTGGCTAGCCAGGTAGTATATTTTACTTCTCTGATAAAGTTGGCCTTTTTCAGTTTTGCAGTCTCTTCGGCTACAGCTTTCCTTCTCTCTTCACCGAGTTTCCTTTTCCTCTGAGCTATGGGCTTGGCTTCCGGACATATAGATAGCCTGTGGCACAGGAAATTGGGATCTATGCCAGGCATATCGGATGTCCTCCAAGCAAACAGGTCGGCATTCTTTCTCAGGACTGCTTGTATCTGTTGTTTCAGCGAGGGATCGAGCTGACTGCCGATGCTCGTATACTGACCGACTTGGGCTCCTAGTTGGAATTTTTCCAATGACTCCGTAGGTTCCGCTCTGGATTCATACATTTCTATTCTTGGATCCAATTCGAACATGTCATCGGACTTGGCCGAGCTTACTAAACTGACCGAGCTCACCACTTCTGCCTGATGATCTTCAGTATTTTCGGTGATATCTGGCTCCCGAGTTACCTTCAAACTGTCTGCGTAGCATTGCCTGGCCATTCTCTGATCAGCTCGGACTGCAACTATCTCACCCGAATCAGCTGGAAATTTCATGGTGAGGTGAGGTGTGGAGACAATTGCTCCGAGCTCATTCAAAGTCGGTCTTCCGATGAGGATGTTGTATGAGGTGTTAGCATCCACAATGACATATCTGACGGATATGGTTCGAGCAAGCTTGCCTTCTCCAAATGTGGTCAAGAGGTCTATATATCCTCGAGTTTTGACCTGCTCTCCGGCGAACCCTACTAGCTTGTCTTCCTGTTCTTTTATCAACTTTTCTGGAATTCCAAGCTTTTTAAAGGTTGCCAAGTACAGAATGTCGGCCGAGCTACCCTGATCAACTAACGTACGTTTGACCGAGTAATTGGCCACTTCAACTGTTATCACCATTGGGTCATCTTGATTGGGATCTATTCCTTGGAAGTCACTTTCTGAGAAAGTAATTGGTGGTCTCGACCTTGCGGTTTTTCTGGAAACCGAGTTGACAGCTCGGATAGCCTTGATGTGGCGTCGCCGAGCTGAACTCGTTGTACCTCCTCCTGCGAAACCTCCCGAGATGGTATTAATGACTCCTCTTACACCAACCTCTGCCTCAACATTTGGGGGTCGCTGACTGTTATCTCGATCCCCGTTCTGATTATTACCTCGATGATCTTCATTTCGGTTTCGATTGTCATAACCCCGCCCTCTTCGTCGTCTGCCATCTCGGCCACCACCATCTCGACGGACAAACCGATCAAGTCGGCCTGCCTGTACCAATTCTTCAATTTTATCCTGAACTGTTTTACAGTCTTCAGTGGTGTGGCCATAGTTCTGATGCCACTTGCACTCTTTACTCTTATCAGCCTGAGCTGGGGTTTTGGATGGCCTTGGCAAAGTGATCAATTCAGTATTGCATACCTCCTGAAGAATAGCGGTTCTGGATCGGTTCAGTGGAGTGTAGGACTGGTGTCGGGGTTGGGACTGCCTTTCTGAAAATCCTCTGTCATTACTCCTGAAAGCTTTCTGTGAATTGGCCCCTTTATCTCTTTCTTTGTTTGAGATTATGCTTTTCTCTTCAAAACTTTTTTTCTTTGATTCCACCATTTCTTCCGAGTTTATGAACCCTGTGGCTTTTTCTTGAAGTTCTTCAAAATCCCTCGGTGGCTTCCGAGATAGATATTCAAAGAACAATCCTGGCCTCAAACCATTCATAACGGTATGAAGACAAAGTTCTGAGCTCATATTGGGGATTAAAACCTGTTGAGCACTGAAGCGAGCCATGTAATCCCTGAGTGACTCATTTTTCTCCTGCCTGAAATTCACAAGCGAGACCGAGTGCTTTCTATGCCTTCGGCTTGCTGCGAATTGTGCAGTGAACTTTGTAACCAACATGTCAAAAGAATCTACTGACCGTGATGGAAGGTTCGTGAGCCAAGTCAAGGCAGGTCCCTGCAAAGTGGTTGGAAAGATCTTGCACATGATGGCTTCCGAGTCGGTCACCAGGTAAACAGATGAAATGAAAGATTCCACATGTTCTGTTGGATCAGTAGTGCCATTGTACTTATCCATATTAAGAGACTTGAAATGCCGAGGTATGATCACCTCGTCAATAGCATCAGTGAAAGGTAATCTCGGTCGTCTGTCCCGTGCTTTCTCTCTCTGAGTGGTCTCCTCATTACGAGATCGGACCCTTGAGGCTTCGGGCCCAGTTCTGGAAGGTCGGCTTCTTTCATCACGAGAAGGTACATAAGTTAGGTCTCTCTGGCTGTCCTCGGGTGAGGAATGCTCTTCCTCGGCATGAGTTGCCGATCTTCCCCTTTTCCGAGTTCCCAACAGTCTTTGGTACTCCGTACGAATCTCCTCGTTCTCCTGACGTAACTGTCTCAATTGTGCCATGATCTCTCCCAGCTGCGGATTACCTTCATCGAAGGGAGGGGGGCTGTTGTGATTGGAGTTGGACTCCTCGACGTGATTTGCACTGTGGGCCCCTCCCTTCGGTCCATTCCGTGTAGTCACCATTAAATCTTATGGAACCGGGGAAAGTTTTTCCTCGGCCCCACGGTGGGCGCCAAATGTTCCTGCCGAGATCCGAGTTACCGGAATCTCGTCGTAAACGTCAGACCAAGGTTGAACGTTGGGGTTGTTTTAGACCGTGGCTTGACAGAATGGTGATATTCCGGTCCTACGTATCCCAATGGGAATCAAAGCCAAACGTAGTTCTGTATTCAACCCTTGATCACGTGGTGCATCAATCTCTTAATCTTGTATCTGATGTACTCCGGTGGGCAAGGACTTATTGGTAGTCTCTTGATCACAACCGGGACCTCTAATACGCTTAAGAGAGAACACCAAACTCAAGTGAAAGTTAAAGTGTCTTTCCTCTTAGACTCTTCCTCTTTTTATAGAGGAATAGAGGGATAAGCTGATCCTATTTTCTAGGATCTAGTTCATCTCTTATCACTTATCACTTATCTATTTTAGCTCAACTCCCATCTCTTTTTATTGATAAGAGTTATCTCTTATCTAAAGTAAGGTTGTTAGCCGAGTACTAGATAAGTGTATAGTTTGAAGCAGTTAAGCTTCCGAGCTCGGCGGCCGAGCTTACCACCTCGGCCAGTACAAGACTATATTAAAATTTTAGGATGTTACGTTTTATCTCCTTCTTAAAGAATTTTGCTCCCAAAATTTATGTCATACTCACTCATCTATTTTAACATATGGCATATTCAAAACATAAATGTTATCATACCTTAATTAATAAGATCTGGGTATTGGCGCATGACGTCCTCCTTTATCTCCTAAGTAATCTCCTCATAAGTCAATCCTTCCCATAACACTTTCACCAATGAAATTGTCTTGTTCCTTAGAGTCTTAGTGCTCTTGTCCAAGATTTGACTAGACTTGGGCTTATAGATCAAATTATATTTGAATTGTACAGACTCGGGATATATCACATGAGACTCTTCAGGCACATAATTTCAGAGTTGTGATACATAGAAAACATCATGAATGCTTGCCAACTGTGGCGGAAGAGGTAATTGGTAAGCAACAGGCCCGACTCTTTTGAGAATTTAGAAAGGGACCCATGAAACAAAGAATTAGTTTCTGAATAACATTGACCTCCTCATCCCAAAATTAAGAGTGACTCTCAAAACTACATGTTCCTCTTCCTAAAATTCTAAAGACTTTTTAACTATTCTGCGCAGTGCGCATCTTTCCTTCAATTATTCATTCTAATTGTGTCTCTTGGATTAAATCCGATCATATCAAAATCTTCTCACCTACTTCGCACTAACAAAAATGGAACCTACATTTCCTAATCACATCATCTATATATATATATATATAATATATATATATATATATATAGTCATTAACTATTTCACCGGATAATAGGTGTAGAATTCATGGATACTTAACTATAAAAATATATATGTTTTTAAAACAAAAACAAAAATAAATAAATTTTAAAATGAATTCAAAAATAACATTTATATAATAAAATCATGCACATAAGTATTTGTTTCTAACCACCCACCTATAATTAAAACACCTTCACTTACATTTCATCATTATAAGGATTCTGACAAATTAAATTTATAACAACAATCAACAAAGAAATTGAAGTAATGTTTTATACATCCATAAATAGATCCAATAGTCTCTTATAGACTTTATACCAAATTTCTTATATTATTTTCAGAACTGAGAAATTTTATAGATAAAAGTAATGATAATAAGGAAAGAGAAGTAGTAGCGACATCCACATACTAATTCTTATTTAGCCCAAGTCGATAATTTCACAAGAAAAAGAAATAGTTTCACTTTTTGTTGATAAGAAGATCTTACTTAAAAGAAATATGATAACAAAATGGAGAGTAAGATTTAATAAACTTGCAATTAAACTTTGCAGTCATTGTGCAGAAACAACTATAAAAATAAACACCACAATAATACTAAGAAATCAGCTCCATCTTGTTTTTGAGTTGGCATATAGAACTAAGAAATAACATTTTTCACTTTTTGACAAGAAACATAAATTTGTTAAGATTAGCCATGCCACTAATCTATTTGGAAAACAAATCCTAGGGGTATATTATTTGTGGTTAAATTTGGTCACTTGAGAAGCAATCTGAAATTTCAAGGAAAGTAATTCTCTAAAAAAAAAACTAATATATATATATATATATATATATATATATATATATATATATATATAACAAAATCAGAACATAATAATAAAAATTGAGCATATATATATACAACTTCTTTAATACAACATCCAATTTTTTTTTTATTCTTGTCTACCAATACATCTTCTTTAGATTTTGATACATCTTGGTTATTCCTAAATGTATGATTAACGTTCTTTTATGTGACTCTTCTAACAAATTTTTTTCCCTCTAAGGCTCCCCTCCTTAAAACCAATGATCCTATTCTTAAACAACACTAGACCATTATCAGATAACTCATAACCCTCTTGTCCCACACGAGACTGTAACTCCTGGTCTAAAATCTGTCCGTGCCTAATCTCATCCCTATGGTCACAATTAATTTCCAACCTGTTCAACTTCAAACTTAAAACATTTAAGGACACATCCAAACCAGACATAGGCAAGCATCTAAGATCAACAGAATAAGTCAAGTTTTGATATACTAAAGAACAATTCAAACAAGCCATGGTGGTAACAAGCTTATCCTCCGTGGGAGTAGAAACATGTAAATCAAAAGGTAATTTAGAAACAAGCAAGCCTAGATTTTTTTACTCAATCATGAGATATAAAAGGGTGGGTTGCTCCTGAATCAAATAATATAATAACATCATGACCTTTAATGAAGCCCTTAACCTTGGATCAAGCCGTCGGACTCCTTCACCTCCTCTCCTTGGATGGTAAAGACCCTTCCGTGGTTCTGTGGTCTGGTCTGAGATTGGCATCCTGACTTGTACACCCTAGCAAAATGTACAGTCTTTCCACACTTGTTACAGGAGACTTGTGCCGCGGGGCACGTACGGCCTTGGTGTTGCCATCCACATTTATAGCATGTCACTTCCTTGTCACCTTGAGCCCCTTGAACCTGCTTACCCTTTGCGATTGTAAGCACAGGTCGTAGGCTCTCCTGAAAATTACCTCATTTGCTTTGGAACCTCTTGCCGTCACTGAAGCTCTTCTCTTTCGACTTCTCAGCCAACACAGCTTGCATATTTTGCTATGCCACCATACACTTGTTCACCAAAGTGGGGTAGTCCCGAATCTCTAGGAGCCCAATAAGGCTCTGCAGCTCTGCCTTCAAACCCTGGTCGAACTTAATTGCTTTCCACTGACCATAAGGATTATCCATCACCTGAGTAGAGAACCTTGCAAGCCTCTCAAACTTGGCCACATATTCTGCCACCGTCATACTCTCCTGACGAACCTGTAGAAACTCTGTCTCCTTCTATATTCCGGAAGCTATGCGGAAAGTACTTCTCCAGAAATACCTCCTTGAATCTATCCCACGTGATAGGGGCACCCGAAGCAAGCAACCCGCCTCTAGCACAGTTCCACCAATGCTCTGCATCTGACTCTAGCATATAGGTGGCAAAATCCACCTTCTGAGCATCGGCACACCTCATGACCCGGAAGATCTTCTCTAATTTTAGCAACCATTCCTCTGCCTCAAGAGGATTGGTGGTCCCTCGAAAAGCTGACGGATTGTTGTTCCTGAACTCTGACAGACCCTTGTACTGTGGATCTGGAGCTGCGTCCGGTACCACGTTAAGCATGTTCCTGTTAGGGGCATTTGAGCCAAAGTCGCCGCAAGTGCACCAAAGTTAAGCATGACCGGTACCACGTTAAGCATGACCGGTACCACGTTAAGCATGTTCCTCTTGCAGAACTCTGGTCATTTGAGCCAAAGTCGCCGCAAGTGCACCATTCATCCGTCGCCTGTTAGGGGCCATAATTTGCACACCACCAATCAAATATTAGGTTGATCAGGTCCAATATTTAAAAAATAGCATGCCGGAATTATAACACTAACAAATGGGAGGGGTGACTGAGCTCCTACCAGCATGCCCCCACAAATGGGGGAGCAAGCCACCACAAAGGGAGGAGAGTGCTCCATGACAGCGCATAGGGAAAATCCTAACAGAACAAGGCTCGCAAAGGACCTAGAGAGATTGACTCATTGAAAGTAAATAATAACCGATACACCCAAAACAACACATTATTACTTCAGTCAAAAGCTGGTGTTTTTTTTTTTTCGTTTGCTTCCACCAGAATCTTAACCAAACATATTCTTAGTATCCGCATTCTGCAAGAAGTTGTTATTCTTTTATATTCGAGACTGATATTTGCAGCTTAAAAATTTTATATCACATTTTTCAACCAAAAAAAAATTTATTATATCATTTTATGTTACTTTATTTTAGATAATTAAAAAGTATGCATACTTCAACTATAATTTATTGCAGTGCTGGTTCTGTAAGTCGAATGTTGAAACAACAGCCCATTTGTTCATTCATTGTGATTTTAGCTATGCTGTTTGGATGTATGTGTTTAATTGGCTTGGGATTGTTACAGTATTGTCTGGCAACCCGTGGGATCTCCTTACTCAACATGTTGGGTTGTGGTTTTGTAGAGGAAACAAGAAGATATGGAGAATGTTTTGGTTTGGTGTATTATGGTCACTTTGGTTACACAGGAATGAAATGATTTTCAATCAAAGCTCATTGGACTTTGATAAGGTAATAGAAATGGTTAAAGTAAGAGTGTGGACTTGGTGTAATGGATTGGTTAAGAATGCAACTTTTTCATTCTTGGAGTGGAGCATTAATCCTTTGAATTGTATGGAATCTGCCTTGTAATCTGTCTTGGTCTCAGGGGGCGCTACTACTCTCAACTGCAGGAACTTAGTTTTTATATAGATTTGGATATGCATCTTTGTTATATCCTGTAAAAACTGAGTTTTGTGGGGTGGTTTTAGTGGTTTTTTTGGATGCTATTTATGTCAGGATTTTATTTGGCACTATACTCCTTTGATTTCCTTGTATATGGGTTTTAGGGTACCCCTTGTACTCTTTGCAATATACTTATGGCTTATCAAAAAAAAAAATTTGTCTACTTTTCTGTTTCCAAATAAATAGTGTAGAAATAATATAATCCTTTTTATATGTAAAAAAATATCTTTACTTTTGAACCATGAAAATATAATTTAACCTCTACGGGTCGGTTGATTTTTATGCATGCTAGACAAGGTAGTGTATACTAAATCCGTTCATCCAGTACATTGATATTTGATACTAATAAGCTGATACACATATATGTGCATATGGCGATTAAGTGTGGACTTTTGACTATTTTTCATCTTTAAATGTAACAACTGTAACACTGAAATGTACAAAATTTTACGGGGGACAAAATAATCATGTAGTCGATAGCAAGTTTTCCCAAGTTTTGGTTTATTTGCTTCAATGCACCTCATCTGGAATTATAACAATCACTAATCCAAAAAATGGACAAAACCTGCCAATTTGGCCTTTCTTAATTCCATCTGCTCAAAAACCTTCTATCCTTGAATTTCTTCAATGTCCACTATCTACCAAATTGTCGATGCCAAAAAAAATAAAAAAAAATAAAAAAATGCCAACATGTTGAAAACAAAAATTTGGAACAATGAAAACAAAATATCAATAAATCGTGCTTTTGAGTTTTGACACACACACTATTATCCATAGAGGAAAAGTGGAAAACAATATGCTGCTGTTTTAATTTAAGCAAATAAAAGTTCATTACAAAAAATAAAAATACAAATGAAAGTGTAAAGGGAATGGTTAGTTAACATTCAGTTAGAGTCTGTTAGTTTAGTTAAAGGCAGTTACAACTGTATAACTGTGGCATAGTTGCTACGATTCTTGTTCTTGTATAAAAAGACTCTGAGGCATTCATGCCATACTTAAAGAAAATACACTGATCATTTCTATGATTTCTTCTCCAAGTTTTCTTGATCCTTTCATGGTATCTAGAGCCTAAAAATGGCTAACGCCAATTCTTCTTCTTCTTCTTCTTCTCTTTCAACCGACCCAAACCCTATGGTTCCAATATCCGTTAAACTCGATGATGATAATTTTCTTACATGGAAGATGCAAGCTATGGGCACCATTAAAGCTCATAGGCTTGGCAAATACCTCTTCGAGTCTCAGTCTGGTGGTATGCCCAGATGCTATGCAAATGATGAAGATGAGCTCCTCCAAAAGCAAACGGAAGAATACGATCTATGATTTCTTCTGAGTTTTATCTGATCCTTTCAGAGAGCACCAATGCTTCATAAGACTAAAGGTGATCCTTTATCTAAGAATCTGACTTCCTCTGCTAGCAATGAAATACTTTATCTAATGCTTGTTACATTGAAGATGCTTTAATTAGACAAAAGATAAGCTCCCTAACAAATGTCTACACACAAAGGGTAATTAAGCATTGAGCATTCAAAAAAAAAAAAAGAAGGCAGCATTAGCACCGTTACCATATGCCTGATATTTTTGTCATTATGTTCTTGTTTTCCTTGACATTAAGATGGTTCTCTTAGCTAATAATGTTTTGAATAATTTGTATAAAAGAGGTATACAGGGATTATGATTTAGGATCTATATTTGGGTATCATGAGATCTGCTTTGATACATTGAACTCAAAAACAAAAGTATAGGAGAACCATTGAGAATGTTACAATATTTATATAAACTATAATTGCAATCTGTCCTCCAATTGTACATTTTAGTAGGGAAATGGTCGACAAGAGCAAATACTAAAATATGATTAAGTTTGCTATTTTTTTTCAAGGTAAGTTCAACATAGCAACATTGTTGTCATTATGCTGTGAAAGTGCGTCAAAGGTGGATGGCTCCATATAATCATATCAAATCTAGTGACTGAATAAATTGTCATAGGAAGAATCAGATATGCCAGTAATGGAGTCTGAATTCTGGCAGCTGTCATCAAGCTCATTTGGGGACACACAGAAAACAAAGATTAAGAACCATTTGATAGTCTTACAATGTAATAGAAAAAATGGTTGGCCTTCAGTTTAACAATGATTAATTAAAATGTGTGGCTAAGAAATGCATAGCGAGTGGTCACAAAAATTTCAAATAAAAAGAAGCATCAAACGATTAAAACACAAAAGAACTAAGAGAAAATCATCCACATATCTTTCATACATTGAATTGAACAATAACCAAAGCAATTAAAAATCTAAGCCCAAATAAAATATGCTCAAATTTGTACCTTCACAGTGAAAACGTGTCCTTCAAGGTCTTTAACAATTGTTGTTCGCAATTTATGGAGACATCTTGAACCTTTGACCAATATGATATAACTGCAGCAAAAGAGCAAAATTTAGTTTCTTTTGTTTTCCAGGATATCCTCCACGCGCAACTGTAGAGACTAATCCCTCGAGCCGGATAGAAGTAAAATTTAGTATATGTTAATCATATAGTTTATAATCATTAATTGAAATTTACGACAAAAAGTGGGGAGTGGCTGAAAAAACCAATATATAGTAAGAATAAAAAGCCACCCTTGACCACCTTCCAAATAAGTGCTATAGTAACCAAGAACAGGTCCCTCTTCTTTAGTTGTCTATAACTCAACCACAACACTGACATATAAGTTGTATGCATGAAAAAAACAGGTACCATCAGTGGACAAAGTGACATTGGTTAGTCCCCACAGTAATTCTATCCATTAGGAATAGGATCCTCAATCCAAATCCATTTGAAGAAATCAATTCTAGACGGAATGTATCTTTAAATTAAATAAAGTAGCATTATTAACGGGAAAAGTATTACAGACTCGGATAAGTTTAATCTACATGATGGAGAAACAATCATTCATGAGTACAAGATAGGTACATTGCCCATAAAAAATTAATCTCACACACAATGAGAGTCTTACCTTATCAATAATCAGTACATTGCCCATAAAAAAATTTATGCTTTGGTGAAAACCTGTTGAACTGGGTTTGTCATGATTCATGGTTTCAACATAGGTACAACATTTATTTGCAAGTTCTTGCACCACAAATAAGTTATGAACCAAAAAAGAGTATAAAAAGAATAAGGTGTTGGGGCAGCACCAGAATGACTGAAATATCATGAAATATCACTTGCCCCCTTTGACAGGGGTACATAATAATCCCAAGCATAAAGTTAAATTTCATGTTCCATAAATGTGAATTTGCTGTCTTAAAAAAACTTTATTGAATTGCAATTTCTTGTGACCACAGGACATAGGATTGACTATTGTAGAATTTTTCTTTTTTTGAAATACTCATCTGTGATGTTTCAATCAAACACATCAAAGCTCTAGAGATTATGGTAGCATTAACATGTGTATGTGTCAAAACAAATTCAATGCATTTATAGGTAGCAATAAATAAACACGCATATCAGTTTTGATCTGATGGTTGATAGTATACATATAAGCCTTTACATTTAAAATTTTATATATGTATATATATATATATATATATATATATATATATATATATATATATTTAAATACTTATGACAAATACTTGTGAATTTTTATATAGATGCACTATAGTTTTGCCACACCCAACCACAGGTCTGACAAAAATGTGCAAAAAGCTCTATCCATTGAACAGAAGTGCAAATTTGAATAATATTTAAGATTGAGTGCAAAACATAATGCCAATAGCCTTATTTGCAGCATGTCTGCAACAGGGAAACTATTTTGCCTCAAATTAGAGTGGCAAGATGAGCATCTAATACTATGATAAGTGGCACTTAATATTATATTTCAAATTAAATAAAATAGATAAATTAATATTTCAATTATCTTTCTCCACCAGTTTTGGTTGGCAGCAAGTAAGATCCAAACGCGAAGTTCAGAATTCATGGCTTCCTTTCCTCATTAACAAACCAAAGCAGCTGCCTCGGGTTGTTCAGAATTCATTCAGGTTCTTCGGATGTTTAAAGATCCCATTTGGGAGTAATAATATGTAGTTGGGGAATCGGCTTTCGGAGATATCAAACACCAAGACCATAAGCCATAATCACATACCCAATTGTAGTGTATGTCTTACTGTTCTTCCCTATACACAAGGCTCTTAGAAATCAAAGTTGAAACATAGGTAATGTAAACAACATTCCAACTATATCAAAGCAGGCAAGCTAACAAAGTGAAATCACTGAGAAATGGGTTAAAGGCATTTATGGTGTTGTTTTCCATGCACAAAGTACTTGAAAAATACACAGTTCAACATTTATTCACGAGCAGATACAAGCAATTATAGCTAAATGAATAATGTTATCCAGTTCAGTAAAGTAAGTAAAAATTATTTGTGACCAACTTTATTTGTGACCAACTCTTCTCCCAATAATTGTATATAGGCTGGCATATGTTCCACTATCTAATGTAGTGAAGTTTTTCTAGTCCAAAGTCACGTGTATAGATGACTGTTTTAACAGCATTACAAGTACTATCTTGTATACACAAGTGTTGGATAGTTGTCAAATGCAAATTATTATGTTTCATATTAGTTTTGAACCTGAGATATCTAGGACTTGAAAATAAATTTGCATGTCAATAAAAATTTACATGTTCTCTAATATTTGTGACTATAGTTTAGGATGAAGTTAAAGGGGTGAAAATATTTACATGTGCTTTTTGTTAATAGCTGCTATAGTCACAAAATTAGAGGTGGGAACTTGGCAGAAGGAGTTCTCTGTTTACATTTATGTATTTGTTTTACACTGTCTGATTTGGTTTAAACTTTAAATAATATTACACATTTTTCACGAGAAACTCATGCCATCATTGCCATTAATACATGTTGATATAACTGTTGTGTAGAATTAGGAAAAAGATCAGCTAACACCTCAGCGATTCTTCCTCCTTCCTTCGCAGTAATATAAGCTAACATTGCTTGCAATCAGAATTCCACCTCTTGTTGCCACTTTGAAGAGCAAGTGCTACTACTAGATGAATTGAAAGTTCATACCACTTAATCAGTGGAATGCTAGAATACAATGGTAGGAACCATTCCCATTAAAAGATAAGAAAATATTATATTCTTCAATTTCAATTCCACAATAATGAAAAAAAGTTTGGAAATGTACACGGTTGAAGGATATCAAATTATTTACCTCCATCTCCCAGCCTCCTCATTTACACAGCTTTCATCCTTTCTCTTTTGAATTGTCACATCGAGGTCCAACCTATAATTTTTCCTGTCTCTATCCTCTAAAATTTTCAAAATAAAAAGAATATAAAACACAACAATTAATCAAGAATGTACTTTATGTAAAACATTGACTCAATGGGGTTAAAGTACCAAATCATCTTGCCTTCTAGACGACTCTTTGCAACACAACAATGATGAATGGTTTGGTTTCTTTCTAATCTCTTTATTTCTCTTGCAAAGCTCCCATAAGTGAAAGTACATAAATTTTAATAATGTAATAGGAAGCTATAAACAATAAATTTTTCAATATAGATAAAGTTGTACCATTGTATCAGGTCTCAACCGATACTTTACATATGATGTCCATTGATCTCCATCAACACCTTGTGGAACATTATTAATGATATCATCTTCACTCAACGTTAGGTTGTAATACTCTTCCTATAGCTTGCGTTTAAACTGTCCCCGCTTTTTATCAATGGATAGGTTGACAAATCTTATTGCAAGGTGCTCACTAACCTTGAAACAAAATTGAGTCTTTAAAAAAAAGAATAAAGTTAGCTTATTATGTTTTTTAACACATGCAAACTCAAACAAAAAAAATTAAAAATTCAACATTTAGCACATTCCATCGACTACCAAAGAAATCGTCAGGTATTTTCGACCACTTCTCATAGCCAATAGGAAACAAAAGGGACTTCGTTGCCAATTGATCGCATACTCCTGCAAGGAGACTAGCTGCATCTCCAATTGCTGAGAAGTATGCATCAAAATTCACCACTACACGTACTTTATCAGGAAACTTTCAATATCCTTAACCTTTAAATTGAGATTGCTAACATCTTGTTTATCTATAGTAAATATTATCAAGTTAAATAATAAAATCAAGAAAATGTAAATTAGCAAAGAACAAAAGACTCTATCAATATACATTTATATATACCTATAGATTCCACTGACAAAATTGGCTGGATATGAGTCCAACTTTACGTGTGGTAACAGCTCAATCTTTTACCACACGTAAAATTGGACGGGTATCCAGCCATTATTAGTCCGTGGATATTATATGTATATATAATGTATATTAAATAAAAAAATTTGTTTTTTGCTTATTTATATGTTCTTAATTATATTATTTAACTTGTTAATATTTATTATAGATGAACAAGATGTTAACAATCTCAATTTAAAGATTAAGGATATTGACAAGTTGCCTGATAAAGTACGTGTGGTGGTGAATTTTGATGAGTACTTCTCAGCAATTGGAGATGTAGCTAGTCTCCTTGGCAGGAGTATGCAGTCAATTACAACCAAGTCCCTTTTGTTTCCTATTGGCTATGAGAAGTGGTCGAAAATACCAGACAGTTTCTTTGGAACTCGGTGGCATGATCTAAAGGTTGAATTATTTAATTTTTTTATTTTTTTGGTTGAGTTTGCATGTGTTAAAAAACATAATAAGCTAACTTTATTCTTTTTTTTAAAGTCTCAATTTTGTTTCAAGGTCAGTGAGCACCTTGCAATGAGATTTGTCAACCAATCCATTGATAAAAAGCGGGGTTAGTTTAAACGCAAGCTATGGAAAGAGTATTACAACCCAACGTTGAGTGAAGATGATATCATTAATAATGTTCCACAAGGTGTTGATGGAGATCAATGGACCTCATATGTAAAGTATCGGTTGAGACCTGATACAATGGTACAACTTTATCTATATTGAAAAATTTATTGTTTATAGCTTACTATTACATTATTAAAATTTATGTACTTTCACTTATAGGAGCTTTGCAAGAGAAATAAAGAGATTAGAAAGAAACAAACCATTCATCATTGTTGTGGTGCCAAGGCTTTGTCAAGGAGACATGATGATTTGGTACTGTCATACTTTATCCACATTGGTTCCATGTTTTACATAAAGTACACTCTTAATTAATTGTTGTGTTTTTTTTTTCTATGTTAAAAATTTTAGAAGAAAGACACGGGAAAGACTATCGGTCGGTTCCCCTCTTGGCAATCAACTCACAAAAGAAAGGATGGAAGCTATGTAAATGAGGAGGCTGAGGAGATAGGGGTGAATAAATTGATTGCCTTCCACTGCGTATATTTCCAAACTTTTTTAAATTATTGTGGAATTGAAATTGAAGAATATAATATTTTTTTATCTTTTATGCAGGACAAAATTGATGAAACTGTAACTCAAAATCCAGGAAGTGCCTTTGAAATTTCTCCGAATGATCCTGTTGGTGTGGTATTGGAAAAAAGAAAACCCCAGCTGTTTCAAGGTAATGGGATTGGAAGTGGTTCCTACCATCGCGTTCAAGTGTTCCACCACGCAATTAAGTGGTATAAACTTCAGTTCATCTAGTAGTAGCACTTCCTCTTCACAGTGGCAGCAAAAGGTGAAATCTCGATTGCAAGCAATGTTAGCCTACATTACAACGAAGGAAGGAGGAAGAATTCCCGAGAAATTAGCTAGTCTTTTTCCTATTTCTACACAGCAGATATATTAACATATATTGAAGACAATGATGGCATGAGTTTTGGTAAAAAAACGTCCAACATTCTAGTAATTAATCTTCTTAAGTAAATGGTTTAAATTCTTATGTCTACAAGTCTACACAAGTGTTGGATAATTGTTAAATTCAAACCATTATGCTTCATATCAGTTTTGACCCAGAAAAAATATTTAGGACCTGAAAATAAGTTTGCATGGTCATTGAAATTTAATGTCCTTCTTAGTATTTGTGTATAACTTGGGACGATATTAAAGGGGAGATGATAATATGTTCTTATTGTTAATAGCTTCATATATAGATATAGGGTTGGGATCAAGTTACTCCAAATCCTCACCCTTGATTTTAGTGTTATCTAATGGAAGTTAAGTGTCTTTTTTAATGAATTAATATAGGCCATTAGATTACACTAATATCAAGGGTGAAGATTTGGAATAACTCTAGTTACTCTTAGAGTGACTTGATCCCCAATATATATATATTGAGGATGTCCCACGGTTACTGTAGATCTACAGTAAACGGACACTTGTCATGCTCTACTTGGTAGTTTTAATTTAATATTATTTTGATAAAATCTATTTTTATATTGGTCTTTTACTTTCACCAAAATTACTTGCTCTCCCGTTCAAAAGTCACTAGGGACGCATCCCACTCCCCTTTCATTGTTCTCTTCCTGCTTTTGGATTTCGCTACTCCCTTTCTTCTCTTTTGATGAAAAGCTTTTCAACTAACATGCTTCATGTTGAGGTGTAATTTTTTTATTGTTTTGATTTCTCTCTCTAGCTCAGACTCCCTCCCCTTTTTCGCGGCATTCACCACCACCCACGGTGGTTTCCGCCCGAGTTTGACAAAACAGAATCCAACTCCGGACTATCTTCGACGTCTTCTCTCTCTTTTCTAATGATTGGAACTTCCATTGCTCGCTTTCGCTTCGCCGCCGTGGCTGATCACACTGCCGCCATTTACTCTCTTCTTCCTTCGGTGAGTTGTCTTCCCTCTTTTTATGCAGTTCCTTACATTTTTTTTCCCAGATTGATTTAAACCTTGATTCTCCAAATTAAAATCCTATCCTAAAATTGTTTTGATTTCTCAATTCTGAACATGTTTTCATGAAATTATAATAGTGTTGGGATGTTAGTGCAGCATTAGAGTTCATGATGCTAATTTAGTTAATATATGGTGCAACAAATTCTAATACATGGTTCAATGATTCTCTTGCACTATCAATGGAGTTGGCCTTTGTTGTGCTCTGTATGTTGTAGTTTAAAACTTCTCGTGAAGGCATGCAGGCCATGACTGGTGATGAGTTATAGGTATACTACCGATGCGTTCTTTGTTAAAGTCTTAACTAAAGGCTAAAAGGACATTATGGACCTCTCCCAATTTAAAAGGAGCAACACAGTTTCTCATCATAATAATTTATTATCATGAACATGGCCACAACACCTCTCTTACATATTGCTCTAATGGCAAATGGAAATTTGACCTAACTAATTGCTGCAAGGGTCATTTAAAGTACTGCCTCTCTCTAAAATGATATCTTTGTTAATATATATATATATATAGAGTCAACTTTCCCAAGAAAGCTTCAGATACAAATGGTGTCTTTATGGTAATTACAAACCAATCCATACTTGAAGCGGCTAGAACCTTACCTTCTCACTTGGTAAGATTTAACCTTCCCAATGTTCATGTGAGTCTTAGCACAAGTATATATAAAAAATAAATCAAATATTATTTACTTATTTTTTTTTTTTTTTTTTGGGGGAATAATTATCAATATAGTTTAAGACTTTCTTAATAGTTCAACTCTTTTATTGACAATCTGGATATTGACGATGATATGAGGTGCATGTTCGGAAATTTGCATGTGAACTTCTATTTGGCCACTATTCATATCTTAATCATGATAATTTAATTAAAGTATGATAAGCATTTTTAAGAAGGTATGATTAGTTTTTGTATTTATGTTTTTTTCAATAAAATACAACATAATTTATTCCAAAAATTATTAACAGTATTAAATTTATTACCTCAATTGAATATTGTAAGAATTTGTTGTGGCTTGAAAAAATTATTGTTGTAGGTGAAATCACCTCATATTATTTTGCAAATGTTGTCCCTTTACAGTTATCTAATTGGCGTTGATAGCATTGAGTTTGTTTCTTTATACTATAGGATCCTTTTAAGTCCACCCCAGTCTTGACAATGTTGAAAACCAAAGTTTTAAAATTGCAGCCATAAGCTATTTGTCTAATATGTTGAACCTACAGCAATATGTTGTATGAAAATAATAAGCATAGATTTTAATTTTTTTTTGGATGAATAAAATATCAAGCATAGATGAAGGCACACAATTGTAGGCAACAAAATACTATCTGAGAAAAAAAATAATCAAAAATTAATATCAATAGAAAATAAGAGGTGGCATTGGTAACTAATATATTTAGAGATTAATTTCTATGTACTTTCAATATAAATGATTTTTACACTGTCATTCAATAATATCTTGACAAATCAACATTATTATTATTTATCTTTCTTATTTATTAAAATAAAGGCATACATGTCAAACTGTTAGTGGATATCAGTGTAAAACTTTTTACACTGTCTGTACATACTACTTAAATCCATATAATTATTTTGTACATTGATATTATTTTAACCGACATATCATGTTTTGATACATGTTCTGATAGATCCTTTTTATATTGAGATATAATTTTGAGATGTTGAAAAATAATAGTTATATGATAAACACCCGTGCGTCACGCACGGGTAACTGCACTAGTATACTACATTTATAAATAAACATATATATACATATGCATACATATATATACACACACACAAACACACACACACACACATATATATATTATATATATATATATACACGGGAACATATCAAGTGAAAACTCTTGTCTATTGTGAGAAATGAGAACTTTTAATGATAACCATTAGATTATATCTAACCAACCAAATTACTCTTGCAATTAAAAAAATATAAATATATATATATATATACTACTTTCACCTGATACACTCCCGATACATATACATATACATATACACACATATATATATACACACACATATAAACATACACATTTAATCTAACAAAAGTATATATACACACACACGAAGAGAACAATATCGATATGTACATACTTCAATCAGCGGAATCGAATGAGAGCCCACTGCAAATTATTCCACCGCTCTAGCAAAACAATATCACAAAAGAAAGCAGTTATGAAAACACACACAAAATCAGCTTCAAAATCGGGTGGGGTCTGGGAAGGGTAAATGTAAGCAGCCTTACCTCCCAAGTGAAGAGGCTGTTTCCAAGATTTGAACCCAACCTCCAGGTCACAAGGCAACAACCTTACCTTTGTGTCAAGGCACACCCTCCAATCCAACAACAGAATTATTATAAAAAATATATATTTCATCATAAACTAAATCATATCATCATATTTTGCAAATGATAAAATCCCATTTACAATATGTATTTAGGTACCAAAAGTAAGCACACGATTTTGAAGTATAGAGTATAACCTTGAGTGGTTTCCTTCGGTATATTACAATACTTCCATATGCGATCACCAACAAAACATAGTTCAGAAACGACTGTGAAGTTGGTGCATTAATTCCTACGATAATTAAAGACAAACAAGGACTTAGGCTTTCAAAAACCAAAAATTAAGCATACAATTAACTTAAGTAGAGGTTGGTCCAATACAAAAACATATACGGAACAGAAAATTTGTAATGAAACTTAATTTAGGCCAAACCTCAAAATCAAAAAGCCACATAGGTAATCAAAAAGCTGGCTGTGAAATTCGGCAATAGGCCCGACCCAACCCAACCCAAGAACCCAAAACAGGAATGGAATTAGAATATAACGCACACAACCTGTGCTCTCATGAAATTAACGTTTGGTTGTTTAGCACAGGAAGTAAAGCATGTTGTGCTGACCTTCCCTGAAGATACTCGCCTGCCTTTGCCTTTTTACACACTAAACCAATATGCCTTGTAAAGGAATTTTTTAAAAAGAAAACTTTGTTTTTGCTAACTATTCATTAGATCAAAAACAACTTTGACCCAAATAATTAAAACCTAATAAAATACTTAAAAAAGGAGGCACAAATTACTCTTTTTCAATTTTATGTTGTGCCCAATAAACAAACAAAGGAAAGAATGACATACCCACTTAGATAAACAAAAAAACACACTTTACTTGTAATTCTTTACTTTGAACCATGAACCCAATTTCTAAATGACTCAATAAACAACAAACTCCTTTAAACTTATTAATGTATTTTCAAAAAGTGTGTATCTCCCCATCATCATTCTGACTCAAAGACACAGCACCCACTTTGTATGATGAATAGAAGGAACAAACTTAAGGTTGAGTGAAGTATCCACACATGTTGATTCAATTGCAGAATCTGCTTATCACTTATAAGAAAAAGAATGAGAGAAATTTAAATGGTTAAGGCCAAAGTGGATATAGTTGGTTCAAAAAATTGATGTTAATTAATTATTATATAGGTAATAGAATAGAAACCATGGAATGCAAAGTAATGCCATGTGTCATTTGGAAGCCATTTTAAAATTAAAATTAAAATTCTTTTGACAATTGACAAAACATTTCAATTTTAGAAAATTATTTATATTATTTATAATATTATCAATCATTTTTTCTCTCACCTGTATTATAAACATAAACATTTAATACTATATACGTTTCCAAAACAATTAAAACATTTCAAGATGATGAATCATTTTCCAATGTAAAACATTTGATTGTTGAAGAAACACAATGAAAAGCAAAAGAAGGGAAAATGGCTTGCATGAAGAAAAAAATGGCAACCAAGTATATACTGTAACAAGTAGAAAGAAACAGCAGAAGCTTGCATGATAACAAACATACGAAATAACGTGACCCCTAAGAATTAATATCCTTGTCTAAAAGTCACTAAGCATAGATAAAAACAAAGGAAAAAGTTGGAGTACCTTTTCTGAGAGCTGTGCTGTTATTGGGAACAGTCTTCACCAGATGGACCAAGCCTGAGCTCAAGCTTCCTCTCCTCTGAAGAAATATATGCAAGAAAAAAACATGAGGGAACCCCATTGTTAATGCAACAACAAAACCAAAAGTTAGAGACAAAAGGAAAACACAAGTCTGGTTTAAAAGCATAAAAGATAATTAGACAGCAGATGAAAGTAGTATTAGAGAAGATAGTTTGAGCTTGCATACCCTCATAGGCCTGACCCAACCCAACCCGCCCGTTTGCTTGCTCGGTTTGTTCGGGTGACGGGTGGGTCGGGTGACGGACTGATATGGCGGTTTTGTGCGGATTGGTGGCCGGAGGTGTAGAGAATGGCGGCGCCGGAGAAGCTTCGTCAGATGAGAACAGAAAATAAAGAAAAAAAGACAAATTCCAAACAGAAGCAGATCTGTATGGGTGAAGGGGCGAGAACCATGACAGAGGGCGCGGAGAAGAAGAACGAACCGGATCTGCATCAGTTCAACACAAAAATGGCCAGAACGAAACAGATCTACCTCCAACAGTGCAAAAGATCTTCTTCGTTCAAAAAGAACCAGAGGAAGTGTCGAAGTGATGCTTGAGGTCCATCACTGGCCAGCGGCACGGCGACGGTCTCGCGGTTGTCTTCTCGTCTGGAGGTTGGTTCGCGCGCGGTGAACGGTGGACGACGACCGTTCTCGGAGAAGGAGATTGAGAGAGGGGGCTGGGCGAGTGGGGGGTTAGGGTAGAGAAATTAAAGTAAAGAAGTTTTTTGCGATGAGAGGTGAAGAAATCTGAAAGTTTTGGGCAATGGGTTTCTGACTCTCTCTATAACTTTAATGATAATTGGCATTGGTAGTACACCGTTAAGTGATAAGTAAGTCTTTCTTTTTATCTTCCCAATGCAATGTTTATACAAGTAATGTCTTCCTTTTTATCTTTCCAATGCGATGTTCAGTAGAAAGAGTCAAAGAGAGCCTGGACTCTCAACTGAAAGGACGGGGACACGGGACCATACAAGTAATGTCTTTCTTTTTATCTTTCCAATGCAATGTTCAGTAGAAAGAGAATCTGAAAGGACGGGGTTATGGGATCATACAAGTAATGTCTTCCTTTTATATGTTCAGTGGAAAGAGAATCTGAACTCTGAACTGAAAGGACGGGGTTATGGGACCATACATGTAATGTCTTCCTTTTATCTTTCCAATGCAATGTTCACTGGAAAGAGAATCTGAACTCTGAACTCAAAGGATTGGGTCACAGGGGATCCGGATCCTCTCCTGCCACTAATATCTCCTGCACCTCTCTTGCAAAAATCATAGCCGTTAGATTAATCTGATGGCTGGGATATTAAAGAAAAAACAACATGAAACACAGCCCAAAATTCTATTCCCGAAACTGTCGCAAAAGCCATTTCCCATCTCTGGTTCTCTCCCTTCTCGCAGATCGGGACAGCCATGGCGGTGCAGCACTTGCAGCGGCCAGGCGACGGCGGAATAGGAAGCCGAGCTTGCGGCGGCCCACCGCCATGTTTGGATGTGGCCAGACAGTGGAGACGACGAGATGCGAACCAGCGACGGCGAGCCTCCAGGCTTCGTTCCTCGGCGGCGCTGTCGCGGCGTCTTCTGCTGCCGCTCCACCTGTTGTTTCATGCGTATAAAGGGAGTGATCTGGTTCTACCAATCTTACTGTGTTCTACTGAATTGAACTCGTTGCCTTCTATACTTCTATTCTCTTGTTATTTTCTTCTTCTACATCAATTCTATGAAAATTGATTATGGTTAGCATTTGATTGCTATTGCTGTTATACTTGAAGATGGTTGGCATTTGGCAGCTAATGAATTTCTTGTTATTGCTCTGTTTTTAACCTTGTTCACTATGTGTTTGAGATAATGCCTCAACCTGGAAGAGACACTCATTTCATAATTTCTTTTCCTTTCTGATTTGTTCCATTATTCTATCACGTTTTGTCTTCTTTTCGTTGTTCATGTTCCTTAAGTTGAAACAAAGTAACTAGCTGTGTTTGTTTATGTTTCACAATTCACACTATTCCAGGGCAAAGCCAACACCTTAATAAAAACAGCAGCAGCAGCATTTGTGCCTTAATTTTGCTACCTTAAAATTGAGTTCTTCTGGTACATAATTGTTTTGCTTGCATTTAATAATTTAATAACTAATAACCCCTTGGTTATTTCTTTTTTGTGCATACAGTTGGAACGATGGGAAGCTGCCATTCAAGATCAAGACTATAAAATGCTAATAAGAGAAAAGCCAGAGGATGAAGGGGAGACTTTTAATAGCAGAGAAGCAAGTCTGAAGTAGCATAAGTTTCAAGTTTGAAGATAGCAAAGCTCAAGTGTGATGAGCATCTAGAATAGGACTTATTACTGGTTGTTGAATATGAATGGTTGAATTTCAATAGTTGTCAAATAATGTAACAATAGTTCTCAATGAAATAAAATTTAACAAGAAGTTAAATAGCATATACCCCTCCATTTTATGCACTCCACCAATTTACAATATATACCAAAAAAAAAAATACTATACCCAAAAGATATCTACAATATCCAAAAGAAGTTTTGCTGCACGACTTTATGGGTTCATATTAACCCAATTTGAAGATTAAAAAAACGTGATTATAATATAAAAAAAAAAAAAAAACTTTTGATGATGGGAGAAGAAAATTTTGAAGATACATAATAAAATAAAAAATTATCCCTTAAAGAATCAATATTTTATTGTTCAAAAGAATCAAATTGAGAATGGTGCCATAAAATTTTTTTTACGCTCTGTAACATCAATTATGCATCAAACCTACTCTCCAATTCCACCTTATTACGTTTTCTAGGGGAGCGGGGTCATTACGCGGGAAATAAAAGAGGACGATATTTACGGGATTTGGGGCGGGAACACTAATGGGAGCGGGAATGGAATTTTGGGCTGAGTTTTATGTTTGTTTTTTGTTTTTAATATCCCAGCCATTAGATTAATCTAACGGCTGGGATTTTTGCAGGAGAGGCGCAGGAGAAATTAGTGGCAGGAGAGGATCCGCATTCGGGTCACGGGACCATATAAGTAAAAAAACCGGATTCGAATTGTCTGACTTTGATGTTTGAGAGTCATGCGACTTTCAGTCACTGCTGGCCATTGGATTGATCTATGATAATTATTTTATTCATAATTCTAATTTAATAATTATTATTTTTATTAATTCTATTTTTTATATATATTCTTTATAATTAAAATATTTACAGTGATATTCTATATGTTTAATACATGTGTCTGGGTTTCATCTTTTAATTCATGTATTAGTTCTTTTAGTGTATCTTGATTAGTTAAATCTAACATACTTAGTTTGTATACAAATTTTTCTATATTTCGTGAATCCATATTATTTTAAGTACTTGGTTCTGATACCAAAACGGTACCATCCTATTAATTTTATCCATTTCATTATTTTTATTGTTTTCATTTTATTTTTACGTTCAGGGTAGTATTTATACATAATTTGGGTAATGTTCGTGCATAATTTCGGTTACTAATAATTCATACCTAATTTCACTCATTTCTTCATCAATCTCTATTATTTCTCTTATTAGTTGTTTTCGTTCTTCCTTATAGAATATTAATTGGATTCTTTGTTGTACTTGTTTTAGATAAAGTTCTTCTTGTCAATGCTGATGTTTTAATTTGTTCACTATTATTTGCTTACAGTCTTTTGGTAAATTCATAATCAAAATACTCATTATTTCTTTTTCCTTCTTAATCATCTAGTAAGTCATAGAGTGTGTTTGGGAAAGCTGGAAAAAAAAGATTATGCTGATAATCAATTTTTTGTATAATCGATTATTGTGATAATCGATTATAATCAAAATCTGTTTTTGTTTGGGTCTGTTTGCTGAAAAGCAATTTTAAGATAATCTATTTCGTTTGGGTGGTGCAAAAAAAATCACTTTTATATAATAAATTACGAAAAAGGGTATGGAGTTATTTGTATAATTTAAAAATATTTGTTTAAAAATAAGTTTTATAGGGGTAAACATGGAAGAATGTTTTGAAAATGAAAAATAATCAAATCACAATAATCTTCGGCTAGAAAAAACTATATGGCATAAAACAACTTTTTTCCCCAAAATTTTTTTTTTATTAATCTAAGCAAAATACCAATCATGTTAGATTATCTATGAAACAGCTTTTAAGCTAAAAAACAGCTGAAACAAGGGAAAATAATCTTTCCCAAACACACTCATTTTCTTCATATATATCCAATAATGATAATCTTTCATATTCAATTACAAATCTTATTTCTTCCATATAAGTCAATTCTATATCTAAGGATATATGTATTAAATAATAATCCTCTTGTCTATACTGAGCCTTTATTTTTTCAATTATTAATTGTTTACAATCAATAGGTAAATTCATCATTAAAACACTTATTATTTCCATTTCTATTTGTTTATCAAAATCTGAGTATATTTCCATTAATTAGTGGATCTTGATGAATTACTTTCCTGCTTCATAGTTTTTCTTAGGCTCTTCATAATTTTCCATATTTATCAATGCATTTTCTTTTTCTATTAGATGTCTTTCAATCCATTTTCTATATCTATTATTTGGATCTTTTTCTAAGTAATAATCTAAGGTTCCTGTAAGGTTCCTTATTTCTTCCTTAAGTTCATTTTTTTTCTTGTTTTAAAGTCAAACATCCAAAGTTATTCTAGATTTCTCATTCTTATATCATATTTCTTAAATATTGAGTCAGATCCCTTACTTGCTTTGATAATTTATTTATATTTTCATCTTCCTCAGTTTTTTCTGGTTCTGGGAAAGTAATTGGTTTTGGAATTAGATTTAATAACTTTGGTTTATTTATAGAGATTCCTAATTCTGTTATTTCATTTCTTTTGGGATAATAAATTTTTCCTATTTCCTCAAACAGTCTTGGTACATCTATTCTGTCATTAGTTCTAAAAGTAATACTATGGTGAGAATTTGTTAGTGCATAATTAACACAGTAAGTAGTTGAGAGGATTTTATCTCCTGGCCTCATTAGATTGTTCCTTAAGAATCTATGTTTTAAGGTTAATGATTGATCTAATCTTTGGGTATCTAAAGGTATTTCAATATTTGGATGAATCTCAAATTTTAACTTAACATAAGCTAAATTTCCTTCTACTACTCCCAATATTCTGTCCTTTGGATCCGTTATTCTATCATTCTTCAATATTAATTCTATTGGTGAATTTATTCCTTCCTGGAAAGTGGCTTTCATTAAGACTTTATGGCTCCTATATGGATATAACCAATCTTTCTTCTATGTTCTTCCTTTTTTAAATTACTTTTTAATTATGTTAGTTTTCTTTTATTTAACAATTGTATACTAGTATTCTCTTGTGCTTCAGATATATCAATTGGTGTTTTATTAATTATCTTTCCGTAGTAAATAATATTTTCCTTTTGATTAAGGCTCTGTTTGGTAAAAACTAGCGGATAGCGGATATGCTAGCGGATAGCGGTAGCTGATAAACTAGCGGATAGCGGGTAGCGGATAAGCTAGCTGATAGCGGATAGCTGATTAGCTAGCGGATTGGATTTGAAGTGTTTAGTAAAATTAGCCGTTGAACTAGCTGATAAATGTAAAATGACATAAAAGGATATGTTTGCATTTTTTTTTATGTAAATTATATGTATATATATTATTTATATTATTTATTTTAAAATAATTATCACTTGTAATAATTTATTTTATTCTAAATTATTTATCGTTTATCACGTCAAAAAAAATAATATTTATCGTTTAAAAAATTCACTCATTAATTTTAAATTTTAATATTAATTTAGTTTTAATTATTTTTAATAAATAAAATGAAATAATAAAAATAAAATTATATATTGATTTGATTTTTATATAAGTTTTATTTTTTATAGATAAAAAATATATTTTCCACTTTTTTTATCTTAAATATAAATCTAAATAGCAAAATTAATTCTTATTTATATACTATGTTTAAATGATGTGTAACCAAAAAAAATACTATGTTAAATGATTATTATTTTATTTTATAATCAAGGATAAGTGAGGAATTTAATTAAGATGGTAGGGATAAAAATGGAAGAAAAAATGAAACGCTATACGCTATAAGCTCAAACGCTACTTCAAGTAGCGTATGGGAAAAACGCTATAACGCTAGTGAAAAAATGCTATACGCTAATTTTAAAAACGACTACCAAACGGGGCTACTTTTCCATCCGCTATATGCTATCCGCTAAACGCTAGCGGATTTGGCAAACCAAACAGTGCCTAAATATTTTCATCATTCCTCCTAATTTCTTCATATTTGCGTCTTTTGCTAAATTGAAGTCTTCCCTTTGTATTTTTTGAAATAATTTCGGATCTATTAAAATACTTCATAATTTCCTTCTTCTTCAGTAATTTGTAGGGCTATCAATTTTTTCTTTTTCTATTTCAGACATAACTAATTCTTAGTAACAAGATAACTAAAGGGTTGCTTGGGCATACCTGATTGGGATTTCTTTGAGACTATTTCCGAGTTCTTCTGCCCATTGCTGCTTTCGCTTAGTCAACTTGAATAAGTTTCAATAGTAGAGTAATTGGAGAATTTAGTAGTGAAAAGTAGTATTTATTGATAGTAGGTATCGGAAAATACATAGAAATATAATGGATTCACTCTCAAGAATCTGACCAACTCTCATAAGGAGGCTAGCATCAAGAGAACTTCTCAAATGAGAGGTTTTTCTGAATGAAACTCACTCTCCTTTGCCTCAGCATAAGAGGACTTATTTATACACCTAAGAATGCTAGATAATTTACAAAAAAGTCCTTACTGTTTACATCAGTCTTTTAGTCAGACATTCAATAATTCAAATGCTGACGTATGTGCTTACGTCATTCTTCAGTTATTGCATCGTCTGAGTTTTTTTCTTCTTGCCGACAATCATTATTGCCTTTCTTTAATGCGCATCTTTCACATGCGTGGTTTCCATTTTGTTTTATCATCGAGCAAAGTTGATAGAGGACAGGTGGTCGATAATTCACCGATAGTCCTTGGAGTGTGTAAAAAGGCAATTCAAAGTTGGTCAGTAGTGCGAGGTCTTTTTCTTTAATTATTTTTCCACTTGTTTTGCTTAGAAGCAAAATATGTTGTCCTTTGTAGAGTGCTTTGATGAGGGAATCTTTCCCAATAATTTGACATTGAGTGAAAATGCTTGCCAGTTGGTTTGCCAGAATTGTAGTAATTTGGTCTTCATTGTAGTCTTCTCTAGTCGGTTCATCTCTCAAGGAGAAGCTATTGTTGCTTACTCCGATAAAGATTAAGTGCTTTGCTGATTGCCAAGTGACAAAGTCAGGATAGGCTAAGTAGAATTTTAAGAAAATAGTCATTTCTCTTGCAACATTATTCTTGCAATTCTGAACAGCTTCTTTCAGACTATATGGGAACAGACTAATTTCTTCTAAATCTTTATTCAAATAAAGACATTCAATGAGTCCAAATTAGAACATATTAAATGCCAGTATTGATGATGCTCCTTGAGTAATTATGGCTTTAACTCCAAAAATGTTTCGGTTTACCATGTAAAAACAGTTAATCGTTTCCTTTTCAGACCAGTTGGTCAATTTTTTAAGTTTTCAGAAAAAATTTCTTTTGAAAACTGGACTTGAAGCTCATGATCTTTTTTGGAAGTAATTTGGCAGTCATCAATGGAAGAAGGAATTCTTCCAAGTACTCTCATTGAAGTCTTTGGTTCTGGTGGATTTTTAATCGTTTAAGAAAAAGTTCTTGGGCCAAGATAAATTTCTTTCCCCTTGTTTTGTCTTTCTTGGTGGTCTTTCAGTGCTTCTTTTCCTTTACTTTGTCTTTCTTGATAGTCTTTCAATGCTTTCTCCGCTTCTTCCTGTGTTTTAAATCCTTCGTGATAAACTCCGGAAATTCCAATGCAGTGAGGGGCTGCTTTGTGGCAATCATCATATATTCTTGGAAATGGTCCATTAAAAATATTGTACCATTTTTCTTTAGCACTTACTTGTACCTGCTGCGTTATTTCGTTCAAGGCATCTTCTTCTGACTTTGGCTTGTAGTTGAAGCTTTAGTACTTCAATATTTGTCTCGATCAAATCTAGTTCTTTTAACTACTGCTTTTCTAGTGCTTTTTGAAGTTGTATCTGCTTTCTCAATGCTTCTACTGTTTGCTGCTCCATTCTCTGGATAGTATATCTGCAAGAATATTTTTATCTCCTTTAATATGGGGGATTGAGTAATTATATTCGGTAAGTTTTATTTGCCATCTAATCAATCTTCCTTGCTTATAAGTCCCTTTATGGTTTAAGTTCTTAAAACCTGCAACATAAGTCGAGTCCGTTCGGACAATAAATTCTTTATCCAATACATAAATCCGATGTTTTTCTAACATTCGGATTAAAGCTAATGTTTCTTTTTCATGAGTAGGATAATTAATTTCACTGTCTGAAAAAGTTTCAGACATGTATCGACATAGTAATTCATTTTTGCATCCAGGGAGCTTTGCTTTCATAACACCACCCCAACAGTCATTCGAGACATCAGTCTCAATAATAATTAAATCATCATCCGATGGATGATATAGCTCAGGAAGATCCTGGCATAAGTATTTCAGTTTAATAACTAGTCTTTCGTCCTCCTTAGTCCATAACCACAAAGCATCTTTCTTGAGCTTTTGCTGTAGTACTTTCCTTTCGGCTGCAAGATTCTTAATAAATCCTTCATTTGAAATATATGTTAGTAATCCAAGAAATCTTTGCAAATCCTTTTTATCTTTTAATTTTGTCAGAAAATCTTGGAGTTTCTTTAAGACATGTGGCTGCATTAGTATTTTTCCTTTTTCAATTTCTAATCCAAAATAATTGATTTTATTTTGAGCTAAAACAACTTTCTTTTTACTCAGGACTACTCCATGTTCTAAACATTTTGTAAGTATCAATTCAACTTTGTCAAAATGGTCTTTTAAATCTTTATTGGTAAAAACTAATATATCATCAATATATATAAGACTAAAATCCTTAAATTCTCTGAGTATAGAATCCATTCTTAGTTGAAAAATTCCTGGTGATTGCTTCATTCCCATTGGAAGTACATTCCATTCATATTGACCTTGAGGACAACTAAATGCAGTTAATGCTTTTGATTCTTCAGTTAATCTAATTTGATAAAATCCTGATTTACAATCAAAGTTGCTAAACCAATCCATGTTTCTAATCCTTTCAATAATTAAATCCTTTCTTGGGAGAAAATATGCATCTCCTTCCACGACGTCATTTATTTGTCTGTAATTAATTACCATTCTTCTTTTTCCTCTTTTGATTTCATTATGATTTTCTACATAAAAAGCTGGTGCAGAGTGCTTACTCTTTGATGGTCTGATTAATCCTTTGTTACACATTTCTTCAATATCTTTTGCAAATTGATCTCTATCCTGTTTTGTATTGGTTTACATTTTACTTTTTTCGTTGGATCTTTTAATTTTAATTCAATTAATTCAGTATTTTTATTATTAATTCTTGGGTCTAAAGGATTTTCATTACATATTTTATCTAACAGTTTTTCTATATGAGCTGGAATTATTCTATTCGATTCTAAATTTATTAGTACATTACGAATTTTTGTACATATTTCACTGATTACCTCACCGCGGTTCAGCTTGTGAAACTCTGATTTTTGGGAGTAACTACAGGCAGAAAAGTGAGTGATTGGAATCTCTTTATGATTTCTCTGTGTTGTTGTTGGTAAATATATGGCGTTTGTAATGTTATATATTCCAAGTATTGACAAAACGGTGCATATAACCGTAAGAAATATGGTTGGTACAATAAATAATCTTTCTTGTATAATCAATGTAATTCTTTTGGCTATCCAATTCAAAGGATGAATTGATCCATCTGGAATTTGTATCTTTATTGCCTTTTCTAGTTTTTCCCATTTATCAAAAAGTGCTTCTGTTGTAAGACAGATACTTTTTCCACTAGTATTTTGATGTAAGTATTATTCGGATTCGGTTTCTTCTGAAAATAATTCATTTTCTTCATAGTCATATATACTTATTTCAGTATCACTTAGTTCTTCTTCCAAGGGTTCAAGTTCATACATTTTAAATATTTGTTTTATTAATTTTGATTTTTCTTTAAAATCTTTTTCTTTTCGTTGAGGGCATTTGTTTGCATAATGACCTTCAACATTACATATCCAACATACACATTTCTTTTTACCCTTTGGGCAGTATTTTCTTGGTGTTGATCTCTTTCTTCTAAAATACTTCTTCTTATTATTTTTGTATTAAGTTTTCTTTATAGGATAAGTTCTTTGCAACTTCGGTTTTTTATATTTTCTTCTTTGTCTTATTTTTTTTTATCACAACCATATTTTCCTGGTTTTTCTATTTTTGGAATGTCACAACAAATAACAGTGATTCCTCTATTTAATTGTCTTATTGTTTCTCTAGCTAAGCATTGTTCCCTTAGTTCTTGGTATAAGAGTTGAATAACTCCTCCTAGAGTATTTGCTGTCTCTTCAGACCTTGTTTCCCATAATCAATTTATTTTCGAATTAAGTGGGCATGGTAGTTTTTCTATTAAAATATATTTGTATATTTCTTTAGCCTATTCATTTAATTGATAGTAGTATTTTTGATATTCACAAATAAAGCTGTCAATTTGGCACATATCACAAATTTGCATTTTATTTAAGTGTGACTTAGCATTTTCAAGTAAAGTTTTATTTAGTCTCTCTTTTTGCTCCATCATATTGTATCCTAAAAATTCTTGATTGATTTAAGTCATGATTAATTTAACATAGTCCATATTGGTATTTACCATTCTACTATAGTGAATCCAGTCTTCATCTTTAATCCCAACTAGAAATTTTTGTACATTTCTGGATGTTTTAAATGTTATAAAATTCTTGGTTTCTATAAAATTTAGTTTTCTAAATCTATCATCAGTTAGAACTATTAATATCATTTCATTAGTCCATTTTAAAAGTATTTCTTCTTTATTTCTTACACAGTCAAGATTTAATATGTTTCCTATATTAGTATTATCATATCGTGGCTTAAATTCTTCTTGAATTTTCGTCCATTTATTATTCTTGCTTGCATATCCTTTGTTATACATAGTTTCTTCTTCGTATTTATCCCAAGTTCCACTGGGTGTATATTTATATTCTTCCCATTTTCTTTTAGGACTTTTTCCACTATATTCACCTTTCTCCATTCTTATATGGTTTTCTTCAGATTCTGAAGAAGAACTATAATTTAATATTATTTCTTCATTTTCATTTTCTTTGTTTATATATATTTGCTCAATATGTTCTATTTTATGTATTTGATTATTTTCTTCCTCAACTATCTTGAGTTGTTCTAGTAATTGTTGAATTTCTTCTAAATCATTTGATTTTCTTAATGTATCCATATATTCGTCTTTTAACCCCTCCATGCAGACACTGGTGTAGGTATTTTTGATGGTTCAGGTTCACTACTTTTTTTTTTGTTACAAACGAGAAGAAAAAAGAAAAAAAGCCTAATTAGGCATAACAAAAGAGATGCCTAATGCATCAGCAAGAATAAAAGAATCCATTCCTGGAGGCGCAGAATCAATAATCTCCATGGAAGAGTTGCATCTTGCCCCCATTTTTGCTATAAAATCCGCACAGTTATTCCCCTCCCTCAAAGTATGGTGAATCTGAAAATCCCAATCCTTCAAAAGCATACTTCTGACCACAACGATTTCATTTCCAAACCTGTGAAAATTTGAGTCTCCATCATCTACTAGTTTTATGACTTGAAGGGAATCCGAGTAGCAAATTACCTTACGAAATCCCATTCTCCAACAAAGATCCACCCCATGCAACAAAGCCATGAATTCTGCATGAAGAATATTCGAGTATCCAACGGACCCATAGAACCCATGAAGGAACATTCCATCATGATCACGAATTAACCCTCCAAATCCAGCCGAACCTGGATTCGTGACAGCACTCCCATCCACATTTAGAGATACATATCCTTCTGTTGGTTTGATCCATGACACCTCCCTTGGGAGCTTAGCATTCACCACTTCGCTGGAAACACTTTATGCTTGCACCACATCTCTGAGTAAATTCCGAACCTGTACAACCATGGCTCCGACAGCTGCATTCTCTCCCTCAAACACTAGCTTATTTCGACTGCACCAAACCTTCCACATAATCACAAGAATAATGATGCCATGAGTTTTAACTTTCTGTTCCAGCCATACATTTAACTCATCATCGTTCTCCACAATCAACACGGTCCCATGCATGCACTGCCTCCAAACATCAGTTATATTACAACATGTAAATAAGCAATGCACGATGGTTTCTTGCTCAGAGCCACACCTCGGGCACGTCGCATCCACCGGTATTCCCCTAGCCACGAGCACAGCTCTAGTAGGGATAGCATGGTGACAAACCTACCAAATAAAGAATTGGATACTCGCCGGAATTTGTAATTTCCAAACCCAGTTCCAATTCCTCTCACGCTGCTCATGTGCTTGGTCCTGCATAAGCCACTGATATGCGCTCTTCGTGTTGTAAGTGCCAGAAACACAGCCCTGCCATGTCCATCTATCCACAATCCCCTCAACAAGTCTTGGGTTGAGTCTCAGAATGAATTGCTTCACCTCCTCCGGCAGTACTGTATATAGTTGTTCGAGCTTCCATATTCCCTCCATGAAAACATCCCTGATTCTTAGCTCAATATCATGAATATCAACCGCCCAGATTTTATCACACAAAGGTTCCTTTAGCACCCAAGGATCATACCAAAAACTAGTGTTCCCATCACCAACCTTGAATTGAAAGCCTTCCTGCAAAAATTCCCAAGCTTTAAGAATGGATTTCCACGTGCTAGAACCTGCTACCCTCTTGGATCTACCAAAGAGCTCATTTTTCATATACTTGCCTTTCACTACCGAAACCCAAAGTTTCTCTGGAGCGTTGAAGATGTCCCAAACCAAGTTACCAAGGAGTGCTACATTATGCTTTCTAGCCACACGAACTCCCAAGCCGCCCCACTTTCATGGTTTAGTAATAGTCTGCCAATTCACCATATGCATACCCTTGTCACCATGTCCCTTCCAAATAAAATTCCTCACCGTTCTGTCTAAGTAGTTGCACACGGATTGAGGGTACCATTGAATTTGCATACCATATGATGGTATAGACGAAAGAACTGCATTGGCCAAAGTCAGCCTTCCTGACTTATTTAATAATCTTCCCTTCCACGATGCTAATTTGGAAGCAACTCTATCCATGACATCAGAGAATTGTTCTCTGCAAATTCTGCCATGATAGAGCTTAAACCCCAAGTATTTACCCAAATCATTAGTAAAAAGCATTTGGGTAACCTGCATTAATTTATTCTTCTTGGATCTAGGAACACCAAGAGAGGCAAACATCTTGGATTTTTCTTTACTAATCTTCAAACCAGATATAGAGCAAAAGTCATCTAAAACCTTTTTAACCACCTTTGCTTGGGAAACCTTTGCTTTCACAAACAATAGAACATCATCCGCGAAGAGCAGGTGTGAAATACTAGGCCCATTTTTTGAGATTTGGATAGGTAGCCAATTACCCTCTCTCACTTCTTTAGTAATCATCTCCCCCAATCTCTCCATACATAGCACAAACAAATAAGGGGATAATGGATCTCCCTGTCGGAGTCCTCTCCTAGGCATAAACCCATCAGTCCGACTACCATTCCAAAGCAAGGAAATTGAAGAAGAAGAGATACCATGCATGATCAGGGAAATTATAGACCCCGGGAAGCCGAACATATTCAAAGTGCTCCTCAAAAAATTCCAATCAACCCTATCATACGCTTTCTCTAGATCAAGCTTGAAAATCATGTCACCTCTCTTACTTTTCTTCTTTTTCAGGTGATGAACAATTTCCTGAAAAATTATCGCATTATCCTTTGTACTTCTTCCAGGGATGAAGCTAGTCTGTAAAGGGCTAACTATTCTCTCCAGAAACGGCCTCAAACGAGTAACCAAGACCTTAGAGACTAGTTTATGAATCACATTACATAGAGTGATTGGTCTAAATTCCCTAAAAGAGGAAGGATGATCACCTTTGGGAATTAAGACTAGAAGAGTTTTTGCGGCTCTAACATCGAATCTCCCTGTTTCAAAAGCATTCTTCACAAATTTCCACACCGCATTCCCCACCTCATTCCAAAACATTTTGAAGAAAATAGGTTGGAATCCATCTGGACCCGGAGCCTTATAGGACTTCATGCTCATCAAGGCCTTATATACTTCCTCCTTCATCACTGGTTTGACTAGATCCCATCTTTCCACCTCCCCTAGCTTGTTATGGATTTGCCCTAACCCCTCCATGCTCACATTATCGGTTGAACAGAAAAGATCCTTGAAGAACTTCACTGCTTCTTCTTTGAGTGTCTGCGGTTCTGTACACCAAACACCAGAAGGTAGATTAAGCCCATGTATCTTGTTCCTCTTCCTCCTTATGACTGTTTGTGCATGGAAAAAGGATGTATTCCGGCTTCCTAATTTAATCCATTTTTCCCTTGATTTCTGGAACCACATAGTCTCTTCTTGGAAAAGCACTGCTTCATATTCAGAAAGAAGCTGATTCTGTAACCGAAGCAAATTCGCTGAGTCAATCCCTTCCAAAGCTCTTTGAATCCCACGAAGTCTAGCCTCTAGTTTCTTCTTCCTCTCCAAAATATTCCCAAAGACTTCTTTATTGAAGATAAGAGAGTCCCTGGAAACACGTTGAAGACCTTCCACCACATCTCCATTCGAATGGTTCCAAGCTGATGAAACCACTCCTGGATACTCTTGGTGTGTGCACCACGAAGCCTGGAATCGTTCAGGTTCACTACTTTGTTGTTGCTTTACTATTATTTTTTCTTCTAAATCTTTTAATTCTAAAAAATCTTTTAGATCTTTTCTTGTTACACATTTATTATTTTCTTCTTCTTTTAACAGATTTTCTAATTGTTCAAGAATTATTTTTATTCTTTCAATATCTTCGATTTCATCTATTTCTTTACCTTTGCTTATGCTATTCAATATTTCTCTAATATTATTTATTTCATTTTATCCTTTTTGTATTCTATTATAAGTATAATTTGCAATTTTATCAGTATTTTCTACTATTTGAATAATACCAGTATTTTTGCACCCGTGCAATACACGGGTCATCAATTACTATTATTATTGATAGCATTATTATCATTAATAAGTTGAATAGTGCGTCTATATGTACCAAATTTTTTTTCTTTATCTCAAATTAAGTCCACTATATCAAACATTTTCTTTACTTATTTCACACTTTGCTTTTAATATTTCCTTCTCACCCATAATGGTGGTACTCATTCATCTCCCAGGCTTTTTATTTATAGACAGAAGTGATCAACAAAAACCTTGAAACAATTTTATCTATAATCTGAGTGCAAAGAATTGAATATTATTTTTATTTTAAAATGATATTACAATACGTAATGTATACTATATGTTAAGTGTTCCTCTTTGATTATTACTAACAATCAACTATTCGACACATGTCCCTTTATTAGAAAATCAGCAATTCCCCTTATTAATCAGTATAAATATAGATTTATTATTTAAAATCGAAAAAACAAAGGCAAGGATGTAGAAAAAAATAGATTAGAAAATATGAATATCTCTGCCTCTATTTATGTCAATTTAGAGATTATTGTGTTTGACTAAAACATTGTACCTGTACTGGTTTGTAAATATTTTAAAACAAAAAAATATATAAATTTTAGAAGAAAAAAATATTCATCACTTGACATGTGGCTTATACCATTGTGCTACACTAAAATCAGCATTTCCCCTTATTAATTAGTATAGATATAGATCTATTATTTAAAATAGAAAAAATAAAGGCAAGGATGTAGCCAAAAAAAAAAATACAAAATATGAATAGCTCTGCCTCTTTTTATGTCAATACAGAGATTGCCGTGTTTGACTCTCAAAATAATGTACCTTTACCGGTTTGAAAATATTTTAAAACAAAAATATATAAATTTTAGAAAATTAATAAAATAATAATAAAAATATTTCATCACTTAACATTTGGCTTGCACTATTGTGCTACACAAAAATCAGAATTTCTCCTTAACAATTAGTATAGATATAGATTTATTATTTAAAATAGAAAAAACAAAGGCAATGATGCAGCTTTAAAAAAAAGTATTAACAAAAAAAAATTACAAAAAAAAGTAGAAAAAAATATTTAAAAAAGATTAGCAAAAAAAATTAACTAGGAAAAAATTATTTTAAGAAAATTAGGGAAAAAAAGTAATTATAAAAAAATATTTAAAATAATTAGAAAAAAATATTTAAAAAAATAATAAAAATGAGGAAAAAAATAATTTGAAAATAAATATATTTAAAAAAAAGGTTAAAGTAATCTTTTGGTCCTTATACGTGACACTGATTTTCAATTTGGTTCGAGTCTTACGACCCTCCACTTTTTCGAAGAACACGGTAGCTTTGCTAACTTTCCTGACTAAAAATATTTAAAAACAAAAAAATTATAAATTTTAAAAAGTCAATAATAATATCCGAACCAATTAAAATTGGTTTGGTTTGATTCGGTTCGAACCGGAAAATATTAAAATATATATATATATATATATATAAATAAAATATATAAAATATCAAATTTTAAACTATTAAATTACATATAAATTAAAATATAAGTATATAAAAATGGTCAAATTCATCGAATTATTGGTTTGAGTCTTACGACCCTAAACTTTTTAGAAAACCACGGTAGCTTTGCTACCTTTCCTGGCAAAAAATATTTAAAAACAAAAATAATTATAAATTTTTAAAAAGTCAATAACAATATCCGAACTAATTACAATTGGTTTAGTTTGATTCGGTTCGAAAAAATATATATATAAATAAATAAATAAATAAAATTTTAAACTATTAAATTATATATACATTAAAATATAAGTATATAAAAATTAAAATATCAAGAATATGACAAATCTATTTTTACTGTTTGTCAATTTAAAATTGGCTGACAGTGTAAAAAAAATTTACACTGTCAGTGTGTACAAATAAATTTTAAAAAAAATATTAGCAAAAAAAAAATTATCAGAAAAAAATTTAATAATTAAGGAAAATGTAAAAAAAAAAATAGTAAAAAATATTAAAACAGAGATTGTCGTGTTTGACTTCCAAAACATTATACATTTACCGGTTTGTAAATATTTTAAAACAAAAAAATATATAAATTTTAGAAAATAGAAAAAATAATAAAAAATTTCATCACTTGACATGTGGCTTGCACCATTGTGCTACACTAAAATCAGCATTTCCTCTTATTAATTAGTATAGATATAGATCTATTATTTAAAATAGAAAAAACAAAGGCAAGGATGTAGCAAAAAAAAAAAATATAAAATATGAATAGCTATGCCTCTCTTTATGTCAATACAGAGATTGCCGTGTTTGACTCTCAAAATAAAATACCTTTACCGGTTTGAAAATATTTTAAAACAAAAAATATATAATTTTTTAGAAAATTAATAAAATAATAATAAAAAATGTTCCATAACTTAACATTTGGCTTGCACTACTTTGTTACATAAAAATTAGAATTTAAAAAATTAAGGAAAACGTAAAAAAAAAAAATTTAAAAAATTTAAAAATTTAAGAAAATTTTAAAAAAATTTTAAAATTTAAAATTTTGTTTTATAAAAGTAAAAATAAACGTAAAAAAATTTTAAAAGTAAATAAAATTTTTAATTTTTTTTAAAAAATATTATTTTTTAATAAAATTATTTTTTTTAGAAAAAGCAAAAAATCTGGTGTTGTCACGTGTATGTACAGTAAAAGTTGCTCTCCACCTTTTTTAGCTAAAAATATTTAAAAACAAAAAAATTATAAATTTTAAAAAGTCAATAACAATAACCGAACCAATTAAAATTGGTTTGATTTGATTCGGTTCGAACCGGAAAATATTAAAATATATAGATATATATAAATAAAATTTTAAATTTTAAACTATTAAATTATATATAAATTAAAATATAAGTATATAAAAATTGTCAAGTTCATCAAATTATTGGTTCGAGTCTTACGACCCTAAATTTTTTCGAAAAACACTGTAGTTTTGCTACCTTTCCTGACTAAAAATATTTAAAAACAAAAAAATTATAAATTTTAAAAAGTCAATAACAATATCCGAACTAATTACAATTGGTTTGGTTTGATTCGGTTCGAACATATATATATATATATAAATAAAAAAATAAAAAAATTTAAATTTAAACTATTAAATTATATATACATTAAAATATAACTATATAAAAATTAAAACATCAAGAAAATGACAACTCTATTCTTACTGTTTGTCAATTTATGATTGGTTGATAGTGTAAGAAAATTACACTGTCGGTGTATACAAATAAATTAAAAAAAAAGTATTAGCAAAAAAAAATATCAGAATTTTTTTAAAAAAATTAAGGAAAACGTTAAAAAAATTTTAAAACAGAGACTGTCGTGTTTGTCTCCCAAAACATTGTACCTTTACAGGTTTGTAAATATTTAAAAAAAAAATTTAGAAAATAAAAAAAATAATAAAAAAATTTCATCACTTGAAGTGTGGCTTGCACCATTGTGCTACATTAAAATCAGCATTTTCTCTTATTAATTAGTATAGATATAGATCTATTATTTAAAATAGAAAAAACAAAGGCAAGGATGTAGCCAAAAAAAAAAAATACAAAACAAGAATAGCTATGCCTCTCTTTATTTCAATGCAGATATTGCCGTGTTTGACTCCCAAAACAATATACCTTTATCGGTTTGAAAATATTTTAAAACAAAAATATATAAATTTTAGAAAATTAATAAAATAATAAAAAAAATATTCCATAACTTAACATTTGGCTTGCACTACTATGTTACACAAAAATCAGAATTTTAAAAATTAAGGAAAACGTAAAATAAAAAACTTTAAAAAAAATTTTAAAAAAATAAAAATAAACGTAAAAAAAATTTAAAAAGTAAAAAAAAAAGAGTACATTTTTTTAAAAAAATATTTTTTTAAAAAAATATTTAAAAAAAAAAAAATCCTAGTGCTAACACGTGTATGTACAGTAAAAGTTGCTCTCCACCTTTTATATTAGTATTGATTTTTATTTATTTCTTCCATGATTTTCTCCATTCCATCAAATCTTATTGTTATTTCTTCGGATAAACCCACTTTTAATATTTTATTTTGAAGGCATGACGTTCGTTAGATGAATCTAAGGGTTGTTGATGATAGAAAGTTTGGTAACTTTCTTTTTGCAAAGTAAGAGGATTTGTTTCCAAAAAAACAACTATTTGAAACTATGATGGTCGGTCAAGTACGGGCACCAACGAATTCTAATTTTTTCAACCTGCACCCGCCCGACCACACCTGTTTGAAACTGAGACACGAGGCCGACGACCCGTGAGCCCGATTCTACCCGTCCGTTCAGCAGCTGGGTTAGGCGGTTAAATCGGGTCCAGGTCTTGTCGGAGAAGGTTGTCCACCCCTAACTAGGGGTGTTCGCGGTTCGGTTTGGATCGGTTTTGAAGCTAAAAATATCCGATCCAAAATTAAAAAGAGCATGCGGTTCGATTCGGATAACAACCTTACAAAAAATCCGATCCGATCCGATCCAATTAAATGCGGTTTGGATCGGTTCAGTTGATTCGATTTTATAGCATCTAACAATGTCTCAATTCAGAACCAGAACCACGTGAGCAATTTGAAAATAAGAAGCTGCCAACATTGAAAATATGTGAACCCTCCCAAATGAAACATCAACAAGACCAACTACTGTACAGAAGAACCACTTCCCTTCTCCTTAAAGTATTTTGCAGAATTTGCACACACAAAAAAAAAGTATTTAATGCTCGCAACAAAAAAACCTAAAAAGTATTGTTGCAGAATTTTCAGTTAAGCCAATTTCAGGGAAGCAAAAACGCAGAAGAATAGTGATAGAGCTATTCAATAAGGTAAAATTTAAAAAAAGATAAATTGCAGCAATACAAATCATAAACCCACTAAACCCAAATTACACATTGGTGGCAACAAGCTGGAACCACTGGCTTTGAGGATCATCCAGACATAGAGAATCATCTTTTACACGGATACATTCAGAAGACACAATGCTGGATGAGTTGGAATCCTTCTGCAAGCAAAGATTATCTGGAGTAGCCAAATGAAGCCTAGAAAGTGATACAGGTTTCCAAGAACTGTTCTTGCTTTGACAATCATCAGATACAACTGCTGGAAGCCCTACACCAGCGGCAGTTAAGCACTTCTTACTGCCATCCAAAAGGATTTGAGACCCATCATGATTCCTTTTGTTTTGGACTCAACCTTCAACCCAAAAAATGAAACAAAAACCGCAGGAGATACAAATAGCTTGAGAGAGAGAGAGACAGCGATAAAGAGAGATTCATACCGGTGATTGAGAGGAACATAAATAGCTTGAGAGAATGCAACTGATTCGCAACGATTGAGAAGAAGCAAATCGAAATCGCAGAAAGGACGAAAGGATTCAAGGAGACGCGAAATCAACAAGAAGCAACGAAGGTCGAAGAGGGAAAAGGAGATGCGACGGCGGTGAGGAGAGGGAGATGCGACGTCAATGGCAGGCGGAGTGGGAGGAGCGGCAGCGATGGCAGGCGAAGTGGGAGAAGCGGTGGCGTATAGGGACTTAGGCCTTTGAAAGTGAGAGAGCGTGAGTCCTTAGTTGCAAACCAAGTAAAAACGCACGGGTTTTTGGATGTTGTTTCTGAGCACTAGTATAAAACGCAGCCGTCTAATGTTTACGTAAACTTTCGGTTCGGTTTCAAGAAAGCAAACCGAAAACCGAACCGATCGGTTCTCAAAAAAAGCAATCCAAAAAAATCCAATGAATTTCGGTTTTGATCGGTTTTCGGTTATTTTGGATAGGTTTGCGGTTATTTTTTGGATCGTTTGGATCTGAACACCCCTAGTCATGACCGTCCCACATTATGAGTCAAACAACAGAAACCTAAATTCAAATTCAAATTCAAATAAAAAAAACAAATAAAAATGAAATAAAATAAATAGAACAATCAGAAGAAAGAAGCTAAAAGCTTCTTCATCGTTACCAGCAAGCAAGAGGCAGATAAGGACATGGTGGCTGCAGCGAGGAAGACCAGACGACGTGGCGGAGACAGGTGGTGCGGCGACTCACAGCATGGTGGCTGTCGTGCGGCGGTTCGTACGGTGGCGAGTGAGTGCAGCAGATCTGGTGGCGGCGCGAGCAGGGCTGTCTCGGGGTGGAGATAGGCGTGCGTTCGGTGGTTGCCGACAGCGGTAAAAGTTGCGTGATTGGTGGGAGAACGACGACGGCCTCTGGTTCGTGAATGGTGGTGATGCCGTGGGCTCGAACATCGGGTGAGAAAACCGGATCTATGTAGTAAATGACACACAGCGGTGGTGTGGTCGTGGTGGTTGACAGCGGAGCTGAGGCGGCGCGCAGTGGTGGTCTCTGCTTCTATGGTGAGCTTACCGTTCTGAAAACATGGTTTTGGGATGGATAAGTGAAGGGATTTGATTGGTATTTGTAGAGGAAAAGAGGAACCTTGCCTCCACCTTGGGATTAGATTAATGGAGTGTTGCAGTGGTCAAAATATGTTTCAATCCTTTTTCCAATCTCCATTCTTGTGTTTCACTTCTCTGAGCTAGGCATTCACAAAAGTGCTTTTCCAGTTCTGAACATTACCCAAAGATGGGAGCCTAGCTCATGAGAATGGTGAGGGAACTGAGAGCTACGGTGAAGTGAGTCAGTGGAGAAAATGTCTTTTTCAGAAGATTTTCTATTTTAAATTTTTGAGTGAAGACCTAAATTAGTCTATGGAAAATTTCGAGGATCTACTTTTAGTTTCTGAAAAAAATAAATTATTAATTTAGTCCCTCAAATTTTTAAACACGGGCCATATTGGTCCCTATGTTTAGTTCTCACATTCATTTACTTACCTAACTGTCTATTAACCATCCTACTTAGTCCGTTAATGATCATGTATGACATGAATTTCTGCTATAAAAAATTAATGAAAAGTAAAAAATATGTATAATTTTTAAATATTTGAATTCTAAAATTGTCCATATTTTTTTTTCACTTTTTATTTGTTTTTTATTGATAAAATTCGTCACAAGTCATACAATATCACTAACTCGTAAAGTAGGATGGTGCATAAAAATGTCGAGCATGCAGATGTGGAGGGAACAAAGAAAGCAACCTTTCAACAAAAGTGGGAGGGGCTTGCAAAGGAGCTGTCTGACTCCGTCAGACCAAAGCAAATGCTAGATGACAAAATATGCAGTTCTTTTGGATGAATTTGCCTTTCGATATTGAAGCCCAGGATATGAAATTGATGGGCTTCAACATTAGTTTTCACTAGCCCAACATTTTTTTTTTTTGACAATTATAATTTCTGGTTAACAAAACGACGTGCCGTGTACTCAGTTGGGCCAGGCTCAACTCTCAACTGAGTCAAGTGGGAATAAAATAGAATATTGAATTGAAAAATAGAGAGGAGAAGGAAAAAAAAAAAATCCAATATTTGTGTCCAAGAGAGCTTCATCTGAAATTTATCATCTCATCTGTGTTGAAGTGTGGAGCTTCGCACCTGAAGAACAATAACGGGAGATTAGAAAAAGATTGAAAGTGGTAATAATAATAATAATGATTGATGGACTAGAAGAATAAAAGTGGGAAATGGCGAAGAAAGGAGGTGCTTCGTTTCAAAAAGACGTGCCATGGAGAGCATCATCTCCTTCTATGAAGCCAATACCCAAAATTCACCATTGCCCTCTTCTCCGCATTTCTCAATCACCCTTTTCCGATTATGCCCTCCACGTCATGAAGGTCTCTTCGTTTTCCTTTTTCACTTTTCATCCATCAATTCCTTGT
This sequence comes from Echinosophora koreensis, assembly GCA_035048595.1. Lineage (NCBI taxonomy): Eukaryota > Viridiplantae > Streptophyta > Magnoliopsida > Fabales > Fabaceae > Echinosophora > Echinosophora koreensis. The sequence continues at coordinate 5,586,048 of JAPCYP010000012.1, read as the reverse complement.
TTTGCTTGCACCCTCTACTGCTTCGCTAACGAAGTTTCTATTTTTTGAATTTTGGGGATTCGGGTTCCGCAGCAACCCGACCCGATAGGAACTGGGTTGGGTGAAGAAGCTTTAGTGGAAGCAGCTGGTTCTGACTGCATAGTGCCTGGCCAGATTACGCCCATCAAGCTGCTTGGCCTCAAGGTCCTATCCTCTTTTCCTGTTTTTGCTGTCAATTTTGTTATATCACGTTTTTTTCAATAAATAAAAAAAACCGTTTTTTTGGATTCTCTTGATGGTAAATATTTGCTTTTCATTTGATACTTTTTTTTGCTTTTCTGTTTGACTGGTTAGGATTTAGGAAGAAGATTTTAAGCTCATTGATTGTTTAGGAGGATTTAACATTACACCTTTTATGGAGGACTTTCAAAAAATTAAAATAACAATCTTTTAATAAAGCTGAACACTTGGTTCCTCTGTGTCATTGAATTTTGTGTGATTTGTGTTGTTACTTTGATACCCAGCTCCTGTGTTGGATGTTCTGTTAGTATGGAATTTGGTCCCATGTTGCTTCACAATATACTAGGACCAATTTGCATTGTGCTTTTGGTTTTGGGTCTTCTTGTTTTGGTTTTGGAAGCCTGTGGCTGTAATGTTTTTGATTGATGGGTGGTGCTTCAAACCATAGTTACCAGGAACGCGGGATGCTTTGGGTCGTGGTACGGGTTCGGTTACGTGGTACGCCACTTAGCTATTTATGTGGTACGTGGGGGGTATACTTGGTACGCTATTACGTGATGTGGGACGTTTAATATTATTGTTCGGGACGTTCCTTTATATTATCAATTCATATATTATATAAGTTTAATATAATTTTATAATTTTTCTTATTAAGTTATAGAAATATTTTATAGAGAAAATTGAAGTAGACATGTTTGTCACGTTCACGTATAATTTTACAATGCTTTTACTAAATAATTAATGTTAACAGCTACTAATATTCTATTTTTTATTAAATTAATGACCAATAAGTGTTCAACTATAAACTACTCAGGCACTCATACCAACCCTTCATTATTATCTATTGAGTATTAAGCATCGTTTGTGGTGATAATAAAAAACATTTATTGGATTGTGTAAACCCTGCACTCCTTTTTAAAATTAGTCAAGAGTAGGAATGGCAACGGGCACGGGTAGCACCATCCCTGCCCTTGCCCTTGCCCGTGGGGGATAAATCCGTGCCCGTTCCTACCCACTGCCCGCACAGGTACGTGCTGGGCGGGTTTTTAGCGGGTTTTACGGATATCCGTGGGTGCAACGGGTACCCATGAATATTTACACAAAGGACCAAACTGCTCTAAACAAAAACCAGAACCATGGTCCCATACAACCTTTGGTCACCCAAAAAAACAGCATTCCCAGCACCTTATAAAGGCCTACCACCACACCCTGAACGTCCCCATTTCCAAAAACATACCCACTCCATATACTTATGAGCACCTAGACAGCAAATGAAAAGGATTCAGAGAAACAATATGAAACCAAATGGCAAACAAAAAACAGAACACAGCAGACATCACAGCAAGCGAATAGGGACTGCATAATGGTCACATATTTCAGCAGCAGTGATATTTGTTCCTGCTCAATGCCCTGTTGCAGACCAAAAGAGGATGAGAGTCTAGCTTTGTTTTACACAATCTAGGGGAGTAATACACCAATTAGAGAATTGAAACCAGCCATCAACAGAAATTGCTTTGATTAATTGCTTGATCTAACCTTAAAACTAAGTAAACACCTAAACGGTAGTGTAAAAAATGAGTAACCTAGGGTTAGTAAGGATATTTGGTTAACTTACCCTGGCGGGTACGGGTATCCACGGGTACGGGTAGTGTAAAAAATCAGTTTATTTAACCCGCGGATACCCGTTTAATCTCCTCTCTTTCACCTCTAAACTCTTGACTCTTCTTTTCTCTGACCACAAACTCCACGTCTCTGCATTTTACTGTCCCACAACTACCACAGTTCCACCACAAATGCATTTTAATGTCTCTAGGTCTAGAGACTCTTCATTTCTCCCACCACAAACTCCTTTATCGTCTCTGTATCTGTTGCATCTTATTAGCGTCTTCATTTCACATCATACATTCATCTTCTGCATTCACACTTTGATGTTGTCTCTGCGAGGCTGCCTTTGGTTTCGGTTCGCTGATGACAACGTTCTAGTTCGCGCACCGCTGCGTTCCAGGACGGAAATGCACCGCGAACTGGGACGAATGAACCAGTTCGTGGTTCTCCAGGGAAGGGAGCGAACTAGGTAACTATGCTTCAAACGCTTCAGCTTTGTAGTTCTTAGCACTGTGAAGGAGAAACCCAAAAAAGAATATATTGATTGCAATTTGGAAGTCCACCTGGGCATTTAGAGCTAATTAATCTATCAAAACCAATGAGAAGTTCGATTGCTCGCATGATCGAGTCTTAGCTAGCAAAATACTTGACTGATTCTTACTAGTGATGTGTTAACATTGGGGGACATGTTCAGGCACCGTTGGGCACCAAAATCTAAACCATTGGAAATCTTTATTCAGTCAAAACATGGTTAATGCCTTTGAGTTTTTGAACTCATTTTTCATTTTTGTTGGTTTTCTATGATTAGAGAGTTTAACTGTTAAGTGTTTGTGATTGCATATATTTTCTTCTTTTCATGCTCTTTTGGTTATGTTCAAACTGAGTTTATTTTCCCAACAATCAATCAATGAGATGATAATATAATCAACAACAGTAAGTATACAACAGCAGTTTATAATGCACTGCACGAATTTTGCTTGCCATTTATTCTCTTGTACATTCTTCTCGTATCTGCCTGTATAAGTCCTAGATTTTCTTTTTTGTCTTCAATTTTGCTATGGTGGCAATTTCAGTATTTTGAAGTGCACATTTTTGTGTTATGTAGGGCTAGAACATCTTAAATATTTTGGAAAATCTTAATTGATATTTACCTTTATCTTTGAAAAATATTCTTACATGACAATTCATCTTTCTTAACATCCTAATTTCTAATGCATTCAGTTTTGATTTGTTGTCTAAAAGCTCTCCATTAGTTACATGAAGAAGAGGAAATTTATCCTCCTAACCCAAATGCTTCTCTTTCATTTATTCCGGAACCGAGTGTGATGAACATCTTGAAAAACACAATGTATTATGTATTGTTTGTACAGGCAGAACTTATTATTCCATCTTTTTGTTTACATGCCTAAGCCCTGTTTCCTGCATTTTTTTTATCCGAAATATAAAGTTAGGTTAGTTTTAGTTTTAACTGTTAGGTTTTCTTGCTACCTGAATCCTTGCATAGATAGCAACGGGGTGAGAGGCAAAGGATCTATGTCCTGTTTTGTAATCTGAATGTTTGACGTGTTCATTAATGCAGGGCTTTTTCTCGTCATGTGTTAATATTTTCCCCACTCTAGTTTATCTTTACATTTTCTCTAATATTTACGTTTTTCTTTTGGGCTAAGTGGGTAATGGTCTTTAGGAATATTGTATTTTTTCAAAGAGATTCAATTTAACATTTTTCTTTTTGGCTTCATGTTTGGACAGGTCTGGCCTATCAGTGTTGACCTGAAATTTTTGGAACCGGTTGGGAAAGAACTTAAGATGCTTGGGAAGGTGATTTTTTATTTTATTTTATGCATGCCAGGTCAAAAACTGACAACTCTTGAAGTTCGTATTTGATTTTGATGCATTTACGTATATGTCAGCCAATATATTGCATTCATCCTTATTTACCTGAAAATTGATGATCAAGGTAGTTGCTATGAAGTCTAACGTTGTTAAAGGTCAGCCTCACATGTCTTCATACTGTAGTATTGTGCCGAATAGCCAGATGCATTGCTCATAAACCATTTGTTAAGTTGGTTTAAAGTTTATACACATTCTCAGTGCTTCTGGTGAACAACTCAGTTGAACCAAAAAGAAAAAAAACATAAATCAACTCTTATTGTGGATATCGTTGTGCTTATCTTTGGACTTGTTTATCTTGCCTGGTTGCTGGTATTGGTGATTCATAACTTTCATGTTTATTTTTTTTATATTAAAGGTGATATGTCCAGATGACATGCAATTCTAAATATGCTATAACTATTAACTATCATGAATAATGTAGTTGTTTTTCTTTATGCAGTTCATGGATGATGCTGTCGAACTTATGAACAAATCATTCATAGAGCGTTGATTATATGGCCTTTGTTTGTGAAAAGATGAAGCAGCCGCAATTTGAGTTTTTAAGGGAGCATAAGCATAGGCAAGCTGAGTGTCTTTAACATTTGGTCTTTAGCATTGTTTGGGTAGAAAAACATTACAAATTTTGATCTGTATGCGTCTAGTCAAGTGCACTAGTATTCTATGCTCTGCTTTTTTCCTTTACATACAGTTCAAATTTAAGATTTGCTTTCAGTTCTAACTTCTAAATAAGATGAAATTATGCAAGGGAGCCATTGGAGCTGTTGTCATTTGATTTGAAGATCACTGAGTTTGATATGTTGAATTAGGCTCTTATTAATGCAATGTAAGGTTGTCAACTATAATTAGGCTCTTATTAATGCAATGGAAGGTTGCCAACTATATATCCAACTGATCCTTTTCTGGGCCCTGCACACATTGAGAACTTCATAGTACCATGAAGTTCTAGTATAGCATCTCTAGCATGGGTTTTGGATAAATCTTCAATAGCGTGATTTTAAATTAAATTGATTTCGCTATGACTTATAATGGAGTTTGAAGTGATGTGGTTTATATTTAGATATTTTTATTTTAAAAAAAGTTTTTGATCTAAAACTTAGTGTAAATTTTTCAACCCAATATCAAAGTTATTTTTTGTAATTTCTACAAGAATCATCTTTGAAGGCAAACACACAAAAAAGTTGTTCATATGTAATTTGCTCATCTCACCAAACTTATTGGGAAAACAGGGCAACCTTATTTTCATTTTGTAAACCATTATCATAAATTTAAAATCTTTATGATTAATCCCTAAACTTCAATATATGTCTTAATATGTCTTTTTTGTTTAATTTGAATCTCTATTAATCCACAAATAATGATATTGCATCCTAGCATCTTATTTTTATTAGACACTAATTTTGGATAATTTATCAATTTACTTGTTTAATAATTTGGTTTTGCTCAAATACATTTAAAATCAAATTCTAATAATTAAATTAATAAACAATTTAGAGTTTAGAATTAATAACAACCCAGATATAAAGTTGCTACACAGTAATATTGTTAGTAAATTAACTATCTTGTGTATGGAAAAAACTTGGTTCAAAGAGGACACTCTTTGAATGTCGTCCAAGTCTACGAATGACATGGTAACCTAGCAAAAACTAAACAAAAATATTTATCAGGAGTTCAGGATATTAATTATAGTTTAAGCTTAATCCTCTTTTTCCTAAACTTTCTTTGCGGGGGATGGTAATTTGCAAAAATTTAAGCCGCATAACTATAAATGAAGTGCTACTACTAGATGAACTGAAGTTCATACGCCTATCTCCTCAGCCTCCGCATTTATATAGCTTCCATCCTTTCTCTTGTGAGCTGATTGCCAAGACGGGGACCGATCGATAGTCTTTCCCGTCTCTTTCTTCTAAAATTTTCAACATATAAAAAAAACAATTAATTAAGAGTGTATTTTATGTAAAATATGGAACCAATGAGGATAAAGTATGAAAGTACCAAATCATCTCGTCTCCTTGACAAAGCCTTTGCACCACAACAATGAGGAATGATTTGTTTCTTCCTGATCTCTTTATTTCTCTTGCAAAGCTCCTACAAGTGAAAGTATATAAATTTTAATAATGTAATAATAAGCTATAAACAATAAATTTTTCAATATAGATGAAGTTGTACCATTGTATCAGGTCTCAACCGATACTTTACATATGATGTCCATTGATCTCTATCAACACCTTGTGGAACAATATTAATAATATCTTCATTTTAAAAAAGAAGAAGAATAAAGTTAGGTTATTATATTTTTTTACACATGCGCTACAAATTCTAAAATACTTGGAGATGGCTTTCGCCGGAAAAAATATGGGCAGAAGGTGGTGAAGGGCAATCCATATCCCAGGTTCATACTTGTTGCTTGTTCTTCAATACCTATTACTATAAGTTGCTATGCTCTCTATCATTGTAATTCTCTAAAATGATTTGCTTCAGTATTGCCTTGAATGGAAGATTTTGGATTTTGCATATGCATTTACCACGATAGTCATTTCCGTCAATTTTAACCTAACCCCGTAAGTTTTGACCTTACGTGACTATCACCTTAGTCTGACACGTGTCTTTTTATCTGACTCTATAAGGTTAAAATTGACGGGAAGGACTAACCTGGAAACGTAACGTAACGTGTAGGACCAATTTGAAAAATAAAAACTTATAGGACTAATATGAAAAATAAAATAAATGTACAGGACCAATCTACCTATTTTACCTATTATAAAATGAGAATACCTTATGTGCTTAATTTTGATGTACTTTATTGTAATTAATATATATATATATATATTTATTGATGTTGCAATATATGATTGAATTACATTATAAAAAATTTTTGCACTAATACTTCTCACTAGAAAGAGTTTAATTAGTATATATATATATATATATATATATATATATATATATATATATATATATATAATATATATATATACTGTCAATTAAAAAAAATTACACTGTCAACTAGTAAGAAATCATGGTATATATAACTTTAAGGTAATTAATATAAATGTCAAAGATTTTTAATGAGATGTCGATTTCTAATTTGTTGACAGTGTAAAAAATGTTTACACATATAAATTAAATCCTTTTGTTAAATTCCTCCATACTTAATTGGACTACGATATGCACAATTTATACCAATCATCATCAAACTTAAAACAATAAAGTCCATAAAAAAAAATTGCAAGCATCAAGTAGAATAGATTATGTTCATAATTATGATTATAAAATAAATTATATTACCCTATTTGGGATTTACCTTTTTTAATCAAGGAAATCATAGTCGTGTTTCTGCATCAATAATTTCTGCTGCCTCGCTCATGAATCTGGTGAAGACAAGGCAATTTTAAACAGCAGAAAATATGCACACAAAAAAAAAGAGAGAAGCATATGTAATCAACCAAAGATGAATAATATGAAATGAGCAGCATATATAGTACCATTCTGAGAAGAATGAAGCAACATTCATGCATTCCTCTGTATCATTTATTTATCATCATACAAGTATGTTTGTGAACATAAATGTAAATGTTAGCTGAAGGAAGGAAGACTCTTTAGAAGCTTTCTGCAAACTCAACTTGGCTTCAATGTTGGCGAAACCCTATCCTAGTTGAAAGAAGCATTACCCAGATCTGAGAGGCCCAGTATTAGCATTTGTAGAAACACACGTTCGTTTTAGAAGGAAATCACTTCACTTGGGCCAACAAGTGATAAGCCCAACCTAAAACCAACTCTAATATGCTACCAGCTATGTTAAACACGAGACATAACAAAACAGGTTTTAAAGAAAACATGTCATAAAAGTCAGATAAAAAGAGGAAGGACCAAAGAAAGGAACAAAAAACCCAACCCAGGTGGTGAAGTGCCGTACGCAGAGGAAGGAGGAAGCTGGTGGTGCTCCGTGAGTCCGCGGAGTTCCGGTGACGAGGCGGCGATGCGCGTGACGGGTCCGACCTGGAGCTGTTCGGAGTGGTGGTCTGGCGCGACCGAGGCAGAGGTCGGAACGACGGTGCTCGGCGGTTCACGGGGCGGAGCAAGAGTAGGAACCTGGAATAAGAATATATATGCTTTTTATGTGCTGGATTTTCTCTTTTCTTGTGGTTTATTTTAATTTGGTTTTAGAAGGGTTGAAAGGTGTTTCAGAGGGGTTGAGTGGTGAGTATGATCTGGCTCAAAGTGAGTAACAAAAGCGAGGGTCTGTTTGTTTTGTTTGTGTTTATATATGAGGGGAGGTTCTGGATGAAGATGGAAAAGCTTCAAAACTAAGGTTGAAGATGAAAGGTGGTCATGGGTTGTTGAGATGGTTTTTCTTTAGGGATCTCTGTTGGGTTTATAACAGATAACAGAAGAAGCCAAGGGAGAAAAATGACAAGCCAGCTGTGAGGAGAGGACAAAAGTAACAGTAGAGAAAAACAGCTTTTGATTTGTTTGCAGAGTGTACTGTGCTCTTATTTTAGAGGGAATCTCGATGTTGAATGAAGCTCAGGATATGAAATTGATGGGCTTCAACATTAGTTTTCACTAGCCCAAAACGACATGCCGTGTACTCGGTTGGGCCAGGCTCAACTCTAAGTGGGAAAAAAAAAATAGAGAAGGGAAGAAAAAAATCCAGTATTTGTGTCCAAGAGAGCTTCATCTAAAATTTATCATCTCATCTGTGTTGAAGTGTGGAGCTTCGCAGCTGAAGAAGAATAACGAGAGACTAGAAAAAACAGTGAAAGTAATAATAATAAAATTGGGAGATGGCGAAGAAAGGAGGTGGTGCTGCTTCGTTTCAAAAGGACGTGCCATGGAGAGCATCATCTCCTTCTGTGAAGCCAATACCCAGAATTCACCATTCCCCTCTTCTCCGCATTTCTCAATCACCCTTTTCCGATTATGCCCTCCACGTCATGAAGGTCTCTTCCTTTCACTTTTCATCCATCAATTCCTTGCTTTGCTTGTACCCTCTGCTGCTTCATTAACAAAGTTTTTATTTTTATGTTTTGTTTGAATTTTTGGGATTCGGGTTCTGCAGCAACCCGACCCGATAGGAAGTGGGTTGGGTGAGGACGCTATAGTGGAAGCAGCTGGTCCTGACTGCATAGTACCTGGCCAAATTACGCCCATCAAACTGCTTGGCCTCAAGGTTTTGCTCTCAATTTTTTTTTTAGAGGACTTTTAAAAATTCAAAATAACAATCTTTCAATAAACTGAACACTTGGTTCCTCTGTGTAATTGAATTTTGTATGATTTGTGTTGTTACGTTGATAGCCAGCTCCTGTGTTGGATGTTGTGTTAGTATGGAATTTAATCCCATGTTACTTCACAATATACTAGGACCAATTTGCATTGTGCTTTTAGCTTTGGGTCTTCTTGTTTTGGTTCTTGAAACATGGAATGGAAGCCTGTTGATGTAATGTTATTCATTGATGGGTGATGCTAGAAAATGCTTCAGCTTTGTAGTTCTTAGCACCGAGAAGGAAAAACCCAGAAAAAGAATATATTGATTGCAATTTGGAAGTCCATCTGGGCATTTTGAACTAATTAATATATCAAAACCAATGAGAAGTTTGATTGCTCTCGGGAACGAGCGTTAGCTAGCAAAACTGATTCTTACTAGTGATAAATTAACATTGGGGGACATGTTCATGGACTGCTGGGCACCAGAATCTAAATCATTGGATATCTTTATTCAGCCAAATTAACCACATATTTAGTGTTATTTATTATTAAAAAAACATAGTTGTGGTTCTTCTTTGAGTTTCTGAACTCATTTTTCATTTTTGCTGCTTTTCTATGATTAGAGAGTTTAACTGTTGAGTGTTTGTGATTGCATATATTTTCTTCTTTCCATGCTCTTTTGGTTATGTTTAAAATGAGTTTATTTTCCCAACAATCAAGCAATGAATTGGCACTGGGCCGCTGGCCTCATGAGCTACAACCACAATGCTCGTAAAATCAATAACAGTAAGCACGCAGCTGAGCAATTTATAATGCGCTGTGCAAAATTTTGCTTTGCCATTTATTCTCTCAAAAGCTGTGTGATGATTGCTCCACTCTTGGCACATTCTTCTCTTATCTGCCTGTATAAGTCATTAAGTCTTAGATTTTCCTTTTTGTCTTCAATTTTGCTATGATGCCAATTTCACTATTTGAAGTGGACTTTTTTGTGTGTTATGTAGCGGCAGTAGCGCTAGAACATCTTAAATATTTTGGCAAATCTTAATTGATTACCTTTATCTTTGAAAAATATCCTTACATGACAATTCATCTTTCTTAACATCCTAATATCTACTGCACTTAGTTTTGATTTATTGTCTATTAAAAGATCTCCATTAGTGACATGAGGAAGAAGAATTTTATCCTCCTGTTTCAAATCTGTTTGTCCAATTCGCATATTATGTATTATTTGCAAGATCAGAATAATTGTTTCATCTTTTTGTTTACATGCCTAAGCCCTATTTCCTGCTTTCTTTTTATTCAGAAATATAATGTAACTTGACTTGATTAGCTTGAATTGACGTTAATGATTTTGTTTTTGTTTTAACTGGTGTTGGCTTCAGATAGTGCATGCACACTCAAATCCATGCCATTAACCTTGTCTGATGTGTATTTATAATTATTTTTTTGTTCTTTTAGGATAATTTATTTTTAAATTATGCAAGTTACGTTAGTTTTAGTTTTAAACTGTTTAGGTTTTCTTGCTACCTGAATCCTTGCATACATAGCGAAGGGGTGAGATTTCAAGGATCCATGTCTCCTGTCCTGTAATCTGAAAGTTTGCCATGTTCATTAGTGCTGGGATTTTTCTCTTCTCTTATCATGTGTTATAATGTTTTCCCCACTTTCGTTTATGTTTACATTCTCTCTAATATTTATGTTTCTCTTTTGGGGTAACTGGGTAATGCCCTTTATGAAGATTGTATTTTTGCAAAGAGATGCAATTTAACATTTTACTTTCTGGCTCCATGTTTGGACAGGTATGGCCTATCAGTGTTGACCTGAAATTTTTGGAACCAGTTGGGCGAGAACTTAAGATGCTTGGGAAGGTGAAGTCTTTTTCATAAGTTTTATGCATGCAAGGGACAAAATTGACAATTCTTGAAGTTCAATTTATTCGATTCTTTGTATTTGATTTTGATGCATTTACGTTTATGTCATTTTCAGCCAATATTTTGGTTCATCCTTATGCAACTGAAACTTGAGTTGATAATCTTTTGTATTGCACCATGTGATTACAAATAGTACATTAATAATTATGAAACAATCACACTTAAATATATTTTTGTGCTGCGTCTTATACAAATTCTTCCTTGTTGTCAGAAAAACTAGAGTATTGTAGTTAATTGGACTTCAAAATTCAATGTTGCTAAAGTGTGACGTTGTTAAAGCTCAGCCTCACCAGTCTTTATACTTTAGTATTGTGCCAAATAGCCAAGATGCATTGCTCATGAACCCATGCCTTAAGTTTGGTTTAAACACATTCTTAGTGCTTCTGGTGAAACTCAGTTGAACCAAGAAAAACATAAATCAACTCTTATTGTGGATATCGTTGTTGCATATCTATGGACCTATTTATCTTGCTTGGTTTGCTCGTATTATGATTTATAATTTGCCTGATATGTCCAGATGCGACATGCAATTCTAAATATGCAATAACTATCATGATTAATGTAGTTGTTTTTCTTTATGCAGTTCATGGATGACGCTGTCGATCTTATGAACAAATCATTCATAGAGCGTTGATTGTATGGCCTTTGTTGGTGAAAGGATGAAGCAGCCGCATTTTGAGATTTTAAGGGAGCATAAGCGTAGGCAAGCTGGGTGACTTTAACATTTGGTCCATTTTATTTATACTGTTGCGTGCTTACATTTTTTAAGCGTGCAACTGCAAACCAAGATAGTTTTGCTCCTACTCTGATAATAAGAAATTATCGTTTGAAATCCAATGTTTTACTCTCTTTCTTCGTCCCAATCAATGCAGTAGATTGCATTACTTTGATAGAAAAACATTACATATTTTGATCTGTATGCGGCTAGTGGAGTGCACTAGTATCCTATGCTCTGCCTTTTTCCTTTTCATGCAGTCCAAATTTAAGGGTCTTTCAGTTTCCTGTTTTCAAAATTAATTACAAAACGGTCATCTTGTTTTCATTTTGTTTCTTGTTTTCAAAGATTTATACAGGAAACAGTGAAAACAGATAAAAGTTGTTTTCTGTTTCCTGTACAAATGTTTGAAAAAAAAAGGAAATAAAATTAAAACAAGGTGGCAGTTTTGTATTATTTTTTAAAACATGAAAGAAAAACAGAAAACTGGAAACAAAGCAAACAGATTCTAAATGTGCTTTCAATTTTAAATAAGATAAGATGGAATTATGCAAGGGAGCCATTGTAGCTGTATTCATTTTATATGGAGGTCACGAGTTTGATTTGTGTAATTAGCCTCTTATTTAATGCAACGTAAGGCTGTTGAATGTCAACTATATATCCAACTAATCCTTTTTTGGGGCCTGCACACATTGAGAGCTTCATAGCTCCAAGTTGTTCTAGTATAGCATAATAGCATCACTTAAAAGTCGTTCATATGTAATTTGCTCATCTCACTAAACCTCCATTTATTTTATTTTGTCTTTGATTGGATATACTCATTGGCAAAATTGAAAGATTAACCCTCTTATTGCGGGTAATGGTTCGATAAAACTCTTTCCAAAGTGATGACTCCAGGATTCGAATAATTGACCTTCCAGATATAGTTTCACCTGGAAACATTGTCAACTATTACCGTAACCAATTACTTTTGGATAAACCTCCATTAAATGTCTTATTATGTCTTTTCATTTAGTTTGAATCTGTTAATCACTCACGATGATATTGCATTCTAACATATTATTTTTATTAACATTAATTTTGGACTATTTATCAATTTACTTATTAAATAATTTGGTTATTCAATTTTAAACATATCGAAATCAAATTTTAATATTTAAATAAGTAAACAATTTAGAAATAATATCAATCCAAATAATATGTTGTTCCACAATATTATTGTTAGTAAATTAACAGATCTAAAGAAAAAATAATAAAAATTTATCAGGACATAAGTTTTTTTTGTTTACTGAATCAGGATATTAGTTATAGTTTAAGATCTATACTGACTCTTTTCCCTAGACTTTCTTTGCGGGGGGGTAATTTGCAAAATCTGAGCAGTAGCTATAAAGAAAGTCAACAAAGCGCATAAGAAAAAGAGTTAAAGCACATAAAAAACAGAGTTTAAATGATGATGGTGAAGAAGAATATATACAGTCTCAATAATGGTGCCTGATCTTTAGACTTTAGGAGCAGGCCCTTTTCATTCCAATGAAAGAGAAAAAAGAAACATTGAAGACGCTTGGTTCTTGAATTGTTATAGAATAACAGTTAATGGTACTCTATATGACAACAAGCACAAGAGAATAAAAGATGACACAATAATGCAAGTAGAATATGGTGGCACCACCACCCTTGCGCTAGGGGACATGTCGTCCGTGTACTCAGGTCCGGACTCTGAAATGTCATCACCTTCACCATTGGGTCCTCTGCTCCACATTCCCAGGTTGTTGTCCCTGTTCATTCATCACCCATTTTCAACATTTCAATTTCAAAGAAAAGTAAAATAATAATAATAATAATAATAATAATAATAATAATAATATCAAGGAGAGGAAACCATATATGCCAAAGCACTTATTTTTTAATATAAAAGAAAACGGCTTATTTAAACACTTATTTAACAATCTTTTGAAGAAAAAAGTAAGCTAAAATAGTTTATTTTCATAAATTTCTTTTGATAAGTTTATTAAAATAAATTTACAAGAGCTTATAATAAAGTTATAAGCTATTTTCACAAATTTATTTTCATAAACCGTTTTTTAAACCTAAATAAGCTCTTTTGCATGGTACTTTATATTTTATTCATTGTCATGCATGAATCCTTTTTATTCAAGAGTTCCATCTTGATACATTGTTGTTCTCTCAATCATCGTATTTTTTAATGATGTAATAATTGATGATTAATTGACAATATAAAGATCATGTATACCTGGCGACGCCGAGAACACCGGCTGACATGGTGAGTTGAGAAATCCGATCAGCAGACTTAGGCTCAACACTATAAGCCTTCTCATACTTAACCTCAACACCTTCTCCAGAAGCCACAAAGAAAGCTCCATTCACCATGACATCACCCTCAGACCTCCAATTCCACCCTTTCCACATCCCTTCCTCAGTATCAACCCTCTTAGTAACCTCCTTCGCAAAAGGGTTCCCCGGTGCAGTGTAACGGTTCCCTTGACTATTAATGGTAGGTTCACCACTGCCACCAATAGCATACATCTCCCACTGAGTGAAGTCATTGTTCACTACGTGGATGTAACCTTTTCTGCACCTCGGCATGCGCTGCACCAGCTTCTCCCCGAAGTGGTTGAAGGCAATGGTGACCTGCATGCCGGTGTCGGGGAGGTAGTGGTCGCTGTGGCCGAGGAGCATGACCTCGTTGTGGTGAGAGAAGAAGTTGTTGGATATGGTGATACCTGTGGAACCCATCACTGCGTCTATTAAGCCATCTTTGCAACGTGAAAGGGTGCAGTGGTCGATCCATATGTCTTTGGAGCCGAATATGGAGATGCCGTCACCGTCTGATTCTGTTCGGTAACCGTAGTGCTCTGGGCTTGAACGCACGTTTGTGTTCCCTGCACCAACCCCCATTATACATTGCATTACTATTAAGCTACTAATAAGCATGTGTTTGGTTCTAACAAGTTGTAACCACGGTATGAAAAAGTTTCACTGTTGAAGCTACAACCAAAAAAGGCAGATTCAAACATGCTATTAAATGGTCTAAAGATGGATTCACTCTTTGATAATGAATTTGATTTATATGGAGTCGTAACCCTGTTTACATTTCATGTATTTTATGGTTTGGTTTTTCATTTTTGATTGGGGAACAAACTAAAAAGGACAATACAAAAAAGTCTCCCCACACCCTATCAATTTTTAATAATGAATGAATGTGGTCCCATTTAGTACTGGTGTAAAAGCACTCTGTTTTTGTCTTTTTGAAAACCATCTTATGTTGCTTTATATTACTCCCTCCATTCTTTCTATCTTTCTTTTTCTTTTTGTAATTTAAGGTTCCTACACATAGATTAAGAAATCATTAATGTGTTTATATTTATACCAAAATACCCTTATGTCTATCATTAATTATTTACAAATTCCAACTACATTTACTCCATACTCCATTAGTCATTTACTCCATATAAGGTTGGTATATTTTTAAGACATTTCAATTTAATTCTATTATAAAGGTATATATCGGGGGAAATGGTCAAATATATCTTGGGTTTATAAAACACACATTGTTTTGAGACAAAAACAAATAGATAAAATTATCAAAGAAAAAGAACGGTGGGAGTAGATCGTACTCATTTAATTCAAATTTAGACATTTTTACTTTAAATAATGGTGCCATTTACCTCATTTAATTCTTGAGCATTTTTATTATCAATGAACTTAAAAAATTAATATGGACTGCTATCATTATTAAAGCTGAAATGACAAAGTTTAAATAGAGAGCACATAATCTTCCGTGATTCTCTTTCACTTCCTCATATGATTCTAATATTATTGTTTTTAAATAACAAAATAATAAAATAAATATATTTCCTAAGATACTATTTCTCTTTTCTTTTTTGTTTCTCACCGAATAAGTTTAAAACAATAAAGTGCAAAAAGTATATTTAAAAAACATTTTCCTTTAATTATTTGCGCTGTCACATCAAAACAAACACTGTTTTATGGTTCTTCAAAACAAAGCAGTTACCTACTATCCACTCATACTAAACGCCATACCGATTGCATAAAAACATTTTGCTTAAAGTAAAGTTCACTTTATCAAAGCACAATTAAGTATAGAAAGACAACAAAGCATTAATTGAAGAATATCTTACCTGAGGGATGGCAATGATGGATGTGAATGTTATGTATGATAACATTGCTTATATACTGAAGAGTGATGCATCCACCACCCACAATGTGCACATCAGCGCCACGCCCATCAAGGGTCTTATAGCTGTTAAAGATAAGCTCTTGAGACAGCTTAATCATCATGTTACTTGGGAACACGATCCACAGTGGCTCATTCTGTATCACTGCAAATCTAAGAGAACCCGGTTTTGGGTTAACAGCATCATCATCAGATGAGTCAGTGACAATGTAAAACTCACCATCCTTCCCTCCCTTCGCATACTGCCCAAACCCAATGGCGCAGTCTGCTAGCCTCTGCCGGTTGTTGGGCCAATCTGGGTCACATTTCCAACAATCATCAATTGGGTTCCCTGTTAGGCATGATGACTCATCTTTCTGTGACACTGCTAGCATTTCCCTTCTTGCAATTGAAACATTAACCTTCCTACAAAACAAAAGAAATGATGAATCAAAGGTACACTATATGATTTTAAACATTAATTAATATAGATTTATCTTCTGGGTTTTCAAATGAGCTCCGCGATCACAGTTGAGGCCACAACATTGTCATTTTGGTAGTTTCTGTAACCGCATTGTTACTCTAATTTATTTATTTTTTACAAACATTGCTACTCTAATTATGAACACATCAAAATTTAAAATCTGGGTTCTCTCTTTAACTCTATATATTACGTATTAGAATCGTCATACTGCATATTATATGTTAGATTTATTACCTTTAAAAAAAATTAAAAATAATATAAAAAATAACGAATTTTGTATGAAATGACCCGTGCACCGTGTATTCGGTAGCCATGTTTTAAACCAACCAATGAAAAGAAAAATGAAATGGAATATGACCCAGATGCTCAGATCTACCCTTTGCCCTCTAAATATTTTCAATGTAGGAAACTACATTGAGAAGTTACAGAGTATTTTGCATCAAACATGTAAGAAACAGAGGAGTGAGGAGTGTAGAGTGTAAACAGAGTGAGTACCTATGAACTTCATGGGCAACAGCTTCGGGGTCAGGGTGTGCTCCGGGAAGAGTAAGGTTCAGCATTGCTGTTCCAAGGGGTAAGAAGGAACCAAGAACCGAGATTAGCAAAATGCAGGTTGTTTGGAGCATTGTTTTTGATGAAGGAAAGGGATGGTGGTGAGTGTTGAGTTAGTGCTAACTTTTGTTGCTCAGAGCTCCACAGTTTCACTCACTCGGAGTTCTTACTGTGCCATGGCTACTACTTCTCCAGAAGTGTTAGCTTGTGTTGAGTTAGGTGCATTAATAAGCAGAGGAAATCAGTGATTACTTTACAATAATTACGAACTAACTTGAGTGTGAACAGAAGCAGAAGATCATCTTTTTGTATTCTAGTATTATTGTATCTTTGGATTAGATTTTTTTTTTTTTTTTTTTTTTTTTGTGTGGCAATCTTTGGATTAGATTATTCTTTAGGAAATAAGTTTTTTTTTTTTTTAAAAAAAAAAAAATCATTTAATAAGATTCTTATAAAGTAACAAAAAATGTAATTTAAAGACACTAAACACCGGATAATGGGTGGGGTTACCGGGGAAGTGAATGTAAAATGTGATTTCAGAATTTTAGCTGTTAAATTTTTAAATTGCTATTTAAAAAATTAATTACTTATTAAAATTGCATGAGCTATTTTTCTTATACAAAAATTGCATGAGCTATTAAAGACTACAACCACACAAGCTCGAATTGGATTAGCCTCATGTAAATTGATATTTATCTAAAATAAGTAAATAAGAATATATTTATTTTTACTAGTTCAAATTTATTAAAATTTCCACTGATTTTAAATTAATTAAAAATAAATATACTTTGACTTTCTTATTAATTAAAAATAAATATATTTTTGTTTCTTGCTTTACTCTCAACGTTATTCCAGAGGAGTTGTATATATCCCCTCTTTAAGTGTATGTTTGGATGAACGTTTGATAAAAGTGATTTTGAATGTAGTTGATTTTGTAAAATTGATTTGGTTACAATTGAGTTTGAAGTGAAGAGATTTATGTTAGGATGTTTTTATTTTGAAAGCAAGTTTGATATAAAACTTAGTGTAAATTTTTAAAATCAACTTAAAAGATACTTTTTGTAGGTTCTAGTCAAAATTGCTTCTCGATGCAAAACAATTTTACCTGACAGTAACCAAACATCTCATTTTTACAAAAATCACGTTTTATAGAGGGCAGAATCAATTCAAAAAGTTTCTAACGTTAAACCAAACACCATGGCTGGCCCTAGCCCAGAGCCACTAAGGCTAGGACTTTAGGCCTCCAAATTTTTTTAGGTTATAAAGGCTTCCATTTTTTATTTTTTATTTTTATTTAAGCTTAAAAAAAATAAGTTAAAACCTTAAATTAAAAATCATAGGAAATTATAAATGTGATTAAATATATACATAATAAAAATTTATACCAACCATAATAATTACACTTTAAAAATATAGAAATTTATAATAAAAATAAATTTTAAATAAAAGTAATTTTTAATAAAATACTCCCTCTGGTCCTATATATAAGAGGAAAAACCCTAAAACACACAGACCAAAGAAATGCATTGAAATAAGCTATTTGTAATTAATATTCATATAAATTTACAAATTTAACCCTTCAATTTGTATTGAAAGT
The DNA here is from genome assembly GCA_035048595.1 of Echinosophora koreensis. Taxonomy (NCBI): domain Eukaryota; kingdom Viridiplantae; phylum Streptophyta; class Magnoliopsida; order Fabales; family Fabaceae; genus Echinosophora; species Echinosophora koreensis. The sequence continues at coordinate 5,567,652 of JAPCYP010000012.1, read as the reverse complement.
TACACTGTCTCGAAAATATAAACCCTATTATAAATAAGGGTAAAATTGGAAATGAGCATTTAATATTTGTCAAAATACATGCATGTCTCTTATATTTTGGACCAAAAATAAGTAGGCATTTGCTTCTTATAATAAGGACTGGAGGGAGTATTATTAATTTCAAAAAGGTCTTATATCGAATTTTGTTTTAGGCCTAGAATACGTTCAATCGGTCCATGGAACACACGCTAAGTACTTGAAATTTATTAAGCTTATGTTATTGAGAATAACAGGAGTTATTGAAAAACAAAATTTGTATTAAATGAAGGATATTTTGATAATAACTCTATTAAATGAGAAGAAAGTAGTTGAAATTTGCTTATATTTTAGACCAAAAAATTTGGAATTTTTTGCTTATATTGTAGACCGAAGGGAGTACTAAGTAGAGTGTTAATGTTACTGTGCTTACCGTATTTCCATTTTCGGTGCTCAGTATAATGATTGTAAATGAGTTCTTCGGATAAAGTTAATGATGGGAAAAGCCATCAGGAAGACCTGAGTGAGGAAGAGAAAGATTGTCAAGGAATCACACTGTTTTTCGAGGAAACTGTCTCTATTTTTGTTTAAAATAATAACACACATATTATATACTCCCTCCGATCCTATATATAAGAGATAAAATCCTAAAATACACAGATCAAGAAAATATATTGAAATAAGCTATTTGTAATTAATATTTATATAAATTTATAAATTTAACCCTTCAATAATTAATGAACAAACCTACTTGTATTGAAAGTGATACTGTCTCGTAAATATAAACCCTAATATAAATGAGGCTAAAATTGGAAATAAGCATTTAATATTTGTCAAAATACATGCATACCTCTTATATTTTGGAACAAAAAAAGGTAATCATTTACCTCTTATAATAAGAACTGGAGGGAGTATATATATATATATAGTATTATAATTCTAATCATTAAACTATAATTAAAGTTTACTCATAAATTTAACCATTTAGACAATATGAGATATATGAAAGAAAGTTATTTTAACCAATGTTTTAAAAATCGGATCGGAGATCGAACCAGCAAGTCATCCGGATCATGGTTCAATTGATTCAACCGGTTCAACCATGATTGAACCAGATGATTAATAAATTAATAAAAAAAGTACTAAATTAGGGGGGGGAGTTAAAAAAATAAATATAAAAAATCATTTTGAACGGTTCAACCTGGTTTAATTGGCGGTTCAAAGCGGTCCAACCCCGGTTCAATCTGGTTCAACCAATTTTCGAGCGGTTGAACCAGATCGTGGTTCAATAGGGCTGGACCGGACCGTCGAACTGGACGGTTCACGATTGAACAGGTTGAACCGTCCGATTCGGTCCTATTTTAAAAACATTAATTTGAACATGTTATACGGGAGAATATATTTAGGCTAAATTACACTTTTGGTCCCCAAATTGTTATTAAATGTTCAATTTGGTCCCCAAGTTTTTAAAATATTCATTTTGGTCCCCTAATTCCTTAAACTTGTTCAAATAGGTCCTTCCGTCAAGTTGACTAACGGCGACGTCAAGTTGACTAAGGGACGACAATGAACATTTTAAAAAACTTGAGGACCAAATTGAACATTTTAAAACAATTTGGGGACCAAATGAACACTGTATTGGGGGACCAAAATGAACATTTAAAACAATTTAGGGACAAAAATAAACATTAAAATATTAAACTTAATGCCACGTGTCATTAGGTTTGACGTCGCCATTAGTTAACTTGACCGAAGGACCTATTTGAACAAGTTTAACGAATTAGAGGACCAAAATGAACATTTTAAAAACTTGGGGACCAAATTGAACATTTAATAACAATTCGGGGACCAAATGTGTAATTTAGCCATATATTTATTATAGATTTATTCTAAAATGAAATTGTAATCTTGACCGACTAATGATCCAATAGTGTGTTCGGAACCTCCTATTTCATCACCAGAAACACGTTTAGATGGTAGCTAATGTGGGTAGCTTCTACTTTTCAAAAGCACTTTTACAGGGCCGACACAGGTTTCAAACATACACTATTTAATAAGTGCTTATTATATAAGTTTTTATATATAAGCCGATTCTACAATCAAATAGCTAATTTAAGCTAAAATTCTACGATAACTCTATAAGCTATTTCTGTCAACTATCACAATTCACGACGAGCTTCTGAAAATAAACTAAAAACAGTTTGTAGACATCATATAAAGTATTTTATAAGATTTTCCAAATATTTACAGAAACATTTATATCATATGATAAGTCTAAATAACCTCTTCCAAACATAATGTAGATATACTTTTACGTATCACATTATATTTAAGCCTCCCCTAGAAAAAGTTTATCCAAGTAAATGTACAAGTAGTATTTTTCTTTTGCTTGCGGGACAGAGAGACAGTGCTACTGTGTTCCTATAAGGTTACGTGATTACAATGAAAATTAAATGCTGCATATCTGTTTTTTACACCTTTGGTTAGACATTTACCTTTTACTTGTTTTAATTAAAATAATTCCCTTTTATTTAATTAATTAAAAAAATAACTTAAAAATAATAAAATAGTGTGTAAATATCACCAATTTTCATACACTACTTGCCATGTCATTGAATACTACCACCATATCGTGCTGTTAATTCTGAGTTTTCTGACCAATAACGTGAATTCATGAATGAAACCAGAGAATAAGGAAGGAAAAGGCAAAGCAGGGTAGGGTAGGGTAAGGAACGTTCATGCAGTCGATGAACTAGCCTTTTGACTTTTGGACCTACCCCTACGTCTTAGAAGCACTAATCGCATCATTTTGGCATGGTTATTGGTTAACACTTCAAAGGGTAAAGCTATGACAACGCGCTGATTTCAAATGCAGACAAGAAAAATTTTCAATCAGAAGAATTATCGTTGTTATTCTTTTCAGTTTTCAAGTGAACTATTCATATTTTATTATTAATTTATTATTAACTAGTCTACTGATAGTAGTGTGGGTACCTGTGTGTTGCACGACTTTTTGTGAAGCATAATTTTTTTTTAAAAAAAGTTAACATAAAAATATTTTTTATAAATTCATTTAAAATTATTTTATAGCATAAATGTAAAATCGCTCCTGCATGTGAGAATTAGGAGAGAGAATAAAAAATTATTTTTATAATTATAGTTAAACGCGTAATAATTTATGAATTTATACAAAACTTACACAATCAAAATTATTATTTTTAAATATTTTAGAATTAATTTTTTAAAAATTTTAAATATACAAAACCAAGTTTTTTTAAAATCACTTTTAAAATGGCATTACCAAATATAAATTAAATTTCTTAACCTCAATTTTTTAAATAAATTAATTCTTTCATAATCAACTTTTTCGCATCATTCTAGAGATTGCTAAGCTACTATGGGAAATTCTCTTCCATCACTTTTTGAGGGAAGGCAATAGATGTGCAGACTGCCTTACCAACAAGAGTTTAGAGGAGTCGTATAGATATAAAGCGGTCTGATGTCCTCCACCAAAGCTTGTGGTTCACCTTTTGGATGATGTCTTGGGGCCTCCTTACCCCGCCTAGTTATCAAAACAACATCCAAACATATTGAAATATCATTCAAAAACTAATTATCACAATAATTATATTTAGAAAGTCAAACTCTTATAATGTGACAAATACACATTTAGAGTTAAAATGTTAATTAAGAGTGACAATTAAGTGACATAAGGTTAAGAAACTAAGAATGATTAGTTTTCATTAGGAAGTAATGTATTTAATAGATTAAGAATTTTTGTGTTTATAATTTCTCAATAAGATCTTATATTTTATTGATTTTACTCTAACAACAATCATGTAAAGTTTTTTATATTATCAAATAATCATGTAATATTTCTTCTATTACACACACATATATGTACATATAGGGATATGATCTATTGATACCAAGTGTAAGACTTTTGACTTGCACCAAATCTTAATCGTTAAAATTAATTAATCCAATGGATGAAAATATTTCAGCAAGAAAAAAATTAAAAATAAAAGTCACGTGACTATTTGAGAGCCTCTCCCTTTCCCTAACTCATGGATTTGGGATTCACATATGTATTCAAAAAGTCGAGTTTAACTGTAGGTCAGAATCCTATTTGCTGATGCCATATGAACCTACGATAATAAAAAGTTGAAGAAAACTATGTACATATCTGATTGTAGTGGTTGAAGAAATTTTTAACATGTTTATCAATTTTAAAAACAAAATGACCGAGGTGGTATAATGGCACTATCAAAGGAGGAAGAAAAGGTGCACAAGGGGGCGACAATGGTGGCGGCGAGTTCGTGAAGTTCCTATAAGGGTAGAAAGTGGTTATGAAGGAAAGAGAGGGCTCTCACATGACTTTTTATTTTACTTTTTTTATTAAAAAACTCTAAAATATTTTTATCCATTAGATTACTTTATTTTAATGATGAAGATTTGGTGTCAGTCAAAAAACTTACACCTGATGTCAATGGATCATATATATATTTTAACTTAAAATGAATAGTATATAGAAAAATAGGTATATACATTCGACATTATTCTTCAACTTTAAGCATATCGATAACGTAATTAACGGAGTTGTATATTTTATGATTTGTGATAATAATTAAGCCACGACGCATGAAACCAAGTGAAAACATTGGTCCTCTTTTTTTTTTTCTTTTTTTTTAATGAGCAAAACATTGGTCCTCTAATCTTTTATTATTCTTTCTTTTTTTATATAAAATCTAATATTTTCTTCACGCTTACCTTTTTAAATCAATCACTATTCTGAGTGACTCGCTAAACAGCGACGTCCTTTTCTTTATCCGTTTAAGAAAATGTCAATTTCATAAATCGAATTGAACACGAGTCTTACAAAAACCCGAATGTCTACGAAAATAAATTTCGCACTCGGCCAATATTTTTTCATCTTACAACATATGAAAATGCACTTTATATAGGAAAAAGACCTACTAATATTATATTGGAAAGGGCAAATGCTAGCTAGTTTTATTTTTGTTGGAGGGACAACGTCAGAATTAGATGATAGGGGTCAACTATACAAATTAAAACTCTTCCATCAAATATATATGTATCAAATTTCATTTAAAATATCATAATTATTTGTTATAAAACTTTAATTATATTAGTAATCTATCAAAATACAAGATAATCCAGTCACACAAAGTTGATCATCATTCCTTGATACTTGCACTCAACACTAAGGTTCCGTACACATTATTGATATTTTTTTGATACGACGGGTCTTCGGAATCTCAAACCACGGCCAAACCTCTGAATGGTAATAACTTTTAATTTGAATGAAATTTTTATGCATATATATGCACTGGAAAGCTTTCTCAAGAACGTTGTCCTAAACACTAGTTTGACTATAGCAAGGGCCCGGACCCCCTTAAAAATACACATAGATCAGTCCATGTCTTCAAAATGACAAACTTTAAATTATACATAGTTTTAAAAAAAAATAAAAAAAATGAAAATTTTCGAGAAATAGTGAAGGGGTATTTTAATGCTCTATTTGTTACAAAGGAAACATCGAAGAGGAGAAAAAATATCTCATACCATGCATATGCAACGCAAGAGATAGTGAAAAGAGAGATAGCGAAGAGAGACTATGTTTCTCTTGTTTATTATGCGAGATATTGAGAGAGAGCCATGACAAAAAAATACACGTAGACCCCACTCCTTTTTTCTTTTGGAAAATACTAGGGCACTCGTTATGGGACCAAGAAAAGAAAGTTTACATAGGGAATTGGTATAATTAATATTTTAAAAAGTGAAATGCTTAATTTTCCAATAAAAACTTGCCTTGTAACCTTAAAGAGTGTCCTAGGAGCATCTCCAATGGATAATATTTAAGCAACCCACTTTGGGTTGCCTATCTCTCATTAAGTGAGCCTCACTATACCATATCATATTTAAGCAATTCATCATATTTTTACTCCAATGGTACTTATTTAGGCAACACTTAAGAAACCCACATTTTAATATTTCTTTTTATTTATACTTAATTTTGTTTTAATTTCAAGTAGCAACTCAACCTTGAAATTTGAAAAAAAAATTAATGTTTTATTCATAAGCAACCCATCCTTGGGGTTGCTTATCCTTATTTTTAAGCAATCCATATTGCTACATAGATCAACTCCAATGGAGAAAAAAATAAACAATGGTTCCTTATTTGCCACATAGATTTAAGAACTCTATAAACAACTCTCATTGGAGATGCTCTAAGGACACTCATTAGCATGACCCTTTTCTTTTTTGCAAGACTGAGAAGAAAGGGGCAGAAATTTGTTTGTTCCTTTTTTACCTTTGGTAAATGTATTTACTTTATTTTCTTTATATAATGTATTCACTTTATTTTAATTAAGGGTATATTGGTCCATCAAATAATAATATCACTTCTTTCTTTTCTTCTTATGCAAAAGAATATCAAAAAATTACTATATTTTTCTCTCACCTTTTTTCTCATCTCACTTTCTTCTCCTAACCCAACATAGTGTAAACTTCCGGAGCGTGGCTCTCTGCCTCCCCACCCCCCCTTGGCTCCGCTTAGCCGAATCAACTGGGGACATTGGGGGGCGACATGGAGCTACATTCATGCACCGCAATCGCGCGCATACTATCCATTCAACTTTTTTGTTTTTCAATTTTCATGGACATCAGGGGCCCATAACTAAAGGAAAAGTTCATAAGGTATCCCAAAAGGAAATTATAACTACAGTGTACGAATCTATAATAAAATGAACAATAATAATCATGCAGGTGCTTTTCAGGCATAGGCTTTATTGTTATCACTGTAATCATTTTTGTACCACCAGATGTAATCCTTCATGAAATATAAAACATTTATACTTATAATACTTCTATATAAATAAAGTTAAATATTATCATATATAATATATAAAACTAAAATAATTATATTATATATATCAAGATATGAACGTAGTGTCAATTGAGTGGCATTTGTGAATTCACAATATGTACTTTTATCAACAGTTTGTATTGAATAGTTTTCGTTCGACCTGTATAGAAGTTTTAACTTTAAGCAGGCTTTGCAAGGGAACTATCACTTTGCCCCTGCAATATCATTACGAGTTCCGGAACTTTGCATGTTATAAGGGATACATAACTAGGGCGGATTCTAGAGTGCACAAGTGCAATGGGTAGTCCCACCATGCACAAGTGCCTTGAACCGTTGGATCAAAAAATTCTTGGATCTTATTGTACACCTCCCACACCAGATGAAACCCATGCACCCACTTATCCACACCAGAATCATCGCTTCCAACCACCACCACCACCCAATCCGGCCAATCCTTCACAACCACCTCCCCATCCGGCCATCCCTACACCACCCATAACCACCACTGACCGCCGCTGACAAGCTGTTACATATTATATCTTTGTTCCTAAGTTTTGTTCTAAAGTAAATTGGACATGTACAAACCGAACTCGAACCACCACATTCTCTTAAAAACAGAGACTCCAAAAGTGTTAAGCAATTAAAAAAGACCAAAGAACACTGAGAACCCCAACACAATGAGCCACACAATATGCACCAGAAGCAGAGCCTGACCCGAAAGAGGGTTCGAACCCCGATTCCCCACTTCGCAGAACCCCAATTTCGCAACTTTGGTGCCGGTGCACGCGGCCTAGGCGCAATCGCACCAGTAGGTTACACGACGACAACGGAGCCGCTCCGGCGCACAGGTTCTAGTCTTCGCTGCCGCCGGCGGATTGTGACGACAATCGGAGGCCCAACGCATCACAGCGGATGTCTCAGATCCGCGACGGCACCGTAGCCACGAACGGGAATGTTCTGGAACCTATATGCCTTCCACGGTGTTGCTGACGACTAAGGGGAGTTCAGCGGTTCAGTCTCTCTATCTCTTTGTTCCACTGTAATTGATGCTGATCATTATGTTCAGAGGGAGAAGGGAGATCGGAGATCGGAGAAGAAGGGGTTTGGGTGGAGAAGGATAAGTGGTCCATGGGTTTTGATATGGTGTAAGAGGAGTAAATAGGATCCATTAATTTTTTTGATCCAACGGTTCAAGGCACTTGTGCATGGTGGGACTACCCATTGCACTTGTGCACTCTAGAATCCGCCAAATAACTAGCTGCAAACATGATTAAAATATCTGCTGCATATTCCATTTATATAGATATAGATATAGATTCTTTTCTTTTTTTTGGACAGAATATAGATATAGATTCTTTTCATCTCCAGCTTGAAAAGTGGAAAAATTTCTCCATATCTTCTAGCTACCCTCTTTACTTGTCTTTGCCGCAGCTGAGATGTGGGGCCACTTCACTTACTAAATTTAAAACAGATCCGTTCGCTTCCATGACCAAAAATGGGTGTGCCTTGGTTTTCACAATTAGCTTAAGTAGCTACATATATGAATTAGATAAGAATGAAATAAACCAATGCTTTTGGTCGAAGGAGGTTGATTTTTCTTAGAGAAATATTTTTTTTGAGCGTCTAAATATGGGATAACATATGATATCCTTTTTTTTTTTTATGTATTTTGAAATGCATGTATATAAAGAAGATAAAAATAAGTGAGAGATATACATAAATATATACAGTATCACATACGATGTATAAAACTTATCGTTCAAATAAGTCAACTCTTTTTCTTAAGTAAATTCTCGAGTTCGAGTCTTATGTATTAATATTGAAAAAATAGGTGTCAGGAGAGTTTTGTCTCCTTAAATGTGCCTTCCCAACTTGACTTAGATTAGTCGAAAGTACTTATATATATATATACACACACACACACACACACACACACACACACACATACGAGGAGTGATCAATTATGTAATTATAATATTTGAATCGAGATTCAAATCATGTCTAGTAATCCCAACATTACAACAAATTAGTCATTTCTGTTAGATTTGGACTAACATGATTAGATTTCCATCGCTAATCTCCATAAATCTGTAGAAATTTATACCTGAAAGTTAAACAGTGAAAACAACTTGTAGAAATCTTTTAAAACATAAAATAAAATAAAAATAAGATGATATTTTTGTAATTATTTTTAAAAATATAAAATATAAAATTAGAAATAAAGCAAATAGATCCTAAATAATCATCTTATTTTCTATTATTTTTTCTCCTTTCATTTTCTTTCTTTTCAAAATCAAACAAATTGTTTAGGGCTCGTTCTAGGGTGGGCGAGCAACATATGTTGCTCACGTGTATCATTACTAATTACCATTAGATTAAAGTGTCCCACCAGATCTTATAATACACTGTCTACACCATATCTTTTTTTTATTATTTCATTCGTTCTTCCATTCTGGGCACATCGTCTTCCACCTCCATTCAGATTTCCTTTTTTGTCATTTATTCATTTTATTCCCTCTCTTACTTAGAAATCTTGAAAATTATGATATAATGAGAAAGTATCCAGAAATTGAACATGAACAAAACCAGATAATGAATATGTACAACGCATAAAATTGTCATCTTTGTTAATTTATTCAGAAAATGAACATGAACAATCTATAACTACAAGAACATGAGAAATCAACAAATCCCAGAAAATAAAGATGAACAACCCAAAATATTAACATCCAAAAATAAACTAAATCAGAAAATGAACAACTGAAGAGGTTGCTGCAGTGTTACAAATCTGAACCCACGTCCATCTTCATCGTCACCTCCGTCTTCGCCGCACGCCGCCATCTTCGCCCAGCAAATCCAACTGCCTCGACCAGTTTTGTAAGTCGTTTGCTTCTCATCTCTCTTCAGTTGCGGTTGAGATGGAGAGGGCGGAGGGGTGGGGGGAGTGGGACGGGAGGCGGATGGGGAACTGAGGGCGAGACCCACCCCCCATAGTGGGTGACCAGCGAGTATGTTTACCTAAAAAGCATCTCGATGTAGCCGATCTCATCGCCGTTAATCAACCCGGAAAGGTCGTAGTTGTGGACGCCGAAGCCGGTATCTGTTGCGGCGACGAAAAGGTCTGGTCCGTGTTGAAGGAGAGACGTAGGAGCAAGGATGATTAAGATTCTGGTGAAGATGATTGAGATTGGAGAAGGAATTTGGGACTGGGCGGGATTAAAGGGGGTTAGGGTTTAGCCATGGAGGTAGAGAAGGATATTCCAGAGTGAGAGAAAGGGGAGTAGAGAAGGAAATAAAAAAAATATACGGTGTGGGCAGGTACAATATAGTATTATGTGACACTTTTTAATCAATGGTGAATAATTGGTTGCTCATAAGGAAGTTGCTCACCCTGGCCAAAACCATTGTTTAGAGTAATGTATCAGTTTAATAAAAGTATAATACATTATATTTCTAATTATATATATTACTGAATTAGAAATTGAATATTTTTAAATTTAAATTAAATGATCATAAAACTTCGCGTGCATTATGATACTACAAAGTTTTTTGTCAACAATTTCTTACACGGGACACAGTGGCACATGCGTCGCACTGCTTCACTGCAACTATTTATGGGTACCTTTTTGACTCGGTGATTACAATATGGGCTCCACCACTTTGACTGTGGCAAAGACTGTTTGTTATCCCAATTTCAGCCGGGTGTGGTCTCCCTCGTTCCCTGGGGTCAATATATTATCATCATCCAAAAAAATGTCGAGTAAATACCTAAATTGGACTATGAAATCACGAAGAAGTATTAATTTGATCTTTGAAATTATTAAAATTTTAAAAATGTCTCTGAATGATAAGTTAATATTAATTTGGTTATTTATTTTACTCACTTAATATCAATTAAGCCCCTAAAACTATAAACTTAAAATCAACTTAGTCCATACGATTTTCAATGGTGGGAGTTGATTATAGTTTTACCATTTCAGAGATTAATTTGGAATTTCGATAATTTTAGGAATTAAGTTGATACTACTTTATAATTTTTGAGACCAAATTAGGTATTTACTCATAAAATGACGTAATATAATGACCTATGATTTCATTAGCGGCCCCGTTCCCATTTATCATTCTCTAAGCTGGAGTATGAAAGTTTTCCAGAATTTTTGAGTTATTATGTTATTGGTAAACTATTATGGTCCAAGAAATACACGTTTGGACCTAAGTCAATAGATCCCATTCCACAGCAAGGCTCAACCCAAATGACTAATGGGCTATGAAGTATCTTAGGAATCTTTTATGCAAATGCTAGAATCATCTAGAATAATGATGAGTCACATCATTTAGGAAGGATCTAAAATAATGGTGAGCCACTATGATGAGTCACTACTAGGTTTGTTAGGTTTGTTATTAAGAATGCTATATATGTAATAAATGAATGCAATGAGAAACAAGAAGAAAATTATGGAAGTACTTGCTTAAAGAGGTTGCTCCCCCTCGAAAAGGAGTGTTTTTGTTTTCTTTCACACTTTCATACAATCTCTATTAGTATAATTCTTTATACATTATATAAACAGTGATTAATTTCTTTCAAGGACCTAAACAGTATTTAATAATTGTCTTTTAATCAAATTTTCTCAATATATAATATAATTTAGGAATCGAACTACTGAATGTTTAAGAGATTGTGCTTGTTACTATTCGGATCAACAAGCTTGCTAGTATTTGTCAAACTGTATGCTTTAACAAACAAGAAAAAATTTATCCTCAACTCTCTACACTACAATATGGCAAATGAAGAATAAAAATGTTTGATGCGTGATAATACAGTAGTTAGGTGATGTATTAGTTGATTTAAAGGGTCTAGTTAGGTAAATAATTGCATAATAGAAACTACCTAATCTCAAAAGAGGCGGAAAAAAATTGAAGACATTAACCAACCTAGATTTGGTCCGATTGACTTGGTTTAAGCAAAAATTCATTAACCCAAACCAACCTTGTTTGAAGTCCTTTGATCGGTTTGGACCTAATATGGCGTTTGGTAGGCAAACTATATTCCTGGAAATCACATTATTGAGAATCTTTCTTTCCCACCTTCATATATGAGAATAAAGTTTTTCCAAGTTTATAACTATCATTCACTAATTTTATTTTCGGATTATCTTTTATGTCTGGGAATAAGTTTTTAAAACATGTACCAAACATGAGAAACTTTTATTCCCATACCAACAATCTCGAAAATATTTTTTTAAAACTTATACCAAAATGCTACCTAAGAAAAAAAATTCATACATTGGCCCGTAATCATCCTAAACTTGTAGGTCCATGCACCATGACTGATTGTTACTAAAAGGCTATTTTTGTGGTAGAAAGGTAAATCCGCATGCCCTACAATTGGTTTAGTGACCATCTCCCAGCTTATAAGTTCAAATTTAGACACATTTCAATATGTTGAAAAATATTTGTTTTTTTGGGTGAAATGTTGAAAATGATTTTTTAATAGAAAAGTATCTATGATTTGAAATAATATTAAAATAAAGTTTTTATATAATTAATTAATTATATATTATTATATATGTAAATTTTAATATGATTACTGTAAAAACTAGTTATTTTAATGACATGATAATATAATACATGATCCATTGATGTTAACTTTTTTTTATACTTATAGTACATAGAAATTAAACTCTATATTTATAAAATTTTATTTTCATTTTTTTTTTGTTATTCGTTTGCACATTAACATAAATTTCAAAATATGTCATGTGGTAGAATATTCAACCTTTAAATAAATTAAAAAAAGAGTTTAATTGTTATGTGCTGTCAGTGTAAAGATTTTTTACACAGTCAATCAATCATAAATTGTCATATCATTAAAAATCTTTGAATCTTATCCTAATCACCTTAAAAGTCATCAATATCATTATTTGTGATTGGTTGACAGTGTAAAAAACTTTACACTGACAATGTTCAACAATTAAACTCTTAAAAAAATACACAATTATTGTTGAATCTTTTTAAAGGTGGTTCGAAATTTCAATTACCTTTTCAAATATTAAATATACTAATTCCCTATATAAACTTTATTTACTTGGTTCCTTAACGAGGGCACTCGTTAGTATTTCTCATAAGGAAAATAGTATCGATCTTTCTATATTGAGTGATGAGTGAGCCATCATTGAATTCGGCGTCTAACACAACACAAATATTATGAGAGTTATGTTATTTGAGCACCTGAATTTGGACACCTAAGTGACATCTCACTCACAATTGCATACTATACATATACTTTATCTTAAAATACTATACATTTCCATTTCACTCACACTCATATCAATCTACAATATCTATATGGGTATCCAAATTCAGGTGTTCAAATAACGTAACTCTATTATGAGGACAACAAGCCCAGACTCACTAATGTGCTAGTCTACAATCGAATCTACCGTTATCCTCAAACCCAAAGAGAAAAAAATCAAGATCCTTATGTTTTCAAATAAGAACAAAAAATATTCATAAAAAATAATAATAATAATAACCGTGTTCAATGGGAATGGAAAAAATAGGGGATGTAAGACATTTGCCCTCCTTTAAAAGAGTTTTTTCAGCTCAATTCGAATTAACCGAAATTCAATATGATTTTTGAATATCAAAGATCTCAGACAAAAAATTAATAATGATAATCGTGTTCAATGTAAAAAGCAGTTGTGTCCATTCTACCTGTATATGGATTAATTATAGTGTAATAAACATACACATATCAACAATCACATTTAAAGGTTAATATATTTTGTAAATTTTAAAAGAACTTAATCATGGTAACTGTTACTGGATAATCTGGATAACCGGTCGGTCCCAATTTGGCACTTAGATATAGGAGGTCCAAAGGCTCGGTACTAATAAACTAAACCAGAGGTAGGCCGAGTACAACGTATAAGTCGGCCCATTGCACTCGGACTTGGTTGATAGACAGTCATTTACCGGTTGGTTATCAGTTACTATCGGGTTTAATGATTGATCAGTCATTTACCGGTCTGTTATGACATTTACAATTGGGTTTAATGGTTGATCAGTCGATTATATCAGTTACACTCAGGCTTGATGATTGGTCGGCTACTTATTACACGGATGGCAGAGGTTACATAGGAGTGAAATCGACTTAGTTGTAGAATATATATATATATATATATATATATATATATATATATATATATATATATATGAGTAAAGGAAGACAAGAGGGAGGACTTCTCTCTAACTGATACATATTCATACTATTATTTCCGAGTACTGATCTCTAGGTCAGAACAGTAACTACAAGGCATTCAAACTCTTTTTATTAATACTTGGAGAGAATAAGTAATAAGTTATTAACAAACATAAAAATATATATATATATATATATATATATATATATATATATATATATATATATATATATATATATATATATATTATTTGTCTTTTATGTGCTTTCACCCGGGAAAAGGCACCATTGTAATGAATGGACTGAAATTCTGAAAACAAATATAGAACCAAACCAATCTAAAAGAAAAAAGTACAATAATGCATAAACTAATTCTGAGGTGTATTCTTCGCCACTGGGTCGTAGAATTGTATCTCTCGCTGATTAAGGTGCTGCACCGGCCTTGCATTCCTTTTTGCATACTGTAGAGGAGTACACTAAAGATTAATATATATAGAAGATACTAATATTCTTAGGATTTATGATTTCATTGAAAAATATATTCGAAAATCATTCAAATATAAACTAATATCATTTCATCAGATAATTATTGTGTTTTCTACATGATATATAAACACATGGCATGGAACGAAAACGTTCAAGAGTAAGAGCCAAATTGAGTGGTCAATTCACTTAATTGTAATAAGTAAAGTAGTTAATTAAGAGTCAGGCTATACTTACATACTTGAGTACCGCATCCTTCAATAGCTTCACTTGTCCCCTCGAAACAGTTCTTATCTAATGAGATCAGTTCAGAAGTACATATTAAGATATAATCATTAATTATTAATGATGGCCAAGAAAATTCGAAGACTTTAAAGAACTCCTTTTCTTTTTTTGTGTAAAAAAAATGAGAAGGATAACATATAGAAATTAAAAGCATTACTATACCTTCTTATTAATGGTCCAAATGACACCTTCTGTGCAAGGAGGTGCAGTGAGTGATCCCATGTATCTGTAGTACCTCTTGCCACCCATCTTGATATCATAGGGATCAATCACCCCTATGCTTTTCTCTTCTTCCTCAGCAGGAATGTCCATTATGTAATTTCCCAACTGAAATATTGCATAAATATATACATACAAGATTAAGTAGCTTTTTTTTTTCCTCACTTTTTATGTACTTTAATTGTTGTTTTAATTATTCTACACACCATTGAGATAAATGGATCGGGCGAACCATACTTGTACAGAAGACCAACAACAGCAGTCTTGTTTTTTCCATCTGGCTGTGGACTAACATGAACCATGTGTAGTTCCAAGTCATACCTAAGAGTTTAAGAAGACAATTAATTAGAGCTATCAGTTCCAATATTACATATTTCTGGTAGTTACTTATATACTATTTGGTAACTAAAATATAATGGCTCTGTTATGATAAAAGTTGGTTTTTCCGTCATAAATTGTTTCTAAAACTTAAATTTTAAAATTAACTATTGTGAAAACTATCGAACTTTTGAATATTTAAATTTGAGAAAAATGAAAAATGAAGGCAAATTAACCTCCGGCCATTGATGGTATGTTCCGAAGGCCAGTGCCAATGGCTTTGTTGGAGGAAGAAATGTGTTCCGTTGATGTCTATAAAGCCAGCATCCCCTTCCCAATTGACCTGCAACCATTCATCAAAATTAAGTTATAAATAGCCAACCGTTAAACATATTTATTGTGCATTCATCTTCAATATATCTGAACACCTATATAAAAGCATTAATTGATTAGAGGAGTTAGATGTGCATGTGATAGATCATGTGTGTCCTTACCGAAATATCGTGACCTCTGTTCACGACAATAGCATGTTGAGGCTTATAGCTTCTCTTTAGCTCTCCAAACTTGGAGATCATCTCCACTCTGCGACTTGACAAATCAATAGGAGACTGCATTTCCCCGTTACAGGCTGCCCATTCTTGTTTGAGATCACCCCAATGTTCAGGGCCCTTTGGACTCTTTCCATTGTACCCGTACTCTACACAAATACATAAATTGTCAAGTATATTTTAGTATGAGAAGTAAAAGGAAGTGGATTCGGTAATCATGCATTCTTGAAAGTTATATATACACAGCGATCGAGTTACTCCAAGAGTAACATTACATTAGAAGAATTACTCAAAATCCTCAACCTTCATTTTATCGTGACCCTACATTAATTCATTAAAGAAGTCATATAACTTTCACGGGATCATAATAAATTGAAGGGTGAGGATTTGGAATAACCTTTTTAAAGTAACTCTTGGAGTAACTTAAACCAAACCTAGCATATCAGAAATTGAGCGACATAGATGATTGCAATACCAGGTTCATCATGAGCTCCAGTTTTTGTCGTGTGTGATAGGATGGCTGTTGATATTAGCAAAACTACAATCGAAGTGTGGCTTTGACGCATGTTTCAGATAAAGAAGATTGATCAGTAGTGGAATGTTAGGTACCACAGATATTATTAGTTCTTGAATATATATGATGGTGGAGTGATTTCATTTCATACATGAGCAATGGATTTTATACATTGCCAAGGATTGGAGTACTTGTTGAATTGGTCAGGAGAAAGCAAGGGGAAATTAACTTCCTCTGAAGTTTTCTTTCTATGCGTGCATGTTGACGAACATTTTATATATCTTTAATTAATCTTTTCCCCTCCCGTTCTTAATTTCTTGCTTATTGCGGATTGGGTAGAAACCATATGGATTTATTTTAATTTTTCGGGCGGATAACATATATATGGATTATTTTGCGCCATCATAAGGTTAAAACGAGTAAAGCCAGTTCCATTTTCTTTTTGATTGACCCAGTTCCATGTTTAACCTAATGGAAATATTGATAGAGAATAAGTGCAAAAGAATAAAAAGTAATTTTTGGAAGTGATTTGGTCTCACGCTGACATCGAAGCAAGGATAATGTTGATTTGACTGAATATCGTTACCTTGCCGTGGAATTGATCTTAATTAATGATCTAAGAGTGAAGGTTAACATTTTTGACTTGGATTTCCATTGCATATATACTTGTAAGTTGTAAGTTTGGTACCTATATATCTTTTTTAAATTATGGTACGAGCTATATACACGTGAATTATCAAACATTCTTTTAGGCTTTTGACTAGAAATTCCTAAAATCAATCCATATAAGAAAAAAATACCTAATTTTTAAGGAAATTAATTAATTTAGTTTAATTGTCTTGATTTATGTAAAAAAATATGAATTATAAATACTAAATTACCCTTTAATTGTCTCGGAAATGTACAATGTTCTTGGAAAAGTAATGAGAGAATTGGTTTGATTGGTTAATTTTTTTGAATTTTGGAATACTTACAAAAAATAGAGTTGAGTTGGTCAGATTTTGCTTATATTTAAGTCCAAAAAACATATGTATTTTTTTGCTTATAATTGAGTCCAGAGGTAGTATAAGATTAATTTTTGAGCAGATGCTCTCGCCATTTGTCTGCATAATGAAATACTACCTCCGGTCCACAATATAAGAAACCAATGGATTCTTTTTCTTGGTCTAAAATATAAGAAACATACATCAATTTTGATACATATTAAATGTCAATTTCCAATATTGCCCTTATTAATTATTGTGATCAATTATAGGCCATCAGAATACTCTCTCCGGTCCACAATGTAAGCAAAAATTTTCAAATTTTTTGGTCCAAAATATAAGCAAATTTCAACTACTTTCTTCTCATTTAATGAAATTATTCTCAAAATACCCTTCATTTACAAATTTTGTTTTCCAATGACTCCTTTTTTCTCAATAACACAAGCTTAATAAATAAGAGGAAGGGTAATTTAGGTAACAAACTTAATTTTTTATTCCCAATGACTCTTTTAAATGAGATCAACTAACTATCTTAATATGTGTGTCCCATTTAATTTTTGCTTACAATAGAGACCGGAGGGAGTATTAATTAAAATTAGAATGGGTGTTTTTGGAAATTTATATGAGTATTAATTACAATTAACTCATTCTAATATATTTCCTTGGTCTCTGTGTTTTAGGGTTTTGTTTCTTATATTGTGAACAAGAGGGAGTATTTATAAATTATTAATTATATTTAATGAATTTTTTAACATTTATGATGAAACCAGCAACTAATTAATATCTAATACTCCCTCCGTTCCTTTTCTATGGTAATTTTAGCTATTTGTTTTTGTTCCAAAACAATGGATCTTTTATAAACCCAATATATATTTGACAACTTTTTTCCATATATATCCTTATATATCATAGAATTAAATTGAAATGTCTTGAAAATACACTAAACCTTCCATACTTAAATTCAGTCATAAATATTGCATATTCCAAAACAAAAGTAGCACATATCAATACACTTTGCATTTGACCAAGGTATATAAATGCTTCTTTTCAAGGTACATAAATGGTTAGTGGAGTGTGGAGTAAATGTGGTTAGAATTTATAAATAATTAATGATACTATAAATAAAGGTGTTTTGTTACAAATGTAAACAAATTAATGATTTCTTAATCTGTGTGTAGAAACCTTAAATTACCATAGAAAAGGAACGGAGGGAGTAACTATCACTCGAATACATTACCCTCATGTGTATCATAGCAACTCCCACAAAATGAGTTAGGTAATATGTGTAAAATTAAATTAATGAAAAAAAAAAATTTGTTGTAGCAAGGTCGTTAATATATTACCAACGCACCGTTGGTCCAACTGGTACTGCGGTTGGCCCTCATCCCCAAGGTCTCGAGTTCAAGCCTTGGGTGTGATAAAAAACGACGTTGGGAGGGATAGCCTTAATGCAGCCAAGGTCCCGAAGGAGATTAGTTCTCGGCGAAGCCGGGGGATACTCCTGCCAATACCATGGTATCAAAAAAAAAAAAAAAAAGGTCGTTAATATATTAAACATGTTGAAGGCGTCAGATCGTCTAGCTGGTAAATATATCTTAGTTAGTATGAATGAGGAGATTTAATTGACCATTAGATAACTATAGGATGGGAAAAGTTTAAGATAGATATCAGCATTCACGGCTCTTGTGAACAAGGGGAAAAACATTACCAACTAGGGTAGAAATGATCCATCTTCCTTTCCAACAACCCATTACCAACTAGGGTAGAAATGACCAGTCTTCCTTTTCTAGACTCAACCGCCTAAGAATAAGAAAATCTCTTGTGCGGCTAATGAGCCACCAACACGATTATTAAGAAGGAAGAATCTATGATTCCGTCGCCATCATAATATTTAAGAGTGACTTGGCTCGTTTTACTGAAATTATTTAGGGTTTCTCTAACGGTGCAAATTGCTTAATTATTCATTTTTTATTATTATTCATATCATGTCATCTCAAAACTTTTTACTTTATACTATAAATCGTCACTTCAATGATATAATTTTAAAGAGTTTACTAAATAATTTCCACAGTTAATTACCTCATATATTTATATTTACATTTATTTTTTTGCAAATTTCTGTTACCTTTCTTTCTTTTTTTATCGGATTCTTATATAAGAATCAATTGCTTATATAAAAGCAACTATCCTTACATGCAGATGGCACATCATCTTAATTCAATGGTGCAATGCAGCAAGAATCAATTCTTATTTGGCTTTCTAGCATGAGCAAGTGAGTAATGTCTCTCACCATGAGAGAGCATTCTTTACCATTGATTCCATCTAAGCCCCGTGATCTTACTTTACACCCTCTACACAAGATTATGCCTCCCCAACTCTGTTTCCTTCTCCCAGCAACGTGAGTACCCACCGCCACCGCCACCACCTCCCCCTCCCACTCCCACTCCTTCCACCCTTTCTCCTAGAATCGTAGCGGCGGCGGCGGACGAGGCAATCTTCTTGTCC
This sequence comes from Echinosophora koreensis, assembly GCA_035048595.1. NCBI lineage: Eukaryota > Viridiplantae > Streptophyta > Magnoliopsida > Fabales > Fabaceae > Echinosophora > Echinosophora koreensis. The sequence goes on along the minus strand of JAPCYP010000012.1, from coordinate 5,547,692 downwards.
GAGAACTCTTTTTTGATGCCGAAAAATCCAAACTTGAACTCAAATCTTCTCTTGCCATGGGAGAAGAAGATGAAGAGAAAGATGGGGACTGAGATGATGAAACTGGGTTTTGAGGAGGCAATGATTTAATGCTTGTTGGTGAAGGGGAACGAAACATAGAATTGGAATTAGATGGGGTTCTAGAAGTGAAATTTATGAAACTGAAACATTTAGGAACGAGACCCTCTTGGAGAAAAGAACCGTTCCTCCTCCTCTTCTTCTTCGTTATTATCATTATCATCTTTGAATCTAACTGCTGTCGCCGATAATTACTGCTGCAGCTTGAATCTACACCCTAACTCGTCACTGTTTCGAGGCAGAGGAACTAATCGGGCCTCGGTTTTCAGTTGTTGTTGTTGTTGTTGTTGCCGTCGGAGGTTGCAGTGTTAGGTGAAAGTAACCGGAGGCTGTCTGATCTCAATGCTTTGCCGTCGATGACGGTGACGACAGCGGTTTTGTATCTGAGACGGAGATGGTGCCCATTAGAGGAAAATAAAATGCAAAAAGAAAAAAGAAAAAAAAATCTAATATGGACAATGGATGATAGCATCTGGTGTGACTACTTGATCGAATGGTAATTGTAAGTGATGCACGGTGAGAGACATTACTCACTTGCTCATGCAAGAAGTGGCGTTCTTATTTTTAGGAATTAGTTAAACAACTCCCATTGGATTTGTTACAAACTTTTTTTATTTTTTGTACTGCTACAACCTTTTAATTCTTCACTTTTTCTTGTTTCATTCTTTTCTATAATATATTTTGTTGTGATAAGAGTATCAAGGTCAAAATTATTAATTGTAGATACTTTTTCTTGATTGTAAATACATAATATGCTATATAGATTTTATGGTGTATCGCTGGTGAGAGCTTAGTCATAATACATTATTAATGTAATTTTTTTTATACTTTTAATCAATTTTCTATTATTTCATGTGTGATTTTTATAATAATTATTATAAAAGTTAAATATTTTTTTAATAATATGTCAATCAACGAGTGATTGTAAAAACTATAATACTTTATAGTTGAATGTTAATAGTAGTTGAAATATTTCAGCACCTTTCAGGTATACGAGTTTATGAAAGTTGCAATATTCAATTATTTTTCTCTTTTATAATAAGGTTCTTTTTGGCAAATCCAATAAGCTAGCTTATGACTTATTTGATTTGTTTATAAGTTTGTTTGGCTGAAATAGAGGTGTTTGGTAAACAAGCTTATCTCATTAGTTTATAGCTTTTCTTCATAAGCTAATTTATTTAGCTTATGGCTAGTAGCTTATAGCTTATTGACTTTTATCTCGTTTTTACCCCTATTCATTTAATGAAATCCCACTTTACCATACCTATCATAAATATGTCCTTTTATATCATTTGATATTTATAAGCTAGTTTAACCGCTAATTTTACCAAACACTTCAAATTCAATCAGCTAACTTTTTAACTATAAGCTATCAGCTAAAAATTAGCTTATCAACTATAAGCTAACTTATCAACCATTTTTGCTAAACAGAGCCTAAATCTAATCTAATGTCAAACAAATTTTGGGCTTATACAACTCCGTTGAACAAAACCTAGTCAGTAAGAGGAATCCAACTCCAGTCCAAAAAACAAGCGAGGAATCCAACTCTCTGGACAAGACAGTAATGGTAATTATAAAGTTCCAAGAAGTTCATTTTTCTATATATTTATCAAATCTCATGTGAAAAATTCCAGAGAGAGAAGTAAATCCGTAGCCTCAGCGGCCTAACAAAAATCACTTGCAATTACAATATTTGTAGTCATATATGTTTAGAATTTGAGCACAATTAGAGCAGTATGCTTATAATATAAACAGAATTTAACAGAATTTAATTTTAATATATTGTCAGTGTTAAATATTTTATACTTTCAACTAATTTATTAAATAAATTATATTTAAAATTTGATAGTGTGTATATTATTTAATTTGCTAATGTTTTAACAAATACTTTATATTTAAATTCGCTAATGTTTTGTCAAGAGTCAAATAAATTAGATAAAGTGTCCAGCTAGTACAGCTCAAGTGGTAGAGCTCAGAGATATTTAGTGTCAGTGAGGTTGTGGGTTCGATCTTGCAGTACCTTCAATTTCCTCCCTTCCCTATAAGGCCTAAGTCTGCCTCCTAAGCAAAAAAAAAATTAAAAAAAAATTAATAATATAAAAATTTATTATTGGGTTTTTTTTTTTTTGACGAATATGATTGGTTGGTAATGTCTAGGACTGCAATTATTATCTTTATAATTACATGCAATTCTCTAATGTTATGTTATTTTTTTTTCCTGATTTTAATTATTTAAAATATCTTATAATTATTTTATAATTTTTTTGTATTTATAATTTATTAATGAGTTTAATAAATAATTATTATTTAGAAACTAAAATATCATATTTAACAATTGAAAGTTATAAATTTACTAAAAAAGTAAAAATATATAATTAATATCTTTTTTTACTAAATATATTATTTTTCTTCCCATATCAAAGTTAGTCTTAATTATTTGGTTAAAGTAATATTTTGATCCCTATACTTGACATGAATTCTCGATTTGGTCCCTATACATAAAAAATTATTAAAGTGGTTCATATACGTACAAAAAGTATCCGTTTGATCACTGACGTACACCATGTTAAGGACCGATTTAATAATTTTTTGCTTAGTATAGGGACCAAGCGTGTAATATATAGGGACCAAATGGGTATTTTGTAGGTATATGGACTATTTTAATAATTTTTATGTATAGGAACCAAATCGAGAATTTCGTATCAAGTATAGGAACCAAAATATTACTTTAACCTAATTATTTTCTTAGTTGCTTAAAAGATGATAACTTAAATTATTAAATCAAACTAAAATCAATGATTAAAAATTAGTGTACAAGTAAAATGAATTCGACTTTTATAATTTTGCATCTCCAAATATTTTACCAGCAATCAAAAGGGTCACTACAAATTCTCACAATGCCCATGGCCAACCCCCACCACTTTATCTAGATCTAGCCTAGATAATCCTACATTTAAGTTAAACCACGTGGCAGAATGAGATGGACACTCAGAGATAATAATAAAGTGAATTTGAAAAAGGAAAAGAAAAAAAGTAAAAGATATTTGCAAAATTATAACTATACTATGCCTCATCCAAGAAAACACTGTAGATCCAGGTGTCATGATATGGTTTTTTTCGCATTATTTTATTACTTATTTTTAAAAGTTTATATTTTTTCTTATTTTGAATTTTTTTTGACCAACAAATCATTTATTGTTGATTTCAATTGTACTGCTCCTAGCCTCCTACCCTCATTCACTGCTCAGAGGCGTCACGTCAGGTGGGAGCTTGGAATTTGTGATAGAAATATGTCTGTTTCATTTTTATTTTATTTTTTTGATAAAACAATATTTAAAGTTAGGGAAATTGTGATGGAGCAATAATAAGATAGATAAAAAACAAAAAGATAGAGAAAAAACATTATCTAAAATAAAAATAATATAATATAATATAAAATTAAGTGAAAAATTTATACTTTTAAATAATATTAAAATAATATAATATAAAATTTGAGATTATTTATTATGTATTGTCAGTGTAAATATTTTTTTACACTGTCGAGCAAACACAAATTATGATATAAGTATCTTTTAATATAGTTAGGATAAGAAACAAAGACTCCTAATGATGTGATAATTTATGAATGGTTGATAATGCAATAAATCTTCAAAGAGACATTACATATCAATTAAATCCATAATTTTTTTAAAAAACACTACTTATATTGATAGTAAAATATTGGCTAAATTACTCTTTTAGTCCATTATCTTTATTTTAGGTTTCATTTTGGTCCCTTAATATCAATTCATAGAAGAGATCAAAATGAAACCTAAAATAAAGATAAAGTACTAAAACGGAACAAAAAATAAATTAGGGAACAAAATGAAACCTAAAATAAAGATAAGGGGCCAAAAGAGTAATTTAAACAATATTGGCTAAATTATATCTATCAATATAATTCGTGTTTTTAAAAAAATTATGGATTTAATTAATATGTAAAAAACACTTTGACATAATTATAAAATAAAAAATGGAAATGAGAGAAAGATAAATTATTTAAAATAATAATAATATAGTATAATTTGTGAATGGTTGCTATCAATATAATTAGTGTTTTTAAAAAAATTATGGATTTAATTGATATGTAAAAAAAACTTTGACATAATTATAAAATAAAAAATGGAAATGAGAGAAAGATAAATTATTTAAAATAATAATAATATAGTATAATTTGTGAATGGTTGATAATACAATAAATCTTTACAGGGACACTACATATCAATTAAATCCATATATATTTTTTAAAAACATTACTTATATTGATAGTGTAATATTGGCTAAATTACTCTTTTGGTCCCTTATCTTTATTTTATGTATCATTTTGGTCCCTCATTTTTTTTGTTCCGATTTGATACTTTATCTTTATTTTAGGTTTCATTTTAGTCTCTTCCGTGAGTTTTATACTGACGGCGTTAGGTTTCCGCCGTAACTTGTCGGAAACCGCCGCCAGTTTCCTGCAAGTCACCGACGAGTGGCGGTGGTTTCTAGCAAATGACGGCAGAAACCTAGCACCGTTAGTCTAAAACTAACGGAAGGGACCAAAATAAAACCTAAAATAAAGATAAGGGACCATTTTGAAACAAAAAATAAACGAGGGATCAAAATAAAACATAAAATAAAAGACAAGGGCCTAAAACAGTAATTTAGCCTAAAATATTAAAAGATAAAATTAAATACAATCAATCATTATTTTAAATAATTATAAAATAATGAGAAATAAAACTTAGGAAAAAATATTGTCTATAATGGTAATAAAAAATTTAAGTTGTAATTTTACTTTTTAAAATATAATCATCAGAAAATAGATATGAAAAATAATGCAGCAGCGTTAAAACCCTTGAGAGAGGTCTTTGCTGCCCTTGTGGTCTTACTCGGCTCAAAGGATTAGTCTCTGCAGTTGCATGTGGAGGATACCCTGGGAAACCAAAAAATTGTTTAAATTATAATAATGAAATAAAAAAGACAAACCTTAAAAGAAAATTCGATGTTTGAAATAATAATAAAATAAAAAATTAACCGAATTGGAAAAATCACTTTTAAGATAATAAAAATTATTGAGAAAGGTCACTGTATAAAATAAACATAATAAAATGATAGATTGTGTGAAAAGTTAAAAAAAAACATTTTGACATAATTATAAAATAAAAAAATGGAAATGAGAGAAAGATAAATTATTTAAAATAATAATAATATAGTAAAAAAATAAAACTTAGCACGAAAAGTCATTATAAAGATAATAATAAAATAAAATAAATTATATAAATATGAGGGACAAAATTTAATTTTTGAAATGATAATAATAAAGTAATAAAATATAAATTGTTCTAAAAAAGTCATGATTGATAACAAAATATTAAGAAAGTAAACTGAGTAAGATATTTAATATTTAAAATAATATTAAAATGATAAAAATAGACATAACCAATAAAAATATTATTTAGGCACTATTAAATAATTTAAGATAAACAATAATAGAAAATTTTACTTTTAAGAATAAAAAATATATATTAAAGGATGGAATTTTATAAAATATGCTTTGAATAAAAAAAAATAGTAAAAGATGAACCTAAGTAGAGAAAGTCAATATTTAAATAATTTATAGTATAACATTATAACAAGAGATGAAACTGAGTAAAAAAAATAATATTTAAAAAACAATAAACCAAATAAAAATAATAAAAATATATTTAATTATGTTTTTTGGGAGAATATGAATGTGCTAACTTTGTCTTTGAATATTTTGTTTATATTTTTTTTTGCTTTATTTAAAAAAATAGATTTAGATTTTTTAAGTCGAGTGGAATCTCAACAACATGGTCTACCAACCCAAGTGAGTCATGGAGATATAATACGTAGAAGAAAGAATATTAATTTTACAATTCATCCAGGTAATATAAATTGTTATTTTTTTATCGTTGTATAATTTTTCCCATTTGCATTTCAGTTTTTTATTTAATTGGCTCATTGTTATTGATATTATAACGTGAAAGTATTCATTTAGTAATCTATATATCTAACAAATGGACGAGTAACATTCACATTTAGCAAATAAATAAATGTAAATGATACGACTAAATAATATACATTTTAATACAGCTTTTAGTAAGCTTTATACCTTCTTCTTTTTTTTTGGGTAAAAAAAAAAGCATTGCGATGGTCCCTACGGGCGATGGTCCCTGCGGATGTTGACGCAATGTGATTTCTGCCAAGTGCTCTGAATGTCAAAGTAAGCTTTATACCTTCACTTAAGCTTTAGTATATCCCAGTAAGCTTTGGTGCAATTTTCTATATAATAACAAAGTTTAGAACAAAGCTTGTGATTCCTCTTAATACTAATACTGGCACCATCCAACTATTATAACAATCACAAACAAAATATTCTAATTGATATAAGATTGAACCCCCATGCCACAGGAACATCTACAAATTGAGAAACAATAATTTATGTGTGTTGCTTTAATATATAATAGTCGAATCTCCTATCAGAATGTTGAATAATGTAAACTTTATGAGTGTTGATCCCATTGTTAGATGAGTCATCAACCATGAAGCCTAATCTACATCCATAACACAATAATCTTCCTAATAAGAACCATCACTCATCATTGTCAATTAGTTTGATCAACAAAGGTTGGGCAATTAGGATTATTTTTTTTTATGTACTCTTTACATTATAATGTGGTGCTAACTATTTGATTTTGTGGTACCACGGGATCCCCGCTGAGAAGAAAAAAAAGACTAACTAAAAGGATAGCTACTTCAAATCAAATTGCTACCATTGTTACTTACTTTGCATGCAATATGACCTCTTTCAGTTTGCTTATCAATTATACCATTATATTTGCTAACATAGATTTCTTTGGGGATTGTGGCTGCGAGGAATGTGCATAACTGGAAAAATAAATGGGCGTGAGAAAACTGTTAATAAAGCTCATGAGCACTTAAATGAGAGGATCTTGTTTTCTGGGTTTTTATGTTTGTTTTAGTTTGAATTTTATGATGGTGATGACTAGCACATTGAATTTAGTTTCTTTAACATATTGTATATTGCATAATTTATCGTTTTCTGTTCATTTGGAGTGAAAGGGAATAAAATAGTGACACAATATGTTTCTCACTTTATCGGTTTTATTGATACTGTCTCCAAATCAAATTGCATTTTATGTGAGTGATACTTTTTATGGGATTTTTGGTATTCAATAGGCTTATATATAATCTTCTGTTAGATCAGGAAGTACTGAAATAAGTAACTAATATGATTGTGTTTGATTTATATCATGAGTAATCTCTGCTTTGTATGCAATATAGTTTGTGTGCGATGATTCAATCCAATTTTATCATTTTTTCTGGGTATTATTTGGGGAATGGATTAAATTTTTGTTGTGGAGTTTATTATATTACAATGTTTATTATGTGTGATCATATTTTCATCCTCCAACTTTATTGGTTATTGAGTTTGGTGTTAGAATGAATCATTGATGTCGTGGCTTATTTTTGACATCCTTTGTGGTCATTCTTTTCTTTCTCCCTGCAACATCATGTTGGTAATAAAGAAAGTATCCACATATATTATGCAATGGTCAAGATAACTCAAGTTTTATTTCTAGGTGTTATTGGCTACTTAATAAGCATGAATATCAATAATTAAATCCATCTGTTTGTATGTTTTAAAGTAGTATATGTTATTACTATAAAAGATTTTAAACATTTATTCATTGATATTGTGATATGTGCGCTTTTATTTTAATAATATAAAAAGGAATGTAGGTTTGTCAAAATAATAGTGGATATCAATTTAAAAATTCTTTACTTTGACAATACATACAATTAAATTTATAAAATATATATTTAAATATATTCAAAATTATAAATAGCAATTATAAATCATCATTTAGTTACGTATTATAATAATTTATGTAGAAAAAAAATTTCGACCCGTGCAAACGCACGGGTAAACAATACTAGTGTGATCCAAGGTCGATACGACTAAGATAACTAGTAAAACGGCAGACACAAACTGATGTGAAGCGAATCAATGCGATTGTGACAACCATCCATAACCAAGCATGTATCTGCGTCTCGAAGTAAAAGGTGATGAACAAAATGAAACAGGACAAACAAAACAGAAGCCACCACTGCCACTGTCTTTGGATTGTTGGATTAGATTCCTGATTCTTCAGTGTCAAAGTTCGACCACACACAATAATTTTCGAGGTTTTACAGATACCATAGGGGATGAGTTCTGCTGTCTCCAAATCCTATGTTAAATTCGGTATCATCTAATTAAAATATTTCAATTATATATTTTTATTTTTATTTTTTTAATAAAAAGAGAGTTATATAATAATTTTTTATTCATGAAATAGGAAGTGAGACATAAATTTGAGACAGATGATTTGTATCCATTAATTGGAGGCTAATATTCATCTATCTATCTCACTTATTTAAAATATACATAAAAACTTAAATTTTATTTGAACTGATTGCGAGACTACATGGACATGGTTTTCTTGGTCATTAATCCTGTGTATCAACCACAAAACTGAGGCATATTTCTTTCGATCCATAATATAAGAAACAAAAGTGTACTTTTTTTTTGTCTAAAATAGAAGAAATATTCATCAATTTTCAAACATATTAAATGCTAACTTGTAATATTGCCCCTATTAAATACTGTCATTAATTATAGACCCTTGGAATATTAAATAAGATTAGAAGGAGTATTTTTGAAAATTTATATTAATATTAATTATAATTAACTCATTTCTATACATTTTCATGATTTGTATGTTTTAAGGTTTTGTTCATTATATCGATGAGCGAGAGAAGTATTAGCAAGGGAAGGGTTTGGTGTAGATGTTGGTGTTGGTATTGGTGTAAAAAGTAAAAACTCCTTAAAATGAGTTTAAATGTATAGTATATTTTTTTGGATTTAATATTTTTTTATATTTAAAAATTATATTAAATTCAACTAATTTGAATGGAATCCGAAAAACTAATTTAATAATAAGACAAAACTATCTCAAAACTTGTTTTTTCATTTACATGAAATAAATCGAACTGAAATCTTGCTTAGATTTGTCATAGATTTGTCATTTGGACCGAGGAGCGTTGTTAAAATAAGATTTCAATACACTTTAATTTTTACACTTATATTACTTGAACACCTGAAATTGATACCTCATGTGACACCTCACTCATAATTACATACTATATATATACTCTATCTTAAAATATTATACTCAGCCATACTCACATTAATATATGGTGTCTATACGAGGTGTCAAATTCAGGTGTGCAAATAACACAACTCCAATTTTTAATCCCAGTATCGTATTCCTATTTATTTACCAGTCCTGTTATTTGAACACCGGGTTGGGACACCCAGAGCTACACCTGTACTGTGTGTACTGTGGTGCACTGTAGACCATTTTTTTAAAAAAAAATATTTATCTTTTTTAAGTATTAACATTTTTTTAATGTATAAATATTTGATTAATCACGTACAAATATCTAGTTAATTCACTTCATTATATGGTTAATGGATCATCCTGAAGCTTACAATAATTTTCCACACAAATTAATCTTATAATGAACTGAATTAATCAGATATTTGCATGTGATTAATCAAATATTTATATGGTTGTGGAAAATGATTGTAATCTTTAGGATGACCCATTAACTATATAATGAACTGAATTAACCAGATATTTACACGAGATTAACCAAATATTTACATGGTGGTGGAGAATGATTGTAAGCTTTATGATGACCCATTAACCATATAATGAACAGAATTAACCAGATATTTACACGGGATTAACCAAATATTTATATGGTGGTGGAGAATGATTGTAAGTTTCAGGATGACCCATTAACCATATAATGAATTGAATTAACCAAATATTTATACGTAATTAATCAAATATTTACATTTAATTAACCAAAAAAGTTAGTACTCAAAAAAAGATAAATACAATTTTTTTTTAAAAAAAGGTTAAAATTACAAAATTGTCACCGCTGCAATGCGGGTGTCGCTCGAGTGTCGCTTCTGGGTGTAAAAAAAAAACACTTCTGTTATTCACCTCTACTCAATTACGAGGTAGGTGGTGAAACAGTAACAAAGTCACATTCTGTGTGTGTCACCAACAAATACCAAACACACAAGATACTGCACTCACCCTCCACCACCAACACCAACATCAAAACCAACAACACTTTGTTCTTCATCATCAATCATCCAATCCATGGCAGTAACCTCAACCTCACTCTCTTCCCACCTCTCCGTTGGTCTCCGCCGCCCCTCTCCCAACCCCCTCTTCGATACCAATCTTCGCGTTTCCCTCTCTGCCCCCAAACCCTCCCGTCCTATTCTCGCCATGGCTAGCTCTGCCAAGGTATGTACTGCCCTTTTTTTTTTTGTTTTTTGGAGAAAAAAATCAAACTTTATTGTTTTTCAATGTGATTTGGTGGGGAATGCAATTCTCCTTAATGGGTTGAGTTTATTGTTTATTAATTACATCAAAGTCTTCTTTACTTGTATATGCTCTGAAACAATCTATTGCATAATCTTCTACCAGGTATCTACTTAAGTGTAACATCTTAACTACTCAGAAGCCCTGTCATCGATTTTTATTTTCATTTTTTTTTGTTATATATTTTTCCTCCATCTTTTATAATTGGTATATTGATATTTTCCTTACTTTCTTTGTGGTTCCAGTTCTTTGTTGGTGGCAATTGGAAGTGTGTAAGTATTTTTCCCTCAAATTTCTTTTCTTTTTTCCACTGGTTGCTAGGTTTTTATTCATTGTTCAGATGCAATGCTTCCTTTAGGTGATTATTGTTTTTATTTTAAACTAAGCTTCTCACATCTTTAGCAGCAAATCATTTGAAGCATGAAATGTGCTGTACTCCACAATTGCGGGTAGCCCAACTGGGATAGGCTTAGATAACATGTCATGAAACAATTTTCTCAAAAAGCTTAAGTTGTTAAGTGAAATAACATGAATGGTTTTATATATCTAATAGCTCGATCCCTTATATAAGCATAGATGATCCATTTTATTCTCATGGTTCAGTGACTTCAGTCAATTACTTGTTCAGTTGGCAACATCATTATGTCTAATATTTATTTTCTCCTTCAATACTCTGCATATATCTCCGTTTGATTTTTATTACTTTTGTTGTTATCTCTAGAATGGAACAAAAGACTCCATCAGTAAGCTTGTTGCTGACTTGAACAACGCAAAGTTGGAGCCTGATGTTGGTGAGACTTGTTTAATCTTCAATTTTACTTGTTTGCAGTCCAAAACTGTTGCAGACAACAAAAAATTTTATTCTGCTTCTTCCCAACTCCTAAAATATACGAATAAAGATGACTCCATTACTGTAGTTGAAAATGTTTTTTATTTTCCTATGTTGATGTCTTTATTTGGGGTAGCAAAATGCTGATGAAATGATAAATAAATATGTATTCCGAAATGGTGTGATTTAATTCCTCCGAGTGCTTTCCAGCACATTCACATTTGATGGTTATAAGTGTTCCAAACTATGTGTCAAAAGAATTAGACCTAGGTGTCTAGTGGCTGTGTTTGTGGCGTGTGTATCTTCCAGAAACTTTTCTTAATAACCTTGTTAATATATTCTTTGTAATCTGTTTTCATAATCTTTTCCATTTTTTTGAAAAGTACAGATGTTGTTGTCGCACCTCCCTTTCTGTACATCGATCAGGTGAAAAACTCAATTACAGATCGGATTGAGATATCTGCACAGAATTCTTGGGTGGGAAAAGGTGGTGCTTTCACTGGAGAAATCAGGTTGCCTTGATCTTTCCTATCAAGATAGCCATGTTAATATCTTGGAATTCTTTTTAAATATATAATGTTAGACTTCTTGGATGATCACAGATACCCTTCGTTTTTGTGTACCTTCTTCTTCTTGCTGTTCTTGATGTGATGTTTAAACTAAATTATATTGTAATTTTCTGATGGTCCTCTACTTTGCTACAATACATGTTAACTCAGTCACTTATTACCATCTGACTCTTGTAGTGTGGAACAACTGAAGGACCTTGGAGTCAAGTGGGTTATTCTCGGACATTCTGAGCGAAGACATATTATTGGAGAAAATGATGAGGTAAAACGAATCGCGAGATAATTTCCTCTGTAGCTTTCCTAGAGAATGTGATCAATATTATTCGAAAGAGATGCAGAATGTACAAGATATTAACTGAGGATTTCCAACTCCAGTTTATAGGAAAGAAAGCTGCCTATGCTTTGAGCCAGGGTCTTGGAGTAATAGCATGCATTGGGGAACTATTGCAAGAAAGGGAAGCTGGGAAAACTTTCGAAGTTTGTTTCCAGCAATTGAAGGCTTATGCAGGTGAAAGCTTGTTTCTTTGTAACAATAAGAGGGGAAGGGGGGATTGCTGATTGTTTCCATAACATCCATTATGTCCATTATGTGCAGATGCAGTGCCTAGTTGGGATAATATTGTTATTGCATATGAACCTGTATGGGCCATTGGAACTGGCAAAGTGGCCTCACCCCAGCAAGCTCAGGAAGTGCATGTAGCTATTCGTGATTGGCTTAAAAAGAATGTCTCGGCTGAAGTTGCATCTAAAACCCGAATTATTTATGGAGGTAAATAGTTTATCGAACCTTTAGACTTCAGTTGCATTTTGAACTTGTTAAAGACTTACAGTGTCTTGGAAATTTTAGAGATGGTTTAACAAGGTTGCATGTTTTCTATTATGACATTTGCACCCCCTAGCACTCTGCTCCCTTTTTAGCAAGTGACTTTTCCAAGAATCCTACTTTTTTGGGAATTCAGATTGGATGCTATTTTGCTCAATGAATGGTATAACTGCATTTTGTAAGTACAGCTCAAGTGAATTCATTTATGATAGTTGAATTCAATGGAATTTTATAGGGTTAATGATTGACGAAATGGTTTGATTGTTGATTTAACATAGTGTCATCGTTGAAGTCAATCCCTCCGAGTGGAAAAAGGATTTAATTATTTTTGTTGTCCTTATTGTAAAGGAAAAATGCATTGTTACAATCAATGAACTGCTTGCCATTTGTTGATAGCTGATATGCTTTATAGATGTAAACTTATACATGCACAAATCTCTTTTTCATATTGGATTGCCGCTGACCTTGTCAAATGCAGAAAGTTGGTTTAGGTTTCATTATATTTGACCATTTAAGAATCTAGTTATCATTCAATGTAAAAAAATTCCAGCACAGCAGCATGTTGGATATACTGACATTAAATTTATCTGTATTCAGGGTCTGTAAATGGGGGCAACAGTGCTGAGCTCGCAAAGGAAGAAGATATTGATGGATTTCTCGTTGGTGGTGCTTCATTAAAGGTACATAGTTTCTTCAAAAGTTCTTTGACTAAAGGGAGCACACCATGAGTTAACCAAATAACTGGTCATTATCTATGCTTACAAGTTGATCTTATTGTGGTGCAGGGTCCTGAGTTTGCTACCATTGTCAATTCAGTAACATCCAAGAAAGTTGCGGCTTGATCACTTTAGCATGGTTTTGGCAATAAGAGCACATTAAGGATAAAGACGTGCTAGTCTTAAATGTGGCAATATTATGGGTGTGCTATAAACAGTTTAGTCTCGATCAAGCTTATTTTAATTCTTTGCTGTCGGTAGGAAAAGCATCCTCTCAGTTTTCCAATGAGCCAATGTTTTCATGAAGCAACTAGAGATACAAAGAATATTAAAGGCAATAAATGTTTGTGAATTATGGTTGTTTCTCATTCTTGACATCAATATTTAGAAATCTGTTATTTTTGCTCTTCATTCTCATCAGTATTGTCCGTGGAGCGTGGCAGGCCCAGATGTTTTGGTTTAAAAATGTTCTTCTGATAAGTTGCCTGGGTTTCTAAACTAAGAATACTTAATTTATGTGCATGCTTTGTCATGGAAAATGTTATTTGGCAGTTTAATTTGGATTTCTGTCGTGGTCACAGATATGCACGTTATACCAATTTACAAAGGGGTGATAGGAAATGAGACTGTATAATATCAGTATCTTTATTGCATTCACAGCTTGGATTTGGGTATTGGGTTCCCTTTAACTTCAAGTATATTAGAATGGTTAAAGTGGTAATTTGGTATTGAGTACAAAATTGGTTGGACAGAATAACACATCCAAAATCAAACCTAATTTAAGAAGCAAACGAAGCTCATGAGTTAATACATGAACCAAAAATGTTACGAACACACGTTTATTCTCATATCATCTTACATGTATATAAATTTTATCTTTTCTTTTGTGCAGCAAGGGTTTCCTTTAGTCGATAGGCAGGAACTAGTCCCTTTGAGGCTAGGAGATCGTCGAAGTAGATTTTGTCTCTCTAAACAAAGTCTTTTTCATACACATGACATGAATCAAATCCCTGATATCATATTTAAGGAATCCAAATATTAGAGTAGTCTCTAACATATTTCTACATAAACCGTACAGGACAGTATGATGCATGTAATTGTGTGTCTCGGTGAATCTGTGCATGTCTCTATCAGGATTATTATAATTTTATTATTATTTTCCTCCACAAGAGAGGGTGAAATGGTTTGGTTCTACTGCTGCCCCAAAACCAAGTGAATGGGCCCAAGGTGGATAGGGTAGGCAGACCATGACCCATCTATGCCAACTCCGCTCCATTTGCTCATCATGCCATTTTGATTGGGCCAGCATATTGTGGCCTAACATTACACAAATTACAATGCCCAGCTGCACTGCACCTCATCCATAAACTTTTCCAGTTATTTGTACATCAGGTTTGACAACAATCCGTATAAATATATAATTGTTTCTATATGTACGTGTGATTCTGTATTTTAGCTCCTTTTTTTTTTTTATCATCTTTTCATCCTGCCAAAAATATATGTGTCACCCACAGTTCCAGCTGGTCAAGCTCTACAAACTATATTATAGGTTTGTGGATGTGGAGATTGGCACCGTCTAACATGCACCCTGTAAATAGAGTTTGAAACAGGACCGATGATCTGTAAGACTTGATAGTGATACAAGCCACCTAACTTGAAGTAGTCATTGTTGAAGACCTGAAAAAGAAGATACTGAAGCTACAAATAAAGTTAACTAGTGAAAGAAGTCAAATTTTTATGGCTGTGATTTTTGTGACTTGGTGAAGGAGTAAACGTTGACAAAATTGTAGGAACAAAAGCAAAAATGAATCCAATTTTTCAGGAACCTAAAACTTACTTTAGCCTATATGTATATTATATCAAATATCAATTCAAGTTTGGAAATAGATTACATGAGATGAAGTTGGAAAATGACACCAAGAAGACAACGATGTACACTTAGCTTAGTGGGGCGGTATTACTCGAATCTCATTCGAAGGCCCACACCTTTTTTTATATTTTTGCCAGAAGGCCCAGCTACGAGAGTGAGCTCATTCCAGTGCCATGCTGCAAATTAAAAAGCAAAGCTCTATCATATTTACATATAAATTTTTTGATTAAAAAATATATATTTCCGTATTTTTTTTTTTTTAGGTGCGATGGAAATGAAAAGAAAAATAAAATAATGGAGAGAGAAAATTCTTATGGCATTTGCGAGCAGAAGATGTCATAGTCCTAGTTCCGGCAGAGACTCATCCCAAATCTTTATCTGATCTTCATCTCTAACCCCCAATTTCGCTATGAAGTTGGTACAAGATTTTGTTTCTCTGAAAATATTTTTAATTTGTGAGGCCCAATGCTGCAGCATGTACATGAGACATGAAATTTAGAAAGATACCAGCTAGATTGCATTACATGGCGTCAGATTCATATACAACTTCTTCCTTGAGGCTCAAATCCCGCACTAATGCAAGACCACTCCTTATAGCTAGCAGTTCAACAAGAAAAATTTTGCCATTCTCATTTTACAGTTCATGGCACTACCATCAACCTTGACCTTTATTGAATTTAAGAAAGGCTCCAATATTGAACTGCTTTGAGTTGCACTTTTGTTACATCAGATTACTTAATTACAAAATTAACAGCCTGCACCACAGGTCTAATATTGTTATTTACAGAAAATTCTAACATACAACTTTAGATGACTAAATAAAATAGTCAACAAGGGTTTACACATCTGATCAAGTCTTACGGTCACACTGATTGTGACTTGTGTTCGTTTCCTAGATCTCCCATGTCGATAAGTGATATATAAATTTTACTATAAATCCTTATTGAGGTCGGTAATATTCTCCAACCTTGCAATAGAATGATTAAACAAAATATTGAGATTGATTTTATAAAAACAAAATCTAATATTATTTTTTTTGTTGGAATTTATGAAGTTAGGAGCACGCGGAGAAAGAAAAGGTGAGAGAAGAAGTTGGATAACATAAAGCAACCGGAAATCACGAACACCACCAGAGAATTATTGGTATACATGGTCATTTACAGTTCATGTGTGAAGCACAACAACAGGAGCCCCTACAGTCTACGGTTGCTGTCTTATTCGTTGTAGATAGAAGAGCTACAGACAGAATTAGACACAGAACCGCCGTATGATTATCATTAATTAATGTGGCAAGGCACATGCACAATCTTAATCTTGGAGGAACTTTTACACATGATATTGACATGTGAATATATTATGAGTTTAATTTATATGCACTGACAGTGTAATGATTTTTATACTGATAATCAATCAAAAATCATGAAATTATTGATTTTTAAGGTGATTAGGATAAGAATGAAAGATTTATAATGATGTGTCCATTTCTGATTGGTTGACAGTGTAAAAAAACTTTACACTGTCAGTGTATATCAATTAAATCCATATATTATATATGTGATGTGAAAAATATAGGTAAGAGTTCTATAATTTGCACCGTATATTTATCTAGATAATATTTTAGACAATAATTTATATTTATATGTATTTATATTTATTCATTACTTCAAAATATAATTTTTAATTAATATTCTTCTATAACCACATAAATTAAATATTATATTAAAAATGTAAAAATAATATTTCTTAATATATAATCGTAGAATAGAGGTTGCCGTTATCTATTAATCTATTATTAATATATATAAATCTCAATAATCTCCACTATTCAAGACATGTGTCATTCTCTAAAATTTTCACTATTATTAAAATGTATCCAGACTGTCCAATTATCTATATGTACTATATAAGAAAAATGGATAGGAAAATTCTGGATAACTTCGATACAGTATTCCCGTAAATTCCCTTACACTATTTTTTAATGATTTTTTAATCAATTAATCAATCAAATTACTTTTACTTTCCTGCAACCCACTTTTAGCATGGGGCAAGTAAAACAAGATGTAGCACAATATTCTATCCGGAAACGCATCTAATATTGTCTCCCGATTTCACTAGAGCAAGAAGCCTAGAACCTTCCATGATACATAAATGTTATTTAAAAAGTTTGAATAACCTTCCATGATACACAATTGTCCTACCTACTTCTAAATTTTAGGGATCAGATATTTAAAACAAAAATGTTATTAACTTAAAAATTACATACTAATTCTTTTTATGTGTCATATTATTATTTTTTATGCTGAATAAATTTATATATTAGTAAATTTTTATGTATATTTATTATTTGTAATCATTTATTAACAAATATGTGAATTGAATGCATAAAAAGGTTGCTTTTGTTGGTTGCATAATTTATTTTTATTTTTTATATTTGAGAGTATATTTGTGCAATTTAAGATGTTGAAATGCTTCAATAGGGACTATACAAAATATAGAAATTTATGCAATCAAAGTCACAACTATAATTTTTTTTTTATATACAACCGAGAAGGATGTATATATAAAATAATATGATTTTTCTATTTTAAAAGAACAAATTCTCTCTCTCTCTCTCTATCTATCTATCTATATATATATATATATATATATATATTAAATAACTCAATTCATGCGGTAGTAATGTCTTGGTTGTCCATAAGCAAATATAATTTATAAATCAAACTTATAAGTAAAGCAATTTTCAAATGTAGCAAATGTGGATGTATACACAAAATAATATGAAGTTTTGTTATTATATTTTAAAAGAACAAATATAATATATTGAACAACTAAAATTTTTTTTTTTTTTGGATGAAATATATTGAACAACTCATTGACAATAAAAGATAATAACTTCAATATTATGTATTGTTCCAAAGTCACATTTATTTATATGTAGACCAATATTAAAATGTTAAAATTGTGTTTTCATGGAAAATTCATATGCTTGTATGCTTTCTATACTCATTTTTTGTAGCTTTAAATTTTTTTATTGTTATTATCAAACGATTATTGCATTTCCTGATTATGATACATGGAAACGATTCTACTACTACTTTGAATATTAATCTCTATATATCGTCTTATGTTTATAAACTATATTAATAAATTTTGTATATATTAACTTATACAACAATCGTTTTGAAACATTTGTAAAAATCAACAAGTATCGCACGGGTACGATTATAGTTTCTATATATAACATGTGATTCTCAACTTCTCATTACTCATATACTTATAACAATTATATATATATATATATATATATATATATATATATATATATATATTATAATCGTGTAGTTTTTATCATTTGATTACAACAATTTTCTCTTATTTTAAGATATTTTCACTTTAATTTTGTCACCGACTCTTGGTATAAGGTTTTTTTTTCCCTAATTGTACTTTTGGTCCCTCAGTTATTTTAATTGTGCAATTTTGGTCTCTTAAAATTGTAATTGCACATTGACTAGTCATGGATGGAAGGACTGATTTTACACAATTCGACAAATTAGAAGACCAAATGTGCAATTAAATTTTTGAGGGACCAAAATCATACAATTGAAAAAGTTGTGGGACGAAATATGCAATTAAATCTTTTGAGGGACCAAAATTACACATTTAAAAAAATTGAGGGACCAAAAATACAATTAAGCCAAGTTATTTGAATCTTTATTTTATGCACTGAACGTTCTCATTTGATTTTAGTGGTCAATTTTTAATTTGAAATCAGAGGCATATACAAATACAACCCTGAATGAAAACGACAAAGATATATACTGTTCTTCATAGGCCGGCGCTTGATTGAGATAGAACCGCCTAACCAATAATTAATTATATACTAATTAAAATGGAAACGGTCCATTCGCCAATCTCAATAAGCCCTCACAAGTCAAATAAAATTTAGCTATTTTATTATATAATAGTTTCTTATTTAATTGGGGTACATTTTAAGAGTAAAAAAATTGTATTATCAAACAATCATGTATTGTTAACAATTAAAATTACTTAACTTTTATAATTATTGGTCATTTATAAGAGGCTAATAATATAAAAAAAACTCGTTCGAACAAAAATAATAATAATTATAAAACAAAAACTCTAAAAAAGAATATATATATCAAATTTAAACTCTTTTATCTTACCTTATAAAGTAGCATATATCACGGGAAGGGACAAGCAGCTGAAATAAGTTGCAAGTTTTACTAATTAATTAAGGAGTTAATTGATATATATTGTCGTTGTAAGGATTTTTTACATTGTCAACAAATCATAATTGTCTCATCGTTAAAAATATTTGACTTATAACCTAATTATTTTAAAAGACACACACAACATGGTATAACTTGGGTATTTAATAATGTATATCAATTATTGATTTATTGACAGTCTAAATATTTTTACATTAAAATGTATATCAATTAAACTCATAATTTAGTTATTTAATAATTTAATAATAGTATACAAAACGTTTGTTCAAATAAAATTTTAGACCGCCAACCAGACAAATCTGGTCGACCTTCTACCCACTTGCTATAACTTGGGTTCAATTCTCATTTTCTCCCTATTGGTGGATCGTATGCAATTCCACTATAGATAATTGGCAAAGTTAATGGTCTTTTCTGATATTACAAGTAGGTATGTCTTTCTCTAATCTAAACTTTTTGTAACTGACAATAAACAAAAATTTAGACGGGCAATGAAGCATAAGTTGCGTTGCCAACAATAATCTAATAGCATGTTTAGATGCATATTAGAAAGGGAAATAATCATTTATAAAAATTAAAAGCTATTCACAGTTGTTTCAAGGATGGGCACTTCTAAGACAGAATTACCTACATCAAAAGCTACTCACAGTAGTTTCTGGAACTGTTGATTAACTGTTAAAGGTGTGGACCACTACTCCATTTCCCACCAATGAAAAAAAGTGGCTGATACAGGACAATTTGGCAAGGACCAATCCATAAAGTTGAAAGGCCTATCCGGTTTTTCTCATCAAAAAAAAAAAAAAGGCCTATCCGGTTTCGATAATAATCTCCCAACGCTTTCTTTCACGTGCTATGCTTCACCATTCCCCATCTTATCTTTGGTCTGATTGGGTATATCCATAACACAGAACATGCCATGCATAATATCCAAATAGGGGGAAAATATATCGTCCAAATTATTTTAAACTATGTTCTAATTTTACTTTCTTCATCTTATCCTATCATAATCAAACACCGTGAAGAAGATATCTTTGCTTAAAAGGTAATAACAATTGCTGCCATATGATCATTTGGTAAAATAATAATGGAAAATAAAAGGGATGATATAATTGATCATTTGATACACATGTAACACATCTGATAAGTCCAGATACATTCACCGAGACATGCCTCATCTAGTTCTAGACCCTTCTCTATCAACGTTCCACATTGGCACATTCATTCTGTCTTGCATTTAATTTTCTGGTACAGTGGGACAGTACTTTTCACTTGCTAATTGCGTGAAACCAATCAACACTTTGGGGTCCCACTTTTAGCATATGCTCCTGGGATCCTCTCATTAAACTTTTGTCGCGTATAATATAGCATGATTAATTTACTGTTTTCTCTCTAGAGGGTTCGTTTCCATTATGCTATGGGTCCTATCCTAATTAGCAAGAAATTAAATTAAGATCACTAAAAAAGAAGGTAAAAGGAGAAACATTTTAATTTTAATTAAATTAAAACAGGAAGCAAGAAAAGAAGAAAAAAAGGAAATGGGATGATACAATCAACCAGACCCGAATGATAACATATTCAATGATGGAAGTGCTGAGAGATCATGTACAAAATAATAATTAAGGAAAAGAGAACTTCATGATCATCAACCATTCAAATAAAGATCAACGGCTGCAGATTCAACACAAAAGTAACAACACAAGGAAGGAAATTTTGACATACACAAAATAAATAAAAGAGAAATTCAATACACAAATTCTTCATTCCCTCTAGTAATCAGTCTGGGGGAGCTGTTCATGGGTGTTGTTGATAAAGAGAAGATCGTAGACAAGCCCAGCAAGCCCACCACCAACGAGAGGCCCGACCCAGTAGATCCAGTGGTTGGCCCAGGTCCAGCTCACAACAGCAGGTCCGAAAGACACGGCTGGGTTCATGGATGCTCCACTGAAAGCCCCACCCACCAAAATGTTAGCACCAACGATGAAACCAATGGCGATGGGGGCAATAGTTCCCAAACTACCCTTCTTGGGATCAAGGGCTGTGGCGTAAACAGTGTAAACCAAACCGAAAGTCATCACGATCTCAAGCACCAACGCGTTCCCAACGCCAACTCCAGCAGAAAGCCCGAATGCTGGAACGCCCTGCCATGCACCATAATAAAACTCTCCTTTAGCTTAATATTTAATTAATTTTTAAAACTAATAATTAACGAAAAATCATACTAAATCAGTTAATATTGCACTTTTTTTTTAAAAAAATAAATCTATGCAGTATAAATGTTTTTATACTATTAAGTAATCATATCGATAATAACTAATAATTAAATGATTTAATTGACTATTAAAAAGGTCTCTATAACTTGATTTTTGATAATGTAAAAAAACTTTAAACTGACAATAATAAAATCGTAAAAAAAATTGAGTTTAATCTTTAAACCCATATTCATACAAATTAAAAACATGTATATAAAAGATTTTATACATATATTTAAGGTGATACATGTATATTAAATAATATTTATTTTTTAATTAACAATATACTTATTTCCTAAATAATAGACGTCAATTAAATATTCATAAATGATTACTAATGTGAATTTTAACGAATAAATAACGGTCTTACAAGTCCGGTGACGAACTCGAGGAGCAAGGAAGCAACGATGGAGCCAAGGAGCTGCGCGATGATGTAAACGATGCCACGGAGGAGGGAGATGTTTCCACCGAGGAAGGCGCCGAAGGTGACGGCGGGGTTGACGTGACCACCGGAGATGTTGGCGCCGACGGAGACGGCGACGAAGAGGGCGAATGCATGGGCAATCGAGGCGGAGATGAGTCCGGCAGGGGAGGCAGGGCCATCGTTGGTGAGCTTGTTGTAAGCGATGCCGGAGCCTGATCCTGCGAAGACAAAGATAAGGGTGGAAATGAACTCAGCTAGCCCTGCCTTCAACGTGTCTGGGTGAGTTGCCTCTTCGGGCCTTCCGATTGCGATGTTTCTGATCGGCATCTTCAACGATCACACACTCACTTCACAGTTCTCACTCTCAAACTGAAGGCTCAAGCCTCACTCTGTTCTCTCTCGCTGTTGCTCTTCACTGTCTTATATGGAGAAAGACGATGCCCCCATTCCACCGGCTCT
Source organism: Echinosophora koreensis (assembly GCA_035048595.1). NCBI lineage: Eukaryota > Viridiplantae > Streptophyta > Magnoliopsida > Fabales > Fabaceae > Echinosophora > Echinosophora koreensis. The sequence goes on along the minus strand of JAPCYP010000012.1, from coordinate 5,524,872 downwards.
ATCCGGTTTCCGGTAATACTTATTCAAAATTGGGAAATTCATTTATAAATTATAATAATTCCAAGTATGCGAGGTTTTCAATAAAATACCAAAACAGAGAGAAAAAAAAAATCCCATTCACTAACAGGCTGTGACATGTTGGGATTAGGATCGTCTCCGGTCACTTTGTTTCTAGTCAATCTCCAACCTTTCTATCTCTCTCTTCCTTTTTTTTTCTTTTTTTGGACTGTCTTCAGTCACTTTGTCTCTGGTCATTCTCCACCCTCTCTATCTCTCTTCATTTCTCTCTTTTTCTTCCTCCTTTACCCTTCCATTCTTATCCTTTTCTTTCTCCCCTCCTCGGTTTACTTTTGGTGCTCGAGAGACAGGACAGTAATGAATTATTTGGATTAGAGAAGAAGTTAGAGAGAAAGTAATAGAAGAGAAAGAAAAGTTAATTTTTCTTGTAAAGACATACCTGTCCCTGTTAATATATAATATAGATTATAGATTATATTTTTTTTGACAAAATAATATAGATTATATATATATATATTATAATATAATATTTTATATTATGTAATATTATATTAATAATATTATATTATTAATAAAAAAGATAGATGTACATGCTAAAGCTTTTGGTAAGTGTCAAAATGCTGTCGCCTAGGAGAGAGAAAGTCTGAGGGAGTGCAAACGAGGTTACAATTGTAATTTGATTATTATATTCTCTCATCTAGGGGTGTGTAGAACCCGGCCCGGCCTAATAACCCATCCCAACCCGAAGTGGTCAGGCCGGGTCTGACCCGGACCCGAAAAAATGAGGGACAATCCCGTGTCCCACTTAATGGCTAGAACACGAGTTAGGGACCGGTTAGGGTTCGGGTTCGGGTTACCCGGCCCAACCCGTGTACTATGCATTACTTCATTTTTACGCTACTTTCGTTTACTGACTTAAAACTTTACTCTTCTATTCTCATTCTCGATTTACTCAGCCAAGCACCCACTCATTTGCAATCTCCCACTTAGGGTTTTTTTACCCTTCTTCTCTCAACGGTCCAAGGCTGCCGTCATCACCCTCCACTGCTCCAGGAGACCGCCGCCGTCCTTCATCTGCACAGCGCCGTCTCCCTCTCATCCTTGCACAGATAGTCGTTTTGCTCTGCAAGGAGGCCGTCGTTCTGCTCTTCACGGAGGCCCCTTTCTGATCTGCAAGGAGGCCGTCACTCTCTTCTTAAGGTCGTTTTCTTCTACCCTATTCTAGTTTCAGTAGTTTGCTTCTCGCTTTATATGAACTCATCTCATACTTTTCCATTTTCTTTTTGGTTTCAGGGTTTCCTAATTTCCCTTTGTTTTTTTGCTCGTTGGTTTATGCTTTTGACTTCCTGTTTTCCTTTGTAAGCAAACCCCTCTCTGTTTATTGGTTTCTATGATGCTCTTCTCCTTATTTTGACATCTTGTTTCTCTACAATGGTAATATCGTGTTTCTATTTTATGTTAGCAAACTGCCGTTCGGATTTGCAATGCAATATCTTGTTTTTTTTTTTTTTTTTGTAATCTTTCGTTTGTATTTGGGTGAAAGTGAAACTAGTGTTTTGATTGTGTTTTAATTAGGTTGCAGTAATAGTATTTATTTTGATGCAATCTTTTGTTGTTCATTATTGTTCAGCTAAAAAGAAATGGCATAGGGAAACCCTAGTTCATTATTGTTCAGCAAGTCATGAACCTTAGTGTTTGTGCATATGAGTTTACAAGGATGAATTAATCAACATAGAAGTGGTGAATAGAGTACAGTATCAGCATGCATTGAGTTTTTAACATCAGCAGATAAAGTTTTTCTCCTTTATACTTGGAGTTATATATACATTGACATGAAATAAAATAATCAGTATGCCATTAATTGTGTTACAATTTTAAAGTGATGAAATCACTTCGGACCAACCCGGTCCCGTCCTACATTGGCCCGATCTTAATCAAACCCGCACACCATCGGGTTCCTTCGGGTCTAGGGACGGGTTCGGGTTCACAAAAGTGGCCCGATCACTATTTAGGACCTGGTGAGATACAAGCCTAACCCGTCCTAACCCGTCTCACGCACACCCCTACTCTCATCCCTTCCAACTTTTCTCTCCATTGAAGGAGAGACTTTTTTTTGAGGTGGGACCCACGTTTTGTTTTCTCTCTTCTCTAATCTACTCCCTAACCAAACAGCATAAAACCCCCTTTTCTCTCCACTTTTCTCTCTTCCCAACCCCTCTCTCCCCAATTTCTCTTTAACCAAACGAAGGGTAAGAGAGAACCCAAATTCATTGTTCATTTCTATTTTAAATTTGATTTACATCTTTTTGTGATTTTTTATTTGGAGTTTTTGGTGAGATAGTTAATATACTTTTAATTACTTGTTTATATTATCAATTATTTCTATTTAATAATATTTTTTTATATTTTTTATTTGGAGATTAGGTGAGAATTGAGATAGTTAATACTTTTAGTTATTTATTATTTATACTATTAATTATTCAATAATAATAGCTAATTTTAATACATAATTAATATAAAAAAATTATAACGTTAATCAATAATACATTGTTATATTATTAAATATTTGATTTTTTATAATTATTTTAAAAATTATTTTTTATAATGACATAGAATTAATTGATGATATAAAATATTTTATATTAACAATTAACAATGTATAAAAATTAAACTTTTAATAACAGTAACATAAAATTAAAAATTATATAAATAAGACTAAATATACATTTTATTTAAAAAAAATTAAAAATATACTTTTTCAAATATGTGAAGCAATTGAAAATTTCGAACACCAGTCGTTGCTCTCATACAGCGAAGCACTTTGGCACTATCGGTCTCAGTGACTGACACGTGTCCCGTATGGATAAGAGCCACGTACGCCGCTTAATAATATCGGTAAATTGTGTGCCCTTTTTGTTTCTCTGCTGCTCTCTGCCTCTCTGGATGGTTCGGAAACATGCACACACACAGTGAAGGAATTGTGAATTAAAGACGCCAAAATGCAACAAATTGATACTTTAGTTTTGATTTCGACTATTATCTATAATTCTAATTCTAATATTCTAATCATCTAATGTCATAAATCATCATCATCATCATCATAAAATAATAAATGGGATAAGAAGAGAATAAGTGCAATGACTGAGCCAGAACCAGCTAGTGACCCGCCAGAAAAAGCAGGTATATTATTAGCAGACCGCGGTTGACACGTGGGATGAACTGTATTTTGTTTATTATTAACTTAAATGTTGCATATATTTTTCTTTTTTAATCTCGAGTCTTGCATTAAAAAGTTTACCTTTATATGAAAAGAGAATTGAATTTTATTTCCCTCCATGATCATTCGTTTGGATTCGCTTAGCTGGTCCCCTCAATTATTGTAATTCAGCGAATGATTTACTTTGCAAACGGAGGCACCAACAGCTTTAGTTACCCAATTGTTGCAGGTGAGTTTTTAGCCTATTTAGCTATTTCCATCAACAATAATTTTAAGAAGTATCTTACTAACCAGGACCATAAAAGTATATATTAAGAGATCTGTAACAAATAAATTTTCCTTGAAATACTAAATATTTATTTTTTAAAATATTAAATATATTAATTTTCAATGACTTTTTTATTTATTAATCGATACTTTAAGAATACTAATTAACATTCTCCTTTTTAAAATATGTTGTACGTCATTCATTATTTTCCGGGATATATATATTATACATATGATTGCCAACTTAACCCACAATCACTAGTAGTTAACGATTGCATTATCATCTATTTAAGTACGTTATCATCGAAAGGCTTTTAAAAAAAACGTTATCATCGAAATATTTTAATACCATTGCAAAACAAACTTTCATTTCTTATTTGTGATCTTGTGATATGATCTTGGTCTTTGGTTTCAGGAGGGGCGAAACTAAGTCATTGTTTTTGTTTTTGCAGCCAAAAATATTTTGACAAATATTGATATACTAATAAATTTACTAGATTTGTGTATTAATCTTTGTCTGTTTCTGTACTTGTAGGAAGAATATAAAGTTGAGACATTGCAATATACTCCCTCTGGTCCTATATATAAGAGGCAAAATCCTAAAACACACAGACCAAGGAAATGTATTGAAATAAGCTATTTGTAATTAATATTCATATAAATTTACAAATTTAACCCTTTAATAATTAATGAACAAACCTACTTGTATTGAAAGTTGCACTATCTCGTAAATATAAACCTTATTATAAATAAGGGTAAAACTGGAAATGAGCATTTAATATTTGTCAATATACATGCATGCCTCTTATATTTTGGACCAAAAAAAGTAATCATTTGTCTCTTATAATAAGGATCGGAGGGAGTATTCAGCAATTCCCAATTTCCCTCTTTTTCCATTTTATTTATCCTGCATTAAGCCTTTTAGAGCCCAAAAGTGGTGATCATTAGGCCTATATTGTGACTTATTATATAAAACAGAAACATTTTGCATTATACGGTAAGGAATAAATTGGAAAGAATAGAAAGGAAAAGAGTAAAGGTTAGATATATAGTAAGTTTAGATAAATTACACTTGATTTTCTGAAGTTTTTATCCAAATTCATATATAGTGTATAAAATTTTAAGTTGATATCCTAAAATTTATATAAATCTGTTTATGATTAATGATATACATTTTTCAAAATATAAATTTATTATGCTTAAGAAATGTAGAGCTTTTTTTTTTGTTGACAGAAGAAATGTAGAGCTTATCCACATGCACACACAGTATATGGTTTATTAATGATTAGGTACTTGGACGAGAGAGTTGTGAGGCTGGGATTGAAATAGCGGTTACAAAAAGGGCAATTGGTGTATAATTTATTTGAGTCAACAGGCTTGTACCACCCACTAATGTAGAGAATACAATGACAGAGCTACAAAATAATATTTAAGGATGCGGCTTAGCCTTTCGACTGCAAACAAAATTGAAAAAACAGAAGGACTGCGGAGAAGAAGAGGATAGGACCACCAAAACGTGACGCCATGGCGGTGTGTTTGGACGGAGTGGGAGGGAGTGCAGCATTGTCTTTGTCTGTGGTGATAACGAAACCGTCCAAAAAGCACCACCCAACCACTCCTCTGCACCAAAATATGATATATAAGTTTTGTAATGTGGTATAAAATTAAAAATGTAAAACATTTTGATGTGAGGTGGAATCAAAATGAATAAAAATAGAATGTTTATTTAGTTTTTATTCTTTTGGTTTCTCAGAATATTCTCTTATCCAAATTTAAATTCCAAAAAAAAAAAAAAAACTCTTGTGAAAAAGACTGTATTTGCTCCATACTGTGATTACTGTCATAATTGAATAAATATTAATTCGATAAGTGATTTAAATGTATCAAAGTTATAAAAATAGGTCTAGTCATACTATGCAAAGTTGCAAACACGGTGGCTGCTGTGGATTCAAGCTTTTTAGAATTCCATTTCCAGGCCACGTAATTTTGTGTTTCTTATTAATTATTGGTAATTTCTTACAAGATGGTATGAATGACGCTGAGAAATAATTTTTATTTAGTTTTTAATTTTGATTTTAATGATGAATGTGTTCACAGTTCTCACTGTAATTTTTTTATGTTTCTATTTAATTTTTTTTTTTTTTTGAAACACTCTTTTAAATATTGTTATGATGTTAATTTTATTTAAAGATATATCATTTTTAGAGTAAAAATATCAAATATAAGGAAAACAACGTGGTATTGACGTGGATGTGGAGCATGAGGAGCATTGTGCACGTTAGTTTACAGCGGGACACTGTGATTGGTCAATGCAGTAGTAAGAACCAACAATAATTGTCTGACAGCTGTACCAAGTGTGGGCCATCACGTAACAAATAGGGATAGGGATTAGTGGATTACAGATCTTGGGCCGCATAGGATCAGAAAATAGAAAGAGCACTTTGTAACTACAGCTCAGATTATCATCATACAATTTACAAGCAAAGGCAATCACTTTCTCATCCGACCATGTCACTTGAATTGAAAATTGTGTGATATTAGGTTACTTTATGCTACACAGACTACCCAAGATCATAATGACATGGATATCGTTCAGCTTATCAAATGACCTTGAATTCGAATTTTAATCTTATTATGAATGTATAGTAGTGTTAAAACTCTTACTCTTTAGGAAGAGTTTTATTGTCCTTGTGCTCTTCAACTATTCGAGAAATTAATCTTCATGATTGCATGCAGATGATATCATGAGAAACTTAAAAAAGTACACAATGACTTTTCTGATTTTGTTTATTTTTTATTATTTGAAACACACCTTTTTATTTTATTTTGGAATTTACTTTTGATATATTGTAAGTATAAAAAAATTTATATTACCAATCAATCATAAATTATGAAATGTATAACTTTAAAGACAGTAAATAGTCAAATATTTTTAATAATATGATATGATAATTTATAATTTATTGACAATATAAAAAAACTTTATATTTTATATTGAAATCATTTGTTTATCTCTTATTATTGTGTTATTATTTGAAATAGCAATGTTTTCATTTTATTTCATATCTTATTATCATATTATTGTTTTATTTTTATTACTAATATTTACTTGATTTATTCTACATTCAACGAGTGTGATTAGATTATAGATTATACTTATCTCTTCTGACTTTATTTAATTGAATTTTAAATTTTGAAATACTATGCTGTTTCTTTTGTTGCGAAGGGAGTTTATTTGGTCTCTCCTTTAATTTCCTTCGTCCTTTCACTTAATTGTTGCTCAATTTTTGTGGAGTGACTCTTGTAATAAGTTATTTGTTGATGACAATGTGAATATCAGTTTTATTCTCCATTCTCAGCCGTGTGTTGACAATTTGACCCCCAATACTCAGAAATGGTCTGCTGTTTGGAAGCTTCCTATGCCAGAGAACTTGAAGCACTTCCTATGGCTTAATCTGCATAATAGCCTACCAACCAATGTCTTTCGAGTTTATAGACATGTCTCTAATGATGCTTCTTGCCATCGATGTGGGAATACTCAGGAAACAGCTATTCATGTCCTTAGAGATTGTGTCTTTTCTAGGAGAATTTGGAGATTGCTCAATCTTGATTTGGATCAAGATTTCTATTCCTTGGATTTCTTGACTTGGCTTAACAGGTATATTTTTGGAACTGATGGCCCTGTGTTCATTGTTGCATGCTGGTTTAATTGGAAGGCAAGGAACTCAGAAATTTTCAGTGATACCAGATGGTCAGATTGGTATATTCAGAACCAGATTTCTTCTCTGCATGCTCTTATTACTCAAACTTTTGGCAGAAACGGTGGCAATCATATCATTAGGGAAGTCGCTTGGATTCCCCCAACAAACAATTGTTTCAAAATCAATGTGGATGGTAGCTCCTTTGGTAACTCGGGCAGGTCTGGTTTTGGAGGGCTGATCAGGAACAGTTTGGGTGATTGGATGATTGGATTTTATGGTTTTTGTGGTGTTTCTACCAACCTTAATGCTGAACTTCATGCGATTTTTCATGGCTTGGACTTAGCATGGAAAGCTCATTATCACTTGGTTATTTGTGAGTCTAATTCACAGCAAGCTTTGGATTTAATTGCTAAGGGAGTAGATCATTTCCATCCTCATGCCTCAATCATCATGCAGATCAGGAAATTCATGTCTTTGTCTTGGAATCTATCCTTTCATCACACTCTTAGAGAGGGGAATGAATGTGCAAATTGGTTAGCCAAATATGGAGTTGTTAATGATCATCATCTGTTTATTTGGGATCACTGCCCGGTCCAGCTTCATTTTGTTATGCTTGCTGATGCAATTGGCCATGTTAGGCTAAGGGCTTAGTTTTGTTTCTTGTTGCTGTTTTGTTTAATTTCCACCTGATCAAAAAAAAAAAAAAATCCTGCCCCTATTGCACACAATAAAAATGATGATGATGACACAATTGATGAATTACTTATTTTTGTATATCTTTATGAAGGTATTTTCATTTTTTCATTTTAGAGTATCTGAAATATATATTTGTTTATTATTCATTGACGCATTATACTTTTTGGAGTAGTTTATTTATTATAATATTTTCTATAATTTAGTCTATTTGATATTTTTTAAATGAAATTCTAGGATAACTAATATAAAAATTAAAGATAAATTTTAACATATGTTTTATTTTACAAGTGACCATGCATGGCACGAGAATTATAACTTGTGGTTTTTTTTTTTGTACTAGATAACTTGTGAATTGTGATTACTAAAATTAGTCTTTAACTGCAAATAAAGGTGGAGCAATGATTTGATTTACATGTGCAAGGGAGCAAAAGCATAAAGGGGAAAATAGTGAGAAAAAGAGGAGACAATTTTGCAGAAACGTTGAACTTCCCACAATCCCACGTACAACCAAAAGCCAAACGATGCGAACTGCAAGTGCCAATCAAAAGTGTAAATAATTTGAATAATTAATAAAGTATTTGAATTTAATTGATTAAATATTTATTCAATAGGCAAGTCGTAGACATCATTTGGGATGCTGTTACGTGGTGAGGGATGTGAAGCAAATGGAGCTAAAGTGGAAAAAAAGTAACTTTCATCGTTTGGATTTGGGAAGAAAGAACAGAGGAAATAAAATTTTTAATTGGGAAAAAAAAAACTATCCTCACCTCACATATGAAGAGAGAATGAGGAAACAATTTTTTGGGATTTCAAATTTATCCTTTGTATTTTTAAAAATGAGATAAAATTATCATTAATGTTATAGGTGTTCGCAAATTGGATTGGACCGATTTTGAGAGAAAAATTATTTGTTCCGATTCCTTAGATTTTGTTCTTTGATCATTGGATCGATTTCATGTTAAAATCAAATCCAATCCAATTTATTTCGATTTAGATTGGGTTAGTTTTTGGTTTTTCTAAAAAACTATTGAGTATGTCCTTCATCCACCATTTACATATCTATCAACTATTGTAAAATTGATCATTTTGACTTTGAATAAAGCATAAAATTTCGATTTATACGATTCATACAAGTTTGAGTCAATAACAAATACCCTTGACTTACTGGAACAAAGGTACACAACACAATATAAATTTGTGAATTTTGATCCTCAAATAACAAATGAAGTGCATTTCGAATACCATATATAATTAATCCACTGAACGCAATCAACATATTAAAGAGAAAGAGAGTGTTCATTCATAAAAAAATATGAAAAATAATGCTTAAATATAATCATATATGTATATAGTATGTCAGTTTGAATTGGATTGGGTCGATTTTCACCAGGATTCCAGAATTTGATTCGATCCAATGAAAAAAATGGTTTTTATGGTTTTCTATTTTTTCAATTTTCAATCTTTGGTTCAATTTTTGTGGTTTGAATTTGTTTGAATCAGTTGATGAAAATATCCTTATACCAAAATTTAACTTTTCTTTCTCTTCAACCTCTTTCATTTTTCTCTTAGTCTATACAATCTAAAAACTCACTCATTCTCCACTCATTTTCTCTCATCTCATATTTCTTTTCACCACACTTCTTTCCTCCTTGCTTTTTCTCATAACCAAACATACTGATAATGTCTTGAAAAGGAAAAGGGAAGTCGAAGCACAAACATCTTTAAGACAGAACGAGTGTAAAATGGAAAGGTGAAGATGTATTTATTCTTGATTTATTAAAGTGAGTTGAGATCTCAATGTATTTTAATTAATAAATAATAAATACAACTTTCTTTGTTCACGTTACACCCAATCCCACCTTAAAGGAGTTTAATTCTCGCACTAGGGGGGTCCAGTGTAGGTTAGAACATATTGACTTAGTGGCTCTCATTAATCTTGATGAGGTTCTATAAACTATATTCAGATTATTTTACGACCCATTTGTTTAAATTTTTTAAAAAAAATTTGAAATTTAATGTTGGTTTTAACTTTTATGTGAATCAAAAGATATTTTGTGTTTTTTGGTAGAGAAAGAGAACAAACACAAAAAGACAGATATTTTGTGTTTGATTATAATTATAAAAAGTGACTTTTTTTTTTTCATAAAAAATATGTTCTCTCATCTATTGCATGAGCTCCTTTTAGAAGTTGGAAAATATAACTTTTTAAAGCTGATTTTCTATTTTTCTTTTCTAACTTCTACTTTTTAGTAAAAATCCAATCAAACAAATATGTAAATGCTAGAAGTGATTTTTTTCATAAAAAATCATATTTTGTTAAAAAAAAAAAAACAGGGATGAGTAGAGTACCTGCAAATATATTTCATTGCTCAAGTAAGTCGGAGAATGTGATGAGACTAATTAAGATGGGGGTTAGATGAACACTCCCTATGTTGGTATTTATAAGGGTTTGGAAGGGAAGTTCAATAGCAAGTAGAGGGTAAGAATCATGATCATGTCAATCCAACTCGGCCATTTGCACTCTCAATGATCATGCAAGTTCGACCTACTTGGTCTTGGGTCGGACCACTAGAATGTGGATCTGGGTATACAACCCTAAACGGAATTAATCTTATATTATACATGTTTGCTAAAAAATGATTTTCAGATAATATATTTTATTTAAGTTGCATAAAAATACTTTTGTATAGTAAGTTATAAAAAAAATTATTAGGTTAGTTGTTTATATTAATAATATTTAATAGTTAGTTTTCTATGGGTAAAACGAGAAAATGTGTTTGGTTTCTAAATAACCAAACACCTTTTTTAAAATTGGTTTTAAACTTCTAATTTTCCCCAAAACCAAATTTTCATAAGAACACGTTTTCATATTCTGATTATTTTGTTAAATATGTCAAATTAATTAATATCATAGAAAGCTTATGAAAACCGAATTGAATTTTACTGAATGAATATCAAGTTACAATGATGAAGTCCTTATATAGCATTTGGATAAGGACATGTGAATCAAGAAAGAAAAGAAACATGACTATTATCTAAAAGCCTTAACAAACTTCTAACTATTAACTAACTAAAAGATCAGAGGCTTTGTTAAAATGTCAGCCAATTGATCTGTTGTAAAAATAGGTAGAATATGAAAACTTTTGGATTGCAACTTTTCGCGAACAATGTGGCAATCAATTTCTATATGCTCCGTGCTTTCATGAAATGTTGGATTGGCATCAATATATTGTGCTGATTGATTATCACAAAATAACAAAGCTGGTGCAATAAATGGCAGCTTGAGTTCTTGTAAGATATAGGTCAACCATTGGATCTTGCAAACTGTAGAAGCAAGAGCCCGGTATTCTACTTCTGAGAGGGGATCTTGAGATGGCAGTATGCTTATTAGATTTCCAGGAACCAGAGAATTACCAAGAAACACACAATAACCCATAGTTACAATGATGGAGTCCTTATATAGCATGTGAATCAAGAAAGAAAGGACACATGCCTATTATCTAAAAGCCTTAACAAACTTCTAACTACTACTAACCAGAAGATCAGCATAACTGCTGCAAAGCTATATAACAGCAAAATAAACTAATCTAATCTAAACTAAACTAACTGAAGTTAGTTGAGGGCTGTTGCTGGTAGTTGTTTCCTCCAATATTAATTTCAAAGTAATTTTTTCAAGAAAAATAATTATTCCCTTCATATAATCGTTGTCAAACACCCTATCAAAAGAGTAGGATAATATTCTTAAACAAGAGGAATTAATTTGACTTTGGAAAATTGGATGAGGTTTAGTGACTTATAACACTTGGTTCTTTTACACCCAAAGCATTATCCGCTACGGGGAAGTTCAGAAATTTTACAAAACGTTTGTTTTTTTGGGGAGAGTTGAACATGTGCAAGTGCAGCTTTTGGACCCTGTTTCTTGCGGCTCTTATAGTAACTTTACAAATCCTGATCCTGTTAATCGAGAGGAAGTGCTTGATGCCCTGAGACTTATGAAACCGTTTAAATCTCTCGGACCAGATGGGTTCTACTCTAATTCTTTCAATTTCAAGCACTATTTCCATGTCGTGACTCGTGGGTGATTATCGTGGAAGCTTGTCAGTGATGTCATCTTAATTAACTGCTTCTTTGATCTCAAGCTTGCAGAAACCTTACTATGCTTATTCCTGGAGTTGACTATCATTACAAATCAAACTAGTGACATTCGTTAGTTTTTTTTTACTAAAATAAATGTTAAAATAGGAAATAAAAATTTCATTACACATGACATATCTTGATTAAAAATTGTGTCAAATAAACCAAAAAAATTTCAAAACCATATTCTTATAGAAATATAACTAGAGGTAATGCCTGTGCTGCACTGGTTGTTTTTATATTATAAACTCGTAATATTTTATATGTCTAGTTTCTGATTAAAAAAAAATGTGAAAAGAGTTTCATTGAGTCAATTCCATCGATTAAGTTGTGAGATGTGAATTATAAGTACATGGATTTAAATATTACGGCACGCTCTCTTCATTTCTTATTTCCTTCTCCCTCTTCCTATATAAAACCTAATATGAGTCATCCTTAACAAAAGAAAAAAAAAACAAAGAAAATTGATTATGGAGAAAACAGAGAGGGCCTACCTCCGCACCGGCCGGGGGTAAACTAATGCAAGTACAAGAAAAGACAAGGTTATTGCATGTATGAATTGGACATCTAAGCCTCTAGATTTAAAAGCTGTAAGGTTATCTTTTTGGTACATAAACTATAGGGTTACTATGATGAAAATTTTAAAAAACAGATCCGCTCATTTGTTCTTTTCAACCTAATAATCAATATAGTATAATTTTTGACTTTGTCGGTAATATGTGAATTAATTTATATGTATTCAAATGGGTTAAAAACAGCTAAGCTTACTACCCAAAGTCCCAAACCTACATTATTATTTTTCAGGGGACTGATACGATATAAGACTCTACTTCCAACTGAAGATGACATTGCTAGCCCAAAGAAAATAGAGATCACCACAAAATACAAATGGGCCTCTAGGCCGTGCTAAGGCCAAAAAACAAATCAAAAGGAGATCACATCAAGAATACTCTAGAATATGAACAATTTATTATTATAGTTATTTTAAAGAAGTTTGTTAGGACATGTGTCACAAGACGTTATAAACTAGGAACTCATTTGTAAGAATTGTTGGTTATATAAACCAATATTGATATGAATGAAGGCAAGCAAGAAAATTGATCAAAAATCTCTCTCTCCCTCAAAGGCTTTCCTATTCATTTAGGAATTCAACTTCTCTCTATTTTTCACTTCTTATCAGAAACTCTGAAATTAATTATTGTGATGAGCAAGAGCAACACTACAAAAGAAGTCACTTCCGATTTGTGTAAAGTGATATCGGTTGCATATCATCAAGAAAGGGAAATTAGTTTGCTGAACATACCATCACATTCAGCAGTCAATTAGTTCGGCTAAATAAAAATATCTCTGGTTACTAGGTCCCATTATTCACGAAGGCAAAATAAATTTCAGCCACACATGTTCCATCAAAAGATATAGATAGTATTGTATTTTTACTAAGAAAAATATGTTGCAAATTGGTTGCAGCTAATGGAAGTGGTTTACGCTATTGCTTATGGTTGGTTTCTTCTCAGTTCTCAGGTCCAGGGTCAGGGTACTGGTCCTGGATAAATGGTCGGTCAGGTCGGCCACACCAACATTATGAACTGTGGAGCAACACAGCATGACGCCTACATGTTCAAGATATTATTCGGATTTGTAGGGCCTCCTATCTGAAGTACCTATCTTTGTTTTGCGTTATTGTGAAATTATAAAGTGTGAAACACATGCGTTAACAAAACTTTTGTGTGTAATTGCAGCTCATAGTTTTGGTTTATTTTTGTAATGTTTATGTTCAAGTTCAACTATGATGTTCTTATGATTTTCATTATTTCAACCAAAAGCTTGAATGATGTTGGGTACATATGCAATTCTAAGGGGGTCAAACATGGCAACATCGTCGGTTCCGTTTTGGAGCCTAGCAAGGAAAAAGCCAATCATGGTTGTGGTGCCGTGAAATTCAATTGACTTCAAGCTCAAACCACTATTTTTCTATTCATTATTTCATTGTTTTAATAATTTTAAAATTTTATTATCAGAACATTTAAAATATATTATATTATATTTAGATCTATATATAATACAATTTTTTTCATACAAATATAATACATTTATTTTGATTTTACATATAATATATAATAGTATTTTATAACATTCACGATACAATCTCCCTTGGTGCAATAAGTATTTTCTAACGGGATCACTGGATGAGATCCTATCCATTCAATATATATTTTATTTTAAAATATATTTTCATTTTAAAGTTAAAGTTTGAAAAAACAAATGTGGGATTATAAGCGCGCTGCAGACCCAGCACACCGTTTCCTTGGTACAATTTTGTTCTTTCGCTTACGTACATGAATTCAAGACCAATAGTCTATTGGATTATTTCACTCCTACGAATTGGGCTTCTCACTAGAGTCTGATATGAAGTTTATATCTCTTTGTGGTTCCTGGGAGCCTGCCCTGTATTGCTTTAACTGGACATTTTCCATTGGGCTCAATACAGCCTTTGGCATGAGCCCGCATATGCTTTATTTCACAACCTCTCTTCTCTTTCTTTGAACAGAAAATGTGATTATTAAATTTGTTTTGGTAGGTATTCATTATTCAATTTGAATCGTTACGAAAACACTCAACAATCTTCAAATTGAGCTACAACAACTACAAATCAAACCTTTTCAGCAACGACTATTCTAATTTCTAATTTATTCTTTTATTTTTTTTATTTTGTCTTTTTTTTTTTAAATTTGTACTTTATATATAAAAGCATTAATAATCTCTTGATTGTACCAACATGTGATTAATTCAAATGGTAACGAGCTTGAGCCCCTTAAGCAAGTGATTAGGGGTTCGATCCCTGACTCTTTCATATGAAGAAAACTTGGTTGGGAGAGATCAACCCTTAAATGTCGTCTAGTACTTCAAGGGATTAGTCTCCACAGTTAGGCGTGGAGGATACCCTGGGAAATCAAAAAAAAAAATCTCGTGATTATTGGTTAAACTCTATAGTTTTAGGGAGAAAAAAAAAAAAAACCTTCGTTACTTTTGTTTGACCCCGGAAAAGGAAATGGCTAGCTCCGCCATGGTTAGATCTGAAACAATTTAAGTGAGAACAAAGTAGTTATATATAGTTATAATACTATAATAGGCATATAAGTTCTATCCAACAAAAAAGGAGTCACATAAATAGCATTGGTCTTTCTTTTGTTTGTTGGTGCCGAAGTTGATCATTTCCCCATTTTTCTAATTTCTTTCACTACCCGCGCATATAGTGACGAAAGTAAAAAGAGTGGAGCAAACCTGAATGTTGGGTGGAGTTGGCAATAAGTCGTTATCTTTGGAGGACTATCTATATCTTTGCTGAGTTGCCTTTGATCTCTTGCAAGTGCTCAAGATGCGCAGTCTATACATGTACAATATATAAATCCTTAAATATAGACATAAATTTTTATTCAACGGAAAAAAAAATCTCTTATACGTATACCCTATAGGAAGTTAAAAAATATATAACTTATATTAGCATGACCATATTGAAGATTGCAAGTAAAAAAGTCCAATATACTGAAATAGAAACTAGAAGTGTAACAAGATTATTGATATAATTGGACACTATAGTATGACCCAACAGAATATATATAAGCAACAGAGAAACCGTATATAATAGTCATGTGAAGATGGAATGTAATGTATCTCCGTGAACACGTTTTCAGCTGGTGGCTTCCTTCAGTTTTCAATTGGCAAAATCAAAACCCTTAATTAGAGTGCATGTGACAGCTTGGCTAGGTTCGCATTTTTCACGGAGTCTTCGGTAGTAATAGAGTGGGTGACACCCTTTATGTGCTCACTGCTTCGCTTCATACATCTTTTCATGTGAGATTGTCTCCGTCATATACTCCAAGCTTGAGGAAATTAAGAAAGATGGATGTCACGCTTTAACATCCAAGCTTCTAGAAGAAAGCAATATATAGGAGGATGTAGTATGGTATAGTCTTTTATGGCTTCCCTTGTGTGCTATTGGTTGAATTCATACCTTGTTTTCCTATGTACAAGGGTTGAGCACCCTTTATTTTATTCAATGTATACTTTAATAAGTATTGATGACAAAAGTGTAAATTATAAAGTATTGACACCGTGTGACATCTATTGGATTAAAGGTTTTTATTGTTATAGCATGACTGGCAAACTCGCTTTGTGTCTTGTTGTCTACGTTTAAGCAACATGCGTTATCAGATAATGATTGATATGTTTTCTAAGATTGAAGACGGTAGAGAGTTAGTGTAGTGTGCATATTCTTCTGGCTTTGATTAAGTGAAGAATTGAAGATGCTTTGCTTTGCGCCACTAACTGCAGCTAACCTAAACCTGATGCTGGCGATGGTCGTTACGTGCCCCTATCCATGAGAATTCCTTACGCTAAGAATAACCTCTCTCATTATCTTCGCATACTCTATACTCTATACCTTACACCACGAAACCCCTATCTACGCCACAGCCGCAACACCGTCCATATACTCCATTGCCTTATTCTGTACTTTTCTTCATTAATTTGTTTCCATTCTTAAGAAATTCATTCTTCTGGAATGATGTTACTAGATCATGTGTGACTCTTCCCTCACTGCAATTTGGTTAACTAATTGAAATTATGCGTGAATCATTCAGATATATATTAAATTTACACTCAACAGGGACCTTTTTCTAACTGTACTAAAATGGGATCTAAATTAGCTTAGGCGTATACTTTAACTAATTAAACTTATTAGTGTTACTTGATAGGAATTTTTGAGTAACGAAGTTGCAACTTATTGCCATAAGATTAATTAATTGTTTAGGTTTCACAATTAATTGTTATATTCTTCCTTGTCAATTCTTTAAAAATGATAATAACAAATATATAATTGAGTAGCCCATATTTTCTTATGCTACTATTTTCAGTTTAAGAAGTATCATAAAAATATTAAACTGACATGATATATATGAGATTTGCTAACCTAAACCCATCCATTTTTTAGAAGGTATATATTAGCAAGTTATAACTAAAAAAATGAAATATACACATGAAGGTGTAGTTTGCTAACGTACTCCTTCCTTCTAAAAAATGGGTGGGTATATGTTAGTAAATCCTTATAGGGTTTGCTAACGTACACCTACTCATTTTTTAGAAGAAATACGTTAGTAAGCTACAACTAAAAAATGGAAAATACACCTGAAAGTGTAACTTGCTAACGTATACCTTCTAAAATTATATATATATATATATATATATATATATATATATATACACACACACACACACACACACACACACACACACTGGACTATATATGCAGCGTGGTATTGGGTACTGTCTAGGGTACTGATCAGCTAATGATTAATGTGTACAATAAGAAGTGGTTTGGTCAACTGCACATGATCTCCCTGATTAGCAAGTGATTGGTAGCAATCAATTAATAATGTAATCGTGTCATGGCAGCTAGCTAGTAGGATTATAATTGATGCAAGAAAAATTTCGCGTCACAAGTCGTTTCAACCCATAAACTTATACACTTGGAAGTCGTTGGTTATAATTAAAATGGGTTACAATTACTTAAATTAAGCTGTAAACTTAAAACTGCTAGAAGCAAAGGAAGCTAAAAATTAAGAATGAACAGAAACACTAGCAAGAAAAGCAAATAAAAGGAGATAAAAAAGGGGAGAGGGTGAAAGTTGCAAATAAATTGTGTGTGGTTCCAGGCTTGCAACCCAATCCTCCAGAAAGGAATCGTTGAGAAAAAGTAATGGGTTTGCTTCAAAGCCAACCGAATCTCACTCCTTTCCTCACCTCCTCATACTTAACATTGCATCTTTCTCTCTCTCTTTTCTCTACACTACACACCTGTCATATACACACAATATATCCTATATATATATATAACTTCCAAGGTTGGAAACGCAACTCTGGCAAACCCAAAACACGTTACTGTTAGGGCTTAACTTGAAACCTTCTCACAAACACCAATATATATTAACTCCCACTCTCTTCCATTACTTCTTAATTAATTCCATATCTCTCATACCCTTTTCTTTCTTCTCTTTAATTATCTCTCTCTTAGTAATATTTTTGTTGTTATAGTCACTAGCATTCACATAGAAGAACAACAATATGCAGGTCCAAGAGGAACAACATGATCACATGCAAATGATCAAGTTCAAGGGCAAGCGTACAAAGCGTCAAAGGCTACCATCCCCACTTAGGTTAGCCATGCCTTCAACATCTTCAGGTGATGGACGAAGCACCACTGATAATTCAGGAGGATTTGATCATGCTTCAGTGGAATTCATGAACACAACAACAGAAGAAGAGGAAGACACTGCGAATTGTTTGATTCTCTTGGCTCAAGGTCACCACCATCATCATCATACACAGAAAGTCTCACCCTCACATTCACAACAGCAGCACGTGGTTGCACCACGTGATCATGAGAATAATAACAACAAGAAGTTAGGGTTATACCTTAATTACCAGTGCAAGACTTGTAACCGATGCTTCCCTTCATTCCAAGCGCTTGGTGGCCACAGAGCCAGCCACAAGAAACCTAACAAGGCAAATTGTACTCCACAAGAAAAGCAAGCAGTTACTAATTTTTTGAATGATGATCATTGTTATGACCCTACAAGCACTACCCTTACCTTGCAAATATCAAATAATAGGGCTTTGTATGGCACCACCACCAGCAATAGGAGTAATACTACTAAATGTAATAAAGTTCATGAGTGTTCCATTTGTGGGGCTGAATTCACATCTGGGCAAGCCTTAGGGGGTCATATGAGAAGGCATAGAAGTATTTTGAGCACTTCTTCTACAACAACTAATTCTGTGAATGGGGCAAATAATATTGGTGTTGGTGAGAGCCCTAATCAATCTCTTGAAGCTAAGAGACCCAGAAATGTTTTGAAGTTGGACTTGAATCTTCCGGCACCTGAGGATGATCATAGAGAATTATCCAAGTTGCCGTTTCAGTCCAAGGAAAAAGTTATTGTCTTCTCTGCAACTTCTTTGGTGGATTGTCATTATTAAACATGTTTCTTATTTTTTTCATTTAACCTTGTGTACACAAACACAATTATTGATTCTTTCCATTATTCATTCTATAGAACACAAATCAAATTTGAATTTATTCAATCAGTGGCTGTAAATGTAAAGATTCAAAATTTCTTCATTTCGATATTCTTTTATTTTTATTGTTATTCTATTTATTGGTTTTTAATTTTATTCTTTAGTCCTTTTTTAGTCTGATATATAGATTATTATATCATGCCCGTGAGAGAGCCAAAGTATAGGGAGAGCAGAGGAGAAGAAACCGGGTATGAGTGTGCTAGCATACCAACAAAACCACAAACCGAAATTAAGTAGTGGATTAGTTCCTTTGAGCATCCTCTTTCTTGTGCTAGAAAAACAAATCCATCAAACTGATCACCAAAAAAAGAAAAAACCCGATGGCAAGCCTAACTTAGCTTGCTTGAGCCATTGTTCTACTTCTAGAGTTAATTATCAATGTGTAATAAGCTGTTTCAGTCAAAATTGATCTGATCCCTGTCATTAATATGTTTTCTAGATATTTTCAGTAAGTTAATTAAACCAGTGTTCCTCTTAACTATGTGTGGTTACATTTTCCTCTAGAATCATTGTTTCAGTTAAAAACACAGCAATTTTTTTACTTAATCAGCCAAAGTTTGATGTTTGCAAAAAGTAAAAAACAAATTTAAAAAAAAAACCTACCTTTGGTTGTCAACAGTTAACCTAATCATAGCAAGAAGCCTCTAACGGATAACGGCGCATTTTCCTTTTCAAACTGAATGTCTTTTCCGTTTTACAGAGAGATGAGAGATGAAAACTCACTAAAAAGTCGGAGTGATATTATTTCCATATTTTTTTGTCTCTAATATTTTTGCATAGTATTTTTCCGTCCAGTATTAATCTTTGCGGTTCGGGGCGGAGGATATTTGGGAAACCAAAAAATATTGGATTGATAGAGTTGGCATGAGAGACTGGAAAACCGTCCTTAATTGCACATGAGATGTGACCATAGAAATGGAAAATATAAGACATTCTCTCCGTCATTGCAGCGAGAGATGAGCAATGAGAAAATGGATTTGGTGACTTTGGTGTTTGGTGACTTTAGTTAAAAATAAGATGAGAGAGATAGAAAAAAATAAAAGAAAAAAATAATAGAGAAAATAAGAGATGAGAGAATTAGAGAGAAAGACACCAAGTCCTTGCTCGAGCAATGAACATGTTGATGTTTGCTTTGTGGTATAATAAACGTATTGATGTTATTATATATGGAATGGAAAGGAATTTGACTAAGGATATCCTTTTCTATTATTCTTCATCGATCAGTTTCTAAGAATAAATAATATAACTTGGCAGACCACGGCAGAGTTATCAGGTCAAAGAGGTGCCACATATATATATATATAAAGTTTTACATTAAAAATATTTAATTACTGATTTATATGTATTAAGATTAACATAATATTATATTTTTTTAAATATATAAAAATAAAAATTCATAATATTATATTCATGCTTTTTCATGTTAATTTTTTTAAAAGTTAGAATAAATGATATGGATAATTTTAATTCAACAGTTAAATTGATAAAATATTATATTTTATGAAAAATATAAATCGTCGGATCTATACTGGTGTGGTGGTTTGCATGGTGTGATTGAACGGTGGAGAGGTGGTTAATAGCGGTTGTTGGATGCGGTGGAGCGCGACAGATTTACAATGGACTGGTGTGGGCTGTGATGGGGCCGACGGATGAAAAAGGAAAGGGGTGAAAAGCAAATAATTTTTTTTGGCAAATATGGTCTCTCACCATGAAAATTTTGTAGAATTTGCCATCACTTATACATCAGGTTCGTTTTTTTTGGGCAAAATAGGTAGATTGATCCTATATGTTTTATTTTTACTTTTCACATCGGTCCTATAAAGTTTTTTTTCCCAAATTGGTCTTACACATTACGTTCCGTTTTTCATATTAGTCTTTTACGTCAATTTTGACCTGACGTGGCTATCACGTTAGTGTGACACATGGCTTTTGATCTGACTCCATAAGGTCGAAATTGACAAAAATGACTAACATTAAAACGGAAACTAATTTGAAGAAAATCTTATAGAACCGATATGAAAAAGAAAAAGAAAACAAATATGACCGATATACCTATTAATTTTGCCTTTTTTTTTTGTGTGTTTGTGTGTCAATCTCTCTTCTCTCATTGCACTTTACATATTTTTTGGAGACAGGTAGAAATATATAGGCACTACGACTTGTCTTGCTTCACAAAAAGAATGAGCCGTCAAGACTTCTTAAAATGTCTTATTAGTTAAATGAACTAAGCATCATGATATGAAAATGCCTTTTTAAATCTAGCAGGTTGATCAGTTATTAATTATCTATTTATTTTAATATTTAGCTTACACAATTAATTTACAAATAATATAATATTTTATAATATTTATTTAAAAGCCTAGATCCATTAGTCTATTTAAATATCTTATTATTCTACCCCCAAAAAAAAAATCCTATTATAAAATAAATCTTTAGATAATCTTCATGTTAAGTCAAATTATAATTTTCAAACTCTAATCCAACCAAGTCATTTTGTTAGATAAGTAGTAGAAGAAGGAAGCGTTGACACGCAAAAGATTATGCCAAAGAGAACCTAATAGATGTATTAATAAGTTTATATGATGCAGATCCTCATATGATCGGGACTGGTATTATAAAAAAAAAAAAAAAAAAAAAAAACTTTTTAAATCTCATCAAAAGTGACTTTAAGCGGTAGATCGTGAATATGGTAAAGTCACCCTTGGTGAATATTGTTCTATATAGCTTATTACAGGGGAGCCGTGGGTATATTGCTTGTCTACGATGTAACAGATGAATTATCTTTTAACAGTATTGCACCATCTCACCCTCTTGTTGTCGTCTCTCTTTCTCTTGAGATTATAGTGGTTTATGGTATCAATAAACAATAAGCAGAATTACATATTCATGATTATAGTTTAATATTTCTGCAGACATCAGGAACTGGATTAGGAACATTGAGCAGCATGCATCTGGCAACTATGCTGCAGAAACCAGCATGCTGCTTTTTGTTTATTAGTACCATAATGCATGCTGCAGAAACCAGCATGCTGTAGCTCATGAGTTCTCACAGGTACTGACAAATCATCATGACTTCCCCTGTCATTATATGGTGTTGACCACAGTTTGCAAAGGCAAAATAGTAGTTTGCTATTGATCTTGTAATTTCTCCTAAATTTTTTGCTGAAGAAACTTTTCCATGGCTATGAAAGATTTGATTAACTGGACAGATGTATAGAAAAGTTTAGATAGTTTTGTTTTGTTTAGTAAGACAAATTGTGGGTATATTAGATATTTGTTGGCACTGGCAGCATCAGATTGAGTTGAGTGATATGCTTCTTACACAATCTTACTTCAGAAAGTGTGTACAAACTACTGATGCAGCTGTGTTTAGGTTTTGAGATGCAATAAATTATCCTTACTTCACAAGAAAGGTAGAAGTTGTACATCAATACAATTCTTTGGGAGGAATTAGGCAGCCACTCTTTTATTAATCCCAACAAAAAGTTGCGTTTAAATTTGTAAATAATATTTGCACAATCCTTTTTTTAGCTGATTTGCAATATCCTTGTATTCACAAACCAGCACAAATTACATAGCAGGCTAATATATATATATATGAGTTTAAAAGAGAAAGTTATGTGGGGCATGCCCACTAAATTTTGACATAGCTACCTAATTAGTTTGTACAAGTTTGTGAATACAAGATTGAGCTAGTATTATTACTCAAGTTATGAGTACTAAGGTTGTGCTATACACTCACAGGCATGTCCTACCTTGCATTTGCAATCATCAAAAGCAGGACATGCTGGTAGACAACTCAACTAGTAATTTGAAGTAAAACAATTTCTTGCCTACAAGGATTAACCAAATTGTTGGATTAGTTAGGTGTAGTGTCCACAATAAAAATGCATGCAACTGCAGTTGCAGAATCAGAATCGACTTGGGACAAGGGAGTAACACATAAATGATACATCATTCATAGGCAAACATTTTTACACAAGCTAATAGGCTTCATTGTTTCCAACTTCACCATTGTGGTAATAAAATTAATTAAGCAACCAAAAGACAATGGAAACAGTAAGAAACTAGGGAGGAAGTTTTCATATACAGGATTTAACCAAGATGTGCTGGTTAAGACTCAGTGTCCACAATGCAGCATATTTTAAGAGCAACAACCACCATTTTGGGATGCTTGGGGTTCCTGTTTCTGCTTTAAAACATTCCTTTTAACTGCTGTTGATCCTTCTTCCAAAAGACTAGGAGCTTCCATTATCTATGAAATGGTGTCATATTTGTCATGATTGGATAGGAAAAAGCAACTCACGATAATTAATCTACAATAGAACTTTCAATCATGCAAGATTTCATATTCCTTGTTTTACATTTTCCATGTAGTAACTACCTTCTATAACCAATAAATAACTATTTTAGAACATTAACCTAACTTTTGCATCAACATCTGTTAATGTTATTCCAACAATTACCAGGTAAAACAGATGACACGAAAAGAAAACACAGTAGAAACCACTTTTACATTTCTCTATGCAAATTGAAGTATCAGATTAAATGGTTATGCTTAGATTAATGTGTGCCTCTCCTGTCAATTACTTGGAAAGTTGTCTTATACACAAGGGAAAAAAAGCATCAAAGCATACTTCTAAAACTATACCTTTAGAGCAAGTTCCTCAAAGCACCGCTCCACATTTTCTCTAGTTTTAGCACTACATTCAAAAAGCGAACACCCAAGTTCTTTGGCAAGAGCTAAACCCTCTTCTCTGCTGACATCCCTTTCAGAATCCTATAATGGAGAAATAAAACCATTTAAGAAATTAATAAATGGAAACATCAAGATAAGATAAGAGCCCTTCAAATTTGGATGTCTATGTTTCTAGTTTTGATTGCATAAGAAATCTAAAGCATGTATTTAGAAGTGAGGTTCTTGTTTAACATCATAATCGATGTGACAAATTCAAGCTCAATTCTAGAGCATAAGACTTACTCTATCAACTTTATTTCCAACCAGCATTTTCACGCAATCTTGATTAGTTAAATGGAGTTCCACTTCTTTAGACCATACTTCTGATAAGTTTGTAAAGGTGTCCCTCCTTGTGACATCATAAACTAAAAGGAAGAGAAAATGAAGCACTGTATAAATAGAAAGCATCAAATTTGAAAGATGCTAACTAGCAATAAATAATTCAAGCAAATGCATTAACCATCTTATCCATCACAAACTGTTGGTTTCAGAAAGACCCCAATAGCGCCCATAAAAATATGCTTAACAAATTCTTCAAGCCAAAAATGAACACAACAGACAATATGATTTAGAGAAGCCACTTGTTACCATAATTGCAATTGTAAAACCTATATTATAATTTATTAAAGTTATTACACAACTTATTTTTACTATATACATTGAACCCAAAATTAACCCTGGAACAGCTTTAAACCATGGTTCATAACAAATGTTAGTATTCCTTGCAAATGCTTACTTTTGATCTTCCATTATCAGGCATCACTCTTAAATAACAAATGTCAAGAGCATCGATGAAAGTAGAGTTAAAACAGAGTCCAACAATGTTAGTGGCAAACACGAAATCATTCATAAAGCATAAGAATCAAATAACACATGTACATAAGTCATTTTAGCATATACCGAGAATGATTCCTTGTGTTCCTCTATAGTAAGAACTTGTTAGAGTCCTGAACCTTTCTTGCCCAGCTGCAATAGATGTAATGTAATGTTATTTGAAGTCAATGGACAAGTGATTCAACAAAAAGACTCTAAGAGGGGCATTTCATTCTATTTGTTTGAATCCAATTCACATGCTGCCAGCAACAAAAGGTATAATCTCAAGAACTGAAAACATATGATTTGACTCTATATTACCAGTGTCCCAGATTGTTAGTTTTAATCTCTTCCCACCTACTGTGAGCATTTTGATCTTAAAATCAACACCTACAGATCATGGAAATCACATTAGATCATATTAAAACTCATATCAGATAAAAGCAAGGCAAGGAGAGAATAAATTCAATTGTTTGTTAATTCTAGTGGCAGAAAAGAAACAAAACTATAAACATTTAATGTACAAATGACATCAGTTTGCCAAAGTATTAGGCACAATCAATAACCTAAGGCCAATTGATTCAATCATAACAACAAAGTAAAATGAAGAACTGGTTTTCAATGAGTCTGAAATGTAATTAAAGCAGCTTCTCAACTAAAACTCATTTGAAAAATCCACAAATTGTCACTGTAAACAATAGATCCACAATCTATAAGAAAGAAGTGTGACAATGAAATCCCATGCTTGTAAAGGGCTTGCAGATACAAGTAACAATAATAAAAGTACAGTGAGGAACCACACAAAAATAATTGGTTTATGTAATCAGCAATAATAAATTACCAATGGTGGGTGTAAGATCTTCAACAGGGCTTGAAATGAAGCTGACAAGTAGGCTACTTTTTCCCACACCAGAATCACCAATCAACAAGATCTTGAAAGAGAGATCATAGCCACCACTGCTTTGACCTGAGGATGAACTCATTCTCTCTGCAATAAATGTGTGTGTGTGTGTGCGCTTGGGATTGTCTCTAAAAGGTACAGTGAAAGAAACTTCTGCAAGTGAAGAAAGAAAGAGAAAAGGCTAGACTACCCTGTAAGAAAATGTGATGGGGCATTACCTTAGCAACATATCATTCATTTATTTCATTATTTGATGTTTGTAAAGACAGAGAAAGTAAGAGAGAGAAAGAAAGAAAACAGCTACCCTTCTTTTGCCTGAATTGAGGAACAACCAGTTGTGCTGAGCTGACACAACACACCAACGTATTTATTCTTTTCTTTTTTCTGTTTTTCTGATTTTTTTTTTTTTCTGTTTTGAGTTCCCAACTTTATGCCATTTCATGTGGAGTGCAAGGTTCTTGTCCTAACTCTATGCCCCACGTGTGAAGTTGGGATTGGTGTGGTTTACTCTGAAAGCAATGCTATTCAAACATAGCAAAGCAGAGATTACTTCAAACCTTCTGGCCTTTTCTCTTCTATATAATTTTTACCAAAAAAATTGACTCACAAGTCTAGGCTCACATACTACACCTTGTGAGAGGAAGAATTCACGTTGAATTTCGGTCATATATAACAAGTGCAGACGACATTTGATTCTAAAATCTCACAATATCACAAATCTATCAACTCAGCTAACACTAATTTTGCCTTTTTTTTTTCCCCTCACTTGTTATCATCATGTTATTGTACCTTTATATGGTGACAAAATAAAGGGTGCTAGCTGCCACTTGGTAAAACTGAGGTTTTTCTCTTAAGACAGCATAGTTGATTATATATGCCTTTCATTCTCATCTTGTTTCATCCTCCTTTTTCACAACAATTCAAAAATTTTACAATATACCATCATAATAGGTTAAGGCTATGGTACATCACCCATATAATCTACCACCCACATGTCAAGAACTTCATAAATCCTTTATACATGTTTGGGTTTGAGATTCTGACCAAACCATATGACAATTTCATTGGCCCAAAACTTACCACATGGATGGTATAGTGGGTGGTGCACCTTAGCCCAAACCATCATAATAATAGTTATTAGATTCGCTTGAGAACCTTTTAATTTATATGTTAGAATATACCTGGCGCGTGTATCTTCACATACCAAATTCTGATAAGTAATTGAGTATGATAATAATTGATGCATGTTATCTTTTGGGTTCACACCCTTTGTGTGTGAGATGTTATCGGATTGTATCCTTGCACATTCCACAATCTTAAGTCTTAACAATATTTAGACCAATAAATTAACAGGGAGAGGGGAATCTAGCATGATCATTGATTTTAATTTGGGCGTGCTCTTGTATCTGTCAAATCTGCATAGCCAATATCTTATCATTTAGATCCATATCTTAGTGAACTCCA
Organism: Echinosophora koreensis; assembly: GCA_035048595.1. Lineage (NCBI taxonomy): Eukaryota > Viridiplantae > Streptophyta > Magnoliopsida > Fabales > Fabaceae > Echinosophora > Echinosophora koreensis. The sequence continues at coordinate 5,497,789 of JAPCYP010000012.1, read as the reverse complement.
AGTTGTTTAAAGAACTAATATGTACTCCCTCCGGTTTTTATTATAAGAAAAAAAAATTAAATAAAAATACATATTAAGGTGATGAGTTAGTTTCATTTAATATTGTTAATCTTATTTAAAAAATTAAGTTTGTTACTTAAATTATCATTTATCTTATTTATTAAGCTTTTGTTGTTGGGAATAAAAGAAGTCATTGAAAAACAAAATTTGTATTAAATAAAAGGTATTTAAATAATAATGTTATTAAATTGGATATAAGTAATTGAAATTTACTTATATATTGAATCAAAATGTTTGAAACTTTTTTGTTTATAATAGATATTGGAGGGAGTAAGCAATAAGCAATGACAACAATTTGTTGACAATAAAATATGCTGCACATAAGATGCATGCACCCCGCTTGAAAGACGACCCAACCCAATCCCATGAGGTGAAATGTTACTATCAAAACGGAGGAGCACCAATATGAATGGGCCCATTATACATGGCCACATAAAATTCCCCATTTTTTGAAATAGGGTTGGTTGAGAGGCCAACTGCCTTCCTACATTGCACATTTTATTTTTAAACCCAAAGTGTTTCCTTTCCAAGGACACTTTCTATTCTCAATTGCTGATTTTGATGGATGGAGATTTATGAGTCAGATTTTATTTTGAGAAGAAAATGGCTTTTCGCATAATTCTGATTTGTTCTATTTAAGAAAGGATTGAAAAGGACTCTTCAGTTCCGTTTCAAATTTACTATGGGTTTTTTATCCTGCAATTTTACACATGTTAAGGAACTCAAATGAGTAAATTTATATGAGAACTGTAACGCCCTTCGTTACATTAGTGACCCAACAAAAAAATGTAATAAAATCCTTTAAAACATTCAATAAGGCATAAATACTCCAATAAAATTTTCACAAATTATATATGTCAGAAAATACCTCAATAATTTAAAAATAAACATTGGTAAGATAATCCTTACATAAATAATTTTAATTGTCTCAAAACCCGGGCGTCTATTAATAATAACCAAACCATAAAATAAAACAATATAGTTTCAGCCACAAAAGGCTCCTTATTGAACATAGTACTAACCAAATATAATAAATAGCTAAACTCAAGTATTAAGTCTTCAAGTCTCCTTGATCTCACTGACGATGTCATCGTGCTCTGAAAACAACACTTTTAATGAGATTTATAATCTCAGTGAATAAAAACAATTTAATAAAAAGGTTCGCAAAATAGTGTTGTTCTCAGCCGGCGCGGTAACCGGAAAATTAACCATGGTACCCGCAAAATTATATACATAATAACCCCTTTAAAATAAGCAAAAAATGTTCCAAATCACATATAATTAAAAGGATAACTCAGCAGTCAAAACATTCACATCTCGAGCTTTTAATCATATCAATCATGCATACTATATGCAATACAACTCCATGAACACGACTCGGTGATTCCCAGAATCACTTGACTTGACTCTTTGGTTCCCAGAACCGGTGTGAATCCCAGATCAACTAAGGTCTATGAGCTCATATCCATGCAATGGCGTCCCACTGCCTTCCCCATCCCAGATGGAGGTATCTAATATTCCATCCCAGATGTGAATATTTTCAATGATTTGATATCCCATCCCAGATGGTGATATCTCTCATCCTATTCCCGGAATAGAATGTATACCGTCATCCCTTCCCGGAAGGTAATGACCAACTCATGCATAATGCAATATGTCATCCCAGATGACTACTAAATGGGTTCTCAAACTCCATGTATCACTAACGGTGATATAATGTCATGCCAAGACAACACTGTAACATCTTATAACATAATAGAGCATGTCACGACAACACTAAAACATTATATATTGTAAAAGAGCATGTCACCGCAATACTATAACATCATATAATCATATAACACAACAGAACATGTCACAATAGCATGATAACATCCTATAACATACCAGAACATGTCACGACAACACTATCACATCATATAACATAATAAAACATGTCACGACAACACTATAATATCATATAACATATAAAGACATATCAATCAACCATAAACTCGTACCAATTTCATATATAATCACATAACTCATAGTAATAATCACTTAATTTAATATTAATTTCGTTTTTATACAAAACCCCCAATTTAGAAAATAGGATTTGATCAACTATTGGTTCTTGCATTCAAAACTCTCCAAAATCATAATTTAAATTAAAAACTCAGTTTCCCCAAATCGTTTGCACCATGGAAGGTTGAGAAAAAGTTGTTTTTACTCACCTCTCGAAGACCTCCAAATAGCTCTAAGCGTTTCCTACGACGAATCCTAACGTTTGCCAAGAGTTCTCCTCATCTTCCTCTTCCTAGATTCCCTCTTCCACAACTCTCTTCTTAATCCTTGAATTTCTTCTCTTCTTAGCCGTTTGAGTTTCTAGGTGTAATTAGGGTTCAAAAACGCACCCTACGAGTGTTAAGATTCTATTTATAGAGTCCCCCAATAGCCCAAAACGTGTAAAAACGCGCTAAGCCCGCTTACTGTGCATATGGTGCTGTATTTCGTGTATATCTTGAGTTATAAACATCCAAAAATTATAAATTTTATATCGTTGGAAAGATAAAAGAATTATCTACAACTTTTATGAAGACCACAAAACCTGAAACGGACGTTTAGATGATCAAAACTGGGATAGAAGTTTTAAAAACGGTTCTGATGCTGAAACATGAATAGTGTGTACGAATTTGGTCATAACTTGAGCTACAAGAATCCAATTTGGACGAATTTGGTGTCTATGGAAAGCTAAAAGATAGAGCTATATTTCTTATGAAGACCTCGAATTCAAAAAAGTTCTCTTTGGTTACGAAATATCCATCTGAAGTTAGGTATCAAGTCATAGGAAGTCTATTATGCGAAATTAGGCCTAAAACACTCAAACTATCTATTTAAACTTTTTTGAGCTACTTACGAGATTTTAAGCACTTCAAAATTGAAATATAATAATTCTAATAATTTAATTCCTATCAAATTAACTAGTAGTCAATTTTTGGGATGTTACAAGAACTTGTGTATTTTATATTTTCAAAATTGAAATGCTTAGTTTTCCAATAAATAGTTATTGTTTTTGGGTTTCTTAACTTGTGCAAAGTTGCACGTGATAGAAAAACTCATTTATTATTATGTGATGATTTTTTGAGAGAAAAAAAAATTAACATAGTAAATTATTGAATTGCATATGAATTTGTATATGGGTGTTTGCTAACAAGTGCCTTAGGGGCATTGGTTAAGGATTTCATAACAAGCAAGTTTTTCTTCGAACGCGGAGTATTTACCTTCTCAAGATGTTAAATATATCACTTTCCAATAAAAAATTTCTTCTTTTGGTTCCTTAACCAAATGTCCTAAGAACACTAGTTAGCATTTTCCTTTGTATATAAAGTGCTAGTGATAATTTATATATAAAATTTTATCTTTGAATTCCTTAGTCTTACAAGCATTGATTAACATTTTTCTAGTCTTGATCAAGATTTAGAACGACCCACAAGCCACAACTTTAATGAAGTAGATGATGATTACCCAAGATTTAGAACCCTGTAGACATCATCAGTGGCGACTTCCATCTACCAGTTTTATAAATTTATTTTAGTTTTTAAGAAAAAGACATCAACTAGGATCTAGGAAGCTCATAATGATGATCCACTGCTTGCTACTACTAGAAAACACTCTTGGCAAATGACAATCAATATTTAAAGATTTTTTTGACAAATGTTGACTAATTTTCTAAGAGCATGGGTTAACGAATAAAATTAAGTTTTTTTATTAAAAAATGTTATATTCAATACATTAAGAAGTGTACAGTTTCCCAATAAGAAAAAATTACGTTTTACTGATTATTTAACTGATGGGCTAAAAGCAATTATTAGCAACAACAAAAAAATGAAGTGATGCCCCATGTTACATGGTTGTTATTATATCGATAGTTGGTACGAGCTGCCTAACACTGCATGGTATGATTTTTCTTGATCTCCTCTGGCTTATCAACTTAAAAATCAGAACACGAAATCATGTGGTTTATCTCTTCGGAGTCTGACCCAGGTGACCATTGATCTGGCCAACAGATCCCTGTTTCATGCGCAATCATCTTGGCAGCTATGCATGTAACCTTTGCCCCACTTTACACAATAACAAGGGTTATTTTGATACACTCCTTTTCGAGCAAGGAGTAGAGCTCCAGAAGTTTAGAAGGGAAAGGATAAAAATAAAGAAACTTTGGATTAATTTGTTCTCCACTTCATTCATTCATCATAGCTGAATTTATACCATGATTTTGTTACCTCCTAAAGCGGATCTCAATCCAAGTGTCCTACCTAGGTGGCAATTGAAATAACAGAAAAAAAGGAATCTTAGAGGTGAAGCAAAATAACAATGTTGCATGCCAATGGTGCTGATGCTGATTCAGCTTAAGTAATAAATAATCCTTCATCCAGTTTGGAGTTTTGCAGATGCACTTATTTCTCTCTGGGCTGGGCTTAACTTGATTAATTGGCCCAATTTGGAGTGAACCCCTTGGTTGTATCCCTTTGTTCGTATCATATTTCTTGGCCCACACACTCCCACTAATTTGGCTAAGATCCCGTGTTATTCCAAAAGTTTATCGATCCGACATCCAATTATAGAGAGCGAGGAGTGAAGAGAAAGAGAGTTTACAGTCCAGAATTCATGAAACACTATTTTCCATTCAATCTGGTCTAGTTCTATCACAGACATAAAAAGGTGGTAATGTTCACACTTTCTGAATAAACCAACTGGTTCAATTTAACCTTCAAAACCTTAACCTGCCAATGCATTTGGTGGAAACACTTTCTGAATAAAATCCAGGAAGCGATGTGAGTAGAACGTAGGGTCCACAGCCGAGATAGACAATGAATCAAACTGAAGAGATTTATACGCATGTTCAATCCTCTTAGTCATGTTGTAGTCTTGCAATATGTCAATGATACCCAGGTACAGTACGACATCGGACACCTCATGGAACATTTGCTTTTCTTGTTCTCCTGGAATCTGCTCTGCCCTTGATGGCATGTTCACACCAAGCTGGATTTGGAGTCTGCTGAACAAGTAGTAAAGGAAGAAAACAATACCTCAGTCTGCAATATTGTAGCAATCATCCAATTGTAACGTAAAGGAACAATTTTAAACATTAAGATCCTGAATGAAATACCGACATTATTTAGAATATATGGTGGTCTTCATATGGATAGCTACCATCTAGCATGTAGCATTGTAGCAATAATGTTGGAGTCCACATTCTAGCCTTAATCTCTTGTAAAGAAAATACAATCGCAAAAATGTGCGATGAATATATTGGAGTTTTAGGATGCAAAAAGATTCCAGTCACCAAGTGACTAGGAAAGGTTAAGCATTGTAATGTCTCATTTTTGTGGCAAAGCACATCATATATTCTCTTTCTCCCCAGCTTGGAAGTGATGGTAAGCTCCCCCTCCCAGCCGTTTAAAAATGCTTTCCAAATATATGATTGGAATAGATCAACAAGAATTTGGTTGAGTTCATAGTTCAAACAGGAGATCGCATGCAACCATTTGGTAATGAATAGATGATTTCCTAATCTCACCACTCTTGTCCTTAAATTAGGAGAGCCGCTGAACCATCTGTCAGTTGCAATGGTCCCAATTGTCTTTATCTTATGAACATCCAAGTGATTGTGAATTTAAAAATATAACTTTTCTAACATATGAAATGCACTAATAATACAAAGAGTGTGTTTGAATTAACTGGATAAAATATACTATTTCAATAATCCATTATATATACAATAATAATCAAATATAATAGAATACGTTTTATGTTTAGATATGTCAATTGATAAGCGATTTTAAGATAAATTATTCGTTTGGGTTGTGCAAAAAATAATCACTTTTATGTAGTAAATTACAAAAAAAGGGTATGAAGTTATTTTTTTAAATTAATAATATTTCTTGAAAATCATTGTTTTCCTATAAAAACCATTTTTTCGTAATTTAATCAAGTTCGCCAAACATATCACATTAAACTCAAAACAACCTTTTTTACAAAAAAGAAAAGAAAAAGGAAGCTGTTTTCATAGGCTAAAAAAGCTTTCCCAAACATGCTCAATAGGATAGCATGTGCAATATAATGAAGTTCTAAAGAATTAATAACATCATCAAAATCATTGACAAACCATACCTTGCTGTACCAGGTAGAAGTAGATCCACCTCCTCATCACCAGCAGATGAAGCTCGCAAACGACTACCCCGCATGTGAGAGCCTACAACAACACTATTATCATCTGCTCCTCGAGGAACCAGAACAAGGCCTTGTGGATAGTTGGATACTTCATCCTCCAGAGGGTCTACCAGATGATCATTAGCAAAATTTTAAAATTAATCAGTTCAATGTTTACAGTTCTACTAGAAAAAACAAGAATATAAGTCATAGATGAGATAATATATTCAGGTAACATGAAAATTACTTATGCCCTAAGCCGAATAAATGTTCTTGCTCAGATTTAAAAAGAAAAAAAATTATTAGAAAAAGAATATTAGAATGCATAATGAACAAAATTCTACATACTACATAATCTATAAGCCTTTTTAAAATGGCTCCTAATAATGACTTATAAAAAGGTTGAAAATAGAAAATCATATCATACCTGTTTTATGTTACAAAACTGTCAGCACAGAAATAGCTGATAACAAAAGGTCGGATATAAGTTGTACATTGTTAACACTTAATAGTAATTTATAATATACCGCTGTTGTACTCTTGTATTATAACTTGTACTACAGGTTTTACATGGCCTTCAGCTCTACTATAACCAAGATGTATACAGTGCCAATTACTGAAACATTCAGACAGGCTGGGTTCTCTCTCTTAGACCCTTCTCTTCCTACATACGCCAAATCAGGATGTGACAAAAAAAAAATTCAGAAATATTGCTCATAGATTTGATCTTCTTCACTACTTAATAATACCTAAGAAGGCAGCGCTTATATCATCTGCTGGTCACATCAAGGGTTGGTGGGCATGGCATTTTCTCCGCATTCCAATCCAAGTAACAGGTTTCATAGTTTGATGGATGCAGACTTTTAACCAAAGGAACCTCAATTTAATTATAAATACTTGCCAGAAATAAGCATCAATCATTTAACGGCCAACTATAAATCATTTCATTAGCTTTACTAGATAGGTCTGATGCCCACCTTCCTCTGCAAGAATTGCTAATCCATCCCCACTTGTACTTTGGTTGTATGACATGAGAGTACGCAGATGCTGGGGAGCTCGATAATGAACACCAAGAAGAAGGCTGTAATCCATAATGTGCTGTGCTTCCAAAAACTTGCTGTCGATTTCAATCTGCCTGCACAAAAGTATGAGTATGAGGAAACATTCAATTTTTGCAGTCGAGATATATGCATTAGAGAAATCGAACTTATATTTAAGCATGCTGCAATCTTAAGATATTATGCCAATTAACGGCAACTTATATTTGTTGGTATGCAGAACTATAAATCATAAAAAGTTGGGATTACAAAGCTCATCAGACAAAATTTTGGAAGTTACAAATTCTCAAGAAGAACATCATATTTTGGGAGGCAGGGGGAGGAAAAAGAATGTTGCCCTAAAAATATTTACATGTTCATTGCATACAGATACAGTATCAAAATATGGTCTGTGGCTTCAGCTTCCTAGTTCAGAAACCTGTAATGTACTAAATAAAAGTATACACATTTGTTTCTATTCACTTGCTGTTCTTTGTTACTTAGTCTAAGGAGAATATCTTATCTTCCTTTTCTTTATACTCCTTCTAATAAAATTTCTTTTATCATATAAAAGAACCCCAAATGCAAGAATAAACAAGATTCATGTAACTACCACAGTACCACTTACTCTAATAAAGACTCCCGCCAAGATGGTTCCAAGTAGAAGCGGTAGTTCAGATCCAAATCTTTAAGAGTTGTATTCTCATCAATTTCTACCTTGTCTGATGACCGTCCAAGAGATGAACCTTTCAAATCAAATCTCCGATGGATCCTTAATTCTGTGCAGAACATATTTCCCATTACAACAAAGCGAAACTGCAAGACAGAAAATTACATACAAATATTACCCTCCTATTTAAAAGGAAATGTATATTATTCATTTTGCATGAAAGATGCAAGTTATGATAGAATCAAATGTTTGATGCAGTAAATTTGCTTGATGATAATTTCCATACTTGATATTTCAGATTGCGAGTATTAAGATGCAAGTCGTGCCAGCCATAATTGATACATAAAATGACTCGGGCACAGAAAATGCAGTAAGGTAATATGAGCATTACCTTTTGACCACTTGAAGGTTTAATCCTGTGCAGGCCAAAAAATTTTGTGATGAGTGTATTTTCATAAGACTTCACGTGATGATGATAGTCCGGAAGCATTCTTAGAAGAACCTACATGTCAAATTTTGGTCACTGGAGTTTGCATTTTATACTAAAAACAAAAACGTGTAGAAAATAACATGTAAATACTAAGATATCATTACCAAACGTCTTACCACAAGTTGCTTCAGAAAGTATTAGCTAATAGCTGAATTTTCTTTTTCTTATTGTGGTTTGAAAAATGATTTTTAGAGATAAAGCAGAGAAAGCAGAATTTGGGGGATGATAAGATATCCCCTAAATTGAAAAGATAAAGCAACAGGGAAAGGGGGGGGGGGGGGGGGGGGGGTGTTCAAGAATGCAAAACTGTCTAGTCTCTCTTCATATCAGAAATGGAAACACCCTTAAAACAGCTATGAGCAGGGCACCAGAGAAAGGCCATAAACGCAATTCATACAAGAGAAAATCTAGTGTCAAAGAAATGCCTTTGAAAATGTGAGAATTCCTCTTCTACAAGCATCACTGCAAAACAATTGTTTTGGCCTCCTTGTTTCTATAGAAGCCTCTGAACAAAACCAAGAGAAACTGCTCCCTAGTGAAGGGGCACATACAACTACACTAGGTTCATCCAACACCCAAAACATTATTCTAAAGGAGAAACATCAGTTGCCACACAATCATGATAATATAGATTATTTCTACAATTTAACATAGTTATATGTGTGATAATTCTTTGCTGTAGCATATTCTGCCATTCAAAATCCACAAATTTTTTGTATTTCAGTAATGGGAATTCTTTTACGATCCGCAAGGGGACAATAGAGTACACTGAATGTATACAACAGAGTCCACTCGGGACACAAGAAAAGAGAGATTAACTCGAAACATGACAAATGTTATGAAAATAAATGCTGAATGCCCATTAATGTCAAGTGTCAGCCTTCAATTTTTTATTGGACCAAAATGAAACATGTATTTCAACACACCTTGACTTCAGATCTTCGCAGCGTCTTGATCATGAAACGATCATCCTGAGACAGGAAAAAGACACTACCACTTTTCCCTGGGGAAGATAATTCCCTCAGAGCATCATTTCCACAAATGGACATCATGTAGTCGGCAGCATCAATCTTGAACAAATCCCTTAAATTTCTGCAAAAGGTCTGAAGAAGGTCATATCTAACAAACATATGAAAACGGAATGAAGAAAGTGAAGAAGGAGAAAGAGGAGCTGTAATGACTGTTCCATCATTAATTAATGTATTAATTTATACATTCACAATTGTATAGCATGAAAGGTAAACTTCCATAATTGCAAGTAATTTTCTGTTTTCTTCCCCTCTTCTTTTCGTTCATATTGATGGAGAATAAGAACGTGTGATTATGATCTTATATGGATAATAAAATAAAAAAATCAATTCTCAAAGCACGGGTAAATGCAAAATATCCTATACAGGTAAAAGCACAACTCAACTGGTGTTATGCTCAGATTAATATTCCAGCATTATGAAAGTTTACACATCAACAGAATGCTTCAAAGTATTCTTGTTGTTGAAGCAAGGATTCAACATGAAATCCAAAGTAATTTGATTAAAATCACACAATTAAGAGCTAATATTGAGGAATTATTTCATGCTTCTATTCACACTATCAAGGCATTATAATTCGGTAAGGATGTGCATAAAATTTAGGCTAAATTAATCTAAAGGTCCCTGAACTATTTGAGAATTTTTAAATAGGTCCATATATTTTAAAAGTTTGTGATTGGGTCCCTGAAAACATAGAAAATTTGTAATTAGATCCCTCATACACTTTTCCATTAGGGTTTCATTAAATATCCGTTAAGTGATCCATCCACTCGTCTTTGTGGGTCCTTGGACTTTTTGAAAATATTCAAATAGCAATAGGTCTTGTACTTTTTGGTATTCTAACGAAACCCTAACGAAAAAGTGTACGAGGTATCCAATTTACTGTGTTCAGAGACCCAATTACAAACTTTTAAAGTAAGAGGACCTATTTGAAAATTTCTAAATAGTTCAAAGACCTACAGATTAATTAAACCTAAAATTTATTATTTAAGATCCAGGAAAATCTTTTTTTTTTTAATAACATAGAAAATTAAGGACAATTAAAGGAATAATATGGTAGATCAAATTTTCTTCCTTTAACAGAAAAAGAAAACTGAATTTCGAATTAAAATAGAAAACTTGTCTATTCACGTATGTAATGCCTGATGCACTCAAACAATCCACAAAAAATGACCAGGGGTGATTTATTGAGCCAGGTAGCATTAATTATTGTAGGCATACCTTGTGGTCCTCCGGATATACAAAATACCAATAACAACTACTTAATTCTAGAGCCAGAGGTACTTAAAAAAAACTAGGATAGGTCTACATGCATGTTTAGTCAGTATATGAATGATATAAATGCCAAATGAAAGAAACAAATCATCCAAAGTGTTAACTACCAACCTGAACACCATCGGGCAGTAGTCTTTCCATTTAAAATCCTCTGATTGATGAGGTGGTGTCAATTGAGAACCTTCTTTAGGAAAATCCATCCAGAAGCTTGCTTTTGGACCAAAGTCTGATACTCGAACTTCTCGTCTCTGTATTGGTGTAATCTTGCCCACAGTATACCTAACCATATTGAGGTACGTGTTTAAATTATTAAGCAAAACCATGACAAAAGCAAATATGGTTAGGTAGATTTTGTGCCTTCAATTCATAGTTTATGTTTGCCTCATGACAACCTAACAATGGTTGGTCGCACTAGAAGTTAACTAGGACCCAAGGCAAACTTTACTTACAATGTCAAGGGTTCAAATGTTTTAGCCACCACCTCGGGAAGGGCTTTACATAACTCACCTCCATTCTAGAATTGCATGAGCAATTACTTTTTTAAAAAAAGAGAGAAAATTGGAGTAAGAAAACAAGATGAGCTATCTAAGTTCCACTTAAAAGTTGTGAAATAGACCTGAGAAGCAAATATTTGCCGCATGAAGCTGAAAAATCTTACAGTTTGAATGTGGTTCCTAGATCTCAATTGGAGCACTATTGGTCCAAATGAAGAACAAAAGAAGTTTCCAATAAGGGAAAAGGAACATGGCCATTACAATAATTAATGTATAGAACCATCAACCATATCAAAATCCTAATTGTTGTTTTATGACTTTGTTATGACATTCCAACATAGATTCATCTTGAAATGTTAGCATGTGCATTGGAATAAATTAAAAAGCATTCAGATATATACTTGCAGAGAATAAATCATATAGCAACAAATAATAACAACTAAAGCAGATCGATGTGCTACAGGTCAAAATGGTGCCTTTTACCTTATTCCAAGCTGCAAACTGAGCATCAGATCATAACTCCTGTGACCTTTAATGATTGCTTCACCAGGTCTTTTAATCTCTTTGAGTTTCTTTTGAAGTCGTCTTGCCCTTCTAGATGTTAATGAAAACATATTATTTAACACTAGCTCACTTATTAATACGCCTTGCATGTACTCTCTTTCCAAAATTGGGATCTTCGAATTAACCTCTTTATCTCCGCTTTCTGGTACAGATTCTGTTAAACTGTATGATGAATCATGCCCAATCACTTTCTCAATAGATACCTCAAGACTCCAACGCCTTTCAAGAGAAACATTTCGTCTATCAGACTGTTCTAGATTTATCAGGTTTCCTTTCGCAAGCTTATCAGATGAAACACGGCCTGATCTCTGGTTCTGACCAACCATGACATCTCCCACCTGGTTCTGTCTTCTCAAATCTGGCAATAGCCCTCTTTTTCTCAAGGCACTGAGGTAAATTTCTTGCACAGATGGAAGGTGATTGCCCTGTGGATAAAAGGTTCCTTTTCCATCTTTTAGACCGCGTGTCCAAGTACCAACATAGCAGCCTCCATCACCCCAAGTATACACTCCTAACCCATGCATCATACCATTTAACCAGCTTCCTTCAAATGAGTCCCCATTTATCCAGGTGAGTGTTCCTTTTCCTGACATTGTACCACCTTTCATATTCCCCATGTACACATTTCCATTGGCCCAGGTATACTTTCCAGGCCCCTCTGGTGTTCCTTGTATCCAAGAACCTTCAAAGATATCTCCATTAGGATAAACTTGATAACCCAGACCATGCTTAAGATTCAATCGCCACCGACCTTTATAGGTCAAATTATCAGAACCAATATATGTTCCCGTACCATTGATATAGCCACCAGAGAATTCCCCCTCATACACTGTTCCAGAAGGCCATCGCATTTTTCCGAACCCATTTCTCATCCCTCGTCTCCACTCACCCTCATATACACAACCATCAGACCACACATATGTACCCTGGCCTTCGGGAATATCGCCAAGAAGGGACCCAGAATATGATTCTCCATTAGAAAGTAAGAGTTCTCCAACCCTAAAGCCAACAATTTCAGAGGAATGACCAGCTTCACCATTTGTCGGTATAGATAGATGGTCTATTTTAGAATTGACATCAAGAGATTTTGTTCTCTCTGCACAAGAAAGTGCTCCTCCGTCCAAATTATCAACTATGGCCACAGGGCCAGACATGCATAATGAAACAAAAGGAAGATTTCCTTATAGAATTTCAAGTATCCCAATTTCTCAACGGCTACAAGACAAGAAGGTTTGCATGTAGGAAATCTTACCGAGATCACCCTTGAAACTCTTTTCCTAAGACAGGAGAAGATTATTCAGAAACAGAAAAATTGAAAATATGTGATCACTCAAGTAAGAAGTGTTTACGTTCTATCCATTAAAAAAGGAGAAGAAACACAGATTGCCAAAAAAAAACCAAGAGAGCTCATTAAAGTATATATAAAAAACAAATGTAATTATAATTCATAAAGCACAATGACTAAACACACTATTTTCTTCACTAAAATTATGTAGATCACAAATTACCAAAAAAAAAAAAAAAAAAAACCACAACATATAATCATAGTCTTATGTCTTAATATGAAGAACACAAAGCAATTAAACAGACACCAAAAACAAAAGCAGTAGTAACATTCAAGGATAAAAGATCAAAAAGAAAAAGAAAAAATTACAATATTTTTTCCTCGTAATGGCCTTATGAGATCATTTGATTTTATTTCATTACCAAAATTAAAGAAAATAAAGCAATCTAGTTCACAAAACAAGACAGATTAGTTGGTTGAGGGATCCTAAAGCAATGAAGAGGAGAACAACAATAACAAAAATTCACTCTGTCCTTCCAGGATTGAAACAAACGAAGCTAAACAATACTTGGTAAGATTGAGAAATTCTGCTTAGATATGATTATAAGGATCAATAGTTGCTAGCTATATAATGTTTATTTATTTCCTTAAAGTCACACAAGTAAAATACAACACTGGAAGCTGAAGATAACAAAAAAAGGAAATAGGCGTGCGAGTTGAGATTACAAAGCGTGAGAAAGTGATATCCATTAATGAAAAGTCAACAAGGAGAAGAGAGAAGAGAGGAGAGAACCTTGAAACTTGAAAGGAAGAGAATCAGAAGCATGAATAGAAGAAGTGATGAAAGTGTGTGGTTGAACGTTGAACTTGAAGACTCTCTCTCTCAGTTCACTGTTACGAATTTGGGTTTCAGTGATCGGGCCCTCCCAACTCTCAATGGAGAAGAGGGTGCATCCTTTAATCAAAACCAAAAATTGATGATTCCAACCAAAGCAAGAGGCAACACACATTTGAGATTTTATTTAAGTTTTTTTTTTAAATAGTTCTTTTAAAATTCTTAAAATTGTTGTACCCGAAAATAAAATCTTAAAATTTAAAATATCAGTTCAGTTTAAAAAACAATATAAAATAACGAATAAAAAATATTCCTAAGATGAAAGTAAGCATAATTGATAGGTCGATTAATTTACATTCATAATATTTTTAATATTATTAAATATAAAATCAAATTAAATTTAAAAACATAAAAAATTGTGCTATTGTGCTAATGGTAGTAACCTCTTATATCATGGATGACTGGACGAGTGACATAATGAAATGAGAGTGGTTTTGTGTAAAAATTAATGTAAGATCACATTTAGTTACTATATGATAAAAAAAAAATGGATAAAGCAATTCTTTAAAGTGATTTTAAGTGTAAAGTGATAAAGTAATAGTACATTAGTGCATTCACCCTTAATTAGTGAAAGTGGATTAAAATCTCAATACATTTTAACTAACTAAGGATGAATACACTTATATTTATATTTTTTTGTGCTAATCGTTTAATTATAATTATTAAAGAGATTCTAGCCACATGATTTTTTGCATATTCTTTTTAACATTTTTTATTATTGAGTGGAATTTATGCAAGATCCACTAAATCACATAGGTTTTATTATATTTTAGTATTTAGTAAAAGTTACATGAATTTCTTCCAAAATTCCAAAAATAAAGAGTATGCTAAAAAAAAGGGTATGTAATGGAGTGTGTTACTAGTATTGTTCTAGTTATTATATTTTTTTTTTCAGTTGTGTTATTACATTATCAAATAATCTTAAATTTTTTAACAAAAAAAAAATAAACTTATATTTAGTGACCACTATGTAAGAAATCAATCATTAATAATAAACAGATATGTTTTTTGAACATCTGATTGGGACGCCATATGAGTGTCTCCTTTGTTTTTTTTAGTGTATTCTCGAGTTGCGTGTATATAAAGATGGTAAAAAATAAGTAAGAGATAGAAATAAATACATACGGTGTCACATTCGGTATCTAAATTTTGATGTTCAAATAACACAACTCAATAATAAAAGAATCATGAATTTAAAATCAAACTCAATTTTGCAAAAGAGAAACATAAATTTAAAAAATATTAAGTTACATATTATGTTTTGTGTCTAACAAAAAAATATTGTTTTTGCAAGTGGCAGCCCTTAAAATATGAACAGCACCACCTGTAATTTATTTTAGATTGTGGGGGATCCAATTCCTCTGTAGCTGTGGGTCCAGCACTGTACATGGCAGCTGGTTAGGAGCGTCTAACACTCTAACTTTCATTTCGCCTTTTCTTATACTTTTCACAATACGTACACTTGTAATATTGTAGCATCCACGCCGTTAAGAACTTTGGCATATGCAGGAAAGAAATAAAAATGCCAAAAAAAATTGGCATATATATGCGGGAAAGATATTATTAAAAGGCTGATATAAAGGTATAGTATTTGCAGTAGGTGATGCATAAACTTTAATAGAGAACCATATTCGTGCTAGTAAACACAGAATTCTAAATGCAAAGACCACACAACTTGGCATTATATATTTCGTAGAATTTGAGGATCGAGTAAGCCAGAAGAATGCTTCTACTTTCTGAAAGTATCTTATGATTTCCTTTTTAAAACTTTTTAGATAAGGAAAGGTATTTGTAGGAGAGTTCATGTTTTGGTTTTAGTTTGATTTTAAAGAAAGAAAAGGTCATCTAAATTAAATTAATCCATTTTGTTTGTTATACTTGGAATTAATCGGTTTGTTGTTAATTAAAGAATAGAATCGAACTAAATAAATCTTAATCAACTTGGTTCTTCATCGGTTTAGTTTGATTTATGAGTCAGTTTACGTGATGAATGAATGAAAAGTACGTATTTTGTACGGTGACAACTAAACGGAACCCACTTTCTAAACAAACTTATCGCTTATACGAAATTAATTGAATAGGTAAAGGTTTAGGTTTAGCTGTCCATTATCTTTCTCCAATTCTTTACTTCTCGTTCTGTCTTTTCTCTGATTTTACGTTATTATCATATGCATATCTAGTTCTTCTTTCTCTAGGTATTATTTTAGATAAACTTGTTGAAATAATTAGACAATGAAAGGTAAGCATGAAGATAATATATTTTAGGAACAACAAGCATTACGAGTTCCAAGTGCTTTAATAGGGCTGCTGCATGACGATCATTATCACATTAGTAAAAAAAATTACACTGTAAATCACAAATCATGATAATTTTTTATTTATTCGTTGTTGTTATTATTTAGTTTGTGGGATATATAAATATTTTTCAGGTTATTCAATTCATACAAACAACGTTAGTTCTCGATTATAAAAGAAATTGAAAAAACTAGTTCTCTCTCTCGTTAGGAGATAAACTTAGTGAAACATTTCCAGTGTTGATTGAGTTTGAAACAGCCAAATTAGTGGAATGCAGAAATGATTTTGGGTGAACCCGGGTATCCTCCGGCTGGAAACCAGAGATTAATCCCTCGAGGTACTGAGATCCATATAAGATGTTGACCTCTCCCAACAGATGCTCTTCCATACGTATGAGTCAGGAATCGAACCCTTAACCACATGTTTAACTCAATTATCTATCAACTGTGTCATACCATGTTGGTAATGCCGAAATGATTTTGAAGCACCAGGAAATATGATATGCTACATGTGATAGTGAAAAATGGAAGTGGACAATTTCGCTTTGCTAGCGAGTCATATCCTTGTATTATTATTAAGTATGGGCTTAGGGCCATAACTTCATGATAGCTTAGTCCCACCTTCATCATCTTATGATTACGAATTATCATATCAGACAAGAAATTGTCGGTAATTATTATCACTCACTTGGCCATCATCTGGTTTATTTTTTCCCCGTTCCATTTCCTTGACTAATTTGAAATAATATTTGTTTCTTTCCACATTTTTATTACACCAGTTGGTTATATGATGTGTAAATATACTATTTTAATTTTTATGGCGGCAACCGACTGCCCACTGACGCCCTTTCCCCTCATTTAGCAATTGTGTTTATTTGTAATTTTCTTCTTCTTTGAATGGACAAATAAAACTATGAGACTAACCCTCAAATTGGGATGATAATTAGGTAAAGTCTTCTCAAAATGACGATTACAGGATTCGAACCGATAACCTTACAGGTAAAGTTTGTCACGACACAATTCACTTTCATGGTAATCAATCACTTTTGTGTATTTGTAATTTGAGTGAGCGGGCCTTTAACCTTTTTTTTTTTTTTTAATTTTATTTTCATTTTTAAGCAGAGGGCCAAAAGCCCTAAACCTAACTAACTCTTTTAGTCTTTTTTTGAGATCTAAGCATAAAGACATCCAAGATAAAATTAAGGGAAATGGATTCCATGCCTTTTGGGTGAAAAAAACACAGTGACTCCCCCCCCCCCCCCCCCCCCCCCCCCCCTTTTTTGTTTTTGGTTCGGAATCCATTCTAATTAGTCCTTTGGGCTGAGTGAGTTCACCAGAGTATCCCCACGGCTTATGTCCTTTGGGTCCACTATGAGACTAATCTCTGTTTAACTGACAGTAGGGTTTTATTCCTTAATTCTCAATCTCCCAATGGGGGTGACTCCAAGAGGACTCGAACTCGAGTTCCTCGGATCCTCTTCCTTATTGGGCAAATTGCTTACACTTGACCAACACCACATCGGTAAGACTTTAGCATATTTTAGGAGAGAAAAAAGATCGAGAGAAATGAGAGATAAGATGAGATAAAATAATATAGGAGAGAGATAGAGAAAAAGTCACATGACTTTCTCTCCTTAAAGGTAGAGGATCCATTCCCAAAATTAAGGTATCTAACTATAAGGCCCAGTACAATGGGTATATAGATGAGTTTATTAAGCATATTGTCAGATGATTGATTCTTATCGTGTGAATAAAAAATACTTTATTAAGATAAATGAAATTCACTTCAATAAACTAAACATCCCGAAATGAATTAATTACCATCAGTTGGGAATACCCTATATGCAACAAAGGAAAAATTCAGGTATTTGTGTACTGTTCACCAATAATTAATTAAATTTATTTTAAAATGACTAAAAAGTATGATATATATATATATATATAATAATAATAATAATAATAATAATAATAATAATAATAGATAATGAATTTTCAATAATTAACAGAATCACAAATACATAATGAATTTTACCTAAATTTTTCCTTAAAAATTGATTGAAGTGAGTTGAGTTCCCCTCACATAGAGTGTGTTTGAGAAAGATTATTTTCACTTGTTTCAACTGTTTTTTAGCTTAAAAGCTGTTTCATAGATAATCAAACATGTTTGACATTTTGCTTAAATTAATAAAAAAGCTTTTTTTAGGGGAAAAAAACTGTTTTATGCCATCTAGTTTTTTCTAGCTTAAGATTATTGTGATTTGATTATTTTTCATTCTCAAAACACTCTTCCATGTTTACCCCTACAAAACTTATTTCTAAACAAATATTATTAAATTATACAAATAACTCCATACCCTTTTTCGTAATTTATTATATAAAAGTAATTTTTTTGTACCACCCAAACGAAATAGATTATCTTAAAATTGCTTTTTAGCAAACAGACCCAAACAAAAACAGATTTTGATTATAATCGATTATCACAATAATCGATTATACAAAAATTGATTATCAGCATAATCTTTTTTTTCCAGCTTTTCCAAACACACTCATACTTTCAATGTGGGAGGAAATTAAGGCTGCAACAGCAAAGCTGACATACTTTTTATTATAGGCCCACGTATTATATATCATAATTCACATCATAAAATGTGATATAAATAAAATCAAATAAGAAGATTTACATAACGAGTTTTTTTTATAAAACATATATGATGTGTTAGTCGACGTCTTTTTTTCAATCACATTAATCAGCAGACATGGAAAGAAATCAAGGAATGCAGAAAATGTAAAGCAAGAAGAAACCATGCAAATGCATTTTGCATCATGTGAACTTTCTTTATTTAGCATTGGAAAACAAGTTTGATGACACAATCTGCTTCTGAGATGAAGAGGACAAGTTCATTGGTTCGTCGTAGGATTCTAAGTTCTAATTTATCCTTATTCCTTCCTTACCCTTATGTTAAGTTAATGTCCCCACCATCTTCTAGAACTCAAGAGGTCCCCTTCATAAAGAGGTAGAGCCGGTTTTCCACGCCCACTTGCTGTTCTTCATCTAATCTTATTTTCCAAATGGCGGAGATGTTTCATTTGTAGATTACAGCTGTTTTGTAATTCCTTGTTTGGCTAATAATAAAAAAGCAGCATTGTTAGACCTCTCTCTGCTTGTCATATGCCCAGCCCTCATAATCTTGCTGAATTGATGTCATCTCCTATACGCCTAACCCTGCATGCTGCGCAACTTGACAGTTATGCCAAATGGGTGGCTTCTATGTTCTAGAAGTAGAAATCCCCGATCGATAAGGACAGGAACACCCAAAACAAAATACTACTACATCAAAACATTGACGTGATCAAGGCCGGCCCAACACTTATGGAGGCCTGAAACGAACTCTAAAGTGAAGCCTTTTATAGTAAATAATAAAATTTTATTAAAATTATTCTATTTTTATTTAAAATCAATCTTTCATGCTTTTTGAGATACAAAATCATTTATTAAATTATTATAATCAATATCATTTAACAATTATTTTTCAATTGATAATAAAGCTAGTCCACTTAATCTTTGTTGAGATATTGTCGATTTTAGATAAGATTTTAACAATTTTAGTTTTGAAAAACTTCTTTCTGCTGAAGTAACAGTTACGGGGATCGTTAACATTATTCTATATATAAGTGATATATGCATTTGGAAAAGAATCAAGTTTTATTATATAATTAAGTATGTCAATTGGTGTATCATTTTCAACTTGTATAATTTCTCTTAAAATTTTTATTTTTGTGAAACAACATAACAAATGATGTAATAAGAGACTGAGACTAAGAGATGAGATGAGTGAAAAATGAGTATGGTCTGAGAGAGTCAATAAGAGTAAGAGAGTGACGTGATGATTGAAAGGCAAAAGTAGAGATGAGTGAAAACATATTTCTGTAAAGATAAGTGTAGAATGAAGAGCACCATTTCATTTTTTTATAGCAAAATAGTAAAGAATATTAATGTTATTATAATAATAAAGAGCCGTTATGTAGTGTGATAGAAAACCGTGAAGTTAGTCATGAATGAGGAAAATGATTAAATGAAGAGTCTTTTTTGTATAACTGTTTACTCAGTTTATTGTACAATTGACCCTTAATTTTTTTTTTAAATATTATTAAAATAGATAGTAAAAAAAAATATTGAGGCCTAAAGCCATAGCTTCATCAGCTTCATCCTTGGATCGGCCCTAGACGTGATACTAAAGCTTTTAATTAGGATCCATAGTTTGACTGAAAAAGAAGTTGATTTTTTACCATGAAAAGTTGACCTTGATATTAAATCGAACAGCGCAACGCATGAACTCATAATGAAGCACACGTTTAGTAGAGTGCCCCGCTAAAGGAATACCGAAGCATTGTCTATAAGGAACACACAAGGAAGGAAGGAGAGACGAGTGGAGAGTAGGCCTAGTTCTTGAAAGAGAGGCGTCAGCATGCAATTTGTTAAAGTACAGAGAGTATTCCTAGCCTGCATCGGGATTTTTTATTCTAGTATATGTAGCAAAAAAAAAAAAAATATGAACATATTTTCAATTAATAGATAAAATATTGCACAATCAACTAACACTTTTAATCAATTATTTATTGTCATTGTTAATCAATTATAATTTTTTTTATAAAATTATGATTGGCTAATTAGTAAAGTGGATGAATAATTAAAAATGTCACTGACCACGTTTTGCAAAACCCACGCAATTAAGCACGGTCTTAACTTATGTTGGCAGGAAGGCTTTCGAGCTGTGGCTTGTGAATCGGACAGTCTTGAAGCAGTGGAGCTTATTAGCAATGGGAGGATTGAGTTCCACATGTATGCTTGTGTTATTAGAGATATTAGAAGCCTTCTCAACAGGGTTTGGGATGTTGATATCACTCATGTTCTCCGGGAAGCCAATCAAGTTGCTGATTTCTTGGCGAAGCTGGGTGCTAGAGGTGATCATGCTTGGTGTCGCATGGAAAGCCATCCTTCTGAGCTTTCCTCTATGCTTCTAGCAGACTCCATGTCTATTTGTTTCCCTAGGCCTTAGTTTTTGTTTTGTTTTCTATTGTTTACCAAAAAAAAAAAAACCCACGCAACAAAGTAAAAGTTTGAAGGATGCATGGTCTCATTCATTTCCTCGTAATAATAAAGAAATTAGATACACTGGTCACTCCATGCCCAAAGAAATTAATTTCACATCCAACCAAAAGGGTTGAGGATACCTTTTTTTTTTTTTTAACTTTTATTGAAACGGATCGTTTTGTGAGGCTAATCGTCAATCTAGAAAGCGACTCATAATGTTATAAGTGGTATCAGAGCGAGACATCTCCTTGTACGTTGTGGTAAGTGTACAAACCAAGTGGAAGCTCTTACGGCCGGTATATGACACCCGAGGCTGACGAGGGCTCACTATAAGAAATTAGAGATTTAGCAATAGAAAATAGCGACGAAAAACTGGCAGTCGCATTAGAGACGGAATCAGCAACAAATTTTATCAACAACTGAATATGTGAGTCACAAAACCATCGGTCGCTAATTTAGAAAATTTAAAATCAACTCTGTTGACCAGTCTGCGATCGAGTTAGCGATGAAACAATGGTAATATATAGTATTAGCATTTAAAGTGGTCGCTATTTATTTTAAATTTTGCCTTTTGTGACGGATTTAACGACCGAATACATTGGTCGCTAAATCTAAAATTCCTAATATTCGCCCCCGCTCCTTTACCTCCTCACTTTCCTTTTCTTTCATCTTCCCTCTTTGCAGCTCCCACTCTACACCACCATTAGGAGCCTCAATCTTCTCCTCCCTCCCCTCCCCACCGTGAGCCCTTCTTTTTGTTGGCCACCATAAGCCACCCCTCCCCACCGCGGGCCACCCCCTGACTTTCAGTTATGAGCAACCAAACTATTCGGTCGCTCATCGCCTAATTTCTTGTAGTGGCGGGGAGTGGTCATCGATGCAAAAGATGAGATATATATGGACAAGGAACGGTGCCTGACAGGCTTATAGGTAGAGGGACACATGAATGAACCGATTCCATCTTAGAACAAGAGGGGACATTAGACTGTGCATGTATGAGACTGTACAATCGAGAGGATCTTGAGACTGTATGAGACTGTGCAATTGAGGGGAGTTTAAAAAGAATTGATTGTACTATCTATACCAATAAGATACATCTTATTTTCGAGAGCTCGTCGCTTAAGAACTCCAAAGTTAAACGTGCTTAACTTGAAGCAATTCTGAGATGATTGACCTCATGGGAAGTTTTCTTAAGAAGCATGTGAGTAAGGATCAAGCATGCTGAAAAAACATATGCTGGTATGTGGAGATAATCGTCAATCTGAAAAGCAGTCCGAGATGTTATATTTACGATGATTATTTCATATCATTTGAGATAGAATAATGTTTGTGACACATCTTTTGAATTCACATAACCTCACATTGGGTATAAGTGGTAAAGTCATGATATAAATGTGTGCTCACAATTTGATAGAGTAGCTGGAATCAAGTGACACAAGCTGTAAAGATGAAATGAGGGCCGTATAAATGTGTCAATGATGCTATATTTTTTTTTACATTTTTAGCAAAAATCATAATTATACAAATTAAAGGGACATTTGAAAAAAACTTATATAGAGTTTATTTGAACTTCTGAGATCAACTTCTAAAAATAACTTATAAAATAATTTATAACCGTCCTATTAATTTTTTTTAGCTTATTTTAATAAGCTTATTCAGAAACTTATGAAAATATATATATTTTTAGTTTATTTCAAAAAAGTTATTGAGTAAGCATTTAATTAAGTTCGTTAACTGTACATGCCCTTAATTTTGGACCAGGATTCCCTGCAGTTGAAAAATAACTACACCGACATGTAGTCAACATTCAACGATTAAGGAGAGAAGTACAAGTTTTTTATTTTAATTTTAATATCTTTACATATACAAAATATTTTCTTTCTTTCTTTTATTGGTAACAATACATATATAAAATATTTTCTATGATTAGGATTTGTTGCATTCATTTTATTGACGGCACATAATACATACTCTCTCTGGTCATTATTATAAGCAAGAATTAAATAAAACACACAGATTAAGGAAGCTAATTAATCTCATTTAATTTTGTTAAAAAAATCAAGTTTATCACCTAAATTACCCTTCATCTAAAACTTCAATTTTTATCTTTAAAATACAACCACATTAAATAGATCTCAGTTTCAGTGACATATTCTTTCATCGTGAAGGAAAGATGTCTTTTCTTTTTGTTTTCTTCTTTTTTTTTTTTTTCTTTTCTTTCTCAATTGCTTTTACATTTCTCTGCACACAGAAACTAGGCGCCCTTCCAGTTTTCTATTAGTCAATTTCCACATTTTGAGCCTCTGTATCTGCCTTTGTTGCATCATCATATTCATACCTCTATTATTGTTAGTGGGCCATGTGATAACTAGTCAATTTCCACATGTTCAGCCTCTCTATTTGCCTTCTTTGAGTCATTGTGGGTTAATGTAAATATTTTTAAATTTCTTTCTCCTAAGGTGTTGAAGGCCACGCAATGAATGGAGGAAGTGGAGGTGAAGATGATGACACAATGAATGAAGGTACTGCATCTTTTTGGAAAAAAAAATTACTCCGTATCGATAGAGGAGGAAGATGACCCTTCATATGGATAGATACATTCAGCATATGTGCTACCCAACTATTCAGTATCGATAACTGTTCAGCATTAATTAATTTGGGAATAATGTCAAGAAGTATTGGAAAACATAATTTAAATTAAGTGAAGGATATTTTAGGAATATTATCATTAAATTAGATGGAACTACGAAAAATTTGTTTATATTTTTAACCAAAACAATTAGGATTTTTTTTGTTTATAATATTGACCGGGGGGAGTATTACTTAACTTTGGGTACTTACAAATGACAAATTCAGCCCGAACCCAGGCCCAATTTTGTGTGACGCTAAAAAAAAAAACAATAAAATAGTTGGAACTTGGAAGAGAAAAAACGAAGGTAAAAGCTTCATAAACCCTGAAGCCTCTCCTTAAACCTCTTCACAGCCACAGCATATGTGCACTGCGTGAACGCCGCCGCAACCGCAGCCGCAGCCGCCATGGTGAAAGCCTACCTCCGGTACGAGCCTGCGGCGTCGTTTGGTGTGATCGCGTCGTGGGATTCGAACATCACATACGACAGCTCCGGCAAGCACCTCCTCTCTCCTGCGCTCGAGAAAATCGGCATCTGGCACGTGCGCCAGGGCATCTGCACCAAAACCCTAACCCCTCCCCCTTTCTCTCACGGTCCCTCTCTCGCCGTCACCTCCATCGCCTCCTCCCCTTCCTCCCTGGTATGAATTCATCATTGTCATTGAATCGAGTATCGGTGTTTTACTTACACCAAATCTCAACCATTGATTTTATTTTCATCAAATGATTTAAGGCTATTAAGATTACTATTACTTATGAAAATAAAATTAACTTTTGAGATTTAGGGTGTATTTGAGTATACAACTTATTTAAGTGCTTATGCAATAAAGTTATTTTTCAAATAAGCTAAAAACAACTTATTTTCGTAAGTTTCTCTAGCAAGCCTATGGAAATAAGCTAAAATCAGAACTATTTTAATAAACTACTTGCTTAAGTTTATTATATTAAGTTATTCTCATTAGCTCTCTATAATCTCTTCTGCATTCTTGGTGTAAGATAAAAATGACTTACACGGATGTAAACCGGTCCTTTATCATGAATCTCTTGATTATTGATTATCTAGGAGTAACTGAAATAGTGTTTTGATTGCAGATAGCTGGTGGTTATGCTGATGGAAGCATAAGGATTTGGGATTCTGATAAAGGAACGTGTGAGACTACATTGAATGGACATAAGGGAGCTGTGACTGCTCTTCGTTACAACCAGACTGGGTCCTTACTTGCTTCTGGAAGCAAGGATAATGATGTCATTTTGTGGGATGTTGTTGGAGAGGTTGGGCTTTTTCGACTTTGCGGCCATCGCGATCAGGTTTGTAGTTAAAGCTTCATACTGAACTCAAATGCACTAGAAATTAGCGAGTGATTGGATTAACTGCGAGAAAAATTGATTATTTCAATAATCAATTTTATGCAGAATAGATTATTAATTATTGTTATACTTATAATCAATTATAATAGAATCAGTTTTATGTGTATTATGTATTTGGGTTGTGTGAAAAAAACCACTTTTGCATGATAAATTACTAAAAGTAATATGAAGTTATTTGTATAATTTGATAATATTTGTTTGATAGTTACTTTTTGCAGGGGTGAAATGAAAAGGAATGTTATTGGTTTCAAAATAATCTAACAACTTTTGTATAAGCCTTAAACTTCTTGCTTATCTGAAAACAATTTTTCCTCATAAAAACAGTTTTACAATTTAATCAACTTACCCAAATATACCGGCTTCTACTAAAAAACAGATATTACCATGAAAAATAGCTATTTGGGTAAGATTTAATCTTCCCCCTTATTGCATGATGCTGGAGCAGCAATAAATGTATGCTCCAACAATATCTTTATCTTTGAGTTTAAGCACACTTTAATTAATTTTAAGCAGTGTATTTATTGTTTCTCCAAATGAAGGTAGGCATTAGTTTTATATTTGTTTTGTGAGTTTTATATGTGTTGTCATTCATTTGTGGCAGGTCACCGACGTTGTGTTTGTGGGTTCTGGGAAGAAACTTGTTAGTTCCTCCAAAGACAAGTTTTTGAGAGTCTGGGATCTTGATACTCAGCACTGTATGCAAATTGTTGGTGGCCATCATAGTGAAATATGGTCCATAGATGTTGATTTGGATGAAAGATACCTGGTCACAGGTTCTGCGGACAAGGAGCTTCGTTTTTACTCAATTAAGCACGAGTCTACAGATGGGAAATCTGTGAATGGAGACAATGCGACTGTCAGTGAAGATTCTTCCGTTCAAAACAAATGGGAAGTATTAAGGCTGTTTGGTGAAATTCAACGGGAAAGCAAGGATAGAGTTGCGACTGTGCAGTTTAACAAGTCAGGGAATCTTCTAGCTTGTCAAGTAGCAGAGAAGATGGTAGAAATATATCGTGTATTGGATGATGCTGAAGCAAAGCGTAAGGCGAAACGCAGGGTTCACCGCAAGAAAGAGAAGAAACATGGCAGAGAAGTTTTGGAGGGGACTGAAAATGGAGATAGGAATAATGACAGCAAGGGAGATAATTCTTCCGGGGCTCATGGGCCCATAGAAACAAGTAACCCTGCAGTTACTGTGCCTGATGTTTTTAAGCCTCTACATACTATCAGAGCTAGCAAAAAGATATGTTCCGTTTCTTTCTGTCCAATCACTCCAAAGAATTCACTGGCTAGTTTAGCGTTGTCCTTGAACAATAATATGCTTGAGTTTTACTCCATTGAAAGTGGTGAAACCACAAAAGCACTTGCTATTGAACTTCAAGGGCACCGTTCTGTTGTTAGAAGTGTCACCCTAAGTTCAGATAACACTCTTCTGATGTCAACCAGTCACGATGCAGTAAAGTTTTGGAATCCAAGCACCGGTTCCTGCCTTAGGACTATTGATTCTGGGTTTGGACTGTGCAGTTTAATTCTTCCTTCTAACAAGTATGGGCTTGTTGGAACTAAAGATGGAACCATAGAAATTATTGACATCGGAAGTGGCACTTGTCTTGAAGTAGTGAAAGCTCATGGTGACTCTGTTCGCTCAATTGCTGCCCTACCAGATAAAAATGGTTTTGTCACGGGAAGTAAAGATCACGATGTTAAGTTTTGGGCATACCAAATTAAGCAAAAACCGGGTCAAGTGCGTCCTTCATATCATTCACTTTTTTTTTCTTTCTTTTTTTAATATTTGTTTGTTACAAGGATATAGTTCAATTCAACATTCTCTCTACATAAACTGCACATATAGGTCAAAGCGTAGAAGGCCTTTTGTATCTAATTATATTTAATTGGGAAACTCTTTTTAGGTAGTCTTTCTGTTATGTATTTAATTCCTAGAATTGATATGTAAACAGTGAACACAAAAATGTTTGCTTGTACATATATGTAGGTAGGAGGCTAGGAGCTACTGAACACTGATAACAATGGCAATGAACACATTGAATCTCAACAAATATAAAGAAAAATCTAATATTATGCAAAATCTCTTCCCTCATACTAAATTTATCATTAAATTAGCTAGAGCAAACATTGTGAGAATTAGTAGAAAAAAGAAATCAAAATTTCCCTCTTATCTTACATCTTACATATATATAATTTAGCACCTTCCTCTAATAAATTTCTGTCTTCCTCTCATTCTGTCTATTAAAACAAATGCTTCATACGAAAGATTGCAGAACATTTTTTTTTTTGTCTCTTGGGACTGTATTTGTTTTCCCCAATATGGTTTTGTTTTTATAATATATTTCCTTTAAGTAGTCTAGTTCCAATTTCATACATGTGAAATCATCTCAGACAAATGATTATATTGATAGCTAATTTGTTATGTAGTAACACTATTGTTCTGTCTCAGGCTACTAAGCAACTTTGTGTGTCAAATGTCAGTACTATGAAAATGAATGATGAAGCCACTGTGGTTGTAATTAGCCCTGATGCTAAATATATTGCTGTTGCACTGGTGGATAGTACTGTGAAGGTCAGATATCTTTAACCTTCTCCTGTTTGGCTTTTGTATATTTAAGTGTGTTCAAGTTCATACCTCATAGTTACTGCTGCTTAACTTTTGACATTTGGTTTCCAAAATTAACTTATTAGTTTCACATTATCTATTGCCATTTTCATTTCCACTTGCACACCACAAAATACAATTTCTCAAAGCATAACTTCTTACCCATTTCTTGGGTGATTTGGGAACGTTAGCATTATTTCTATATGGTAAGATTTGATCATTGACGTGGAAGACAATGAGGCAAAACCCCTTTCTGTGGTTTAATCATACATTGTTAGGTCTCTAATCCTTTAAAGTTGTTTGTCTTCATGATGTAGGACAGTAGAAGGGTTTGGATTATTTTGTAAAGATTAGGGTTTTGTTGGGTGAAACTAGGCTACAAATTAATTAGGCTTGGAATTCTAGTGGCTTAGTCTGGATAGTATTTTGGGATTATATTATACGGCTTCAGTTAATAGCTTAATCGTTTATATTTCTCCTTATGCTGCTTCTTATAGGAAATACCACATTCTAAGTGTGATGGTCATCTGTGTATGCCTTCTTGAATGTTGAGTACTGCATGTGCTGTGAGCTTGTGGTAGTTTTTGTATTTGTGCATTATCTCTATCTTATTTTTCAAGTTTTTTTGATGAGTTCATTCATTTTTCAGGTTCACTTTGTAGACACATTCAAATTCTTCCTTTCATTATATGGCCACAAGCTGCCTGTTTTTTGTATGGATATCTCATCAGATGGAGATTTAATTGTGACTGGCTCTGCAGATAAAAATTTAAAGATTTGGGGTTTGGATTTTGGTGACTGTCATAAATCCATTTTTGCACATGCTGACAGGTGGGACATAATCTAGCATGATAATCATTTTTTATTTTTTCTTTATTTAAGTTTTCTATGTTGGGGAGTATGGATGAAGCTTTACTTGAAGTATCTGATGAAACTTACGTCGCAGTGTTCTGGCAGTGCAATTTGTTCCAAAGACACACTATGTGTTTAGTGTTGGAAAAGATAGGCTTGTAAAATATTGGGATGCTGATAAATTTGAGCATCTGTTAACTCTTGAAGGACATCATGCAGATGTTTCTTGTCTTGCAATTAGTACTCGTGGTGATTTTATTGTCACTGGTTCTCATGACCGTTCCATCCGCCGCTGGGATCGCACTGAAGAGCAGTTTTTCATTGAGGTATACACAACTTGTATGGGATGGGGCTTCACTTGTTTAATGCAGGACCAAGGGACATCACTTCTATTTATAAATTTATAATAAGAATAATAGGATATTCTTCCTAGAATATATCTGCTTCAGTGTAGATCATTTCAATTGCAGGAAGAAAAGGAGAAAAGGTTGGAGGAAATGTTTGAGGCTGATCTTGACAATGCTTTTGGAAACAAGTATGCACCAAAGGAAGAAATACCAGAGGAAGGAGCTGTGGCTTTAGCTGGGAAAAAAACCCAGGAAACCCTTACTGCAACCGACTTAATTATTGAGAGATTAGACATAGCAGAAGCTGAAAAAAAGCGTATTGCTCAACATGAGGTATACACATGTTTCCTCTAAGAGAACTATTGTAGTCTAAATTGATGCTTTATCGCATAATTGAATCTACAGGACATGCATGCATGATTAGATGCATATACAAAATAGATGGATAACATGCATAAAAACATGAGAGTTTTATATAAGTGTGATGTGTGCTAGCCTGTACATACTAGTCCTCTATCATAGCACCTTCATAATAGAGAATTAATCTGATTTAAGAGGGTGCATTAGTGATCCTCTATTTTCAAAACATGGATATCAGTATAAAGTTCGGTAGCAGAAGCTGTTCCAGAGTCAAAGAATGCACCAATTGTCCTCCAAGAACCCTAAATAAATTGTTCCATCAAGCAATGTAAGGCCTGTGAACTTACAACAAGTTATTTGTGTTAATCCTATTAAGCAACACTGTCCCGCCAAAAATCTCCACTTTTGATTTCAAAAACAAATTAACAAATTTGAAATTTGAAATTTGAAAGTACGATCAAACAACTTTAGCTGCGGAAATATGCATACAACAACAACTACGGCAACAAAACCTTATCTTGCTAGGTACGGTCTGTTACATGGATTAGATTATGCCATCGAGCTGTATTCATTCAGAAATAAATTTTCAATAAATTTAGTGTATGAAAATATGCTTGATTACAGAAATTATGTTCAATTCATTTTGGATGTGATTGATCATAAAACAAGGTGAGGTGGATTGTCTTGCATCTTCGCTAATTTCACAATTTGGTGCTACAATTTCTTTGATTTGTATTTTAGGAGGAGAAAAAAAACAGAAATAATGCTGTTTTCCAGGCCAATCCGCTTATGAATGGGCTTTCACCTTCGGATTATGTCCTAAGTGCATTTTCAGGTGTTCACTCCAATGATCTGGAGCAAACATTATTGGTATGTTTTGGACATACATTTTTATCCCATGCTGGTCTCATGCATAAATATTAGGCACACTTCAGACTACTGTCTTTGGGCCCAGTCCATTTTTCATTGTTGTTTATTAGTTCATTTTGTTTCTAAATAATTGCACTGAGTAAGCATTAAGCCATTAACTGGATGAGTAGGATGGACTTCTTTATCCATTATTAGTTTAATGTTTCATTTATAATTCATATTAATACTTAGCTTCTTTTTGTCTTTATATACAAATTTCATGATGAGAATTAATTAAGTTTTGCCCTTGTATGTGGCTGTTTGACTTAGTTAAACTTCATCAGCTCTATAAATTTTAACTTGTGTTTTCCTTGAGCAGTTGAGCACAATAAAATATCTCTACATTTCTTATCTGGCTTGCATGCTGAGACTTGAGAGACAAGCAGCTCAAATATCATGATTATGTCTTCTCCAAATCATATATTACCTATGCTGTAAAACTTTATTCATGTCTTTTTTACAAAAAAAATTAAACGCATAAGAGAGACAAATCACAAAATCAATTATGATTGATCGTGAATAATTCTTTTTTTTAATACTCTTACCCAAAATGTAAAATCCATGAATTGCTCTGACTTTGTGAAGATGTGGCGTACCCACTGGAAAATGTTAGTCATACTGACATTTTTTTCAGAGATTGTTAATGTCAAATTCTCATAAGTGCGATTTCTTTATGCAGGCTTTGACATTTTCGGATGCTTTGAATCTTCTGTCGTACTTGAAGGAATGGACTTCATATTCTGATAAGGTTACTCCGTTAGCTTTGTCATGTAGAAACTTCACCATTCTTAAAAATACTGTTATATATTTCTTTTCTCTTTTTGTTGCTTGATCTGAAGAAATCTTTTCCTCCTTCATGTAGTAATCCTTATTTCGTTCTAATAACATTTCTTCTTTCATAATTTTTTTATACATGTATTTGGTTTATTATGTACTAAAGTGGACTATTATACTTGAGGGTGTTAGCTAGTTGAGCTGGCAAAGACTTCTGTGGATTGCGAGTTCCTGGGATTAAATCCTGCCTACACCTTCCACATATGAGCAAGCTCAATCTGGGTTTCCCCAAGTGTAGTGTGTGCGCGTGTAAATATTACTAATTAAATTATGTAGGATTTCCTGTGTGCACTACTCCTAATTACAGCAAAAAAATAGTATATTATATTTGTTATTCTCTTGTAGGCTTCTTTTCTTATTACTGACTCTTCTTTTTCACCTGTGTTTGCATGTTCTTCCTATCATAATTTCCTATGCATTAGAAGCATGCAATGATGAATGAGACATAAGGTCATTTTATATCAGCATAATAATTAAAATTACAATAATAATAGATGTATAAAATTACTTAAAACCTTCAGAATTTTTTGCAAGTCATGAGTGCTTATTTTCCTGATTATTGCAGATCGAGCTTGTTTCCCGGATAGGAACCATGCTGTTGCAAACACATTACAATCAGCTGCTTTCTACACCAGCTGCCAGACCTGTCTTGACTGCTTTCAGTGACATCTTTTATGAACGTGTCAAGGTAACTGCACCACTTCTTTTTCCCTATGTATTTCTTAATAATTTTGGAGCTTCGTCTTATTTGGTATTAAACATCAAACTGTTGGTACCCAAAAGCAGGTTTTAGATTTTAAAGAGGTGTTTAATGTTGTTATCCTAAATTCCCAGGCAATTTGGATGAATAAATTATTTAGGTATTAAAATGTGTGAGAGTTTGGGATTACTATGGAGAAAATGTCTGATATTTTTAAAATGTATAAATGTGTGCATGGAATATGCCTCATATTACCTCCATCGACTATTTGTGTTGATAATTCTAATGGACTTAGACATGACGGATCAATAGTTATGATCGATCATGATAATTCTTTATTGTAGAAAGAATGCCCTCTGACCAGTATCACTATGATACAAGTTCAGAGATCAAGAATGTGTGATAGAAATGAACTCCTCTACATTCTAGGTATTCGAGAGATCCGGTTCTCTCCTCTTCCTCACTCTTCTGAAAATGCCGTATACAATCTACCGTCTCACTCCCCTCGGGTCCTCTTTTATCCCCTCTCTATTCTCTCGCAGTCTCGCCTATTTCTTCTAATGCAGCCCCTCTTCATTGATGGTTTACTGACACTCTTATGTCTATTAAAAGTTTCGATAATAGTATAATACAAATACATATATACTATTTTTAAAAAAACGGATACCTTTTGTGGAGGAGCTTCCCCCCATTAGCCCCGTTAAAGGTCCGCCTGTGGGAGTTAGGGGTTGGGAAAAGATTGCTTGGTTTCTAAAAGATATAGTGATAAATATGAAACAAATAGAACTTGTCGGAGGAAGATGAAACACTAGTTACATTTAAGTGACAAAAGGTACTCCTTTGATGATTTTAAATTGTTCTGATTCTCATGTTTTAGATGCACGAAATGCTTCTGGAATGTAGAAATTTGATGCCTAGTAGGCATCTATCATTGAGAGTATTCAAACATCATGCTGTCACACTAAACTTAGGCATATCCTAATATAAAAAGTATAGCTGCTGTTCTTTTTTAAATTAATTTGAACTGGTAGGTCATTTGAAATTCAGATTTAATTTATCATGTCACTACTATCTAAGGTTTTACTTTTGTACGAGTGAATGAGTGTTTCTAATAAGGACTAAACTCAGGTGAAGTTATTTTAAGTGCTTGTGAATCTGTGATACTGTAGTCTTCCAATAAAAACATACACGTGAATATTATTGTTTTACAACTCATCAATGAAAATTTATAAAGTGATAAGTTGTAAAAATTGTAATACACGTTTTGTTTTTATTATTGAACAATAACACCACAAGATCCCAAAGAATCTCACCAAGTTTTGTCCTTCCAAAAAGTCCTACCCAAAGGATATTTCTAAAGTAAATACTTCCTTGTTGTTCCACTACTTTCAGTAGAAATAATCGATGAACTTGTCTTTCATTGACGAGTGTCTAAACATTGTGTCAGGGATGGAAAGATATCTTCGGTTTTAACCTTGCAGCCATGGATCATATCCAGGTTTGTATTAAAGAATCTGCAAATCTCTTACTCACTATTGAGTAAAGCTGATTTAATTTTGAAATAATCTTTCAGCAAATGATGGCTTCAAGATCGGATGCCCCTTTCCGCGATGCAAGATCAAAACTGCTAGAGATACGCACGCAACAATCAAAACGTTTAGAAGAAAGGTCTGATACTGGAGAAGGTAGGCGGAAGAAGAGGAAGACAACGTAGATTATCAGTGTATGTCTGGACATAGTTATCCCCTGATGATGTTAATGATATGGTATTTCAATCACTGTGGAGAAATTGACCTCAACTGGAATCTGATTGATGAGGCATTGAAGATTCATAGCAAAATTTTCATACTTGTAATGAAAAGAAAATTATGAGTAGAGGTTGGATCACCGGAAAAGGCGTTATGACCTTATAGGATGGGGTATGTGTTCAGTTACAAGAAGATTGCTGTTCTATCCTGCGGCCCATCTTGAGGTCAAGTTGACATCTTCAGTTGAGGAAATGAAGATCAAGGTTTTCATAGTGTAGTGTTACTGATGCCAGTGGGTCAGATAGAAGGGCGTTACTTTATTAAGTTGTAGTATGTGTATACATTTGACATTTGACATAATTTTAATACATCTTTCTTCCCAAGACAGTTCGTTGAAGTTTCCCTTGTTTTGCTTGCTATGCATGCGTTCATGTTTCAAATTTTCATCTATTTTTTTTATGAATGAATTCGTTAAATTTACACACTCCAGGACGTGGGAGAGAGCCACGTGAATGGTGTCATCTATGAGGTTAGCTTACCTGTGTGTAAAGTATCTTTTTTCTCATACTATAGTAAGTGCTGGTTGTCTCAGAATCATCCAAATCAACCGTTAATGACTAATGAGATCTCTAAGCTACTGTTTGGTGTGCGGTGATGGAGTGTTTTGTTATGTTCTCATTGGAATGTCTCACTTTTTAGCCACTGTATCATGTTTTTGTTTTATTGAATAAAACTTGTCAAGCATGAAATAAAACTCATATTTTAAAATATTTTATTCTAGCCCGTTCTAACGCATTCACCACCACCAACATTGCTTACGATTGTGATTGGAATATTGAATTTGGTTTGATCTAATTTAAAATTTACTTTTTATGTTAAAAGCTCGTGGTGAAAAATAGGATTTGATTTGTAAATAAATTTCCATGTTTGGAATATTTTAAAAATAAAAGGATTTTGAAGAATTAAAATAGAAATAAATAACAGAAATATATTTTTTTTGTAATTGTAACAGTAAAATTGTTAATTCAAATATGTAAATTAAAATTAAGTCAAATACATCCAAATTTAACTGAATTTCTGGCTATGGTAGCGAAAAATGCACCTATTAACAAACTTATAAACACAATTAATCTTGAATTTGTAAATTATTAACCATGAATTTTCAAATATTGTCTTTTTAATTTCTTTTTACATGGTTAATATTGTATAAATTTGTGGGTGAACGTTGTGTTAACCAGCTTTATATACCATTGTAATGGCAATATATTATTGGTTGGGACATGACGTAGTATATCAAAATGGGACAGGAGATCATCATCCCATAAAAAGTTATTACAAAATTAGTATATTAAAACTTGTGATTAATGACGTACAATTATGGTAATCACGTACTACTTGGTTAATGCTTACACGGCCAATATACACAACTTGTGTTTAAGGATATATAAATTTGCGGTTAATGACATATTAATTAATGGGTATAACAACGGTTGATGGTGGTGTTTCGCAGTGTGGACCAAGTGTAAAAATTGGTGTCTCACCAAATGTGGTAAGAATATCGGATATAAATAAATAAATAAACAAATAATTGGGACAGCTAAACAATGATATTAGGGCAGCCTAAGAAAATAAATGCAGAAGTGTTAACTGAAAAGTAAAATATTTATTATATTAGAATAAATAAATCATTATTTACAAAACCCTAAATAATAAGGTAGGTAATGACTAAGGAAACAATTAGAGAAAAAAGGGACTAACAGGTATCGACTCAAAACTCGGTCTTAGACCTTGATTGTACCTGGCCATAAAAACCTGGCAATTAATACAATTCAAGATGCCTATACTTGGACAGGAACAAAACACTTAATGTGGAAGTCGGTAATTTCATTAGAGCGCTAATATTTATCCGAAGTTTCTGCCCAGATAGGTCTGACCAAACTGCCAATTCTTGGGGACAACATTTGATGAGGTCGAATAACTGCCATCACTTGTTCTCACCCTGAAGCTCAATGTCTGTCCCTGTAACTTGGCATTAGTCTCCCATTTCTGTCCCCAATTTCGCTTCAAACTTGTCCATGGGGTCTTGTCACCCTTCACGTGGACACTTACCACATCCCCCGCTCCTCCAACATTTGACACACTCACTAGATTGAAGTAAGGATTCCCAGTGATAGTGAACTTAATACCTCCTTGCCTCTTGCATGGTACCCTGCAACCATATATCCAAACAACCACGTACCATTAAATTCCATTTAAATTTTACCATGCAAACTGAGATATATTATATGGTTCTCGTTAACTAATGATGCTAAGGTACTATTAAGGAATCTAATCACCGCAAGTATTTATTGAAAAGCTAAATAGAATATTCCTCTAAATATTGAATGCATCACTTTCTAATGATATTTTTTTTTTATTCTTTAACCGGCATCTTTAGAATACTTGTTAATACTCTCCATATTTTATTACATGCATATAGCTGTTTTCTACTTTTAATTTTAACATCCAACTCCTACACCTACCTTCATGGAAAAAGAAATGAGAGAACACACATCTCCATACCTACTTTTCCCACTTTGGAAAAATAAAAGGAAGGTCCAAGGTTTTGGTGTAAAAAAACAAATATGTGGAAGTAAAATAACAAAACTCAAGTTAAATATGATAACAAATTTGGTTTTGATTTATTTAAATTTTTACAAATCTTTTGAACATAATGAAAATGATATGATATTTTTGTAATTATGAATGAAAATAAAAAATAAAAACAGAAAACTAAAACTAAAAGTCTAAAACTAAAGCAAAGGGGCATTAGTTACTAAAATTTCTCACACATGGATTTATTAAAGACTTGAGGTTAATCCCACCATCACCATCCCCTCCTATTATTGAACGTATATATATGTGAGCCACTTATTAGTTAAAAGATTTTCAAGAACAACTATATTTTCATGATAATAAAAATATAAAAGTGATGGTATATATGATAGATGTATTGTATGTGACCTGCGGTAATAGACAGGGACGATGCCAGCCTTGTATTCTGCAATCTTGAGATATGCAGGTTTGGCTAAATCAAAATGCTCCCGTGGTGGATTGCACCATCCTCCAGCGTTACCTGATTGTTGAAAATTGGGAGGGCAATAATCGGTTGCCGTAACAATTATAGACTGTTTGTCTTTCTTACACCACTGAGCTTGGTTACATTTGATCTCGTAACATGCACCGCATGCCTTACCTTCTTTGAACAAAACTTTGCTCAATGCTGCAGTGTCTAGGCCATAACCTAGTTTAACAACATCCTCATACCCACAGGCTCCTCCTGCAATCCCAAGTAATTATTCTTCTCTAGAAAACAACATGTATAATTATATATATGGGATTTGCTAACATATATTCATTCATTTTTTTAGAAGGAGTACGTTAACAAGCTACACCTTTAAGTGTATTTGACAAATTTTTAGTTATAAAGAAAAGAAATCTCAAAGCAAATCTCGTCTTAACCTGTCGAGAATGGGTTAGAATTAAGAGCTGTATATATGTAACAACTAACAAGCAATAGTGGTGATGTTTCATACCAAATGTTCCAGAGCCTCCTTCATAGAAAGTGGCATGAGCTTGCTTCCATGGACCAGACCTAAACTTGGAGCTCTTGGTTGAAGATGCCTGGTTACTGTTTGCATGGACATCAGGAATTTCAAATGTAACAAAAAAGAGCAATGATAGGGTCACAAGGGCTCCCAAATGGAATGCCATGGCAACTGCAGGTTTTAGTTATATGGGATCTTTGGGGGGTTTAGTGTTTATTCTATATTTTCTCCTACCTTGGTGTTTGACAAGTATATATATATATGGTGCAATGCAAGATCTTTTACTTTGTATTGCTCGTTTTTTGGAGGTTGGTTTTTAAGGAGGCTATTTTGTGGAACGTTGAGCTTTTTTTTCGCAGCTTCTCTTCACTAGGAAAATGATATGAGCCACCCAGTTATAATATTGTCCCTCACCAACCTCTCGTCTATTCATGGAAAATGTTCAAAGAATTTAACTAGTCATCCACACATTCCTTTTCATTCGTTCCTTTCCTTTGATTCTTTCATAAATAGTTAACTCATAGACATCTATAACATTACAAAGCCTCATCAGAGAGTCTAGATCCATGTGGCAAATGGTGGAATTTTTATATTGTTTTATTATTTATTTTTTATAATTTATAAATTTTGTTATTTTTGTTGTTTTAAATTTTTTTCAACCTTGCAATTGGGGAGGTTAAACACGCAAGTGTATTTTGAGTGAGCAATAAGTTTATCTTTAAGCAAAAAGTATATAGACTTTGATTTTTTTTAGGTTTAATTACTCTGTAGGTCCCTGAACTTTTTGGGAATTTTCAAATAGGTCCCTATACTTTTAAAATTTGTAATCAGGTCCCTGAACTTTTATTTTATTTGTAATTAGGTCCCTATACTAAAACCGTTTTTAATTGAATCCTCGAACTTTTATAAAGTTTTCAATTGGATCCTCGAACTTTTATAAAGTTTTCAATTGGGTCCCTGAACTTATATAGGGGCCCAATTAAAACTTTTTTAGTTCAGGGACCCAATTGAAAACTTTATAAAAGTTCGAGGATCCAATTGAAAACTTTATAACGGTTTTAGTATAGGGACCTAATTACAAATAAAATAAAAGTTCAGGGACCTGATTACAAATTTTTAAAGTATAGGGACCTATTTAAAAATTCCCAAAAAGTTCAGGGACCTACAGAGTAATTAAACCTTTTTTTTAAGTGTAGGGAAATTTTACAATTTAAAATTCCAAATTTCATTTAGAATTTAGAATTTAGAAATCAAAATAAAATTAATAAGATGAAATTTTGAATTAATTTCTTGAACCCGGATTGACACTAGCTCGGTATCGTTTTATACTGCTAACGGGTCCAATATAAATTAAGCACAAAATCGAAAAATTTTGCAACAAAATTTTTATTTAATTATTTCTAATTTACCATTTTATATTTTTACCTACTTTAAAAATTTTAGGGTGTTATAGCCACCTCTCCCTTATCTTCTATCACGTTTTTTTAGGTTAGAAAATCAGCCCCTTTTTTGTTTTTAATATTTATTCTTATTAAATTTTATTATAATGGGTTTTGACCCATTATTTTTTTGTTTTTCTCTTAATTGTTAATTCTAATTTGGGCTCAACCCATTATGTACGTTTTTTTTTTGTTCAGAATCCACTCTAATTAGCCCTTTGGGCTGAGTGGGTCCGCCAAAGTATCTCCACCCTTAGTTCCCACACTAGTGCAAAATAGCCTTTCTACAACGGTTGGAAAAGGCTTTCTACATCGGTTGACCAACCGTTGTAGATACGCTCGATGTAGAAAGTAGGGACTTTCTACAACGGTTGTACAACCGTTGTAGAAAGTGAATTTCTACATCGGTTGGAAAAATCAACCGTTGTAGAAAGCTTAATTCTACATCTACATCGGGCTTTCTGGTCGACTTTCTACATCGGTTGTGTTGACCAACTGATGTAGAAAGTTTTGTTGACCAACCGTTGTAGAAAGCGCGGTTTCTGGTTATTAGTCTGGACTTTCTACATCGGTTAAGATCACAACCGATGTAGAAAGTCTTGTATTTTTTATAAAAAAAAACCTCATCCGTTTCTTCCCTCACTTCCTTTCCCTATTTTCATTCAGTTTTCAGTATACATCCAAAATCAACAACAACACAAAATCTACAAAAATTCAACAATTAACATTAACATCCATATATATAATTAACCACTAATTAATCTAGCTATATGAACAAAAAAACTAAACCCATATAAATGTCAGGCTAAATACATCTAAGATACAAATGGTTTACTATAATCAAGAAAGAAGTTTGCCCAACGCTGCTTGATGTCCTCAATTTCATCATAAGAGAATGGTTCCGCATTGTTGAAATTCTGCACTTTCAAATAACGTAAGATAAACAATATTAGCAAATAGAGTACAAACAAACATATGATAGTTAACTCTTGTACTTAAAAACACTATTAATTACCTCCGCCCACCGATCAGTAATACCAGCGGAGACAATAGTGAACATATGTCTCAAGACAAAATATCCACACTCCCAGTTGCCTTTTTGTCGATTAGACTACAAATTATAGATAATAATAATGAGTAAACATATAATAATTACTATTATATATATAACTTCCAATTGAATCTCGGGTTAATTACTTACATTGCAACGAATCCATTTAGGCTTTACTATCCTAGCCTTGCTTTTACCTTCTAACTTACTACATGCCTGCATAGCTCTGGGATAAACAGATCGATATTCATGTAAATTAATACATCCACATCAATGAGGTGATGCAATAATAGTACAAATTAAGAGTGAAAGCTTGCTTACGTATCAATTATGTTCTTGAGATCTGCCTCTGGAGCATTGTGCAATGAACACAAGAACGCGACCTCATTCTTGTCAGGACAAATGACCAGCAACTGCCAATGTCTCGTGTTCATGCATGGGGCTAGATAACACTGTTTTTTGCTTTTACTAATTGTATTAATGATGTAGGTCTACACAGTTTGAAAATCGCTCTGTTCAGTCAGAGTCCTGCTAGGGTCTAAGAATCCAAAAACCTGGTCCGTGCCGTTGTAGAAAGTCATGACCAAGATCCCATTTTATTACAAAAATGCCACCATGTAATTTTTTACAACGGTTCCTTAGACAACCGATGTAGAAAGTCATTGCCAGATATCATTTTATTACAAAAATGCCACCGCACTACTTTCTACAATGGTTACAATCCAACCGATGTAGAACCCGCGATGCAAAATACATATTTTCCACTAGTGCCAGCCTTTCAATGGGGTGACTCCACAAGGATTCGAACCCAGGTTTCCCAAGTTCTCCTCCTTATGGGGCAAGTTACTTCCACCCGATCAACATCCAATTGGTCATCATGTATGTTTATAAATATATATATATATAAGCTAGGAAAAATATATTATACTAGAGTAAGATTAAGCATAACCTGATATGGAGAAAGAGTATTCTATAAGGAATAACCACACGTGAACGAGGAGGAGCTCCCTTGCGTAGAGGGTATTAGATGATACTTAGCTTAGTTTGTAATTATATTTCAATTATACTTCAGTTATATTAGTTAGGAAATCAGTTAGTTAGTTTTATACCAGTTAGTTAGTTATAACTGTTCCTATACAATTAATTGAGAAATTAACTTTAGCTAGTTTTGTCAATTGAGAAATTCGTTCCACAAGTTAACACATTTGTTTTAGAGGGCGTAATAGAATCCATGCAAGCATCCGTAATTCCCGCTAACAGAATTGGGCCTAGAAGGAATAACAAACTCATGCACATCAGACCTCACTTGAAGGTTATATGAGCATCACCATAGTATCGTAGAAGGGACCTTTTACAATGACTAATACCTTGGTCACCCGTACTCACACACCCACCATAGAACACTCTGTTCCAACATCACATCCATCGTAGAACACCTCGTCCCGACATACTAGAACAATTAATTACAAAAAAAATAAGATTAAACAATATAAGTGGAAGGTCAGTTGTTGAATACAGAGTTCTTCAAAAGAATTGCTAAATACTGAATTTGTCGGAGAAAAAAGAATCTAACATAATATCTTAATTAGTTTGTCAACGAGAAAAGACAACATCCATGATCCATTAGTGGGCCGCATTATTAGGCAGGGCCGGCCAAAGGGTAAAGCTACTAAAGCCCTAGCTTTAGGCCCAACTCATTCTTGGGCCGGCTCTGTTATTAGGGTGGTCTGCATCACAAACGATCATAGCACCAAGACTTCAGACACTATTATAAAAGTGCCTGTTCCTGCCGTTCTAGTCACAAAGTTGGTAGAGCGTGTGTGTTTTTTTATCAGTGTGAAGTGTGAAGCCATCGCTAATCCTCACAAAAATCGCAAACCCTAAACTTCTCTCAGCAACATTTTTCTATATTTCTCAAATCAAAATATACTAATTGTTGGTACCCAAATTTGTATGCCTTTTTCTTTTAAATCTTTAAATTCATTTTTTTCTTTTAATTTGTATTTTTGTTTTGCTATTTTTTTTTCGATCTACTTCGAGGAGTATCCCACCGCCAGCCTGAGACGGGGACTAATCTCCCGTGGGAATTTGTTCAACACCTCGATGGGTGGCATCTCTCCCAGCTGAGGTTTTTTCCTTACCCAAGGCTTGAACCCGAGACCTTGGTTAAGAGGCGAGAGGTCTTTAACCACTCATGCCAACCTCAATTGGTATTTTATTTTATTTTTTTCCTCTTTTTTTTTAGATTTTTGTTTTGCTATAAATCTAAAAAAGAGGGGGGAAAAAAAGGAAAATGTGTATACTTACCTCCTTAACAAAAATAGTTCCATATGGGTAACCATTCACTTGAGTTGAATTCCCACATGGGAAAAAACAAGCTCCTTCCCCTGCCTCACCTCCTATCTAAAGAGTGGATCCTCAAGTGTTTTACACACACCAAGAAACCTTCACACATGGGCTTAATAGTTAGTACTATGTATAAAGCATGTGTCTTTTGAATAAAAGTTTGGTTTCTAAAAAACTTGGGCTTAATCCTAAATATAAAGCCT
Organism: Echinosophora koreensis; assembly: GCA_035048595.1. Taxonomy (NCBI): domain Eukaryota; kingdom Viridiplantae; phylum Streptophyta; class Magnoliopsida; order Fabales; family Fabaceae; genus Echinosophora; species Echinosophora koreensis. The sequence goes on along the minus strand of JAPCYP010000012.1, from coordinate 5,455,429 downwards.
AAGCATTTTAGTAAAAAAAAATAAAAAATTTACTATTATTATTTTGTCTTTTTTCTTTTGTATTTTAAGCACAAGGAACTTTGTGTTTTGGCGCATCTTGGAAGGAAGTGTACATGGGTCAAACACATAGTGTTTTCGCACATCCTAGAGTAGGTAGAGGTGTAAATGAGCTGAGCTATTCGTGAACTATTCGGCCTTGGCTTGTTAAATGCTTGATCAAGATCATTTCTTTATTTAAATGAGTCAAGCTCAAACTTGAGATTGAGCCCGATTATTTAAATGAGTCAAGCTCAAGCCTTACAGCCTCGACATTAAATGACTCGTGAATAGCTCGTGTAAGTTTTGTGATCCCTAAGTTGTTGCAGCGATTTTTTGTTAGGTGATATTTTTTCTGAAAGGTGTTGGGCGAAGTTGCTCTGCTAACATCAGACTAGATATCTCCATAAATAGATGACGATCATGTTTTTTGGACTAATGCTTTTGTAATGGTTAAGCTTAAATTGTATATTTGGACTAATGTTTTTGTAATGGTCAAGCTTAAAATGTATTTGGCAATGACATGTTTTTAAGATGTTTTGGTTATGCTTTTGAAGTTCCGTTTTTATAATAGTTAAGAAACCTTGAATTTCACATATAATATGTTAAGTACATATATCTATTTTTATAATCATATAATATTAAAATCTTTATTAAGTGCTAAATTGATAAAATTAAAAAGTAATTAAAGAAAAAATTTCATAATGCAAAAAGAATTTAATTATAAATGAGTTAAACAAGCCAAGCTCAAACTTTATTATTTTTAAACAAGTCAAGCTCAAGCTTTTAGTTAGGCTCATTTAAAAAAAATGAGTCGAGCTCAAGCTTTACTATTTTTCCGCAAGGCAATCTCAAGTTTCAAGTGCTCGACTCGGCTCGACTCGTTTATGCCCCTAGAGATAGGAAGTGAGATAAAATAAAAAAATTAATAATTTAATTTAAGAAATGAGATAATATGTAAATATATTATTATTTTTTTATTTTTAATAAATTTTATATAATTTAAATTTATGAGGCCAGTAAAAAAATTTGAAGGTTTGGATTAGCTATATGAAAAAAGATATTCCATAATGGAATGTGTGTGTATATATACTATCAATTAATTTCCTTTTCAATTTTTAAAGTTTGCCCACTTAATATTAGGGGCGAGCATGTGACGAGTTGAGACGGGTTATGCTTGTTCTTTATCCGATCATAAACATTGATAAAGTGAATTCTTTGAACCTGAACCCATCCCCAGACCCGAAGGAACACGATCATATGCCGGTTGGTTTAAGATCGAGTCTAAATGGGACGGGACCGGGTTGCCCCGAAGTTCAATAGATTCTTTTTAAATTAAATGCCCGTGAGTGGGAAAAAATGTAATATTTTTATAAACCAAAATATCAGCAAAAGATGCTACCCAAAAGTCACAAATTGATCTCGTGTCACCAAATATGTTCAAAACTGGATGTTGCAAAATATATTCAAATAGAGCCTTTTGTTGGATGCTTCCTTTATGCTCGTGTTACCAAAGTCACATTGTTAAAAACATGATACTTTCATGAAATATGATTCTTTCAATGTTACAAAAACTACAAAATCCTTCCTAAAAGCCATCAATTAGGCCAATGTGAGCCATGAGATATGAAAGTAGAAGTTTAGTAATTTACCTCACAGTCTTCTTAGTGACCGTGCACGAAATATAAGTTAGGGAGAGATAAAATTTAAAATAGATTTTTATTATATGGGACGAGGGGAATATCCCGAAGGTCAACCCGGACCCGTCCCAGACCCGACACAGGGTTACTAAATGGGACGCGGATTCGTCTATTCTGTTCGGCGGGTTAGGATCAAACTCGACTCGAACTACTGTGTGTTGGGGATGGGTTCTATGGTCGCGCCGGCTTTTGCAAAACCCCTACTTAATATAGGTATAAAAAAGTTTGATTCTCGAAGCATAAGGTCAGGTGTCTAAACTGGATTATTCTTATAGATGATTTTTCCTTCATACACGTCAACACTTATATTAACTAAACAATACTTTTAAAAATAGTTTAGTTTTGATATATTGTCAGCATAAATTTTTTTACACTATCAATCAATTATAAATTAATTCATGTGTGAATTTTAAGTTAGTTATGATAAGAATTAAATATTTTAATGATATATTGGTTTATAATTGATTGACAATGAAAAAGAAATTTTTACACTAATAATACGTATCAATTAAATCATTTAAAATAACATAGTTTGTTTGAATTATATAAACAAAATTTTGCGTCAGGATGTTGCTAAAATTCTTATCATAATAAAAATGAATATAATCAAAATTCTCGAAAAAAAAGCTTTTAATTACAACTAGTTCCTATTATAAAATAAATAATTCTCAAACATGAACCTTTAAAAGGGTATTGGTCAAAAGAAAAAAGAGCTCTATGGATATCTCACCCATACTATCCAAGCAACCCAGTGACCATTAGATCACGACTGCCTCCGAGCTGTGTTTGTGTTTCGTGGTTGGCCTTGATTTTAATACCTCATAAATAAATTCCCTCACCTTCTCCCAATTTTTTTTTTTTTTAATTTGTTCTCCAAAATACCCCCACCACATCCTTCTTCTTCTTCATCTCCCACACCCTTCTTTTTTCTTCATGATTCCACCACACCCCATCCTTTTTTTCATGGTTTCTTTTTTCTAATGCAGTTCTGTCCCTTGATTAGATACCATTGTTACAGATTGTTGAAACAAACCTTTATATCTTTAGTCTGGGGCAACTAACCATGGAAACCCCAAAATTAGTGTTGTACCCGTATGGGGTACCGTACCCATATCAGGTACTCATTGGGTACTCGTGGGTACATACCAAGCAAGCAAGTACCCAAAAAAGAATCACTGATATAAGCATATAGAACCTCTGGTTGAGCTTAATTCTCTCTGCGATGTCCCTCAGCTTCAACATGATTTAATGCTTCCTCTATGCCCGGTTTCATTCTTTCTTTTTGAGATATTTTTTGGTTTCGCCACATAGTCGTCTATCACACAAGCTCAACCAAATGTTTTATGCACTTAAAGTAGTGATATCTCTTTATTGATCATTGGAAAATTGACGTACATAAGATAGAATGATCAAATTTGTAACATCGAAAAAATGGAGGAACCAAATCTACTAAAAAAAATTTAGGAACTAAAATTGTACATCACAAATAATAAAGAGACGAAAGTGTAATTAAAGAAGAGGGAAAAAAAAAAAACTTTTGATGATTGCTTGTATTAAAATATCTTTCTATAATAATATCCTATATAAGTTAATTTCTTGCTAAAAGTCGAGCTCATCCTGATGTTCGTTCATCTTGCCATCTTGGAATGTTCTTTTTTTTGATGAATAGATTTTATCATCTTGGTATGTTCTTGATTTCTACTTCGTAGCATTATGTACAGTAAAGTGATCAGAAGATTCAGAACAGGATATTGCATGATTGAGTGCTGTGGCTATGCATAAACACATTTATATAACTAGGACGTATATAATATAAAGTGAGAGATTATTTGAGTGTTATATTCCAGAACTTTTTAGGACCCGTCTTTAAAGCTTATACTTGCACGTATCACACACACACAGGGTACTGCTTCATAGATCGATGCTCATCTAACTATTAATGTCCAATTGAACTGGGATTATAACTAACCATTTCTCCATTATGTTTGCCTTACTAGTTACTACAATGTAAAGATAAGCTCAACGTAAAGAAATATTTGCCTGATTACAGTACGTGTATGTTGTTAAGGAGAGTTTCATTATTGTACAATGCTCAAAATTGCAAGTGTGGTTTATGTTTCGTCAGAATTTTCTCAGATCGAATGGATAATATTGCTTCTTTTTTTAGGCCTGCCCTGATCCTATAGCTAGTGAGTCCCAGAAACCTAACTTAACTAATCTTTTTTTTTTATAGCAAAATTTTGTAAATAAACTTTGTGAAAGAAAAACACATGGGGTGAACTTGTGGATGAAACATTATCTATCAATCCTGAAACGAACATGACTCCTCACCCACTTCGATCTGTATTATTGGCGATTCACAGCGATCAGTGCTGGAAATGATTTGCCAAACATCCAGACTCATATGTGCGTCTTATTTAAATTGGTAGAGACTAACAATAAAGTTACTAATACCGACGCAATAAAAAGACCAAATGATAAGTAGGAGATTGGATCAGCCAAAAGAATAAAATAAACAAGAAAATGACGAAAGGGGAACACGCACACTATTTATCAACAGGTTAAACTAGATTTCTCCCCATATCTTATTTTTGTAAATTGGTTTTAATCTATTCTTTTTGGTACTTTAAATAAAATACATTATTCAAATTTACTCTTTTTCTCGTATCCATTACACTTTCTCCCTTCTATCTTTCTATCCAACAGAAACCCGGGGATCTGTTTAGTTTATTTCATGTTTCCTATTTTCATTTCCTGATTTTAAGAATAATTACAAGAAAATTAATTATAAAATTATTATTTTATTTCCATTATGTTTCATGTTTTAAAAATCTTGTACAGTAACCACTGGAAACAACATTTTGTTTGTTTTCACTGTTTCCTGTACAAATATTTGAAAACAGAAAACATAATGAAAAATAAATAACAAATTTGTAATTATTATTGTTGTAATTATCCTTGAAATCAAGAAGTAAAAAATAAACCAAACAGCCCTCTTTCTCTTCTCTTCCTTCCCTTCTATCTCATATCAAATAATACATAAAATTTCATTCTCTTTTGCAAATAGACATTTAATAAAATGATTTAACTGCTTTAGAGATTTTTTACATTGTCAATTAATCATAAATTATCACATTGTTAAAAATAATTGACTTTCTCAAAATGAATTAGTTTTCGACTATTAACTGGTTTGCCCTTGGTGCACAAAAAAAGATTGGATTCTCATTATAATCATGTTAAAACTCACATACATGATGTTTTGTGATTGATAGATAATATATAAAACTTTAAATGGATAGTGTATGAGAATTAATTTCTTAATAAAAACTAGCTAATAACATTAACATATATTAAAACCGAACATATTTTAATAATTGTACTTTTGGTCCCCTACTATTAGTTATATGCGATTTTAATTCTTATAGTTTTTTTGTTCATATTTGGTCCCCTATTTTTTCAATATTGTAAATTCGGAAATATCAAATTGACGGACATTGAGGGGAATGATCAAATTTGCAACATTGAAAAAAATAAGAGATTAAATGTGCACGGAAAAAACTTTAAGGACCAAAATTGCATTTGACGAATAATAAAGGGGCCGAAAGCTCAATTAAGCCAAGAACTGAAAATACTATGTTTTCATAGCAACCAAAAATCATGAGCTGTGTTATTGTGACACAAATCAGACAACATACGGGACAACATACGCTACTGTAGTGCACTACAGTGCTACTGTAGCGTAATGTAGCACACCTTTTATTTTATTTATTTATTTTTTTAAAAATAAAAAAAATTATTTCTCAAAAAATACCCATTAACCAGATATTTGTACTTAATTAACCAGATATTTAAACATAGTTAACCAAAAAATTTATTTCTCAAAAAAACCCATTAACCAGATAATGAACTGAATTAACCAGATGTTTATACCTGATTAACCAGATATTTGCACATACTTAACCCAAAAACTCATTAACCAGATAATGAACTGAATTAACCAGATATTTGTACCTGATTAACTAGATATTCGCACATACATAACCAAAAATTTTATTTCTGAAAAAAAAAACCCATTAACCAGATAATGAACTGAATTAACCAGATATTTGCACATACTTAACCAAAAAACCCATTAACCAGATAATGAACTCAATTAACTAGATATTTGTACCTGATCAACCAGATATTTGAACACACTTAACCAAAAATTTTATTTTTCAAAAAAACTCATTAACCAGATAATGAACTAAATTAACCAGATATTTGTACCTGATCAACCAGATATTTGCACATACTTAACCAAAAAACCCATTAGTCGGATAATGAACTGACTTAACCAGATATTTGCACATATTTAACAAAAAAATTTATTTATCAAAAGAACTAAATATATTTTTTTTAAAAAAGAACAAAATATTTTTTAAAAACTAAATAAATTTTTTTAAAAAAAGGGTTGCTACAGTGCCACACAGTGCACACCCTATTTGTCGCGTATGTGTGTCAAATTATCATTTTTGAAAATCATACTTAAGCCCTTTGATGCATTTGAAACTCGGTTAAAATTTCCTTTATTTATTTTTAAATACGGAATAGAGTTTTTTGTTGGCAAGGCACACAAAACCAGCGAAGCAGTGTCTGTGCCCGTGGCTTGGAGAGTCCCAGAGGCTCCTTATATATATTGCTCTCCCCCCCTCCCTCTTCCCTTCCCTTCCCTTCGTCTTCAAACCTTCCATGGCATCCTCCACCTCAATTCCCGCACCTGGTAATCACTACCTTCTCCTTCTTTACACGTCATCATCCACTCCTTCAAATTCACTTCCTCTTCTTCTTTTTCTGATCTGATCTCATTCTCTCTCTCGCTTTGTTAACTGTTGCAGAGGCCGTCCAGGTTCTCGTCACCTTACTCGCCGATGATTCTTCCACCGTCAGAGACGCTTCCATGTCCTCTCTCAAGGACATTTCCGCCTTGTGATTTTCCACTCCCAACCACTCCTTTTTCTTCTTCCTTCGCAATTTCGCTTCAATTTCAACCTTATCACGAAGTTTTCATAATGATGCAGGAATCCTCTCCTTGTTCTCGAGTGCTGCGCGGCGGTTTCGCGTGGTGGACGTCGGGTGCTGATTCTTTCATTTCATATAATGTGTTAGAGGATGTAAAATAACCAAATCTGTTATAGATCAGTTAGTTAGTTCAAAAGTTAGTTAAAACAGTTTGAGAGCTTACAAGCTCATCGTTCTGTATCAGTCTGTGATTTGTTCTGTGTTTTTTGTTTTTGGTGTTTCAGCGATTTGGAAATATGGCTGGAGTTTTTCAAGTTATGGCGTTTGGAGTTCGAGCTCTTGACAAAAGAGATGTTGATCCTGCTTTCATGGCAAAGCTTGCTAAGATTGCTACAGCGGAGATGATTTCCTCTAAGGTGCTTTCTGTTTCCCATTTGTACTTTGTAGTTGCTGTAATAGCTATATAGCATGATCCAATTTGCATCAGATGGTAGTAATAGTAGTAGTAGTGCTATACTAGGAAAATTCAGTCAGTGCACAATTTAGTGGAAATGACTTCACCTTTTTACATTCTTTAGTTTGATAAGATAAAATAAACTTGTGCATTGTTTTTTGACACTTTGTTTTACTTTGCACGTGATAAGCTTGGTTTCTAGTAACCGTAAAAAAGGAAAAAACTGGGGGTTTCTAGTTAGTGCTAATGCTTAGAATGAAGCAGGTCGATGTAGTTGCCTCACGTTAAAGAGGAAAAGTTTTATGAAGTATGAGGACTTGTTTTGATCATCTAAGGAGTCAGGACTTTTTCTTTCTAAATTGCTGGAAGATGATTTTTTTTTCTTTTTACCAAAACATGATTAAATACGTTACCATTTTTTTTTCTTCTTACTAAATTCAGAGGTTTTGGCTCTCGTAAAAAAGCAAAGATTTTGTGGTAGTGCTCTGTTTATGCCATTCTATGGTGTATTTGGTTGGAAAGGAATGAAAGAATATTGAATGACTTCTTTTTTGACCCTAGATTCATTTGGGATAGGTTGCTCTTTCGTCGTCCTTTTGGTGCTCTGCCCATGGTATTTTTAGTAGTGCTTCTTTGTTAGACATGCAGAGGAATTGACATGCTTTGCTGCATGGCTTTGTCACATAGGTTTTATTTATTTATTTATTTATTTATTTATTTATTTATTTTTTGTTTGTTTGTGAGTTTGCCTAATCCGCTTCCGTTGTACTTTTCTCTCCTCTTCTGCTAATAAAAAAGGTTTACTTTGTCCCATTTTATGAGCAAACATGGTTTACTTTGTCCAACTTTTATGAGAAAACATTGTTTACTTTGTCACATTTCTTTAATTTCCCACATGAGCAAATAGTTTGCTGGGGAATTGAGGGGAAGGCAATTGTTTGAAGAAATAAATATTTTGATACAGAAGACATTAGGGATTCTTGCGTGTCAAAATTGAGTTTGACAGTTACTGGGTAGGAAAAACTTTGGGTTATAGACTTATCACATATGAATGGTAGTCATCATCAGATGATTAATTTAGAGTCAGTGAATACACTGTAGTTTGATCACTATGAAATTGAAAAATGTGTTACTGAGTATATATAGTTGGAATGGAATCAGCATGGTCGAGGACAAAAATTCATGGGGTAGGAGCTGTGTATAGTCATTGTTATAGTATTTCGAATCTTACATCTTTGGTTGGTGGTTGGTACATTAAAGAATGTATTATCAAAGAAAAAAGCTTACGACTTGGCCTGTGATGATCTAGCTTTTGTTGTGAGTGAGAAACCAAATAATTACTGTTAAGGAAAATTGTACGATACTTTCATTTTCATGTATGCGAGTTTGACACTTTGACTTATCTAGCAAGGTTTATAGGAGACCCTGGACTTATTTATTGATCATTTGGTTTATGTAGGTGTGCAGACTAGTATGCAGGATTGTAGGTTGGTTTTGTGTTTTAGGTGTTTGATAGGGTGTGGTCTGTTGCTTGTTATAATAAATTTACTTTCTAGGACCCGTGCTAAGAGTAACGAGAGAAAAAAGAGATATGAATGATGAATGTTTGTTTCAACTATACATTGAAGGCTAGTTTATATATGCTCGATGTAATAGATATAAATAAATACAAAGGATGCTCTACCTAATTACCTCTACCTACTTAACGAGCTTTGCATTCACAAGACTTGTTTCTTCAAGAATGTCCATGGCATACTTTCTCTGCGAAATCACGATACCATCCTTGGTTTGGGCCACCTCTATTCCTAAGAAGTATTGGAGTGAGCCAAGAATCCAAGATCTTTGGTCTAAAAGTAATGACAAAAATGTTGTTTTACCTGAGGTGTGCCATGGTGATCATTGCCGGCGATAACAATGTTGTTAATATGCAAAATTGGATAGATATACATCCTTGAGAAAAACGGTGATAGATAGATACATCCTTGGCGAGTTTGTGAATAGAAATAAGATCAATGGAGAGGTTAGGAACACAGTATATTTTTTTAGAATAGGGATGATGAGAGTTGAATGTCACCACAACCGGCAGTTGAGGTATGAGATCCACCAGCCACGACTATAGTGTGATTACCAAGAGAGTGTGTTATAAAAATGAGAAGCATGAAAGGTCATATGGTAGGTAGCACCAGAGTCAAGAACCCATGATTCATCTGAAGCAATACGATAAGCATTAAAAAATTGATAGCATAAATTCTTACGAGTTACATCATGAGAATAAGTGCAGGACTGCTTACTGGAGGAGTGGCCTAGTGGGTGATGGTTGAGATGTTGGTAATCTTAGTTTTAGACATGGTGGTTGGGTCATGGGTGTGTAGCAACCAGAGCGCGATGACGGCGTGAAGTAGGAAAGGCAGGACGCAATGAAGGCGGCTGTTGCCTTGGCAAATACGGACCAACAATGAAGGCTAGTCAACTGCGGTGGCAAAGGTGGGACCAACAATGGAGGCTGATCGATTGTGGTGGCGAAAACGGACCGGCAATGAAGGCTGTTTGGTTAGGTAAAAGAGAGAGCGGGTTTGCTCTTTGACTGAGAATAGGACGAAGATGCTGTTTAGGCCATGCTTGTTGTTGTTTGGGCAATAATAAAGAAGAGGGTTTATAGTTTAGGGTGAATATGAAGCGTAGGAGAAGGAGGCAATGTCAAAGGGTTGTCTGTTTGGGGAAGATGAGGCCGCGACTAGGTAGAGAAGAATGGATGGTGAGGCAATTGGTGTGTGCATGGAATATGCCTCATATTACCTCCATCGACTATTTGTGTTGATAATTCTAATGGACTTAGACATGACAGATCAATAGTTATGATCGATCATGATAATTCTTTATTGTAGAAAGAATGCCCTCTGACCAGTATCACTATGATACAAGTTCAGAGATCAAGAATGTGTGATAGAAATGAACTCCTCTACATTCTAGGTATTCGAGAGATCTGGTTCTCTCCTCTTCCTCACTCTTCTGAAAATGCCGTATACAGTCTACCGTCTCACTCTCCTCGGGTCCTCTTTTATCCCCTCTTTATTCTCTCGCAGTCTCACCTATTTCTTCTAATGCAGCCCCTCTTCATTGATGGTTTACTGACACACTTATGTCTATTAAAAGTTTTGATAATAGTATAATACAAATACATATATACTATTTTTAAAAAAACAGATACCTTTTGTGGAGGAGCTTCCCCCCATTAGCCCGTTAAAGGTCCGCCTGTGGGAGTTAGGGGTTGGGAAAAGATTGCTTGGTTTCTAAAAGATATAGTGATAAATATGAAACAAATAGAACTTGTCGGAGGAAGATGAAACACTAGTTACATTTAAGTGACAAAAGGTACTCCTTTGATGATTTTAAATTGTCTCTGATTCTCATGTTTTAGATGCACGAAATGCTTCCGGAATGTAGAAATTTGATGCCTAGTAGGCATCTATCATTGAGAGTATTCAAAAATCATGCTGTCACACTAAACTTAGGCATATCCTAATATAAAAAGTATAGCTGCTGTTCTTTTTTAAATTTTTTTTTTTTTGATAAACAAACATATTCATTAATGGGAGAACAAAGGGTCCTCCAACCCAAGTACAAGAGAAATAGGACAACCCAACCTAATGTAAATAAAATACTACCCAATGAAAAAGATAGTATTGCCATTATACAGGAGGGGACCAAACCAAAAAACAACTAAAAGAAACAAGAAGACAACCAAAAAGAGCCAAAGCCAAAGGTTTACAAACAAATTATTCATACAAGACCCAACAAACAAACCCAGAAAACAGAGCCAGAAAGCACAACCAAGAGAAGCCAGCAAACCAAGAAGGAGTCGCTGATAAAACCCCCCAAAAAAGAGCAGAAAAATGAGCAGACCAAACCACTATGCGCAAAAATGAGTCCCAACAAAGATACCACCAACAACAACAGCCAAAGGATCATCTCTCCAACTGAACAAGAAAACAGAGAAGATAAACAACCATAATGAACCTGTAAACTGGCCTGAAAACCTGAAGCAACAAACCACAAAACCCCCACACAAACCGAAACCACCATCCAAGAAAACCAAACAAGCCAAGAGTCACAACCAAGTATTCACCATTAGAAGAAGCATCCAGTGAACAAAAAAGAAAAAGAGTAACCCCCACACACAAGCTCACCACACCTCCAAACCCCAAATAAAAACAAAGCGTTACCCAAGGCACCCTCCACACAAAGCCCATGAACCAAAGGAGATGAGCACCTTCTACACAACATCCCCACAAAGAGAACACCACACCACCAATCACACCCAGAAACCAAGAAACAAGTAGACGGAAGAATAGCAACATCTCCCCAAACCCTCCAGACGACCAAACCACCATAAACATAGGAAAGTAACCACGACACCGACACAAACACACACGCAACCCATTTGAGGTAATTCACTCCTCACCATTTGTTTGCTCACACCAAAAATAAATCAAAACCCCTCACCCACGTATTTAACTCGCTCACAAAAACTCATCCATCCTAATGAGCAAACCAAGAACAACTCCCTTCAAGGGCAATCCTGCATAAAGGAAATGAAAAACCAGTATATATCTTGTTAGTAACAAACATCTCACCAAAATTCCCTCATATAGTGCTCTCAAAATGTTATGTCCTCAACCTTGCAGCAGCCACACACCCTCACAATAAAGCACTCCCTGACCAAAAAAAATCTCTCAGGATTTGTTATTCACTCAAGTTACATTGATGAAGAAGTAGCCCAACAAAAGAGCAACTCCAAAACAACTAACCCCTGCAAAAAAACTGTTAGCAAAAAATCCAAAAAATATGAACAATTTGAGTAAACTCTTGTCTCCCATACACCACACTTACTGTAAACAACCCATCGGATTAGAGCACCAATCACCAAAAGAATATTTCCAGTCCTTGTCCACCGCCAACCAAGCCCAAGATCTAGTCTTTATCAAGTCCATAATCCTTAGTAGATCAAAGGAATTTCCAGAAAATATCACAGCATTTCTTTCTAACCATAATGTCCAGATAATTACATGCCAAACAACTAGACCTCGCTTTCTTCCTACTTTCTTTTTAAACAAGCCCCTATGTTGCCAGTACAACTCTGCAACAGTCAATGGTAGAGGTGACTGTACCCCTAACCATGCCTGAGCTTTCCGCCAAACCAAATTGGACAGTGAACAGTTTAAAAACAAGTGATCCCCTGATTCCAAGCCTACTTTACAAAAAACACAAACCAGATCCTGATGATCCACCAGAATCTGTCTATGAAACAGGTTCAGTTTCGTTGGAAGCCTATTCCTAACCACTTGCCAAGAGAACGCGAGAACTTTGGGTGGAACTTTAGACTTTCAAAACTGTTTAAAGATCAAGTTTTCCACGTCCCCCCGCACATCAAGGCTAGGACAAAACTCATGAAGCCACTTGTAAGCTGACTTTGACGAATAATTCCTTGACCCATCAAGAATCCACTCCCAAGTGTCATCCCCACAATCAATGGGAGCACTTGGGAGAATAGTATCCATAAATTCTTCCATTTCCCCCACCTCCCAGTCAAAAGGGGTCCTTCTCCAAGAGAGAGACCAAGACCACCGACCCTCTAACCAAGATCCGACCACCTCTATCACTTTCTCCTTATCCAGAGATAGATTGTATACTCTTGGAAAAAGGGTCTTCAAGCTTATTGGGCCAAACCACACATCCTCCTAGAAACGGATCTTATTACCTCTCCCAAGTCTCCTTTTTAAACCAACTTGGAACCAATCCGGGCAGGAGTTTAATCTCCCTAATCTACAGATGTCCTTCCACCAGGGAGAGCCTTTTTTCAGGCCGTCATTTACATCTAACCCCCCAGAACCCTCCAGTTCAACTCCATATCTAGCTTCCAGAACTAGTCTCCAAAATCCTTTATCCTCTTTAAGTAACCTCCATCTCCACTTAGCTAAAAGAGCCAAATTAAACCATTCCAGATTTTTAATTCCTAGCCCACCCTCCTCACGTGGTTTACACACCACAGCCCAACTCACCCAAGGTATTTTCCTCTTATCTGAGCATCCCCCCCATAAAAAGTTCCTTTGAATCTTTATTAGAACCATAAGGACCTTTCTCGGAATTCTCATGAAAGACAAAAAATAAATTGGTAAGCTGTTCAGGACCGAATTAATTAGAGTGATCCTCCCTCCGAGAGATAAATGTCTTCCTTTCCAACCTGCCAGACGACCCTCCATGGAACCAATGATTGGTTGCCAAGTCGAAAGTCGTCTCGGATTTGCACCAATCGGAAGACCAAGATATTTAAAGGGAAGCCCTCCAATTTTACAGTTCAGGAGCTCCGCTCCCGATGAAATGAAGTCTTCATCCACATTAATTCCTATAAGCCTTGTCTTATTAAAGTTTACTTTCAAGCCCGACACCAATTCAAAACATCTGAAAACTGATTTCAAAACCCAAAGATTTTCCCAAGTTGCATCACCCACCACAATAGTATCATCTGCATATTGTAGTAATGATATCTGAGGACCATTATCACCAATTTTGCACCCTGAAAACTTCCCTAAGGATACTGCTTTATTCATCAAACCAGTAAGGCCTTCCGCCACCAAAAGGAACAGGAAAGGAGCCAATGGGTCTCCTTGTTTCAAACCCCGTTGAATATTTATCTCTTCCGTCGGGCTACCATTAACTAGAACTGAACACTTCCCCGAAAAAATACAGCCCCTAATCCACTGTCTCCATTTGTCACAAAAACCAAATCTACCCATCATGTAATCTAAGAACTCCCAATTGACTGAATCATACGCCTTTTCAAAATCTACCTTTAGAACAAAACATTTTTTCTTCTTTCTCTTTGCAAAATCGACCACTTCATTTATAACCACTGCCCCATCCAGGATGTTTCTATTTGAAAGGAAGGCAGATTGATTAACCGAAATGATCGGATGTAAGGCAACTTTTAATCTCCCCGCCAAGAGTTTTGAAATTATTTTATACAGGCAACCTAGTAGGGAAATTGGCCTATATTCGCTCAGTTCATGAGGATTTTTAATCTTTGGGATAAGTGCCACAAAATAGGAAGAGAAACTAGACGGTAGTTTACCACAATCGAAAAATTCATTTACCATCCCCCAAACTTCATCCTTGAACAAATGCCAGAAAGATTGTATGAAGTTGAAATTATACCCGTCGGGGCCTGGGCATTTATTACCATCAAAACTCATCACAATTTCTTCCACCTCTTCCAAAGAAAATCTAGTCACTAGCTTGTCCCTAGAAGCTGCATCTAGCCTTTGAAACATAACCCCATCTAATTTAGGTCTCTCTCCAACAGCTTCAGAGAACAAGCTAGAGAAATGGCTAGCTATATGATTTTTAATTTGGTTGACACCCTCAATCCACTCATTGTCCACCCTAATAGCCACAAGTTGGTTTCTACTCCTTCGGATTGACAGACTAGCATGGAAGAAAGAAGAATTTGAATCTCCTTCCTTAAGCCATTGCACTCTCGATTTTTGCCGCAAAAAACTTTCCTTAGCTTTCAGAGCGGCCCATAACTCTACAAACTTAGCTTTCCTCAGTTCCACCTCCTCCTCCGACAAACCAACTAATTCAGCTTTTGTGTCCAGGTCACCAATTTCATTTTCCAGGATTTTTACATTATGATCAACATTCCCAAAAACTTGTGAATTCCAAGCTCTAATGATAGGTTTCAAAGCTTTCAGTTTCTCTTTTAATACAAAAGCTTTCCAACCAAAAAAAGAGAAACCTGACCAGGCCGAATCAACTAACAACTTGAACCCAGGGTGATCAAGCCAGCAATTGAAGAACCGAAAAGGTTTTGGCCCCCAGTTTTGTAACCCATCTTTAAGGACTATAGGGCAATGATCCGACACATCTCTATTTAGAGCCCATTGGGCCACTACTCCCCATTCTTGTATCCATTGATCGGACAGAAGAAATCTATCTAGACGACTCATTGCTGAGCCATCCGCCCTATACCAAGTAAACTTCCTACCTAACAAAGGGGGGTCCACTAGATTCATTTCCCCCACAAAATTTTTGAACTCCACCACTTCCGAACCCCCAAGAAACTCACCCACACCTCTTCTTTCTCTCGGACTAGAAATTGCATTGAAATCCCCTACAAGACACCAGCGACCTTCCCCAAAAGCTACTTTAATCCTAATTAAATCAGCCCATAGTTTCCTTTTATCTGACAGTCCACAAGGAGAGTAGATATTCACAACAAAACATTTGACCTTGTTAGGACCCTTTTCAAAACAGTTTCCTGAGTATCCATGTCCCCCAAAGGAGAAGATACAAAAAAGACTACTTGTATCCCAAAGGTTTAGAATTCCCCCCGACCTACCTACTGAAGGAGAGTAGCTCCACTCATGATCTATATTTCCCCACAACTGTTGACACAAAGAACTGTCAACCACCTCAAGCTTTGTCTCCTGGATTGCTAAAAATTCTAAGCCTTCCGAATTTACTAGGGAACGGATTTTCCTTTTTTTAGCCTCTGTCCCAAGTCCCCCTTATATTTATAGAGCCTATCTTCATTTTCCAGATTCCTTTACCCTAGGGACCGAAACCCCTTTACGATCTCTAACTTCCATGTCTTTAATTTTCCTAATTATTGAATCTTTTAAACCCCCAAAAGAGACCCCAAGTTGAGATCCTATTTTCCAAATACGCTCGGCAGATGAAACTTTCTCAATTGGGGACAAACATTCCTTACTTCTAACCAGATGATTACAAATATGAACAGCGGAATCCGAAATTAACATACCTGTTGACAAAGAGCCACCATTTTGCTTAAAGGGACTTTTGTCTCCTTGCTCCACACTGTTAACCTTACGTAATTTGCTAGTTTCACCCTTGCATGACACTGACTTGGATCTAAAACCCCATTCCTTGCAATGCCCGTCAGCTTCAACACTCTGATGACCCAACGCATAGCCATAATAAGGACCCTTACATCTTCTTCTCCCACCCTTTTGTTCTTTTGATTTACTCTTTGGCCCTCTTGCACCCTCTTGTAATCGCCATCCAGAGTTAGGAAAAGAAGAACCAAACCCCAAATTGGATTTGATCCTCTTACCCCTCAGCTTTTTTTTGTTACTGGTTAAAGGTGCTGGCTGGTAACCTCTAGATTCCTTTGAAGAGACCACCTGTTTTTTCTTCTTCAAAATTTTCCCCTTCAATCTTTTATCAAGCAGAGCCATTAAAGGAAGATCCTCTTCATCTCCACCATCAACTGCCATATTCTTTTCTTTAGTCATCAAACCAGAACCTGTAGCGCCAGTAATAGCACAAACTGCAGCTTCACCTGACTCCGAAACGCTACTCGAGTCCAGGATCAGGTTTTTCCTGTTTTTTACTTTTGCAACATTGACTTTGTCCACAACACCTTCCCCAAATAAATCCTTTTGACACTTCAATCGAGCCCACCAAGTTCTGCCTTGTCAAACTAATGTTCTCAAGCCCAATTTGCTCTGGGCTGCACCTATTTGTACCTTCCAGCCCACTATCACTAAACTCTTGGACTATGACCATTTCTCCATTCCCTTCCAAAATTATCCCTTTGCCTTTACTACTAGGTGACCCACTCTGCAGATTTCCTCTTTCCCCAAAGACCAAGCCCTGTACCATCTTTTTCTTCTTGACCACTTCCGAAGTGACGTCTCTGTCTCGTCCCAACAGAGTACCGCCGAAAAACGAAAGAGGCTCTGAATACAACCTTCTTTGAGATGGCACATTCCCCATGTTAGCCCCAACACCTTGTAAAGATAGAAACTTTCTAGCATCACCAATTACCACATTGTCCCTCTCCACGTTATTTTCAAAATTTGAAAATAAACCTGCACCATCCATGCTTCCACGGGAGAGGAGGAAAACACCGTCTCTGCAACTTTTTCCAGACTATCCAAGGTTTCAAAAACACAATCCGACCCATCAGAGGAAGAATCCTGTGAGCTTTGAACCTTTCTATCAGAACGCAAAAGATGATAGTTAACCGAGAAAGGTTCTTCTAAAAGCCTGATATCATGGAAATTGTCATTTATTTTGACCCTCACCAGCCTGTTAACCACCTCCCTACTGCTCACAATGACCATCACTCTGCCCACATCCATCCTACATTTTTTAGCCGTGGACTCATCCAAACGAACAAAGCTTCCTACCAATCCAACCAAGCTTTTAAAGACATGTTCAGTCCATGCATGAGCAGGGATACCTGTAATACTTACCCACACACGTCTACCACCAACGGAAACATCTGGGCTCCAGTCACAAATTTCCTCAAACCATTTACCCAAAGAAGAAGCCTCTTGGGTTAGAAAATCTCTCACACAGTCTTGTTTTTCTCCTGACAACAGCACATAGTTACCACTTAAAGGGGTTGCACGAATAGATGACCATCCCACAATATCCAATTCTTTCTGAATCATGAAGGCACCATCTGGAGAGACAGTCTTACCAACAAAGCTTCCAATCAACCATTTCATATCATTCTCCGAGATTAAAAACTCCATACCCATCCATTCCTCATTTTGTTTTGGATTAACCATTTTTGGCCTCCTGTTAATATTATGATACTGCTCCTTGTTCTCCTCAAATCTACCACCACCGTGAGTAACATCTACATAGGAAGCACCAGATCTGAGCCCTTGCCCAGTTTTCCATCGCCTCGGAGCTTCCGACGAGGGCATCCCGGTTTTCTGACTTCCACGCGAGAACCTTGGTATATTTACCAACATCTTTTGATTTCCAATAAGTATCCAGTTGAGCTTATCTTCTAAATCTTTAACATTTGAAACATTCAGGAACCTTACAAATCCAAAAAAGTTCCCTGACCTGTCTTTTCTTTTTGAAATGAAGACGTCTTTCACCTTCCCATATCTTTGAAAAACTAACCATAATTCCTCTCTTCCAAAGTCTTCTGGAAAATTTGTAAAGTAAAAGGAGGTTTCATTTTCAAGCTCATATTTTTTGTTGTAACTTGCCCCATTCCTCAGAAAAGGCCCTTGCCTCAGATCGTTGGTTGGTACAAAGTTAGAGCGTCTCTGGAACCATTCACGTTCCCTATTCCTCTCAAAGTGCCTATTTCGCTCCACTTTCTCTCTCATCTCACCTCCTTTTCCATCACCTCCTTTTTTAAATTAATTTGAACTGGTAGGTCATTTGAAATTCAGATTTAATTTATCACGTCACTACTACCTAAGGTTTTACTTTTGTACGAGTGAATGAGTGTTTCTAATGAGGACTAAACTCAGGTGAAGTTATTTTAAGTGCTTGTGAATCTGTGATACTGTCTTCCAATAAAAACATACACGTGAATATTATTGTTTTACAACTCATCAATGAAAATTTATAAAGTGATAAGTTGTAAAAATTATAATACACGTTTTGTTTTTATTATTGAACAATAACACCACAAGATCCCAAAGAATCTCACCAAGTTTTGTCCTTCCAAAAACTCCTACCCAAAGGATATTTCTAAAGTAAATACTTCCTTGTTGTTCCACTACTTTCAGTAGAAATAATCGATGAACTTGTCTTTCATTGACGAGTGTCTAAACATTGTGTCAGGGATGGAAAGATATCTTCGGTTTTAACCTTGCAGCCATGGATCATATCCAGGTTTGTATTAAAGAATCTGCAAATCTCTTACTCACTATTGAGTAAAGCTGATTTAATTTTGAAATAATCTTTCAGCAAATGATGGCTTCAAGATCGGATGCCCCTTTCCGCGATGCAAGATCAAAACTGCTAGAGATACGCACGCAACAATCAAAACGTTTAGAAGAAAGGTCTGATACTGGAGAAGGTAGGCGGAAGAAGAGGAAGACAACGTAGATTATCAGTGTATGTCTGGACATAGTTATCCCCTGATGATGTTAATGATATGGTATTTCAATCACTGTGGAGAAATTGACCTCAACTGGAATCTGATTGATGAGGCATTGAAGATTCATAGCAAAATTTTCATACTTGTAAGGAAAAGAAAATTATGAGTAGAGGTTGGATCACCGGAAAAGGCGTTATGACCTTGTAGGATGGGGTATGTGTTCAGTTACAAGAAGATTGCTGTTCTATCCTGCGGCCCATCTTGAGGTCAAGTTGACATCTTCAGTTGAGGAAATGACGATCAAGGTTTTCAAAGTGTAGTGTTACTGATGCCAGTGGGTCAGATAGAAGGGCGTTACTTTATTAAGTTGTAGTATGTGTATACATTTGACATTTTACATAATTTTAATACATCTTTCTTCAATTCTTCCCAAGACAGTTCGTTGAAGTTTCCCTTGTTTTGCTTGCTATGCATGCGTTCATGTTTCAAATTTTCATCTATTTTTTTAATGAATGAATTCGTTAAATTTACACACTCCAGGACGTGGGAGAGAGCCACGTGAATGGTGTCATCTATGAGGTTAGCTTACCTGTGTGTAAAGTATCTTTTTTCTCATACTATAGTAAGTGCTGGTTGTCTCAGAATCATCCAAATCAACCGTTAATGACTAATGAGATCTCTAAGCTAGTGTTTGGTGCGCGGTGATGGAGTGTTTTGTTATGTTCTCATTGGAATGTCTCACTTTTTAGCCACTGTATCATGTTTTTGTTTTATTGAATAAAACTTGTCAAGCATGAAATAAAACTCATTTTATAATATTTTATTCTAGCCCGTTCTAACGCATTCACCACCACCAACATTGCTTACGATTGTGATTGGAATATTGAATTTGGTTTGATCTAATTTAAAATTTACTTTTTATGTAGGTTAAAGGTCCCTATACGTAAAATCAATTCAACAAAAAAAGATCCCTACATGTGACAATTATTTTCAATTTGATCCCTACATGTGATAATAATTTACAAACTTTTTACGTATAAGGACCAAATTGAAAATCAGTGTCACGTATAGGGACCAAGGACCAAATTGAAAATCAGTGTCACGTATAGGGACCAAAACATTACTTTAACCTTTTATGTAAAAGCTCGTGGTGAAAAATAGGATTTGATTTGTAAATAAATTTCCATGTTTGGAATATTTTAAAAATAAAAGGATTTTGAAGAATTAAAATAGAAATAAATAACAGAAATATTTTTTTTTTTGTAATTGTAACAGTAAAATTGTTAATTCAAATATGTAAATTAAAATTAAGTCAAATACATCCAAATTTAACTGAATTTCTGGCTATGGTAGTGAAAAATGCACCTATTAACAAACTTATAAACACAATTAATCTTGAATTTGTAAATTATTAACCACGAATTTTCAAATATTGTCTTTTTAATTTCTTTTTACATGGTTAATATTGTATAAATTTGTGGGTGAACGTTGTGTTAACCAGCTTTATATACCATTGTAATGGCAATATATTATTGGTTGGGACATGACGTAGTATATCAAAATGGGACAGGAGATCATCATCCCATAAAAAGTTATTACAAAATTAGTATATTAAAACTTGTGATTAATGACGTACAATTATGGTAATCACGTACTACTTGGTTAATGCTTACACGGCCAATATACACAACTTGTGTTTAAGGATATATAAATTTGCGGTTAATGACATATTAATTAATGGGTATAACAACGGTTGATGGTGGTGTTTCGCAGTGTGGACCAAGTGTAAAAATTGGTGTCTCACCAAATGTGGTAAGAATATCGGATATAAATAAATAAATAAACAAATAATTGGGACAGCTAAACAATGATATTAGGGCAGCCTAAGAAAATAAATGCAGAAGTGTTAACTGAAAAGTAAAATATTTATTATATTAGAATAAATAAATCATTATTTACAAAACCCTAAATAATAAGGTAGGTAATGACTAAGGAAACAATTAGAGAAAAAAGGGACTAACAGGTATCAACTCAAAACTCGGTCTTAGACATTGATTGTACCTGGCCATAAAAACCTGGCAATTAATACAATTCAAGATGCCTATACTTGGACAGGAACAAAACACTTAATGTGGAAGTTGGTAATTTCATTAGAGAGCTAATATTTATCCGAAGTTTCTGCCCAGATAGGTCTGACCAAACTGCCAATTCTTGGGGACAACATTTGATGAGGTCGAATAACTGCCATCACTTGTTCTCACCCTGAAGCTCAATGTCTGTCCCTGTAACTTGGCATTAGTCTCCCATTTCTGTCCCCAATTTCGCTTCAAACTTGTCCATGGGGTCTTGTCACCCTTCACGTGGACACTTACCACATCCCCAGCTCCTCCAACATTTGACACACTCACTAGATTGAAGTAAGGATTCCCAGTGATAGTGAACTTAATACCTCCTTGCCTCTTGCATGGTACCCTACAACCATATATCCAAACAACCACACGTACCATTAAATTCCATTTAAATTTTACCATGCAAACTGAGATATATTATATGGTTCTCGTTAACTAATGATGCTAAGGTACTGGAGTATTAAGGAATCTAATCACAGCAAGTATTTATTGAAAAGCTAAATAGAATATTCCTTTAAATATTGAATACATCACTTTCTAATGATATTTTTTTTTATTCTTTAACCGGCATCTTTAGAATACTTGTTAATACTCTCCATATTTTATTACATGCATATAGCTTGTTTTCTACTTTTAATTTTAACATCCAACTCCTACACCTACCTTCATGGAAAAAGAAATGAGAGAACACACATCTCCATACCTACTTTTCCCACTTTGGAAAAATAAAAGGAAGGTCCAAGGTTTTGGTGTAAAAAAACAAATATGTGGAAGTAAAATAACAAAACTCAAGTTAAATATGATAACAAATTTGGTTTTGATTTATTTAAATTTTTACAAATCTTTTGAACATAATGAAAATGATATGATATTTTTGTAATTATGAATGAAAATAAAAAATAAAAACAGAAAACTAAAACTAAAAGTCTAAAACTAAAGCAAAGGGGCATTAGTTACTAAAATTTCTCACACATGGATTTATTAAAGACTTGAGGTTAATCCCACCATCACCATCCCCTCCTATTATTGAACGTATATATATGTGAGCCACTTATTAGTTAAAAGATTTTCAAGAACAACTATATTTTCATGATAATAAAAATATAAAAGTGAAGGTATGTATGATAGATGTATTGTATGTGACCTGCGGTAATAGACAGGGACGATGCCAGCCTTGTATTCTGCAATCTTGAGATATGCAGGTTTGGCTAAATCAAAGTGCTCCCGTGGTGGATTGCACCATCCTCCAGCGTTACCTGATTGTTGAAAATTGGGAGGGCAATAATCGGTTGCCGTAACAATTATAGACTGTTTGTCTTTCTTACACCACTGAGCTTGGTTACATTTGATCTCGTAACATGCACCGCATGCCTTACCTTCTTTGAACAAAACTTTGCTCAATGCTGCAGTGTCTAGGCCATAACCTAGTTTAACAACATCCTCATACCCACAGGCTCCTCCTGCAATCCCAAGTAATTATTCTTCTCTAGAAAACAACATGTATAATTATATATATGGGA
Organism: Echinosophora koreensis; assembly: GCA_035048595.1. Lineage (NCBI taxonomy): Eukaryota > Viridiplantae > Streptophyta > Magnoliopsida > Fabales > Fabaceae > Echinosophora > Echinosophora koreensis. The sequence continues at coordinate 5,432,708 of JAPCYP010000012.1, read as the reverse complement.
TTTGCTAACATATATTCATTCATTTTTTTAGAAGGAGTACGTCAGCAAGCTACACCTTTAAGTGTATTTGACAAATTTTTAGTTATAAAGAAAAGAAATCTCAAAGCAAATCTCGTCTTAACCTGTCGAGAATGGGTTAGAATTAAGAGTTGTATATATGTAACAACCTAACAAGCAATAGTGGTGATGTTCATACCAAATGTTCCAGAGCCTCCTTCATAGAAAGTGGCATGAGCTTGCTTCCATGGGCCAGTCCTAAACTTGGAGCTCTTGGTTGAAGATGCCTGGTTACTGTTTGCATGGACATCAGGAATTTCAAATGTAACAAAAAAGAGCAATGATAGGGTCACAAGGGCTCCCAAATGGAATGCCATGGCAACTGCAGGTTTTAGTTATATGGGATCTTTGGGGGGTTTAGTGTTTATTCTATATTTTCTCCTACCTTGGTGTTTGACAAGTATATATATATATATGGTGCAATGCAAGATCTTTTACTTTGTATTGCTCGTTTTTTGGAGGTTGGTTTTTAAGGAGGCTATTTTGTGGAACGTTGAGCTTTTTTTTCGCAGCTTCTCTTCACTAGGAAAATGATATGAGCCACCCAGTTATAATATTGTCCCTCACCAACCTCTCGTCTATTCATGGAAAATGTTCAAAGAATTTAACTAGTCATCCACACATTCCTTTTCATTCGTTCCTTTCCTTTGATTCTTTCATAAATAGTTAACTCATAGACATCTATAACATTACAAAGCCTCATCAGAGAGTCTAGATCCATGTGGCAAATGGTGGAATTTTTATATTGTTTTATTATTTATTTTTTATAATTTATAAATTTTGTTATTTTTGTTGTTTTAAATTTTTTTCAACCTTGCAATTGGGGAGGTTAAACACGCAAGTGTATTTTGAGTGGGCAATAAGTTTATCTTTAAGCAAAAAGTATATAGACTTTGATTTTTTTTAAGTGTAGGGAAATTTTACAATTTAAAATTCCAAATTTCATTTAGAATTTAGAATTTAGAAATCAAAATAAAATTAATAAGATGAAATTTTGAATTAATTTTTTGAACCCGGATTGACACTAGCTCGGTATCGTTTTATACTGCTAACGGGGTCCAATATAAATTAAGCACAAAATCGATAATTTTTGCATCAAAATTTTTATTTAATTATTTCTAATTTACCATTTTATATTTTTACCTACTTTAAAAATTTTAGGGTGTTATAGCCACCTCTCCCTTATCTTCTATCACGTTTTTTTAGGTTAGAAAATCAGCCCCTTTTTTGTTTTTAATATTTATTCTTATTAAATTTTATTATAATGGGTTTTGACCCATTATTTTTTTGTTTTTCTCTTAATTGTTAATTCTAATTTGGGCTCAACCCATTATGTATGTTTTTTTTTGTTCAGAATCCACTCTAATTAGCCCTTTGGGCTGAGTGGGTCCGCCAAAGTATCTCCACCCTGAGTTCCCACACTAGTGCAAAATAGCCTTTCTACAACGGTTGGAAAAGGCTTTCTACATCGGTTGACCAACCGTTGTAGATACGCTCGATGTAGAAAGTAGGGACTTTCTACAACGGTTGTACAACCGTTGTAGAAAGTGAATTTCTACATCGGTTGGAAAAATCAACCGTTGTAGAAAGCTTAATTCTACATCCACATCGGGCTTTCTGGTCGACTTTCTATATCGGTTGTGTTGACCAACTGATGTAGAAAGTTTTGTTGACCAACCGTTGTAGAAAGCGCGGTTTCTGGTTATTAGTCTGGACTTTCTACATCGGTTAAGATCACAACCGATATAGAAAGTCTTGTATTTTTTTTTAAAAAAAAACCTCATCCGTTTCTTCCCTCACTTCCTTTCCCTATTTTCATTCAGTTTTCAATATACATCCAAAATCAACAACAACACAAAATCTACAAAATTCAACAATTAACATTAACATCCATATATATAATTAACCACTAATTAATCTAGCTATATGAACAAAAAAACTAAACCCATATAAATGTCAGGCTAAATACATCTAGGATACAAATGGTTTACTATAATCAAGAAAGAAGTTTGCCCAACGCTGCTTGATGTCCTCAATTTCATCATAAGAGAATGGTTCCGCATTGTTGAAATTCTGCACGTTCAAATAACGTAAGATAAACAATATTAGCAAATAGAGTACAAACAAACATATGATAGTTAACTCTTGTACTTAAAAACACTATTAATTACCTCCGCCCACCGATCAGTAATACCAGCGGAGACAATAGTGAACATATGTCTCAAGACAAAATATCCACACTCCCAGTTGCCTTTTTGTCGATTAGACTACAAATTATAGATAATAATAATGAGTAAACATATAATAATTACTATTATATATATAACTTCCAATTGAATCTCGGGTTAATTACTTACATTGCAACGAATCCATTTAGGCTTTACTCTCCTACCCTTGCTTTTACCTTCTAACCTACTACATGCCTGCATAGCTCTGGGATAAACAGATCGATATTCATGTAAATTAATACATCCACATCAATGAGGTGATGCAATAATAGTACAAATTAAGAGTGAAAGCTTGCTTACGTATCAATTATGTTCTTGAGATCTGCCTCTGGAGCATTGTGCAATGAACACAAGAACGCGACCTCATTCTTGTCAGGACAAATGACCAACAACTGCCAATGTCTCGTGTTCATGCATGGGGCTAGATAACACTGTTTTTTGCTTTTACTAATTGTATTAATGATGTAGGTCTACACAGTTTGAAAATCGCTCTGTTCAGTCAGAGTCCTGCTAGGGTCTAAGAATCCAAAAACCTGGTCCGTGCCGTTGTAGAAAGTCATGACCAAGATCCCATTTTATTACAAAAATGCCACCGTATAATTTTTTACAACGGTTCCTTAGACAACCGATGTAGAGAGTCATTGCCAGATATCATTTTATTACAAAAATGCCACCGCACTACTTTCTACAATGGTTACAATCCAACCGATGTAGAACCCGCGATGCAAAATACATATTTTCCACTAGTGCCAGCCTTTCAATGGGGTGACTCCACAAGGATTCGAACCCAGGTTTCCCAAGTTCTCCTCCTTATGGGGCAAGTTACTTCCACCCGATCAACATCCAATTGGTCATCATGTATGTTTATAAATATATATATATATATAAGCTAGGAAAAATATATTATACTAGAGTAAGATTAAGCAGAACCTGATATGGAGAAAGAGTATTCTATAAGGAATAACCACACGTGAACGAGGAGGAGCTCCCTTGCATAGAGGGTATTAGATGATACTTAGCTTAGTTTGTAATTATATTTCAATTATACTTCAGTTATATTAGTTAGGAAATCAGTTAGTTAGTTTTATACCAGTTAGTTAGTTATAACTGTTCCTATACAATTAATTGAGAAATTAACTTTAGCTAGTTTTGTCAATTGAGAAATTCGTTCCACAAGTTAACACATTTGTTTTAGAGGGCGTAATAGAATCCATGCACGCATCCGTAATTCCCGCTAACAGAATTGGGCCTAGAAGGAATAACAAACTCATGCACATCAGATCTCACTTGAAGGTTATATGAGCATCACCATAGTATCGTAGAAGGGACCTTTTACAATGACTAATACCTTGGTCACCCGTACTCACACACCCACCATAGAACACTCTGTTCCAACATCACATCCATCGTAGAACACCCCGTCCCGACATACTAGAACAATTAATTGCAAAAAAAATAAGATTAAACAATATAAGTGGAAGGTCAATTGTTGAATACAGAGTTCTTCAAAAGAATTGCTAAATGCTGAATTTGTCGGAGAAAAAAGAATCTAACATAATATCTTAATTAGTTTGTCAACGAGAAAAGACAACATCCATGATCCATTAGTGGGCCGCATTATTAGGCAGGGCCGGCCAAAGGGTAAAGCTACTAAAGCCCTAGCTTTAGGCCCAACTCACTCTTGAGCCGGCCCTGTTATTAGGGTGGTCTGCATCATAAACGATCATAGCACCAAGACTTCAGACACTGTTATAAAAGTGTCTGTTCCTGCCGTTCTAGTCACAAAGTTGGTAGAGCGTGTGTGAAGCCATCGCTAATCCTCACAAAAATCGCAAACCCTAAACCTCTCTCAGCAACATTTTTCTATATTTCTCAAATCAAAATATACTAATTGTTGGTACCCAAATTTGTATGCCTTTTTCTTTTAAATCTTTAAATTCATTTTTTTCTTTTAATTTGTATTTTTGTTTTGCTATTTTTTTTCGATCTACTTCGAGGAGTATCCCACCCCCAACCTGAGACGGGGACTAATCTCCCGTGGGAGTTTGTTCAACACCTCGATAGGGTGGCATCTCTCCCAGCTGAGGTTTTTTCCATACCCAAGGCTCGAACCCGAGACCTTGGTTAAGGGGCGAGAGGTCTTTAACCACTCATGCCAACCTCAATTGGTATTTTATTTTATTTTTTTCCTCTTTTTTTTAGATTTTTGTTTTTCTATAAATCTAAAAAAAGAGGGGGAGGGGGGGGGGGAAGGGAAAATGTGTATACTTACCTCCTTAACAAAAATAGTTCCATATGGGTAACCATTCACTTGAGTTGAATTCCCACATGGGAAAAAACAAGCTCCTTCCCCCGCCTCACCTCCTATCTAAAGAGTGGATCCTCAAGTGTTTTACACACACTAAGAAACCTTCACACATGGGCTTAATAGTTAGTACTATGTATAAAGCATGTGGCTTTTGAATAAAAGTTTGGTTTCTAAAAAACTTGGGCTTAATCCTAAATATAAAGCCTAAGCATTTTAGTAAAAAAAATAAAAAAATTTACTATTATTATTTTGTGTTTTTTCTTTTGTATTTTAAGCACAAGGAACTTTGTGTTTTGGCGCATCTTAGAAGGAAGTGTACATGGGTCAAACACATAGTGTTTTCGCACGTCCTATAGTAGGTAGAGGTGTAAATGAGCTGAGCTATTCGTGAACTATTCGGGCTTGGCTAGTTAAATGCTCGATCAAGATCGTTTCTTTATTTAAATGAGTCAAGCACAAACTTGAGATTGAGCCCGATTATTTAAATAAGTCAAGCTCAAGCCTTACAGCCTCGACATTAAATGACTCGTGAATAGCTCGTGTAAGTTTTGTGATCCCTAAGTTGTTGCAGCGATTTTTTGTTAGGTGATCTTTTTTCTGAAAGGTGTTGGGCGAAGTTGCTCTGCTAACATCAAACTAGATATCTCCATAAATCGACGACGATCATGTTTTTTGGACTAATGCTTTTGTAATGGTTAAGCTTAAATTGTATATTTGGACTAATGTTTTTGTAATGGTCAAGCTTAAAATGTATTTGGCAATGACATGTTTTTAAGATGTTTTGGTTATGCTTTTGAAGTTTCGTTTTTATAATAGTTAAGAAATCTTGAATTTCACATATCATATGTTAAGTACATATATCTATTTTTATAATCATATAATATTAAAATCTTTATTAAGTGCTAAATTGATAAAATTAAAAAGTAATTAAAGAAAAATTTTCTTAATGCAAAAAGAATTTAATTATAAATGAGTTAAACAAGCCAAGCTCAAACTTTATTATTTTTAAACAAGTCAAGCTCAAGCTTTTAGTTAGGCTCGTTTAAAAAAATGAGTCGAGCTCAAGCTTTACTATTTTTCCGCAAGGCAAGCTCAAGTTTCAAGTGCTCGACTCGGCTCGACTCGTTTATGCCCCTAAAGATAGGAAGTGAGATAAAATAAAAAAATTAATAATTTAATTTAAGAAATGAGATAATATGTAAATATATTATTTTTTTATTTTTAATAAATTTTGTATAATTATAAATTTATGACGCCAGTAAAAAAATTTGAAGGTTTGGATTAGCTATATGAAAAAAGATATTCCATAATGGAATGAGTGTGTGTATATATACTATCAATTAATTTCCTTTTCAATTTTTAAAGTTTGCCCACTTAATATTAGGGAGCATGAGACGAGTTGAGACAGGGTTATGCTTGTTCTTTATCTGATCATAAACATTGATAAAGTGAATTCTTTGAACCTGAACCCATCCCCAGACCCGAAGGAACACGATCATATGCGGGTTGGTTTAAGATCGAGTCTAAATGGGACGGGACCGGGTTGACCCGAAGTTCAATAGATTCTTTTTAAATTAAATGCCCGTGAGTGGGAAAAAATGTAATATTTTTATAAACCAAAATATCAGCAAAAGATGCTACCCAAAAGTCACAAATTGATCTCGTGTCACCAAATATGTTCAAAACTGGATGTTGCAAAATATATACAAATAGAGCCTTTTGTTGGATGCTTCCTTTATGCTCGTGTTACCAAAGTCACATTGTTAAAAACATGACACTTTCATGAAATATGATTCTTTCAATGTTACAAAAACCACAAAATCCTTCCTAAAAGCCATCAATTAGGCCAATGTGAGCCGTGAGATATGAAAGTAGAAGTTTAGTAATTTACCTCACAGTCTTTTTAGTGACCGTGCACGAAATGTAAGTTAGGGAGAGATAAAATTAAAAATAGATTTTTATTATATGGGACGAGAGGAATATCCCGAAGGTCAACCCGGACCCGTCCCGGACCCGACACAAGGTTACTAAATGGGACGCGGATTCGTCCATTCTGTTCGGCGGGTTAGGATCAAACTCGACTCGAATTACTGTGTGTTGGGGATGGGTTCTATGGTCACGCCGGCTTTTGCAAAACCCCTACTTAATATAGGTATAAAAAAGTTTGATTCTCGAAGCATAAGGTCAGGTGTCTAAACTGGATTATTCTTATAGATGATTTTTCCTTCATACACGTCAACACTTATATTAACTAAACAATACTTTTAAAAATAGTTTAGTTTTGATATATTGTCAGCATAATTTTTTTTTACACTATCAATCAATTATAAATTAATCTATGTGTGAATTTTAAGTTAGTTATGATAAGAATTAAACATTTTAATGATATATTGGTTTATAATTGATTGACAATGAAAAAGAAATTTTTATACTAATAATACGTATCAATTAAATCATTTAAAATAACATAGTTTGTTTGAATTATACAAACAAAATTTTGCGTCAGGATGTTGCTAAAAATTCTTATCATAATAAAAATGAATATAATCAAAATTCTCGAAAAAAAAAGCTTTTAATTACAGCTAGTTCCTATTATAAAATAAATAATTCTCAAACATGCATGAACCTTTAAAAGGGTATTGGTCAAAAGAAAAAAAAGAGCTCTATGGATATCTCACCCATACTATCCAAGCAACCCAGTGACCATTAGATCACGACTGCCTCCGTTAGAGCTGTGTTTGTGTTTCGTGGTTGGCCTTGATTTTAATACCTCATAAATAAATTCCCCCACCTTCTCCCAATTTTTATTATTATTTTTTTAATTTGTTCTCCAAAATATCCCCACCACATCCTTCTTCTTCTTCATCTCCCACACCCTTCTTTTTTCTTCATGATTCCACCACACCCCATCCTTTTTTTCATGGTTTCTTTTTTCTAATGCAGTTCTGTCCCTTGATTAGATACCATTGTTACAGATTGTTGAAACAAACCTTTATATCTTTATTCTGGGGCAACTAACCATGGAAACCCCAAAATTAGTGTTGTACCCGTATGGGGTACCTTACCCATATCCGGTACTCGTTGTGTACTCGTGGGTACATACCAAGCAAGCAAGTACCCAAAAAAGAATCACTGATACAAGCATATAGAACCTCTGGTTGAGCTTAATTCTCTCTGTGATGTCCCTCAGCTTCAACATGATTTAATGCTTCCTCTATGCTCGGTTTCATTCTTTCTTTTTGAGACACTTTTTGGTTTCACCACATAGTCGTCTATCACACAAGCTCAACCAAATGTTTTATGCACTTAAAGTAATAATATCTCTCTATTGATCATTGGAAAATTGACGTATATAAGATAGAATGATCAAATTTGTAACATCGAAAAAATAGAGGAACCAAATCTATTAGGAACTAAAATTGTACATCACAAATAATAAAGAGACGAAAGCGTAATTAAAGAAGAGGGGAAAAAAAAAACTTTTGATGATTGCTTGTATTAAAATATCTTTCTATAATAATATCCTATATAAGTTAATTTCTTGCTAAAAGTCGAGCTCATCCTGATGTTCGTTCATCTTGCCATCTTGGAATGTTCTTTTTTTTTTGATGAATAGATTTTATCATCTTGGTATGTTCTTGATTTCTACTTCGAAGCATTATGTACAGTAAAGTGATCAGAAGATTCAGAACAGGATATTGCATGATTGAGTGCTGTGGCTATGCATAAACACATTTATATAACTAGGACGTATATAATATAAAGTGAGAGATTATTTGAGTGTTATATTCCAGAACTTTTTAGGACCCGTCTTTAAAGCTTATACTTGCACGTATCACACACACACAGGGTACTGCTTCATAGATCGATGCTCATCTAACTATTAATGTCCAATTGAACTGGGATTATAACTAACCATTTCTCCATCATGTTTGCCTTACTAGTTACTACAATGTAAAGATAAGCTCAACGTAAAGAAATATTTGCCTGATTACAGTACGTGTATGTTGTTAAGGAGAGTTTCATTATTGTACAATGCTCAAAATTGCAAGTGTGGTTTATGTTTGGTCGGAATTTTCCCAGATCGAATGGATAATATTGCTTCTTTTTTTAGGCCTGCCCTGATCCTATAGCTAGTGAGTCCCAGAGATCCAACTCACCCAATCTTTTTTTTTATAGCAAAAATTTGTAAATAAACTTTGTGAAAGAAAAACACATGGGGTGAACTTGTGGATGAAACATTATCTATCAATCCTGAAACAAGCATGACTCCTCACCCACTTCGATCTGTATTATTGGCGATTCACAGCGATCAGTGCTGGAAATGATTTACCAAACATCCAGACTCATATGTGCGTCTTATTTAAATTGGTAGAGACTAACAATAAAGTTACTAATACCGACGCAATAAAAAGACCAAATGATAAGTAGGAGATTGGATCAGCCAAAAGAATAAAATAAACAAGAAAATGACGAAAGGGGAACACGCACACTATTTATCAACAGGTTAAACTAGATTTCTCCCCATATCTTATTTTTGTAAATTGGTTTTAATCTATTCTTTTTGGTACTTTAAATAAAATACATTATTCAAATTTACTCTTTTTCTCGTATCCATTACACTTTCTCCCTTCTATCTTTCTATCCAATCAGAAACCCGGGGTTCTCTTTGGTTTATTTCATGTTTCCTATCTTCATTTCCTGATTTTAAGAATAATTACAAGAAAATTAATTATAAAATTATTATTTTATTTCCATTATGTTTCATGTTTTAAAAATCTTGTACAATAACCACTGGAAACAACATTTTGTTTGTTTTCACTGTTTCCTGTACAAATATTTGAAAACAGAAAACATAATGAAAAATAAATAACATATTTGTAATTATTATTGTTGTAATTATCCTTGAAATCAAGAAGTAAAAAATAAACCCAACAGCCCTCTTTCTCTTCTCTTCCTTCCCTTCTATCTCATATCAAATAATATATAAAATTTCATTCTCTTTTGCAAATAGACATTTAATAAAATGATTTAACTGCTTTAGAGATTTTTTACATTGTCAATTAATCATAAATTATCACATTATTAAAAATAATTGACTTTCTCAAAATGAATTATTTTTCGACTATGAACTGGTTTGCCCTTGGTGCACAAAAAAAGATTGGATTCTCATTATAATCATGTTAAAACTCACATACATGATGTTTTGTGATTGATAGATAGTATATAAAACTTTAAATGGATAGTGTATGAGAATTAATTTCTTAATAAAAACTAGCTAATAACATTAACATATATTAAAACCGAACATATTTTAATAATTGTACTTTTGGTCCCCTACTATTGGTTATATGCGATTTTAATTCTTATAGTTTTTTTGTTCATATTTGGTCCCCTATTTTTTCAATATTGTAAATTCGGAAATATCAAATTGACGGACATTGAGGGGAATGATCAAATTTGCAACATTGAAAAAAATAAGAGATTAAATGTGCATGGAAAAAACTTTAAGGACCAAAATTGCATTTGAGGAATAATAAAGGGGCCGAAAGCTCAATTAAGCCAAGAACTGAAAATACTATGTTTTCATAGCAACCAAAAATCATGAGCTGTGTTATTGTGACACAAATCAGACAACATACGGGACAACATATGCTACTGCAGTGCACTACAACGCTACTGTAGCGTAATGTAGCACACCTTTTATTTTTTTTATTTTTTTTTTAAAATAAAAAAATTTATTTCTCAAAAAATATCCATTAACCAGATATTTGTACCTAATTAACCAGATATTTGCACATAGTTAACCAAAAAATTTATTTCTCAAAAAAACCCATTAACCAGATAATGAACTGAATTAACCAGATATTTATACCTGATTAACCAGATATTTGCACATACTTAACCCAGAAACCCATTAACCAGATATTTGTACTTGATTAACTAGATATTCGCACATACTTAACCAAAAATTTTATTTCTGAAAAAAAAGCCCATTAACCAGATAATGAACTAAATTAACCAGATATTTGTACCTGATTAACCAGATATTTGCACATACTTAACCAAAAAACCCATTAACCAGATAATGAACTCAATTAACTAGATATTTGTACCCGATTAACCAGATATTTGCACACACTTAACCAAAAATTTTATTTCTCAAAAAAACCCATTAACCAGATAATGAACTAAATTAACCAGATTTTTGTACCTGATCAACCAGATATTTGCACATACTTAACCAAAAAACCCATTAACCGGATAATGAACTGACTTAACCAGATATTTGCACATATTTAACCAAAAATTTTATTTATCAAAATAACTAAATATATTTTTTTTAAAAAAGAACAAAATATTTTTTTAAAAACTAAATAAATTTTTTTTTAAAAAAAAGGTTTGCTACAGTGCCATATAGTGCACACCCTATTTGTCGCGTATGTGTGTCAAATTATCATTTTTGAAAATCATACTTAAGCCCTTTGATGCATTTGAAACTCGGTTAAAATTTCCTTTATTTATTTTTAAATACGGAATAGAGTTTTTTGTTGGCAAGGCACACAAAACCAGCGAAGCAGTGTCTGTGCCCGTGGCTTGGAGAGTCCCAGAGGCTCCTTATATATGTTGCTCTCTCCCCCTCCCTCTTCCCTTCCCTTCGTCTTCAAACCTTCCATGGCATCCTCCACCTCAATTCCCGCACCTGGTAATCACTACCTTCTCCTTCTTTACACGTCATCATCCACTCCTTCAAATTCACTTCCTCTTCTTCTTTTTCTGATCTGATCTCATTCTCTCTCTCGCTTTGTTAACTGTTGCAGAGGCCGTCCAGGTTCTCGTCACCTTACTCGCCGATGATTCTTCCACCGTCAGAGACGCTTCCATGTCCTCTCTCAAGGACATTTCCGCCTTGTGATTTTCCACTCCCAACCACTCCTTTTTCTTCTTCCTTCGCAATTTCGCTTCAATTTCAACCTTATCACGAAGTTTTCATAATGATGCAGGAATCCTCTCCTTGTTCTCGAGTGCTGCGCGGCGGTTTCGCGTGGTGGACGTCGGGTGCTGATTCTTTCATTTCATATAATGTGTTAGAGGATGTAAAATAACCAAATCTGTTATAGATCAGTTAGTTAGTTCAAAAGTTAGTTAAAACAGTTTGAGAGCTTACAAGCTCATCGTTCTGTATCAGTCTATGATTTGTTCTGTGTTTTTTGTTTTTGGTGTTTCAGCGATTTGGAAATATGGCTGGAGTTTTTCAAGTTATGGCGTTTGGAGTTCGAGCTCTTGACAAAAGAGATGTTGATCCTGCTTTCATGGCAAAGCTTGCTAAGATTGCTACAGCTGAGATGATTTCCTCTAAGGTGCTTTCTGTTTTCCCATTTGTACTTTGTAGTTGCTGTAATAGCTATATAGCATGATTCAATTTGCATCAGATGGTAGTAATAGTAGTAGTAGTGCTATACTAGGAAAATTCAGTCAGTGCACAATTTAGTGGAAATGACTTCACCTTTTTACATTCTTTAGTTTGATAAGTTAAAATAAACTTGTGCATTGTTTTTTGAGACTTTGTTTTACTTTGCACGTGATAAGCTTGGTTTCTAGTAACCGTAAAAAAGGAAAAAACTGGGGTTTCTAGTTAGTGCTAATGCTTAGAATGAAGCAGGTCGATGTAGTTGCCTCACGTTAAAGAGGAAAAGTTTTATGAAGTATGAGGACTTGTTTTGATCATCTAAGGAGTCAGGACTTTTTCTTTCTAAATTGCTGGAAGATGATTTTTTTTTTCTTTTTACCAAAACATGATTAAATACGTTACCATTTTTTTTTTCTTCTTACTAAATTCAGAGGTTTTGGCTCTCGTAAAAAAGCAAAGATTTTGTGGTAGTGCTCTGTTTATGCTATGGTGTATTTGGTTGGAAAGGAATGAAAGAATATTGAATGACTTCTTTTTCGACCCTAGATTCATTTGGGATAGGTTGCTCTTTCGTTGTCCTTTTGGTGCTCTGCCCATGGTATTTTAGTGGTGCTTCTTTGTTAGACATGCAGAGGAATTGACATGCTTTGCTGCATGGCTTTGTCACATAGGTTTTATTTATTTATTTATTTATTTATTTATTTATTTATTTTTGTTTGTTTGTGAGTTTGCCTAATCCGCTTCCGTTGTACTTTTCTCTCCTCTTCTGTTAATAAAAAAGGTTTACTTTGCCCCATTTTATGAGCAAACATGGTTTACTTTGTCCAACTTTTATGAGAAAACATTGTTTACTTTGTCACATTTCTTTAATTTCCCACATGAGCAAATAGTTTGCTGGGGAATTGAGGGGAAGGCAATTGTTTGAAGACATAAATATTTTGATACAGAAGACATTAGGGATTCTTGCGTGTCAAAATTGAGTTTGACAGTTACTGGATAGGACTTTGGGTTATAGACTTATCACATATGAATGGTAGTCATCATCAGATGATTAATTTATAGTCAGTGAATACACTGTAGTTTGATCACTATGAAATTGAAAAATGTGTTACTGAGTATATATAGTTGGAATGGAATCAGCATGGTCGAGGACAAAAATTCATGGGGTAGGAGCTGTGTATAGTCATTGTTATAGTATTTCGAATCTTACATCTTTGGTTGGTGGTTGGTACATTAAAGAATGTATTATCAAAGAAAAAAGCTTACGACTTGGCCTGTGATGATCTAGCTTTTGTTGTGAGTGAGAAACCAAATAATTACTGTTAACGAAAATTGTAGGATACTTTCATTTTCATGTATGCGAGTTTGACACTTCGACTTATCTAGCAAGGTTTATCGGAGACCCTGGACTTATTTATTGATCATTTGGTTTATGTAGGTGTGCAGACTAGTATGCAGGATTGTAGGTTGGTTTTGTGTTTTAGGTGTTTGATAGGGTGTGGTCTGTTGCTTGTTATAATAAATTTACTTTCTAGGACCCGTGCTAAGAGTAACGAGAGAAAAAAGAGATATGAATGATGAATGTTTGTTTCAACTATACATTGAAGGCTAGTTTATATATGCTCGATGTAATATATATAAATAAATACAAAGGATGCTCTACCTAATTACCTCTACCTACTTACATGATATGATATGCCTATACAGGAAGTCTGTATATTAATTGCATGGATTCGAACACTCCCCATCAAGTTGGAGCATGTAGGTCACATGCACCAAGCTTGTTATGCGTATAGTTTATCCTTGGACCTCTCGAAGACTTAGTGAAAACATATGCCAATTGATCATTAGTATTGACAAAACTTGTGGTAATGTTTCCAAATAAGATCTCTCTAATAAAATGTCAATTTGTTTCTCTATGTTTGGTCCTATCATGAAACACTGGATTAGAGACGATATGTAATGTTGCCTGATTATCACAAATGGAATGAGTGTCATATGCATATTCTCCCTAAATCGGAGTTCTTTGAGTAACTATTTAACTAGATGAGTTCACAAGTGTCATAGATCATGACTCGATATTCTGCTTTGGTACTTGACCTTACGACCATATTACGTTTCTTGCTTTTCCACGATATCAGATTACCCCAGATGAATACACGATATCAAGAAATGGATCTTCTATCATTAGGAGTGCTTGCATAATATGCATTTGAATATCCAACAATCTGAGTGTGACCTTTATCATTATAGATTAGGCCTTTTTCAGAAGCCTCTTTAATGTATTTCAGAATGCAAATTACTACATCCCAATGCCTTTCACAAGGTGAATCAAGAAACTTACCACACTAATGGCAAAGGAGATGTTTGGTTGAGTTAATGCGAGCCTGTGAGGTAGTTCAGTTTCCCTATCAACCTTCTATTTCTTCCTGGATCCAAAAGTGGCTCCCCTTGATTTGGTAGAAGTTTAGCATTTATATATATCCATGGAAGTATGAACGAGCTTTGCATTCACAAGACTTGTTTCTTCAAGAATGTCCATGGCATACTTTCTCTGCGAAATCACGATACCATCCTTGGTTTGGGCCACCTCTATTCCTAAGAAGTATTGGTGTGAGCCAAGAATCCAAGATCTTTGGTCTAAAAGTAATGACAAAAATGTTGTTTTACCTGAGGTGTGCCATGGTGATCATTGCCGACGATAACAATGTTGTAACAGTTGTTAATATGCAAAATTGGATAGATATACATCCTTGAGAAAAATGATGATAGATAGATACATCCTTGGCGAGTTTGTGAATAGAAATAAGATCAATGGAGAGGTTAGGAACACAGTATATTTTTTTAGAATAGGGATGATGAGAGTTGAATGTCACCACAACCGGCAGTTGAGGTATGAGATCCACCAGCCACGACTATAGTGTGATTACCAAGAGAGTGTTATAAAAATGAGAAGCATGAAAGGTCATATGGTAGGTAGCACCAGAGTCAAGAACCCATGATTCATCTGAAGCAATACGATAAGCATTAAAAAATTGATAGCATAAATTCTTACGAGTTACATCATGAGAATAAGTGCAGGACTGCTTACTGGAGGAGTGGCCTAGTGGGTGATGGTTGAGATGTTGGTAATCTTAGTTTTAGACATGGTGGTTGGGTCATGGGTGCGTAGCAACTAGAGCGCGATGACGGCATGAAGTAGGAAAGGCAGGACGCAATGAAGGCGGCTGTTACCTTGGCAAATACGGACCAACAATGAAGGCTAGTCAACTGTGGTGGCAAAGGTGGGACCAACAATGGAGGCTGATCGATTGTGGTGGCGAAAACGGACCGGCAATGAAGGCTGTTTGGTTAGGTAAAAGAGAGAGCGGGTTTGCTCTTTGACTGAGAATAGGACGAAGATGTTGTTTAGGCCATGCTTGTTGTTGTTTGGGCAATAATAAAGAAGAGGGTTTATAGTTTAGGGTGAATATGAAGCGTAGGAGAAGGAGGCAATGTCAAAGGGTTGTCTGTTTGGGGAAGATGAGGCCGCGACTAGGTAGAGGAATGGATGGTGAGGCAAGTGGTGGCTGAGCTGGCCGAAGCGTGTGGTGGAGGCACCATCATACGCGGGTGGATGTTGGGCGCGTGAATCTATGCATAGAGGGATCTGGATGGTGGCTGACAGCAAAGAAGGATGCTAGAAGGATGACACAACATAGGGATGCCGACAAACCGGAGCAGAAACACGGTTTGCCGGAGAAAATTACTCACCGGTGGACAGTGAGTCCACCAGGTATACACGTTTAGGGTTGTCTCTCTTTAGGTTCTTGCACACGTTAAGGGTAATGGAAGTAAAGAGAAGCATTAGATGAATCCATGTGTTTCAAGTCTCAACTACTTAGTGGAGACTAGTTTATATAGGCTCGATGTAATAAATACAAATAAATAAAGAAGATGCTCAACCTAATTACATGATATGATATGCCTCTATACATTAATTACATGAGTTCCAACAACCTGAAATTTGGATATTGAATCTAAAAATCTGAGTTGGAACTGTTTTCTAATAGCACTGACAATAATTTTTCATCAAGAAGTACTATAATGTCTGTTTATATGACAACAATTGAAATACAATCCGATTGAAGGTAAGTGCACTTTTACTGAAATATACACTTTTATGATCATGCCTTTTCTTTCTGCCCACTATTTATTTGAAATGACCGTCAGTGTGTGGAACTCATTATTGGATCCTCCTTTGTTCCTCTCCTTACAGTCAAGTTACTACGTTCCTCTTCTTATCCCCCCCCGGCATCAACAGTTCCAATTTATTGGATAATCCGAGGCAAAGACCGTATCCCGAAGCTAACTCATAACTCTTTCCCGAGTCAACTCACCCTTTCATGCTAACGCTGCTTTGAAAAAAAGAAGGAATGAAATAGCTCGACTGATAAGGAGAGGAAGCAAGACACTTGAGATGGGTGCTTTCCTTCTTTTTTCTTTCGTAGGTGTTCAAGGGCTGATTGAGGCATAAATTCAATACATATATTTTTTATTTTTCTTGATTTGGTGGTAACCCATAGGAGCTCCTAACTTCCGTGCAATCCAAATATTGGCACTCCAATGTGAAAGAGACATCTATTCGAAGAATAGTCCAGTCCAAGACCAGTGTATTAATTTTTTGATTTCTTAAAATCATGGTCATCTTAGGATATTCCACTTGATGGCTTTGAAGATTTTGCATGTCACTGCTCACGGTCTATTGGATTCACTGTGATTGTCTTCTGCAGGAACTCAATTCTGATTGGCAACAAGCAGCAACAAGCCTACTTGTTGCAATTGGCTCACATTTACCTGATCTTGTGAGTCATCTTTTTCTTTTGAACTTTTTTTTTTTTTAATTTAACTTTGAAGTTCAGTAAAGAAAGGGAAGGTAAGGGTACAGGGCTAAGAGGGAGACAAGTAAAAAAAAAGAAGAAGAAATAGATTAGTAAAATGGAGTCCTATAATCTCTTTGATTACCAATAGAATAAATCTAATTAGAAAACCATTGTCTATACTTCATAGTTTTTCCTTTATCTGATGATTCTTCTAATGGTTTCAAACTTGGAATTATAACAATATATTTTATCATGCTAGAGTAATATCTCCCTTTCTTTTCAATTTCACGAGGCCTACTAGTGGCTTCTATTTATATTTTATGTACGCTTCAATTTTTGCACTTCTCCTAGTTTTTGCCAGATTCTAAGCTGGATTCTAAGTCTTCTGTCTTTAATACCTCTTTCTCTTGAATTGGTGTTGCAGATGATGGAAGAAATTTTTCTTCATTTATCTGGTACAAATTCAGCATTACCGGCTATGGTTCAAATACTTGCAGAATTTGCTTCTACCGATCGTCAGTAATCAAATTTTACTATGTGCTTCAGCTGTTATGATATCTTGAAATTTTCTTTTCTTTTCATTCCATTTTTTTTGGGGAGGGTGGGATCATATCCTGTGGTAAACACTGATGTGTTTTCTTCCTTTTCAATACGGTACAGCCTTGCAGTTCATTCCTCGTTGGAAAGGTGTACTTTCACGAATTTTGCCAATTCTTGGAATTGTGCGAGACATTCACCGGCCAATTTTTGCAAATGGTGTGTTGATATTTTAGTTGCTATTTAGGTAGATGTGTAATGTAATATGTGATTCCAGTTTTGATAACTATTGGTGATTTGTTCAGAACTGGTTGAAGTTGCAAACAATTGTGCCTCTGAGTTGCTTGGCCAATTTCATATTCATGTGAAACAACTTTCTTTTTTTTTTTTTTTTTTTAAATTTCATGCCATATTAGGACACAGAAAAGTACTGATAAATATAAAACCGACGTACCATAATCAATTAAAGTTCTGTTATTGAACATAAGAAAATCTGACACCTGCGGCACCCTTTTAACCTTCTAGTTTTAGTTTATAATGGTGGATGATGTGATTTATTTCTGATGATGAATCAAAGCACTATTTTTGAATTGTTTTGCAGATATACATATTTTTTTAGAATTTATGGTCCTTTTGCTGTTATTTGCACCTTCAAATTATGCCCTTGTTGTGGGTGCGGTGGGGTGGGGTGGGTGGGGGATGTGGGAAGAAAAACTTCGGCTAATCTTTCTCAAAGATGTAATTGGTACAGATATTTGTATCCATTTATAACCCATCAATTATTATTCTTTGCAGCATTTAAGTGTTGGTGCCAGGCTGCTTGGCAATACAGTATAGATTTTCCTACACATTTTCCCCAAGATGGTGATGTCATGTGAGATCAATATATACTCTCCTAGTTTACTTTCTGGTTCACTGCACCACATTTCTTTTATTTCTTGTCTGAGGGTGATGGATATGTCCATGTAGTGCAGGTCATTTCTAAATTCTGCTTTTGAGCTTTTGTTGAGAGTTTGGGCAGCTTCACGGGACCTAAAGGTTTGTCACTAATTTATTGTTCTATTTTTGGTTTTGCATTTGGTTGCTTACACGATTCTTTATTCTTTTGTTTGTATCTTATTTTATTTTCTATATATGTACTGAAAAGTCTTTCTATACTTTTTTTACTGAAAAGTTTTTCTTTCATTAAATTATACTCGTGTAAGATCTAACTTCTTGTCTATAATTTTCTTCCTAGTGACTTTTAAGTAAAAAAAAAAAATATTCTAAGTAATTGTGGTTTTCTTTGGAATTGGAATTTAGAAAGATATCCTGTGTTGAAGAAATTAATGTTTTTCTTTTATATTTCATTGCATACATGGCATGTTGTATGCCTTTTCCCCTCAATAATTTGGGTTTAATGATATATTATAATGTTTTTATTGAACTAATAGTCCATGAGAAGAAAATTGAGAATAATACTATGGTTGTAACAGTTGATATGAAGCATTTCCTCAAATCACTCAAAATATAAATTCTGGGTTTCTGAACAAATTGAGTTTGTGTATATGGATTGACATGAGATGAGTATTTTAATGTGCCATTTACGTTATCTATTTACCTAATCACTTTGCATTTTCTTTTTATGTGTTTGCTTATTTCAAGTTACTTGGATTTAGGTTCGTGTAGCATCTGTTGAAGCACTGGGGCAGATGGTTGGTCTCATAACACGAACACAATTAAAAGCAGCTTTACCAAGGCTTGTTCCTACAATATTGGACTTGTAAGATTGATCTGTATATTGCTGCAGAAAACAGCATTAGTTGTTACTATGCTCTGTGGGAAATCATTTTGTATCTTAGTTTTCTAGTGTTCCCATTAAATGAGTGTATTCGCATGAGACCAGAATATAAAGGATACTTTTAATATCAAGTATTATAGTACTGATTCATATTCATTTTTCTGCTGTCAGGTATAAAAAGGATCAAGATATTGCTTTTCTGGCAACATGTAGCCTCCACAATCTGTTAAATGCCTCTTTACTGTCAGAAAGCGGCCCTCCCATGCTTGATTTTGAGGTAGTGAATGCTACTATAATGTTCTTGTTTCAATGTTCCTGATGATTATCTAATTTTGGTTTTGTAGAAATATTTAATCAGAGCTTATTATTTGTCTCTGATTGCCTTTAGTATTATTGTAAGATCTTAAGGTTGTTAGTGTTAGTGTTAGTGGAGGAGTGATCTGTGTCAATGGTGCTCGCCTGTGTTAATAGCGGTGTTGGCTGAGTTCCAGAGAGTTTATTAGCCAGCTTCTTCAGACTCTTCTTCAGACTCTTTTTCTCTTTCAGAACGTGATATGAGACATCTTGCAGAAGATTTGTTACAATATCTTTGTGGCATGGGATAATTTATGATTGTGATAACTTTGAATCTTTCTGTAACAGTGCTTCGAATATTAAGGATATCTTCAATTATGTTATTTTAGGATAATTTTATTTAGGGATTTTGATATATTCTCTTATTTTTAGGGATTTTATTTAACAGTTTAATGTTCCTGGTGATTTGTTTTAATATATATTTTATTTTTTATAATTTTTTAAAAGAGAATAGCTTTGTTTTATAAAAACTGGCTGCTTCTCTGGTTTTAACTGGTTGAACCACTTCAGTGGTTTTTGATTGAACCCCGACCGGCGTGGTGTCTGGTAGGCAGTGCAACCCGTTCAGTGGTCAAAAGTAATTGTTTCCAGAAATATCTAATATATTTCTTTTTTCTCACTGGTGGCATCAGGAATCACCTCATTAATGAACTAATGCAATCAACTATCTTGATTTTCTCTTCTGATGCATGGGCACTCCAAATTTTTTTACTGTATTTGTACCTCGTATATATCAGTATAGCAGGGTACTTTGGGTACAACTTCGATAGGCCATGGTACAAGTTGTATTTTCTTAAATAAAGTAACATTGTTTTGCTCCCCTGCAAGCAAAAGACATGCAGTAGTAGGTCCTAGACTGAGAAGATACTTCTTGTTTGCTCTGCTTCTAAAGTTTGATCATCTTTTTTTGTTGTTCCTTTCCCAACTTTGTCTTTATGGCGCTGGCAATTTGTCATAAATTTGTTCTGCAGTTCAACCTCTGACATGACGCTTCTCCTCTCTAATACTTTTCTCTATTTCATGTATAAAATTATTTATTTTATATAATACATGTTTCTGTGCCTTTATATTTGTTTCTTTATATTTTCTGTATGCTTGTACGGCTGTTTCTTGTCAGACTAGTACCTGTGCAACTTTAGGCGGTATGCAAGTGTTCCTAGTGTAGATTATATGTTTTTCTTTCTAAGTATATCTTGATGGAGTCAACCACTTGAGAAATGAAATCATTCGTGGTTTTCAGGATTTGACTCTTATTCTGTCAACACTTCTACCCGTGGTTTCTATCAATAATGACAGCAAAGACCAATCAGATATATCTGTGGGACTGAAGGTAATACTATCAGTTTGATTTGTTGGAATTATTTGAGTATAATAACTTCAGTAGCTCCAGTTATGAAAAATTTCAGCTTTATTACCTTTTTCCAGTCCTCATTTTTTAATTCCTTGAATTTTGTGGGGCATATCTACGGGTTATGTTTCAACTTTGTGTATTCTTCCTGAGATTTAGTCTTTATTTGTGACTTTCTTGTGTTGTTCAGTTCCAGTTAAGAGGCATAATGATTAATTTACTTTTTTCTGCTGCCTTTTGAAATGATAGTGGAGGCTGATTGTGGCCTGTAGGTCAGTGCACTTTGTTATTAGTCTTAAATTTGGGCTTTTAGGCCTAACTCAACCCCACAAAACCGGCTTGTAAGGTGAGGATTGCCCAAGCCTTATAAGCACTACTTAGTCCATATCTCTAGTCGATGTGGGACTCTCAACACCCCCCCTCACACTTAGGACTTGACATCTGAAGCATGGACTGATGCGGGTAGAATAACAAGGATCTCAACACACCCCCTCACACACAGGACTGGAGTGTGGGCAAATGCGGGTGGAATAATAGAGATCTTAGCCCAATAACAGATCTAGGATAGGCTGTGATACCATCTTAAATTTGAGCTTTTAAGCTAACTCTACCCCACAAAACCGGCCTGTAAGGTGAGGATAGCCTAAGCCTTATAAGCACTACTTAGGCCATATCTCTAGTCGATATGGGACTCTTGTTAGTGAGTATGTGTGTAAGTTGTAAAGTAGTTAGAATTAGTAAAGTAGCTTCTGATTCAGCTGAATCAGTAGGTAGTTACCATTCATCTACTATAAATAGATGTCACTCAATGTATCTAGACTTAATCAATGATAGATTCACACTTTCATTTTCTGATTCTTTCCTTCCTCTCTCTCTCTCTCTCAATTCTCTCTACTCAGTTTCTAAGAACTCTCAACACACCCCCCCTCACGCTCAGGACTGGACATCTGAAGCATGGACTGATGCGGGTGGAATAACAAGGATCTCAACAATTTGCATTTTGTGGAGATGTTCTTTTCTACAGGGATTGGTGTATTTGATTAAATTTCATTGTTAAAATTTTTAGTCAGCACTCCTTGGCTCTGGTTTTTGGGATAGGGTTTTCTTTTTCTTCTCGAGTTCATTATGGGTTTTGACTTTTGAAGACACGATTTATTTTGGGGTTTGCTTTTTGAGATATGCAAAAGTTTGGAGAGCCTTTTGAGCTGATAATTCTCTGTCTTTTGTTCTTTATGTTTTTGTGGATGTCATTGGAAGTTGTCAGACTTTGGACTAGTAGTTAGTTTTCCATTGTTTTTTTTTTCTCTTTTATCCAGAGAAAAAAAGCTCAATATTTAATTGATCCAATTATGTATGACAGATGTATAATGAGGTGCAGCATTGCTTTCTGACAGTTGGCTTGGTGTATCCAGATGATTTGTTTTTGTTCCTTGTAAATGTAAGTAATTGCAAATCTTGATAGACTATCTGTATGAAGGTGTGAATTCTTGCTGAAGTTCGTAGTCTTTCCCCTCTCCTTTATTGTTGACAAAAAATGAAATTTTATTGAGATGAAAAGAGGAATAATGAATAGCAGAGGGAAGGTGAAGTCATTGAATAAAACATCAGATAAAAATAATCATATTACTCAAAGACACTAGAATTTGAGACTTCAAATTAGATAAAGACAGAATAACCAATCAAATTAGTTTCTGACTTTCTGTAGTATCTTGTTTCTTTAATTTTAAATTTATCATATTCTATTTCTTCTATGCATTCTTGTTAGCTAGTCTATTCTGTTGACGAGCGCTTCTTATCTTTCATATTTGTATTTATTTGTTTTCTCTTTCATTTAAAGTTTCTTCTTTTTCCATGTTCTGTTTTGTGCAATACGATCTAAAATTTTGCTTCTTCTGTCTATTTTTTTTTTTACTTCCAGAAATGCAGGTTGAGGGAAGAACCACTGACCTTTGGTGCACTTTGTGTTTTGAAGCATCTTTTGCCAAGGTTTCTGCTTTTTCTAATCTTGGAGATAATTATTCGGTTATCTAGTATAAGCTGACATACAATTCTTATGTGAAGGTTATCTGAAGCTTGGCACAGTAAAATACCTCTACTAGTTGACGCTGTGAAGTCCTTACTAGAGGAACATAATTTAGGTGTTCGAAAAGCTCTTTCTGAGGCAAGTCATTGAGAACCATTTTCCCTTTGTTTTTTTCCCCACTTACTGGGAAAAGGACTTTGTTGTTTTTTGTGTGTGTTTTATTTTTTAATAACAATTGCTTATCCTTCACTTGAAAGTCAATATCTTTCGGCTTCTCTGTTTTCTTCATTTGCTTGTAGTTAATTGTGGTTATGGCTTCGCACTGTTACTTGGTTGGTTCATCTGGAGAATTGTTCCTTGAATATCTTGTCCGTCATTGCGCTCTAACAGGTCAAAATCGGAGTGATTTTGAGAGCATCCCAAATAAGAGAATTGAGGTACAATTCCCTCCTTTCCTCTCCCCTCAAAACAAAAAATTGTGAGTCATGTAAATATATTTTGAATTGCCAAATACGAGTTCTTATAGTTTTTTAATTAAATATAGTATTACTTTGGAGCTCGATGCCTAAATTGTTTCAAGGATTTGGGTATATTTAGTCATTTTCTTGGATATGTAGTCTTCTTTGCTTCATTGTTTTATGTGTTTTGGGGGGAGTTTCTTATTTTGATGGGTGTTGATGGGTTGGTTGGGTTTTAAACTGGACAGATTCAGGCTTGATGTTTTGATCGGGCCAATATATTTTGGAATGGTCATGGCCACACAAATACTGGGTTAGGATCAAGCGGACCTAAAATTTAGACAAAATGTACAAATTTGGACATTTTGTATGGCTCAATCATAAAATTTTAAAACTAGAAAACTACAACTAATAGGTGTTTTACAATATATATTTCCATACAATTTTTATCAATATTAACATGATGTACAACATATTACGATAGACCCTGAAGGCTAGACCATGTGAGAGATTGGGAGAGAGAATTTGTAACAGACCTGCCAATGTGGCAGGTTAGTTAGAAAAAGAATAAAACGAGGGTTATATATACTGAGAGGGGGGAGAGAAAGGGGGCGGTTATTGGGTGAGGTTTTCGAGCTATTTGGCTAGCGAGCTTGCAGACCCTCTTAGTCTGCAGGTTGTTCGTTCTTTTCTTGCTATTTTTTCAGCTTAAAAATCTCCATTGTAAGGAGCTAGTCTCCATTTTTTCTCGAGAATAATATCTGGTACCTATCATATTATAAGTTGAGAAGTTTCATAATATTTAAAGTATAAATCTCAAAGTATTATGTAATCTTGGGCCGGCCTTACCCTAAGAGTGGCATGGACGCAACTCGAAAATACACCGGTGGTATGTTTCAGAACCTTGATCTGGCTGAAATTGCTTTGGGGTGGGTCTTGAGCACCCCTAGTTGATATCATTGGAAGGCTCCCTTATTTTGAGCTCCTTTTGCTTCCTAGTCTCTTTTTTCTGCTTTTAATTTGATGGTTATTCTCAATTTTCTCTCTCTTCTATCATAAAATTTCTTCTTTTTCTGAAAAATCAGAATAATGACAAAAACATTTCTTGCACAGGTTCTTGCATTCTTCTATCTGTCATAGACCTCTAACTCTTGGTTCTCCTCAGATGAAAATTGGAGCAGTTACTCCAGGAGAGTTAAGAGCAGTCTGTGAAAAAGGTCTCCTTTTGGTAACTATCACGATTCCTGAAATGGAGGTAAATTGTGTTTGTTCCTTATCTATCAATTGTTTTGGTAATATTTCACTCGTTTCCTGGGGTCTATTATTTCTTTCAGTTCCATATTTACTGATTGAATTGATATTGGATTTTTACAGCACGTTCTTTGGCCTTTTCTGTTGAGGTTGATTATTCCACGGACCTACACTAGTGCTGTTGCCATGGTAAAAATTTTACACCTAGTAAAAATTTTGTAGGGAAGTTCTACTTTGATTCTCAGATGCTTGACATGCAAGTTGTAAGACATACAAACTGTATGGAAATGTGCATGTACTGTGAAAGTGTAATTTTGTTATTGCACAAATTTTTCCTGGAGAATTAGAAGACATCGTTTCTACTTTTACAGGTTTGCAGGTGCATCTCAGAATTGTGGCGGCATAGATCTTATAGCAATGATATGTTGAGTGAGTGTAAAACCCATCCTGATGTACCAACTGCTGAGGTAGGATCTCTGCTTGATAGTCAGTTTTTTTTTTTTAATATAATAAACACTTGTACTCTCAATGGTTCAAAAAAAAAAAGTATTTGTTTGCTATATTCAGCACATATCACCTGGTTGAATAATTCATGAATGATATGTGAATAGGAACTTCTTGCCCGTTTGGTTGTGCTTTTGCATGATCCTCTAGCAAGGGAGCAGTTGGCCACCCAGATTTTGACAGTGAGCAAATCATGTCCTTGAATATTGCACATTTATCTTTTTCTTTGATGTATACTTTCACAAAGAGAAGTCCGTCAGCATGTCATAAGATAAATACTGGTGGGACTGCAAAAGATAATTGTTTTTAATTGTTACAGTGCTGCATATACTAACAATTACTAATCCATTATATGATTTCAGTTAAAACATAACTATCTTGTCTTTTTGTGTAGTTTCCTTCCTGGTATTAGGCACTGCATTTTTCCCCTTGTTTTACTACTAAAATGTAAAACTAAATGAGGAAGTTGTGGTTTTTCAATGGATAAGAGATAACATGTCTGATGCATACAAAATTGCTTTTTCTAAATTTGCTTAATATTATGTGATGGATTTATTCGTAGTATTACTTAAGAGAAATGTTATTTGAAATCAAAATGGGACAACAAAATTTGACAACAATTTTTATGGTTAATGCAATTCAAAAATGTGGTTAATGAAGTGTTGAGTTTGGTTAATGGATATATCAAGGTGTCGTAACTCATTAACTGTTCATTGAACATCATTAATGGATATATCAAGGTGTCGCAATTCATTAACTATTCATTAAACATCATTAAACATGATTTCGAACGTCATTAACCACCATTTTCAGGTGTTCAAATATACATGTAGTAGATTATATTTGAACACCTGAGAATTGAGGTTAATGACGTTCAAAATCGTGGTTAATGAAGTTCATTTGATGGTTAATAAGTTATGACACCTTGGTATATTCATTAACCAAACTCAACACTTAGTTAACTACGTTTTTTAGCTTCATTAACTTTGAAAAATTGTTGTCGAATTTTGTTGTCCCATTATGATGTTCAAATAATACAACTGATTGCTTAATAGGCTCTTGGAAAGCATGCATTTCCTTGGGTGACATATATTTCTATTTTGTAGGTTCTATGTCTTCTGGCACCTCTATTTCCAAAAAATATCAATTTGTTTTGGCAAGATGAGGTAATTTATATGGTATCATAATGAAATCTCAATAATATAGATTGAGCTATTTATTTTTTGATTTTATTCTTATATTTAGGATTTTTTCTGTACAGTTAAGATATTAAATTTGGGATTATTTTGTTAATTAGGATTTTTTTTTTTTTAGATTATCTTATTTCAGCTTAGAATAGGATTAGTTTTTTTATGATATTGGCTTTATTGGATATATAAACAGGCCATCAGTCTAATCATTTAGATGCCTTTTGATGATTAATGAATATGGATTTTCCCAATTCAAGGGAGTATTTGAAACTTGAGTCAGAGTAGTACTCCACCCTAGAGGAGTGCTCTAGGTTTATTCAAGGGGTTCCATCAAAGAGGAGCACTTTTGGGTTCCATTCAATATCACTCAAGTTCTTTGTGTATCAACCTTTGTTAAAGGTTGAGAATCCGTCAACTCTCTAGTTATAATTTTTAAAACAACAATTAACAAAGCATTTTCCCACTAGGTGGGCTCAGCTACATAGATTGAACAAATAACACTGTTTCCTGTCATAAACCTTGTCTTTAGATAGGCCGTTTAGCTCTAAGTTTTTTTTAATGGTCTCTATTTATAAATTATTAATATTTTTTGATTAAAAAAGAAACTTCATTAGGAAGAAGAGAAGAATACAATGAAAGAGGAATATCCTCCCAAGTAAACGATAAAAGAAACACTTAAAAGGTAAGAGATTGTGTCATTTAACAAATAACAAGGGATGTCAATCTCTTTGCATATCTAACAAAGAAGCACCTCTAAAGAAACCGTTGGTTGAACACCACAAACAAGTGAAAAAAAAAATAACCCTATGCCAAATGTTATCTAAAGATATATAAGTTCCCTTTAAATTCTGGCATTCCTTTCTAGCCAAAGGCACCAGAGCACAACAAAGACAGCACACTGTGATAGGATCTTAGCATTTCTACGAAGCCGAGACCTCTTAAATTAATATGGAGAAACTGATGCAAATCCTTAGGGAAGACCCAATTCTCTCCAAAGATGCCAAAAATCTCATTCCAAAGAAAATTCACAGCAGAGCTGTGTGCCAAAAGAGATGAGTCCCATTTTCCAAACTAGAACAACACATCTCAAACATATTAGGAGACAAAGTTGAGGTCCGTGCTTTGGTAACACATCATTAGTGTTAATCCAATAAAAAGTGTATTTCATTACATAGCTAAGAATAAGTTATTACAAGGCTATATATACAATATACACAGATGGGTTTATGGGCCCACTACCTAGTATTCTAACACTCCCCCTCAAGCTGGAGCATATAGGTTATATACACCCAGCTTGTTACAAATAAACTCAATCCGGGGGCCCCTAAGAGACTTAGTGAAAATATCAGCTAGTTGATTATTAGAACTAATGTAACTAGTGACAATACAGCTAGAAAGAACTTTTTCTCTAATAAAATGACAATCCACTTCAATATGTTTGGTCCTCTCATGAAAAACCAAGAAGAAGCAATATGAAGAGCAACTTGATTATCACAAAACAACTCCATTTGAGAGACCTCTATAAATTTTAGCTCACGAATTAGTTGCTTGATCCAGATAAGCTCAGATGTGACAAAAGCCATAGCACGATACTCAGCCTCAGCACTAGATCTCGTTACAACCTCCTGCTTCTTACTTTACTAGGAAGAAGTTTAACATTAGGATCCATAGGAGAGTCAACCGGTTTACAGTATGACATGCCAGTTTCCTCAAGAATGTCCAATACATATTTCCTTTGAGAAACAACTATGCCACATTTAGATTGAGCCACTTCAATACCCAAAAAATATTTAAGTAAGCCCAAGTCCTTGGTCTGAAAATGATGAAATAAGTGTTTCTTAAACTTTTCAATGCCATCCTGATCATCTCCTGTTGTGACAATATCATCAACATAAACTACCAAATAGATGCATCTTTTTGAGAGCTATGCCTATAGAAATCCATATGATCAGAATCATAGCGAGACATTCCAAATTCTTGAATAACAGTGCTAAACCTTCCAAACCAGACATGAGGAGATTGTTTCAAACCATAAAGAGAACGACAGAGTTTACAAACTAGATTAGACTCCCTCTGAGCAACAAAACCAGGCGGTTGCTCCCTATAAATCTCCTCATGAAGCTCACCACGAAGAAAGGCATTCTTAATATCAAGCTGAAAAAGGGCCAAGAACAGATGGTAGCCATTGCCAAGAATAAACGAACAGATGACATCTTGGCAACAGGAGAGAAAGTATCTGTGTAGTCTTGGTCATAAACCTGAGTGTACCCTTTAGCAACAAGGCGGGCCTTAAGGCGATCAACCTGACCATCAGGACCAACTTTAACAGTTAAAATCCAACGACAAGCTATAGGAGTTGTACCTGGAGGGAGAGGGACCTGGATGTGTAGTCATCTCATCCACCATTGCCTGACGTGATCCTGGATGTGAAAGTGCCTCACTAGTGGTGTTAGGAATATGAAGTGGACGAGCGATGGTAACTAAGAAAGTTATAAATGGTATGATGGAGATTACGAGCAGAACAAGTACCTTTTCTAATGACAATGGGAAGACGATCACTAGGAGATTGATTTGCAGTAAGAGGAGGTGCTGGAGCAGGAAATGAGTCAGGAAGGGCTGTTGTGGGAGCATCACCAGCTAGTCGACCTCTGTGATGAAAAACCTGTAAGGGCTTGGGGGCTGTAGTCGCTGGAGAAGGATTGTGAGCTGCAGTGGCTGGAGAAGGATCGGGAGTAGATTCTCCAGCTTTGTTGGAGTCAAATGACATTGTTGTAATATCGTATAATATATTGTATTTATGACTGATATCATCAGTTATAATCAGACAGATTAGATTCTTATTCTTTTTATTATTAGGGCAGATTTTCATCCTTATTTTTAGGATAACATTTAAATCTCTTTTGTCTATATATTGTAACCTTCTCTGTACACAATTATTCAAGGAATAATATTCAAACATTCCAACATTCCTTCGTTTCTATATGGTATCAGAGCAAAATGGTTTGTTTCTTTTATTGATGATTGTTCTAGGGTCACGTGGGTATTTCTTATGAAAGATAAAACAGAAGTGTTTCCATTATTCTTGAATTTCTATCGCATGGTTCAAACCCAGTTTGGAAAATCTATAAAAAGGTTACGATCTGATAATGGGAAGGAATATGTGAATCAACATTTCACAAAATTCCATAAAGAACATGGTGTGTTACATGAGTTCACTTGCGTTGATACCCCTCAACAAAATGGGGTTGTAGAAAGAAAGAACCGTCATCTCTTAGAAATTGCAAGAGCACCTCTATTTCAAATGTCTGTCCCTAAGTCTTATTGGGGGGAAGCTGTCTTAACTGCCGCATACTTGATGAACAGATTGCCCTCCCGTGTCTTAGATGGTCTTAGTCCTGTGCAACTCATGACTTCCTTCTTTCCTTCCGTTCCTACCATAAAGAATCTCCCGTGTCGTGTCTTTGGTTGTGTTGCCTTTGTTCATGTACATAGTCAACATCGTAGTAAGTTGGATCCCAGGGCTGTCAAATGTATCTTCATAGGTATGCACCAGAAAAAAAGGGGTACAAATGTTATCACCCTCAAAGTCGTCGTGTCTATGTCTCCATGGATGTCACTTTTCATGAATCCGAGTCTTTTCACCTTCGTCCTCAGCTTCAGGGG
The DNA here is from genome assembly GCA_035048595.1 of Echinosophora koreensis. Classification (NCBI taxonomy): domain Eukaryota; kingdom Viridiplantae; phylum Streptophyta; class Magnoliopsida; order Fabales; family Fabaceae; genus Echinosophora; species Echinosophora koreensis. The sequence continues at coordinate 5,402,734 of JAPCYP010000012.1, read as the reverse complement.
AGAGTGATCAAGAAGCTGAGTCTCTTGAGTCATCTTTTATTCCTCTTCTGGCTCCTTTGGTGAAGGATGTGGCATCATCTTCTGGTACTTCAGAGACACCTAAAGAATCAATATCGGTTCCTATTGATCGATACAAACAAGTGTATTATAAAAAAAAACCCAACCTGGTCCAACAGCAACTTCAGTCGCCCGAACCAGAAGTAAGCATTCCTGATTCTGAGCCTTTGAATAGTCCTTTACATGATATTTGTGAACCTAATCTTGATGACTTGCCAATAGCCTTAAGAAAAGCCAGAAGAAATTGTGCAAAATACCCTATATCTCAGTTTGTGTCCACTAAAAACCTATCAATACAGCATTAGAGTTTTATTTCAGCAATTGATTCTATCAGAGTCCCCACCTCAGTACAAGAGGCTTTAATGGATAAGAATTGGGTTCAAGCCATGCATGAAGAGATGAGTGCTTTGAACAAGAATGAGACCTGGGAAATTGTTGAGAAGCCGAAGGACAAAAGGATAGTAGGGTGCAGATGGATTTACACAGTGAAATATCGGTCTGATGGTACTCTAGACCGATACAAAGCAAGGCTGGTTGCAAAAGGGTACACTCAGACATATGGGATTGATTATGAGGAAACGTTTACCCCGGTAGCAAAGATGAACACAGTCAGGATTATTCTCTCCTTAGCAGCACACTTTGGTTGGGACTTGCACCACTTTGATGTTAAAAATGCCTTTCTACATGGGCACTTGGAAGAGGAAGTATATATGGATATTCCACCAGGGTATGACCCTACTGGTGGAGGGAATAAGGTGTGCAAATTGAGAAAGGCCTTATATGGGCTCAAGCAGTCTCCTCGGGCTTGGTTCGGAAGGTTCACCAATGCTATGGTATCCTTAGGTTATAGACAGAGCCAAGGAGATCATACCCTCTTTGTTAAACATTCTCAGGACGGCAAGCTCACACTTTTGTTGGTTTATGTTGATGACATGATCCTTGCCGGTGATGATGAGGTTGAGAAATGGGTTCTGAGAGAGAAACTAGCTACACAGTTCGAAATGAAAGACTTGGGAAAGCTGAAGTACTTCCTTGGGATAGAGGTTGCCTACTCCAAACAAGGCATCTTTATTTCCCAGATGAAATATGTCCTGGATCTCCTTAAAGAGACAGGTAAGCTGGGTTGCAAAACCACATGAGCACCTATTGAACAGAATCACAGGATTGGAAACAATGAGGAGAGCCCAGCAGTGGACAAGGCACAATATCAGAGACTCGTGGGGAAATTGATATATTTATCCCACACCAGACCGGACATAGCCTCTGCTGTCAGTGTGGTTAGCCAGTTCATGCATGATCCACGTGAGAGACATATGCAAGCAGTGAATAGAATCCTCCAGTATTTGAAGTCAAGCCCAGGAAGAGGATTATTATTCAAGAAAGGGGAAAGCTTGTCAATAGAGACCTATACAGATGCAGATTATGCAGGGTCGATTGTAGACAGGCGATCCACCTCAGGGTACTGCATGTTTTTGGGAGGAAATTTAGTGACTTGGAGAAGTAAGAAGCAAAATGTCGTTGCAAGATCTAGTGCCGAAGCAGAATTTCGAGCTATGACCCAAGGGATTTGTGAATCATTATGGATGAGAATCATACTGGATGATCTCAGAATAAAGTATGAAGCTCCTATGAGATTACTTTGTGACAACAAGTCTGCCATTACTATTGCTCACAACCCAGTCTAGCATGATAAGACTAAACACATAGAGATAGATAGACACTTTATCAAGGAAAAATTGGATGATGGTCTTATAGCTGCTGAGTACGTGCCCTCAGAGTTCCAATTAGCAGATATCTTCACCAAGGGACTTCCCACAGAGCGGTTTCATGGTCTCACTTGCAAGCAGGGAATGATAGATATCCATTCACCAACTTGAGGGGGAGTGTTGTAATATCGTATAATATCTTGTATTTATGACTGATATCATCAGTTATAATTAGACATATTAGATTCTTATTCTTTTCATTATTAGGGGAGATTTTCATCCTTATTTTTAGGGTAGCATTTAAATCTCTTTTGTCTATATATTGTAACCTTCTCTGTACACAATTATTCAAGGAATAATATTCAAACATTCCAATAAGGATGACAGACTGCTAATGTTAAGTAGTAATTAATTTAATATCATATGGTAATTACTTTTAGACCAAATAGTAACTGATTCTCATGTGAAGGTGGTGTAAAAAGTAGTTAAGATAGAGTAGTTTTTCTAGCTTCTTTGTGGTTTTCTGCTCACGGCCTTTAGGGGAGTGTCTCTCTGACAGATCTGCAGAGAGATTGGCATGCTTTGTTGTTGCATGTTTCTTGTTAGTTTTTGTTTCTCCTTGTATTTCTGGTTGTCGTTTTTTTAGTTCTTTAGAATTTTTTTATCCTTTAGCATGTGTACAGTTGTACTATTCTTGCCCCTCTTAAATTTTTTTCTTTTATAAAAAAAATAAAAATAGCGTGAGATAAACATTTTACTTTTTAATAGGGGTCAAAAATTTCAATAGCTCTGGAAGGACAACACATTTCTTGCATCCATCTGTAATTTTTTTTTTGATATATTAGCAAAAAACTTCACATGTTTTTTGTTTTACAATGTAGTTTACTTTGTCATAACCTACTATGTTGTATCAGTTACAACTTGCAATTTTGAGATGGTTATTATATATCAAAATGTAATTAATTTGTGCATTTGGTAAGCTCTAGATTCCAAAGATGAAGGCATATGTTAGTGATACAGAAGACTTGAAACAAGATCCATCATATCAAGACACATGGGACGACATGATAATCAATGTGAGTGTGATGGACTTCTCAAACATCCTGCCCTCTCTCCCTGTTAAGGTGTTAAGAAGCACATGCACTGAAGTGAAACTTTTAGGTGAAGGATGAGATGTTTTTATTTAAGTGGGACTCTTTAATTTATTTTGAAGTTCAATTATCTCTTCAACTAGGTTGATGTAAGCAACAAAATAATAGTGTTGCTGAAATAGAGAAGCATGTTTCTGAAAGTGTAGCTGTAAAAAAAAAAAAAGGCACAATAATAGAGAAGTATATTGATTATATTTATGCAAAGCTAATTCAACTCACTTTGAGGTCCTAGACGTTATGCTGAATGTGCAATCCATAATTGTCCTGCTAGGAAGAGCATTTATGGCATTTCTTTGTTTTTGTGGGTTGCAGTTTCTTGCAGAATCTTTGGATGTGATTCAAGATGCAGATTGGGTTATGTCTCTTGGAAATGTTTTTGCCAAACATTATGAACTTTATACATCTGATGATGAACATGCTGCACTGCTTCATCGGTATCAATGCTCTAACCTAAAGTGTGCTTTGGTAGTCTGTTGCACGAGAACTGGTTCTTATGTTAGAATCAATGTTTTTGAAACTCGTTAAACTGATGAGAACCCGGGAAGAGGGTGGTTCATTATTCAATCAGCTCCACCAGTCAGGTTCTCCGGTTTTGGGCGGTTGATCTGCTGCTGTGGTTTTAAGGTTTGACCCAGACTGTTGTGGGGTCTGGTTGGCATTTTGTCAGTTTAATTGGTTCAGTGAAACCATTTTTAAATGCACTGGTTAGAGTTGGATATAATGTTTAGGGAGCTACTGTTGCATTGCTTCTTCACTGTTTCTTTTTTACCTCCTTTTGAAAAGGAATCTGGAGTTGGATATAACCGTTTTTCCCCTCTATTTTCCCTCCTTCCTTTTAGCACATTTTATTGAAATACTTGGTTGATGCCCCTTCAATTAAAAGAATTGGTCATTCCTTTTTAGGAATCTGCTAAAGTATGTGATGGAAATAGCTGAAACGCAGCCTAGGAAATGACCTATAGCTTTTCATGCTTTTTTTTGAAACTCTAAATCTGTACTTCAGGTCTTACCAACTTGATTGCCAAAACCAAATTCTCAAATTTGGTTCCTTTTATGCCTGCTGTCTAAAAATTCCTGTGCCTGTTATCTAAGACTGCAAAGGGTGTGAAAAATGATATTGATCTTGGACACAGGTGCTTGGGGATTCTGCTTCAAAAGGTTAATGACAGAGCTTATGTCCATGATAAAATTGATTGGATGTATAAGCAAGCGAGCATTGCGGTTCCAACAAATAGGCTTGGGTTGGCAAAAGCAATGGGATTGGTAATTGTTTTTTTTTTTTTAATAAATTATCTTGTTAGATGCTTTATCCATTTTTTAGATAATTCAACTTGTTTTCTTTATGTTGTTTTAAGGTTGCTGCATCCCACTTGGATACAGTGTTGGAGAAGCTGAAGGATATTCTAGACAATGTTGGACAAAGCTTATTTCAGAGGTTTATGCCAGACTTATAGGATCGACTGTATACACTTCTTTCTGAATTGGTTTTCCAGCTTGCACCATAAACCCATGATTATGCATATGATATAATTTATTGATAAATTATCATTGTCTCGTACTTCATCGTGGTTTGAATGTTTTTGTTAGGACACAACGGTAAAAGGGCATTTGCTTGGAAGAATAAAGGGTTGGAGCAGTTAGTTTAGTTAGAGTGGACCCTGTACATGTAGGGAGAGTAATGGGTAGAAGGGAATCATTCTGATTTGATAACTTTGTGAGAACTGAGCATTGCTCAGTTGTGAAGGGGAAGCCCTTTGTGAAGGAGAAACCCTTGGAAGAGAATCGTTTCTCCTATTCTTTTCTGATTCGGTTCATCAATAAAATTGTCCATTTTCATTTCTATGTTACCATAAATTTCTAACAGTTTCAGAACCTTTGTTTACTGTGGTATACCATGCTTTTCTGCGACTCTCTAGATGTTCTTTGATGAAGTATTAAAATTGTTAGGATCTTTCTTTCATACTTGTAGTCCAGAATTTTGTCTGACCTGTTTGTAGCTTTCATCTGTTGCAGGATACTGTCATTATTCTCTGATAGTTTCAGAACAGAAGAGTCTGATGACATACATGCTGCTTTGGCTCTAATGTATGGATATGCTGCAAAGTATGCCCCATCAACAGTTATTGAAGCCAGAATAAATGCCCTCGTTGTAGGTTATCTTTTCTCCCTGCATTAACCTGGTATTTGTATGAGGATCTATCCTTTGTAGTCTAGTTTTATTTGTGACCAGATACCAAAGGAACCCAATAGGATTTCTCTGAAACCATTCTCAGTTTTTTTTTTTTTTTAAATAAAAAAAGGCAGTTTTAATGTACAATATGGTAGAAGAGCTTTTAAAACCAATAAAGCAAAAAAAAAAAAAAAGTGTAATACGCATAATTGGCAAGAATTGTTGTTTTTGCTGATTTCACGAGAGAAGACCGAGTTACTAACCTCATCATTTCTCATCCCAAAGTGTTGTTGCTTAGGGGGCCTCCTTTGTTCAGAGCCAGTAAGCACCAAGATTTTGTAATCAACAGTGCTGTGTAATGGGTTCTTTGGGTGCTGGATTTTCTTGGTTCTATTCCAATAACACATTACTCTTCTTTTTCATATTTTAAGATTATTTTCCTTTATAATATCATTTCCTCAGAAACAAATGTTTTTGCCATCGCTGAAAACAGTTTGCTTTAGTTGTTCCCCTTCTTTCAATAATTTCAGAGCACAAAAAAAGACATAAACATGGAATCGTGTGGTTCCTGGTTTCTGGTTATTGAACAAATAATGTAGGAAACCGTTTTTAGTATTTATATCATTATATAGCAAAAAAAATCTTTCAAACATTTTATTTATTTATTTATTTTGGAAAAAAATTGTTTTAGAAACAGTTTGAAACAAACCCTAAATTTTCGTTTTTTCTATTCCTGTTTTCTTTAATTTTCTGTCAAAATTATGCACGAAAGCTACACAGTGGTAAAACAAGAGTATGCTGGGCATCTCACTTGCTGACCTGGAAATAATTTATTTTCTCGATTATCTGTTTATACTTGATTTCATTTCACTATTTATTTGTGATCAGGGAACCAATATGCTTTCACGGCTTCTTCATGTGCGTCATCCCCGAGCAAAACAAGCTGTCATCACAGCAATTGATTTACTAGGTCTTTGATTATCTTTCACCATTTCATTATTATTGATTCTTGTTGTTATCCTTCTTGTTGATGCTCTGCTGTTATTTTTGTCATTAATACTTCTTTTATGTTTTTGTCTTATCACCTCATTGGAAAATTTATACAAAAAAATGGATTTCTAAAAAGCCTTCTGTTGAAAATGAATGTGTAAAAGTTTTGGTTATTATGCCCTGCGGTCAAAGGAGGTCTGACTTCTCAGTTTTATGTCTCTATTGAGACATCTGATAATTTGTGGGACTATCATCGTTCTTGTAATACTACCAACATTGTTCCCCGTAATGATGTCAATTTGAGTTTGATCAATATGGTTTATTAGCATCTAGTTCAGATTTCCTAAGCTCCATGCTATCTACTGCCCCTTCTACCTAATTTCAATGGTAAATTTCTCGGCCTTGTCATTTCCCTTATCTGTATTGTGCATCCTGTATAACAGATCTAAGTCCTCTACTTGGGTGGGTAGTCATTTGCTGCCCATGGTATTGAATTATCTCAAGCTGTGGTCTTTTTCGTACTGGAAGAGATTTTATTAGAGCCTCTTTGGCTATCTGTTTTCCTGTGGTTTGAGCCTTGTTAGAGCCTCTTTGGCTATCTGTTTTCCTTTGGTTTGAGCCTTATTTTGCTTACAACGATTGCCACTTGGATTTCACCTCAAGATGTATCAGTGGGTAATCTGGGTTGCTGGTATTTCTATTCTCTTAGCTTTAAAAATTAAGCAAAAGCTCTTGGTCATTCACGAGAACAATTGCAGTATCTTAATGCTCTCTTCCTGAGTGTTAGAAGCTGATTTTCAGTTCTCTTCATCTCCTGTTGAGATTTCTTCATAACTTTCTCAAATTTCAGTTTAATAAATATATGTGGTTGCTGATAATGTAGGTAATGCTGTCATTAATGCTGCTGAAAGTGGTGCGCCATTTCCCTTGAAAAAAAGGGACCAATTGCTTGATTATATTTTAACTTTAATGGGTCGAGATGACGATGATGGCTTTGCTGATTACAATGAACTTCTGCGTACTCAGGTAAGTAAAAGGATGTTGAATGATTTGTGCCTAAGTTGAAGCCACCTGTCAATTTAAGCTGAAAATATTTGACATTTTTAATGTGTTTAATTTTATTTAGGCCCTTGCTATAAATGCCTGCACTACTTTGGTCTCTGTGGAGCCAAAACTAACAGTTGAAACTAGAAACTACGTAATGAAGGTATGGGCTTTCATTTGATTTTATGAATGTATCCTTGGCAATTTTGAAGCCATCTGAGCTTCATGATGAATTTGACAGGCCACATTAGGGTTCTTTGCCATACCAAATGATCCAGTTGATGTTGTCAATCTCCTCATTGACAACCTGGTCACTCTCTTGTGTGCAATTCTTCTCACTAGGTACTTTATGTAAAAAGCTTCGTACTATTCTGCTTAAGATGTTTGTTTATGTTGCCTGTCGTTTTGACTATTGCTGGATTTCATTTGTTGTTTTTTATCCTTTGCCTCATTGTATTTTCATTGTTCGTCTCCAATAAATCTTTCTCTCTAATCCAAAATAAGAAAAAACTTAATTTGTTGCTCTTTTCTTCATCTTTCTCCTCACAAACCCCATCACTCAATTGATCCACTAAAAAGTTATTTGACTTTCGTATTGTATCATTCTGTGTGTAAAGGTGATTTTACTTGTACTAACTAGTGAAAACATAATATTTAGTGGAGAGGATGGAAGAAGTCGAGCAGAGCTGCTACTGCTCATCTTGAGACAAATTGATCAATTTGTATCTTCCCCTGTTGAGTATCAGAGGAAAAGAGGTTGTGTTGCAGTCCATGAGATGCTTCTCAAGTTTCAGATGCTTTGTGTTAGTGGGTATTGTGCACTGGGCTGCCATGGGAGTTGTGTACATAACAAGCAAATTGACCGCACTCTATATGGGAATTTTTCAAAGCTACCATGTAAATATGTTACAACAGACAACTTTGAATTGTTTGCCTTTTATGTATTCTGAATTATATTTAACGGGTTTTCTTTTTTTCAACTGCCAGCTGCATTTGTATTGCCAAGTCGTGAAGCTTTGTGTTTGGGAGATAGGATAATAATGTATCTTCCACGTTGTGCTGACACAAATTCCGAAGTCAGAAAAATTTCCGCACAAGTAAATGAGATATTTGTCTCTGTTATGAGAAAAAAGCACAACCTCTCCTAAGTACTCTGTAGTTTCTGGAATATTATATGGTCTATAAAATGCATGCTCTCTAGTGTTGACTTCTAAAGAGAGGACATTGCTGTCTTGTTCTTGACTAATCCAATTAATTGTTATGTTGTGCAGATTCTTGATATACTCTTCAGCATCTCTCTTTCACTTCCCAGACCAGCAGGGTCATCTATGTCTGCTGAAGATATAGAATTGTCATACAGTGCTTTGTCTTCTCTTGAGGATGTTATAGCCATATTGAGGAATGTAAGTTTGTAGTCCACTTGTTTATTACTTTGTTTGTTCCCTTTTTCTCCTCCATCTTTCTCGCATATTGTAGTTGCAGAAAAGCAAAACTGAGACTAAAGATCTTCTTGGTTTTCATGTATGTGTATATAGGATACCTCTATTGATCCATCAGAAGTTTTCAACAGGATTGTTTCCTCCCTCTGCATTCTGTTGACAAAGGACGAGGCAATTGTTTTTAACTTTTATTTAAAAGTTTATACGTGTGTGAGTTTAATGTATAATTAACAGTATTGATCGTCTCTTACAGCTGGTAGCTACACTGCATGGTTGCTCAGTAGCTATATGTGATAAGATCAAGCAGTCAGCTGAAGGGGCTATTCAAGCTGTTGTTGAGTTTGTTACAAAGAGAGGGAATGAGCTTACTGAGATCGATATCTCAAGGTTTCAAGCATAGTTTGTATACGAATGTTATTTTGCTGGAGAAACCAGTTACCTTTAGTTATATGTCTTCTTTTCACCTGGTAATTTTGAGCATAAGTTACGTTGACATATGATGTATATGCTTACAGGACAACACAATCATTGATCTCTGCCACCGTGCATGCAACTGATAAGCATTTACGTGTGGAAACTCTTGGTGCTGTATCCTTTTTTCCTTTAATTTTAAATTTGATTCTACCAAGTGTCAAAAGTTATATATTTTATTGACCACCTTTTAAATTGGATCCCACACATTTGTTTATATTATCTGAAATATATAGTTTATTTACTTGTCTCTCTTAGTATATGTTGTTTCCAAACTGTCTGTCTCTGATAGGTTCATCCTTTACTGGCTAAAAAGATTTCTTCTTTGGCTGAAAATACTAGTCCAAAAACTGTTTTTGATGAAGTCCTGGCTACTGCTGGAAGGGATACAGTCACCAAGGATATATCTAGGCTACGTGGTGGATGGCCCATGCAGGATGCATTCTATGTAAGTCTGTCATCATTTTCATTAAGCATTTTTTACTCCGCTCCTATAAAGATTGTTCCTCCTGTTCAGCCTTGAATCATGAATGCATTTGCTCATTGTAGTCATTAGGTATTCCAGTCTGTAATAACCAATTCCTGGAGGCTTCTGGTGTGCTGTTAGTTTGATTTAATTTCTAGATTCATTAGTATTCTGCTAGTTTTTGAACTTTGGTACTCAGACTGCTTTTGACCCGTGGATCTTGTCATTGTTTTTGCTGTTACTTGGGATTTTATCACATGTTTGATTTTACTAATTTCTTTTTTAGGATTTAACTTTCTATGTTATTAGAAGACATATTTGTATTTTATTTGTATTGTATTACTGCTGTTATACTGTTATACCTCTCTGTTGCCTATTCTGTTTTGGGCTCAGTGTGGGCCTTGTGTTTGTCAAGCCCACTCACAGCTACTAGAGCTGAAGGGTAGGCATCTGATGTTTGTTAGGTTGTTAGCATTCTGTTAGTAACTGTCAGAACTGCTCATTGCAGTTGCAACTGTATGGTAGGCCTATAAATACTTGTAATCACTCTACCTGAACAACAATGCACAATTCAAAATTTTCAAACTCTCAAATTCTCTCTGAAACTCTCTCCTTTTCTCTCACTTTCTCTCAGATTTGTCAGAACTGCTCAGTGCAGTTACTATTTTTCTCCCTGTGTAAAACTCTGCGCATGCCCTAGAGACTACTGTATTTTTGACAGAATGTATGATACAATTCTTTTACACAAGCCCTATTCTTCAAGTACCTTTATATGATGGATGAGTGTCATGTTGTCATGTGTGCTCCTATTTGAAGAATGTGGTACAAATTAATTTATTTATAGAGTACTTTTATTCTTCCAGGCATTTTCTCAGCACATGGTACTGTCAATTTTGTTTCTAGAGCATGTGATATCTGTCCTTAGCCAGACTCCTATCCTTAAAGGTGATGCGGATAGAGTTGAGGATAGCCAGATCGACAATAATACAGAGGATGGCAAACAGCAAGCTGCAATTTTCGCTCTTACTGCTTTCTTCAGGTTTGTATTATCCGCTGTACTTCTAAAATTTAAGATATTTTAATGATCCCACATTTTCAAAAACCTTTTTTGATGCAGAGGTGGGGGGAAAATTGGTAAAAGGGCTGTTGAACAAAACTATGCTTCTGTTCTTTCTGAGCTTACGCTGCATCTTGGAAGCTGTCATGGTTTAACTAACTCTGGTCAACATGAAGCATTGCGGTGAGGATTTATTACTTGCATGTCGGCATCCACATTTGTGCTGCATCAAGTGTGCTTTTATTTTATTTTGTTTTACGTACTTGTAAATAATACTTTCAAATTTTAATGTTGAAGATAATAAAAATATAGAAATAAAAGTTTGAATAGTTCGAGTAAAATGAGAAAGATATTCATTTCTGTAACTTACCAACGTGAATTTTTACATTCTGATCCACCATTCTATTTTCTAGGACATGATATTTTAGTCATGGTTTAGTTGGTGTCTTTAGGGGATGAAGGTACCACAAATTATATTATCACATACAAACATATGTAACACACAACTGCACTTGTGAATCCTATGCTTGACTCCTCCTTTATACCCTTGTGCAGGAATCTTCTAACTGCGTTTCAGGCATTCTGTGAATGTGTTGGTGACCTTGAGATGGGCAAGGTAGACAAACATTTAAAGTTGCTCCATTTTAGGGTGTAAGATATGGTCTTGGAAGTGAAGCAATATAATAAAATATTTCTTTATCCAGATTTTAGCTAGAGATGGGGAACTATCCGAAAATGAGAGGTGGATCAATCTCATTGGAGACATAGCAGGCTGCATATCAATAAAGCGGCCAAAAGAGGTAATAGGGTTTCAAGCATATTCCTATGCAATGAGATATGCATAGGCCTATATATCCAGATTCATACATTTTTGCATGACCAAAAAGAAAAGGACTGATAAGATATTAGAGTAGATTCTATATCTATATCTATATACAATACATTGATGACTGTTAGAATATATGGAAAATATCTCAATGTTGTTGTTGTATCTTAGAATATTGTAAAGTATCTTAGATGATTTCTTATGATTTATTTCTTATTTATATCCCCTGATTTGTTTCCTTAGGTAGGACTAAGGTAGTATACATAAGACTATTAAGTTTGTCTTTTGTATCATCTCATCACATTATCACCAGATTAAATCAATATCAATCTCATATTCTCTCTTTTATTCCTAAATAGACATTCTCTATATTCTCTCTTCCTTACCTAAAACCCTCCAATTCGACATGCAGCAAATTCAGTTTAATCTTTTGTGAGAAAGGAGGACTAGGTCCTTATATGTGGAAAGTTTGCAGCCTGATGGAGCATTTTGCTTCTGGGATTAAATGCAATAATTTTTTAGAATCAGTTTTTGCTATTGGTTTATGCTGGGTAAGCGTAGATTTTTTTGGCATCACTGCGGTGTCCTGCTAATACAATGATGTCTTTAGCTGATTGCTTATAATACATTTAGAATGATTTGTTGGTTTTATATTTAATTTGTACTTCAATCGTTCATCTCTTTTTCCTTTGGAGGTATTAAGTGGTAAAGTCTAACATCAGTTAAGTATGAGTAGAGAACCATTTTTAATTACTTGAGTAGTCCTCCCCCCAAGAGCTAGCTCGTAGAGGGAGGATTGCTCAAGTCGTTTTAAATGGTTCTTTACTCATAGTCAACCGATGTAAAACTTTAACACTTGAAAAGAAGAGCTTGATTTCTACTTTTATAACCATCTTTCTCCTTTGTCAATAGACTTGTTTTAACCATCTTTCTCCTTTCTCAATAGGCTTTTTTTTTTTTTTTTCAAACTCCATCCACCCTAACCTTTTCCTAATTCCTACACAAAAAATAAATTGACTGAAATTTTGAGTAAGGAATAGATGACAGGCATGAAACGAACCTGTCTTATCAACAGAAGTAGTTGCAGTGTTATTTTGCTTTCAGAATTTATCTACCTATAAGATAGAAAAGGGGTATCAATATCTATAGGGATCAGTTGCTTACTTCGAAAGCTATTGAGTCAAAGTTGCATGGTTTGTGAATACAATTGCTCCAAAAATAATTAGCAAGACAATTGTTTGTTACTATCATTATATGAAAAGTTTGACAATTTTTCTTGGTTTTGTTGAAAACATAGGTACAAAATATTTGTCTATTTTTGACAAAATCATTAGATCGACCCCAGAAATACCAAAGGGAAGCTGCAGCCGCAGCATTGTCAGAATTTGTTCGTTATAGGTGCGTATAGAATGATACTTTGAATAAGTTGCCTCCCATTGATGTTGGAATATTTTCTCCAGAAATTTGGGGCCTGTTTGCTTTGTTCTCAGTTTCTTGTTTTCATTTCCTGTTTTCAGAAATAATTACAAAACTATCACCTTATTTTCATTATGTTTCCTGTTTTCAGAAATTTGTACAGGAAACACTGAAAACAACTTGTTTTCAGTGTTTCCTGTACAAATTTCTGAAAACAGGAAACAGAATGAAAACAAGGTGGCAATTTTGTGATTATTTTTGAAAACAAGAAACTGGAAACAAAGCAAACAGGCCCTTGACATTTTGCCTTTCACTTTTGCTACCAAATATTTATGGGTTGAAATTTATAAATAATAAAAATGAATATAATAGAATGAGTGATTTTCCGGAAAGGTTTATGGTCCATATACTGGGTAGTAAGGGTCTATGTTTGTATGTCCATGAACAATTACTTCTGATTGTTGAATGATATGTTGTTGCTACTGATTTCTTTGGTGATCTTCCATTGTTGGTTTTTTGTTATAATGATCCTGCTCCTTATAGTTGAAGCTTTTGGGAGAGTTGGCTGTTGACATGGTATCAGAGTTTGTGACTAAGTGGTTAGGAGTTTTGATTCTTGTAGTCCCATCCGCATTCTTCATAATTTGTGGAAATGAGCAGCATTTTAGGGAGAGGACCTATGTTCGACCCCTTGGTAAACTATATGGGGATGGGCCATACCATTTTGATCCTGGCCCGAAGGGAGTTGGGACCTCAGAGTAGGCTATGTCCACCCATCGCTTGGGTCCGTGACTGCCCCAACTCCTTTTGAGAAGAAAAACAGTAAACCAAAAGAAAAAAAAAATTAAAAATTTCAGCACATGATAAAGCGGGTTTGTGCTTTATCTGTTACAAGGTCAAATGCTCCTATGTTAAGGGGTGTATTAGAAAGATAAAACCATTCTAGGGCTTCCACATTATAGTTTAACCTTTTGGGAGAGTCGGTATTTGACAAATTTTCTCTTTTTCTTTGAACAATTAGCTCTTGCAGTTCATTGCATTCTCCTCATAATAATAATTAATGGCCAGTTATATTTTAACATATTCTAAAAGAGGTTCTTATGCTTGAGTTGAAGTTCTTATTGATTCCCATCATCAATCATACAGTGGTGAACTTGGTTCGCTTTTGGAGCAAATGGTTGAGGTTTTGTGCCGGCATGTGTCAGATGAGTCTTCAACCGTTCGCCGTTTATGTTTGAGAGGATTAGTACAGGTCGTGTTTCAACCTTTGATATTTTGTCATGTAACCATGTTTTTCCATTTTCAGTTATATAGTTATTTTCATATTGATTTAACTGTTTTTATATGCTTGATTGCTTGCTAATTTTATCTGCTCTTTTCTTTAATGGTTGATTATCCTGCCTAAGGGAGTACATGCTTATGAACTTCCTGTTCATTTACTTTCAGTTTTAAAGCATTGATGTGTAAAAACTGTGTATAGACTATTTTACATCAAAACAAGCTGCGGATTTACTTCCATTATTGATAACCTTATTTATTGAATGTAATGCGATCTCAATAATCTAGGATATGATAATTGTGATATGACCTGTGGGGTGTTAACTTTTATGTTTTCAGTTAGATTTTCTATTCTATGGAGGTACACTCCCCTATGCTTCCCTTTTTAAAGAATTGACTTCTCCAAATATTGAAGATGCAGATTCCATCGATTCATATTCTGAAGTATACAACTCAAGTCTTGGGTGTTATATTAGCTCTGCTAGATGATTCTGATGAATCTGTGCAGTTAACTGCAGTATCATGCTTACTGATGGTGAAGTTCTTTATCTCCTGTGTTTGCTTTGTGTTTACTTTTTCATCCATTCTAAATTAAGTTATTTACTTTGTCTTTTGGCATGTCTTAGATTCTCGAATCCTCACCCGATGATGCAGTTGAGCCCATTTTGCTTAATCTGTCAGTACGGCTTCGAAATCTTCAAGTGCGTCAATTTACTCTTCTATGAATCACCAAAATTTTATTTTATAATTTTGGTTCTTAACATCAATATGGCTCTTTATCTGACATTTTTTTCCTGCAGTGTGCAACTGAAAATTTTCATGCATTCTTTTTGTGTTTTGCTTTAGCATTAAGCAGACTGGATTTATTTAGGACAAGACTTGGGGTACAATTCCATAGGTACATTAGGTGCTATTTTCCAATGACAATAAGATATGTGTGACAGCTCATCAATGAAAACATAACATGTGTCACAACTGTTACACATGTCCTATTATCATTGAAAAACATCCAATGTACCTACGGAATTGTACCTAAGTTTTGTCCATTTATTTATTCCAAGATATATTTATTGTTGAACCAATTAATTGCTGAAGAGATATGTGTCACATTATCTCTTTTAGGATTCAAGAGTATGACCGAGAAGTCCCCAGATAACACTCAAAGCTTTTTAGCAACATACTTCGAACATTGTTTTATTAAAAGTAGGATATCGAGAATAAACTTAGGGTAAGCTTATAAAAGATTTACAGGAATAAATTGGTAACAAAATGAAAATTAAATCTAAATTCTTTTGGTTTCTAGAATTTCCTTTTTGATGGATATTTTATCCTCCCTAAATAAAAATAAAATTTATTTTTCTGTCAAAAAATAGATAAGTTTTTATAATTTAATATTGTTTGAGAAATACTTGCCACCTTTACATAGCTTCAACTAACTTGAAGCAAGAATTTTTTGAAAACAGACAAGCTTGAATTTTTATTCTTGTTTGAGAAATACTTGCTACTTTTAGATAGCTTCAATTAACTTACGAACTTTTTGAAAACAGACAAGCTTGAATTCAAAGATGCGAGCCAGTTCCTTTGCAGCATTTGGTGTGCTAAGCAACTACGGAATTGGGGAACTAAATGAGGCATTTGTTGAGCAGGTGCTTTCGAACTCTGATTGTAGCATTTTTTTGTTTCCCTTCTTTTCTCCCTTCTACATTAGGGACTCAAATTATGAGGTTCCATCTGTTCAGCAGCAAAGCCGGTATGTAGTTGATAGTTGCCAGTCAATAATGGATTTTTTTAGGATGGGGGAACAGCAGAGGGCATTCATCTTTTAGTATGAAAAACTTGTTCCATGGGGGCATACTGGCGTAGGTGTAATTCTTTGTCCCATAGTTCATTTTTATTCTCTTATTATATTGTGACATAACTAGCATATAGCAATCTTTCCATGATCGAAATTCCGTGATTTCTGTATTGTTAATTTAACATAGTTCTTAAAATTTGGACTTTAGACCTAACTCAACTCCTGAAGCTAACTCAAGAGATGAGGATTGCCCTAGCCTTGTAAGAATTACTTTGGCCATATCTCTAGTTGATGTGGGATCTCAACAATAGTGATAATCACTACAGATCCGGTAAAAACATAATGAAAATGTAGCCTCGGTTAAACTATGCTTGTTGCCATCAGACTATTTGCCTCTATCATTGCTAAGCACTGATTCCTTTTCTTACCGCCAAATCTCAGAGCAAGCTTCAATGCCCAGACGTTTGCCCCCTTCATCTTCTCAATGGAACTACCATATTCCCAATACCGACATTCACTCTGATAGGAACTGAAATCTACTAGATAGAAATTAACCAACCAAAGGGAGCTCAGCTCCTTACAACTGAAGAAAATCCTCTAAACAACTCCAAGATAAGCAAGAACAGTAAACCAGAAAATAGAAAGAAATACAAGAATGATCACTAGGGATAGTGAACCATCCTTCCCTAGGCCAAAATGCCAAATCCCCCTAAACCTTACTCCTTATTATCTGATTCCCCCTCAGCATCCCCTACGCCTCTCATATACCCTCCACCACCTTGCACTCCAATCATAACAGAATCATTCCATCCATTCATCATCTGCCAGGTGTCCATTTCAATCTGCCCTTCCCTCTCTCCCCTAACTGAACTCTCCTGTCATATACTGCCCATCAGTAGCCTTTCCCAAGATAAGCCCATCAATTTTCAGCCCACCCTTATATCTCCTTTACCTCCTCTTGTATGCATGGATCAATGGCCCATCACACACTTTTCTATTTTTTAGTGCTGTTTAAAAGTTTTGTGCAGATCTGTTTAAAGCTAGTTTTTTACCCGATAACCAGATTTGGAAAGTTCAATTACCAACTTCAGAAGTTGGTGAAATACATAAATGTTACCCTAGTTAAACTTAGTTACCATAGTGTTGGAAAATATGTAAATAATATCTAGATTCAATGTATAGGTTTACCAAATCATGCAATTATGGTAATTAGGTTGATTCTAGTCTTTTGTATTTGTTATGTTTACTCAATAAGTCAATATAAACAAGCCTCCACTGTGTATTGAGGCACACGGATTTGATTACATCTTTCTTTTCTCTTCACATGTTATCAAGACTCTAAAGAGAGGCAACCCTAAACCAACATGGCCATGTGTGGCTTAGTTTTGAAACGAGGGGCCAAACTGAGGTTGAAACTCAGAAGAAATCAAACCGTGATTGATGGGTGGTTGGCTGCAAGGGAGTGAGAGGCTGAGAAAGAGCAATGTGGGAGGCCCTTGGCTTCCACGATCTCTGAGAAAATGTGAGAAAGAGCAAGAGAGTGACGAATGATGAGTAGAGAGAGAAAGAGAGTTTGAAGTGAAAAGTAATTTCGTCAACTAATATAAGGTCTGAGACTGAAACAGATCTTAACCATTTATCCCGTGGTCTAGAAACATATGGATGATCTAGAAACTAAGCATAGAAGCTAAGCTACTAACAAAACATTACTCTCACATAACTAGCTGTACCCATTATTAACACAACAGCATAACATACTGTACCAAAGGGAACGGAAAAGAAAGATAATCAAGACTATAGCGTATGACATCTTTGAACTGCTGTGCTGTGGTAACATATTATGATTTTGGTAAAAAATGAATCGAGAATACCTATTTAGTAGGTACGTGTCTCGTTATATAACCAATGTCAGCATGTGCATAAATTTCACAGATAGTAATATTTTCAACCAAGTTGGCAAGTTTATCATGGAGCATTCCATGGTAATGTGCCTTACCATTATTTTGTGAGCCTCACGATTGTCGTATATTAGCTTTTTAGATGTCAGTTAGCTCATAACTTGCGATGATTGTTTTTTCAAAGGTACATGCTGCTGTTCCACGCCTGATTTTGCATCTTCATGATGAAGATCTTAGTGTCCGACTGGCCTGTCGGGTAATCAACCACTATCTTGGATTTTCTTGATTTGGGGATTTGTAAAGAAACTTCTAACATTATAAACTATTTCTTTTTCAAACATACTGACTGACAGAATACCCTGAAACGAGTTTGCCCGTTGATAGAAAATGAAGGATTGGTTGCCCTGCTAAACACACACAGTTTCCTATCTGATCACCGGTATGGTTGACAGATCTTAAAATTGCTTTACTTTGCAATTATTTTAAAGAATTTTCCAATGAGAATATTAAACCTGTCTTGTTTTTGTGTTTTTAGAAGTGACTATGAAGACTTCCTCCGAGACATTGCAAAACAATTTACTCAGCATCTTCCATCCAGAGTTGATACTTATATGGCGTCCGCCATGCAGGTTTTTCTGGGGAAAAAAACTCATGTTGAACTTATTCTGCCTTGTGCTGCCTTACATCATAACTAGTTAATTTCAGTGCATGCATGTTTTTGCTATAACATGAAACATTGAATGACTCTACAAATATGCTTTTCCTTCCTTTTAATCCAGCGGCTTGAGAAATTTAGGGTGTATCTTTAATAATTGGTTATATGTATAATGATTTTTTTAAAAATTCATTATGATGAAATAAGTTTTATGTTTGCATATATTAGCTAAAAAGCGATTTTAAGATAATATGTTTTGTTCTAATGGTATAAAGAATTGCTTTTATGTATTAAATTATTAAAAGAGATATGGAATAATTGAAAAAGTTACTTTTTTTTTTTTTGATAAGCTTGAAAAAGTTACTTGATCGAATACAAAATGGTATTTATCTCTAATGGATGTGAAATAATCATAGTGCAAAACGAAAAACTCTGAAATAATACTAATAATTCAGCTTACAGGGAAAAAAAAGTTTTTAATATGTTAAAATGCTTTTTATCCTTTAATCATTTTTACTCAAACTTGTCAATTTCATCTCAAAACAACTTTTTTACCACAGAATAATTTTGAGAACATTTAATCATTTCCAAACATGCTCTTAGCTGTTTACTTTCTTGATGATGCAGGCTTTTGATGCACCATGGCCTATAATTCAAGCAAATGCTATATACTTCTGCAGCAGTGTGCTTTCTCTATCGGACAATCAGCATATATTAGCTGTCTACTACACACAGGTCTTTCCTACACGTGATTGATATTTTCTGGCATTTCAGCTAAAACTGAATTTTCACAAGATCTTTGTCTTCTTTTAGGTATTTGGTATGCTGGTGGGGAAAATGAGTCGATCACCTGGTGCTGTTGTTAGAGCAACATGTTCTGCTGCTCTGGGCTTGTTGCTGAAATCCTCCAATTCATGTTCATGGAGAGCAGTTCATCTTGATCGGGTAGACTCGACACTAAGGAACCATGAGCCTGAATCTACGAAGAACTAACAACAACACGCAGAGATATAATATAACTAGAGTCATGATTCCATGAGCTTGAAGCACTGCTCTTTAGAAGTGGTCGAGTGAACTAGTCAGCTACTCTGCTTATTTGCTGGGTTCATGTGAAACTGTGGAAGTCATCTAGCTATGGGGAGATTCCGTTAACGTTCATAGTTTGTACAGTCTTTATTACATGCTAGAAATAATCTCCTTTTAATTTATCCAATTTTCCGTGTTTTGTTGTTGTAGAGTTTGAAAAGGACCTCTCTCATGTACATTAACGATTGTTGTGATCGTGTATATATGTATCCTGTTGTAGGGTTTTGTCTAAGTTGCACCAGCATCTTTGCTGGTGCAACCTTTTTTTTTTTATCAAACAAAAGTATATTGAAAGGGGTACAAGGGGTACCCCAACCCATGTACATTGATAGATCAACAAGGAAAAGATAAGATAATAGTTCAACCGATAGTATAAAGCAACCAACAAACAAGTTACCAAACCCAAAGGTTGAATATTAGCTAGTCCCCTACCAACCAAGCAACCCCAAATCCTGAGAGGTAACCGAAGAGGAGCACAGACAACAACATTTAGCAGCTGCCCACCTTAACAGTATTGCAATCCAGCACAAGTGATTAACATCCAAAGAATGCAGTGTGCAGCAAAAACCAGAGCTGCAGCTAATGAACCAAAACACATTCCCCAGCAGGAATAAACTCCCCCAAACAGAACTTAGTCCCCACTAGCAACATACTATTTTGACACATGTGTACACTCATTTTCTTGGGTTGAATATTTGACTGGTCAATAAAGTGTTGTATTCACAGTTAATGTATTTACACTTGAGTCCATTAATTTTCTGTATTTCTATGTACTTCGTATTTTGTCCTTTTGTTATAGAAGAGTTTATTTTATCTTATGCATTTCTATCCATTCGGTCCAAGCATCACCGTCGACTGCCATCTGTGTGTCACCGCCGTCCGTTGTCCGAGCTTCGTCGTCGCCATCACCAAGTTTCAAGCTTGCAACTTTATAAAAATCATCTACGAAAAAGTAGAAGGAGGGTTCAGGATTGAAGGAGTTTGCAATGGGTTGAAAGTTGAAACAACAGATCTGCAAAAAAATCACCACCGTCCTCGTTTGGATGCAAAGAAGAAGTTAATCTCCCCTTTGGGTTTTGACAAGAAGCAGCAGATGTAACGCATGAAGCTCATCTCCCATCTTGTGGTTGATTTCGTCCAATTCCACGTTGGTCTGTGACATCTTGAATTAATATTGAATTAATCTCCCAAGCGGCAGACCAACAAGAAGCTAATCTCCCATATTGTGTTGAGTCATCGTCCCACCGAGGCAGATGTAACATTTGCAATGTAAATTTTTTTAAATAAAATAAAATTATACTATAATTGAAAATACAATATTTTCAACGTAAATCTGCAAATACACAAAGTTTGGACATGTATTACTGACTATTACTTTAACTTTGACTTCAACAAAAAAAAAAGCTGATGCCATGTGGCACTTTGATTGGTCCAGGAGGGTTTAGTTTATAAGGTGCAACCTTGCTCTTCTTTTTGTGCTGGTGCAAGATAGAAGGCACCTCCTGTTGTATACTCCATTAATTAAGCTTTCATGTAATTCATACGTTACAAAGGATATTTTATTATTTCTCATTATTTTTATCTGTAGATTTCCCTTTGGAACTTAATGTAGGCATATTGTAATCAATGGAAATACTAGTCAGTGTAATCACGATGGTTAGGAGGAGGATCAATTTATGTATCTACAGGAAACTAAGCGAATGAGAGAAAAGGCAAAGGAATTAGAGACTTCGAATTTAAGCTTTTGGTACACCGGCAAAGTAAAATCAAGGAATGGGGGATATAATGTAGATAAGTATTGGAAGAATGATGGATGTAAAAAGGATAGGAAATGGGATCATAGCTCTAAAGTGGGTGGTGGAATGATATACTTTTAATGTGATCGGTGCTTATATATCTCCATAAACTAAGTTTTTAAAATGACTCGTACTAACGAGTGCTCTTAGGATACTCTTTAAGGAGTTAAAAAAAAAATGTTTTCATTGGAAAACTAAGCAAATAACTTATTCAAATATTAAATATGCTAATTCCATAAGTAAATTTTCTCTTCTTGATTCCTTAATGAGTATCCTAATGACACTTGTTAGCATTTTCCTTTTAAAATATATGAATCTGTAATACATATCACACAAAACAATAAAAACTCAGCTCCCATAACTTGTGCTTTGATAGATCCAAGGCAATGCCTTTTCCTGTATTATCAATCCACCAGTGAATTTGTATGTACCAAGAGTGTTGATTTTAATACCTCCTTTCAGATCCCTCCACCTCATTTAGTTTTTTTTTTTTTTTTACACATTTTCCCCTAAATACCCCTAACCCCAATCACCTTATCCCACACTCCCCTCCCCCTTCCCACCCCTTCATTTACGAAACTAATCTCCTCCCCATCTGAAGTTTTCTTCCAGCTTTCTTGACATAGTATTGGCGAATGAAGATGCCAGAAATTCAGTAAATTTTTTTTTTTTGCCAGAAACGGGTCGTTACACTGCTATAGGTCGAAATTAATGGACAACTCCGACTGCATATGCAATGAATTGTGAATGGTATGTGTTGTTCCTGGAAATTATACTTATTGTAAAATCACGATCATGCACTTATCACGATATTCACGAGGTGTTTTATGCTTCCAGAGGGGCTGTAAACTTACAGCGATGTTGCGAAACTTTTTTGTGTAAGCATTAATTAGGTGATAGGAAAATGAAATTTGTTGGACCGCAAGAAAACTAATGAGTTGAAGGATTTGAAGGCAAATCATCCACATCCTCTTACACTCTAAAGCTAGAAGAAAACTTCAGATGGTGGAGGAGGAGATTAGTTTCGTAAATGAAGGGGTGGGGGAGGTGAGAGGTGGGATAAGGTGATTTGGGGTTAGGGGTATTTAGGGAAAAAATGTAAAATAAAAGTTAAATAAATGAGGAGGTGGGGGAATCAGAAGGGGAGGTATTAAAATCAACACTCATGTACGAAATAGCAATGTTGTTCATTTAATATTATTTTGTTTTCACTTATTTAAGTCCTGAGAATATTGTAGGCTTTAAGAAGGGATACTAAAAATTGTAAATTTGCAAGAAGGAATCTAGAGAATAATTCTTTTTCAACATCTTACCCGATCTTTTATTTACTTAAAAAATAAAAAAGGAAAAAGTGTATGGGCAGATAGAGAATACAAACAAATTTGAGAAATTCTATAAATAAATCTGAGAAGGGTGGAAAGGCTAAGAATTTCCCACGTATCGGGTTTCCTTAGTCCAGAGAATATTGTCCTAATTTTAATTATGGAGGTAAAGAGGAGGCAGAGATAATACTAGAAGCACAAAGCTATCTCAGATTTTTTTTTTTCTTTCTATTTCTTGGTAAACATGAATTGAATGATCACGTCACTTCTTTTCGTTTTGTTTGCATTTAGGCAGAGAAAATTGTCATGCAGACGGCAGGTTACATAGTCCACAAGATTCCAGTCCCCTCCATGAACCACTAGTACGTACCTCACATAGTCCAATGCCCATTGCATATGCTCTTACATCATCAACTAAAAAGTCCGGTATTATTATTTCAACATCAAAAAATAGTATAACAATCGATAATGATTAAGTTCAAAATTATAGCAAATGACATGATGAATTTAATTAATGGATGTATTAAATATGGATAACTTATCAATCATCTATTGATCGAACAGTTGCATTAATTAATCAAGATTTTGTATATCATTAATCAAGTTATTCATTAGTAAATTCATCTACTATATGTGTACGGTGTACCCATTAACCAGTTTAACACATTATTAATCATAATTTTAAATATTATTAATAATTATCGTTGATTGTTATCACATTTTTTATTTCCAAATAATGTTTTTTCTAAAAAAGTTGGAGACCCCATCAACTACGTAATTTTGTATATAAAGAGAGGGAGAAGCAACATAGCTACAATATACAAGAGTGAAACAACATACAACACATTTAGCCATTTGCTTCTTGTAGTAGCCACAACAAAGCTAGCCATGGTTTCCCAATCAAACCCTCCTCACTTCATCTTATTTCCTCTAATGGCTCAAGGCCACATCATCCCCATGATGGACATTGCAAGGCTCTTAGCACAGCATGGTGCGATTGTCACCATATTCACCACCCCAAAAAATGCATCCCGTTTTACTTCAGTTATTTCTCGTGCTGTTTCTTCTGGTCTCCAAATCCAACTAGTACAACTCCAATTCCCATCAAAAGAAGTAGGATTACCTGAAGGGTGTGAGAATTTTGACATGATACCATCAACAACTATGATGTACAATCTCTTCAATGGAATTGTGATGCTCCAAAAGCAAGCAGAAGAGTTTTTTCCTTCACTAACACCCAAACCAAGTTGCATAATCTCTGACTTCTGCATTCCTTGGACAGCTCAACTTGCTGAAAAGTATCACATTCCAAGGATTTCTTTCCACGGCTTCTCTTGCTTCTGCCTCCATTGCATGCACATGATACGTAGTTCAAAGGTTGATGAGAGCATCACTTCAGAATCTGAGTACTTCACTGTGCCTGGCATACCTGACAAAATTCAAGTTACTAAAGATCAGATACCAGGACAAATGGATAATAATATTGATAGCATGAAGAGCTATAGGGAACAGATGATTGATGCTGAAATGAAGTCATATGGGGTTATCATAAATACTTTTGAAGAGTTGGAGCCAGCATATGTCAAAGGGTACAAGAAGGAAAGAAATGATAAGGTATGGTGTATTGGCCCAGTTTCACTATGTAACAAAGATGACTTGGATAAGGCTCAGAGAGGTAATGGGGCCTCAATTAATGAGCACCATTGCCTGAAGTGGTTAGATTTGCAGCAACCTAAGTCTGTGGTCTATGCTTGTCTTGGAAGCTTGTGCAATTTGATTCCTTCACAAATTATGGAGATGGCTTTGGCCTTGGAAGCAACAGAAAGACCATTTATATGGGTTATTAGAGAAGGGTATAAGTTTGAAGAGTTAGAAAAGTGGATCAGTGAAGAAGGATTTGAGGAAAGGACCAAGGGGAGAGGCCTTATAATTAGAGGTTGGGCTCCACAAGTACTGATATTATCACACCCTTCAATTGGAGGATTCTTAACACATTGTGGTTGGAATTCAACACTTGAAGGGATAAGTGCTGGTGTGCCATTGGTCACTTGGCCATTATTTGCTGATCAATTTTTAAATGAGAAACTTGTTGTTCAAGTGTTGAGGATTGGTGTGAGCCTTGGGGTAGAGATTCCATTGAAGTGGGGAGAGGAAGAGAAGACAGGTGTATTGCTGAAGAAAGAAGATATTAAGAAGGCAATATGCATGCTGATGGATGAAGGAGAAGGAGGAAACGAGAGAAGAGAAAGGGCCAGAAAACTCAGTGAGTTGGCAAAAAGAGCGGTTGAAAAAGGGGGATCTTCTCATCTTAATATGACTTTGCTTATCCAAGACATCATGCAACAAGCAAGCAAGGAGGAGGATATAAAGTTGACATCTAAAGAGATACAATCTAAATGTTGCACTTGATTTTCCTTGTCTAGTCATAAAAAGTTACATGTCTTTGTGCTGTCATATTCTTAGGTTTGTTTGGATCACCGTTTGATAAAAGTGATTTTAAATGTAATTGATTTTGTAAAATGGATTTGGTTAGAGTTGAGTTTGAAGTGAAGTGATTTATGTTTGGATTTTTTATTTTGAAAAACAAGTTTGACGTAACACTTAGTGTAAATTTTTCAACTCAACTCAAAAACTATTTTATTAAAATCCTGTTTGACAGATGTCAGAATCAATTATATAGGTTTTTAACATGAAACCAAACACGTACATATTATGTTACTGCATATTGCACATGTTTTGCATGTAACCACCGGATCCATAATGCAAGCCTGAAATATTTTCTAGTGTGAATCATAGTCAATTTGAATTTGAATTCATGTTAATCACTTGAAAAGGTACATCATGCTTCTTTGTAAAGTGACATGGTAAAGAAGATAGGAGAGCACACACACTCCTAGATTCTTATTGGTGGGTCCTTCATTGTTACGTTATATGTGTAAGTTCATTGTAAGACTCTCAGTCAAGCGCTTGTAATACAATAATAATATTTACAAGCCATTTTTTATTATATGCTTTTTATATTAGTTTTAAATAATAAAACAGAAAAAGTAAATTTCTTGATTGAATTATGAAATTCTCACACCATTTTTTTACACATTTTTTACTCCTACGTATATTCATTGATTAAGGGCTTATTTGGATGATCTTAAAAAGGGGACTTCTATTGTCGAATAAAATATGACTCTTCCTCACTATCTCTTCTATTATAAAATGGGATTTAGTGAAAGTTATCTCCTGCAGCACCATATGTACCACACCCATAGGTTCTTATACGCGATAGTAAAATTACTTCTCACTCTGCAGTCTTCTCTACCCACTAGTGGTGGTGATATATATGATGGTTTTTTTTTTTTTTTTTGCTATTGTTGTGGTCTAACTAAGAATATTTTTGTCAAACTATGCCTGAAGAAGCCAAATAAATGACTCGTAGCTAGATAAGCGTTAAAGTTGTGACATCTCATCTACTCCTTGTCCTTAACCGAGTGAGGAAGAAATTGTTGGGCTGGATGATGATATAGATTTTGGCTTGATGTCCTTTGGTCTCCTGCACAATTTGTGTTTAATGTTGTTGTTGAGTTAGATGGCTTAACTACTAGAGTTAGCCCCTTAATCTGGATGGGGAATGCCCCTACCCTGCTTGATCAACTTGATTGTATTGATCCTTATTTTAGTAATTGAATGAAGTTCTTTCCCTTAAAAAAAGGGATATTTTTGCTGCTGCTATTGTTGGAATGCATGTTAAGGTGCTACTGTGATGTTGTAATCGTGTCAAGAATACTTTTTCTATATAAGTACTATTGTGAAGATAGCATATGCCTAAGGAATTTAAGTTGAGGCATATGGTCCAAGTTTTCTTTTTGGGGCCTGAGTTATTTTATGACCTATGTTGGGGTGCTTTTTTTGCTGATCCTAATGTGATTAGAAGTGGCTGCTGCAGGTCTACTTGATATGGCTTTAGTCTGTGCTGTTATAGACTAATAGATATGGTTTTTTTCCTGGTTTTGCTAAGAAGTTTCTGCTTGTTATAATTATAGTAGAATATATATTAGTGCTTGAAACGGGTTAGAACGTCTATTGTACTCTTTAATATTGTACTATTTGTATTCAGTATACACATTTTTCTTTCCAACATAAAAATAAGATGATATGTATTTAGAGTGTATTTGTTTGAGTTTTTATGTGTGAAAAACCAATTTCTTTTTATAGAAACACACTTTTAAAAGATTTTAATAAATATCCATGGAATATCCATCGAATCTGCTTATTGATTTTTATCCGGCAGGGCAGGTAGCGAGGGGTACTACCATGCTCGTCCAGTCCTGTTGTCATCCATACCTGTCAGCTAATCATAAATTATCATGAAAATTATTTGACTCTTATTATAGATATCTTAAAAGTCACACATAGAATGATTTGTGATATATAGATTGACAATATAAATTACTTTAGCCCCGTTAAATATCAAAAAAATATTTTATACTAACAATATATCAAAAATAAACTTTAAAAAAAAGTTACTTGCATTTAACTACTCGATACAGGTGTGGTACTTTTATAAAAGTGAAACATTTACATGTCAAGGATGGTAAGTTTTTTTAATCATGAAATTTGACACCATGTGGGATACTTAAATTTTTATGTGAGTGGAGTTTGAATATTATCATATGTATATGTAATTATAGTTGAAATAGATGTACTATATGCACATGAGATGTTCTCTATAAAATCTATGTATCAAATCAAATAATACAGGTAAAGGAATTGCAAGGACAATGGTCCCAATATGCTACAATTTGCAATAAAAAAGTGGCATTATTTCTATTAATTACTTGTGCAATTTTGGAAATTGGGCAGTGGTTGATAAAGTTCCCTAAAATGACAATTTTGGGATTTAAACTCCTAATGTTACAAATAAAGTTTGCTTAGAGAAATAGTATACTTTCAAGGCAACCAACTATTGTGCATCTTTTTTTTAAAAAAATTTACTGTACATTTCCTATTTTATGAAACTAAAAAAAGGATAAATTTTTAATTTTTAAAAAATAATATAGATAAAACAGAGATTATCATTTGTATTAATTAACCCCTAAAGTTACATAATGATTAATTTTAACATAATTAATAAGAGTTTAATTTCTATGCACTGTCTGTGTAAATGATTTTTATATTGACATCTAATAAGATCTTAACAAATCAGCATTATTATTATTTCTCTTTCTTAATTATTAAAATAAAAACACACATATCATTGCAAATTAATTGCAAGGATCTTTGAATGGATCTCTAGGGACCGGCAGATAAGACTTGGTCACACCCTAAGGGAAGGTAATAGATGTGCATATTGGACCACGAACAGGAGCTTGGAGCAAGATTTAGGGACTCATTTTGAATCATATGCCTATAGAGTTGGCTTTGTTAGTGCAAAGTGATGGTTCAGGGGTATGTTTAGTTTCTGGTTAACTTTTTTTTCTTTCTTTTTTTTTTCTTTTTTGGGCTTTTAGCCCTTTCTAGCATAAAAAAACAAAAAACACACACACATATCAAAATATTAGTGAATATCAATATAAAACTTTTTACATTAATGATGTATAATACTTTAATGCAATTAGTAAACATAAAGATTTGCATATTCTTAAAAAGTTTGAAAACCCTGCACGAATTTCAAAGTCCTAGGTAAGGGATGTGAAGTGTTAATTTATATTTTAAGTTTAACAGTATCTTATGTTTAATTAGAAATTGATTCAAAAAAAATTGTTTAATTAGAAACGGACGTATGTATATTATATAACACATTTTATGTATTGTAGCAAATCAAAAAATAGTTTAAGCGGTAAGTTTTTTGACTGATCGAACTTTATCCGAGGAACCATAAATCGTAGAACACTTACCAAAGAAATGAAATGCATAGTTATACAAATACCAAACATCGTCAAGAGGCATAGTTGGCCTGCAACTCTGCAAGTTATAAAACCATTTTTGTTTTTGGGTTATCAAGTAGCACGGGCCAACTTGGCTGGCAACTTACGAAATATTTTCTGTTTTGTGAGTTACAAAACAAAGGTGATTTCTCCTCTGTGCCTCCAAATTTAGAAATTTAGAAGCTTATCGTCGTCATTTAAAAATCGGTTAAACCATTCACGTTTAAGCATATGTGCATCGATAGGTATATCGGATAAGATCCTTTATCTCTAACGCAATTATATATGTAGGAATGTACTCATATTATTATTTTTTATTAAAGAAATATTTTGGTCCTTATACTTAATATAAATTCTCGATTTGATCCCTATACATAATAAATTATTAAAATTGTCAATATACGTACAAAAACTATATGTTTGGTCCCTACCATACACCATGTTAAGGACTAATTTAATAATTTTTGCTTCGTATAGGGACCAAACAGGTACTTTTTATACGTATACTCGTATAGGGACTATTTTAATAATCTTTTATGTATAAGAACCAAATCAAGAATCCGTGTCAAGTGTAGGGACCAAAATATTACTTTAACCCTTTTTTTATTAGCAAAACTGTATTAATGCGAATACTTGAGGTACTCGAATCCATATATAAAGGAACTTAGTTGCTAAAAGGAAAAAAAGATAATTGTTCAACCAAGATCTTAAATCTTAAATGATATAAAAAAAATAACCCTTTTACTTACCCCGTTTAGATTTTAAAAACAAATTCACATTAGAGGAGTTTTCCTTTCATAAATTAGAATAGGTTTAAATAAGTTTTTAGTCCCTGAAAATTTCACCAGTTTTGGTTTTAGTCCTCGTAAAAAAAATTCTTAGGATTTCATCCTCGTATTGACGAAAATTTTGTAAATAGTCCCTATTGTTACCCCTAAGTACTAGAAATCATACTAGATGAAAAAATTTGTCAATTTTAACCCTATGGCCCTAATGTATGATTTTATTTCTACTTTCTAGCCAAATTTTGGAGCAAGTCGGATAAGAACGAAAAATTACCTCAGTACCCGCTGAGTACTAGATATCATACAAAATAAAGGAATTTCGCAATTTTAACCTTATGTCTCTCATGTATGATTTTTTTTCCATTTTATGACCAAATTTTACAGCAAGTCGGACAGTAAAATAAAATTACTTCGATACCCATGAGTACTAGATAACGGAAAAAGATGACGGTATGGACTATTTACAAATTTTTTGAGATTACAGGGACGAAAACCTAAGAAAAAATTTCACAGGGACTAAAACCAATATTAATAAACTTTGTAGGGACCAAAAACTTATTTAAACCATTAGAATAAGACTTCTACAAATTCACACTAAAGGAGTGATAATGTATCTATTGATAGTTAGTTAAAGTACAGTGAAATCTTGATTCACTAAATGGTCTTAAGGTGAATATATCCTTATTTTTTTTTACTTTATATTCAAGCTTGTTTCATATGAGTCTTTTCCTATAAATTAATCTATTTACACCACATATTTATGTCACGACGATTTTATCTTGAGTTTAATTATAGACACTTTTAGTGTAAAACCATTTTACACTGACATCCAATCATGTTTTGACACATCAGCCATTCTTGCCACATCATACTACTGATTAAAAGAATATTAATTTAATTGAATTTTAAGAAAATCCCTAATCTCTGTTTCGTGATATTCTTATTCCTCTACCCACGTTCACATCCTCCCTCCGTCATCGACATTCCTCATCTCTAGAAACAAAAAACTCATCTTTCATTGTCTCTTCGACATTGCGGCTCTTCTCCATCGTTGTTCTTTCACCGCATCATCTCTCTTCCATTGCCTCTTCTCAATTGCACAGTTTTCAAATCCATCTTCTCTCCAATTTCCTATCCTAACTCCACCGTCACAACTCACAACTCCAATTATTTCTCACTCAATAATCCGTCGTCACCTATCTCATATACCTAGGTAGTTTTTGTTCGTCGCCCTGTCTCATTTTATTGCTAACTTAGGATTTTTTCCCTTAATCTTTCTTTGTTTTTTTATTTTATTTTATTTTTGCACACCATGTGTTTGTGAATTATTATAAAGTTACAAACCAAAGTTGCACACCATATTGTAAATTTGCTTTGAGTCACAGGACTTATAACGAGTGAGTGGCTGGGACTTTGGACATGGATACAAACAAAATTTCTAATGGCGCAAGAGAGAACTAGAATAGCTTTACCTATCCGAGGGTCTAAAGTCCATGTTTTATTGATTTTTAAAACTGTATCTTTATTTTCCCCATATCAGCGTCTTGGTTGACTATATAGGTTTTACGCTTGGAAGGATTTGAACTGGAGACTTGATATCCAACGAACTCTCATTTAGTATTGTTCGGATGTAAGTGTTGGTTAATAGACATACTGATAAATGCAAAAATCCCAATGTCTGTGGCAATTGAAACAGGCAAAAATCATAGAGGTTCTATGCGCTTAGGCCTTAGAGCAGTGGTTACTTTCTGTTTTGAAAAATTGACGAACACTGGATGCAATGATCAAATTTGTAACATTAAAAAATTAGTGTACCAAATGTACACGGAAAAAACTATAAGAACTAAAATCACATATGACAAAAAATAGAAGGACAAAACATGCAATTAAACCTTAAAATTATATGATTGAGGTATCTTTAATATATATAATACTAAAGGTGCATGAATTACCAGTGACGGATCCAGGACCCTGAGTCAGCGGGAACAATTTATTTAAAAAATAATTATTATTATTATTATCATACATATAAGGATAAAGACCTAAATGTTAAAATTATAAAATTTTAATATATGTAATCAAATAAATTACATACTTTTTTATATAATAAGGAGGGCGAAAGCCAAAAAAAAAAAAATTGTAAATTGTTCTTTACATGATTTTATGTTTTGAAATCATTGAATAATTAGCTCAATATCAATGTTATTGAACACATCTCTCTCAATATAAGTCACTAGATAATTATTTATCCATGGCACATTTCTCATTTGATTACTCAACCTATTTTTCACAATCTTTAAGGCACAAAAGACTTTTTCTACGATTGTTGGGCAATAGAAAAATTCATTGTTAACTTTAAAAGAAGATAAATTGACGGACAAAAAAAATGTCTTCCAGTTTTAATTGATTATTTGGATTAAGCTATCAAAAATGGATTATTTGATTATGTGTGGATTCATCAGTTCTACAACAACCCCTCCATGCCAGTGGAAACACTAACAATCTCATTAGTGCATGGAATCTGTGGATCTCATCACAAGGTAACAAGCATTTTTGGGAGTGTTAGCGTCTCAGGCAACTGCTCCAAGCGGTGGCTTTATTCATGTTGATGTGCTAATTTCTCATAATAATGGGTGCAAATATGAAAAGTTAGGGGTGCAAAATAGTTTTTTTTATTTAAAAAACTCGTGATATTAATTGTAATTGTATCGAAATGAGTGGGTGCATTTGCACACCATCGATTCAAAAAAAAAAAAAAAAAGGAAAAAATCTGCACACCCTCACTCACATGTAGATCCGTCAGTGCATGGATATATCTTTATTTACTAACTTTATATATAAACACGTTTACTTAAGAGTAAGCTTATCGTATTTAATCATTTATCACCTTTACACGCTCCTTCCATTTTAAATATTTAAAGTGAACTATTGTCCGAAAGTCTAAATCTTTTGTAATAAATCAATTAAATAATTAAATTTTATTATTATTAATTAAGGGCCTCAACTTCAGTAATATATATAAAATTGGGCCATAGGCTCACGTGAGATAAAATTGGCAATTAGAAAGAGTCAGGAGAAGTGGACTTGGATTTCAATTACACTATGAAAAGGTGAAGGGTTTTATTTTTCCCACCAACCCATATCCATCCTTCCACCTCTTATTTTAAATTTTCTTTTATCACTTTTCCTAAATACCCCTAGCCCCGCACCCCACCTTATCCTCTCCCCAAACCTCTGACA
Organism: Echinosophora koreensis; assembly: GCA_035048595.1. NCBI lineage: Eukaryota > Viridiplantae > Streptophyta > Magnoliopsida > Fabales > Fabaceae > Echinosophora > Echinosophora koreensis. The sequence continues at coordinate 5,370,168 of JAPCYP010000012.1, read as the reverse complement.
TCAAACCTCCCCATCGTCCCCACCCATTTTTTCTTCCCCAAAAGCCATAGGCAGCGACGACGGCAACGAAGGAGGCGGAGCACGACAACACCGAAAGACCAGACATCGTCCACCAGTATGTGCTGTTCCTCCACTGTAACCGATGGCAGTGATAGCAACAGCGAGCCAGGACAGCAACCGCGCGACCCACGCCGGTCTCGACCGCGACTCCGCCTGCCTCGATCGCGCTAACCCCGACCCCAACGGCCCCGACAGTGCCGGCCCCAATAGCCCCACCACCTGCTGTACCTCCGTCCGAATTCGTCACTTTCATTAGATAGTTTTTTTAACACATAATAACACATATGGAAACTAAGTTTCCGAGTGTGTTAACTTTTTTTTAACACATACAGAAACTTAGTTTCCATGTGGGTTGTTTTTTTTAACACATGGAAACTTAGTTTTCGAGTGTGTTAAATTTTTTTTTAACATATGCGGAAACTAACTTAGTTTCTATGTGTGTTATTTCTTTAACACATATGGAAACTTAGTTTCCGAGTGTGTTAATTTTTTTTAACACATGCGGAAACTTAGTTTCCGTGTGTGTTATTTTTTTAACACATATGGAAACTTAGTTTCCAAGTGTGTTAATTTTTTTTTAACGCATGTGGAAACTTAGTTTCCATGTGTGTTATTTTTTTAACACATGGAAACTTAGTTTCCGAGTGTGTTAAATTTTTTTTTTTAACACATGCGGAAATTTAGTTTTCACGTGTGTTAAATTTCGACGGGTGGGGATAAAGGGTTGAGGGAAGGGTTTTAGGGAATAAACAAAAATTAAAGAGAGAAGGGAGATGGGAAGATCAATTAGGGAGGTGCCAAAATTAAAGCCCAAAGGTGAATGAAGTTGGCAATAGGAAAAAACCCATCCTAGGCCCACGTGAAGCTCTTAGAAGGTTAAAAGGAAATTGGGTCATTTTATTGCAAATTGAGGAGGGCAAGCCGCTCAGGAGGGTGTGACACAGCAGGTGAGGCGCACAGCAACGTAGCACAGAGAGCAGCGGCAGCAGCGTGGAAAGGAGAAAATATGAAGCTGCCATGCTTGGACACTGGGATCATCTTCATTTCTATGAAGTTTTCTCTACTCTCTTTACTTTTATTTTATTTTCGGGTTTAGTATGTCTAGCTAAATCCCTTTTTGTTGGGTTAGATATTTGCTTTTCTGCACTTGATTGTATCTTAACTTGGTTTTAAGCAAGTTCCTATTTCATTATGAATATTTGATTCTATGTTTAATGCATTTTTTGGCTTGATTACCTATGAAATGATTTGTTGCTTTGGTAGACAATTGGAAAGTTGATGCTAATACATGCTCATGAATCAAATATCAAGTAGTTCATGAATCTAGGAATAGGTCTTGAAGTGCTTGCAATCTTTAAAGTCTTGGCTCTTTATGCAAAATCTCATGTTAATCCACCTAAGGAATTAGGGTTTGAGTATTTTAAAAGGCTTGATTGTCATAAACTAACTAGGACTTGTGTTAGTAACCAATTCATTGCAAATGGGGGAAGATTAGTGTAGCCCAACTCTGACATTTTGTCCTTTTATTAATCAAGTTTATTTTTGTCTTCTAAGTGTTTTGTTTAATTATCTCAACAAAAATTCCACAAATATTTTATTTCTCTTTTGTTTTATTTTATTTATTTTGAGCTCTATTCATATCAAATATTAGTCTAGATAGTTGTTTAATTTGTGAATTGGTTTTTTTTTTTTTTTGATAAGCAACAAGTATATAGAAGAGGAACACAAAGGGTACTCAACCCATATACAAGAAGATCAAAGTAGAAGGAAAACCGTAAACCTAATACTGCAGGACAAATCATTACAGTATTGACAATTACAGCACCCTATTACCACACCAAGATAATTAATTCCTGTGGACGATATCCGGTTCTCACTGATTTTATTACTTACAACGAATCCGATACACTTGCAACAATATCCTCCTTTGATTTTTTATTCAAAAGAATTGGTGGAGGCTGCTAATTTCCATGACAAGAAAGATCAGGAGAAGGTAGCAACCTCTAAACAGATGTGACATGCAAGAAAGAGATTTGATCCAACAGATGATACGGAATCAAATAGACAAAGGAAAAACAAACAAGACTCTGACGCCCATCTAGCTTATTCCCTTCATGGATGAACGACACGTGGACAAAAATGAAATGGACGGCTGTGATTTTAAATTCTAAAAACATTATTTTATTAAAAAATAAAAGTTGAAAGTTGAAATCTGGAAAGAGTAAGACCCTTCCTCTCGCGCTCAAAGCCTTCACTCACGCCTCGGAACGGTGAGATGAAGCGAAGGAATCCGTTAATGGAAAAAGTTTGACCAGAATGGAACGACGAGGCTTGAAGGTGGCAATGCCGGGGTGGATTGTCATGGAAGCGCGACACAGCGGCGGGTGACGCTGTTTCAAGCACTTTTCCTGGGCGGAGGAGGTTAATGGCACGCGGGGAGACTTCCTCTTTTCTTCCTCAAAGTTTCAACCTTCAACTTTTATTTTTTTTACCAAAAATAATGTTTTTAAAATTTTAAATCACAATCGTCTGTTTAATTTTTGTCCATGTGTCGTCCATCTATGAATGGAACAGGAACTCTCCATTTCCTTGGGGACTGGAGAGGATCGGAACGCCCTTATCCTTCCGCAACAGGAATGGCTTCCCAAGCACATAAGCTTCTCCTCATTTTGTTTCCATTGGTGGCCCAAGGCCACATGATTCCCAGGATGGACATTGCAAAAATATTGGTGCAGCACAATGTTATTGTTACAAATTACAATAGTCACAACACCACACAATGCAGCTCCTTTCACATCAAACTTTGATGGTATATTGAGTTTGGGTTTAATTTCAGCTTTAGATTAGTCCAACATCTAGTCCCATGTAAAGAGGCTGCATTACTAGCGGAAAAAACTATTTGATTTGGAAGAGTTAACACCTTCACTAAGCTGCATAATCTCGAATATGATTATGCCATTGTTAAAACCATTCCAATTTGCTTCTTCAAGAATCATAAAATCCGATTCATTCTATAATTATGTTAATTAATTGTGAATGTAAGTCGTTATATAATATTGAGTTGAATGGTCAATTAACCAACCACAATGTGATATATGGGTGGTGCACCATAGCCTCCACCTATGTTATTATCAATTTTTAATATACAATAGACAAAATTGAAAAACAAAAAACACGAATTATATTAAAATTAGGAAAATTTCCTAAATCAAAATACAATATCTTATAGTAAGAAAAGTTTAAAAAAAAAAAAAAAACTTTGATTCTTCTTTCACTTTAGGCCTATTCTTCCCTAGTGTGGTAGCTTATTCTCAATCAGCAAATTCAATTTGAATTTCTTCTTGCTTCCAATTCGTTACAGGCTAGACTTTCAAGTTCTCTTTCTTCAATTTGTATGCGTTTTCTATTTACTTAACGCACCGTTTCACTTTATGCACATCATTTCCCTTTTTCAATTGAAAAAAAAAACAAAAAACTTGCTTTCATCACTCTTTATTCAAATTGATCTACAAATAAAATAAGTATATAATGAGATCAAATCAAATACAATGATTATAAAAAGATTTAATTCCTATGCACTGCATTATTGATATTTCTTTCTTTTAATTATTAAAAAAAAAACACACATGTCAAAATATTAATAGATGTCAGTGTAAAACATTTTGCACTGACAGTGCATACTACTTTAATCCTGAATCTAATTGTTGTGCACTTACAGAATTCCGAGTTTAATTGTTGTACACTTACGGTGCAAAACCTTTTTTACACATACATCCAATCATATATTGTCACGTCAGTAAAATTATTTTAGGCAAAATAGGTAAATTTGTCAAACACATTGATTTTATTTTTCATATTAATCCTATAAATTTTTTATTTTTCAAATTGGTCCTATATGTTACGATCCGTTTCTACGTTAGTTCTTTTCGTCAATCTTGACCTAATGCCGTCAGTTTTGATCTGACGCGGCTATCACCTTAGTCCAACACGTGGCTTTTGATCCGACTTCGTAAGGTCAAAATTGATGAAAATGACTAACGTGAAAACATACCGTAATGTGTAGGACCAATTTGAAAAATAAAAAACTTATAGGACCAATATGAAAAATAAAATAAACTTATAGAATCAATCTACCTATTATACCTTTATTTTATTCATATCCTAACTATCTTAAAAGTCATTATCGATTAATTGACATAATAAAAACTTTTAGTCTGTCCGTGTTTAACAATTAAATTCTTATTTAAGTATCCCGAATCAACATTCATGTGATATCTAATTTACATTTATACATGATATTATACTTCATTTCGAAATATGATCAGGTATTTTGATATTTATTCAAACTTACATCCCCAATCCATATATTATTTGTAAATCATATCCCAATTACAACTAGTGCTTTTAATAATAAAAAATTCATTCCATTCCCTTGTTCGCTAGTGAAGAAGATAAAGCTAATTTAGACCAAGTGATGCCGGCACGAATCTATATGACACAAAGTAAAAACAAACTTGACTGATAATCCAACTATGAGTAGTCACTATGCATCACCAAGAAATCGATGAAGGGTGCACAATAATATCTTGCATATAAACAAGTTGAGAAGATAATAATTCATTGTACAACATCCTCCCACCAAAAAAAAAAAAAAATGCCTTCCCAAGCACCTAATCAGCTCCACTTCGTCTTGTTCCCATTGATGGCCCAAGGCCACATGATCCCCATGATGGACATTGCAAAAGTACTAGTGCAACACAATGTTATTGTTACAGTAGTCACAACACCAAACAATGCAGCGCGTTTTACATCAATCTTTGCTCGTTATATTGAGTCTGGGTTCCAAATCAAATTAGTTGAACTTCAATTCCCGTTTAAAGAAGCTGGATTACCAGATGGGTGTGAGAATCTTGACATGCTACCATCACTGGGCACAGCCATGGATTTCTTCAATGCTATAAGCCTTCTACGTCAACCAGTGGAAGAACTATTTGAAGCGTTGACCCCTCCACCAAGTTGCATAATCTCTGATATGTGTCTGCCATATACAATCCATGTTGCTAACAAATTCAACATTCCCAGGATTTCTTTTGTTGGAGTAAGTTGTTTTTGTCTCTTGTGTCATAGCTATTTGAGCATCCATAAGGTTATGGAGAGCATGACTAATGAATCAGAGTACTTTGTTTTGCCTGGTATTCCTGATAAAATTGAGATGACCATAGACCAAACAGGACTACCAAAGGATGAAAGCTGGAAAAGGTTTAATGAAAAAGTATTTGCAGCTGAAATGGAAACTTATGGGATGATCATGAATTCTTTTGAAGAGTTGGAGCCAGCATATGCAAGGGACTACAAGAAGGTTAGAAGAGATAAACTATGGTGTATTGGTCCCTTATCACTCAGTAACATGGATCACTTGGACAAGGCTCAAAGGGGTAACAATGCTTCAATTGATAAGTGGCAGCACCAAAACTGGCTTGATTGTCAGAAACCAGGGACTGTAATCTATGCATGTTTTGGAAGTCTATGCAATTTAACACCACTGCAGTTGATAGAGCTTGGTTTGGCCTTGGAAGCTTCAAAAAGACCCTTCATCTGGGTTGTTAGGGAAGGTTGTCAATTAGAAGCATTGGAAAAGTGGATTGAGGAAGATGGATTTGAGAAAAGAACCAATGGTCGAGGCCTTGTAATTCGGGGTTGGGCTCCTCAGCTACTAATATTATCACACCCTGCAATTGGAGGATTTATAACACATTGTGGTTGGAACTCTACTTTAGAAGCAATATGTGCTGGTGTACCAATGGTTACATGGCCACTATTTGCAGATCAATTTATGAATCAAAGTTTAGTTGTGCATGTATTAAAAGTTGGAGTAAAGGTTGGGGTGGAGAGTCCTCTCAGATGGGGTGAGGAAGAGGAAACTGGTGTGTTGGTGAAGAAGGAAGATGTTGAAAGGGCAATAGAAATGTTAATGGATGAGACAAGTGAAAGTGAAGAAAGAAGGAAAAGGATTGGAGAGCTTGCAGAGATGGCTAAGAAAGCTGTAGAAAAAGGGGGATCTTCTCACTCTAACGTGACCTTGCTCATCCAGGATATCATGCAAAAAACCAAGAGAGATATATGATATCTCATCTCATTTGCCTAAAAAACCAATTTAAAATAAAGGCGTCAGAGTGTATTTTTTTCACTAATCAATAATCATGTTTTCTTTTGAATTCTGTACCATGTGTTTGCAAGCATTTGCTATATTAAGAGTGAACTTAGTTTACCAACTTTCAAATTGATGTATTTAGACATTGAACAAGTATGTACAATGTTTGTTGGCAATATTTTTGTTTAGATAGTATTTAATCTACCATTGCTCTCTAAGAGTGTGTTTAGGAAAGCTGGAAAAAAAAGATTATGCTGATAATCTGTTTTCAAATAATCGATTATTGAGATAATCGATTATAATCAAAATCTGTTATGTTTGTTGAAAAGCGATTTTAAGATAATCTATTTCGTTTGGGTGATGTAAAAATAATCACTTCTACATAGTGAATTACGAAAAATGGTATGGAGTTATTTGTTTATATTAATAATATTTGATGTTTTTTAACATTAAAAGTTGTTGAAATGTTTATTTTTTATATATATATTTTGTCATCAATTTTTTCTATTAAAAAAAGTTGAATAAAATTTGTAACATTTTCTCATACTTATGAGAACATATAAAAAAAATATATTATTTTTAGAATGTGTAAATATAAATAATAAATATTTCATTTAAATAAACTAAAGAATTTATATTAAAAAAAACCTATATTAAAAAAAATATATACGAGCCTCACATTCCAAAATAAGAAAGAAGAAAACATAGAAGAAAAAAATAAGGAAAAAAAATAGAAAAAGACAAAACAACGGTAAAGCAAGGACAGCATGAAGAAATAAAAAGCAAGGACACAGCGTATAACAAAGACACAAGCGGTAAAGCAAAACAATGTCAGGAAGGAAAAAAAAAAAAGCGTTTTCAAAAACAGCTGAGTCCCTTAGTTTATTGCAAAATAGTTGAAATGGGCTTTAAAAAGCTTTTTTTAGTAAATAATCAATATAATCAAATATAGTGATTTTTTCATTAAAAAAAAAAAAAAAAACACTTTTTCTTCAAAAACAGCTGATTTTTTTTAAAAATATCTTTTCCAAACAGTGTTTAAGCTTTCTTTTTTTTTTTTTTTTTCCTCTTGACTGATTGCTCTGTAAGTCTTAAATCAAATGTCAGTATTCTGATCAAAAAAATCAAATGTCAGTATTGAATCTCTAACTTTATTCAGAGACAGAGTCATTGGCGGGTTGTAAATTTTTTTTTTTATAATCATATCATAGATATGAAGTTTCCACCATCATTAATAGTGACTAATCTCTGTCGAGGAATCTATTGGGCACCTAAGGTGGGTTCTCCTCTCCCAGTCAGGTTTTCTCCATGCCAAGATTCGAACGCCTGACCACTTATTTAAAGTGTTCAAGTCCCTTATCACTTAGACCAACCACATGTTGGTGGCGGGTTGTAATTTGATAAAATATACAGAAAAGAGTTTAATAAATAGACAATGTTTTACATTAACATCCAATCATATTTTATTATTATGTCATTTTATTATTTTAGTTCATAAAATATTTCTACAAATATCTATACGGTGATATATGATTGAATTACTCTGTAAAACTTTTGTGATACCGTGGGTGCATATATATACATTAAATCCTACAGAAAATGCCCTTTTTATTTGGTTAATAATGTATATTATTATTGATTATGGAAATGTTATGAGGTACAACAGGATTTAGTATTTTCGTTATGAATGTATTGTGTAAAGCACACTTTTGCTGACTTTTATCACATTTCCGTTCCATTAATCTTTCTTATCTAGTGGATCATTTGCAATTTCATCAGGTTTCGTTTGGTACTCAATAGCAATTCTCTTTGGCTACTATTATGTGAGATGGCAATGTGCTGGACCTTCATCCCCACTGACTCTGACCATTCAAGGTGTGATTTTCTAGAATTCCTGTCTTTATGTTATCTCTAGTTACATCATTGTTATGTTCTCACGTCTCTCAGTTTGTTTAGTTAAGCTTTTCTGATGGCTCTTGCGACTAAACTCGGAACCCCCACAAAACCCTTAGAAAACCATCTTTTCAGCATGTTGTGGGGCAAGTACCAAATTGACCGTAATTGAGACTTTTGACTAGCAAAGACTACTATGCATACATACCTACCTCTTGATTTTTCCTCTTCGTTTCTGCTCTCTAAATCCATTTCTATGTGGCTATCGTGGCTCCTGGCTAGCAGCTAGCTGCATCCGGCAGCAGATATAGAAGAACATGGCTATGCTATACGTTAATTAGTATATTTAAGTATTTCAAGTTTTTCCAGTAATTTTTCTTAATTGAAGGAACCAGAGTTAACACCATGGTCAACTAGAATATTGTCTTAGTATAATCTAACTTCAGAAGTGTTAGTCAACCGTGGTTTTGCTATTCACAACCTGATTTTATTGAATTAGAGATGGAAATCTTTTATTGAAATATATTCACCATTTTTTAATCTATGAAATTCAACATTATTTTACAATAAAAACTTATTTTTTATTTCTTTATTATTATTCTTACGGCATAAATAACAAAATGATTTCAATAAATGTTAACGCAATTCAAGTTTTAGGCAATAATTTTTTTATTCATTGATCTCTTTTTATTATCAAATGTAAAATTATTATTAACTTATATCACTTGTGCTTGTGCACCGCATTCATTGCCCATGATTGTATGCCATCTGCTTCTGCTGCCAAGTAAATATTCGGATTCTGGGGGTGCCCTTCCATTTCCATACAGGGCCACAAGGAGTGTCAGTCACGGGTCACGGATAGAGATGTGAATAGAAATATAGAATAGATTGACAAGAGTAAAGATATTTGGACAACTTGTAGAGATATCGTAAGTTTATAAGTGTTTTGAAAGTGATAAAATACATAATGAAATAGGAGAAAAAAAATAAATAAGTAAAGATGAGTACTTTTATATACCCACCATTTTTGTGTCCAAATATGATTACTCAGATTGATATGGTTGACTACTTACCAACTGAGGTTGGCGTGAATGGTTAAAGGCCTCTCGCCTCTTAACTAAGGTCTCAGGTTCGAGCCTTGGATATGGAAAAAACCTCAGCTAGGAGGGATGTCACCTATCGAGGTGCCGAACAAACTCCGCGGGAGATTAGTCCCAATCTCAGGTTGGCGGTGAGATACTCATAGAAGTAGATCCGAAAAAAAATTGGTTGACTACTTTTACTCTTTTTTCTTGAGTGACGATATTTGGATAGAAAAATGATGTTCAATATCATATAAAAGTATTTCTCTCCATTTTATTTATTGTTTTCTTCTCCCTCGTATAATTTAATATTGTATTTCATCACTCTCAATACACTCATAAACTCTACGATATAGAATGATCCAAAGTTCCAAACTGTATGTCTCGTATATAAACAAGTTTGGAGTGAATTCATTGAACCATATCCCTCCATCACAAGAATGGCTTCTAACGAACCTCAGCTCCACTTCGCCTTGTTTCCATTGATGGCCCAAGGCCACATGATCCCCATGATGGACATCGCAAAAATATTGGTTCAACACAATGTCATTGTTACAGTATTCACAACGCCACACAATGCATCTCGTTTCACATCAATCTTTGCTCGTTATATTGAGTCTGGGTTTCAGATCAGATTAGTTGAACTTCAATTCCCGTTCAAAGAGGCTGGATTACCAGATGGGTGTGAGAATCTTGATATGGTACCTTCACTTGACATTGACACAACCTTGAATTTCTTCAATGCATTAAGCCTTCTACGACAACCAGCGGAAGAACTATTTGAAGAGTTGATCCCTCCACCGAGTTGCATAATCTCTGATATGTGTCTGCCATATACAACCCACATAGCTAACAAATTCAACATTCCCAGGATTTCTTTTATCGGAGTAAGTTGCTTCTGTCTCTTGTGTTTGTATAATTTAAGAATCTATAATGTTAGGGACAACATAACAGATGAAACAGAGTACTTTGTCTTGCCTGGTCTCCCCGACAAAATTGAAATGACCAAAGCTCAGATACCAGGGCAAGAGGATGAAGGGTGGAAACAGTTTAATGAAGAAATGCTTGCAGCTGAAAAGGCTACTTATGGTGTGATCATGAATTCGTTTGAAGAGTTAGAGCCAGCATATGCAAGGGAATATAAGAAGGTTAGAGGAGATAAAGTTTGGTGTATTGGCCCATTATCACTAAGTAACAAGGATCACTTGGATAAGGTTCAGAGAGGTAACAATGCTTCAATCGATAGGTGGCAGCACCAAAAGTGGCTTGATTGTCAGAAACAAGAGACTGTAATCTATGCATGTTTTGGAAGTCTGTGCAATTTAACACCACTGCAGTTGATAGAGCTTGGTTTGGCCTTAGAAGCATCAAAAAGACCCTTCATTTGGGTTATTAGGGAAGGTAGCCAGTTAGAAGCATTGGAAAAGTGGATTGAGGAAGATGGATTTGAGGAAAGAATCAATGGTCGAGGCCTTGTAATTCGGGGTTGGGCTCCTCAGCTATTAATATTATCACACCCTGCAATTGGAGGATTTATAACACACTGTGGCTGGAACTCTACTTTAGAAGCAATATGTGCTGGTGTACCAATGGTTACATGGCCACTATTTGGGGATCAATTTATGAATCAAAGTTTAGTTGTGCATGTGTTAAAAGTTGGAGTAAAGGTTGGGGTGGAGAGTGCTGTTAGATTGGGCGAGGAAGAGAAAACCGGTGTGTTGGTGAAGAAGGAAGATGTTGAAAGGGCAATAGAAATGTTAATGGATGAGCCAACCGAAAGTGAAGAGAGAAGAAAAAGGGTTAGAGAGCTTGCAGAGATGGCTAAAAAGGCTGTAGAAAAAGGGGGATCTTCTCACTCTAATGTGATCTTGCTCATCCAAGATATCATGCAAAAAAACAAGAGAGATATATGATATCTCATTTGCCTAAAAACCAATTTAAAATAAAAGGCCTCACCATGTAGTTTTGAATTCTGTACCATGTGTTCGAATGCATAAATTCTTATATCTAGACTTTAGTTTCACTATAGTTATCTCAAGTTTATTTAGAAATTGTGCAAGTCTGTACAATGTCTGTTTGTTTCGGGTCAATCTACCATTGCTCTCTAGTCTCGAGTTTCTGTATTTCAGCAGATTGATTGTATCTCTATTATATCATCAGCAGGATGTAATTTGAGTTGCACACAGGATATGTCACTTTCGCTTTAGGTATCAACGCATGGAGTTTTGGTTCCAAAAATGATATTTACACCCTTTTTATATCTCTTTTTACATTTACTTTGTAATTATTGATAAAAAAATTTGTATTTCCAAAAATGTGAAAGTATGATTGCTCAATTGCTTTGGACTTTGAAAGAGTTTTGGTTGTTAGCTTTTCCTTGAATTTAGTATACATAATATAGGTGTTGTCTAAGGTGCACCACCCATCAAAGTGGTGCAGTGGTACACCACCCAAGTTTAACCAGTATTTTATACCAGTAGACAAAGTATATCTTTGCAGTTTCTTCTTCATCCATCCATAATCTTAAATTTCCGAAAACCATTTATTCCTCCATCTCTCTTTCTCTGTTTTAATTTCCCTCTCCATTTTAATCTCAATTCCTCAAAATTTTGTCGTTCTTCCTTAATATGTATTTAGATGTTGGTTATGAATTTATTTTCTCATCTTGAGTGAATTTTCCGGTATTAAACTATTATGATGGCTTAATGTACTTTAGTCGTCATTTTCCAAAACTAAGATCTTTGATAATCGTACTAAGTTTTCCTATTCCACTCCATCATATTGATGGCAAGGAGGATATGTGGATCAATTATATGATTTAGGACGATTAGTTGATCATTGGTAATAATCAACGAGAAACGCTTATTGTTATATTACGTATTGTAATATCATTTTAAAATATTAAAAAAAACCAATTTTTTTTCTTAAATTATAGACAAGATTGTTTTAAAGCTTTTGCTGATCACTTCTATCTATAAATTAAAAGCCTTGGAGACGAACGGGTACCAACAGTGTGGGTGGGAAGAAAAAGTTGAAGCCAAAGTGTGAAACAAGTAAAGAAAGTAGTTGATACGTTGGACTTAATTTGGGATAGAGCAAAAAAAGAGTTTGGTAGATTTAGAGGCAAAGTTCAAGTTATTAACGATAATAATACTATCAATAATAATAATAATTGGTGACCTGTGCATCGCATGGATGCAAAAAAGCTAGTATATCTTTAAAGTTTATGTCAAGAAAAAAAAAACATATATTATAATTTATAAATTAGTCTTATTTCCCCAAACGTCTTATAATTATTTATCCCAAAGAACTATAAGTATCAAAAATTATTTTATTTGCTTTAAAATGTTACATTGGAAATAGGTGTCGTATTTTATTGGTATGAGCTAGAGTTATGATAATAACTTTTATTGATAATAATTTAGGAATCTTTGTGACACCCTTCTACCCCGCATGTTAAAGCTATTTAATTTAAAAACAATTAAAGGAAAAACATGCAATTATTGAATAAAATAAACAATTGTCCATGGGTAGAAAAAGTCCCACATGAACCATTTACAACGCGGAAATGAAATAAGTTTTAAACAGTAAAAACATAACTAACCAATAAATATAACCCAATCCGATGTCACATACAGAGCTGGTTATAACCGTTCCGGAATAAGATCCACGGAATTACAACTGAAACTAACAACTACGATAACAAAAACTAGCCCTACAATGAGTGGCGGCTCCTTGGAGTCACTCCTCTCCGGGCTTGCTCGTCATCCTCTGCAATGTGCCAATCAGACCAAACACAAACAACAAACATATATAGGGAGTAAGAATCGTATAAACACATTAGCATGGAGATAGGCAGTAAGTAAACAGCAAGCATAGCAGCATCACATCAACATCGACATCATCATTATGCTATGCAGTGCAATGCAGTCCTACTCCGCTAAACCATCAATGCATGTGGATCCACTAAACTCAGGATGAACGACTTCGGAGTTACATATCCACATTGAGAATCTACTCAACGCCGGAGAATCTACTCCTTGGATAGCCAACGCATCAAAACCAACGAATGCCCTCATCACGGGGGCACTAGGAGAATCTATTCCAACCGTGGATGGCCGGATCGCCGTACTCTAGGACGATCTCCCCTATGTCGAACATCCCTAAACAACAACTCCGATGCAATGCGTATGCAACACAACAACAACAGCATCACCACCTCCATAACTCCAACGGAAACGACCGGAAGGTAACAGCGGAATCAACCGCACCAACTTGCCTCGCGGAATCTACCTGAGGACTTAAGCGGAATCAACCGCAGTACCTGGGGCAAACTCTCGGCCACCAAGGTACACAACAACAACAACACCTTAGACCCAAACCACGGGGTCAAGGCTACCTTGGCCAAAAAGCACCAAGGCACAACTCATCAGTTTGCGGCACCCAAAAGGGTATCGACTTAACATTTCACCATCTCATCATATTTATTATCTTTAGTAACCTTAAACCAAGTTGTCTAATCAATTATCATCATAGGGAAGTGGGGTTTAAAACCCCTTAAGTCCTTTAATCTTGTTCTGTTCCAAGTGGGTTGAGCACGGTCGTGCTAGTAACCCAGCACGGTCGTGCTTAAGCACGTGAAGGGCGTGCTCCCCTGTAAGTTTTAAGCACGGTCGTGCTTCTTAATGAGCACGGTCGTGCTCAGCAGCACGATCGTGCTCTTTGTCCTGTACGACCGTGCTAAACAGCGCGGCCATCTCCCCAGAATTCAACTGGGAGCACGGTCGTGCTCCCTGTTCAGCACGGTCGTGCTCAACGCGCGATAGTGCTGTTCTGGGCAGGAACAGAGGCTGAAACTTAACCAATTTTATCAGGTTTTTACTCAATTATTCCTAACATCAATTATCAACATGTTTCCAGATTTAAACTCATCATCATAAATCAAACCAACTCAAACATGGTATCAAGCCAGCAATAACATCATCATGTTAATAACAGTGATTACCAACAACAACCATAACCACATGCAACGTAACACCATTAACATAATGATCAGAAACATACATTAAACACATCCTTAAATCGTGTAATCATCAAACATATAATCATGCAAATCAAACCGGGGTTTATGGGAACCCCTTTACTCTACTCTAAACCCCGAGCCTATGATTATACTACCCCTTCTCCCCATACCTGGATTGAAGGTAGCTCTTTCGGTGTCCTAAAACAACGAACGGTTTCCTCCCTTCACAGCGGCTCCCACTAAAACGGACCTTGGATCAACAATTACGACAACAATTAGTTTCCCCACTTCAAGATAATGAAAAGGAAACTTAGAAAAGGGAACGAACATTACCTAATAAACTAACACAGATGATCCAACAGTCTCCCAGAGCCTCCACTGTCCACCAAACTGCTCAAGAAGGAGGAAGAAGGAAGAAACCTCGCACTGGCCGCACTGTGGCTGCTGCACACTTACCAAAATAGGGTTATCACGATAAACCCTTGATTCTGCTCACGTATGTAACGTTCGGACCTGAGCACGGTCGTGCTCACCCTTGAGCACGGTCGTGCTCAACTTAACGTTACGAGACGCGGTCAATACGTTGAGCACACGGGCGTGCTCACTGTTGAGCACGGTCGTGCTCAACTTAAAATCAGAGACACGCTTCTGACTTTAAGCACGGGCTTGCTGGCTAATGAGCACGGGCGTGCTCATGTACCAGAAAGGGACTTTTAACCAAAAAATCCCACTAAGCCCTTGAAGCATAAATCCAACTTAACCAAAACCAGCTTAATTAAAAATATTCTGAAAAACAGGGTATTACAATCTTTATTGGGTTAAATATGTTTTTAGTCCATAAAAAAATGAGTGGATTTTGGTTTTGGTTCCTGTAAAAAAAAAAATTATTTGGTTTTCCTCCCTCTAAAATATGAAATTACTAATTTTGATCCCTATAAAATGAGCAAATTTTGGTTTTGATCCCTATAAATTGTTTTTATTTAGTTTTAATCCCTCTAAAATTTGATATCACCGTTTTTAGTTCCTAGCATCCATTTTAGGAAACATAAATATAATTCATTTTAGGATTCAAGGAAAATTTTAGAGGAATCATATGCTTACATGACAAAACAAGGTTATTATTGTGACACTCGGGGCAGACGAGGGTGGGGAGTGGTCGCCGGTGCAAGAAGGCACGGACAAGGAGCGGCTCCTGGTAGGCTTCTAGGTGGAGGGACACATGAATGAACCGATTACACACCAGAATGAGAGGGATCCTGAGACTGTAGGTATAGGACTATACGGTTGATGATGGCTTATATGAATTGATTGGTACTACCTATAACAACAAGATGCATATTCTTTTAGGGAGCCCATCACTTAATAATTCCACAATTAAGCTTGCTTGACTTGGAGGAATTCTGGGATGAGTGACCTTCTGAGAAGTTTTCCCAGGAAGCGTGTGAGTGAGGACAAAGCACGCTGAAAAGACCCGTATTGGTTTGTGGGGACAGTCATCAATCCATAAAGCAACCAGGGATGTTACAAATGGTATCAGAGCTGCACATCTCCCAGTACGGTGTGGTTTGTGGACGAATCAAGCGGAAGCTGGTGGGCATGTGACACTCGGGGCTGACGAGGGTGGGGAGTGATCGCCGGTGCAAGAAGGCACGGACAACGAGCGGCTCCTGGCAGGCTTCTAGGCGGAGGGACACATAAATGAATCGATTACACACCAGAATGAGAGGGATCCTGAGACTGTGTATGTATGAGACTATACGGTTGGTGATGACTTATATGAATTGATTGGTACTACCTATACCAACAAGATGCATCTTCTTTTCGGGAGCCCATCACGTAAGAACTCCACAGTTAAGCGTGCTTGACTTTGAGTAATTCTGGAATGGGTGACCTCTTGGGAAGTTTTCCCAGGAAGCGTGTGAGTGAGGACAAAGAACGCTGAAAAGACCGGTGTTGGTTTGTAGGGACAGTCGTCAATCCATAAAGCAACCAGGGATGTTACAATTGTGTGTCACTTGAGATGATCATATGTGATCTTCAGTTAGACACGTGAGTACTTAATAGATGTCACATGTCAATAGAGATAAAAAATATTTCAGATTTTATAGGGACCAAAACAAAAGAAAATTTGTATAGGGACTAAAATCAAAGTTCGCTCATTTTTCAGGAACTAAAAACATATTTAACCCCATCTTTATTTATCATAATTCATGTACAACAATTAATTTTTAGTTGCTTTAATTAATTACATTGGTAATGATTGATAATCTTCAATACCATTATAAGTAGGAGAAGAAGTATTTGATAATTTATAATTTTTCTTTTGATTAAAAAATAAATTTATATAAATGTATATTGCTTAAAAGTGGAAAGTTTCGCCAATTGTCAAAAGAATTTAAATTTTATAGTAATTTTGAAGATGACATGTGTCAAAAGTTTCCACTCATGATTTTTTATAGCACTCTACTTTGATCTCCTATTATCTTTTGATGGTGAAAGATCACTAATAAATTTAGTTTTAGCCATGAGTGGAAGATAGAAAAACAAACTATAGATGAACAAACTTTATAGATTTGAGTAAATTACATTGGAAAAACATTCATCATCTTGGAATTATTTATTTGCTTCGAAAATATATATAAATCTATAAATATTCTAATTACATATATTTATTAGTAGCTCAAACATGGATTTTAACATACTATAAAGTTCATGTCAAGGGGAAAAAAACATATATTATAAAGTAGTCTTATTTTCCCGAAATGTCTTATAATTATTTATACCAAAAAATTATAAATAAAAAAAATATATTTTATTTACTTTAAAATAAAACATTGGAAATAGGTTCCATATTTTATTGGAATGAGCTAACGTTACGAATTTTTGTTTACAATAATTCATTTACAACAACAAACGAAGGTTGGTCCAGTTGGCAAGGATACGGCTTATAACCCACAAGGTCTTGAGCTCAAATCCTACTACCGATATGAGGACTTTGTTGGTGGATAATCTGTAAGTACCTCTGTAAGCACTCTTTTAGCCCTGAGGCATGTCCTGACCCTAGTGAGCCCCCGGACCCAACTCACCTAAAGTTTTCATTATCAAAAGAAAAATAATTCATGTACAACAATTTATTTTTAGTTACTTTAAGTAATAAATTGATTACATTGAAAATTATTGATAATCTTCAATACCAATGTAAGTAGGAGAAGAAATATTTGATAATTTATAATTTTTCTTTTGATTAAAATATATATATATACATATTTCCTGAAAGAAAGTTTAGTCAAGAGTCCAAATAGAGAGAGAAAAGAAAATTCAGTCAATGTACATTAAAAAATGCTATCCAACTTTTATATTGGTATAGATATAGATTTTGACCATGTGATGCCGACACGAATCTATATGACACAAAGTAAAAACAAACTTGACTGATAATCCAACTATGAAGGAATCTAGATTCCTACAGTCAGGGAATTCACGCATTTAGTTTAATTAATGGTCAAGATTTTATACACATTTTTATTGTTAATATATTTATAACACATAAAATTAATTAATGGCCAAGATTTTGTTGCAGTCAAAAAGCAACGGCAGGGAATCCATTTCCAGCTATGACTAGTCACTTGCATCACCAATAAATCGATGAAGGGTGCACAATAATATCCAGCATATATATAAACAAGCTGAGAAGATAATTCATTGTACAACATCCTCCCACACAAAAACAATGCCTTCCCAAGCACCTAATCAGCTCCACTTCGTCTTGTTTCCATTAATGTCCCAAGGCCACATGCTCCCCATGATGGACATTGCAAAAGTACTAGTGCAACACAATGTCATTGTTACAGTAGTCACAACACCAAACAATGCAGCGCGTTTTTCATCAATCTTTGCTCGTTATATTGAGTCTGGGTTTCATATCAGATTTGTTGAACTTCAATTTCCATTTAAAGAAGCTGGATTACCAGATGGGTGTGAGAATCTTGATATGCTATCTTCACTTGGCACAGCCATGAATTTCTTCAATGCTATAAGCCTTCTACGTCAACCAGTGGAAAAGCTATTTGAAGAGTTAATCCCTCCACCGAGTTGCATAATCTCTGATATATGTTTGCCATATACAATCCATGTTGCCAACAAATTCAACATTCCCAGAATTTCTTTTGTTGGAGTGAGTTGTTTTTGTCTCTTGTGTCATACTTATTTAAGCATCCATAATGTTATGGAGAGCATGACTAATGAATCAGAGTACTTTGTTTTGCCTGGTATTCCTGATAAAATTGAGATGACCATAGACCAGACAGGATTACCAAAGGATGAAAGATCGAAACAGTTTAATGAAGAAATGCTTGCAGCTGAAATGGATACTTATGGGATGATCATGAATTCTTTTGAAGAGTTGGAGCCAGCATATGCAAGGGACTACAAGAAGGTTAGAAAAGATAAACTATGGTGTATTGGTCCATTATCACTCAGTAACATGGATCACTTGGATAAGGCTCAAAGAGGCAACAATGCTTCAATTGATAAGTGGCAGCACCAAAAGTGGCTTGATTGTCAGAAACCAGGGACTGTAATCTATGCATGTTTTGGAAGTCTGTGCAATTTAACACCACTGCAGTTGATAGAGCTTGGTTTGGCCTTAGAAGCATCAAAAAGACCCTTCATCTGGGTTATTAGGGAAGGTAGCCAGTTAGAGGCATTGGAAAAATGGATTCAGGAAGATGGATTTGAGGAAAGAACCAATGGTAGAGGCCTTGTAATTCGAGGTTGGGCTCCTCAGCTACTAATATTATCACACCCTGCAATTGGAGGATTTATAACACACTGTGGCTGGAACTCTACTTTAGAAGCAATATGTGCTGGTGTACCAATGATTACATGGCCACTATTTGCGGATCAATTTTTGCATCAAAATTTAGTTGTGTGTGTATTAAAAGTTGGAGTAAAGGTTGGGGTGGAGAGTCCTGTTAGATGGGGCGAGGAAGAGAAAACTGGTGTGTTGGTGAAGAAGGAAGATGTTGAAAGGGCAATAGAAATGTTAATGAATGAGACAAGCGAAAGTGAAGAAAGAAGAAAAAGGGTTAGAGAGCTTGCAGAGATGGCTAAAAAAGCTGTAGAAAAAGGGGGATCTTCTCACTCTAATGTGATCTTGCTCATCCAAGATATCATGCAAAAAAACAAGAGAGATATCACTAATCATGCTATCTTTTGAATTATGTACCATGTGTTTGCAAGCATATATGCTATAATAAGAGTAAACTTAATTAGTTTACCATTTTCAAATTTATGTATTTAAACATTGAACAAGTCAGTACAATATTTGTAGGCAATATTAATTTTTGTTTCGATAGTATACCATTGCTCTCAAAGTCTTAAATATCAGTCTTTCCGCAGATTGATTGAATCTCTAACAATACTCCATTGATTCAAAAGATAAGAAATACTGTAGAAAATTTGGAACTCAAAAGAATGTAAATTTGCTCTGGTTGATTCAAATTGAATATAGTGTACAAGAGCTTATTTATACATTGTGAGGAGTGCGGGAATTCCTGTTACGGGGCAGCACAAAGCACTGGTATAAATACACTCAAAACAACAAACAATAACTCAACAACACGCAGGAGCAAGGAACCAGAAATACACCCCAAAGTGGACCAATATCTTCATGTATAAAAAACACAGAAGCACCAGATAATTGCCAATTCATTTTTATCAAACCCTAAGCAAAAAAACCAAAATAATTGCCGGAAGCAACAACATCACACAGAAGAGAGGAAAATCAGAAGAGTGGCAAAAATTAGAAGAAAAAACAAGGAAAAAGTAGAGAGAGAGAGAGAGAGGGATAGAAGAGCTTACCGGAGAGAGAGAGGCGGCAGCAGTAGATGTGGCGCACCAGAAGAGAAATGGAGCGGGTGTGGGTGGGCTTGCGAGCAGAAAAGAGGGTTGGGGGTGAGGGTGATGAAGGAGAGGAAGGGGTTTTGAAATTCATAGGGGTTAAAAATGTCATTTCATACACTAAAATGAGATGTGTGAGGGTGCATAGATTTGCATGTTTGGGGGTGTAGGTAGCAGTCCCTTGTGCTTGCTAACTGAATTTGGGCCTACGGGAATGTTTTGTGAACACCTCTCCAGCCACCGTATGCACACCCTATGAGAGGAGTGTGTTTTTATATATTAGATATTGATTTTGAAGAGAATAAAATAATATATAAGTGTAAAAAATATAAATATATAATATTGGATATTGATTTTTGGTGTATAAATGACATAACTCTTTATACCTATACCAATGGGCTTTACTCGGTTGTTACATTAAACGAGAATTTTAAAACTATGGCTTATGCCAGTCCTTCCATTTTCCTTCTTGGCCTACTTTCCTAATTTGTTTAATCAGTCTGAATTAAACTACATTCAATGTATCCTCCAAACGATAGCAATAATTTAGTTTTCTTCCTGAAGTCAAAAGTGATCTTTCTTCTTTCTTATATGACATTAGTCATCATCACCCTAATATTTTTGGCAGTGAGTATCACGTGGTCCACCTGAAGAGACGTGCACCGCTTGTAAAGGATTAAGGTTAAAATTAAATACGTTAAATATGTTTTTAAGTCCCTATTTTTTCCAAAAATTCGTTTTAGTACCTTGTTTAAAAAATATTTTTTTTTAGTCCCTTACAAAAGACAAAAATCAAAATTTTGTCAAAATTGAGGGACTAAAAATATGTGGTTGTAAAAGATAAGGGACTAAAAAAATATGGTGTAGGGACCATTTCTAATACATTTTAAAAAACAGGGGACCAAAAAAGTATATTTTTCAAACAAGGGACTAAAACCGAATTTTTATAAAAAATGAAGTACTAAAAATATATTTAACCCAAATTAAATTACTGTTCTGTCCCAACAAATGCTATCTTCTCATATATTTCACCTTTGATCTGTCATTATAAAAATTTTAACTTATGTAACAAGTTAGTATTAGTAAGGATATAATGTGAAACAGCAAAATGAAATAGCAAATGATTAGTAATTTTTATTGGTAGGTACCGAGATATGAAGATTACATGTCTTCAAATAATATGTCATTTCTCGCCTTATTCAATTAAATTGTATCATTTAAAAAATTAATCATATTATTTATTATAAATGTGTTCGTTTTAAATGATACAACACAATTTAATTGAAAGTAATATAAAGTGGTATATCGTATTGAGACAGATGATCTTCATCCGATTCGAGACCGACATGGCAGTGATATTTTCATCTTTCTCAGTCAGGTTTCATAAAAACGTTAGCTCTTACGTCACTTATGTGGTTAGAAACCAACATAAATAGGCTATACATACCACCCTTAATTTGCAGAATTTGATATACCCACTGAGAATTGCCTTATCTATTCCCCATGACACAGAAGTATGCAATGGATTCAAAACACCTATGCCAACTCCACTTTGTATTCATCCCTTTAATGGCCCCAGGTCATCTTCTTCCTATGGTAGACATGGCCAAGTTGTTGGCACGTCGCAATGTGAAGGTGACCATAGTCACAACACCCCTCAATTCCATCCAATTCCAACCCACCATAGATAGAGAGATCCAATCTGGTTCACCTATCCAGATTCAACTTTTTCAATTCCCAAATGCAGAAGCTGGAATACCAGAAGGATGTGAGAGTGTAGACACTCTCCCTTCAATGGATTTAATGGCCAAATTTCCCGTTGCTCTATCCATGTTGCAGCAGCCACTAGAAGAGCTATGTCAGAAGCTAACACCCCTTCCAAGTTGCATCATATGTGACAAACATATTCCATGTGTTGCTGATATTGCCAACAAGTTCAAAGTTCCAAGAATATTATTTGATGGTACTAATTGTTTCCATCTATTATGCAGCCATAATTTATACACTTCTAAGGTCCATGAAGCTGTTTCTGGTGAAGAGAAATTTGTTGTTCCAGGATTGCCTGATAGAATTGAATTAAGAAAATCTCAGCTACCCGGGTTACTTAACCCTGGGACAGACCAAAAGTTGAATGCATTTCGTGAGCAAGTAAAAGTAGGTGAAGCTAATGCATATGGAATTGTAGTTAACAGTTTCGAAGAGTTGGAAGGAGAATATGTTAAAGGGTACCAAAGGGTCACGGGGTGTAAGGTATGGTGTATCGGTCCAGTATCACTCTCCAACAAGGATAATTTGGACAAAGCTCAAAGAGGTAAGAGAAAAATAAGCTCAAATGAAGAAAGCCAATATGTGAAGTGGCTTGATTCATGGCCTTTAAGTTCTGTAATATATGTATGCCTTGGAAGCCTAAACCGTGCAACACCTGAACAGTTGATAGAGATTGGTTTAGGATTGGAAGCAACAAAAAGACCATTCATTTGGGTGATAAGAGGTGCATATGGAAGAGAGGAAATAGAGAAGTGGCTTGTTGAAGATGGATTTGAGGAGAGGGTGAAAGGGAAGGGACTTTTGATAAAGGGTTGGGCCCCACAAGTGTTGATATTATCACACAAAGCAATAGGAACATTCTTGACACATTGTGGATGGAATTCCACACTTGAAGGGATTTGTGCTGGGGTGCCACTAGTAACATATCCTCTATTTGCTGAACAGTTTTATAATGAGAAGGTTGTGGTGCAATTGGTGGAGACTGGTGTGAGTGTGGGAGCTGAAACTGCTGTGCACTTGGGAGAGGAAGAGAAGTCACGTGTCCAGGTCAAGAGGGAAAATGTTAAAAATGCTATAGATAAGGTAATGGGTGAAGGTGAAGAACAAGAAAAGATAAGGGAAAGGGCTAGAAAGTTGGCGCACGTGGCAAGGGAAGCAATGCAAGAAGGTGGATCTTCTTACCTCAACATGTCACGACTTATTGAAGACATAATAATACATGTCATTGAGTTAAATCAAAGCTAACTCGCTATTTGAGACCAAATGGATAATGATGTCTTGTCCTAAGCTTTTGTCTTAATGAATGTAAGCAGCACAAATTTTTTGGGTGGTTTTGGAGACATTTGTTTCTTTGTTTGCTTTTTAATATATTTTATTGAGAATTCACCATAATTAGCTAGGTATTTGGCTCCCCAATGATCCCCTAGAATGTCCTTCAACTTCGACCCTTTATATCGATTATGTGATTAATACTCGGTTCGACAGAGATGAATGTCCGATTTTTTACACACGAGATTGGGTTGCCTTCTAACTGGACAATTCTAAAAATCTAACTTGGCATTTTTTCCCTCCGGGAAGAGTCACATTACCAACTTTCTTTAATATTTTTTTATTACTGCAAGTTGTTCCATAATAATATAATATCAGAGAGGGCATGAATCGACAATGCTAGCAATACCCCGATGAAGGAGAGATTTAACAGCCAATAAATTTGCAACATGCGCTTGAAGTTGAGGGCAGGGAGAGACAGATTAGCTTGAATTGGTGAGATTTTTCATTCTTATTTACAAAGGAGGTCAGAAGACCGGAGAAGGAGAGGAAAAAGGGATTAAAGAACAGTGAGATCGGAATATTCTCAGAGAGTTTAGTGCTACTAAAGTTGAATTTCTAAAAAAATAATTATGGTAGTTTGTAGACTTTGTTCTCCCAAAAGTAGAATGCAAGCCCACAAGGTTGAATTATGGAGTAGTGGAGTCACCTTAATCAAAAAAAAAAAAAAATTCACTAATAGAGCTTTTCTATTGTCTCTTGTAATGCTCGTGGAATCCATCTTGCATTTTGAGTTTTCGATGAACTATTTACCCACGAAGTAGAGTAAAATTCAGTGGTAATCAATCTGTCAAAATTGATGAATTTTGTTCAATTTTGTGGATATATATATCTTTGTAAAATAAGGTTTTAGTTACAGTGATTACTGTGAGTTCTGTTTTTCTTTTTCTTTTCTTTTTTAAAGAAATTCTGAATTTGTTCTTACTAAATTTAGGCAAATTTATTTGACAATTAAAATAAGGCGATTAGGCATTAACTGCTTTTTGCAACCAAAAATTTCAAGGAACTTGGGCCTTCGATTCTAGCGTTCATACTTCATATATTTAGAGAAAATAGCGTTAGGAGGGGTCATGATTAATTATTTCTACCTATGGAGTGGTTATTTTGAGAAAATAGAATTGCTTTCTGCAAAAACTCAGAAACAGCTAATCAAAACAACAAAAAAAAAAACCTCAGAAACAGCTAACATTCACATGGCCCTCTAGTTTTTACAGCTAAATTAAAATGATTTCTCGAAAAAAAGAAAAGAAAAAGATGACCAGCATAAATGGGCTTGATAGCACATTTTAATCCAAAATTAAACCTTATTAAGGCATTAAGTTTATGGGTCTTTTCCAATAATGTAGCCTTCTATCAAGTAACGTGAGACTTCATCCACGTCTTTACTCAAATTTAAAATTCCGATCATTTAGCAACTTTTATATTATATATCTGAAATGGTAATTTCCTATCTTGGTTTTGCCTATCCAGAAACATGTATATATAACGGGTTTGTATTTTTTTGTGTTCTAAAAATAATTGTATTTTATATATATATATATTTTTTGATGAATTTGTTTGAATTTATATTTAATAATATATCATTTTTTATAATTAATTTAAGCTTGTATTTGATGTATTTTAATTATTTTAAATTTTCATATTTAGTTAAATTATGGTAAGTTATATGTGTGTATCGATGAATAATAATTTATATAGGAGCAGTTAAAAAAAAATAATTTATATAAGATTTAATTGGTATGCATTGATAGTATAAATTTTTTTTTCAACGTCAACCAACATCATTAAAAATATCTGACCTTTTATCCTAATTATCTGAAAAGTTACTGATATCATGATTCTATGATTGGTTGACAATATAAAAAAGTTTTATACCAATACATACTAATCTTAAATGACTTATATTAAATTTGATTGGATTTGAATTAAATTGATTGGATGGTAACATAAGTAACTGACTCATTGAATCCATCCATTTTTTATCCTTTAAAACTGATCCAATCCATTCAGTGATTGGTATTTTACATTTGCATTTAGCATTATTTTTAAAATGTGATTATTTAAATCCAAAATATATTACTTCCTATTTATATTACTTCTCTTGATTATCTAGTTGATAAGTGTTAACTTATCATTGGATTATTTGAGATATTAGTTTTTTTATTTTTTATTTTTTGCTGTAAAGATATTAACCTTTTTTTATTAATGGTTTTGGACTATAAAAAGTATTAATTTTTTTTTTATTTTGTAATTAACAAGAGTATTTTAAGAAAATGGATTAAAAAGATCTATAATTGTTATGATATTACTTATACTTATTTACCGATCTTTGAAATATACAAAGACACATGGTTATCATACCTTTTTTTTTTTCTTTCGAAAAGAAGGTTATCACACGTTTTGATGTGTATTTATCATGTACTATGTATGAGTGCTATGATCAGAATGTAAATATGGAATAATTCACACTTTCCAAGGAAAGGTTATTGGAAGACGGTAGTAAAAGAACTCCAAGATTTCAGAGAAATAAAAGATTGCCACCACTATTCCTTTCTTTTTGGCACTTATTTTTGAACTATATAACAGGATTTGATATTGTTGGGGAATATATTTTCAAATTGATACAACCCCCCAAGATCTTATCTAACTTGCAAGTTGCAACTACACCATCACATTCCTTTTCTTTATATCCTAAGCTGAAATATAATCCTCATCTGTGTTGTCATTCCTTCATCCATTCTACTATCAACTCAAAACTATCAACATTACCACCAAATTAATGACAAGTTCTACTCCCATGGCTTCCCAAACTAACCAGCTTCACTTCCTTCTTGTTCCCTTCATGTCCCAAAGCCACCTCATCCCTTTCACACAGATGGCCAAATTACTTGCATCCCAAGGTGCAGCAGTCACCATTGTCCTCACACCCCTTAATGCAGCCAGGTTCAACATTGTCATTGATCAAGCAAAAGCCTCAAACCTCGAAATCCAATTTCACCTGATACCCTTTCCTTGTTTAGCAGCAGGATTGCCAGAAGGGTGTGAAAATATGGACACCCTTCCTTCCCCTAAATACCAACCACTCTTTTTTGCAGCTAGTAACATGCTAAAACAACCACTTGAGAAATGGTTGTCAGAATTGGAAACACTACCTAGCTGCCTCATTTCTGATATATGCCTTCCTTGGACATCAAATGTTGCATCAAAGTTTAAGATTCCAAGGGTTGTCTTCCATGGAATCTCTTGCTTCACCCTCTTGTGCTCACAAAATATTGCACTCTCCAAGGTTCATGAGAGTGTCACCTCAATGTCAAAGCCTTTTGTGATACCTGACTTGCCTGATAGAATTGAATTCACCAAGGCACAGTTACCTGAAGCAATGATAAAAGACTCTAAGGCTTGGAAAGATGCCATTGATCAATTCAAAGCGGCTGAACTTTCAGCACAAGGGGTATTGGTGAATACTTTTGAGGAGTTAGAGAATATGTACGTGAAAGGGTATGAGAAAGTGGCTAAAAAGGTTTGGTGTATAGGACCACTTTCCTTGCATGACAAGCTAATCTTGGACAGGTTTGGGAGACATGATGCTAAAGCCTCTACTGAATGTTTAGATTTTCTTGTTTCCAAGAATCCTTGTTCTGTGATCTATGTCTGTTTTGGCAGCATGTCTCACCTTCTGGCTTCACAACTGAAGGAGCTTGCTTTGGGATTGGAAGCATCAAACCATCCATTCATTTGGGTGATTGGAAAAAATGACTGCTCTGAAGAGTTAGAAAAATGGCTAGCTGAGGAGAATTTTGAAGAGAGGAACAAAGGAAGAGGTATCATAATCAGAGGATGGGCACCACAAGTACAGATACTATCTCATCCAGCAATTGGAGGCTTCTTAACCCATTGTGGTTGGAATTCCACACTGGAAGCTGTTACTGCAGGTGTCCCAATGATAACTTGGCCAATGTTTGCTGAGCAGTTCTATAATGAGAAGCTGATTGTGCAAGTGTTGAACATTGGTGTGAGGATTGGGATTGAAGTTGCTGTGGATACCATGAAGGCAGAGAAGGATGAGAATGTGCGTGTGAAGAAGGAGGATGTGAAAAGGGCTATTGACCGGCTCATGGACCAAGGTGGGGAAGGGGAGCAGAGAAGGAACAAGGCCAGAGAGCTAAAACAAATGGCTCATAAGGCAGTTGAAGAAGGTGGATCTTCCTCTTCAAATTGCAAATTGTTCTTCCAACAAATTATGGGGCAAATTCATAACCAAGTACTGAAAAGAGAAGAGTAGTTCCTAGTCAATCTATGAAATAATGGTGATTGAAATGATGGTTCACACATAACAGCAACATGTAACTCCTTAATTTGATTGTAGCTTTCCTTTCTTTATAATCACCATGTAGTTATGTACTAATTAATGGTGCTTCATAATTTTCCCTTACACTTGATACCCAGCATTGTTAGAGGAACTTCTCAGTACCTATACATGAAACACATAGGAGCTTTAAAAATATAAACTTCCTCCATAAAGGATTTTTTTTTAACCATTTTATAACTGATATCTAAGTAGTAATGGAATAATAGCATTATCTGCAAGAAAAAGAAGTTGGAAACAGCATCATGCTGCTTTTGACAAGTGAATAAAATTGTTACTCTTTGTTAGAGTGTTGCATGATATCTTGGATTAGCAGTGTCACGTTGAGGTGAGAAGAACCTCCTTCTTCTACAGCTCTCTTAGCCATCTCAGCAAGCTCTCTAGCCCTTTTTCTTCTCTCTTCACTTTCATTTTCCTCATCCATTAACTTCTCTATAGCCCTTTGGACATCTTCCTTCTTCACCAAGACCCCAGTTGTCTCTTCCTCACCCCAGTTTGTAGGACTCTCCACCCCAACTCTTACCCCAACTCTCAGTATTTGCACAACAAATTTCTCATTGAAGAATTGATCCCCAAATAGTGGCCATGTTAGCATTGGCACACCAGCACATATTGCTTCTAAGGTTGAGTTCCAACCACAGTGTGTTAAGAACCCTCCAATTGAAGGGTGTGATAATATTAGTACCTGAGGAGCCCAACCACATATCAAAATTCCCTTCCCCTTAGTCTTTTCCTCAAACTCTGATTCCTTAATCCATCTGGTCAATTCTTCTGACTGATTTCTTTCCCTGATAACCCAAATAAATGGCCTCTTAGATTCTTCTAAGGCCATACCAAGCTCTATCAACTGCAAGGGAGTTAAATTGCATATGCTTCCAAGGCATGCATATATCACAGAACTTGGTTTTTGCAAATCAAGCCACTTCATGCAATGGTCCTCATCAACTGAGGCCTTGTTCCCTCTCTTAGCCTTATCCAAGTGATCCTTGTTTCTAAGTGAAAGAGGACCAACACACCATAGTTTATCATTTTTGGCCTTCTTGAGATCCCTCACATATGCTGGCTCCAACTCTTGAAAAGAATTCATGACCACACCATAAGTGGTCATTTCAGCTGCAGCCATTTTCTCAACAAAACCCTTCCTGTCTCCATCATTCTCTGGTCCTGGCAACTGAGCTTTGGTGATCTCAACTTTGTCAGGGATGCCAGGTATGACAAAGTACTCAGAATCATTGATTATCCTTTCAAGAACCTTAGAAGTGATCAGATTTTGGTTCCACACAAGACAGAAGCAACTTGTTCCATAGAAAGAAATCCTTGGAACACTGAATTTGGTAGCTATATGAGCAGTATATGGCAAACCCACATCAGAGATTATGCAGTTTGGTTTGGGTGTCAAGTGGTGAAACATTTTTTCTGCTGGTTCCTGTAGAATGGTGTTTGCTGCTTTGAAGAAACTCCATCCCATGCTCATTGAAGGTAGCATATCAAAATTCTCACACCCTTGTGGAAATCCAGCATCTTTGGATGGAAACTGGAGTTGGACTAATCGGAGTTGAATGCCAGAGTCTGAAGCAGAAGCAAAAGTTGTTGAGAAACGAGAAGCATTATGTGGGGTTGTGACTACAGTGACAATCATGTTATGATCATGTGCAAGTATTGTTGCAAGGTCCATCATGGGGAGCATGTGGCCTGGGGACATGAGTGGAAAGATCACGAAGTGAAGTTGAACCATTTTGTATTATGGAATGCAATGAAATGAAATGGAAAATGAGAATTGCTAATAATCTCAGACCCTCCTTTGAACTGGAGGGCACTTCATACTTGTTTATATTAGGAGTAGGACACTTGGCTTGAAGCACCTTGCTCGATGTTTCGGTGACGTGAGTGCCTACATGAGCAAGTTTATGAGTCAAGCTTGTAGACTAGTTAATTGGTTATTATTGGTGGAAGACTGAAAATGAAGCTTGTTGACTGCTCTATATATATATATATATCTTGATGCTACATTTTTGGATTTTGGGATGTTAGATTCCAAAATGCTCTTACTGGTGGCTGGTGCGTGTCGTTTGTATACTTCCCTTCTCTGATTAGGAAGTGATGTAATGACTAATGATAAACAAATTACATTTATAAAGAAAGGATGGAGTCAATATTACAGCCAGCTATAGTAGGCATATTTAACAATACGTTATAGATCATAGATGTGTCTTTTAAGTGCATTTTTATTAGTAGATCTTTAAAGTGAGCATGAGAAAGTGAGAAATGTATTTACCTTTGATTAATTAAAATGTTTTGAGATCTCAACCTACTTTATATGATCAATGATAAATATATTCATCTTAGAGGAGACAAATTCCTTTAATGATATATGATAGGTCATTTTGCTCTGCCCGAGTTCGATCATTGGGTATGCAACAACCATTGGTCAGGCTTTACTAACTGCGCAGTCGACTAGGAGATTAGTCTCATAGCAGGTCCAAAGGATCTAAGCCGTGAAGATACTTCGAGGACTCATCCCAAGAACTAATTATGGTGAGTACCAAACCAAAAAAAATGATAGGTCATTTTACTTATTATTATTTTATTTTTATTTTTTTGTTGGTTTTTGTTTTGTACTTATTATTAGAATGGAACCCATGCTTTCGCACGGGTGTTGTCGATTGTTTACGATTGAATCAAAACAACCGTTGTTTATGCTAATAAGTTAATTAAGGGTCTTGCTAATCAGTGTCTAAAGATGATGATAAGTTTTCATTGATAAGCTAAATATATCACTTATCAAGATGATGAAAACACTATTCCCAATGAAAAATTACCACTTTTGATTCTTTAACCAGTGTCCTTAGAGTACTGGTTAGCATTCTCTGTAAGTTAATATATATAACATTTATCATTGCAGTTCATGACTTTTACATACTAATAGGCTGGCATAAGATGATATGCATACACACACTAACAGATAGCACACAGGGATGACGATTTGTACAATACCAATTGGGTACCCGCAAAAATTACCCACGGTGGGTAGGGCAATTCGCATAATGGGTAAGGATCCAGATACGGTAATTACCCGCAAATTTAAATGAGTATGAGTATGGGCATGGGTGCGTGTACAGGTACTATGGCACCCAACCCGCCCCCCACCTGCATATATACATATATATATATATATATATTTATTTATTTATTTATATTACTAATATATATAATTTTAACTATAATACAAAATTTTAAAACCAAAAATAATCTAAAGATTCTTAACTTTCTAAACCTAGTTGCATCTATAATTCCTTTTTGAATGTTTTTATTTATTTAAATATTTTGATTTGTAATATTTTATTAATAGATTTAAAAGATCTTTGAATCGTTTTTTAATTGTTACAACGTTTCTTTTGTTATTACTTGCCTCTTCATGGTTAAAATATGGGTAATGAGGTGCAAATACAGGTACTTAAGTACACAGAGGGTACGAGTAAGGATACTAAAGTTGCTATCCACGCAGATACCGATACGGGTAGTTTTGAAAACGCGGGTATGGGGACGGGTACTATAGTACCCTACCCAGACCCTACATATTGTCATTCCTAGTTGCACATTTAACCTGAAATTTTGTATTTTTATTGTAATTTTTTAAATATATTTAATTAATTTTATATTATTATATATGCAGTTTTTAAATAATTATTATAAAATTATATATTTTTAATAACATAATAATATAGGATTAAATGATGATATAAAAGGTATATTAAAATTAAATTTGTTTAAGAGGATAGAGTTACCAATAGTGATCATTGGGCATATCATAGAATGTTTATTGAAAATGATAAACCAGTGTCCTTAGGACCATGGTTAAGAAATTAAAAATATAAAATTTGTATTAGAAAGTGGTGTATTCAACAATTTGAAAATTCAAAAGTTACACTTTTCAATATAATTTTTTTATCTTTTGATTCCTTAACCAATACTGTTAGGGAGCTGGTTAGCAAGGCACAATGTTTTATTTAGCTGATATGGATTTGATAAAAAAACAAACGTAAAATTCGTAAAACATAATTAATGTGACTTCATTTATAATGGAAAACCAATACAATACAATTTATTATCGATAAAAGGAATATGATAGTGAGAGATTAGAGTAAACACATAATAGATGTAAGTGTCCGGAACTTTCTATTGTTTTCTTTGAGACCCATAGGTTGACACATACAATCTGGAAAACAAGAAGGTAATAATTTGACATGTGTATTGAACATTTAAGTTATTGTGTTTTATATATATATAAATGCTAGCAACACATAATATTATTAAAATCGGACCGGTCATCGACTCGATTGAAGTACTGGGTCAATGAATACACACACACATCAATATATATTTGACACGTGGTAGCACTAGGTTTGATATTATTGCGTTTTATATTATAATATAGATTATAAACAACAAAGGAGAACAGAGGATCCCCATTACACATTCAACCCCAATGAACTTTGTTCATCCACCAGGTTCAATTTAATAAACATGTG
This sequence comes from Echinosophora koreensis, assembly GCA_035048595.1. Classification (NCBI taxonomy): domain Eukaryota; kingdom Viridiplantae; phylum Streptophyta; class Magnoliopsida; order Fabales; family Fabaceae; genus Echinosophora; species Echinosophora koreensis. Next base: position 5,338,067 of record JAPCYP010000012.1, on the reverse strand, counting down.
CAGCAACCAAGAAGGGACACAACCAGTTGAAACAGGATTCCACCAGACAAGGACGTGCACATGAGATATGACCTATTCCACCAAAGAACTTGATGAGAAGTGGAGAACTAATTGTGCTATTTATCATCAAATTAAGGGTTAGGCCACGAACAGCGTACATCAACTCCACCAATTGTATTAAGGCCCAGCTAATCAACCATTGATGAAGATCCAATTTGACTCAATTTCATATAGATGCAGCAAGCCAATAATTAATTTTGAGAATAATTAAGAAGCCAATCATTTCCATCAATGTAAGAAATATTCATGTAGCGTATTGCTTCGTAATCCCTGAGTTGCTTCGCGTAAGAGACTCTGGATGTATAATTTGCTCCAGGCCCAAAACAATTATACTCCCCAAAGAAGACGCTCCTGCAATAACACCAACAACAAACAATCCTCAGTCAATCAAATACAATAGCTTAGATTAATTTTCTTTGTTTGGGCTATGAATATTTGAAATTAAGACATTCTAATAAATTGAGAGATTGTTCAGTTTACTAAGATATGGATATACTAATTTATCAGGGCCCACTAACCATACAGCTTCTTTCCATTTTCTTTCAAAAGCTGTTAATGTGTGCTCCTTCCGGTCCACAATGTAAGCAAAAATTTCCAAATTTTTTGGTCCAAAATATAAGCAAATTTCAACTACTTTCTTCTCATTTAATGAAGTTATTCTCAAAATACCCTTCATTTAATACAAATTTTGTTTTCCAATGACTCCTTTTATTCTCAATAACACAAGCTTAATAAATAAGAGGAAGGGTAATTTAGGTAACAAACTTAATTTTTTTATTCTCAATGACTCTTTTAAATGAAATCAACTAACTATCTTAATACGTGTGTCCCATTTAATTTTTGTTTACAATAGAGACCGGAGGAAGTAACAATTAAGAACCAAATAAATTGTTTTATTTAGCCTTTTTTCGAATCAATTGAATGAATCTATTCATTTAAAAATGGAAAAAATGAAATAAATCAATTGTCTCGCCAGTTTAGATCCTAGAGAATGTTTTAGCCATTAGCCACACAAGTAAAAATTAATTAGTTTGTCAAACAAACACATAATTTTTTATGAGGCATTTTGATAGATTTGGCTCATTTGAACCGCCTAGAATATTAATCCTTGTTTAACTACAGAAAAAGAGATTATATAATATTTTCATAAGAATTGTTTTCTTCATATTTGAACTCACTTTCTTATTCTAATGGGCTGGGTCCTCTCATGTCGTAGAAAAAACGAGTGTGTCCAAGAAATCTCTATCGTACATCTATGTCAAATCTTATTTATATCATATCAAAATAAAATTTTTTAAAATAAATGAAAGGCTTAGATTTGACCCTTTTTTTTTCTCAAAACAGAAGAGGATCCTAATCTCTAAATCCCTAATCCCTGAGGTGATACCATCTTAGCCTACACGCTAAATAAAACAAATTATTCTAATTCAATGTGAAATGGAGGTAGAAAATCATGTATTAGAGACAAGGTTTTAAATCTGGGTCTGAAACTGAAATCTGAGCCGCGACGTATTGGTTTTGGCAGTTATCGAAACCGGATCGTGACCATAATTACAGTCACATCAACCGTATTTTCCTGCAATATTCACAACGCAACCGTGACCGCGACAGCAATTTAAAACTTTGATTAGAGATAAACATAAAAAAAAAAAGAGGAAATAAAAAAGAAAGAAGGATAAATGATGGTCTGAGTTACAGACTGGTCTCTCGAGGGATCTCTCCAATCGTTCCATCCATCAGCAGCTATGACATCAGACATGTAAGTTGTTGAGAAGACCACAGTGGCAAATGCTCCCCAAGCTCTTCCGAGCCACACTTTCCCACTTCCTTCAATGCTACAATTCACAAATGAAAACCCACTTTCCTCGTTCATTGATTGCCGCCCTTGAGCTGTGATCGATCCGCTAACCCCAACCCGGCTTTGTTTTGCTATAGAGTGGATGGCACAATCCTGGTAGTATCACACTAAGTGTTAATTTTCCATACTTTATATACATAAAGGGTTAATAAAATATGGAAAATTCTAATTACTAACTTAAGTGATATTCAAAATTTGATAAACGTTGAATTTTTAAAATTTTCAATAAAAAAAACGTGTTTTTATTGAGATTCTTAACCAATATGTCTTTAGTACACTCGTAACCAAAACCAACCCATGAAAGAACATGGTAGATTTCAAGGCGAAGAAACAATTCTTTTGTACCTGATAAAGTGATCTAGCATTTCCAAATATGAAATCAATGGATCCTTGGATGAAACATTCTTTAAAATAATGTCTCCCACTGTCATCATTCAGTGTGTCCTGCGCACCATAGAATCCACACCCATAGAATGCCGCTTCATCACCAGTCACTCTCAGCGCCACTGCCTGTGCCCCAATCACTCCTGGTGACGGCGGAGGAGCCGTGTTCTATTCACACAACCAAAAGTAAAAATCTCACTATATATATCCAAATATCTACAAAACCTTAGAACAGGTTATATGATATTAAACAAAATAATTAACCGATGAAATTCTTAGAATTTTGTATATAAGCCTAATTCAACCCCACAAAATCAATTAATATTAGTCACATCTCTAGTCGATACGGGACTTTCAACGGAAATTACTTACCTTGAAACTGATGTTGTAAGCAGTGAACTTAGAAGCGAAGATGCCAACCGAGTAGCTGTTGGATGTTGATCCGGTGGAATTCGCTGTGTCATTCCATTCTATGACTGTATCAAGATACCCTTGACCTTGAAATATCAAGTTTGTTTTGTTGGCCTGCACCACTACCTTCTCCCTGGGATTTGTCAAATTTATCAAATACTTGAAGTGAAATAGTGTATACAATTTATATATATATATATATATATATATATATAGTGAGAGGACATTTTTTAAATGAGTGAGAGGAGTAAATTTGGATCATACAATCATATATGGATGGTTAAGATTAAAATTTATTTAATAGTTTTCACCACTTAAAAAAAGTCACATGATTTTGTATTTGAATCTTGATGATTTAAAGTTGGATCCAATTGTTATAATCTAATTCTCTTACTCTCACATAAGAAAGGCAATCTCATTTGATATGTCTTATATATAGGGTTCAGTCTTGAGTCACTCATAGTGACTACAATAGCAACCCATAATGAAAACAATTTCAAAACTTGAACTAATTGAGTTCGGCGAACGAATTAGCGACCGAATTGTGCCATGGCAAATATATCAATCATTGTATCATGAAATTAAAAACCTACCATACATTCATAATTCACATTATAGTTGGTGGCTTTAACATTTTTTGATATTGCTAATCAGTGTCTTGGTTAAAGAATCAAGGAAAATTTATAATGGGAAGCTAAATATAATATTTTTTACTGTCTTAAATATATCATTTTCTAACATAAAATTTCTTTTTTTATTCCTAACTAATGCCCTTCTCCAACATTAGTGTTTAAAAAAAATAGAAAGAGAAAACTACCTGAATGTACCAGAATCGATTATGATAAGGGTGGTATCATGGCTAGATTCAGGAACAGCATCAACTGCTTTCTGCACACTACTAAAGTTACCACAACCATATAAGTCAACCGTGAAAACAAGAGTCACATTATAGTCTTGAATAAGCGTAGAATTAGCCCATTTGGTGTTGTCACATTTATGCTTATGCCTCCTCCTCCGGTGATGATGTTTCCTCCTCCCAATACTTGTTAGCAATGACACAAAATCTAGAGCGCCACTAAGCTTTATAATCTTTCGAAATATACCGAGCTGATTAAAATTGAAACTATATTCTTCAGGACTAATGGCTGTGCTAACGGTGGGGAAATGAGGCGTGGTATAATGAACAATGATCATAGAAAAGAGAAAAATGACAAAGCCAGAGAGCCAAAAGAGGGTTCTGTTGAACCCCATGTTTATTGATTAGTATGTTTATGTTATTTTGAGCTAAGAAACGGGTTTGGGGTGGAGGGAAGAGTGAGGAATGCTTTTATTATGTGCATGTGAAAAGGGTGTGCGAGTGATGCATGGTTGGAGTGGGAGGTAAGAAATGTATGGGCCTATGTGATGTCTAAGCTGGTTAGACTAATAATTGGTTTAGTGATCTATATTATAAATACTCAAATTATTATTTGATGGATTAGGATCCTCTTCTTTTACCCAAAGTGGTTGGCCTAGTGGAAGCGTGTTAGGTTGTAAGGAGGTAGGAGAGTGTGTATAAGAATACTCTCACGTAGGTGGTTTCTAACTCGAATCTTGACGAAAAATAAACTTTTTGGAGAGAGATCATACCCATGTCACTTCAAACCTCAGGGTGGTAGCTCACTCACCACCATTTTATTCACCAAATTTAAAAAAGCTAATTCACCAAAAAAGAGCCTCTCTTTTGTTCTTTAATTTCTTTTTTTTCTCTGCTTTTATGAGAGAGAAAAACACATAAACAATCTTTAATGGATCCTACACACAAAAAGAAATTTAATTTGTTTCTTTATCTCTATAACACTAGTGGAAAAAATGAGAAAATAAAAGAGGGGATCCAAATCCTCTTTTGACATATATAAGATTACATAAAGTACATTATAAAAATATCTAATATTTTAAATACGAAGGATTGACTTACATCAGTGTATGACATTTTTTTACTTACATCCAATCTCAATCGTTGATTTTATTTTCATCAAACAATGTAAGAGGAGTACTAGAACCACACTTTCTAACATACACTTTCCAACACACTCCCTCCTATTGGTTGAAATTCATATGGGTCTCATTAATTCGTGTGGGCCCCATTTGAATTTTGTAGGACCCACATGAATTTCAACCAATAGAAGGGAGTGTGTTGGAAAGCGTGTTGCTAGCATTTCTCAACAATGTAAACTATTAACATCACAATTATCATTAGATAAAAATAAAATCAATGGTTGAGATTAGGTCTATGTGAAAAATGACTTACAATCGTATAAATGGATCCCTCCTCTTTTTTAAGTTATATTTTATACATGTTAAATAATGATTGGAATGTATGAAAAACTATAATTACGTAAGTAACTTGTGACGAAGCCTATTACTAAAGCTTGCTTTTAAAATATTATGGAGCATGTTTGGATGTGCGCAGCTCAAACGATGGTTGAGAAATATAAACCACTTTTGCTATTTTTCTTATGATGTTTGCTTTGCACTTAAACCCAACTGGATGAACGGAGTTAAGGATTAAACTAGCATTTGGACAGAAACAAAAAAAAAAATTTGCTTTTGCATTCGGTTCATGAGAATATGTGTTTATTTTTTGTTTTACCCTTATTTGCATTTACTATATTAATGCATTTATGTTTATTTTGATAATTATACATGGAAAAGTAATTTTGAAAATCACTTATAAGGAAGAAAAAAAGTTTTTAAAATAAATTATGTGGAACAAATATTTTATAATCAAAATCAAATTTTAAAATTTAAATTTGTAAATTCTAATCCATCCAAAAGCATACTAAATTTGATGGTGAGACAAGATATGCAGTAATAGAGATTGGAAGATGGACACGCTAAGTCACTGCAGAAAGATTGAAATTCAAAAAGATGGGAATAAATAAATGAAGGTTCTAGAGACATAATTCACTTATGGGGCGGTTGTACCCTGGATCAACATGATTATTTCTTTTGGTTGTAAGGGTGGCTTCTTAGCTTGTAATGCACTGTGTTCAGTTTCCATTAAAGATACTTCGAATTCAATCCATTGCGCTGCTGCCCCTCTTGGATTGGTGTCTTGTGTACGACGAAGTGAATAATTAAAGATATATTTAGGTTAAGATTGTGTTACATTTTATCATATCAAATAGCGGTAACTCTGCACAATATATTGTGTGAAAATCCAAAATTGTCACTGTTTGGTTCTACAACACAATGAAGCGAGGTGGGTATCAGTCTACCAGATTATCCTACCCATCCTATTAAATTTTATGGATAATTACTCATACTCATACCTCATACCCATTAACTAAATAATTATCATACTCATCATGGATGATTTTGATGGTTACCTATCAGATCAGTTACCCATTATCATCCCTACATTTTTCTACGTACAGTGGTATCACCAAGAAAATGCATGACGGAATAAATATCAATCGATAAAATGACAAAAAAAAGCCCTTCTTTTCTCCAGGTCTGTGTATTTTAGTTTTTAGCTTTGGCGGCCATTTCTTTCCTGTTTTTCCTTACCACTTCTCCCATAGGAATTATCGCATTTCTCTTCAAGGACAGCCCTGATTTCTTCTTTTTAATTTGCTCATTTTTCTCCCCGATATCTTCAATGCCTCAAAACATTATTTATGGTAGATTCAGAATTTTATAATTAAATTATAGTATTTGAATATACAAATCAAATCTTCAGTCTTTTTTTTTTTATGAAAAAAATTTAGGATGGAGGGATGGTGTCCAATCCAAGGCAGGAAAAACCTTCGGGCTCTAGTGGGGGTCGAACCTACAACCTATCAGATACAAGACAGTGTCATGCTCTACTAAACCAACCCCTTTGAGTCAAATTTTTCAGTCTTTGTTCTTCCATTTTAAACAATGTGCACATAAAAATACTACAACTAAGTCAACATATTTAATCTAGTTTGAGCTTTAAAACACAGCCAATTCTTAAAGTTAATCAAGGAATAGTTATTAACGTTAAACATCAGTAGGGTGAAAATGAAAACCGAAGGCTACCGAAGCAGCCTAGCAGACATTTCAAGAATTCAAATAGATGCTAAAGCACACAAGATATAGGTGCTCATCGTATAAAACTGCAGTGTCATATCAGTTATACTTGCATCATGTTTCCCGATAGCTCATCTTTCTGTGGTGGCAATAACGAACTAGTGGCGCTAGTCATATCAGGCAAAATATAGATATCTTCATACTTTAAAGCACTAGTCCAAGATCAAGAACCTTAGGTTTTTCTTAACTGAGAAACCAAAATTAGTATAGGACAAATGGCATTATAAATATTTAAATAATTGGCAGGAATGGCATCAAATAGCCAAAAGGTCATACATGTACAAAACCAGCAGAAAGGGAAAAAGGTCAGAAAGCTGGGGATCCTCCCCTTTCATGATTGACTTTTTTCTGCAAGGAAATTCTATTATTGATTAATAATGACCCGACATGGAGGCACCATTTTATGAAGCATATTTGTCCCTTTGAATGTCACCATCTGATGGCAGTCCTTTTTATAGTTAGTAAGCTGCAGCACAAGGGTAAACTCAATTATTTCTTTTTAGGCGGGGTGTTATGACATATAATGCAGCTAGCTAAATTATCAGCCACAGAAACATAGTGTAGCTGAACTTCAAAAATGCTAATACTGAATAGGCAAAATGTTAAACTAGCTACCACCTAAAGTCGTAAGTAGTAAAGCAGAATATGTACCTGCTCTGGTTTCATCTTGCTAAACCCAAATTTATCTGTCCATATAGATTCTGCTTCTTCTGCAGCTGGTAGCACAAGGCTCTTCACCTTCAAGAAAGCGAGCAGCCTCTCAATGCAGGAGAAGAGTGCTTGAAAGTAGCCCTGAGAGGGTCAAACCAATCTACTTATACTCAATACACTAACAAGACATAAACATAAGTGATCATAATACACAGCAATCAATCAGAAAGCCAGAGCACAGAAAAGCTTAAAAGAATATGATGCAACTAGGCAGACAACCAGAAGTACAGTCTCACACCTTTCCATGGTTCCTGTTACTTGTTGCAACTAAAGGGAGTTCAGCAATATCCGTGCCAAATATTCGAAGTATGCCAGCAGATACTACAGATGAACTTCAATGTCCACAAAAGAAACTGTAAGCAGTACTATAGGTATGAAACAATAAAAGTTAAAATATAGAAAACCACTTCTTACTTGACTATCAATAATGCACAATACATTCCTCCAAACTCCTGACCCCGCACATTCCTTCTGTATGAGATATGTTAAGTGAGACAAGGTAATGAAAGAAATTGGATAGAAAAATGAGAAGGAAAAAATGCTTTAAAAGGAGTTTCTTACCCGTAAACCATGGCTGGAATAAGGTCACGTCCACTAATTGTATCAACTATAGGATTAAAGCATTCCTGAAATATGCAAGGGATGTCTCTATAATAACTCCAAAAATGTACTAACCGATCTTATGCAAACTCAAAAATGTCCCAAGGAAAAACAGAAATGCAGTACCAGAGATAGACACTGTAACACTTTACAAACAAGCATCCCCGTATGCAAAGCTCATTTTAATGCACAACGCAAATATATGCAAAAATTAGATACAAGTCAAGTGGAACAAATGAGAAGACCACTGAAACTTGTCATGGAAAAGCCATCAGAAACTTTGGTACCACGAAAATCATCAAAAAAATATATAACAACTAACAAATTTGTAAGCACGAATTTATATTGAAGGTGGAGTATACATTCAAGACTTTCCTAAAACAGCTTTATAATAATTTCAACAATTACTGTTAAATCACAGACTACAACCAGATACATGATAAGATGAAGATGAATTAACTTAGAAACAAAATGATAATTACAAAAAATATAGAAATATATTTTTCCACAATAAAAAACCAAGTAGCTCCACCATTTCTTGGGGGACAAACAAGGATAATTACCTCCATCCACTCAAGGGGGAAACAAAAAAGAATATGAAACTTACATGAAAGATTGAAACAGCCTCCAAAAGCAATGGTCTAGTTTCAGGAGAAGCAATTTTGCCATTAAGAAGCCTCCATCTAACGTCAATATCATTGAGGGGTTCTAATCCCTTTTGCTCTTCCTTCTTCTTTATAACACCCAAGAGAGATTCAGGGAGTCTCTCAGCCCCCCTAACCAAAAGGTTCTCCAAAGTAGAATGTATTCTCGTGCAATCATTGCAACAAAGCCAATTCCCTTCAGGCAATTCCTGTAATTAATTGCAGGCATATTATGTCAAACATACAAAAGAGAAGTTGGCATCTAAACTAACGGATCCACATATAAAGACATAGCAACAAACTGCATACCTTCAAATATGCCATCTTATGATCCCTCAAACACCCAACATGATATTCCTTTTCACACTGCAGCGAACAAGGGGTCGGGCAAGGGGTAAGAAAAACAACATCAAGTCGGTTCAGAAAAAACAAAGTGATCCCTAAAGAGTTCGATACTTCATACTTGCTTGATTGCATCAATCAAGAACTAAGCAATAATCATTAAACCCCTCTACAAGCAAGGGAAACTTCACTCTAGATGTTACTGAGGCTTTGTAGATGACATCAATATCAAAACTGAACTAGAATGCATACCTGGTCACAGAGTATTATTGTGCGTGGACCAAAACCAGATCTGCTGAAGTCAACACCCCTACATGCACAAAATTTTCTCTTCATATGATATAGCTCAGTATAAATCAGGAATATACAACATTGGTTTACAACTAGTTTAGATACAAAAGAAGCACAGTAAAAATTGCTGATTTAAATAAATACAATTTAGATAAGAGCTAAGTCCATACAATGGCTTTCAATCTTTGAAATGAACTTATTACCTGCATAGAGCACATCCGCTAAGCTCAACTTCAATGTCTTTGACTATGCGAATGCATCTATTGGTTATCTGTTCAATAGGATCAACTCCTGCAACCCTTCCAGCAGCCATAGCATTGGCATTGTATGCCACAAACTTTTCTCTCTGGAACATGTTTTGGCAAAATTGGCAGTACCAGTCACCACGTGGAATACTTGATATAGATGCACATTCTGTACATTTCCAAACATAGCAAGTTAGCAACATAAAAGTTCACTTAGAAGATGACTATCCTGTGAACAACAAAAATTCTTTGGGTTGCTTCCAATTCAGTAAATCTTGAAACAAAATTTTAGGCATAAAAATTAATTTCAACTATTTCTATATGAAATTGAAGATTAATACCATTGGGAAATATATGTAACAGTATTATAGAAGTTCATATATAATTCGCCGAAAAGCATAGCCAAAGTACAAACTTCATTCGATAAATAATCCCATCCATCAATTATATTAGAGACAATAAGTGGGAGTTATAAGGTGGATGGGTTGGTTTGGGGGGAGGGACATAGGGTTTAGGTCATGGGTTCAAACCCCCCCGCCCCCCCCCCCAACACACACACTAACATAGCACACTAATTACTAACAGTAACATTTGCCTATCAAAAAAAAAAAAAAAAATAGAGAAAATAAGTTCAACAAGAGATTATGCTAATTTTAAGCATTTAGAGAAGAAAAAATCTAGTTGACTACAACAATTAATGAGGCATTTACCCAATTAAGACAATATTTTTAATAAGGAAAATAATAGATAAACATGCATTTCTCTTGTTCCTTTTCCATTTTTTTTTTTCGGGAACAGATACCGAAGAGGCATGTGATGGATCTGAAAAAGGTCTCTTACAATTTGGAAAATCTATAATACTGACCCTTGTGATCAATTGATCTTTTATTCTCAAAGAATCTAATATATTAGCATCCTAGTCATAGGTGATATAGTCATATAGAAACTATTGCATTTCATATATCAACAACCTAGGTGTTCAAGTACTTCTTAGTAGGAATGAGAGGATAAATAATGGGGAAGAAAGGTAATTCAACATTTCACACAATTGTAGCAAATAGATAATTCGTCCATCAAATTTTTTGTTATGTAAAACTGACCTTTATGAAATGCTCTTGGGCATCCATCACAAAGCAACAAATTTCCACCATCCCAACAAACAACGCATACATCATCATTATCCTTTGCAGAGTATTTTCGATCTTTTGAGAGGGAAATTGCTAACTCATGAAGAGACACCCCATTTGAAGTGTAGATGTATGCATAACTGCCCAAAAACATTGCACTTTCAATGAAATCGATAGGAACAAGCAAAAAACAATTCAAAAAACTGCTTAAATCCCTCCCACCCACTGACCTCCCTGAGAGAGAGAGAGAGAGAACAAAGACTCACGGTTTCTTGCGAGTAGCCCAGCCTGCATGTACCTCAAACTGTGAGGGGCTGATCTGCATAACATTTAAAATAGAAAGTATCAGATATGCAACTTACAGATTATTAAGGAATGCGAACAAACACACAAGTAAAGTGTAAGGAGCAATACCTCAGTGTTGCAGCATCGACAAACAATTCCAGAGCCCATTTTGAAACCTTCTAGCAATTTCTGTCAACCAGAATGTAACCATTAACAAAATAATACACACAATAATTTGTACATGAAATACTCTAACAAACAACCTTTCCACGTGCATAATAAGCTACTTCAGTTCCATCAGGCAATCCATCTTCCCCAAAAACTAACTTATGCAACCGCTGATCCCTTGAGAAGAATAGAATGGATACGTATAATAATGGGGTCATCACCAGAGAGCAATAGAAAAACTACAGTTAGGTAGATACACAAAAATGATGGGGGGCGGATAACTAACTTCTTTGTTATCTTCCATTGACTCTTATTTTGTGGAGATAAACATTTTGAATTTGAAGCAACTTCTGGGGTCTTCACCTTTCCTGACAGAGACCTGGTAATAACAGTTCATTAGAAACAAGAGAAGAAAAAATGACTTGGCTGTAAGCAATTCCCCTACAAGCATACTATCCTAACTACATCGCATCAAAGGTAACCAAAAATAAAGGTAGATACAAACTTTTTCATCTTCCACAATATTTTCTTCCTGGATAGAACAGGCAAAGAAGCACTCTTGGAAGAATTTGTGCTGCTAACCCATTTTGATGACCTTAATAACAATTGGTAGCATGTAAGTTCAACAAAATAAACAATGACACAAAAACCAGACTACATAAAATTATATACAAAAAAATTATCAAATCGAATTTGCACAATATTATATATATATGAATACCAACTTTGTCCTTTTCTTCCGATGTCTCTTAATCTGTGATGAGATGGACAGCTCAGAAGCACTGGATGGATTGGAAACTGACACAGGTCTGGGCGACCTGAAATGTTGTAGTACAATGATAAAAGAAAATATAAAATTAGGGAGCCGGGAGGGAAGGGCTCAAAAGCATGTTATTGCATCTTCCACATGGTTTTCAAGTTTCAACATTTTGAACCTAGATTAGACTTCCATTTAAAACCATGACATTATGTCACTTCATATGATTATACTCCCAGCCCTAAAACTTAAGAAAACAAATGGCAAAATTAAATTCTTACACTTGTCAATTGTGTACAAACTTTACATAGGACCCTTCTATGCAAAAACAATTAATATATGTTCACAAGTCATAACTGCTGCATGGCCACTTAAGATAATTCAATTTTAAGAGCTCGGCGGCAGCAGAAGGAATCCCGTTAAAAAGAAAAAACCAACAACAATAAACCAATTTAATAGACGAGAAGAAGAAAAATGGCTCACTTTTCTGTACTAGCCTGCTGAAATAGGGTTGACTTATAAAAAATTTCATCAAGATGAATGTCATCAAACATGAGCATAAGATAACTAATAACTTGGGCAGAAGAAATAAATACCTGACTTTTCTGCCAACCGCAACATTAGAACTGTCTTCAGATGTCCTTGACTCCACACAAGAACGGCATATAGGCCCCACTCTTTCCATACATGAAGACGGGAAACATCCTATGGGAAAATAATAATGACTAGTAAGCATCCAAGGCAATCACAAAGAAAATAAAATAAAAAACTCCATACCATTTCCTTGCATTTTTGCTAGCAAATTATGATCAGCAAGACAAACTGGACAACAAAAAATAACGACTTTTGACTAGCAGAAGCAAAGCTCACCTTTGCACCTTCTACAAGTAAAATATTTTTCTTCAGGTTTAGAACAAACTAAATTTTGAACTGTCGCCTCCAAAGCATGAAGGGGAGCTCCCCTGCATGCTCTCAACAAATCAAGCAGGCTCTTCCCATTTTCAAGGCAAATATACTCCGCTGCTCTCCTATATTGTTTGCAAGCATGGATCTCGAATTGGGAAGGTGGAATAACCTACGTAGGGAGAAGATACAAGGAAAAATAAATGACGGGAAAGTCCCAGACCTGAGAAACAACTAGGTATGCAAGGGCAGAATCATAACTCACCCTGCGTCCATTGCACAGGCAGCATGAGCACAATATTCCCCCATCTCTAATAACACCTCGTAATCCTGAAGCCTGTAACAAAAACGTACCGAACTACCAATACTAAACACCGTGGGCTGTAAATATATGAAGGGTTTTTCTATCATGTGCAATTTTGCACAGGTTAAGGATCTCAAAATAGTAAATTTGTATAGGAAGTTATGTATTTTATACTTTCAATACTGAAATGCTTACTTTTCCAATAAATAGTTAGTTACTGATTTTGGGTTTCTTAACTTGTGCAAAGTTGCACATGATAGAAAAACCCATATATGAAACCAACCTTTTTTTTAAAAAAAAAAAAAAATGACCGCCAGACACCCGCAAAAGGGATAATTATGAAATAATCTTACAGGACCAAATTTCTTACGTGCTTCGTGCTCCCAGGCAACACAAATCTACTGTCATGATTTTGAGAAATATACATAATACATGTACAAGCTTAATGCATCAGAGCTACGTGGTAACGTGGACCAGTGGTTGACTTAATACACCTAACTTGAATGGGTGTATTAATTTCTTATAATTTAACTACATTTTTAATAATATAACCTATAAGTATGTTGGCACATATTCAAAAACACGGATAATAATCAATTCTACTAAGCTAAAAAAATAAGAATTTTTGTTTCTTTTAAAATCAATTATACTCAACTCAAAATCGATTTTATTGGACACAAAATTTAAATCAAACATTTTCAGAATCCCAAAATTACTTTTATTGGAAGTAAACTTGATTTTGGGTGGCTCAAAATCTTATCAAATAAGCACCGAGTCCATTACTCGCTCAGTCAATAATAAGTCCTAAATTATTACCTTTTTTTTTTCCCACGAAAATAAGACCTGGCGTGAGAACCCCGCTAACACAATCTCTTGGTACCAAAATGTTCTTACATAAACACGGGCATCAAGTTTAGTGTAATATTAGATATTAGATTAATTAATAGTATATAACTATCATAATTAATTAGAATCTTGCTAACCACTTTCTAAAGAATCAAAACATGATTTTTTTTTTTTAAATTAAATACAACTTTTGAATTTTTAAAATATTAAATATTTCATTTTTAATATAATTTTTTAACTTTTGATTCTTTAATGATAGTATTGATTCTTTAATAGAATAATTCAAATACTCCTACTAATCATTTTGTTACTACATAAAGAAAGTAGTAAATGTTTTTGGATTTGAATCATTTCATATTTTTTCCGTTGATAAATGCTAGCATCACCCTATCTAACACTCTCTTTTTCCAATACACGCCCTCCTATTGGTTGAAATTCATGTGGTTCCTACAAAATTCAAGTGGAACCCACATGAATTAGTGGGATTCATTTTCAAAGTAGAAGGACCCATATGAATTTGAATGAATAGGAAATTATACATTAGGAGGAGAGTGTTAGAGAGTGTATTAATAGCACTTATCTTTCTCTATTTCCTCTCATGTCATAAGAGAGAGGAAAAATCAAATTTGCCTCCAGTTGTGAGGCTCATTCGAATTTGGTTTTATCCTTTTACTCTAACATGAGAGGGGGGGAAAAACAAAATCAAATCCAATGTTTTTATATTCGTAAGACATGTGAAGAATTTACCATTTTTTTTTTTTTTTTTTTGCTTTATCTTCCTAAAAGATCATGCTATTAATCACCTTTTTTTTAATTGTTTCTGCTATTTATCACCTAATACTGAATAAAGAAAATATCAAATAAAAAAATCATCTAATGTCTTGAAAATTTAGATAAAAAAACATTTAATATATTCTTTGTTCGGTAAGTAAGAGCATTACTTTTTTATTTAATATATTTTCTCAATATGATATGATCAGCCATTGAAGCTCTAGGTGTATCCAATAATAACATTTTTTCCAAAATATAATCTTCATGCAGAGCAGAGCATTTCTATGAAACGAACTAACCTTCTTGTTCTTAATGCCGCCATTGTAAACTACGGATACCCCATCAAGTAAACCAGTATCGAAGAGCTCCTTCACAGTCATAGGCTTCCGGTTAACCACGATCTTCTTCGACATCTTCAGCTCCAACTTGCTCCTATTATGACTCACAGAACCGTTCATTCCACCATCGGCTTTATCATCACCATTCTCAACAACATTTGCTTTCAATGCCGATCGCGTAAACCGCTTGAACGTCCTAACCACTACCTCCGAGAGCTCGTTCTTCAGCTCGTTATTCTCCAATTTCACTTGAAGCTCTGCATTTGCTTCTACAACCTCATCGTCGCAGGTCTTGAATCTCTTCTTAACTTGCACTTTCTCGGAAAATGCGTTACACGAATTCAGAGACCTCTTTGCTCGAGTATAAACAATGTAACCGTTCACCACCGAAACGTTTCGCGTCTCGCAGCTGCTGTTCTCTGAATCCGGCATCGCGGCGGCGGCGGATTCCAATTCTTGCTTCACGGCGGGATCCATGAGGAATTCAGCACCTAAATCTGCAAGCAGGGATTGAAAAATAGAGGAATTAGGGAATTTCAATATGACTTAATTAGGGATTGAAAGGGGGAATTGAATTGAGGAAACGTACGAGTTCATTGGAGGTGAAATTAACTAGCACGAGAAGAGTGGGAATAGAGAGAGTGTAGGGTTTTTGGAGAGAGTTGTGTTTGAAAAACCTTTGCAGTTTTTGGAGAAGAGGATCCACGAGTTTCAGTCACTGAGTCACTCACTCGCTCACTCGCTCACTCAGAGAGGCAGAGGGAGAGAGATAAGAGTTTGATCAGAGAGGATGGATGAGATTTCGGGGTTTGGACTTTGGAGAAAGGGGAGAATGGCAGATCCGTAAATAAAACTCATCAAATTAAAAGGGGCCTAATTCACCCAAATGCCCCTCGTTTTCGTTAATCCCTGAATCACTAACAAGTGACGACTAATCAGATCAGTATTCCCCGTAACTAGGGTTTATGAGTGAATTCTTTAAAAAAAAAAAATGTTTGATCGGATATTCACGTGAATTTTTTTAAAATATGAGATTAATTCTCGATTTAGAGGTAGTAGTTAGATATAAAGTAAGCTCAGGAGAGTTGTTAATTTTGTTCATATAATCTTATTTTAGTATATGGTTCAACTAATTCCATTTAGCAGACAAACTAAATTTTTACAGAATTGACTCTTAGCAGAATTTAAAATTAAAAAATTGTTTCATATCGAACTCAAATCAAGTTTCAAATTCGAAAATATATATCAGGAATGTTTTATGAACATTATATTAGGGACACTTTTGATTTTTGATATATTTTCGAGAAACATGTATATAAAGATGATAAAAAATATGTGAAAGATAGATAGAAACATAATATGATATCACATAAGATGTCTAAAATTTTATCAAATAACACAACTATATATATATAATGTATATACACACATCTATCTGAACAAAATGTAGTTATTGTTATCGAACCCAATCCCATGCTAGTGAGAGACACTTACTTCAAAAACCTTAAAAAATAATTTTACTTAATCTTAGTTACGCATTTACACATTCAAACATTAATACACGATCAATTTTAATCTTTCTCAAATACTTTCATTGATCGCTAACGACTAAACTAAATCCTTTCTTCAATTAAATCTAAATAAATCCTCTGGTTCAAGATTCCCTTAAGTAGAATGAGAGAAAGCATTAATGAATATAGAGGTAAGTTTTCTTCAAAATCAACAATGATATTCTCCTTATATTTTTTTGCTATATCTTTTTTTGGTCCAAATTGTCTCCATCGGTGCAGCGGTGTAGCAAAGTGTTTTTAACTAATACCACCTTCGATATTAGTTTTGCATAAAAAAAACAAAGGAAATTTGGCTAGAGACGAGGACGACCGGAGGGCAGGATATGATCCAAAGTGATCTTTTTTACATTTACTTTATAATGAATACAAAATTGGTGAAATATTCATTTTCTCTAACGATACTATCTAGCAGTTTTTTAATAGGGTTTAATTGGTATATATTTTAGTTATAAAGATTTTTACAGTGACAACCAATCAGAAGTCGTGGTATGAATGACTTTTAAGGTAATTGAGATAAGAGCCAAACATTTTTAATGATATGACAATTTAGGCTAAAATATATTTTTTATCCTTTATCTTTTAAAATATTCATTCTAATCCTTTGTCTTTCTAACGTTACACAAATTCATCCTTTTCATCATCTCCCTTATTGCATGGTTCCTTGCTCTTAAGGCCTTGGACTTTGAAATATTATAATTCTACTTCTCATGAAATCTCTCTTCTACTTGCAACCTTTCTTGGGGTTCTCTCTGACACTAGAGAACAACCTCTTGCTTAACTAATTGGATTTCAATAATCTAACTTCATATTCTCTGCCACAAGAGTGTTCATCCACCAAAATCCTTAAGTGCCATGTCTCCTTATTTGGTAGCTTTGCATAGTATGCTAAGGAGGAAAATTAACGACCATGTTAGCTGATACTAACGTCGTTTATAAGAGAGATGACGAAAATGATGAGTTTGTGTAATGTTATAGAGATAAACAACCAAAATGAATATTTTAAAAAATAAATGATCAAAATGAATTTTGATAAAATAATAAAGAGCCAAAAGTATATTTTAACCGACAATTTATAATTGGTTGATAATATAAAAAATCTATAAACTGTCGATACATATCAATTAAATTCTTTTTAATATGTGTATAAAAACATTAAATGACAGATATTGCAAGAAAGAGGGAGGGAGTATTGTGAAACAGGTCGAGTATTAACATTGTAGCCTTGAGCTTGGGTTATCCTCTCGCTTACACGAAATTATGTATTTACCATATGACTATTCGGTAAAAAAGATTACAAATTTAGCACTAACATTCTAGCTTGCAAATTTATTGGCATATTAAGCAAAACCCAAAAGCTCCTGTGCTATAAAGAAGCAACAAGGTGCAGCTTCTCTGATGCCCTGTAATAACTCTTGGTCCTTCCGTTCTTTTTCTTTTTCTTTTTTCTTTTTTTGATAATTTTAGCTATTTGTTTTTGTTCAAAAACAATTGATGTCTTATAAATCCAAGACATATTTGACCTTTTTTTTCTTCTTCCATATATATCCTTATAATAGAATTAAATTGAAATGCCTTAAAAATATACCAAAACATTCCAAGTACATTAATGGCTAGTGAAGTATGGAATAAACGTAGTTGGAATTTATAAATAATTAATGGTAAAAATAAGGATATTTTGGTATAAATATAAATACATTAATAATTTCTTAATCTATGTATAGAAACCTTAAATTACTAAAGAAAAAGAACGGAGGGAGTACAAAAATAGCATAAACTAATGATTATATCTAGCGGACATACAAGAACAATCTATTTCCTGAGTTACACCTTGAAGTACTAATAAAATGTTAAAGCGCTAGGAACTTGAAGTACTAATCAATTTATTCAAGAAGAAGATAAGATTGAAAATGGGAAGCTGTTATTTATACCTTATTTGCTGAGTAGTTGCAGAACACGTTTACCACATTAGATAGTGGAGATCTTCTTTAACTTCAATAAATGCCATATATATGTATAATGTACCCATTGCAGTAGTTTGTGCTTTGTACCATTATATCCAATAAACACCAATGCTAGAAAGATGATGTGAGAAACAAAATAACATGGTAAGACACAACAACATAGTTTGGCCAAAGGCCTCTCAACATTTATTGACTGCCCACTATACTATAGTAGGCATCACACATTGACAGACAAAATAACATTACAAAGTACAAACAAGGAGTACAAGAAACCAAAAAAGCTACAATAGTACATAGCAGGTATATTACAATATTGCCAAAGCTCCATCGAGAACCTAAATCACAAGGAAAGAAGTGAGAGTTGGAGGAATTGGAAAATGCCAAAGGATCGAAGTTGCCCTTATCAAGATGGTTCATTCCCAGCAATATTTATTCTTGCTCCACCATGAAGGCAAAAGGAGCATGAAAAACACTGACACGAATGGAGGTTAACCATTACTCACCATCCCATTATGCATCTCCACCACCTCCATTGCTAAAGCATCACAAGGAGGTAGGTGGCAGAAAAGCATCAACAGCAATATTGTTACATTTTTGGGATGGGGTGCAGTTTTGGAGAGGATTCAAGAATGAAGCTTGAATTGTCTATTATAGGATTTGTTTGTCGGTCATGGTAGCAATAATAGGATGAGATGACTTGACTACTCGCTCCGATCCTATATATAAGAGGCAAAACCCTAAAACACACAGACCAAGGAAATGTATTGAAATAAGCTATTTATAATTAATATTCATATAAATTTACAAATTTAACCCTTCAATAATTAATGAACAAACCTACTTATATTGAAAGTTGCACTGTCTCATAAATATAAACCTATTATAAATAAGGGTAAAATTGGAAATGAGCATTTAATATTTGTCAAAATACATGCATGTCTCTTATATTTTGGACAAAAAAAAATAATCATTTACCTCTTATAATAAGGATCGGAGGGAGTATTATATAGTGTAGTGATGGAGGAGGAGGTGGCTTTTTGTTAAAGGGAACATAAAGTAGAAAAGTGCTAAATGGTGGTTCCTAATTTAGCATCTTCCAAAGGATATGCCTTTGCCACCTCCATTTGCTCTCCACATCTGATATACACCTTTACATAAATCTCCCATCACGTATTTTCTTTTTGGTAACACCTGGTTTTGTAGTCGGTGATCAATTTTCCATTAAAATAAAAAATAAAAAGTGTTCACAAAGATTTTTTATCTGGGGTTCCTTACTCTAGTTCGGAAGGGATATCAAATATGTTGAGCAAGGATTTGGTGCCTTTGAAAAATGGTGACTTTGATGACTTTAGGCAAAAATAAGATGAGAGAGATATGAAAAAATGAAGGGAAAAAAATGATAGAGAAAATAAGAGATGAGAGAGATAGAGAGAAAGATACCAAAGGCACCAAAATGAAAGGTACCAAATGCATTTTCAAATATATTACTGTTATTACAAGGCCTTTGAAGCAGGGTTAGATTAACAAAATTGGCCCACTATGATATTGTTAGATTCTATCCTCCACGGGAGCATGCCTGAACAGGCGGGCGATACATGGGAAATGACAGAGATGGGCTTAGGCGAGTAATGATACTGTATCATCAAAAGTTGACATCAACTTTTGACACCTTGATTAATCGGTGTAGATATTTGGTTAATACAGTTTATTATATGGTTAATCACATATAAATATTTGATTAATTCATGATGACCCATTAATCATATAAAGAACTGAATTAACCAGATATTTACATGTGATTAACCAAATATTTACATGGTTATGGAAAATAAGCTTCAGATGACCCATTAACCATATAATGAACTGAATTAACCAAAAATTTGCACGTGATTAACCAAGGTGTCGCTGGAGGTATCCAAACCAGGTGTTAGAATATCATTACTCGCTTAGGCTCTGATATCCTATCAGATTTCATCCTAAAATCAATTGGTGTTAAGTGGAATTATCCAACTGATATTTAAATCGCATCCCAAGGTGTGAGGCAAGCTACGTGAGACTTCCAACATATATTATTAGTTTGGATCAGATCAGTATTCATGGATTCTGTGTTAGAGCTGCTTCAATTTTATTGTTACTATGAAAAGACCTGCTTCGACCATGCGCCACTGAATATTTTACTGTTAATTTGGGTAGTCTGGCTCATTTTCAGGGAAACAATATCAACTTCAAAAAAGTTTAGGTAGTGTTCAAATAGTAGGTAAGTACTAAGTAAGCCTTTCGCTTTCGTACTTTTCCCCCCACAGATTTTCTTATTATCTTAGTGAGATTTAATATTCTTTTTGATGACAGCAGCAACATTCTTTGTTCCCTTTTGGATCGAAGTTTGATAGTCTATTTGATTACGTAATGCTTGCCTTCACAAGAGGATTTACTCCTTGATGAGTATTTTGAGACCAGTTTTAAGTAATTAATTAGGGGTTAAGAAAGACTCCCCCATGATAAGTGAATGAAACCCATAGTGCATTAGGCAATCAATTTTTTTCACTATTCCTTTGGTTTCTTTGGTAAGACGAGACCACGCATTGATTCTGACCCTGTGCATGCGGGAGCTTGATAGATAAGTTATGAATTCTAATAAAGGTAAGTTTTTATTAGAAAACGAAATATATCACTATTCAAATATATTATTTTCTAATGATAATTTTCTTCTCTTGATTCTTTAACTAATATGCTAAGTACACTGGTTAGCATTCATCTAATAGTTAATAGTATCATGATGCCCTTTTTTCTTCGGTTTTTTTTTTTTCCATGTTGTTTTCATTCTTCAGGGTAACAGAACAGAAGGATGTGTGGAAAAAAACAGAACAGAAAAGGGGAAAGTACAGTTAATGACATACATAATACTAAAGTAGGAACTTCCAGAAGCGAAGAATATTATTTGATGCCAAAAATAAACAGTATGATACTTCCACCTGATTTAGTGTTAATATGACTTTATTCATTTTTGTCTGATTGGTAGAAAAGGTTGCTC
Organism: Echinosophora koreensis; assembly: GCA_035048595.1. NCBI lineage: Eukaryota > Viridiplantae > Streptophyta > Magnoliopsida > Fabales > Fabaceae > Echinosophora > Echinosophora koreensis. Next base: position 5,316,361 of record JAPCYP010000012.1, on the reverse strand, counting down.
ATGAGCATAGAAAATGTTGAAAAAGGAGGCCTATATAGCCACCCACGTTACTATGTGACACCATGAACTTGAACAAAACTACATACAAGGTTCTATTTTAATGTAGAATAAAATTTAACTATGAAAAACAAATGCATGCTACAAGGTTTTGCAGAACGCATTTTGCAAATTCCAATCTCTGCAGAACCAAATAAGCTTGAAAGTGGGAAGGGTGTCTATACAAATAGATCATGTTACAAAATTGCTATAATTATTCATCTCACAATAACCGGCCCTCATAATAGAGGAATTAGGGGTCCCACAAAAAAAACATTATTTTTTCTTTGAAAAGTGATGAATAATTTATTAGCCACCAGAATTAATCTCATTAGTAATTTGTAACTTCTGATATGTGGAACTCCAGTTCATGCTTCCCCTTTTCATTATAAAGATTGGCTAACAGTAAATTACATCACATAGTTCTCTGTACAACTATACAAAATAATTGCATTTAAAGTACTCATTAGGATGAGATGTAGTTACCATCTCCACACAAAAATCTGTCAAAATTAGCATAGTAAAATTGGGATGATGGAGGTCATGCAATGTCTTCTGTGCAAAATTTTCCATGTAAAAACCTAATAAATGCTGCCTGATACTCCAGCAGATCCTTAAATCTGTTAAACTAAATTATTAAATGTTGGAAAGATCATCCTGATCAATTATAAAGTAAAAATCAAGGAAGACAATTCCCATTTTAAACTAGTGATATATGGGTCACCTCTCTTATATATCGTTCATTTAGTTCATTCCTAGTCAACGTGGGACTTAACCACTCACACTTAAATTCCAAGAATCTCTCCCTCAAGTGTAAGTCTCCCCCATCATTATACTTACACCGCTGTTACCAACCAACGGGACACGCCGCCTATAATAGACAATATATAAAAGAAAGAACAACCCTCCAATACAAGCCAGTCAAGCCTGAATCTTCTTCTTCGTGTAAGGCACTGCACAATTACCTGCAAAATGCAAAACTGCTGGATTATTAACTCTAGGTTCAGTGAGATTTAGCTGCAGTAGCACTGTTGGTAATTAGAGCCTAAACTTTGACTCGATCGTCTATATTAGGAGCGACACAATGAAGACTATTTGAGGAACAAAAGAGCACAGGTTCTCGACAAAGTAGCATTTACAATTTTTCATGTAGAGAACGTTAGGAATTTTACATGCTCAAGATCAACGGTTTCTCTCACCTAGAAGGAGAAATACGTACACCTTATGTACACAAGTCACATATATAAGCTAAACTAATCAACAGTTATGTAATTATTCAAGTGTTTGATTAGTTTAGTTTACACAACGGTGAAGAGAAGGGGTCTATACTGGTAGAATAAAATCTTATCCTAAGATTTAATTAGTTAGATTCAATTTAAATTTATTTTATCCTCTATATGTTTTATATTATCATTATCTTATTTCATCTCTTATAACAATTTCGTCTATTTAATAAACTTTAGATAATCTAACAGCCGACTTTTTTTTAAACAAGATGTATATTTCTCCCTAGGAAGATGGTTGGGCTCCCTCTTGGATTTGAGTAAATTGGTACATTAGGAATTGGGCTACAAAAATGTTGTATAGAACACTATGGCCGTTGCTATTAGCACCGTGCATTTTACTAATGGCACCTTGCAACTTAATTCTGAATTTTACTTTCCAAAAATACCCTTTTCACAGGTTCCCTCCACCTCCAACACCTCCAACACGCACACCCAACACCCGACAACACGACACCCACACCCACACCCACACCCACACCCAACACCCAACACCCACACCGAACACCCCACACGAAAACACACTTCCTTCCCCATGTTATCAGCAGAAAACCATCGTTCCCTCTACCATCCACCATTGTCACACAGAGTTATATGAGTATTATCAAATGGTTTGGTTTGAGAGTGGGTTGCAGGTTTAAAGGGCTCATGTTGGTTCGTTGGTTCGTGCTCTAAACAGTCGCAAGTAAGTATGTTAGTAACCAACTAAGTATTTTACTAAGCAATTGAAAAATCCGCAAATTTTTTTCCGGAAAACTTCCGGAATCCCACTTCCGGACACTATCCGGAAATACATTTCCGGACACACCGGACAATCTCCGGAAACTATTTTCCGGAAACCTTCCGGAAATTCGGTTGCGGACTCAATGTGTGTATGTGGTAGCTTTTACACATCCGGAAATTAGTTTCCGGATGCGTTTTTTAAACTATTTCAGTGTATGCCTCCGGAATTACGTTTCCGGAAGTTAAATACATTGTGCCTCCGGAATTTAAACTCCGGAGGTGTATTTTCGAATTCCACAATTTACGGAAACTGGTTTCCAGAGGTGTAATTTTCCTGCATACTATTATTATTATTATTATTTGTTCTTGTTATTATTAATTGTTATGATGGTAGTTTTAATGTTGTTTTCAGACATGGATGATTATTTTGGCAATGTATCTGAGGACATGGACATGTCATTTAATATGGGAACATATGGAGATGTAAGAATAAATTATGATTTACCTTCATTATCCTTCTTTACTAAAACTCATCTTTTACCTTTATTTATTTATTTTTTTCAGAATCCAGTGAGCATAGAGAGGTTGGATGTTCCGAATGTAAAAGATGTTGATTGTGGTGATGCATTCACTACTGCAAAGGTGGTTGAATATTGAAATATTATTAGTATTATTTTATGAATATGTGTGAATATTATAACATGATCCTAAAATTTTTATTGACAGATATTTCCTTCTCGAGATGAATTGTTGAATTGGGCTCGACAAGTTGGCAGAGAGAATGGTGTTGTTGTCGTCATTCATAGGTCAGACACAGGAGGTAAAAGACGGACGACTGTGGTGACTCTTGGTTGTGAAAGGGGTGGAAAGTATAGACCATACAAAAAGGAGTTAGACGCAAGGTGACTGGAACTAAGAAATGTGAATGTCCTTTCAAATTAAGAGGAAAACCGTTGAAAAATGGTGATGGATGGACACTTAATGTAGTGTGTGGCTTTCACAACCATGAGTTAGCGGACACCTTGGTTGGTCATGCATATGTTGGGCGCCTAAGCGTCCAAGAGAGGTCTTTGGTCGAAGATATGACAAAGAGCTTGGTTAAGCCAAGAAACATAATGATCACATTGAAGGAGCATAATAAGAATAATTGCACCACCATCAAACAATTGTATAATGTGCGGCAAGATATTAGAATATCTGAAAGAGGCCCTAGAACAGAAATGCAACATTTGTTGTATTTATGTGAGCGTGATAAGTATGTGTGTTGGCATAGAAGGCTGGACATGTCTGATGTTGTTACAGATATATTTTGGACACATCCAGATGCCGTAAAACTTTTGAATACATTCCCCATTGTGTTGATCATTGATAGCACTTATAAAACCAACAAGTATCGGTTGCCATTACTTGAAATAGTTGGTGTTACCTCTACAGAGCTGACATTCTCTATTGGGTTTGCTTATTTGGAGTCTGAGCGAAGTAATAATTTCATCTGGGCATTACAGAGGTTACGAGGTATGTTTCTATCTGAGGACTCAATACCTCAAGTAATAGTGACCGACAGAGACATTGCGCTGATGAACGCAGTTCACACTGTCTTTCCTAGTTCAACTCAATTATTATGTCAATTCCACATTGTCAAGAATGTGAAGGCCAAATGCAAGATGTTAGTGCACCCGAAGGAGAAGTGGGACATTGTGATGGATGCTTGGGATAGTATTATGGACTCCCCTACTGAGTGTGAGTTTGCGGAGCGTTTGAGGAACTTTGAAGATGTATGTTACAATTTTCCTATTTTTGGTGACTACGTGAAAAATACGTGGTTGATTCCTCACAAGGAAAAATTTGTCGCAGCATGGATACATCGGGTGATGCACCTTGGGAGCACAACAACTAACAGGTGTCTCTTATATTAAAGGCATTAATATACAATAGAATAAATTTAGTCTTTTATTATGACTATATATTTATGTGATGTTTTTTTGTTGCGTTTGATAACAGGGTTGAATCTGCACATGGGCGGCTGAAGACATTGATTCAGGATAGCACGGGGGACTTGTGCAGTTGTTGGGATGCCATGAATAACATGATCATATTGCAGCATACTGAGATAAAGGCATCCTTTGAGAGAAGCATAAACATAGTGGAACACAGATTTAATGTACGTATGTACATGACTTTGCATGGATTTGTTTCAAGGAGTGCTTTAAATCATATTGCAGATGAGTTTGAACGAGTTAAGATTGTCGGGATTAACAGTGTTGTCTGTGGTTGCAACATTAGAAGGACACATGGGCTACCGTGTGCATGTGAACTTGGTAAGTATAGTACGATGGGTAACTCTGTTCCTTTGCATTCAGTTCATTCTCATTGGAGGAGGTTAACCGTTGCATACCAAGGGTTGGACGAATCATGGTCAGAGCTATCATTGCAGCATGAGCTAGATGCATTGAATAATCGATTTCAGGAGCTTGATTTATCTGGGAAAATTACAATGAAAACTAAACTGCGTGAAATTGCATATCCAGATACAACTTCAATGTGTCCACCACCCGAGAAGGTAATCCTGAAATTCTTGTCTATGTATAATGATTTTGAAAGGGTTTTCATTGATTTTGTTTGGTTATGTGTTTTTACAGGTTCGAACAAAAGGAGCACCAAAAGGTAGTGCAGCGAAGTTTGCTAGGTCGACTAAACGTGATCCCTCGTATTTCGAACACGTTGATTCACTTCATTCGGTACAAGAGAGCATATCAACTCGCCCTACTCCTAAACCGTCAAGCCAATCAACTAGACGCAAGAGGGCATATCCAATGCTAGATCAAATTCCTCCTCAACTTCAACACTTTGTTGAACACATTGTTGATGTGCAAGCTGATGGGAATTGTGGTTATCGTGCCATTGCTGCATTACTTGGCATGAGTGAGGATTCTTGGGCACAAGTCCGCATCGACTTGATTAAAGAGCTCAAAGAATTTCGTGTTGAATATGCTAAATTATTTGATAGTGAACAACGTGTGGTTGACCTAATCAATTCACTATATGTTGGAAACCAAACAGGTGTGTCCCAAGAAAAATGGATGACCGTACCGGACATGTGTTACGCAATTGCTTCAAGATATAATGTTGTTCTAGTTGCCCTATCCATTCACCAAAGCAATACCTTTTTTCCTTTAAGAAGTAGGCCACCATCATCATATTCAAGTCACAGACTAATTTGCATTTCGCTTGTGCATAATTGTCACTTTGTACAGGTATAATATGACGTCAATGCTGTATAATATTATACATAATAATTGTATCAATTATTTGAATTTGGTTACTTTTACTGTTTTACAGGTATTTTTGAAGGACGAGTGCCCGTTGCCCCCTGTTGGATACGGGTGGCGTAGATTTTGTTATCCCGATGCTCGTGCATGGGAAATTCCATATGTTTGCCGCTTACAACATTTCAACTCATTGTTAGTACAAAAGGATCCAGAGTGGATGGATATTATAGATGATTGATTGGATACTTAAGCAAGGATCTTCATATTTTGAGTTAGCCTTCATATTTTGGGTACATGAATTCAGTCTATTTAGGGTGGGTTATTGGTTGTATGTATAAATGATGTCCTTAATTTTTTGGGTAAAAAGATTCACTCTACTGTGCGAGGGTGATTGACTGGATGTATAAATTTTATGATTATATAATTTGAGTTCATATATTTATAATGGTCGTACAAATGTTATCCTGCAATTTATATTATTTCAAATTGTCATTTTATTATTAACCAGTTTAAAAAACATCCAAGACAATAATAATTCCATATTCAACTATCTAATAAACCAAATACATCAAATAATTTACTGTTACCGGGAAAGCATTAGATAGCAACATTACTACATTCAGTAAAATATAGTTTCAAAGTTCTGCTAACATCATTAACTATGGAACTAGATAAATAAACAAAATAAATGGCTTAACAATGCCATGAACTAAGGACTTTGAGTGACTACAAGTAATCAACTACTAGTAGGCCTGGACCGAGTCTTCTTCCTTCTCTGATACGTGTTTTCAAACTGAATCCCCCCACGAGCTAGTGTCAAAGCTGAACGCGTGTGCTCCCAAGCATCGGTACCAGGGGTTACCATCCTTTTGTCAACCATCTCCTCTAGTAAGTCACGTATCTTCTCAAACCTTTCCTGAAATTGCAAACAACATCGAGTGAAAACAAATTCCAACTAAACACACTCTTATAGAGAACAAACAATGTAAAGTAACCCATCATTCTTAAAATCACGTTACACTCACCACTTGTTGGCCATAACTCCTGGAACTGTCACCATCCTGCAATTCTGGCTGGATGTCTGGCACCCGAGAAGGAGCTCCTACATCCGGAGGTATCAAGTAAGGATGGGAGATCCTATGGTACCACTGAATGTATCCGCGGGCACATTGCGCTGGCTCAGTAACATGTGGTCCCCTGACAACCACCTAATCAACAGGCTGCGACCATCTAGCATCTATCTCCTCTAATGACGGTATGATACCCGTTACATCAAGAGGTGACCGGGGAATGTTCTGCATATGGCCAAACTGCTGCAACACTCTCTCAGGTAAATAGGGGTGCCTCAATCGGCCACATCTGATGAAACCAAAATATAATGAGATGTCCTCAAATGGTCGGTGTACCCTATGACCCTCATATGGCATCCATATGACTTCATCAACTCTCAACTGGTCAATGGAAACCCGGAAAGGATGGATAGCCCCAGCACCCCTCACAGGTGTCCAACGCTGTACTCTTGGTAGATCTTCGGTGTATCCATCTACCATAGTACGGTTACCAATGCTTGGGAAATGCTCAAAAATCCAACCCTGAAACGATAATAATGTGTCACTAAATGGTTTACAATATAAAAAACATAACCAATGTAATATAAAATAATTATACCTGCAATAATGTCATGTAACCTCCGCACTGCTTTACATTATGTCGACTAGCATCACATAGATGATCGTATAGGTATGCCAGAGCAATTGCACCCCAGGCATACCTTCTACAGGTGCCAAGGTCGCGGAAGATATCCAAGAATGCAACATCAACATATGTCGAACTCTTATCTGCAAAAATAGTGCAACCAACCAAGTGTAATAGATACGCTCTGGTCGCTTTTTCCACTTCCCCTCTCGCCAAATGCTCCCGATAGATTTCTTCCAGCCAATTAAAGCGAACATGCGCACCTCTTGTCCCATCAGTCTCTAATTTAGCCTCAGATTCCTTCACTCCTAAATACTCAACCAGATATGAGTTTGCGGTGGCCTTGTCCATCAGAGGCAGTGTGAAAAACGCACCGGTGGTTGGGAGATGCAATAAGCACGAGACGTCATCTAAAGTAATTGTCATCTCGCCAAACGGTAAGTGAAACGTGCAAGTTTCTTTGTGCCACCTCTCGATAAAGGCCGACATCAACCCCTTATCAACAGTAACATGCGAGCAATGCATTAGAGGACCCAAACCAGATTCCCTAACATAAGTCTCAACTTCGATGTGGTTGCATGGGAATCTAGCTAGCTTCCGGCCATGTGTTACAACCTTCAGCTCATGACGGTCCTGCAACCATAAACACGTATGAAATATCAGTGATAACAATTTATTTAATATTAAACAAAATCAAATTGTAAATTAGTAACATTATAATTTATAGAGGATACTTACGTATCCGTTCCATAGAGCGTGAGCAACATGCTCACCATATGACCTAAGGACAGCCGTATCCTCTGGGCCTCCAGGGAAGGACTCAACAGGTGCAACATCATCCTCCTGCTGAAGCTATACAGGTACCTCAACCTCCGGAAAGGGATCCTGTCCAACAACCTCATCATCCTGCTGAATCTGATTTACACGACTAGCAGCAGCACGTTGAGCACGTGCAGAAGCCGTCGGTCGCTGTCGGTCGATGGGAGGGCCCACTCCACTATGAGTACGCACCATCCTGCATAAGAAATTACATGCAGAAATTCAGTAATAACATTACAAGCTACATATTAAGCTTTAATAATTAATAAGTATACAGAATTACATGCAAACCATTACATATTAAGCTTCAATAATTAATAAGTATGCAGATTTACATGCAAACCATTATTTTGAGAGAATAAAACAATAAATAGCTAGGAAGGAATAGTATTATACGATGTTGGCCACCAATTTTGTGTCCAATTATCACTACTCCTACTCCTAGTAAGTGGCCAATACAGTTTGACACAATTAAAATTCAAGCATTTAAAAAAAAAAAAATTAAAACATCCGGAAACTCAAATCCGGATAATTTCCAGATTTTTAAATCCGGATAACATCCGGAAAATCATTTCCGGTAACTTCCGGAATTTGAACTCCGGATAACTTCCGGAAAATTAGATTGCGGACGCGTTCTCAGAACTCGAGTCCGGAAAATGAATTCCGGTAACGTCCGGAATTTGGAATCCGGTAATTGTCCGGAAAACCAATTCCGGAGTATTTCCGGAAATGCAAATCCGGGGGAGCTCAAACACCATACTCCACCAGGCTGTCCGGAAACGACGATACGGAGACAAAACACAACGATTTTGACAACCTATGCACGAATTAATCCGAGGAAGAGATGGATGAGTTCCTACCTGAAGACAACGTGACGGTTGAAGCTGAGTGGGAGGTGGACGTGGTGCGAGCGGCGTGCGGTGCGATTCCAACAGTTTGGGAGGCCGTAGGCTGAGTGGATGGGAAGTGAGGGAGGCACACAGTGTGTGGGAGAAGCTGCGGAGGTAGGTCACTTTCCGGATGTGTTGGGAGAGGGAGGGAACAACACTAAAAAGGGTAGTTTTGGAAAATGATGGGAATTTAAAATTTGTAAGGTGTGTTAAGTAATAATGCAAGGTGTAAAAAGTTGGGCCCGAACACTATTAGATGAGTGAAACGCCAAGCCCCATGGACCTCAAACTTAAAGAAACTCAAGGTGGAGTTGGGTTGATGAATGTTTTATTTTTAAGAAAATTTTATTTTTGAAAATTTTATTTTAAAAAATATTTCTTTCTCATTCTCATATATAGGAATGAAATTTTTAACTTTAGTTCACAAATTTTATTTTCAAATATATTTATGTTTAAGAATGATTTTTTATTACTTGTATCAAATATGAAAAACTTTTATTCTCAATTAATGTTTCTATTTATGAAAAACTTTTTACATTTTTTTTTTGATAAGCAAAAATATATTGATTGCGAGCACAAGGGGTGCTCAAACCCATATACAAGTAATCAAAAACAAAGATCTTTGTATAAATGATACTCCCCCTACAAAGAAGAAGGATCAATCATACAAAGATACACTAAGAAAACCAACATGAACAACCCAAAAGATCCACTAGTCCCCTTAAAACACATTCAGCAAGACACCTTGCTTGTAAGCCCCTACCCCTAATAAATACATTTCAACCAAAAAATAAGCCTCCAAAGCTAGAAATCCTTTACAAAAGGCAGGACAGCCAGCACAACAAGGTACATACGGTAGAAAAGGATAGGCCAAATCCAATCACCCCCAAAACAGTTCAAAAAAAAAAAGAGCCAATAGCCAAAGAACACCTCCCAAAGCCTATAAACACTTGCAAGATAAAATGACCCACAGCCAGCTGCGAAGGCAGCAAAACAGCACCCGCTCCCAAATTCTTCAAATAGCACCAGAGGACACCAAAAATCTACAATCCACCAGGTTCTGAATAGAAGTTACCCAAAAAATAAAAAACATTACAACAAGGCACCTCGATCAAACAGCCTCCCAAAACTACCAAACAAACACTCCTACAATTAACCCATGGGCCAAAACTCAGCACCACACAGCTAGAACCCAGAAACTCCACTTCTCTTTATACTAAACCCAGACAATCCTCATAACTCCCGAATCTAAAAAACCAGCAAAGATTTACAACCCAACCACCCCATCCTAATAAAAGATAACCAGCTCCCACCCCTCCGGCCAAACCTTCTTCCAAACTTCCTAATAAGCAAATCTCAGCTCCAAGCCAGCTACTAAAAAGAAACACCTGCAAATTTCAGCTCCAAACCAGCTACTAAATAGAAACACCTGCACAGTCAGCAAACCAGTTAGAAGCAAAACTTTTTGTATTCCTTTCCCAGCGGACACTCTGAAAAACTATGGTTTCTCGCACACGCTCACCAAAGTACACATCCTCACAGAAAAACCACTCAAAACCAACCCAAACTCTAAGGTCCAGTATCACCCACTCATGGGTTTTCTTCAAATAGGAGTCATCACAAAATGTTGCATAACAACCACTGGAGAAAAATCCCATCGCCAATGCCAAACCAAAAGACTTCACCATTACCAACTCAAACAAACAGCAACCATAATTCCCCAACAAGCATACAGATGTCGTCTAGTCAGTCACACAAGCTAATAACAGTCCAGATCATCAACAACAGTGAAGCACAGATACCAATCCACAAAACAGAAAAAAAGGCTGTCAGTGATAAATTAAACAGTATGTAGGATTGATACACCAGTCAGATAACAAATGGATAGAGCCCAAATTAGCTGCTAAAGCTTAAAACCACGCCCATGATCTTGTCTTAATTAAATCTAGCACCCTCATCAAGTCCAAAATAGAATCTTTAAAGATAACAGAGTTTCTCTCTAGCCACAAAGACCAAACTACAGTGTGCCAAACCAGGAGAACTTTTTTCTTACTTTTTCTACCAGCAAACAAACCCCCATGCAACAAATATAGGTCGGGAATCCTCGCTGGTAGGACCACCTCAAAGGCCATCCAAGCGTAAACTTTCATCCACACACAAGAAGCAAACCTACAGGCTAGGAACAGATGTTGGGCGTCTTCAACACCCTCGCCGCACATCACACAAACCGTTTCCTCTTGTTCTATCAAAACCCTCCTCCTAAACAAATTTTGCTTTGTTGGTAATTTGTCTAAAATAACCTGCCAGGAGAAAGCAAGAACCTTGGATGGTGCCTTACTCTTCCAGAAACTTTTAAAAATAATAGCCTCCCTAGCTTGCAAGTTTGAGGAAAGGCTACAATTAGCTTGCAGCCACCTATAAGCTGAGTTTGAAGAAAACAACTCAGACTTATCCCACAGCCAAATCCATTTATCCACATTTCCATCCTGCAGCTCTATTGGGTTTATTAAACGAAGCAACTCCTCAAGCATCTCTTTTTCCCATTCAAACATATCTCGCCTCCATCTAAGGTTCCACCTACAATTTGAACCCAGGCCCCCACCTACCGAAGCCACCCTCCTACCCTTATCCTCTGACAAGCAAAAGAGCCTAGGAAAAGACACTTTAAGGCTTTGATTCCCTACCCACACATCCTCCCAGAAATCAATAGAGACTCCATCTCCTAACTTTTTATTCAAGCCCACTTTAAACCAATCTTCCAGATTCCTATATGTTCCAGTTTTGCAAACTTCCTTCCACCAAAAAGATGCGTTCCTGGCTACCCTCATATTTCCCCCATAAGACAACCCTGCCACCCTCTGACCATATCTAGAAACAACGACATCTCGCCAAAGACCATTTTCTTCATTAATCAAGCGCCATCGCCATTTAGCTAGAAGGGCCAAATTGAACCAGTCTAAATTCTTTATCCCTAAACCCCCCTCCTCTCTTGGTTTACATACCAACGCCCAGCTCACCCAGGGAATCTTCCTTCTATCTTGTGACCCTCCCCATAAAAATTCTCTCTGGATACATATTAACTTTTTGACCACCTTTCCTGGAATTCTCATGAACGACAGATAATAAATTGGTAAACTATTCAGAACTGAGTTTATTAAGGTAATCCTTCCCCCTAGAGACAAGTGTCTCCCTTTCCACGATGACAGCCTCCTTTCCATAGAATCAATCACCGGCTGCCACGTAGATACTCTTTTCGGATTTGCACCTACCGGCATCCCTAGGTATTTAAAAGGCAGCACCCCTGTCCTACAATTTAAGAAACCTAGCCCCTGCCTGTTGGAATGATTCATCCACATTCACCCCCATCAGTCTACTCTTTTGAAAATTCACCTTAAGGCCCGAAACCAACTCAAAACAACGGAGAATTGACTTCATTGTCCAAAGATTCTCCCAACTTGCCTCACCCACAAAAACCGTATCGTCTGCATATTGTAAAAGTGTTACCTCTGTCCCTCCACGTCCCACCTCGAAACCTTTGTATATCCTTTTTGCAACAGCACTCTTTACCATACCACGTAGACCCTCCGCAACTATCAGGAAAAGGAATGGTGCCAACGGGTCGCCTTGCTTAAGCCCCTTCTTTATGTACACCTGATCCGTTGGGCTTCCATTTACCAACACAGAGCAATCACCTTTGTAAATACATTCTTTGATCCACCTTCTCCATTTTTCACCAAAACCCATTCTCCCCATCATATAGTCTAAGAACCTCCAATTTACTGAGTCATATGCTTTCTCAAAATCTACCTTAAAAATAAGACATTGTTTTCTTGATTTTGCCGCATAGTCCACCACCTCATTTAAAATCATTACCCCATCAAAAATATTTCTTTTTGGTAAAAAAGCTGACTGTGTGTCAGAGATCAACGGCTGAAGAACCGACCTCAGTCTTACTGCTAATAGTTTAGACAAGATCTTATAAAGACTTCCTAACAAAGAAATAGGTCTATATTCTCCTAGATTATGAGGATTTTGCACTTTCGGGATAAGAGCAACAAAATATGACACAATTCCTTTTGGTAGTTTAGCTTGACCATAGAATTCTCCTACCATACCCCAAACCTCGTCTTTCAGTAATGGCCAGAACTTTTTAAAAAAATTAAAATTAAAACCATCTGGTCCTGGGCTTTTATCCCCATCTAAGCCATTCATTACCAGCTCCAATTCTTCCATAGTGAATGGGTCCGATATTACTTTTACTCTATCCTCAGCTAAACATTCGAAGGGAACACCATCTAGAAAGGGGCGGTTCCAGCTCTCCTCATCAACAATTTTTAAAAAGTACCTTTTCACCTCCTCCCTAACTTTATCAGCCCCCTCCACCCATCTTCCATCCACATTAATTGCCACCAGACTGTTCTTGGCTCTCTTAATTGCTAGACTTGCATGAAAATAGGAAGTATTTGCGTCACCTTCCTTCAGCCACCTCACTCTTGACTTTTGTCTTAGTAGGCTCTGTTTATTTATTAATGCCTTTCTCAACTCGGCAAACTTATTTCTTCTTTCTTCCACCTCCCCATCTGAGAGACCAGCCAATTCTGCCCTTAAGTCCAAGTTTCCAATTTGGCTCTCGAGAGACCCAATGTTTATATCAATATTCCCAAAAACCTCTTTATTCCATTTTTTTAATTCATTTTTTAAAGTCTTAAGTTTTTCCTTAAGCACAAAAGCCTTCCATCCTTGTACATTATTCTCACACCAACACTTTTCCACTATCTTTTGAAGTCCTGGATGAGTCAGCCAACAATTATTAAACCTGAAGGGTTTTGGCCCCCATTCCTGCAACCCAGTTTTTAAAATAATCGGACAATGATCTGATACATCCCGTCCTAGAGCCCACTGTGCCTCTACCCTCCAGGTTTGAATCCACTCTTGTGACAGCAGAAACCGGTCCAACCTACTCATTACCGACCCATCGGCTCTGTACCACGTAAATTTCCTCCCAAGAAGGGGAACATCAATAAGGCTCAGATCTGCAATAAATCTACTGAAACCCGCTTCTTCCTGACTTCCTGGAGCTACTCTAACACCCTTTCTTTCTCTCGCACAACTGACTGCATTAAAGTCCCCGGCTATGCACCACAAGCCTTCCCCTAGGACTGATTTAATTCTTTTCAAATCCTCCCACAACTTTCTTTTACCCGCCATCGAGCATGGTGAGTAAACATTAACAACAAAGCATCTAATTTTCTTCACCCCGTACTCTAAACACTCCCCTAGAAACCCATCTCCTCTGAAGGAGAATACACAAGACATTGTGCTAGAAATCCAAATATTTAGGATCCCCCCCGAATTTCCATTCGCCGGAGAGTAACTCCAGCTAAAATCTACACCTCCCCATAACTGTTTGCATAAGGTCTCCTCAATTATTTCTGACTTTGTTTCCTGAATTGCCATAAAGTCTAATTTTTCTACCAAAACAAGAGAGCGAATTTTATCTTTTTTAATACCCGCCCCCAGCCCCCTAATATTCATGGAACTTATCCTCATAAGAAACCTTCCTTTTCCCCACCTAATGGAACACCTGAACTATCTCTGACCTCCATTTCCAACAATTTAGCCACCATCTCCTTTTCATTTCCCACAAAAGAGACCCCTAATTCCTTTCCTATACCCCAAATTTTTTGAGCGTTATCCAAATGTTTTCTATCTAGGATCAATCTATTACAATGTTTAATAGTAGAATCGTTCACTAACAAACCTGTAGTTCCAGCGTTTGAGCAAGACTCCAGGAAGGGTTCTGAACCCAGGGATCTCAATCCCCTTGCTTCATGTGACCAACCGCTTCTCCCACTGTCTAAGTCCTTGTTTGACCTCTCTTCACCCAAGCGCCTTTCTTCCAAAACAGAAGTGCTTTGAGCCAGATCCACCTCTTTTCCTTTTTCTTTTCTACTGAGCCTCCGAACTGGATTAATTCGCTGCACCGTAGCCAAATGTTCCACCTCTGTCCCACTAACGGATACCTCGTCCATCACTAATTCCTCATTTTCTTGAAATGCACCACCTCTAATGTTGAAGCTGCCCAGATCGACGCATAAATCTTCCTTTCCACCTTCGCCACTTCTTTCCCCCAAGTTGGCCGCGATATTATCACCAAAACCTTCTATCGGAAGGGGAAACGAAGGTTGGGGTTTGACATTCACAAGGTTACCTTCTAAACCCACAAACTCCAACCACTTGATTAGCTTTGAGTCGTTTTTCCTAGACGTGCATGGCCGAAACCCCCATCTAGACTCTTCGAACCCTTTCTGCCCACCTTCATCTTTCCATACGCTGGAAGCCCAAGCCCACCCACTGAAGAAATCTCATCAGAAGTTCCTATTTGCTGTTCAATCCTGACTAGCGTGTCTGGTACTTTGCTAACATTGCAAGAGCTTGTGTTTTTTATCCCATCATTGACACAAAATACATGGGCTCGTTTTCCCCCACTGAGCCCACTTCACCTGCCAATTTTTCCTCAAGCCCAATACTTTTGGCTTTGGCTAATTTGTTTTTACCTCCACTTACTTGACTCTCCCCCTGTTTGTCAGTAATTTCGTGCTCTCCCTCTGTTATTCCTGTGTTAATCTGCCTAATGATCAAGTCCCTGCTCACGCCTCCAAATATTTTTTGCCTTGAGCTAAAACAAACGTCTTGTCCCCCCTGACTTTCCTGACATCCTTTTTTCAAATTTGAACCTTCTTCTTCCATCACCTCTCCCATGGCCGCCCCACACCTAGCAAACAACACTGAATCAGGGACCATATCACTATCCAGCGAAGTCTCACTGCTATCTGAATCTTCACCAGCATCAACTTTTTGTTGCCATTCTCCAGAGCTAAGACACAACTCTCCAAAAGTTTCCTCAAGCAATCTGATTGAAAAATAATCTTCATTGATTTTCACCTTGACCAGCCTATTCACTGCCTCTGGCGAGGTAGTAGCAACAAGGACTCTCCCTACATCCAGCCTCTTTCTTCTACTAGTGTTTTCATCTAACTTAATATATCTCCCCACCAAAGTAACAATGTTCTTAAAGTTCTCCTCCTTCCAAGCATGAACTGGCATCCCAGAGACTTTTATCCAGATGAATCTATCTCTCACTACCATATCCGGCTGCCAAGGTTGAATGTCTAAAAACCAATCGGAAAGGGGTTCCTCAAATTCCTTTAGTATTGAAAGCAGGTCTACCTCCTCATCTGATGAGAGTAGCACCAAATTGCTCCCCAAGGGAACAGCTGAGACCAAAAAAAACCCCCAAAGAATGCAAATTCTTCTGCATATTAATTGCCTCATTGACATCCGCTGACCAACCAACAAAACTGCGTCTGAGCCATTTAATTTCCTCCTCAGGGACGTTGAAAACCATACCTTTCCAATCTTTGTCAACTTCAGTTAAGATTGCTTGGTTTTTGACTTGCGCTCTTTCCCTGTTTTCTTCTTTGTCCCCCTGGCCCAGTGCTTTAGCAAAGGAGACACCTTCTCTTATTCCCCTTTTAGCATCAAATTTCTTTTTGAGCATATGAGCACCTCCATGACCTTGTATTCTATTCCCCTGTGTCCTTGTTTCTCCCTTTTGAAACCTCGGAATGTTGACCCTCAAACGATTCTCACCAATCCAGATGTTATCCAAATAAGTTTCCAAGGTTCTAACATTAAGCACACCTTTAAATCTCACAAATCCAAACTTTTTTCCAAACTTATCCTTTTTTTTTTGAATGAACACTTCAAGCACCTTTCCCCACTTCATAAATAACTTCCAAAGATCTTCCTGCAACATTTGTTCAGGAAACCCAGTAAAGAAAAATGACACCACTTCTTGTTGATAATAGTCACGTCCCATTTGTCTTTGGTGATGCTGAGGCATATCATATTGGTTGTTATCCCTTCCCCAATGCCTTTGATGATGAACCCTAGACGTTGATCCCCTGAATATGGTTGATACCGGACCTCTCTCGTGAAACCTATCTATGTTTTCTAAAAGCTCTCTGTTTCTCTCTCTAAAGCGGTTTCTCTCTAACATCTCGTTCTCTATCTGCCTCAAAACTTTTTACATTGATAGTGTATACAAACTAAATCCTTAAGATAAGGCCACAAATTATATTTAAAATTGGTATACTTTGCATTTACGCTTGTCAAATTTTAAAAACCTTACCACTTAAGAAATAATGAACAGCCAACCCACAAATTTTTAAAAGATACCAAATTAACAGGTATATAATACTACCATTTTTTAGGAAATTATAGCTCAATGACCTTTCCCAGCTCCATGTTCTGATCTTTTGATGAGTGTATTGTTACCGCTGATGATATAGCACACAATCACATGAGTTTCAAGTTTTGGTGATAATTGAACTATGTAGGCTGTGGGGTGTAAATTTTTGGTGGGGGCATTTATGGTTTGTAATTAACTGAATTCCACTTGGTTGATCGGGGTTTGTCTTGGGATGTTAGTGTAAAGCTAATACTGTGTAATTTTTGCTCAGTATTTTATTTACATTAGTTTGTCCTTAGTTTTTGTTTTTTATTAGTGTCTATGTATATGAATTCGAGTACCTCTTGTACTCTAATTAATATATTATTTCCTTATCAAATAAAAAAAGATCCAATTCCATCTAGGATGAAGTTTTATTTCAAAAAGTGAAAAAATATAACCTCACAAGAGTATATACAAAATCATAATTGAAGGTGCGCTAGCTATTGTGGATATTGAATACTGGTTTTTATTATCTGAATCAAGGTTTTAAATCTGGGTCCGAAATCGAAATCTGGGCCGCGACGTATTGTTTTTGGCAGTCGTCGAAACCGCATCGTTGCCGTAATTACTACCGCATCGGTCATATTTTCCCACAATATCCGTAATGCAACGCAACTACAACCACGACCGTAATTTAAAATCTTGATCTGAATTATTATTCTTTACAACGGTGCCCCTTGATATTTGCACGTTAACGGGCTAATAAAAAATCTATATTTCAACCAAACTTCCGTCAATGCAAATCTAAATCAGGCTCTCAGCTTCCCCTTGCGTGGTTTTGACCTATTTTAAGCACTAAATAGAAAATGGAACTGACTTGTTTACAGGTGGGATAATCGATAACAACCCCCAAATTAATGAAGTCAACTGCCAAAAGGTTTTGGTTACGAGATCATGCCACATCAGTAACTATTAGATAATTATTAAATTTTAATACTATTTTTGCTTATAAAAAAAAAAGATAATTATTAAAGATAATGATATAGCAGTATGAATTAGTACGTAACATCATGATATATGGATGAAGAACTTTTTAAAGTCGTTTGCTGCCAAAGACCTCTGCATGTATGAGTTGCTTGGTCAAGTCAATTTGGCACGTCGTCATATTCCTACTAATCCCATCAATATCAAGAAAAAAACACAAAACTTTCTCGCTACTGCATGGTTTTACCAAGACCTTTACAGGCGGCTTGAAATTAAAGTTTGGAGTTGGACTTTCAAACCGCAACGGAGTTAATCTTGTGGTCTTACTTTAAAAACATACGACGGGTAACACGTTTCATTATGCTGATTAAATTTTGATTTAGTAATCTGCAGATATGGACTTTTCCTTTTTAATTATAGTATGGTTAAATTTCCTAGGGGCGAGAAGATGAAATCATGATAACTATTCCCGTCCGAGTTGGGCCAAGCCCAATTCTGGCTGAAAGACCTATTATGGAAGAGGAAGACAGCTCGGTTGACGGGCCAAGAGGGAGACAGGTTGGTCGGGACAAAAGAAAGACAGCTGATCGTGACCAGAGGAAGACAACTTGGTCAATTGGGATGAGGCCCAATCCCTTGAGTACTAGACCAAATTAGGCACACTAAGAAGGCTATATAAGAAGAGTCCTACCTCCTCTCAAATAGACTCTCTTTCTCACACACCATTAGTCTAGGGATATTCTTGTATCTAGGCTATATCCAATAAGTCACATTTTTTTTTTTACCTGTAAAATGTATATTGAAAAGAATACAAGAGTTACTCTAACCCATATACAAAAGGAAATCAAAAGTAGCAGGAAAACTGTAAATATAATACTGCCAGATAAACCAACCGGTATTAGAATTACAATAGATGAGTTCTTTACAATAAACCAACCAAGCATTTTATTTTCACCAAAAAGATTTCCCTCTATCAGCAAGTCACATATGACTCTTGTAATCGGATACACATGATAAAATATTTCTCTCCGCATTATCGGAATTTGTTTCTATTCAGACGAAACAATAACAAAGCCAAAAGGCGGGATAGCCGGATAGGGTATATACCACATGCATGAACTATATATATATATGCCTTGTTGATGACAGTATGTTGCTCCGTGTTAGAGTACATGATATGGATCATGACGGTGCAGACTCATCACTCAAGGAAATATGCATATCTGATATACTAGTATACAATATTGTTTACAGCTCCAAAAATTCAATCCACATATTGAGGGAATTTTTCTCCATTGCATATAGACCATGCATGCATGAAGCATGATTAATGTTACATAATGTCTCCCTTATTAATGTCAATTATTGCACGCCATTGCACTCCGTACTCCAACATCTATGATTCTTGTTTATTTGATTTGATTTGTAATTATGTACAATAAGTCAATTTCCTAGAGTGCAGGAAATCCTTATTCTTGGTCTCTCTCGTGGATATATACTCAAGAAAGCTATCAAAATCAGTGTCCATGTAACGCTTGGGATTCGCTTCGTCAATGAGTTTTGGCGACGGTCTTACCGTGCAGTTGAAGGGAAGGCTATGCAATGAAGCCACCGATACCCTATTCTTCACTTCGTTCACCAGAACCCTGTGTAACACGCTCTTGTATTTTCCGTTGCTATATATCTGATGATCCCACCAAAATAAAACCAAACTAGAGTCAGCACAATATTCGAAACTGCTAATATGATTTTTTTAAGATTGTTTTTTTTTTTTTTTTTATAAGCAAAAATATATTGAAAGAATATAAGGGGTACTCTGAACCCATATACATCAGAACCCAATTACAAGAATGGAAAGGTAGACATTCAACCAATGTCAAAAAAGACAATAAGATTTTAAGATTGTCTAGTTACGTGTTTACAAAGTATACCGAAGGTTATGATTTTCTTGTGGGTTTTTTCTGTGGATATTTTTCACATGTATTTCCTGCCTATAATACTTGCAAGATTTTAAATTTGGGTATGCAACCATAGCGGAAGTTGAGATGTTGCGATTTTGGAGACTAAAATGACTGCATCACAGTCCCGCAATCACATTAATTAACTATATTCTTTTGTAATTATCCATAATGATGGAAAACATAATAAGACGACCATAATTTAAAACCTTAAATACTCGTAATATTTGCTAATAAATGTAGTTAAATCAAATTGTGTTTTATGTTTTAACCAATGTTATTAAAACCGAACCGATCGTTGACTCGGTCAGGGTACTGAGTTGATGGGTCATTGGTCGAACCAGTGGGTCACTGGTTGAACTGAAAAAAACCGATCTGTATTAAATTTGTAAATTTCATAATTATATATGTATATATATATTATTTTCTAATAACATAACAAAAACCAGCCCTGGCATAGTTGTACATCAGCTAGGCAACCACCATCAGGAAGCATGTGCCACACTCTCCAACTACACTTTTGGGGAAATTGCGGATTTTCTAGATGCTTTTGTTGCATGTGTAAGAGTGAAGAGGGTGACTCGCACGGTTCATCCGAACCGGGTTAGCTAGTTTAGACCGGTTCAATCGTGGTTTGATGATGACACATGCATATTCGGTCTGATATGCTGATCGGACCGGCCATGGGTTCGGTTTCCGGCCGAACCGGTCCGAGTTTAATAACACTGGTTTTAACTACTGATAATTATAACTTTTAGCTAGCTAAGCTATATATAAATATTTTATTTTTTAATAAATGACACTGAAGACAAGGTTATGTGCTGATCTACATTTACCCTAGCTGTCAGGTGGGGTTGGAGACAAATATAAAGTGAGATGGCAGAGAAATTTTCGATTGTGGGATATTCTACTCTGGTCTGAGATAGATAAGGTTGTAGTTAGAATTGCACAATAATTTTTGGCCTAATTATAAATAGGATTTTCTTTTTGATAAGAAAAATATACTGAATCGATACTCAACCCGAATAAATGTAATTAGAAGTTGTATTTAATTTGTATACGCTATCAATATAAAGATTTCCTACACTGTCAATCAATAAAAAATTGTCACATAAATTAAAATATTTAAATCTTATCCTAATTACCTAAAAAGTCACTCATGTTATAATGTTTGATGGATTGATAGTGTAAAATACTTTACACTAACGATACATGACAATTAAACTCTTATAAATAATCGGTGTAACAAATAATTTATAAAATGAGTGAATTTATTATTAATTACCTCTAAGTGATCACCAACATTGACAACGAAGGCGTTTGGAATAGGTTGAACGGTGACCCATTTGCCTTGAAATTGGATCTGCAAACCCTCGACCTCGTCTTGGAGGAGAAATGTAAGGAAGCCATAATCGGAGTGAGGGGGCATCCCTAGTGTTAGGGCTGGTTCAGGGCATGGCGGGTAGAAATTGGCGACCATCATATGGCTCCCATTGTCAAAGTCTTTTAGAATATTGTCTTTTCCTTTTGTCCCATCTCCTTGGTTGGCTTCCATAATTCCTAAGCTCTCTAGGATGGCTTCCATTATAGCCAGGAATATGTGTTTGGTTTCTTCTGCGTAGGTAACCGCCACTTCCCTTTTTAATAATGTAAGAAAATCATAACATCATATATACATTGCAAATAGTGTAAGAACAAAGTTTTTTTAGAAGCCTAATCAGTGTCCTGGCCAAGGAACAGAGAAAAATAATTTTTCATTCAAAAGTAGTGTATTTATCAATTTGAAAAGCGGTATATTTAATTTTTTATGAAAAATTATCTTTTTGGCATGAGTATAAAGTGGGCAAAGTAAGGGCGTGTAGATTTTACATCAGATAATAAAATGAATCAAGATCTTAATATCCTTTAACCAATTAATAATGAATAATTCTTACTTATTTACTTTAAAATCGAACTCACTTTAAAGGAACTTTTCCCCTAAATGCCAAGCACACTAATTAATGAATTAAAAAATGTAAATTTTTATAGGAGAGGAAGTGTATTTGATATACGGAAAAGTGATGTTTTTAATTTTTTTTCCTAATAGAAATTTACAGTTTCTTAATTCTTAGGACTCTTAAATATGATATATATTTATATTTACTTTCTATTTTCTTTCTGTGCACCATTTAAAAAATATATCAATAAAACAACAAATATCCGTATTTAGCTCTTTTAAAGTGGGTTGTCTTTAAAGCATTTTATAAAACTAAGTGTGAATAAATCCTTACTTCATGATCATTTTAAAAATATCACTTTAGTGGTGTTAAATTCATCATTTATCATATTTCTAATTCTATATTCTACCTAATGAATTAAGCTGAACCCTTCTTTAGTACTCACCGAAAATCCCCTGGGGAAGCAGGCCAATGGGAGAGGAAATCTGGCAAGGGGTGGCACATGAGTTTCAAGAAGTCCCTCCAGCATAACACTGCGTCTTTTGTTTGGCTGAAGCTGGTTCCATATCGAACCGGTGCACGCATATCAGCTGTCATATACTTAGCCCTCTCCTCGAAAGAAAGGTCAAAGAACCTGCCACTCACATCTATCATGCTGCTCACAACATCATCTGATATGCAATGATTTACAAGCTGCATCAATATACAATACAACAAACATTAATCAGATTAGTCCAATGCACAATAATTTACCTTTTTTTATAAGCAAAATTATATTGATATGGAGTACAAAGGATACTCACACCTGGATAAAACTAAATAAGATACTAAACCAAACTAGGAACAACATTTTGCCAGATAATTTACTGATATTTATGCTCAACCCTATAGCTAGTTCCTAGTGATTTGCCTAAAAAATTCTTAGGTTCTTTGTATATAATATATACCTTTCATATTTAAATTAAGGTCCGCTATCGCATTTGAGACCATAATGTTTTGGATGTTTTTGAAACCGTACTGTGACTGCAATTACGATCATATCCGCTACAATTTTTTGCAATTATCTATAATTGCGAAAAATGCAAAACCACAATTATGATTACGATCACAATTTAAAACATTCTGTATAAACGTCTATATATATATATATATATATATATATATTAATTATATATTACCTGGAAAAATCCGTAGTTTTCACAAGCATTGGCTAAAGATTGAAGGACATGGGGCCTATTTGGACCAAGCAAATCGGCAAAATCAATGATGGGTAGCTGAAGGTTTTGCGAGGCAACATTTTGATCTTCCATATTTATTGTGGGTCGGTCAGAAGCAGGAAGTATGTACTTCTTAGGAACCCTGTGAAGATGACCATTCTCATAGAGCTGCTTCACTCCTTTCTGATATTGTCTTTCTGGTGTATCGTCCTCGTTTCTCTGATCATTTGTTGACATTGCAGGAGACATATGCAGCTCAATATTGTAAAGTAAGGTCTGCACGTGGAAGTAAATAATTATGTAATAAGGACATGCATATAACCAAAAAAAAAAAAATTATGTGATGCTTAATTTTATATAATAATACTACTAGTTAAGTGCACGTATATATATAACTGCGTCCTAGGCTTTTCTTTTATTATATCTATCTATATATATCTTGTGTCTGCAAGTATGGAGAGATCTAAATGTGCTCTTTTCATTGGAAAAAATTAGAAAGAGGAGCTTGACAAGAGTTGTTGGCAACTACCTTTCTTATATATAGATAGTACAAAATGGGACTTAGGAGGAAGAAGTGAGGAACTGAAAAACCATGCCAAGCTTGAATATTGGGTGCTAATATTTTGATGTATATATAGTGAAAGGAAGAAGGAAGGGTAGAACAGTAGCAAGTTTTGAAGAAACCGGCTTCAGGTTTCTGAACCCAGTGGACTGGTTTCAATGAATAATATTTGTTGAGTGAAAATTTTTCACCTTAAATGTGTTAATTTCTTTTTTTTTTGACAAATAAAAATAGAGAAATTATATTCGAACATCAAATTTGAGATACCAACCTTTGGTTTTTTAATGTATTTTTAGGAAGTATATATATAAAGAAGATAAAAAAAATAAAAAAAAAATAAAGATAAATATATACGATATCATATACGGTGTCTGAAATTAAATATTCAAATATATATATATATATTGATTGAGATCTATACTATATACAAATACAAATAATCTCATTGATTACTATTCCAAGTGTCAACCTAATAACAACTTAACATTTAATACACCAATTATTATTAATAATATTATTATTATTATAGTTCTCATATGACTTACAAGATCATTGGGAATTGTTTAGCATTAGTGTTAAAATAAATTATATAAAGAAATAATTAATCAATGATATACCTTTAATGTATAACCCATGGCACAAATAAGTTTTCAGAAAAATAGTATGATAGATAAATAAATCGTTAGATTTTCAAGAGAGAAGACAAAACTAACATGATAAATCTATACTATATACAAATAGAAATAATCTCATTGATTACTATTCCAAGTGTCAACCTAATACAACTTAACATTTAATACACCAATTATTATTAATAATAATATTATTATTATAGTTCTCATATGACTTACAAGATCATTGGGAATTGTTTAGCATTAGTGTTAAAATAAATTATATAAATAAATAATTAATCAATGATATACCTTTAATGTATAACCGAAGGCACAAATAAGTTTTCATAAAAATAGTATGATAGATAAATAAATCGTTAGATTTTCAAGAGAGAACACAAAACTAACATGATAAATAAATACGTTTTCTAAAAAAAATGTTAACTTACATAGGAAAAGAGAAGAAAGAAATCAAATGAAATTTTAAGAGAGAAGAAAAATAATAATAATGTGATAAATCTATACTATATACAAATAGAAATAATCTCATTGATTACGATTCCAAGTTTCAACCTAATAACAACTTAACATTTAATACACCAATTATTATTAATAATATTATTATTATTATAGTTCTCATATGACTTACAAGATCACTGGGAATTGTTTAGCATTAGTGTTAAAATAAATTATATAAAGAAATAATTAATCAATGATATACCTTTAATGTATAACCCATGGCACAAATAAGTTTTCAGAAAAATAGTATGATAGATAAATAAATCGTTAGATTTTCAAGAGAGAAGACAAAACTAACATGATAAATAAATACGTTTTCTAAAAAAAATGTTAACTTACTTAGGAAAAGAGAAGAAAGAAATCAAATGAAATTTTAAGAGAGAAGAAAAATAATAATAATGTGATAAATAAATATATTTTCTAAAAACGATTCACTTGCACGAGAAAAAGAGAAGAATTAACTATAACATATTTCCAAGAGAGAAGAAAAAAGTATTATGATAGATAAATATATATATATATTTTAAAGATGGTTAACTTGCACGAGAAAAGATGAGATATAAATCAAATAGATTTTCAAAGAAGAAGAAAACATATGATAGATAAATATATTTTCTAAAAATGTTTAACTTGCATCGGCAAAAGAGAATAAATAAATCAAATATATTTTTACGATAGAAGAAAAGTTATAATATGATAGATAAATATATTTTCTAAATATGGTTAACTTGCACGGGAAAAGAGGAGAAAAATCAAATAGATTTTCAATATAGAAAAAAAAAGTATTAACATAAATCAATATATTTTCTAAAAATTGTTAACTTGCATTGGACAAAGAGATGAAATAAATCAAATAGAGAATAAGAAAAATTATATGATAGATTAATATATTTTTTTAAAAATGGTTAAATTGTACTGTCTAAAGAAAATAATTAAATCAAAATAAATTTTCAAGAGAGAAGATGAATAATAATATAATAGATAAATATATTTTTTAGATATGGATAACTTGCATGGGAAATGAGGAGAAATAAATCAAATAAAATTTCAAGAGAGAAGAAAAAAATTTATATAATAGATAAATATATTTTATAAAAATGGTTGAGTAGCACGGGAAAAAGGAGATATAAATCAAATAGATTTTAAAATAGAATAAAAATAATAATATGATATATAAAATATATATTTTTCCCAAAACGGTTCACTTGCACTACAAAAAGGGGAAAATTAACCCAAATAGATTTTAAAGAGAGAAAAAAATATTGATAGATAAATATAGATTATAATGATGGTTAACTTGCAAGGGAAAAGAGAATAAATTAATGAAATAGATTTTCAATAGAGAATAAAAAACAATATGATAGATAAATAATTTTTTTAAAATGTTTAACTTGCACGCGAAAAAGAGGTGAATTAAATAAAGAATATTTTCTATATAGAAGAAAAAACAATATGATATATAATTATATTTTCTAAAAATGATTAACTTGCATATGGCAAAGAGAAGAAATAAATCAAATCAATATTCAAAAGAAACAAAAATATCATACATTACGAAGATCACAGCAACTATTTGGTATTAGTATTTAGATAGATCATTTGTGGAAATGATTAATCAGGTTGAAAGCACTTGT
The DNA here is from genome assembly GCA_035048595.1 of Echinosophora koreensis. NCBI lineage: Eukaryota > Viridiplantae > Streptophyta > Magnoliopsida > Fabales > Fabaceae > Echinosophora > Echinosophora koreensis. The sequence goes on along the minus strand of JAPCYP010000012.1, from coordinate 5,289,988 downwards.
TGCTTTAAAAATATATGTTACTATTAAATGTTTAGATAAGTACGATAATAAGGTGGCGAGTGAAGAAATAGTTAGTGTTAATTTATAATTTTTCTTCGAAAAGAAAAAAAACAAATTCACAATAAATTTTAATGGTTATCTTCAAAAATTATATTTTTATATTCTTCATACATGTCTTATTTTTTTAAAATTATATTTTTAATACTTAAATGGTGTCATACTATGTATTTAAACTTTAATGATTATTTTCAACAATTATATATTTAAAAATAAAATCCTAAAAAATTAACATATTCTCCGCGCATGGCACGGACGGACCCATCAATCTAGTATTATATATGGCTGATGGTTCAATTCCATTCCAACTATGTTATTAAAATACCGTTGACAAAAGTTTCAGTCAGACCACGGGGGCAAGTAGTTGGGACAGGACAGATACAGAAACAGAAGACCCAATGCTTAAATTGTCTCTTTCCCAGTTAGAACTGGGGTGTCCATGGGTCGGGCTGTGTTTAATAGGTTTTGGCATCCAATCCAATAAAAAATGAGCGGGTTAGGTTGGGTTTGTTAAAATAAATTATGAAACCCAAACCAACCCAACTCGACCATTTATGGGTTGGGTTAGGTGGGTCGTCGGATATAACAAGAAACACACAAATGTTACGATCGTTGTTGTCATTTTCCTTAATTGTCACTTAATTTCCAAATTAATTATGGTATGCAGTGTATTCTTGACTGGGGCTTGATGTTGTTTTGCCTTCTTCGATTTGTAATTTGCTTAATTTCGATTATGGATTAGTTAGGAGGAAAAGGATATGACAAGTGATTTGGCATTCTTTAGTGTGGAATATGGCTGCAACATATAATAACTTAATTTTCAAACAGGCTAACTTGACTTTTACATGTGTCTTCATTGTCATGCTTTTTGTTTAGTAGCTTGGTTAGTATTTTGAATGGGTTGGTCACCCCATTAGCTTCAGTTGCGATGACGAAAGCGCCAGCAAAAATATATGGACGTTGATAAAAAAGTATTATATATTTTACAGATTATTAGAACCGTTGATCAATTCCTATTGATTTGAGTGACAAGAAGTTCACTATTTTTTTAATTCAATCTTTGCGACTCGACTCAAATACAAAGAATCTGGAATAAAAAAGATTGTTAGAACGATTATAATAAATAAAATAAATAAATTGTTAGAATTATTAACCAAACATCAATCCCGACTCCGAGAAAACTAGGTAGGCCCGTAGATTCTTATTGGGCCTCAGCTATCTTAGTCTGTCTCTTATTGGATTCAAGATATTTATCTCGTCCAAATTTGATTTTGGTTACCATAATAATTGAGTTAAAAAGATTAAAATAATGAACTAGTAAAATTTTATTAATACCTTTGCACTCGTAATTTATAGGTCAACAAAATTATGAGTTTATTCATTAAAAATCATTGTAATTTTTTTTTAAAACAAAAATCATCCCGTCTTAAAGTTAAATATGAAAAAAAGAAAAACATAACATATGAAAACTATTAAATAACGATATATATTTAGTAGGTTACCCACATCTATGAGGCAGGTAGTATGTCTGTCCCTGTCCTCATTTCTAAAAGGGTATCCATCTCCCATGATGTCGTGAATAATCCCTACAAATTATCACAGGTTGAGTTAATTTTGATAAGACTGGATCGGAATATTTAGAATCAAGCTTCAAGCCTTGCTTTGTTTGTTAGAGTAGAAAAAGGGAATAGAGAAAACAAAAAGAGTGTTTATAGGCAAAATTATGAGATTAATCAATTTTTGGGCTGGATTGATAGTTAGATAAAGTTTTCCTCAAAATAACGACTTCAATATTTGAACCTCTGACCTTACAGATAAAGTTCGTGTGAGGACACGATTCACCTTTTTTTTTTTTTTTTTGACAAACAACAAAATTATGAGTTCACATTTTATTTGATGTATTAGGAAATTTTTGATTTTTATTTTCTGAAATTACTTATGTTTTTGATATAAAAGCACTCATATTTCAATATTAAGACTTTTATTAGTTTGACAATTATCCATATTTAATTTAATAATATTTAACTTTCAATCCAATGAGATGTATCATGCAGTGTCACGTATCATATTTTAGTATAATAAAATAGTACTCCTATAATACATTAAAATTTCTCATATTTTCAACGAAAGCATTGCATGAATATCAATTGTAACCGGACGTTAAAAGAAAATATCAACTGTAACTAACTACAACGGTAGTTTTTTTCTCAACAAATCTATGTTGATTTTGCATATGTGACACTTGAAAATGGGCTTTGTCTTCTTCGTCAAATAAATTTTAAGAAGTAGTTTATTAATCATATTTTTGTAATAAGATTGTCTTTTGATTATTATTTTTTTAACCATGATATAAATACGAAGTATACATCACCGTTAGTGGTGAGACTAATCTTCATCGAGGAACCTGTTGGGCACATAATGTGGGTTCTCCCCTCCCAACCAGGTTTTTTCCATACATAAAAGCCAGAATTCGATTATTTAAGGTGTCCAAGTTTCTTACCACTTGGACCAAGCACATTTTGGTTGTCTTTTGATTATCCAAGTCAATAGATGAATTTGCCAAGTGTGCACAAAGTTAATAAATAAAAATATGCAATAACATTACACCAAGACAATATACATAAGATTTATTCCTTAATAATTATACATCTTTCCCGTGTGGTAAAATTAGAATTAATTAATAAAATAAAGCTTATATATCCATGCGTTACAGCTGTTGACCTCTAAGTTCTTGAACTTATGCAGATGTAATTTACATGCATCAATTAAACAAATGATAACGTTAGTAGTAGGTGATGCTATTTAACTGATACCCCAAGCACCTATCTATATACAGATAGCACATTATAACTAATCCTCTCCTGCTAGCTAATTCTCTTATTTATTATATAAAAATATTAAATAATTTTGTTTTTATCTATTTATATTCGCCAAAACTTTTCGAAAGCAAAAGTATCAGCCTCCACTGATAAGCGAAGGGGGTGCTTCCAAGTTTGAGGTTAATATTCCCTATGATATGATCGCCTTTTATTTTAAAATTTATTATCATATTATTTGCAAGTTTAACAGCCAGCAATATAAGCCCGTGACTACTGAAATTATTATAGCCAGACAATGTTGATTCACGTTCCGCCGTAGATATTAGAATTATATATGATTGTTTCCAACAAAATAACTGGAATTATTAGATTCTTTTCACATTAAGCTTCTTGGCTAATTTTTGCGCGTGCTGGCTGCGGCATATGCAAGAAGCCAACAATATTAATTAGTAAGAGTCTGAGAAGCAAAAGGAAGAAAATGAAGAAGCAGAGGAGTAAGGAGGGGAGGTTTTGCGGTGCGAAAATGGCTTCGATGGAAAGAATCTATTACTTGGATATTCATAATTCATAATTAATACATTAATACATTTCGTGAGATTATTTATCCAAATGTAAAATTAAATCGATTATGCGGTGTTTGAAACCACTTTTGATATCCTTATAATCACTTTTGAAATGGAGAAATTACTCCAAGTAGCTTCTCCCAAATCGATAATCGTATTTGATTGTTGATTAAAAATAAGGATCTTGGTAATTAGTGCCCTAAGAATATTGGTTAAGGAACCCATAAAAAACAAGTTTTTTTTCTTGAAACATTAAGTATTTAACTTTTCATAAAATTGAATACACAACTTTCCAATGAGAAATTTCTTCTTTTAGTTCCTTGACAAATGCCCTAATGGCACTGATTAGCATTCTCCAAAAAATAATTATACGATTGTGTTTTATCCCTCATCGGTGTACTACCATTTTAACTGCTTCACCTTAAAGCCCTCTTATTTTATACCTTTCTACATATACCTTTAATATATAAGATAATTTAATTAAGGGTCTTGTTAACTAGTGTCCTGGGGACATTGGTTAAGGAATCAAAAAATAGAAAGTTTCCATTGAGAATTGTAACTTTTAAACTTTGAAAAACTTGATTTCGTCACTTTCCAGTACATAATTTTCTATCTTTGTTTCCTTAACCAATGCCCCTAACACATTGGTTGGCACTTGCCTTTTATTAATTAAGTTCTAGTAAAAAAAAAAAATTCTATGCTGTATGCTAATCCACGAAAGCTGAAAATGGACCAATTTTAGATTTGCAGGTTGTGCAGTAAGATTAAGGGATGACTTGAAGATCTACGAGGCCTTTCAACATGCTAGATTTGAGATAATTAAGTCACTATCTTCGATCTAATAGTTGGGGACATGGAGTCCAGGCTAAACATTATTTCAGTTGATTGATATGACTTGGAGATGGGATGGTAGTCCTAGGGGTGTTTATCAACCGATCCAAACTGATTCAAACCGCAAAAACCGAACCGAAAAGCTAAAAACCGAATAAACCGAAAGCCGAAAAAACCGAAAACCGAAAAAACCGCAATTTTTTATTGGATCGGATCGGATTTTGGATCCCCAAGTGAAATCCAATCCAAACCGATCTATTACATACATATACTATTATTTTTGAAGTTATAGTATTGCTCATACTTAAACATTATTTTTAATACTTCTACGTCTCTCATTCTCTTTAATATTTTTGTTGTAATGATATATATGAGACTATTTAGAATAAATATTAATGTCTTGAAGTTATTTTTTGCTAAAAGTTTTGATGCATAAAATATATATACTTGATTGAGTAAACATGAAAAACATGAAATCAATTAAGTAAGTTTGAAAAATAATTAGTTACAATTTATCTGTAGTCGATTCAAGGAAAAAAATAGGATAAGTGAGAGTAGATATAGAGAATTAACATAAAAAAACGTGTTAAAAAATATCAAAATTATTTTTTCTCAAACTCCCAAATTAAAATTAAGATTATCCTTTGTTCATTATTAAATAAGTAGTAAGGACACTTGACATAAGAAAAAAATAAAGTATAACAAAAACCGAATTATCCAATCCAATCCAAACCGCATTTAATTGGATCGGGTATTTTTAAGGAACCAAACCCATCCAATCCAAACCGCATGTTGTTTTCATCATTGGATCGAATGACTTTTTAGCTCAAAACCGATCCAATCCAATCCACGAACACTCCAAGATAGTACTAGCATGTTGAGCCGGTTCTATTATGGTATTTTGGTTTTAGCTTAAGGTTTCGTGCTTGGAGAATGCCAACCCCCTTCTCTAACACTTCGTTTGGAACCATAGAAAGAGGAGGGAAAGAATAAGGAGGGAAAGAAACCGAGGGAAAAATGAGTTTTCCCTTATTTGGATTGGAAGGAAGATGGATGGAAGGGAAAAAAAATGAAGTGGGGCCTACATGTTTTTTTTCATCTCATTTTGGACGGAAAACTGGCCAATGCACGCAAACCAATAGATCAAAGAGACTGAGCAAGTACACACGTTTGACATGGGCGCAACAGGACAGAAAGAATGGTTTTTTAGTTTTTTTTTAAATTATTATATGATGGTATATATGTAATTTCACAAACATATTATTTTCTTTCCCATCATTTTCTACCCAATCAAACAAGAGTAGGGAAAAGTTTTAGTTTTCTTTCCTCTTATTTCCTCTCCTACCAAACAACTAAATATAATCATCTCATTTTTTACTATTTTTTTTTCATTTCCCTTCTTTCCTTCCACTTTCTTTCCTCTCATTTTCTTTTCTCAACCAAACACTGCATCAAAGTACATTGATTAATGAACTAACAAGAGAAATTTTTATTGGAATTTGGTGCATTTAATGATTGAGGAGTGATAAACTTTGTTTTTCAATAAAAATTTATTATTATTGTATTCACTCGTGTCCTAAGTATAAGGAGGGGTGGAGCCAAAATTTTGGTTTAAAGGAGCCAAAAGAACAAAGAGTATATGTCTTATAAGTAAAGAAAAATTTAAATATTTTAATAAAATAATGGCTATTGAGACACCGGAAGCACAAATATGCGGTCCCTTTCTTCTTTTCACAAGTTTTAAAGGAAATAAAAAAGGACAAAATTTAAGTACAATTCTCGGGACACTTGTGATTTTTTTTCCAATAAAAACATAAAATATATAACAATACATCGATGAAAACATATATCCGTAACAATTGTTAAACATTTTATATTTTAATTGAAAAATAATCCCACATACACTAAAAAAAATTGTACATAAACTTTGTCCAGTGAACAATTACTAATAGAGAAAGTCATTAAAAAAAAGTGAACAATAGGTGACTTTTTAAATTTTTTATATAAAAAATTATGAATATGAATATGTAATAGATATTAAATAAGTGGTTATCACCATAATATTTTCTATATTTTAATAAATAAACATATTATAATGAAATCTGTCGTAGTGGTTGAACAACATGTCGTGTTTGTACCAAGATAGATTGGAACACAAATTCTTATTAACTGGAATTTCTCCTCTTTTCATCACTTAAAAGAGAATTATAAGGGGAAAAATTATGTTAATATATATTCAATTGATTACAGGCATAATACAATTGTTCATTTAACATAGTTTGATGATATATTACTATAACAACGTAACAAAACGTGTATTTTTTATGATCACACGCCAGTTGAAAAACTAGTTAATTACACCTGTAAAATATAGTACCAACAGCTTCCCAGATGCTTAGACAATCGGTACGTGTAACTATGCACGTTTCACTTGAATGAAGCAGTCAACCCAACAGATGTGATCCTCATTAATTGGAACCACCACTTGAAAAATTAGAAATCCACACCAAATACTAGTTCTTTACAATCTATACAACACATGATATGAAACCATTTCATTCTTATTTAAACCACAATCAACCTCAACAACCAGCAAATGCCAGATTCTACCATTCATCATCCTATGACTTGCTAAAAGGCAAACGAGGATGAACAATGGACAAAAACGAAGCCACACACGTAGTAGGCTCCTATGTTACCCCTCTTGTTATCTCCCTTGCGGGTATAATCTGCTCTATTCTAGCATTAGCAGCGTACCATTTCATTGTCAAGAGGTGTTGCCCTAGGCCTCAACAAATGCAACAACAACAACGCAGAAACAACAACAGAAACCACAACAAGAGTTGTTGTGGGGTCCAAGAAGAAATCCTCAACAAGATACCAGTTATCTCTTACTCAATCAATACAAGTAATGCATTTGGTTTTGACCAAAGTGAATGCTCCATTTGCCTTGGTGAATTGGAGGATGGTGATCTGGTGAGGCTGTTACCAGCTTGTAACCATGCCTTCCACATTCCATGCATTGATGCATGGTTCATGGAACATGCTAGTTGCCCCTTTTGCCGCTCATCAATCATTTGTGACTGCGAATCAATGGTACCAACAGCTTCAGAAGATATTGGCCAACAAAGGGTCTCGCATGAAAATCAAAGTGGCCATGATGATCATCAGTTAATGGATAATGAAGTGAGTGGTTCCACTTCAACCTCAAGATTTCAACAACCACTAGTACAACCTGTGTTGTTTCGACACTCTCTATCTATGCAGAAAAAGCCACGAGTTTCGAGCATGAGGTTGAAGAGATCTTTGTCTATGGATCAGTCATCTTCATATATTTCCGTTACCATACCAAGAGATCAGGAAATGGCTTCCACCTCAGCGTCAACCAAATGGATTGTGATGAGTCAGTATAACTTTAAATCAAGATCACTGAGGCATTTGGATTACATGTCATCAGTGTTGAGGAGATCCTTCTCGCAATTGAGGAATAGCAGAAGTGGGAGATCCATTGGGATTCTTCCGAATTGAGATCATGTGTGGACTTTTCAATCCAATTGCATTCCATGGTTTTACCTTAACCATGAACCATGGCAGACATAATAAGTTGATGGCAACCTCCTCCTTGCTTTTCTTCAAACAAATAAATTCGAACACATTTCTCAGACAAGAAAACAGAGAATATTAAAACATATTCTTCCTCTCAAGGACTATATTGAATGGAATGGACCTTCTCTCCTCCTCTCATATATCAAGCTTCAATAATATACTTTGGTGTTACGGGGCATATATACTTAGATTCGTGAGTTCTAATGAAGGAGTACCACAATTATGTTCCTGAATCATATTATTGCACTTTCTTACTCTACAATAACATTGAAAAATGAACTTTTAACTTTGATATGATTCCTTTGAAAAAAAAAAATGTGGAAACGAAATTTTATTAGCATGCAGGTAAAGAAATTAAGTATGTTAAATAAGAGGGTTGTTCCCTCCCACCTTGACACCAGGAAAAGAACAAAATTCTGAAACTTTAAGCCAAGAGGAGGGAGTCATAAGCTATTTATGATCTTTCATTCGTACCCCAACAAGAAATAGAGTCCAACAATATTTGAACATAAAAAAATTGTGCATATAAAAAAAAGAAAGATAAAAAGTAAGTAAAATTAAAAATAAATATATCCTATATTAATTATTAAACATGAGTCACCCTTTTCTTAAACCTAATCTCAAATTTTTACCCTAATTTATTTAGCTTATTTTGCTTTAGTACATGTGAAGTGGACACCTAATTTTGTCTAGATGTTTTTACCTTTTGATTAATATTTTTAGAAGAAAAGAAAGCAGAAGAAAAAAATTATTTTTAAAAAAAAATATATTTTCTAATTAATTAAATGAGAGAAAAAGAAATAAAAAGTGATAAATACCAAAATTAAAAAAGGTCATTTTTTAGGGGTGTTCATTGGTTTGAATCAACTTGACGAGCCCGAAAAATTGAACAGAACTGATTAGTGATTACAAGATTTGTGAGCTCATGGTCATCACCTTTTTAATTAATAAAAAAGAAAGTACAAGCATAAACTTACAAATAAAATCAATAAAACAATAAATAAAAATAAAAGAAAAGTAGGGAATAGAAGGTACATTGTGTGATGCATGAATGAGAAACCAAAAAAACATTTTTTAGATTTTCTTTCCACAGCTGGCATAACTGTCTTCTTGGCCATTGAAAAATGAACTTTTAACTTTGATATAAAACTTTGATATGATTCCTTTTAAAAAAAAAAAAAAGTGGAAATGAAATTTTATTAGCATGCAGGTAAAGAAAGTATGTTAAATAAGAGGGTTGTTCCCTCCCACCTTGACACTAGGAAAAGAACAAAATCCTGAAACTTTGAGCCAAAAGGAGGGAGTCATAAGCTATTCTAGCAAGACGAGTCCTGAAACTTTGATTCTTTCCAATGATCTAATTTCATTAGTAACCCAACAAGAAATAGAGTACATCAATATTTGAACATAAAATACTGTGAATAAAAAAAATAAAAAAAAATAGTAAGTAAAGATTAAAAATAAATATATCCTCCCTTTTCTTAGACCTAATCTCAAATTTCTACCCTAATTTATTTAGCTTGTTTTTGCTTTAGTACATGTGAAGTGAACACCTAATTTTGTTTGGATGTTTTTAACTTTTAATTAATATTTTTTAGAAGAACAGAAAGCATAAAAATAAAAAATATAAATTTAAAAAATATAAATTTTCTAATTAATTAAAAGAGAGAAAAGGAAATAAAAAGTGATGAATACCGAAAATTAAAAAAAGGTCCATTTTTTAGAGGTGTTCATTGGTTTGAATCAACTTGACGAGCCCGGAAAATAAAAAAGAACTGATTATATATATATATATATATATATATATATAATTTTTTGCATAATAGCTTTTGATACTTTTATTCCAATATGAGACTTTTTCATATATTGTCTTGTTTAAAAATTCTCATCTTGATCATTTATTTTTTATAATGGATTTACTTTTCGAATAATTTTTTAAGAGTCGAACCAAAGCAAATTGAACCAACTCGTTCTTGATCAGGTGGATTTGTTTGAGTTCCTTAAAAAAATTTGCAAATCCAAACCAAATAAAACCAAATGTTTTTTATTAATTGGATTTTTTTTTTTTTGAGAAACTGAACCAAATCGATATGTAGAGATACCCCTAATTTTGTTCGCTCTCTAACTCAAGTTTAATTTAGTGATTACAAGATTAGTATTTAGTGAGCCCATGGCCATCACCCTTTTATTAATAAAAAAACATAAGCCGAAACAAACAAATAAAATCAATAAATAAAAATAAAAGAAAAGTAGGGAATAGAAGGTGCAACGCGTGATGCATGAATAAAAAACGAAAAAAACATTTTTAGATTTTCTTTCCACAGCTGTCATAACTGTCTTCTTGGCCATTTTTCTTCTTTTTTTGTTATAAAAACATGTATCCTACATAGGAAAGGGGAACGAGAAAACCATTCTTAGAATTTCTCTCCATTTCACTTGTTTCTTTCAGCTAGGCAAGTTACATTCACAAGCACAGACACCCTTGATTACGCCTAAAAATTCAGTGCTCCTTCACCACCATCCACTCACCATCATTTCATTATCAAACAATTTTTTTTAGCCATTTTCCACCACCAAGCCAGACACCATAGCCACTACGACAACCATCACCACTTTCATAGTTTACTAGCAACACCACAAACTAGCCTCACCTTCCTTTTTTTTAGCATAGAAACTTTAGAGAAAGAAGCCCCAATCTGAGAGAAAGAGTGAGATAAAAGATTCCACTAATTTCATCCTTACTTTTAATCTTTCATCATGCTTTCTTCACTCTTGAAACCACTCATTGATCCTCATAAAACTAACACTTCTTTTCTAATCGTCTCACTTCTACGAGGCATAAATGGAGGCACATGATCCTATGGTCACGTGCTTCTTTTTCCATGCAATTTTATTGTAACATAGGACTTGTTGCTAGCAGGTAGAGCAATTAATCTCCTTAAGTTAACCAAACAGTGCAAGTACTAAAGTAAAGTACCATATATACAATAGTATCAAAGGCAAAATCAGTGTCAGCATTTAGTGTTGTATAATCAGTGTTTAAGGGTATGTTTGGATATGAATATCAAATTTCCTGTGAAATGGGCTTAATGAAGCATGAAAATTGAAAGCTATTAGAGCATGTTTGTTTGACTTTTTTTCCTCTCTAAAGTAAACATTTTTCACAAAAAAGAGATTACTTATGATAACGAAGACTACAACCTGTGAGTGGCTCCACTTCAACCCCAAGTGATCATGATCATCGGTTAATGGATGATGAAGTGAGTGGTTCCACTTCAACCTCAAGATTTCAACACCAACTACAACTTGTGTTGCTTCGACACTCTCTATCTATCTCATCAGATATGCAGAAAAAGCCACGAGTTTCGGGCATGAGGTTGAAGAGGTCCTTGACTATGGATCATTCATCTTCATATATTGTCATTTCCATACCAAGAGATCATGAAATGACTTCCATCTCACCTTCTACCAAATGGGTTGTGATGAGTCGGTATAACTATAAATCAAGAGCACTGAGGCATCTGGATCACATGTCTTCAGTGTTGAGCAGATCCTTCTCTCAATTGAGGAATAACAGAAGTGGGAGATCCAATGTGATTCTTCCAAATTGAGATTGTGTGTGGATTTTTCAATCCAGTTGCATTTAATGGTTTTACATCATGGCAGGCTTAATAAGTTTATGGCAAGCTGCTCCTTAATTTTCTTCAAACAAATAAGCTCAAAACCCATTTCTCATACAAGAAAACAGAGAATATTGAAACAAATTCTTCTTCTTTTTCTTCTCCTTCCTCCTCTCCTTCTTCTTCTTCTTCTTCTTCTTCTTATTTTGAGGGTGTGCTGCAAATAATTAATAGTATTGGTGGTGCCAATCTAGTTGGGATTACCTTTCCTACAGTGATGCTTTTGCATGCCTTAGCCTTTTGATAAAATAAAATAAAATAAAAAGGATTACTATTTTGAATGGACCTTCTTTCTTCTTCTTACGAGTCAAGCTTCAATAATATACTTTGGTGTTATGGGGCATACATAGAGCAATATCATTGGGGAAGTTTACAGGGTATAGAATTGGTAATGAGGGACCAGAGATAACATTGCTTCAATTTGCTGATGACGCTTTGGTGGTGGGGGAAGCAAGTTGGGATAATCTGTGGGTTTTGAAGTCGATCTTCAGGTGTTTTGAATTAGTTTCGGGACTGAAAGTCAATTTTAAGAAGACTAGACTAGTAGGGATTAATGTTGAAGAGGATTTTATCTCCTCGGGTGCTGAATTCTTGAATTGTAAAGTTGGGAGGGTTCTTTTTAGGTACCTAGGCCTCCCAATTGCTGCTAATCCGAGGTCTCTTTTAACCTGGCAGCCAATCATTGGTGCAATGGAGAGACGACTGACAGTTTGGAAAGGTAGACATTTATCTTTGGGGGGAGGATTACTTTGATAAATTCGGTTTTGAATAGCCTGCCAATATACTTCTTATCTTTCCTGAGAATCCCGAGAAAGGTTCTCAAGGTTCTTACTAAGATTCAGAGGAAATTTTTATGGGGGGAGCTCGGAGAGGAGGAAAATACCTTGGGTGAGATGGGAGGTGGTGTGTAAACCACGTAAAGAGGGTGGGTTGGGGATAAAAAACCTGGATTGGTTTAATTTGGCTCTTCTAGCTAAGTGGAGATAGCACTTGCTAAAAGAAGATAAAGGGATATGGAGGCAGGTTCTGAAATCTAGATATGGTGAGCAGGTGGAAGGTTTGGGAGGTTTAGATTTAACTAAAGGTTTGAAAAAAGGTTCCCCATGGTGGAAAAACATATGTAAGTTAGGGAGACTTAACTCTTGCTCGGATTGGTTTCAGATAGGACTAAATAGGAAATTAGGGAGGGGTAATAAGATACGGTTCTGGGAAGATGTGTGGTTTGGTCCAATTTGTTTGAAGAACCTTTTCCCGCGGATATATAATATCTCAAGGGACAAGGAAAAGGTGATTGAGGAAGTGGGCTCTTGGCTTGATTGTAGGTGGGTTTGGAATTTTTCATGGAGAAGAAATACCTTTGACTGGGAAGTAGAGGAAAATGTCAGAATTTCGAGATACCACTTTATCGGCGACTCCTGTGAGTGCGGGGGATGATTTTTGGTAGTGGTCTCTTGAGGGCTCTAGGATCTTCTCCTCTAAGTCAGCTTATAACTGGCTTCATGCTCATTGTCCTAGCCTAGATGTGAGGGGGGAAGTGAAAAATTTGATATTTAAACAGTTCTGGAATACTAAAGCTCCTCCCAAGGTACTCGCTTTCTCCTGGCAAGCTTTAAGGAAAAGAATTCCAACAAAAGAGACTCTGTTTCAGAGACAAATCCTTGTGGACCAACAAGATTTGGTGTGTGTTTTCTGCAATGTTGGTTTGGAGTCAGCGGACCATCTGCTTTTAAATTGTAACCTATCAAACTTGGTTTGGCGAAAGATTCATGGTTGGTTGGGTGTGCAAGCAGCCAAGCACCTTTACCGGTGTCTTTTGAAGAGGTGTATTGGCTTCATAGAGGATTGTTCAAATGGAAATCAGGTAGGAAGAGAGGCTTGGTAATCTGGCACGCAGTTTTTTTTTTTTTTTTTTGATAAGCCAAAAAGTATATAGAAAAGGGGCACAATGGGTACCCCAACCCATATACAAAGAACCAACCAAATACTTTGAGGATATTGGATTTGATAAAAGGCAGGTCTTGGGCATGGTTGAATGTCGATGTTGAGTGCAAATACTCCTTTGCTGCTTGGTGTATTAATCCGATGGGTTGTTTAAGGTAAGGGAAGGAAAGAACAACGGTCTTTTGATAATCTATAATGGGCTATCTTTGTATAATTGTAATGGGATTGTTCCTCTAATGCTATTTTTTGCAGGAATAACATGGTGGTTCAACAAAGTGCTGGAATTTCTGGTGAAGGTTTTATGAGTGATACACACATTATGTAAGGGAGTGTTTTTTCTGGGAGAGAGTGATCTGTTGGAGCTACTTTATGGAATAAATCTCTTGAGTGAACCATATGAGTGATATTGAGGAGAGGTTTTAGCACTAACAAATTATCAGATTGCCTTTCCTTTCTTTTTGCAGGTTTGCCATTAAGCTTGGCTTCTTGGATTTTCATGAAGTTGGATGGGCGGTTTTGAGAATGAGATAAATTATGGGTGTGAGGGGTTTTGTCTTTCAAATTGTGCGGAGTGAACCACTTTAAATGGGTTGTGTGTGTTGTGTCAGAGTCTTTGCTTGGTTACTTATTCAGATTTGTTATGTTCCTGTGTTGGATTGGCTTTTAGTAGGCTATGACAGTAGGGCCTGGTTTATGTGTGGTGGAATGGTTTGGCTGTGTTGTTATGGTATTTTGGTATTCTTGCTTCTTGGAGTGGACTTAGAGCTTTCTTTGGTCCCTCCCTGGTTTGGTTCCTTGACTTGATGTGATGGTACGGCCTTTGTTGTTGTTGGTGTACTTTCTTTGATTGGGTTTATCTACTTGGACATTGATTGTTAGAGATGGTCAGAGTTGAGTGGTATGAACTTGCTTTGTGCTTGGGTTGAGTTTGCTTCTTGCTTGTGCTACCTTTGATTTATGGGTGGCTTTTCTTTCAAATTTATCCCTTGGTTTTAGAGATTTCTTGTTTTGTAGGGCTTTTCTTGTTATTTCTACTGGAATGGAAAAGAAGTGAATCTTTTGTGTGAGTATCTTGTTGATGAATCTTTGTGGCTGTTTGTGCCTGATGCTAGTTCCTCTACTTTGTTCCTGATTCTGGTAGCACGGTTCTATTTTTGTTTGAGGATCTCATATTGGTTGTTTGGGTGCTACTGAATGATTTGTCACTGCATTTTTCTGCTCTATAAGTTGGGTAGTGTTCTTTTTCTTTGGCCTCAATCGAGTCTGTTCTATTTCCTTTGGTTTACAAGTTTGGCATATTGTTCTGGGTCTGTTGTTTTGTTTTGGGTGAAACTGTTTGGGCTTTAGTATTTTTGGCTTTGGTTTCCCTGTACGTTTTGGTTTAATTTGGTCTTGGGACTTTAGTTTTTGTAAAGGTAATACTATCCCTTTTATTTACATTAGGTAGCATCCCCTTGTGTTCTTGTTTCTTTTGTATATGAGTTGAAGTACCTCTAGTATTCTTTTATATATTAATTATTCGCTTTATCAAAAAAAAAAAAAAAACATAGGTTTGCTGAGAGTTCTAATGAAGAGTATATAGTCATGATCTTGAATAGTATTATTGTGCTTTAACATTGAAGAGATGGTTTGATAACTTTTCACTTTGATTCCTTTTTCAAAGAACGTGGAAATGAAATTTCATTAGCATGAAAGTAAAACAAGTACAGTAAGCATGACCAAGTAGATAGGACCAACCTCTGTCCAGGTTGGGCCCAAAAATGAAAAGGGTGGATATATAAGAGCATGAAGAACTTAGTTCCTCCCTCCTTAACACGATGAAAAGAACAAGTCCTGGTGAAATTTTGAGCCAACAGGAGAGCGAGATAGTCATAAACTATTCAAGCAAGATAAGTCTTGAAACTTTGATTCTTTCCTATGATCTTTCATTGATAACACTCCCCCGGGTAAATATCTTTCATTGGTAACCCATTAAGAAATAAAGTACATCAACTTTTGAACATAAAATGATTGAGTATGTACCAATATACGGTTGGTCCAAGTGGTAAGAGACTTGGACACCTTAAACAAGTAGTCAGGGGTTCAAATCCTGACTCTTGCATATAGAGAGAAAACCTGGTTAGGAGGGGAGAACTCACCTTGTGTGCCAAACAGATTCCTGACGGAGATTAGTCACTACCACACGGTAGTGGATACTTCGTACTTATATCATGGTTACCAAAAAAATAATAATTGTGTATGTAAAAAAAAAAAGTAAGTAAAATTAAATATAAATATATACTACATCAAATATAAGTGTCCTTTTTATTAAACTTTCATTTTTTTTCTTAAAAAAATCTAGAATATTAGTGGTTCTAAATACATATGCACCATATTAATTAGAAGTGACAATAAGAAAAAAAAGATCAGTTTCCCTTGAAATGGACTTAATGAAGCATGAAAGCTAGCTGGAGCATGTTTTATTTTTATTTTTTTATATCTAAAATAAACATATTAAAAAAAAGATTACTTATGATAACGAGGACTATAAATAAACAAATGAGAAGTGTAAATGAGTAATTGAATGTGTTAATATATTGATTGATAATATAATAAAATGAAAATGAAAACGTCTCTTTGTAATTTCAACCATGAGTAAATGAGTAATATATGGGTGCTCCAGTCAATCAATATATATATATGGGTGCCGAACGATATAAGTTTAGTGGATTTCGGCGTACACGTTCATTGGATGTTCACTTAAGAACATTGAATTGCAGGTGAATTTTCAACAAAGAAAATGAAACACGGTAGTTTCTAAAAACTCGAGGAAAAAACTTTTTTTGAAGTAAATTTGCCTTTAAAGTATTTAAGTAAGAAATGATAAATTTATCCATGATTTAGGTGACGTTTGGAAGAGCTTATTTAAGCTCCTTTTGACTTATCTGATGACATAAGCTCTTATGCGGTGTGTTTGACAGAGCTTATAAAAGTAACTTATGACATCCCATAAGGAGTTTTTGACTTATTTTCATAAGTCACTGGAACAAGCTTATGGAATTTTAATAAGTTCTTATGACATTTCCGTGTTTTCCCCCTTCGAATCATCTCATGCCCCTTTCTTCGGAAGTTCTTATGGCATAAGCTCTCATGCGATAAGGTCTTATGTGATAAGCTCTTAATTAACTTGTTTACCCAAACGCGGCCTTAATAAAATGCATAGAAATACTAATACACTATATGATCTTAAGATAAATATACTCTTATTTACTCACTTTAAAACTATCCTTGCTTTGTAATAGTTATTTCCTAAACTTATTCTTCTAATAGCTAGCTAATTATTAACCATAGAGTAAAGGCCCCCAGGCAAAAAACATGGATACATATTTGCACCCTAAAAAATAAAAAATATCAATTTGGTCTTCAAGAATCTCAAATGTCGGTCAATATAGTATGAGTAACACATTTGTTATTTGCTCTTTTGACTAGCCTTTGAATTCATGTATTTTTAGTGTCTTTGGAAAATAAGTTTCTTGTTTCAAAAGCTAGATGTATGATCAATAAAGAACTTTAGGAAAAAGAAAAAGAAAATAATAAATGCTTAGAAAGGGGTTGCACCACTACGAGTATAAATAAGTGTCTTGGTAATAGTTGTAGGTAAGATATTTTTAGAGTGTAAAATTACTTTCTCTAACAACTTAAGATTGAGTTTTTTCCCCTTGAGTTGAGATATTTTCGGTGAATTCCTAAGATATAATAAGTTGTGTTTCTCTTTTTCAATCCAAGTTCAATCTCTCTTTCGTTTCTCTCAGTCATTTCCTCAAACATGTATCAAGCGCTTCTTTTTCCTGGACATGATTTTCTCTCACTCTCACATAAAAAAGACCATCTCACTTGATATGTCTCCTATATATATATATACACACACACCCATTTGTACAATCATTCTAGGGATTTCAGTCCAGTTTCATTCTCTCTCTTTGTTTCTATATAAAAATTTCATCAACAAGGTATCAAGAACTTCTTTTTCCTGGGCCTGATAATTTTATTAATTAAGTTCTAGCAAAAATAAATTCTATGTTGCATGCTAATTCATGAAAGCTAAAATGTTGAAAATGGACCAGTTATAAATTTGTAGATTATGCGGTAGGACTAATAGATGACTTGAAAATCCATGGGCCCTTTCAACCTGCTAGATTTGGGATAATTAGTCCAGTATCTTCAATCTAATAGTTGGAGAGGTGAGTCCAGGCTCAATATTATTTAGGACTGGACATCGGTCGGATTTGGTCGGGTTCGGGCCCAAAATACCAAATCCGACCCCAATCGAGGAGAAGAATTCTTGGCCCAATCCTGTCTTTTTGGTAGCTCGGTTTTGGTGGGTAGCGGGTTATCGGGTTGTGTGGGTGGCGGGTTGGGTTGGGGCGGGTGGACCGTTTCAACTTTTGGACCCAATGTTTTTTAGGGTTTCTGGCTTTCGGAGAAAAGGGGCAATAGAGAGAGAGATGGGCGGGGGGAAAGTGGCTGATGGACAGAGAGAAGAGATGTCGGGGAGGAAAGTGGATGAAGAGCCAGAGACGATACCCTGCAACCACCAACGCTGGCCACCATGCCTTCCTTCGCCTGTCGTTACCATGGCCTGAAACCACCGCGTTTTTTCCTTCTCAGTCTTGCCCACCATGCGAACAGCATCTTCCGCCACACCCTCGACATCCGCACGCCGTGACGACCACTAACATGATGAAGATGATGACCGATGTCTCCGTCTGCGACCATATGGGAAGCTGGGTGAGAGGCAAAATAGAGGCTCTACTGAGAGACGATAGGGAGAAAGTGAAATAAAAGATATTAGTGCCTTTAAATTTGGGAATTAGTAATAAGCAAAATAGCATTCTCCCATAAAGCATTAAAGCTTTGCTTTCCCAATAAAATTATTTAATAGAAATTGAATGATAAGCTCAATTCAAGTCTCAAGCAACAGCCTGGTGCGCAGCTTTCTAAAAGCTTTAAAGCTTTTTTCCAATTAAATATTAATAAAGTGGTTGGTGATTACCAATGTAAAGCAGGCGGTTCACTTTGAATGGTCACATCACATTCTGAACGTTACAAATGTCGGTCGAGTTCGGATTTCGACAATTTTTTTTTTAACAGATCCGAGCCCGACCGTCCCAACCCTTTATGAGTGAAGTTTTCACCCGTTTGACCCGTTGACCCGAAGAAACCCACCCAAATGCTCATTTTTTGTGGGTTACTCGAGTTCGGGTCGATTTGGGTTTTTTGTCCAGCCCTAATATTATTTAGCCGATTGATATGACTTAGAGGAGATGAGATGATATTAACATGTTGGGCCATTTCTTTATGGTGTTTCGATTTCAGATCTTTGTCATAGCTTAAGGTTTTGTGCCAAACTTGAGAAAAAACTTTTTAAAAGTGATTTTTTATAAAGAATGTAAGAATTTGTACACCAGCAACTATCAAATGTTAAATAAATTATTGTAACTAGTTCTTTACAAAGGATAATTTGTTATATATTTTGGGACCCTGACCTAAAAACAAAGAACTTTCTTATATTTTCTTTACATTTTATGAACCTTGGACAGACCACCACCAAAGAACCTAATCTAATTTTTTTTTTAATCGAAATAACGATGATGATGATGATGACAATAACGAGATTTACCCATAAAGAGGATTGTAATCATAAGGGAGAAAATGCTTTTGAGATTGAATATTGAATAAGTAATAGCCCAATAAGACTTGGGAGCTACATTAATGAAGCCCTATGAGGAATGCCTTTTCTTCTCCTTGCATTTGAAGCAGGTGAAGGAGGTGTGGCTGGGTACTTGTCTTGTGATGAGCCTTTACACGGTTCTTCATGCTGTGTAGCCAAGATTGACATCTTTGACATCCCCTCCGTTGTAATATCCATTGCCAATGTCTTATTCTTGCCATCCATAGAACAACTTGCATTCCCATTTTTCTTTACCCCTTCAAGCTAATTAAATTATTCGAGTCCCAATAAAAGAATTAACACCACCAACATAAATCAATAGTTAATAAAATGATCGTATTGATTCTTATCATGTGAATCTTCCCACTTTCTAGCAATATTGTTCAATAGTTACCATTATATATAAAACTCATGCTTTTAACTATTATATCATTCATGATTATTATAATTTGATTGAAATGTCAACGATATACTAGATACACATGATGAATATTTTAAAGTGGTGGGAATATATTTATGATGGTGAATGATGGTGATGGCCTTTCTTATCATGTATGGGTGGTGGGTGTTATAACCTATGAGGATGATTGAGTTGTGAAAGCCGTGCATGTAGATAATAATATTTTTTAAAAAAAAATGAGAGGGCAGCAGAGAGGTTGGAAAATAATAATACATCTCACCTTACATCCCAAAGAACAGAACCGATATGGGGAGAAAAGGTTTCTTTCACAAATCTCACAAATGCAAGCTACTCGTTTTCGAGATTTTGGGTGATTATTAGGCGTCCTATTCAGGAACAGAACATGAGCACTGTTGATCACTATTGGTTGTACTCCTCTAATGTCCAACACATTTTGAATATCTGTGACCCTCACAACATCGTGATACGACGCTCGTCTTATCTAAACAATAATAATACATCAAATTAAGTTAGCAAAAATAAAAGAAAAAGGACCACAATAGTTATATAATTTGGATATTTATTCTGTCAAACATTATGAAATTAAATCAGCTCATGTGTGTTTGGTTCTATAATAAAAAGCTGCAGAATTGATTTTACTTCCCGGAAAACATGATCTTAGTAAGAAATGGGGTGTTTGGTTACTGTCAGAAAAATTTGATTTTGTCTTCAAACGCGATTTTGACTAGAAGCAACAAAAAGTAACTTTTACATGGGGTTGAGATATGTACATTAAGTTTTACATCAAACTTGTTTTCAAAATAAAACATTCAAACATAACTCACTTCACTCCAAACTCAATTGTAATCAAATCAATTTCATTTAAAATCACCTTATCAAACACTTATCCAAACACACACCCCATTGTCCAAATGCACATACATTTCTAATATTTGAACTTCGGAAAGTCTGACAGTTGCGACATCTAGTTAATGATGTTCAAAATCGTAGTCAGTGACGTGTTGAATTTGGTTAACAAGTACACAAAGATTGGATAACTTTGTAACTATCTAGCAAACTTCCTTAATCAAGATTCTGTACATCATTAACGAATTACTCATCTATCACATGTGTATCCATTAATCAAACTCAATACACCATTAATGAACCATGACTTTTAACGTCATTAATCAGGTGTTGTATGTGTTAGTTTTTCTGATGTTCAAATGTTGAATTAACATTTCTTATGCACATAAATGGTAGGTACTAGTCCAATATACAGTAGTTGTAACCCACCCACCTGAATGACTCGATGATTTTTGTGTCTTGAAGAACGGCAATAAGAGCAAAAGGCACCGCCATTGCAATCGAGGCAATACATGTTACACTCGCTCCTGTTAACGTCAGCGTGAATCCGGCACATGGTGAAGAATTGTGTGTTTAGCAGTGGTTCAAGCCAACGAAGTACCTTCATTGTGTCCTGCTCAAACCCCATCAATACAAGACATTCTATGTCATTAATTCCAACATATAAAGAAAATCTAAGGCTAGCATGCATATATAAATGTATGAGGAGTGCTAGCAACACATTATTTCCTACTGATTGAAATTTATGTGAGTCCCACAATTTTTGAAATGGGTCTCATTGATTCATGTGGGTCCCACTTGAATTTTATAGGACCCACATGAGTTTCAACAAATAGAAAGGGGTGTATTGGAAAGAGTGTGTTAGAGAGTGTGTTGCTAGCATTTCTCTAAATGTATAGATATATACCACAATCACTAGTTGTTAATAACAAATAAAAATGTAACATAATGTGGCTCAATGGGTGAGTGAAGAATGTGGATTTAGAGATTCACTTGTTAAAACAATAATGTCGGTTAATTTCACAATGAGAGGGGAGTTACAAATGGAAATGGAGAGGGGGAGAGTAAATGACGCCCTTCAATTTCAAATTCAACAACACAACAACATTGATAGAGACGACAATTTGTATCCGACCTTAGGATATCCCTGCGAGGACTATCCTATTCAGCAACACATGGTCGAAGATTTGTTTTCTCATGACGACATGGGATAGAGGAGGAAATCCCCACAAATGGTGGGGAAAGGTTGGAGAGGCTCCCCTTTCCCAATAATATTACCTATATACTCTAACAAATAAACAAACAAATATATATATATATATATATATATATATATATATATATATTTTAGTAATTTCAAATATATTATTGAATTAAAATAATTAAGAAAGAATTTAATTCAACCTTAAGTCTCTTAAATGAACTATATTATTTTATATATTTTTATATTTTATTGGATTTTGGTTTATTTTTTGTTAATTTTTTTTATGTATTCTTGGGGTCTGGTGGGGAGGCAAAAAATTTAGATGAGGGAAAAAATTTCTCACGACAAGATCAAAGACGCGGACACAAATGAGAAAAAATGAGCTCCTCCACGTGCAATTGCCATCCTTTTAACACTAAGGAGGAGTGAATACGGGCAAAGGGAGATTAAACAAATATGGGATTTGATATATGAGATGGAAAATGAGGACAAAGGGAAGATCACAAACGTTTGATGTATGGCGTGTTTGGCACTTACGCCACTTTGGATATTATTGTCGTTTCTATTTGTCACAAAACAATACCAGGGTCAGCTGCAAATTACCTCAATGCAAATTCAACGTGGTTATTTATATAATTAGATTTGAGATCACAATTGAAACATTTTTTATATTTGTATATGATATGTTTTTTTGGGTTACATATATATGATATGTTTATTCCATCTTAAAATAAGAGATATTTTAATGCTCATATACACTCAGATTAATATATTTTCATGCCAATTACCATTAAATATCCTAGTAGTATATATTAGTGTTAATGGGACGTGCTATAACAAATTTGGCTTGATTTGAGCATGACTTGAAATTTTATTTGTTATTTTTTAAATTCAAAATTGATTTGATCGTGACTCGATAATGATCAGATTAAGATTGTGTCAACCGGATACGTGAGCATAATATATAAATATGAACATCATACATAATTAAGTTATAAAATTATAAAAGTAAAAAAAAAATTTGAAACTAAGATCTATTTTATAATACATATTTTGAAACATAATACTAATATAAATATATCATTATGTTATGTAAAAATTTATTAATTTAAATTAACAAGTCTTATTATTTTTAAGGAAGAATAAGAAGAATATAAGTTTAACTATAATATATACTCCATCCGTTCTTTTGCTTTAGTAATTTTACCTATTTGTTTTTGTTTCAAAACAATGAGTGTTTTATAAACCCAAAACATATTCGACCATTTTTTTTTCCATATATACCCTTATAATAGAATTAATTTGAAATGCCTTTAAAATACACAAAACCTTTCAAGTACATAAATGACCAGTGGAGTATGGAGTAAATATAGTTGAAAGTTATAAATAATTAATGGTAGAAATAAGGGTATTTTGGTATAAATATAATCATATTAATGATTTCTTAATCTATGTGTAGAAACCTTAAATTATCAAAGAAAAAGAACGGATGGAGTAATATCTAACGAGGTTGCCTGGTTGAGCCAACTTGAAGTGTGACCTAAAGTTGACCCAAAAAATACATTGGATCAATGAACTTGAACAATTTCTAATTGGATTTTTCTAACATGTGCAATATTGTACATGTTAAGGAATCAAATATAGAAATATTGTATTGAAAGTTATGTAATCAGTTTTTTGAAAGTCTAAATGTTACTCTTTCCAATGAAACATTTCTATTTCTTGATTCCTTAACATGTGCAATATTGCACATGTTAGACAAATCGTTTCTAATTAGCTTTGGATGGTGTCTAACACTCCTGGCTATATATCTCTTGGCTAAATGATCATTTTAGTATAATTTTAAAAACTATTTATTAAGTTGGGGTATTTTTTAAATTAATTATTGGTCTAAGATTTTTTTTGCCAAGTTGGTAAATCATCAATTATTTTTTTTTTGTCATGACATGTGCCATATATGAAAGGAGAAAGAGTAAGGCATAACTGCTGCATGCTTTTTTTAACTAGAAAGTTGGCATGATCATATACAAAAAAGGTGTTGTATAGGGTGGACCATTGCAAAGGTGGTTTATGTTGCACCACAAGTTTTAACTAAGATTGATTTATATCTCACAATAATATGGGTGCATCCTCCACCCGAGATTATCACTCCTCCTCTCTCCTCAAATTATCCTATTCCCTTTCCCCGACATCAAACCATGTCTGGCAAACCAACTATCGCACCAAAACCTGTGACCAGTCAGATACGAGACTCTGTCATGCTTCACTAGACCAACGCCTTGGAGTTAATGAACACATATGTTTGTAATTAATATTGATTTCTTTAAAGATTAATTTAAGATAAGAATATGAATGGTTAAATTATTATTACACATCATTATGCACATATTCACATAAAATGAAAAAATAGTTTTGGTTTGAAATGTTTCTAAAATGTATATAGGAAACATAACCTTTCTAACGGGCCGGGTCGATTTTTTATTGGATCAAAAGTTGAGCTGAGCGAGGTTGTCCAATAAGAAACAGCCCAAATTGTTTTTCCCAATGACCTCAATAAATTTAAAGGAAACTATTTTCTAATTATATTATTTAGGCTTTAATAAGTAATATAAGAAAATATAAAAATGAGGAATTTTGTTTCCACTTCATTTTTCTTTTCTTTCTCCTATCGTATCGTGTATGGTAGTTGTTCTTAGTCTCCGTGAATCAGCAATTGGAACCAGTTGATTTCACAATGTTCAGATTCTGGTAATTCACAAAACTTGAATGCAATTTCAATTTGATCATTATATCTTTACTCTGTTTGATTTTTATCGCTTTTAGTGGAATTTTGTTTGATCAAATTCACATTCACATGATCACAGTTTGAAATATATGAAATTGTATGATGAATTAGCAACGAGACGATGTGGTTTGTATTATTGTGTATGCACACAGGGGATCACAAGAGCAACAGCCTCAGGACGGTTCTTCGCAATCGTGGTATCCGCCATCTGTGGTGAGCTCGCCAAGTTCTTCGAGGCCCGCTACACCTACTCGCCATGTTCCTCCTTCTGAAGCTGCTGGAGTTATTGCTTCTTTGAAGGATAAGAGCGTTGATGAGTTGCGGAAGCTTTTATCTGACAAAGATGCCTATCAACATCTTCTACTTTCACTTGATCAGGTCAAATTACAAAATAATGTAAGTTCCATATATTAATTGACTTTAGTTTTGATATATTTTCAGTGTAGAGTTTCTAATAATGTCGTTCATTTTAGAAAGTAAAATCTTCCTTTCTTTTCTAACTTGGTGAATTTGCATCCCTAAAATCTTGTTTGCTGGTTTGAAGTCATCAAACTCCCTAACCAACTATGCAATCAATTCCTGGATTCGATCTTTGTTGGCATGTCATCCATGTACAACAGCGAGATGATAAAATCATCTTCACCAAACTTCTTGTAATATGTAGAATGATTTGAACTCAGTCTGTTATATGCGAAGCTAATTCTGAATCAAATCTCTTGTACCGATACCTTGGCGCTTGCTTTAAACCATACACATATTTCCTAGTTCTTTTCAATCTATTTGTCAACATGAGCAAGTGTATAAATCCACTTTCAGTGGAAGTCAAAATTTGTGGTTTTGGGACAAAGCATGAATGGAGAAGGTAGTCAAGGAAATAGGTAGTTCAAAAGGTCATTTATACTTCATTTTTGTGATGCACAATCAGGAGGAGGTTCTCACCTATAAATAGAAACCTCCTCCTATGTTTTCTATACCAATCCCTGAGAAGAAAAATGTATTTAGTTTCTTATGAGATTTTCTTGTATTTTATATAAAGATTGGTGTATTTTCCTATTTTGATAGAGAGTGGCATTATTCTATCCTTGTATCTAGAGAGAAGTTGTTATATTTTCCATTGAGTATAACTCTTATTCTTGTAAGTGGTTTCCCCTCATCACCATTTTTGAGGATTTTCCATATTAAATATTAAATATTTGTGTCAATTCCTATTTTCTCAACTCTATTTTTAGTTGCATGATACTGTTTCAATAACTCAAGAACCCAACAATTTGCTGACAGTTGGACACTACCGTACATGTGTGCAAACGATTAGAATGATGTTTAATTAAACAACTCTTACAGTCGCAACTAATCAATTATGCACACCTACACAAGAGGCTCCAGTTCAGTGTAGGTGGAAAAAGTTTAGTTGCTGTCCTCATGCTCTATACAAACCTTTCCTGCAGCTGTTTTGATTCTGACGCTGACGTGGAATTTGCATCTACTTGTATTTAACTACTTATTTTGCTATTGATTGGATCAGCTGAAAGATGAACTTTGCAAGGAAAACTTGCAGCTTGCGGGTGAGTCATTGATTTTCTTTTATTTGTTGTCCTGCCTTTAGATGGCTGTCCTGCAGTTAAGTATTGTAGAGCTTCTCAAACTTTTGTCTTTAATACAGAGGAAAATCTACAGAAGGAACCTCGTATCATGGAACTTAGGAATCAAGTGAGATCTCTATTCTATGATTTGTATGTTATTTTCAATTGAATTTCTTATGCTGGTGATGAAATTTTTCTTTTTCTCCCTCCTCCTATGGAAACAGTGTAGAATAATCTGGACAACCGAGTTAGCTGCTGCTAAAGAGAAACTAAGTGAGCTTGAGAAGCAGAAAGATGAAATGTTGAAGTTGAATTCCCCAGCATCCCTTCTCCAAAGGATTCAAGGTACGACTTGAAATTTTAATTTGCTGCAGTAGTTCTGGGGCTCACAATTATATTATATCTGGACGAAGGCATGGGTTCATAAATATGATAAACTTTTATAATGATTTCACAGAGTCTATTAATAAGACAGAAGAGGAGTCTGAAAATCTACACCAGCATCTCCTTGACAGAGAGATTGACCTAAGAGCATTTTTGCAGAAATACAAGTCGCTACGTACTGGTTACCACAGGAAAACTCTCATACATCTTGCTGCTAAAACATCAACTATATGAACATGTCATATGGAATATGAAAATTAAGATAGTATCTCCTCGTTTGTTGATGATGCGTTTGATATTTGGTTCATTCTTGTCAATATAGTAGGAATTGTTCAAATATACTTGTCACCAATTATACAAGTTGTGTTGGTTGGGATATAGCTATTCATTATAAATGAGAAACGCTCATATGTACAGCTTGAGAATTGCGATTGTTTACTGTAGTGACTTGTTTATGCCATCCTAAGAAGAGGAACTGACTTATCTCCACCTTTTGTCCGGGTTGTGCTTTACTGCCTGCAACAATATTTGTCTAAAGTGCATGCTTTGACTTTCCTTTTCTTTGGGTGAACTTGAGCAACTACAAGTTTTCAGAACTTGGGGGCCATTTGAATTTTGATGATAACCCTTAAGAATATTTTGCCGGATTTTGCATTTGTCTATATAATCGATACAAAAATAGAACAACTACTTTTGAAACAGAACTAGCGTTTAACAGGTTCGTTGTGATTGAGAAAATATTGTATGTTTCTTTATTTATTCATTTTTTATATTAGTGCACAATATGAGAAGATATGGTCATCATATATTTCCAAGAAGGAACACTACTTGGTTTTTTGGTTTTCCATCAACTTTATAGTTGACTTGCACTTAATTGCAAAAGCCGATAAATGGGAAACTTAAATAATCATGAATAATGAAGCCAAATAGAATACACTCCCATCAATTAGTAATGGCCTTCTTGTCCTTGGGGATCTTTGGATTCAGAATCAGAGGTCTCAGTGTCAGGCTTATCACACATAGGAGTGGTATAATAGAAAGGGTTGAGCGCATATTTGATCAAACTGCGATACACCGATGTGGGGTGGTTGAGCTTGATGCCTGACTTTCCACCACCAAAGTCAGTGAGGATGTTGCAAACATAATCTGGGGATGACACCAACCTCACTGAGCATCGTTTTGTATCCAATTCTTTGCCATAGACATACTTGTTCACAGTAATGTCGTACAGCCCCAACGCATCTGTTGTATCACTTGTATAATATACAACCCTGCTTCTCTTGTCCA
Source organism: Echinosophora koreensis (assembly GCA_035048595.1). Classification (NCBI taxonomy): domain Eukaryota; kingdom Viridiplantae; phylum Streptophyta; class Magnoliopsida; order Fabales; family Fabaceae; genus Echinosophora; species Echinosophora koreensis. The sequence continues at coordinate 5,262,274 of JAPCYP010000012.1, read as the reverse complement.
TGCACGTTAGGGACACCTTCACTCCTGCGAGTGCTAGCACAATTAGTAATAGAAGCCAACTAAGGTATATATATGAATGAGTGAATCACTATTCTGGTCCCTGAAATTGTAAAGCGGTGGCAAGTTGGTCCCGCACATTAAGAAATAAGTAAAAACGTCCCAAATTCAAAAACATTCATGACATTATGGTCCCCCAAATTGAAAAATGTTGATTGGACTAATGCCATGAACTTTTTTTTTAAAATTTGTGGGACAATTTTGTCTATTTCAATGTGATTGACCAACTTGTGACTGCTCTATAATTTTGGGAACCAAAATGATGATTCAATCGTATATGAATATGCAACGTAGTTAGAGATCAGATTGACAATGATACAATACCTTTGAGAGGCTTGCCCCCATCAACCCATTCATTCCAGCCCTGGGAGCAGTCCTGGCACAGCACTTTTCCACCCACGTGAATGACTCCTGGTTCATCCCAAGCCAAGACTATGTTATTGGTGAAGCCCACTAGCATTGAGGCTGCAATCATGATCAATGCTACTGCAAATCCCATATCTGCCTTCTCCTTCTCTTGCTCTCTATCTTGGCAATAGACAAGGATATGTGGCTGGATTGAATGAAAGTTGAAAGGAGCAAATATATAACAAGCAGACGGTCTTGTATATGTTTAAAATTCGGAACAAACGTGGAAGACACTACTACTATCGGCTCTTGACGTGCAACCCATTATATTTTCCTATTCTTTATAATATAATTAATCATTAATTAGTCATATCAACCAGTTGTCAGATTAATTAGGATTTTGCAACTCGCTGACCATCACATTTAGGTTGATTCGAATGATACACTTGATAACATGATAAAGTAGTTTTAGCCACACTTGTAAAACAGTCCCCTTTTTTGGTACTTTGGCTTCTCTGGGTACATGTGTGGTTGTATATACACCATAGTGCTGGTGATTCATTTTTGGGGTGGTCCTTTATAACATAAATAAATACTGCTCTATTGTTTAAGTTGCAGTATCACTTTTACATTGGTCCTATCCCTTGTTTTCGTTGTATATGCTTTAGAGTACCTATATACTCTTTGTTTGTGAAAAAAAAAGTCCCATTTTTTGTACAACACAAATGGGACAATACTCTCCAGCCAAATTCTCCTTGCTTTTTATTGAAAAAGGTGATACGACATGCAGTATATAGTGAAAATAGTCTACTGTACGGCAGGAGAGAGAGGAGAAAATCCGATCCAATGGAAATTGCTTGCACACCGTAAGTGAATGTAGTTTTTTGGATAATTTTTTATGAATTAGTTTTTATTTTTACTCCAAACTTGATTTTTTCAACATAATGCTATACATATGTTTATATGATGATTGTGGTTAACTATTGATTTAGCTAGCTATTATAATCTGAAACCAAAAAGCAAGTTAAAAAACTTAAATACTAATTTGTCAATATTTTAATTAATAATAAGGTGTAATAAAATAACTATCAAGACTAATTAACAAAATAATATATAAAAAATTAAAAATAGATGACAAACAATATTTCTCAATCCAATCAAGATCGTTGGTGTATCTTCTCCTAGTTACTACCATTATCTTTAGAGTTTAATTGATATACATTATCAGTTAAAGTTTTTTATACTATCAATAATTCAAAAATAATGATATTAATGACTTTTAAAATAATTAGGATAAGAGTGATCAATCATTTTTAATGATGTGTAAATTTTGTATTTGTTGATAGTGTAAAAATAATTTATACCGAAAATGCATATCAATTAAGGTTTGGGCTAAGGTGCACCACCAATTGATGCACCACCCACTATACCACCCATGTGGCTAGTTTCGGACCAATGAATATTTAACTTACTTTCAAGTTGAAAAGTCAAATGGCCATATATACAAATGATTGGTGGAGCTCTTGACATGTAGGTGGTGTAATGGGTGGTGCACCAATTGGGAGATAACGAAGTTAGTTATAAGGAGAAGATACATGGACGTTTGAAGCATCCTCCATGGACGAATCTACAACTGCATTATCTACCTTGTACCCAAAATAAAGAATTGTTTCCACGGTAAAACAGCTTCATCCTAAATCCCTAATATCCAAGTTACACAAGGACTCAAAGACTCGGCATTAGGGAATACAACACGTGCAAGTTACCTAGTACTTATCTATATACTTAACTAATAAACAAATTATATAAATCATTGGAGTGCCGCAGATCAATACAATAACAACCACACAAAATTCACCATCACAATCTTTGGCGCAAATTGCGAAAAACCAAAAATCTTTTTCTATAGTAAATCAATTAACCATGAAGCTCGTTGATAAGGATAATCTTGCTGTGAACCAAACCGGAACCGTGAAGATCATTCCAGAAGAACCCGATGACCTATGGCTTCTCTACAACCTCATCTCCACTGGCGACGTCGTTTCCGCCGACACAACCCGCAAGGTTCACCTCGAATCCTCCACCAAGAGCACCACCGCGTCACGTGTCAAGCTCACCCTCCGCCTCAAGGTCACGTGCCATGACTTCCACAAAGACTCCTCTACCCTACGCGTCCAAGGCCGCAACCTCGACGCAAACCCTTATGTCCCACAAGGCTCCTTCCACACCTTCACCATAGAAACCAATAATAAACCCTTAGAACTTCGCAAGAAGCTTTGGGATTCAAACTCCATCGAAACCCTACGTGAAAGCACAGAGAAACTTTCTTCTTCTGATGCTGACCTTGTCGTGGTTCTCATGCAACAACGCCATGCAGAGATATACATGCTTGGAAAAGGGGTTACCGTGTTATGTTCCAAGGTCGAAGCTTCTTCTTCAAGGGGTAATAATGGAAGAAAAGCTTCTTCAGGGAACGTGTTTTTTCGTGAAGTTTTTGGTGCTATCATGAAGCACGTGGATTTCAAAGCTGTTAAGAGCGTGGTCATAGCGAGTGATGGATCAACGAAAGACGAGTTTCGTAGGTTTCTTCTGTCGGAAGCGAAGAGGTTAAGGATGAAGTGCATCGAAGAGAACAAGTCAAGGATCATGGTTGTAGGGTTAGAGCGCAACAAGGGTGATCACGTGTTGAAAGAGATTTTGGGTGATAGCACGGTGATGAATTCGATAAAGGATAGCAAGGTTGGGTTGGAGATAAGGGCTTTTAGGGAATTGTGGGACATGGTGTGTGGAAATTCGGATCGTGCATGTTATGGTCCTAAGAGTGTGGAGAGTGCGCAAAGTATGAGGGCTATTGAGACCCTTTTGATCACTGATGAACTCTATAGGAGTGGTGAGATTGGGACGAGGCAGAAGTATACAAGTTTGGTGAAATCAGTGAGAGAGAGTGGAGGGAAGGCTTTGGTGTATTCATCCATGCATGTGTTGGCTCAGCAGCTTGCTCAACTCACTGGTGTTGCAGCAATTCTCAGGTTTCCCTTGCCTGATCTTGAAGACATGGATGATGTTAATTCAGAACAGGATTCTAATTAATTAAAAGGAAATTAGTTTATTTGCTTATTTGTGTACTTGTTCTTTTTTTCTCTCTTTTTTTTTAATACATTCAATTGTTAATGTCGACCAGCTAAATTAATGTTCAAGGAAAGAAGATTGTCATTTGTAAATATAATGATTTGGGTGTGTTTATCAAACTTTGTGTTCCAATGATTTTCATATGAGAATGCTTGTTTTAGAATCCTTGGCCAGTATTGATTCAAGCAAATTCCATAATCAAATACAATAATTTCGACATGTTACAGCTCGTTAAGAGCGAATCCCGATTAACTGCATTTGACAATCCCTAAATTCCCCTATAATTAGGCAAAATCTACCAAGAGAGGGTTTAAAACCAGATTTGTTAGGTACAGTAAAGATAATAATACCCTTAAAATTTGTATAAATGTAAAAACTTTAGTGAAATCCAAATTTAGAGAATCCAAATTCTTAAAGAGCGGCTTTATAATCATCATCACTTCCCCTTCCAACTCTCGAACAGACCCTACGTCACTGAGCAAACCAGTTTTTGGCATTGTAAATTTATAATTCTATAGATATAGATCTGCAGATTCTATGCTTTTGCATGCATCATGTGATTAGCATGTCATTAGCATGTCATTATCCAAGAATACTGCCATAGTTGGATTCTCTTAGGGTGTGTTTGGGAGGATGGGGTGAGATGGTTAGTAATGGAGTGGGGTGGTTAAGATACCTTGACCCATTGTTTGAGAGTTTTAAAATAATGGATTGAGATTGTTAGGGACGCTAACCCAAACCACTCCAAACCATCCAAAGCATCAATTTTTCATACCCTCCAATTTGGGGGGTTTGGGAGGGAACACTTCCCTCTTTTTTACTTTTAAATACAAAATTACAATTTTAACCTTTTTGAACAAAATAAAACACAACTTTTTGGATTCCCCTCACTCCCCAATTCTAATCATCTCACGTCTCAATCCCTTCTCTTCAACGACAGCATGTGGTGTGGTATACGTGTTTGCTGCAATTGGTTTTCACACTTACAGTGTCCGTTTTTTAGCATTTGTCTTTTTTTGGTGGTTTGATGTTGTGGTGTTTAAATTTTTTGCCATTGTCTTTTATATAGGCTTGCTTGATGCTGATGATTTGGTGCACGTCTTCGTCCCTTTTATCATAGTTGTAGTTACAGTGTCTAGTTACGGGAGATTGACATTGAAATTGAATTAAATTTGGATGAATCTATATCTTATATCTTTACAAAAGTATAAAAAGGGTAATATTGGAAACAAAATTTGTAATTTACTCTACTCCATTACTTACAATCGTGACTTCCAAACAATGGAGTGAGATATGCCTCCATTCCTTCATAAAACTCTCAAACAATCGAGTGATATATTTTTGCCACTTCACTCTACTCTAAATCACTCTATTACTAATCATTTCACTTCATACTCTCCAAAACTCCCAGACATAGCCTTAAGTCCGGGCTCCTTCGTGCCTCAGATGAACAAGTACTCAGGTCTTAGCCCATCAACTTGGGTCATTGGCTTCGAATTACTACCCGAGTCCAAGAACTCGATCTCTTCTAAGTCTTTGGGCTTCGAGATTAGGCTTCATCAGAGCCTTCCGTTGTTGGGTTTCAGCGATATTGGGCCTCGTCCCAATTTGGTGGGAACAATTATTAACACACTTTTTTCTTTTTGCTTGACTCAACCATTTATTCGAAATTTTCACGAGAAAGATATTGGTAGTTTTTTTGTTTTCGATAATAAAAAAAATTGGCAGTTGATGACCCGTGTATTGCACGGTTTGCAATACCAGTACGTAAAACAATCATGTTAATGATGTTACTCCTACCTACCCCTTGCACTTATTATTTTTAAAAAGATGAAACTAAAAAAATCTTATTTTCCTCTATCGATCTAATTCAACTGTTTTTTTTTTAACTCAAAAAGCATAGTTATAACAGAAGTATACATATTAGCAGCAAAAAAAAGGTATACATAATATTACATATGCTTCTAGCCATCTAGGTGTACAAATAATATCAATGATCGTTAAATTCGTCTACATAGGGGCCACTTCGTGATAATTAATAGTTTTTTTTTTCGTTTCCCAATGTATCCTTGGCGTGCAACTGCGAAGATTGATCCCTCGAGCCGGAGCGGCAAAACTCTCCCTCAAGAGTTTTAATGTTGCTGCATTCTCAGGGTCAGGAATCAAACTCGAGACCTCTGATTAAGCTGAAAGAGATCTGTGTCATCTCATCCAAGCGTTCTTCGATGATCATTAGTAGATTTAGTTATTGCACCTAAATTTTTCATTTACACTTTTTCTTATTAATCGATAATAATTTTGAGTTTTATACTATAAAATTATAGTTAACTACTGAAAAATATAAGTCCATATGCTAAAACATAAAACATGAAGTTGTTATTAGTAGCAGGGTGCTACTAATGCGGTTCCGGTTGGGCGTTTGTTTTAGTTGATTTTGGCGGGGTCAAGGTCAGCACGTGGTTATCACTGTCACAAGTTAATTGACTATTAGTTAGTTTATGACCCTGGTCCACCTTCTGACCCTGACCCCTCAGTCAATCAAGGCGTGCTCTCTACTCGCCATGCATGGAATGCCCACCCCGTTAATACCTTCTATAAAATTATTATTTCTTTCGTCTTATTTTATCTATTTCTTACGCGACATTTGAATATTTTATAATAGATGGAATAAGATGAGATGTGATGGAACTAACACTCTGTTTGGTTCAATGGAAGAAAGTGAGAGGAAAGAAAGTGAGAGGAAAGAAAAAAAGTAGAAATTGAGATGATTGTTTAGTTGTTTGGTATAAGAGAAAATAAGAAGAAAGAAAACTATAACTTTTCTCTCCCTTTGTTTGGTTGAGTAGATAGTGGAAGGAAGGAAAGAAACATATTTATGAAATGACTAAAATACCCTCATATATTAATTTTAAAAATAAAAAATATTTGGCTTTTTAGTCTTTTTAGCAAGAGTGGTCGTCCTTTCATATTTTCAATTCTTGGTCTGCGTGCAATGTATAAATCTTTGTGCTTTCCGTTCATTTTGGGAGGGATAAAAAACTGGGTGGGTCCCACATAATTTTTCTCTTCCCTCTATCATTTCTCCATAAACCAAACGATGGAAAAATTATTGGTTTATGTGTTTTCTACCCATTCCTTTTCTTTCCACCTGGTTTCCTGCATTCCAAACACAATGTAAATGGAGTTAAATGGAGTGAAATAGTCTTTTGATTTAAGTGACAAAAAGTTTAATTTCCTTTGCTCTCATTTTATTTTATAAAAAGATACCTTTAATTTATAGAAAAAAATTTAAATTTCTGGTAAACAGTTATTGTTATCTTAGTTTTAATATTCAAATTTAAGATGTGCTCGCTACTCCCAAACATTTGATGGATACATACCTTAAGGGCTTGTTTATGAGTTTTGGAGAGGAAGGTTTTGTGAGGAAGAAGTGGGAAAATGATGTAGGAAGGGAAGAATATTACCCCAGTTTATATGGGGTTTATTTTTGAACAAAAGAATCAAAATCCTCCAAAATCCTTCAATTTGGGGAAACTAAAAAAGTGAACTAAAGAGGGATTTTGAAGGGTTTTGGAGAGCTATCTTCCCTCCCTTATCCCACTCACAAACAAGCCCTAAAGGAAGCAAACCAAGTTGCTGATATTTCAACGAAGTTTGGTCTCTCTTTAGAGAGTCAAGTCAGGATTTTTTATTGTCCCCTAATTTTGTTTCAAATGCCTTAAGGATAGATGCTGCATGTATTTATCTTCCTAGAGGATTTTAGTGTTGCTTTGTTTGGGCTTTAGCCATTGTTGACCATAAAAAAAAAAGGCGTGTATATTTTTTAATAAATAAAATAACACTATACATGGAGCAAACTAAACGACGTGATAATTTACTTAACTATTACTAGACACTAACATAGAGTCACTGGTTGTATAGCAGCTGGCCTTAATCTAAGATAATTTGGATTATTATGTTAAATTTGTGTTACCATATGTCCCTTTCCAGCCTTTTTTTTTTTTTGATGAAATCCCTTTCCATCCTTTTGAATCTTGGTATGGCCTTCTGGACACACAAGTTGCGATATTCAATCGAAGTTTGTGCAAAGCCAGCCTCCGAAAAGAAACAATGGAAGAAGCTATTAAACAACCGTACATAGAATAATTTTAATTCTCTTAAATAACTTTTAAATTGTTTTTATTATTAAACTAAAATATTGAATATTTTATATTTTAATATATTAGATATATTTATCTTTTAGTTGAATATTTTACTTATTAAATATTAGAACATTATTGAAAAAATACTTTAAGATGTTATTATACCTACAACAAAGCTCTGGTCGGCAATGAGCAGTGACACTGATTTGATTTAGAACAATATATTTGGGAAACACGAATAGACCAACGAGGGAAGACTTAAAGGTCTGTTTTCTTTCGTGTGGGCGCAGGGATCTCAACCATGTCCATTGTCCCACTCATAGAAAAATACATGTGCAAGTTGACAGAAGAATAAAAAAAAATAAAAAAATCACAAATTAAAGAAAGCTGACAGAAGAAATTTAAATTTGATTAATTATAGTTCTAACATTTTCAATGTGCAAACCTTATGTACGTATAATCTTTATTATTTGAAAATATCTAATTCTTTTAAAAAATTAATTAATTCTTAAATTTTAATTGGTGTCTCAATATAATATTTTTTTTAATCCAAAAGTCTATGTGAGTTGGGTCCTGTGAACTTACTAGTATTAGGACAGACCTTACGACTCAAATAGTGTTTATGAATGCACTTATAGATTACCTACCAATGAGGTTGTCACATTGACAGCAAGATTCAGACTTACGTCCTTATGAAATATGAGTCATATCCTTACTAACTAGACCAATCTTCATTGGCAAAATATCCTATTTAATCTGGATAAGTTAATTAACTAATAATAATATATTGCATAAAAATCTTTCATCGCTTTCAGAGACTAGATAACAAAGTCTGCATACAATCTGCATGTGGTAAATAACTTCCTTGATTAGAAGAAATTAAGGATATTATTAGTAAGAATCTATGATTACAACCTTTGATATGCCTGTTTAATTTATAACTTCTCCACATAATGATACAAGAAAAATGTAATCACTGTCTTGTTTAATTACTCTTTTTTTATGTTTAGCATCATATGTAAGGATATGATACTTATGATAAAAAAATAATATAAAACGAAAGAAAGATTACAACTAATTTCTGAATTTCATAACTTCATCGGGTTAGCTCAGTTACTTAAATTGAAAGATACGTATATATGTATTGTCAGTATCCGGGATTGAAACCCCCATAATGCACGGAATTATAACATTGTAAAAATAAAACTCAAATTTTATCTCTATATATTGTAAAAAAACCCTTATAATTATTTATTTTAAAATATATAAGTGAGGATATTTTAGTTAATATATAAATTATATTTTAAAACTTCACCTCATTATTGAAAGGGAGACAAAACTCATAAATTTTTCCTCTAAAAATTAAACCAAACATAAAATTTTTAAAAAATCTCTCTCCCCCCTCCTATTAAACAATATGTTGATGAAGTAAACGGCCATTCTGACTTGAGCTGAGAGTCTGAGACCGTAACGCATTTCTCTCTCAAGTCTGAATGCAGAAAAGGCCGGAGCCAGGCAGCGAGCCACTGCATCATCTTCGCCACTAAAGATGTCGGGTTGCGGTCCCTTGTTGTTCTTATTGTTTCTGACCTTAGCCACCGTGCCGGTGCCGGCGACGGCGGTCTCCATCGGGTTGCCGCCGGCGAGTTTTGTTCCTCTAGAACGGGCTATCCCTCTGAACCAACCGGTGGAACTGGAGACACTCCGAGCTCACGACAGAGCACGCCACAGTCGAATCTTGGCAGGTGTTGTCGACTTCTCTGTCCAAGGAACCTCCGACCCTTACTTCGTTGGGTACGGTTATTTCTTACCTCTTCATTTTCTCTTTTCAACCATGCATTTTCATCTTCTCAAAAAAAGATAGAGCATTTGAGATCACAGTGTATAGTTAATAAATAAGAATATACCAATATAGTCTTCATTCAATCATGGGTTAATCTTGGTTTTCTTGTTCAGCTTGTATTTCACTAGAGTGAAGATGGGTTCTCCTCCAAGAGAATTTAACGTTCAGATTGATACTGGGAGTGATATCTTGTGGGTTAATTGCAAAACTTGCACTAATTGCCCACAATCTAGTGGGCTAGGGGTGAGAATTTTAATGTTTTTTTGCTTGTTTGTTTTCATATGTATTTGAGGGGAATAAAGACACATTTCAGAGCATAATGCCAGCTCATCCACTTCTCTTTGTTGGTTTTGTTCTGCACTCTACAGATTGTGCTTGATTTCTTTGACACAGCCAGCTCATCCAGTTCTGCATTGATTTCCTGCTCAGACCCAATATGCGCCCATGCCGTTCAAACCGCGACAAGTGAATGCTCCTCTCAGGTTAATCAGTGCAGCTACACCTTTCAGTATGGAGATGGAAGTGGGACATCTGGTTATTATGTTTCTGATGTGATGTATTTTGACACCATCCTGGGACAGTCTATGCTTTCTAACTCTTCTGCTACTGTCATTTTTGGGTGAGTTCTTATGCTTTTATCATGGATTAGTTGTTTGCACTCAATGTGGGATTGGGTCATAGGAAGGGTCCTATCCACTGTGTGAATCTATAGTAGGCATAGCCTTACCTTGCATTTGCAAGGCACTAATTCCACGACTTGAACCTGTAACCTCCTTGTCACATGACAACGACTTTAACTGTTATGCCAAGGCTCCCCTTCTTTCATTAGTAGCAAATATTGTAATATGATAGTTTTACGGATCAAACTAACAATGGCATGAACATCATAGCAAATCTTTTTAATAAGTGGATTTTTGAATAAAAAGGTAAACAACAAATGGGGTTTGCTTGTTTCTCTTGAGATTTTTAACAATTTTATCTATTGCTCTTGTTGTTGTAGTTTGCCCATTTTAACTCCCATGTTTACGCTAATATGGATTTTTGAGTTTAAACGAACTTTTTTTGGATGGTTGCTTTGGGAATAGGTGTAGCACCTATCAGTCTGGAGATTTGGCTAAGACAGAAAAAGCAGTTGATGGAATTTTTGGGTTTGGCCCCGGTGCTCTGTCTGTTATATCACAATTGTCATCACGAGGCATAACGCCCAAAGTATTCTCTCATTGCTTAAAAGGAGAGGGCAATGGAGGAGGCGTACTAGTTCTTGGTGAGATTTTGGAGCCGAGTATTGTTTATAGTCCACTTGTTCCATCACAGTATGTTCTCTCTTATGCACTTGCTTATTTGTTTCCTTTATAGTCCACTTGTTCCATCACAGTATGTTCTCTCTTATGCACTTGCTTATTTGTTTCCTTTCCTCCTAACTCAGATGCTTTTCTCTATCTTAGCCACAATTACAATGACATACCTTGGTAAATGAATATGTATCAACCTGGAAGTGGTAAACCATTTTTCAAATTTTGTGTTTAGAACCCTGCACTTAACAATGCATTGTTTTTCTTTGTTGTAGTAAATATCTTAAACTGAATATGTATAAATGATAATATACAACAACTCATTTGTTTTCATTTAATGTAACACGTTTTTGGATTGAACATAAAAGGTGATATTGCTCACAGAACTGGGAATACTTATCATGCCATTATTCCTGTTGTCAAGTAACATGCAATTCATATGAGATATATTGGAGATTAGTTGACTACTCCCTTGATCAAATTTCAGGTCTCATTACAACTTAAATCTCGAGAGCATTGCTGTCAATGGACAACTCCTCTCAATTGATCCATCTGTATTTGCAACAGCTGACAACCGAGGAACTATAGTTGACTCTGGTACAACCTTGGCATACCTTGTTCAAGATGCTTATGATCCTTTTGTCAATGCCGTAAGTTTTCTTTTTTCCTTTCTTGAAAATTTGAAACCCTATACTGTTTTGAGGCTAAGTTATGTGATTTTGTTGACATTCTCCATATGAATTTTACATTCTGGTATGCCCCATTACATTCTTACATAATATAGCAGCAATGCCTCAGAGTAATAGGAAATGCCTTTCTGTCTCAACCAGAAGGTCAGGATGTTAATTGAGGTTGCCTCAATTGCAAATATGTCTTATTTAACCGTATGCATACACCAATCGCCAAGGATGGCTCAAGATCTGTATGATAAGTCTTCTGTAAGAAACGGCTATTTAGATGGCCTCTTCCTTTGGAAAAAATTCTCATCTACTAAAGTATCCATGATATAACCAATTGCTTACTTCGTAAATTTGAGAATCTTTTCTTTGTTTTGCAAAAGCAGGGGCATCCCTGCAACTTTTTCTCACTCTCTCAACTAATTGAGTAAATATGAAATGACAAATAACCATCTATCTAGACAGTGGAGACAATGACCAAGTCATAATCTTAGAGACCCTGCAATTTCCTAGGCACTTCAACTTTACAAAATGATATACCATGTACTGATGTTGAATATCAAAATTAATGAGCAGATAACTTCGGCCGTGTCACAGTTTTCGAAACCCATTATTTCCAAAGGAAACCAGTGTTATCTGGTCTCAACCAGGTTACTTCAATTCAAACTCAATTTTGTAATAAACCTATTTAAATTCTCTTTCATCATAAAAGTGAAAGTTTGTCCTATTAGGATTTCTGTGGATCTCATTTGAATTTATGATTATTCAGCGTAGGTGATATATTTCCTTCAGTCATTTTAAACTTTATGGGTGGAGCATCCATGGTTTTGAAACCAGAACAGTACCTTATGCATTTTGGTTTCCTTGTAAGTATGCCTTTTTTCTTGTTTGGTGACATTCTTGCATCTTTTACCCTGCATAAGTAGGAGTAACTCTTCTGAATTCCATGCCACCAATAACTAATATGCTACTTTGCTTTTACAGGATGGTGCTGCAATGTGGTGCATCGGTTTCCAGAAAGTCCAGGAGGGATTCACAATTTTAGGAGGTTAGACCCTGGAAAAATTAGTTAAATTACAGAGTGAAATCTGCCTGGAGTTAGAAGAAACAATACTTTATCTCATTCGATCATGAAATGAGAACTTCAGTAAATAGCACAAAAACTTGAATAATGAATATGTCCTCTGTGTATTAAACAAGTATTGTACAGTCATTTCATTGAGAAATTATTCTTGTTGGTAGAACTGAACATGGGAAAACTGAAAACACCTGGTAGGATGTTACAAAGACCCTTCTTCAAAATAACAATTTGTTTTCACTGAACATTCTAATTGAATTTTAAAATATGATCAGAAGGTTAGATTTTCTCGTCATCATCATCAAAATTGATTGTGTCATTAGCATTTCCATGTTTATTTTGTGTCAATCATGCATCGAATTTATCAGGTCAGCAAGCGAACTAGTACTGCATTTTTAGTAACCATGTTGTTTCATTCTTTTGCAGATCTTGTCTTAAAAGATAAGATTTTTGTATATGACTTAGCTAATCAACGAATTGGATGGGCTGACTATGATTGTAAGTTCACCACACCACACAAGAACTCATTCTTTCCTGCATATATGGTTCTTTTCATTGTCTTAATTTTGTATTGGTGCTCAGGTTCATTGTCTGTAAACGTCTCCATGGCGACGAGCAAGAGCAAGGATGAGTACATCAATGCAGGACAGCTGAGTGTCAGCTGCTCCCAAATAGGCATTTTCTCCAAGTTGCTACCTGTAACTATTGCACCTTTCCTTATGTACATAATTTTCATGGACTCCCAATTTTTGTAATTCACATCCAAGATTCAAAGCTCATTCTTTGAAACCTACTTGGGGGGGGGGGGGGGGGGGGGGGGGGGGGCGCATTGTTTTATATAAATCAGCAATTCTTCTGATATTTTGACCAGGAGTGGTGGCTGTTTCTTCTCTGTATTTAATTTTAATCTCATTGGTATCTTTGCATTAGTTAGATGAAAATGCGGATCACATTGTAAAGGGATTCTTATGTTGAGAACTAGCAAATTTGTATATTAGTAGCAAATGGAAATTGACTACATTTGAAGTGCAGTCCGGGGATTAGCACATCTGGTCCATAGTTATTGTAACTTGGGTTCGATTTTTAGATTTCTTTTATTGGTAAAGGATATGTAAATTCCACTATAAATTATAGCTGAGGCATGAGGTTGGTGGTTTTCTTTGACGTTGTAAGGGTGCCTTCGCATAATCTGAACTTTTGATAAACCAAAAAAAAGTTACGCCTCTAATTCTAAAGAGACTAAACAATATGTTATTTGACATGCATTCTAATTTATTTATGCAATTTTTTTTTAAAATTTCCTGAAAAATTATGTGGCTAGGATAGTGTATTTGGAAGAGGTTGTAAGCGAAGGGAGGGAAGGAATGAAGGAGAATCCATAAGTGGCGTCCGTAAGCGTCGCCTCAGCTTCAACTCAAAGTTGTGTGTGTGAGAGAGAGAGTGGAAAATTAAATGCATTTCTTGCTTTTGCGTTTGTTGTTTGTGTGCAACGTTTGAAGCAGTCCTCCTATTCATTTCTGAACGTTCATGCCCGTTTCTTTCTCCCTTCCTCTAATAAATTACGTGCTTCTTCGTTTTTTCCTATTCTGATACCCCACGCGCTATTACCTTCTAACATATATGAGATGATATTATTCCTAAATACTAAATTACCTGATAAATATGATTATCATCATGATAACGAAAATGCCTTAAAAGGGAAACATTAATTGTCATTACCAAAAGAGTGTAAGAAGATTGCATTAGGAACAGGAAGGTAAGAAGGTTGATAGCAATAAAAAAATTACCCATCTGCAATCTTATTTGGCGGTGTGTTTCCATTATTGTTAATAAGATAAGAAAATGATCATCTACACCCAAAAAAAAAAAAGAATTTTTTTTAACAAAAAAAATAAAAGATCATCTTTTGATTTTTGGATTTGTGTAATAAAAGTATTCTTTGAACACAAGGAGTAATAATAGTCGAATTAAATGACAAGTAGAATATTTGATGCATTAAGATTTTTTATAAAAAAAATCATTTAATTTTTAAAATATTTGTTTCTTAAGATCGCTTGTTAGAAAATGCTTTAATTTTTATTGAAATCATTCTATCCGTTCTTTTTTTATCTGTTTTCTTAGAAAAGTACTTTTGTTCATATTTATACGTTGTTTTAGAAATTCAGTGAAGTTTTAATTCTTTTTTAACTTACTCATTGATTATAGTAAGCGAGCTAAAAGATTAATATAATGGTAATAATATTTTTATTTTTTCAAATGAGTGATAATCTAATGAACTAAAATTATTGTTGCTTATTATCAAGACTATTTATTAATTTTCTTAATTCTTGCACAACAACTTTGAATGATTGCTTCCAAAAAAAAAAACTTTGAATGATAAATAAAAAAGAGTACGGTCAAGTCTACAAAATTTTCTTTCATTATGTGCACTAAAAATGCCTTTAAATTTTTGTGAAAAGAAATATACGAGAAATTTTTTTTTTTCTTGGGTTACATATACGAGAAATGTTTTGTGAACATCATTTGTCAGTCACCTTATTGTGTGGGCTGAGCTTTTAGGTATCCAAAACAAGGTAAGTTGAGAGAAAATATAAATTGACGTGTTTGTGTATATTTATTTATACAATATTAATGTTCCAAATATATAGTTATACAAATTAACTTCACATAATAATATGAGAGTTATATATACAAAGCATTTATTGATATAATGAATGGAAGTACAGGAACACGAAGCATACGAGACAACCACCGAGCAAAGAATAATAATCTTCGACCCGAGGGTTCTAATGGAGTATAATATGTCCTATAGGATAGATTATAAGTTCGATCCCCATTAGTCTTCTTAGGAGAAAGTAACTGTAAATCCTTTGTAAGTATTCATAGAGCTCGAAGATTTTTCCTACCTTAGACTGAGGCATCATTCCTTTGTTAATATTTTTATAATATTTTTCGACCTAGATACTCTAGCCAATTTGTGTTCATCCCTTCTCAAACCCCAATCACAACAGTTGAATTAAAAAAAAAATAGACCCTCCCTTCTTAGACTAATTCAATGATTGTAATAATTTCTAAAGAAAGGATGAACACAAATTGGCTGCGGAGGGTTCAAATTGAAGATTTTTTTTCTAATCCTCTTAATTATTATATAAACAAAGCATTAAAAAAATTATTCCCAAAATATTGGATATATTTATTTTTTACTTAATTTTTTTTTAAGAGGAAACAAAAAAACTGCTAATGAGCTAAGCAAGTCCTTGCCCCTTGGTAGCATCATCACGTCATGATCTAAAATCCTTGCCTGCCTACTTACCATTAACAATTTGTTGACGAGGCGGGACTTTCCAAAAATAGAATCCGTGTAAGCCACGCTCTCCCAGCGCGTGTGTGCGTGAATCCTCGCTTATACTTAACGGCCATGCATGCCGGAACCTCATATACACACACTCACAGTATATCACACACTTTCTTCGCTCTCTGAACCATTTTCTCCATTTCTCGTTCCTCGTTTTCTCTCCAACAACAAAGTTTCCTCTCATTTTCTCTCTCTATTTTTCTCTCAAGATTCCTTGAATTCAATCATCAAATGGCGGTTTCTCCGACAGTCGCCGCCTCGCCGGCGTCTCTTTACGTCGGCGACCTTCACCCCGATGTCTCCGACGGCCAGCTGGTCGACGCATTCTCGGAGTTCAAGAGCCTCGCTTCGGTTCGCGTATGCAGGGACTCCTCCACCGGAAAATCACTCTGTTATGGCTATGTCAACTTCGTTTCTCCCCAAGACGGTACCCTTTTTGCTTTCTTGGCCTCCTTTTCAATGTTTCTTTAGGTTTCCAAAGATTCATAATAATTTTTTTTTTCTAATAATGGAAAATTATGAAGCTTGCTATACTCGATTTTTTTTTTTGTTGTTGTGTGAGATGTTGTTTCTTGCATTGTTTCTTGATATAATTTGTTCTTCTTGGATTGATTAATTGTGTAGCAATTCGTGCAATCGAGCTGAAAAATCATTCTACACTGAATGGGAAAATGATAAGGGTCATGTGGTCACGTCGTGATCCTGATGCAAGGAAAAACAGCTCAGGGAACGTGTTTGTTAAGGTATCTGCAGCATTTATTTGAAAATGGTTAAACTAAACTAATCATTGTGATTCTTATGGAATGTTTCTTGTGGCAGAACTTAGCTGAATCGATAGATAATGCGGGACTAGATGACCTATTTAAAAAATTTGGGAATATTTTGTCTAGCAAAGTTGTCATGTCTGAGGATGGGAAGAGTAAAGGGTATGGCTTTGTTCAATTTGAATTAGAGGAATCTGCAAATGCTGCCATCAAGAAGCTGAATGGGTCTACCATTGGTGATAAAGAGATGTATGCAAAACTCTGTGATTTGGGGATAAACTAATCAATTTCTTGAGATCAGTTTTATAATTTTAATCTCACTGTAATTATTGTCACAGATATGTTGGGAAGTTTGTCAAAAAAAGTGACCGCATTATGGCGGACCCTGATGTCAGATATACAAATTTGTACATCAAGAACTTGGACGCCGATATTTCAGAAGCACTTCTGAAGGAAAAGTTTTCCACTTTTGGAAAGATTGTTAGCTTGGCTATTGCAAAGGACAACAATGGGGGGTCAAAGGGTTTTGGTTTTGTGAGCTATGATAGCCCTGATGATGCTAAAAGGGCTATGGAAGCGATGAATGGTTCACAATTTGGTAGTTTATTTACCCTTTGACTGTGTCGGTTCTATTGGCAAAATTGAAATTTCTTGATGTATATTATTTGGTTTTGATTTGTTATAAACAGGTTCAAAGATTCTTTATGTAGCCCGGGCACAGAAGAAGGTTGAGCGTGAGCGGATCTTGCATGATCAGTTTGAGGAGAAACGAAAGGAACAGGTCTTGAAGTATAAGGTAATTTCTTTACCATTCTCCTATATTTAACTAGCCATTTTCTTTTTAGTTGTCTTAGAATGTCTTCATTGAAATTCCAGGGATCAAACATTTATGTGAAGAACATTGATGACAATGTTAGTGATGAAGAACTGCGAGATCATTTTAGTGTGTGCGGCACAATAACTTCTGCAAAAGTTATGCGTGATAACAAAGGGATAAGCAAAGGGTTTGGTTTTGTCTGTTTCTCCAATCCTGAGGAGGCCAACAAAGCTGTGAGCACTTATCATGGTAAGTGAGTTAAGTTGTTGATGGGACTTTAATTTGTTCATACATTCTTCAGTTTTTATGTAGGTTTTTCAGCAGTAATATGAAATAAGAAGACAAATGTTATTGGATGGTATATTTATCGGATTACAATTACAATTTCAGAGATCATATATATTTTACATGTTATTTTCCATATTTCATCATGTATCTTATCCATAAGTACTCTTTATGTATTATGAATATGTTGCTTTATTTTTATATTATGTTGTTAAAAATATCTGAGGTCAATATTGACAAGAATGAGCTTTGCTAATTCTTTCTTCTTCCTCCTATTCCACTGGGATTGATCTTGATCATTACCCACAAAAGACTAGTAGTAGAGGGGCTGCCCCCATTGTCCTATATCATTGCAGGGTTCCTTTGTATAGTTTGATGAGCTCCTGCGAAGTCCTTTTCAAAGGCCTTTTTCTTTTTTTCTTTTTTTTTTTGTGAACTCTCTCTCTCTCTCATGTGTGTGTGTTATTATTATTTTTTTAGGTGAAGGGAGTTGTTGGGGGTTCCTCTGTATACACTCTTCCTGTGTTCTTGGATTAGTTTTAGAAAATTGAATTATTCTTTTAAAAAAGAGAAGAGAATGTTATTATTAGCCATTGGGTTTACGATATGTGACGCAATCAATCCTATAGAGGATATCCATAAATCTGAGAATATAATGTGCCATGTATCACTTTTTGCATATTTCGTTTTAGAACTAAAGTTTTTATCTTGCAAATTGTATCTCTGCCTCTTCAAAACTTTTTTTATTAAATATTTTATGTAAATGACATTTCCATTTAGCAGCATTCTGATTGCAATGCCTTCATTGTTTCGATTATGCTTATCATTTTGATGTTATATGCCACAGGATTCATGTTTCATGGTAAACCACTCTATGTTGCTCTTGCTCAGAGGAAAGAGGATAGGCAAGCACAGTTGCAGCTCAAGTATGCACAGCAAATAGCAGGACTAGCTGGACCTTCAACTGCCATTGTCCCTGGTGAATATCCTCCTTTCTACTATGCAGCTACTGGTGTTGTTTCACAGATGCCTCCTCGAGCTGGGCTGATGTATGAACCTCTGGCATTGAGGTCAGGATGGAAGGCTAATGACTTTGCACCTCCTGCTAGACCATTCCAACAATCACCGGTTCCTGTTGTGAGTAACTTTGTTTAGTAACCCAAGAAGAAATCCTGTATTTCATTAACTTTTTTCATGATTTTTTATGGTGTTTTTTGGGAAAGTTAAAAAAGGAACTCCTGAAAAATATTTACTACGAAGGAACTAAATAGCCACATTTATTTTATTCGGGAAAAACTAGTTCTGTTTCAATGGCAGTTTTAACGAGTCATATACATAATCTTTTTCATTCACAGGTTTCTAACAATACTAGGCAGCATAGGCAAAACAGAGGCAAGATGAATGGGCATACAGTTTCACAGGGAAATGCTCCATCTGGTACTTATATGCCACAAGCCCAGTCGGTGGTCTCTTCAAGAGAGTCAAGTACTCAGCAGGTTTTCTTTTCCCGTGTCATTTTAGAGAACATGATTCCTAATATGCCTCATTTGTATCTGTTGTAACAAACGTTGTGGCCTGCAGATTCTCTACACAAATCTCTGATATCATGGTGGTGCCAGTACCACTTGTTTCATTGAACCGCACTTTTGAAATGCTCTAAAAATATTCCGGAACTGTACTTGAAATCAGGAATAGTAAAAAATAAATAAATTAATTTTCTGTTAATTAGTCTTTAATATAAAAAACAATGAAGATGGTTAGATTTTATCTCAAATCTGGTGTTTTTAATCCCATTCAATGCTGGTATTTCCTAATTCTAATTTCTAAATGAAGGTCTCTGCGTTGCAGCTAACTGGACAGGCTAAGTACGTACGCAGTGGGCGCCAACGGGAGATGGAAAAAGGATCTGGATTCTCATCTGCTGCTTCTAACTCTGGTGGATCAGAAATGCTCCATAGCATGCTTTCCACTGCTGAGCAGCAGCAAGAGATACTTCGCAGGCGTCTTTGCAAGCTTGTTGAGAAACTCAAGGTATAACAATGCAGTATGCACTATTCTCTTTTTGTTTTGGAATTCTTAAAATATATTTACTATGCTATATATCTTGAGCAGCCTGGCCTAGGAGCAAAGATTACAGGGATGCTTTTGGAGATGGACAGTGCAGAATCGCTGCTTTTCCGAGGATCACCGGAGTCTCTTTATGCAAAGGTGGAAGAAGCTGCGCAAGTGCTTACTAACTCTAACACCAAAGTGGATGTACTTCATTCAAATTACCTTTCAGCTGGTGTTCCAGTGAACTGAAGACCTTAACCGCTACTATTTCTCTACAGTGTATACCTATGAAAAGAAACTTTTTCTGTTTCCTTGCTCTAGGGTTGACATGAATTGGTAGTAATAGTTAACATTCAGGGACAAATTTGTTTTGGATTCTGATTTTGATTACGTGGTTTAACTTCGATGAAATTTGGTTCTATATGTTTCATTCCACATTCACAATGATGATAATACATTGACACAGTCACTGCTCGATTTCACATTGAGAATATGAATGATTGTAGTTTCTTTCCTCTCTTTTTTCCGTGTGGTGACGCCTATCCTAAATTCCTGATGTGTGGAGACATGTTGGTCGATAATATGTGTGTGTGTGTGGGGTTAAATATTATCGTAAATATGATATACATATACATATAATATTATTATCGTAAAAAAAGTATAACATTTGGATCTTACACAAATCGACTATCAACATATAACAACTTTAATATGGCTCTATTTACATTTAGAGAAAATTATACAATTCCTATAAAATTTGCATCAGTTACATAAACACCTTTCTTATTTGTACATGACATTCTTTTTAAAGGTTTAGTTAATATAATATTGGTCTTTGAACTATTTTCAAATTTTTAAATTTTTAAAAATTTGTAATTGGATACTTTGATTAGGTAAAAAATTTGTAATTTGAATTGTCCGTACATTTTTCTTTTAGGATTTAATTAATTAAAGTATCCATTAAGTGGATAAATGTTCCTATATTTTTTTAGAAAAGCTCAAATAAGTTTCCGTATTTTTTAAAACTTTAAATAAACTCTGGAAAAAAAAAGCTGCTGATTGAGATTGAGATCGTAAGTTGTTTGAAAGGTTAGCATAATAGGCAGAAGATAATAATGGGGGAGAAAAGGGCGAAGAAGAAGAAGATCGGAATCAGATGAGTCGGATAGCGATAACAATAAACGCCGGCGAAGTAGTCGTGACTCGTGACGGTCAAAGCAGTAGTCTTCGGTCTCTGCGGCGATGAAAATGATGACAGTGATAATAACGGTGAGAAGAGAAAGAGAAAGGTGATTTCATACATATTCAGTATCTAATCTCTATTTCCTTTCAAGAAATTCACACATATTTAGTTTATTGTTCAAGTGTTGCACTAGGAATATGCTTCACTTCTGTGACATTCCTTGTAAATATCACGGGGAAGAGTTTGATGAATACATCTCATATGCAATTTAATTTTAAATTAGAACAGTCGTTGTAATATTATATGATCCCGTGCTTCGTTTTGAATAAAATTCAATGATATTACCTGGTTTTGATATATCCACTTGGAACGGATAGGATTTAGATCATTAGCTTCTGAAAATAAATAATGCAGCTAGCAGCCATTATGAACTTTTTGTTGAATAACAGATCTTAAGTCTTCTCAAATGTATATAATTTTTGTTTGCTTCCTCGATTTCTATAGTAGTTGCTTGCTAGGCACTTGATTGTTACCATCCAGGCTTACTATTATTTTTACCTCTGGTTAGTCCTGTGTACATAATGGACAGTCTTCTTGGATGCTATCTTACTTACTCAACTAGAATTGGTCTCTATGTTGGGAATTCCAAGTGCAAGTAAGATGTGAACGAAGAAGCCCCACATTGGAAAGAACTTGACAAGTTAAAGACTATATAAGTGGAGAAGACTCATTAAGGTTTGGATCAAGATGTGGTGTTAAGTCCAGTTATGTGATTCTCCACTTAGCCTATGAAAGAATTTTAGTCCGTCCATGGAAGAAGATTTCCCGGTGTTAGGGCTCCCCTGAATCGTAACACTTTGCACTTTCTGGAAATCTAATCTTTATTAAAAACTGCTATTTTCTTCCATAAATAAATATTAAAAAAATCGTATCTTTTTCTGTTTATATTCTTTTCAAAAAGGCTTATAGATTTTACTGGATGAGATCCAACATACATTATACAGCATTAAATTATTCCGATGTCTTTGTTTTTTCCTTTAGAACCCATTCATGATATAATCTTATCCATTGAGATGGTTGGGAATCTGGTTTGGTTAAGTCATGGTTAAACTGTAATTGGGAATGCATTAAATCAGTTCAGCGATTGATAAAGCATATATAGGTATACTTTTGTTATAGCCTTTGAGGTAAAGCTTTGTACGTTTGTTCTTTGTTTTCACAAATTTGATTGGTTGCAGTACAACTAAAGTTTCTCATCTCCTATCATTACAATATTCACTGGGTTCTTAGTAAAAATTATAATGCAGGCAGAAATTGGAAAAGTGAAAAACAGGAGAGGAAAGGGCACTTGAGAAAGCACAACATGAGGAAGAAATGGTAAGTCCTTTCTCATCATTTGTTATCAGTTACTGTGAGAATTATTTTTAGGTGGCATTAACTATTATTTGTTCAAGTTTCTACTAATAGAACTTCATTTGTACTTGACTGAGAACATTAGTATAAATAGGAGTAGTAGATCAGTGAGGCAGTACGCAACAGTCGCATTATTTAAACAGTCAATTGCTCCAATGCGTACTCCATCACAATATTTTCTTATGTTTCTGCTTACGTGCTTTTAAACAGTCGATTGCTCCACTGCATTATTAAATTGCTGCAAATACAGGCTTGTTTCAAGGAAATTCATGCTAAAATATTACGTAAGCATTTGCAATGCCTTGAGTTACCATTGGAAGGTGAAGATGTATTGGAGAATGCTCATGCTATGATACCTGAGGAGGAAGATACTGATGATGATGTCAGAGGTATAAGCTTTTTATCATTTTTGGTTGTTTATGAAACATAATTTTGTATAGTCTGTTCATCTCTAAATTCATGTTGAAATTTGCTTGATATTTCTTTTTCTTGGTAGTTCAATATTGCAGACAAATCATTTTTGCCAGAGCCCATTAGAGAGGATCAAGAAGCTGAAGATGAGGCTGAATGGTTTTCACCAGAACTGTTGCATGGTGATGAAGATGATGAAGCTATTAACCCTGAAGAGGACAGAGCTATACTGGTAATTAGAGAGAGTTGAGAGAGAGAGAGTGTGTACTCTAACAGTAATCTTTCTAAGCATGATTTTTAATGGTGATCTCATCATCTCATACTTAGGTAGTGAGCATACATATAGAGTGTAACTTGATATGGCTGTATTGAAAGAGCAGCAAAGACGAATTCAGCAAGCAATGGCATCAAAGCCAGCTCCATCTCCATCAGAAGATAATCTTGAGATGGAAGCCCCATGAAAGCTATGGGAGCTATGGAAGATGGAGATGCAGTGTTTGGATCTGGTGCTGAAGTGAACTTCACAGGTAATCATGTCTTGGCCACATATAATTTTTTGCTGTGTGAAATGGCTTCAGCATGTCACTCCATGATTCTTAGAGTTTTACTCTTTTCATAGAAAAATATATAGTTAGGTAGAAATATTAAGTTCCGGACTTATGGAATTGGAAGGTAATATAAGGTGGTGAATGGTTGTCATAGAAGAGAGCCTTGTTCCAGCCTTATAGCTATTTCTTATCATATCCCTTGGTTACTTCTACTCTCCACAGGAAAAGTTGAAACTAGAGGAAGTAAATACACTTTCAATAGTACATCTTGCTATTTTAAGGGGAAGCGAGATGTTTGTTATCTATATTCTCCTCACCTGTTATAGTTTCTTACGTGCTTGATAGATGTTGGATCAGGTTTATTGGTGGCATGACAAACACAGGCTCAGGAAGCAAAAGTATTTCAACCGTGTTCCCACTCTCTGGATATGAGTGGAACAAATATAATCAGACTCACTATGATCATGTCAACCCACCTTCAAAGATTGTGCAAGGGTACAAAATTTAATATTTTTTATCCTGATAGTTTAGACAAGACAAAAGCTCCAACCTACACTATTGAGAAGGATGGCAGCAATGGGGAGACTTGCATTATAAGATTCTATACGAAGACATAGCAAGTCTATTGTTATTGATGTTATGATTTTTAATTTTCAATTCATTTACTTATTTCTTTGTATCTTCCATCACAGGCTTTCCGCATTGTGAATAAAGAATGGGAATACTCTCATAAGAAGGGTTTTAAGTGCACGTTTGAACATGGATTTCTACGTTTATACTTCAATTTGAAATGCCGCCACTACCATAGATAATTTCATTCTGGGGATGGTTCACTTACGGTGAGTTTCTCCTACTCGTTTTAGGATGGCTGTCATTTTTAAGAGTAAAGATTATGCTACGAGGAAATTGACAGCTTGGAGTGAGACTAATGAGAAAAATAATGAGAAATTCTAACGGTATTCTGAGAGTAATACTTCCAATGGTTAAGATTTGGTCTAAGTTTTATTATTCTAATATATTAATTTGGGTTAAATATGTTTTTAGTCCCTCATTTTTGACAAAAGTTCGGTTTTAGTCCCTCGTTTGAAAAATATACTTTTTTAGTCCCCCGTTTTTTAAAATATGTCGGAAATGGTCCCTGCACCAATATTTTTTAGTCCCTCAATTTTGACAATCACACATTTTTAGTCCCTCATTTTTTACAAAAGTTCAGTTTTAGTCCCTTGGTTTTCAAATGGAAGTGTGGTGCAGGGACCATTTCCGACACATTTTAAAAAACGGGGACTAAAAAAGTACATTTTTCAAAAGAGGGACTAAAACCGAACTTTTGTAAAAAACGAGGGACTAAAAACATATTTAACCCTATTAATTTTAATCTAATACAACGGAGTGCATAGTTATTCTGTTCACATATGATGTTTTGGTGGAGTAAATGTAATGACCCTAGAGTATATAAGAATATCTCTAGATCAGTGGTCTCTATAGTGGGGTAGAGATACATGTTTTTTCCTCCAGATAAATGGTCTCTGCAAGCATATGCGAGAAATTTTCTGGAATGTCACTAGTGTTAATCTAATTTAGTTTTGTGAAGAAACTGAGATCAGATACTGCTTCACTACGAAAATAATTAGTTATATATCCAAGGACATGAGGAGAGTGAATCGTGGTTGAACATTACTAACGGCAGGCTTTTCTTAATTTATCAACATAAACAGGGTCTAAGCTCATTGAAAAAAGGTCAAAGCTCTAGAAGAAAAATTTCTTATTTAAAAAAAATATATAATTATGAACAGTTCTATGATAGAACTGTTCAAGAATTGAGTTTTGCCATAGAAGTTGGTATATAAATGCCTGTATACATGTGTTCTGGTAGAAAATGTGTATGCCAATTCTATTGGGGCTTCAGCTGTTGGTGGCATTAACAATTTGGAAGTTGGAACAGCTTCTATGATGGAGTTAGACATGTTGCCATTTGGTTAACCTGTTGTGCTTGGTTACTTTGGATTTGTTGGGGTTTTATTTGTGCTGCAAATGTAGTTTTTGGTTGTTTATTACTGATGCAGGTTGTTGTGTGTATTGTGTACCTTCTAGTGTTTAAGTTCTACAGACAGGTTCCTTTCCTTAAAATTTAGAAGTTATATAACTTCGGGTCAACCCGGTCCCGTCCCATCTAGGCCCGGTCTTAAATCAACCTGCACATGGTCGGGTTCCTTCGGGTCTAGGGACGGGTTCGGGTTCAAAGAATTTGTCTGATCAATGTTTAGGACCGGGTGAGGGACAAGCCTGTTAGAAAATCAAATAAATATCTGATAATATCTTTTTATATCTTAAAATATTTGAGTATCCTAGATGATCTCTTAGGCTTTATTTCTTATTTATATTTTATGATTTGATTCTCTATTTGATCAAGACTAGGATTAAGACTATTTAGGGTTTTTTTTTGTGATCAGATCATTACCACATCAAATCAATATAATCTTGTTATCAGTCTCTCTTTATCCCCTTCCCTACCTAAAACCCTCCAATTCAACAAAGTCTAACATGTCCCAACCCGTTCCACTCTCATCCCTAGATCTATCTAGCATATACCCTTCAAAGAAGTCACATAACACAAGATCTTGATAACACATTTCATAGATTATAATGGGCACAACAATGCACACATAAAAGAATAAAAGCGAGAGAAAAATAATTTTATCTTGCCACTTAAATATAACAAGTGTTCGTGTGCAACTAAAATTTGGGTAGAAACTATAAACTCAAATTGGGGTAATCATCAGATGTAGGGAAAGTCTTAAAAGGAAGATTACTAGAAGGGTATACAGAGGCCTTCTTAGAAGATTATCTCAATAGTGTTTTCCCATTCCTAGCTAAAAGCTTACTACTCAAGCAGTGGCGGACCTTCACTAAATTTTTTGGGGGTGCCACAAGTTACTAATCAAAATATTGTTGTTAAAATTCATATGAATCACATATAACTTTATCAGTTTCAAAATAACATATTAATACAAACTAACAATAATATATATATATATATAAAAAAAAAAAATTGTACCAATATTTAAATAACGAAAAATATATTGATTCATGGGAATAATCCCAAATTTGGGGATGCTTTCCAGGATCACGTTCTAAAGAATTAACATCAAATTTATCAATCGTAGCTCTTGGAATCTTGAAAGGTTACTCATACAGTTGAACTATTCGATCATTAGAATAATACTCTTAAAGTGATGATGTAGAAACTATACAACTTTCATCTTCGTTGGAAGTTTCCTCTATAAAAAAAATCATCAATTTTCTTATAAATCAATGAATCTAGAACAATTACCCCCTACCCACTCAGTAACAATTGCCCCTGCCCATATAATCAATTATATGCCACATATCTTTATTTTGAGGCTGCACGACCCTTACTAGAAAAGAAAAAAATAAAATAGAAATAAAAAATGTGTAAAGAGAAGACCTGCTCTTATTTTGTGGCTACATTTTACAATGTGTACAATGGCAAGCGGTGTTCCTTGGGGTGGTTTAAAATGACGTTTTGTTCTGATTTTGAGGGTGGCTTAAAAAAAGGTATACTAAAAAAATTTGTTCAGATTTTTTGAGGGGAGCAGCGGCTCCCCTCCGCTCCTTCTATAGTCCGCCTCTGTACTCAAGTACTTCTTGAGACTGATTTGTGAAAATATTTTTTATACATCTTAGATTTAATGTGTGTAGGATACATCATATTCATTGTGAATGTGATTGAATATTATCATAAACCATATATAAAATTAGAATAGATATGTTATATATAAATATAAGTAAATACTGTTTATATATTTGGTTGTTTGTCCCTAAACTTTTGCATATTCACTTTGCTACTACGAATTCAGTGTTGTCACTTACCGACACTAGTAGGGAAAGCACAAAATCATTTATATATGGGATTAAAAAATAATAATTATTAAAATTATTATTATAATTGAGAAAGTTAAATTTAATATTATTTTAAAAAATATAAATGAAATGAATTTTTTTTAAAAAATTAAAAGAATCATAACTACCTTATATAATAATGTAGCATGGGGTCAGAACACTTGGTAAGCTTTTGTGCTGCCATGATTACCTATCCCACTGCGAGTAAGCAGTGGAAAAAATTGGAGATTGTGGTAAGCATTTGAGGGACTAATGACATTTCTTTTGACTTATCCCACTCAAGACTCAAGTGACATTTTCCTTTAAATTTTTACACCCGAGGTCCCTTGGGTAAGTTGCTTGTCAAAATTATACTCTCATACCCTCGGTAATATGATCATCACAAAACTGGTCCCTCAATTTCTTGTTGATGAACTAATTTTTTCTACATAATACTCTTACCATATCCCCACCTTTATATGTTTAGAATTCATGTATCCATCGATTTTTTGGGGTGGGGGGATGATTCTCCTTTATTTAATTGATATTTGAGGGAGATGAACACATTTTGTAATACCACAAGTCACAAGTTATTAGTATAATTTAATTTATTAAAATAATACATTAAGATACTTAGTAAACGAATGCCTATTACCTTTTTTTTTTTATACAAAAATGCCTATTACTTTTATGGTAATAACATATCACATTTATATGATTTGTGATTAGAGAGGATTTAATTGGTATGTACGGTCAATGTAAAAGTTTTTATACTGTCAACTGATAATGAATTGTCATGTCATTAAAAATATTTGATTCTTGTAATAACTACCTTAGAAATCATATTTACATGATTTTATATTTGGTTGACAATATATTTTTTTTTAAAATTGATAGTATATCAAAATTAAACTCATGAGATATTTTTATATAAATTTAATGTGTCTAATTTGAGTATATTAAAATTAAAATAGTGAAATAGTGATTTATTACTATTTTTTCCCCCTCATGATGTTATTTAATTTGACCAATTGATTTAAAACGTTGAACAAGTTAAACTTATGTCCCAAAGATCTTTGACTCCTTTTGGTTTTAACAACTTTGTATATGTCTAGAGAATCAATGATAGGTGATTGATGAGTATAGTAAACCTTTGACCTATTAGATAGAAGATCGCATATAATCCTTGGTTGATAAGACTAATCAAAATCTTTTAGTGATGCTTTCCTAGTATAACGAAGTTGGATTTCCATTTTAAACTTTTGAGAGAAAATACTTTCCTTAAGTTGTAAAAGGAAGATTACTTTCGACAAGTAATGAATCAATTCTAAAATCTATAATAAGATTCCAATAATTTCATATACTTTTAAATAGTTCATACTTCATACTTTCTACAGAAAGAAGGCATCTGGTTCCAATCTTTCCCTGTTTTTCCCCACCCAATTAATCAAGATTTGGAATCACTTTACTCCTTTCTCAGTGGTCTACTCACTACCTATCATAGACCCCATTGGCACTACATTGTTTTCATATCAATACAGCTTCAATTTTATTTTCCAGCTTAAGTACTAGATTTAATGCTACACAGTACACTTATTCTCAAAGAGACACCTCATGATCTATATTTCTCTCATTATCTACAATCCTAATTATGCATAGGAGGCGTTTGAACAATATCCTTCATACCAGGCCTTTCACCTTTCTTCTCCCTCAAACAATCGAGTGCAAGATCCAAGAAGAGTTTTATGCTTGTGACCATTTTATCACCAGAGGACTCCACAGAAAGAAGCCTTTGATCTATCACTTCCATGATTGTACCATTCCTGGCATGTTGACCCACATGAATTGCTAGATTAACATCATCTTGATCACGAGAGAAGTCTATTACTTTCTTGGAAGTCAAAAGCTCAAGCAACACAACCCCATAACTATAAACATCACTTTTATCAGTTAATTGGTAGTTGCGGTAGTATTCAGGATCCAAGTATCCTAGTGTTCCCTGAGCACATGTTGACACATGACTAAGTCCCGGGTTAGCCAATCTAGAGAGTCCAAAGTCTGAGACTTTGGCATTAAATTCATCATCCAATAGTATATTTGTTGACTTAACATCCCTATGGTAAATAGGAGTGTGTGCAGCAGAATGTAAGTAAGCCAATGCCTCAGCAGTTTGAAAAGCAACTTTCAACCTTGTTTTCCAGTCTAGGAAATTGGAATACCTACCATGAAGATGGTCATAGAGGGTCCCGTTTGAGATATACTCATAGATCATCAGTGGCTGCTCAGATTCCACACAGCACCCTAAGAGTCTGACTAGGTTCTTGTGATTCACTTGAGAAAGTATTGCAACCTCATTAAGCACTTGTTGGGTGCTTTTCAAGTTACCAACTCTAGCTTTCTTGACAGCTACCATTGTCCCATCTTGAAGTTCACCTTTGTAAACTTCCCCAAAGCCACCACTCCCTAAAATCCTGCCTTGAGAAAAACCATTTGTTGCTTTCTTCACCTCTTTCAATTGAAACATCCTATGAGGTTTCTCCCCAACACTTGATTTCAGCATATCTTCTCTCTCCTTGGCCTGCTTCATCATGTAGTTAGAGAGTTTGCAGGACCTAGTTTTGATGGCCAGAACTATAGCTAGAGACAAAAAAGTAACAACCCCTATTGAGACCACTAAGTCGGTTTTCCATTTGGCCTTTTTCTTGTACCTCAAGCAGGTTGCAACAAAAGGGTCCCAATGGTGTCCCCCATTACAAAGACATCGAAAGAGGCCATTTCTACCAGCAGGGGAACACTTAGAGTCTCCAGAGCAATCCCTTTGTGTCTTGCAGATTGGTTCAGTTGGAGGAGTCCATTGAATTTCAAGGCCTTCTTCCCACTGATTAGCAGGTTTATCTTCATCCAAATGAAGGATGCTTCTGAATGCTTTGCAACCAGAACTGTGAAGCCTAATCTTGTAAGCTGAAGGTGCACCACCAGCAACAAAGGTGCAACAAGGGTGAAGACCACTTGCACACTCAAGTGCACGTTTTGCGTCAACATGGCCTGAACTCTTCAAGTAAAGGTGGCAAAGACTAGAAGAAGTGCAGTTGAGTGGAGAAACCAAGAGGCGAGGAGAACAGTTAAGGAGGAATACTGTGTTGGATGAAGTTATGTTGAAAGGTAGTGACTGATTTAACCAAAGACCATTGCTTACAGGCATGTCTTGGGTAACACATGAAGTTCCAGGTAGCCAAGGTGATGGCTGAACCACCATGCGTTGGATTGAAGACATGATCTTGAGTACCAGATAGGAACTGCCATTTAGGGTGTCAAAGTAAAGCTTGTGAGAGTGTGGATCACAACGAAGAATATAGTTTGGATCACCACAGTTTGGCTCTGTGCTCAAAGGATATGGAACTTGCATAGAGCCACAGTTTGGGCAAGTCTTTTGTGAAAAAGTATAATGATGACCAAGGAAAAGGGAAAGAAGAAAGGCATAGCTAAAATGGAAACTTGCTCTCATGTTTGATTCAGCTATCATTTTGCATGGACAGTTGGCTAGGAGAAGAAAATTCTTATGGTACTAATAGGGAAGGGTGTGAATAAATTAAGAAAAAAAAAATTTCTACATGCACCAATGGAATAAAGTAGGTGAAATGCAAAAGTGGATGCAAGAATCTACAGTATGGAATACCATAAAAATTTGTTAATTTTTATGGGACCAGTTGATACCTCTTGTATGATCATAGAAACGACATTTCTAGCTATACTCTCTTTATAAGGTGCAAAGAGAAAAGTCAGTGGTGTTGCAATGAGTGATGTTATTCACATAGTGAATGAATTACTCTTTATGATCATAGTGAATAAATTACTAATTAAAATATGAATGATGTTACTCACACATAAAAAAGAATCTAAATCATATTTATTTGGGGAATAAAGGTAGAGATTGAGTGTTGTTGCAATGTGTGTTTTTCTTGTTTTAATATCTAAAAAAAGGTGATGTAGGACTTATGTAGAAATTTTGATGTGCAAATATTAGTACACAATTCAGGCTTTACATATATCAAAATAGGAGACCATTATTCAGACTTTACATATTATCCTATGTAATATTCTGTCTGATACATGGATCATGCACCAGAACATCACACCCTTTCTCATCTGACAGTTAAGTCCAAGGTTCAAAGAACTATTAGAATGTTTCAAATACATGTAAGAAGAATTTCCCCATTCATTATTTTTACTAGATTTTTCTTTTTTACTCAGAAAGCCAATCTAGATATTGAACAAACTCATTCTCTTCTGTCATGCCAGCACCATAGTGCAATGGGTCTCAAATCCCAATTGATAAATATTCTCTGGCAGCATTTCTTTCCCCACAAGAAGGATATCTCTTTTAGATACTGATGCAGAATTCACCAAATGTACCAATCAAAAAGATGGATTTTTTTTTTTTTTGATACGGATGCAAATAACAAATGACCACGTAAACAAATATACAATTTTGAGCATGAAATCGGACTGGCCTGAACAAGCCCGTGGCCTGCATAGGGTCGGGTCTGGGCACCTTTTCCTAACTCGAATTGAACCCGGGCTTTTTTTTTATTCTGCCCGATAAAGCCTGAACCTGCATCGGGCCGGCCTCTAATATTATAGCAATTTCCTTTGCATATCCTGGTTAAAATACAAGGGAAGTGTTTGACGACATTGGTTAAGAAATTAAAGATAAAAACTTTGTTTTAGAAAGTAATGTATTTAATATATTGAAAGTTTAAAAGTTACATTTTTCAATATAAAGTTTCCATTTTTTACTTCATTAACCACTATCCTTGGTAAGACCCAAAATAAAAAACCAAGATGCAATAATATAAGGATTTAATTGATATGTACCGTTAGTGTAAAGACTTTTTACACTTTCAATTAATTATAAATTAATGCATCATTAAAGATGTTTGACTTTTATCATAAGTTGATTTGTGGTTGGTTGAAATAGTAAAAAACTTTATACTAATAATGTATCAAAATTAGACTCATGATATAAAATCTACAAACATTTAGGGGTTCGTTTGAGAGTTGGGAGGGGAAGAGAGAGAAGGGTTTGAGAAGAAAGTGAATGGAAAAGGAATGATGAAGGGAAATTATCCCTCCAAACCTTCAGAAGTGGAATATGATATATGGGTTCTGTTCTATGCTTGGTCTATTTAATAAATAGAACAAAATGAAACATGATATCAAATAGTGAAATATTTAAATTTCACTAGAAAGATCAAAGGATGGAAGCCAAGAGACCTTCAAACAATAGTCTTTTAAGTTTTTTTTTTTTGTCCAAATGTGACAACATCACAAACTAGGGTTATTAATTGTTTACCATTGCAAACCTACTTTTGGGTTTGTTCCAAAAAAAAATTATATAGATAATTTGCCCCAAATGTATGTTTCTGATTTTCCAACCGTAAATCAAACATGCACTGTGGTGATGATCTGTCCACGCCATTGTCACAAGCCTGGCTCTCAAAGTCCTGGTTTTTAAACCAATATCAAGTTTCCTATTAACCAAGTAAGATAAAAGTAACAATAATGGCAAGCACTCATCATTAACCATTACTGAATACTGGTTAATATTTTATACTAGCTTCTCATCTTTGCAATCGCTTAATTATCATCATGGCGACTAAGTACTTCTGCGCATCTTTGACTAATTTTTGTGCATCTCCAAAATGAATCAAGTCATAGCAATATGTTAGTGACTAATGCTAACACTTGCTTTCATAATTTCTCATTACTCCGCCCGAGTTTAATTGACCATCTCTATGTATTAGTGGTCATATAGACAAAACAATAGTAATAAGCTTGGTTACTGCTTCGAAAGTGGGAAAAAAATTGGTGGGAAGCAACAGTGGAAACAGAAAACAATTTTATTTTATTTTTGTCTTGGGAGTGTGGGAAGTGAAGTATTTTATAAATTTATTCCTAGTATTCAGGGAATTAACACTTTTCACAGGTTAAATTCGTTTCTTTTAGGCTTTTGATTACTTACCACTTGAGTCACAGCTTGTGGAGTTCCATCATTCAATTTTGACTTGTATATTATTAAGAGAATCAAAAGGTAAATTTTTTTGTGATGCATTCTTTAGACTCTTCAAGTCAAATACCAAGGTCATTCATCTTGATACTGTGATCAATATAGTTAACCATGAGTTCACATGAATGTGGTACAAAATTAGATTTAAAGTGGCTAAACAAAGATACAGTTACATATATATCACCAGGAATATATTGTTCCCAAGAGTAACCACAGTTTCTCTGCCAAAAAAGGATAAACAAATAATGAAATAAACCATGAATTGTATGCAGATAATCAAATTAACATTCAAAATTTTACTTAAAAGGGCAACTCTTGGCCTTTTGCGTATTCTATTGTCGCATTGACTTTCAACAATCTTTATCGCAGTCCAGGCCCAGTGCTGCACAACACAAAAATGGGCTTACCCCAGCTGTCCCAAATCCCAAGGCAGAAACCAGGAAGATTGAATATTGAAATAGATCCATTTTAATAAGAGCATGACAGAACAAAAGGTTTTTCTAGCCATACGGGGCTTGAATTTCTGAGAGACCAATAAAACATTATTGTCTACATATATAAAATGATTGAACAATTATATGAGAATGGGAAATGAAATTCCAACAAGAACCTGTGGACAACTTTGTGGACTAATATGTTAATGATGTTTAGACTACTCTTAATTGTTATTTTTACACCATATCAATAAATATGCATGTGGAGAATTGGAGATAAACACTATCAAATTTGATCTAAATGCACAAGCTCATAGAAGATCCAATTATGGTTAATCCTTTTTTTTTTCTTCTTGTTTTTTCAAATTTTTTAATAATGTGTAAATGATTTAAATACTATGTAACAGCACTTAAGAATATTGTCTTCTTATAAGTACTACTATGCATTGATATTTTGCATCAAATGCAGTGTCACTGCTTCTATGCCAACCTCATAGTTTGTTTCTTCCTAAGTAGTAATAAACTACATGGCTAGGAGGAGGTCTTATTATCTTTTGGCTTTTAGCTAGGGAGGAGATGGTATGGAATTTGAGTGAATCACTTGATGTTCTTCAGCTTCTCATGAAACAGAATGCCTCACTCTTTCTTTTTCACTGCCTTCCACCCATCTCTTTAGCCTTCTAATAAACTTTCTCCTTTTGGAACAAGCACTACTGTTATGATGAGCAGCATCAAAGGAAGGCACATTATTATGATGCTCCAAAAGGGAATTATCATGTAATTCATGCTCTGAGTCATAATGTATAACTCCATCACTACCTCCAAATTCCAGTTCTATATGTTCTCCATCCTGATTTTGTTGTTGTTCATGATTTCTTGTTAGCGCATGCCTTAGGCAAGCATTGGTCCAACGCAAGTATATCAGTTCTTTAACTTCATCTGCTCTTTCCCTCTTGATCTGCTCCAATTCATCTAGTACCTTCTTGTAATCTTCCCTACTCACATCTCCTGCTTCAATCTACATATGTGAAACCTTGTAATGATTAGGCTTCTAATAACCCCACATGGCAATAAATAAAGGATTTACACTATCATCTATTGCCGCATCATTAAAAATAATCTATATTTTATGACATGACAATATATGATTGAGTGATAGCATAAAAAACTTCGTGCTCTTTCATAATGCATCAAAACTAAACTCATAAATAAATAAACCAATAATATTTATATCTATCTGTTGCTTGCTTGCCTTAGACGCATATGATTTTTCTGCTATGTCAAGCTTTTTGAGAAGTTCATTCTTCTCATCCTGCAATTGATCCAAAACCCTTTGTAGCTCTCTGATTTCATCCTCTAATTTATCAATAGCTTCAATACTTGTTTGCAAGGCATCATGGCTTCTCAAGATTTCAGCTTCTTCTGCTTTAATCTTCAAAGCCTGCTGCCTTGCGAGTCGAGATTGTGCCTTTGATTTCCTCAGTAACTTCTGAAACTTCCTCTGAAGCATCCTATTCTTTGATTTCCAATACTCAACCTGTTCAATAACTCTAAGATATTGCACCACAAAATTCTCCATCCTTCTATTCTCTGTCTCTATGGATGAAATCTCCCTATCCAAGAATTCAACACGAGCAGTCTCAAGTGACAACATGTTATTGATTTCACCAAGCATAGATTCTTGCTCTTTCATAATACAGTACTGATCAAACTGCAAACTTAAGGCCAATTCTCTCATTTTCATACCTTCAACGCGGCTTCTTAGGCCAGAAATCTCCTGTTCTAAACAAGGGGTGTCATGGATTTTTGAGCACTCAGCAATTTCTTCATCTTCCATAGAATCAAGGCTATGAAAACTTTCTTCATGTTTAGTCCCTTGAGTATTGGTTTCATGGGAATTTGCCTCATTTGGTGATGATGAAGAAGAGGCTTTAGATATGCTTTTCTTTGCCATGATCCAAGCATAGATGAAACCAGCTAAAGACACAGCCAAAGGAACACCAGCTTTGAGGAATACAGGCTTTAGGACCTCTGCCTTTGATGTTGTGCCTTCCATTCTGAAGAATAATAACAAGTTTCTGTAATTTGTTTGGATAGATTTTGTGACCAAAGATATGATGAATTTGATCCTTGATATGTTAGCAAAAATTTGAAAGAAGCTTTGCCTGTTGAGTCATTGCTTTTTCTTTGTTTTAAGGAACAAGAGAACTATGATGTAGCTTTTTGACTACTACAAAGAGGCCTTCTAAGCCACCAAATACCATTAACTTGACCTCCTCGTGCTCTTTGGAATCTAATTCCTTTCTGGATTCTTGTCGGATTTCTTTTCTTCCATGGGATATCATACGTGTGATGTTAATTTTCCACATGTTCAAAGCTCCAACATAGAGCACTTCACAATATTTATTCAAGTTGCCAAATTGTTCCATTACCTCCAAAGAATGTTGTGCCACTGTTTCAACTGATAATCAATTAAGCCAATTTAGTATCAGACATTAAGCGAATGTCCTTTAAAACCGTTTGATGTGGCATGAATAATTGCCTTTAACAAATTCAAAAAGTTGGATTAGTTGAGATGCATGCAAGCCACCTTATGGCAATAATAATAAAAATAATTGTAAATCATTCTACTAATATTCTTTCTTAATAAACAAGGAAAATGTTAAATACTTTTTTATATTTTCCAGACATTGGATTTATTACTTTCTTATTAATATTTTTTAAATTTAATTTAGGAGGATTTCTAGGCGTATATAGCAAAACCTTAATAATAATACCTGTAGTATAACTATTTAATAATGTCATATGCTCATGTATCATAGGTTTGCCCCTCATCTCATGTCAAATTCTCTTTTAATTGAATTTATTTTTTCGAGGGGGAGGGGAATCAACCCTAAAGGCTAAAATCCACCATTTCACAAGCAAAGCATAACGAAAACGAATATAATTGAAGACCATAGTTGTATATTACATAAACTACGTTTCATTTCAGAATAAAAAACTGGATTTTAATTAATGCACCAAAAACAAAAATGATTTAGGCGCTAAAACTGGTTGAAGACTTGAAGCCGACTTATTTAATAACATTGTCATTGTAGTAGTGAAAAATTTATAAACAATATATTTTGATTTCATGATGATCAATATTTGCATTTACACACACCTGCTTCAAATAACCAGTGTAACATTGTATCCAATATGAACATACAACAGAGGCGTCTTCAGTGCACCACCCACCAAAGTGGTGCAGTGGTGCACCACCCATGTGGCAAATTTTGGGCCAACCAAATCTGAATATGGCAAAAAAAATTACGTTCAGTGGCTTTCTCCCCCGATGAATCCATTCTCAAACTTCATCCTTAGAAAAATGAAACCAAAATCAGCCATGTGACATTAAGTGTAGATCCAGAAATTCTTCAACAGATCAAGATGGAAGTTCTCGTTTCCCGTTTTCGTTTTAGACCGTTGATTAAGGTGGTCCACCCATGTCTGCCGTACCCGAGTTCCCTGATGTTTATGGTGGTCGTATATCTTCGACGGGATCGAGGTCGTGGCGGTCTGCTCTTCAACCATGGTGGCGCTAGGGTTTGGCATCGATTGATATGTGGTTCTGTTTCATATGCCAAACCATAGTGGTCCTGTTCTGTTCTGAAGGCCACTCCACCAACTCGCCGGCGCCGCCACACTTCTCCGGTGACCGCCGTCGTCACCTCCACCTCACCTCACCTCACCTCGTCGATCGGAACCCCAGGTGACAGTGAGAATGAGGAGGATGAAGATGAGGTGCAGAGCAATTTGAAGGAAGAAGATCAATGAGAAGCTTTTCTGGAGCTTTTCTCTAGCAGATCTGGTAGAGATCTGCAAGAACATGATGATGAGGAAGAAGATGGGTTACCAGATCTGGGTTACGAATTAGAGAGATGATGGGTCATGAATCCAAACTTGTCGAACCGCCGCCACCATAAAACCCAGATCTGCAACCAAATCCGCCTTTACCAACCAAACACAGGCAAAACAAATGTCTTCTTTGTTATTATTGTTTCGTTCCCCAAAGAAATGTGAAGGCATGGATATGTTACAAGAACTTAGGAGCCCCTCCAACGTGCTTAAAACTCCACTCTTTCCATCACCACTTACCCCAACTTATGTAAGGACAGACAAAAGGGAAGGTTCAAGCGAGGAAGTGGAAGATGCATGCAGGAGTTTTGAGAACTATTTGGTGGAGATGAGTGTGAAAAAAGGGAAGACAAGGGACTCGATGGATGTGGAAGAACCATAAGTGCCCAAGCTTAATTGATTTAGTTTGCCGTCCACTCGTGCTGCGGCGTCGCTGTCTGTCGTCCATCGAGGCGGCGGGGTATATAAAATCTATTTTAATAATAATAATAATATTAAAAAACTACTTATCAAATATAGAAATACAATGACTTATTTTGCAAATACAAAATATCAAGTTATGTCATTGACCACCATAAATTGAGTTGAAAAGTCAAGGGGCCCAAATGGCAAAACGATTGGACCACACTTTGCCATTTGGGTGGTGCACCACTGCACCATTTTGGTGGGTGGTGCACCATAGCCTTCACCATTTAATTTGGTTCCCAAATGTGTTGACAGGCAAAACCACGCTGCCATTTCCTTCAACAAAAATTTTGAACAGCACTCTGAGAATTTGCGGAACAGGCTCCTTAGTCTAAACTTGTGGTACTTGATTTCTACCCAGCCTCTTTGGGCTATGATCCCCAGGGCCACTAACAACGTTACGTGCCTGAAAATAAGCACGGAAAAGTCCCGTGAACAAATAGACTATTCTCAAATTCCTTGAATATGAAATAGAGCAATGCTAGTATCATACTCTTAAACACACTCCTCTTAACACACCTTCTATTATTGGGTGAATTTCATGTGAGACCATTTGTTTTGGTGGGTCTCACATGAAATCCACCCAATAATAGAGTGTGTTGAAGAGGAGCGTGATAAAGAATGTGATGCTAGCATTTTTCTATGAAATAAACTGCAAAAGACTGCATGTGATTAGTTAGACTAACTGCACCATTTAAATATCAGCTAAATCTCTCACCAATGTATTTTTTTAGTTTTCAGACAAATACATATAAACTCTAATGGGAAATCCGAAATCCAAATGACCTTATTCTGGAAACAGTCCTCTATTATTTTGATTATTTCTAGACTGCACTCTAAAATGAAATGCTAGTCTCTTCAGAATCTTGTTTGATGCCAATAATATACCTCCTTGTGGCTTTTTGATTGACTGAAATTAAGACATAAGAAATTTATTCACATACTTAACTATTATCTAGCATGACCAAAAAAAGACGAAATACAGGAGAGGTGAACAGAAGTATAGATATATTTCCTAATCTTGCTAAGCATAATTTATCAAAGTACATGCAACAGAAATTAGCATGGTCAAGAAAAAAAAAAAAAAAAAGACGTGCATTACTGACCACCCGAAGCAAATCAAGAAAGTTCAAATCCAGCATTTGAACTGATAGCATATAGAAGCTTTGATCTCAAAGTCCCTGGACGTTTGTATGTTGGAAGCTGTAATCATTGAGAGAAGGAAAAATAAAATGTAAATAATTCAAAAGTATCACAAGAAGAGACTGCCTCTAAAAGTCAATACTTCTGTCTCAATGACTGCAATCACTAAATGGATGTGTTTAGTAAGTGGACACACAAAAGTCCATATTCTACCAAACCTATTTATAAGATAGGTGGGTTCTAGCGTGCATGACGTGAACATATCGCTCACCGTGAATCACGTTTAAGAACTGTTAGATTAAAATGTACACCAGATGCTATTATGTACCATCCACACCATATTATTTTTTTTTTGTAATTTTTTGCATGTGTCTCTCTCTTACGCTGTTTGAATGCCGCCATCTTCAACCTCTATGCCCCATCTCCCAGAAATGCAAACGATGAATCTAGAAATTTCAGAACCCACCAAGCAGCACTCGGCCACCAACACTGGCACCCAAAAGATTGGACAATTCCTTTGAATTATGAATCAATTACCAATGGGTATTATCTGGTCAGGAATCATTACCAAGGAGAGTGAGGAACATGTACAAAAGGATGGAGACACAGACGAAGAAGACAAGAGAAGACGCTGGGGTGTGAGGAGGGAAATTATCCTAAACTAAATTCCAAGACCAGTACCCCTTTTGGATCATTCCACTAAATTTGGTGATTCCACCGTATACTGATTTGAATGAGGGGACCTAGATGGAAATTATTACTAATTAAAATTTAATCTTTTGGCCCTTAATTATTACCGACAATCTAGCCCTTTTGGTGTTTTTATTCTTCCATTTTGTTTTACAGATTCTCTTAGTTGTATCATCATGTTTTCCAGTCTTTTTCCAAATCAAGTTTCTTCCTCTTTTTTCCGGTAAATATTCCATCAAATTTCGCTACTTTATTTTTTAGGAGCCGAACAGGATGCCAAATATGGCAGTGGCAGAATCAACCCTAAGCACAGGGGGCTTGCAAGTGGTGGTCATGTCCAAAGCGAACCACGCTCGTCCTACTTGCGGCATCCACCATCTTCAACCTTTCGTCGGCACTGCTCGCTCTCCGCCACCGCCGTCATCTTCACCAGCACCGGAGGGTTGAAAACGGAGTAAGAAACTCAGTGAGAACAAGTTAGTGCGAGGGGAGGAAGAAGGGACGTTAAGTAAGAAGGGGCTATGGACGGAGTAGTCGATGAGAGACTTGCGTGGGGAGGTTGAAGAAGGTACATGAGTGAGAGTAAAAAAAATCT
This sequence comes from Echinosophora koreensis, assembly GCA_035048595.1. Classification (NCBI taxonomy): domain Eukaryota; kingdom Viridiplantae; phylum Streptophyta; class Magnoliopsida; order Fabales; family Fabaceae; genus Echinosophora; species Echinosophora koreensis. Next base: position 5,221,689 of record JAPCYP010000012.1, on the reverse strand, counting down.
GCTGTGGACAAGTGTAGGATAAAATCTTATGAATTATTTGATCTAACGATGATGAAAGGTTATGCACGGTGAGAGACATGTTAAAGTCTCTCACCCTAGAATTTGCCTTATAAGATATTTATGGCTATGAGATTATGATGTTTTCATGATCCCCATGTTCAATATGTCATAACTCATAACCAACATGAGGATCTTGACTTTCAAACATCTCAGCCAAATCCTAAATACCTTATGAGTACGTTTGGGAAAGATTATTTTTTCCCATTTCAACTGTTTTTTAGCTTAAAAGCTGTTTCATAGATAATCTATCATGTTTGGCATTTTGCTTAAATTTATAAAAAAAAAAGCTGTTTTATGCCATCTAGTTTTTTCTAGCTTAAGATTGTTGTGATTTGATTATTTTTCATTCTCAAAACTCTCTTCCCTGTTTACCCCTACAAAACTAACTTCTAAATAAATATTATTAAATTATACAAATACTTCATACCCTTTTTCGTAATTTATTATATAAAAGTGAATTTTTTTGCATCACCCAAACGAAATAGATTATCTTAAAATCGCTTTTCAGCAAACAAACCCAAACAAAAACAGATTCTTATTATAATCAATTATCACAATAATCGCTTATACAAAAATTGATTATCAGCATAATCTTTTTTTTCCAGCTTTCTCAAACACATTCTAAATAGAATTTCAAAATACTTAAGAATGTAGGAGTCTATCTCGAGTATATAGTTAAGGATGTGTTCACCTATTAGCAGTACCTTAAGAGTATTGTAGCAAGTTGAGGCTGATGGAAGCCGCTCTACATCTTGTCCTCCAATTGTTGCCCAAAGAGGGACATCGCATGCAACCTATTTAAACAAGTAGACATGAGCGATGCTAATGAAATCAAGACATTTTAGTATTCATTATAAAACCTATTATTTCTAGGGATCCTTGTAATTCCTATTGGATCGCGATATTTTATAGGAAAAGAATAAATGTGAGAAAGAGGAAAGCAGACATCCTAGAAAACGAAAAGTTGGGTACAAGAGGACAAACATCTAATATTTTCTTCACTTTGTTGGATCACTCTATACACAAAAAGAATGCCAAGATAACCATTAAAAAAGAATATTTCATCTAAAAGCAAAAACAGTACGTGAGGAGGTCCTATTCGGTGAGGGTGATGCTGAAAATCAAAGCCAGGGGATTGGCAAATTTGAAAAGGACCCCTTCACTCAAGGCTAAAAACATAACTTTTGACTAAGGTGCCAGGTAATTGTTTCATATAAAACAGAATTCATCATTTCATCTTATTAGATTTTAGAACCAAGGTATTCCCTTCTTATACTTCCACATGACATTATTAGTAGAGTCTCGGAGAACACTTCTACGGATTTTTTAATTCCTATCCAGCACCATAAAGTGCAGTGTTTTGGGTTTGAGCGGAGACATTGTGTAAGCTGCATTTGGTTGCATGAATAAAATAAGAAAATACAGATGCCACGAGGTCCCAAAAATGAAGAAAACCTTGGGATTTGTAATACTGACAGTTGACATGGGGTAGACAAGCATCTGATAAAAAACCGCTTAGTGATTAAAGGCCTCTCTAAGGCAACAAATCATTCCAGATTGTTGATTGGAAGAGTTCAGGATGCTCTGTTTCTTAACTCTACTGTTGTGCTTGATGTACTCCGCTAGAGTAAAAAAAAGTTTACAAACCATTCCTTATTTCATTACAAGGGAAAAAGCAAACGGATGGCAGAGGTGCTTGTAATAGTGGTTTTGTATGCCAGTCAAACATAGAAGATCAAGAACATACCTTGTGGATGGTAAAAGCTGGCTGCAAGTATTTGAACCCAAGTAATGGAGCACGAGAACAACTGGTGACAAATTTAAGAAGCATACAACGCTCTTTTGGTTCAAAGCCTTTAATCACCTGCACACAGTTGATAGAAAGCAGAAAATGAATATTGATGTCTTAAAATTAATAGCATGCATAAAATTTTCAATGTAATCCATGAGGTTGAAAACAATGGTCAAATATCACATCTTCAGTAAGGAAAATTTTGTATTGAGGTGGCAATACCTCCCAAAAAATCTTGATTGTCCGGCTTCCCTCATTGTAACCACCAGTGTATCGTGTGTTATTTTTCAAATCATCAATATCAATATCATAATTGCCACCTGAAAGCAACTGCATTCTTGTATACCTCAGAAGTCTTGTTGTAAGAATGAACTCATCGAGACAAATATCTCACAGTATATATCATGAGTTGGCTGTAGTAGGTGAGTAAACAATTGCATCTTGATTCAGATATTCAAATACTTTTTGTCTTACCAAGACATATTCCTTTACACAAAAATAAAAAAACTACTTCAACACTGACAACAGCAGACAATTTTAGTAAATGCGGATTTCTGCCACAGAAATGCTTTATTGTTCTTTTTGTAAAAGAGAAGAGGAAACAGTAATCTCAAACAAAATCTTTTCAATACACTTAACAAAGAAAATACCTGATTGAATTCACTAGCATTGAATAACTTCAACCAGGATGGAGATATAAGATCAGTTAATCCCCTATAAAATGCATTGGAAAAGGGCAATATCTGCAATTTCAAAATTGTTACATCTATATTCCCACGATACAACAATGAATACAGTACAGAAGTAGACTACAGTAACTGATGATAAAACCTGTTGGTTGAGTTTGTAGTCTGCCATTGCATGTATGTACTGCATCTTGTTCTCATTTGTTACAGAAATATCTTTGCCACCAGACTTAAGCTCGACCACATGCCTTTTGCCAAATGATTCTTCAGTAACTGTGAAATCAAGACACAGCTCCTGGACATCACCATCATAATTCTGCATGCAGGAATATGTGAACCTTCCAGTAGAATGGTAAAATGCAAGAACAGACATATGCAGTATACACACAAGTCATACATTCACTAGTTGAATTTAAAATGAAACAATGGCCGGACTCAAGTGAAGAACAATATCAACCCTAAAATCAAATCTAACATACCAAACACCAAATATATATGTTAATGAATTTTTAAGGTTGTCATGAATAGTCCTTTTATTTTAGTGTTATATAACATCCAGCTACTATACCTATCCAGAAAGACAGCTCTATAAGTAAAATTCATTTACATATTTATACTTTAGTGGGATTGCAGCCCGACCAGGCTCATCTACAGAGAGAAGGACGTTGCAGGTTCACAGCCAGCAACAAATCAAGTCAACATTAAAAATGTACAAATCCTAACATAAAATAACACGGGGCACTGTAAATGATCCTGATTAATTTTGACAAAGGATTTATAAGACAGAAGCAAACAGAAACGTTTTTCGCTTGGTTTACCTTGACATACATAAGATTCCTGTACAGCTCTGGATCAAGTGTTGATAATTCATCAAGAAAGCTATATCGTCCCAATAGCTTGTGTACAAAAACATGTGATAAGGAGTAATCAAGTAATATTCCTTCATAAAGAGCTTTACCAACTACTCTTCCAAGGAACTCAATCATCTGAAGACCATTCTCCAAATATCTTGCAGATATAGTTGGAATTAGAAGCCTCTCTGAAGTTGAGGTTTGGGAAAAAAGTCCATATCTAAGGCAACAGGGAAAAGTGTCAGCTTGGGAAGTCACTCCTCGAAGAGGGAATAACCATGAAACAAAAACAAGAAAATACAAAATAACACGTCAAACTTACTCAGGGGTAAAGGCAGCTTTTGATATGTCAGTTAAAAACTCTTTAGATAATCCACCATAGTCCAGGCCAGCCTCCGGAAGGCCACATTCGCTAACAAATGATACATGGATAGATGACTTCAACCTTGACCCAAGAGAATTTAATTGCCGAAATCCATCTTCAACAATATGACCTCGACGTACTACTATCTCAATTGCTCGTGAACCAGGTTCAGAAATTTCACCAGCCATTTTTCGGGAGGCTTTATCCATCTTGATGAATTCGCGAAACATCTCAACTCTATTTCAGTGAAAAACTAAGTGATTAACTACTTTCTATCACTGACCATATAATGCATAGTGCATACTATACTCAAAACAGATGAATATGATTTTTTAGACATACCACAATCAAATATCACTAATTTGACACATCTACTCCCACCAAGAAAAGTTTCCAATCCCATTACATAATACTCTCATTGACAACCTTTCTCCCTTTAAAAGGTTTGTTACAATTGCTTTTCTTCATGAGGTTTCCTAATGCTTAACATATAGTGTATAATTGATAAATAAATGAAGCTACCACTCTTGTAATTAAATATCCACTATTTCATGCGACACATGAGTAATCTTCCCAATGATTCTCCATGCACATATCAAGTATAAGATATTTTGAAAGATGGCAGGAACAAAGAAAACATTAACAGTAATCTTCTAAGCTGGCCTTAATTTATCTATTCTCAATTTAACCCACCAATAACAGAAGGAACAAAAGAATTTTATCATATGGGGAAGACACCATGAAAAATTTTGCTCAACTCAATTAACTCCACAACCAAACTAAGATTAAATTCTTTTTCTAACTATTGTACCTTCGACCCACATAAGGAAACTTTAATAAATCAATTCATGCTGGCAGCATTCCCTGATCATTAGCTCTTTTTTGAGTTTTTCCCTATATCTTACATTCTTACCCATCCTAAGTACCAATTGAATAAACAGTAGAAAGAAAGGTGAAAAGGATATAAATAATAGAACAAAGCAGAATTTATGACAACAAGCAAGATCCTCTTAACGGTCACGTGGTTAATAGTTACCTCTCTTCAAAAGGGAAAACATGAGGAGTCATGGTGATGACAGAACCTGCACTCAAGGCAGCTGATGAATCATCAGATTTTAGGTTGGCTGATAAAACTTCATGAGTTCTGGCAGCAACTGCAATTGGTGGCCGGCTTTTTCTAGCAGGAGAAAGCCACAAATCAGGAGGACAAAACGGATGTCTGCAATCCCTTTCATACATTAAATGTAAGCATCTAACAGCACAGTCCATGAGGGGCCTGTTATGATGACCACTAACATTGGACAATCCATTGTACACTAGGGTATTGAGCATTGATGCAATTCTTCGTTGCTGCTCTAATTTGAATGGAACCTAGCAACATTATACAATGCTCCAAAAAGTTAGTTTCTGAAAATGTGAATTAATTCATATGGGGACAGGGACTAGGAGAAATCAAGCAGTTACCTGTTTCTCATAGAACTCTATGTCATCAAGAACTAAAAGCAGATGTGAATAGGTCGCACAGAAAAGATGAAGCACAGCAAACTTATCCTTTGGAATGCCTTGTGGGCCATGCCTCATAGCTTCTATGTCCCATATACCAGATGCATCTTCCTCATTTACTCTGCTAGGCTCAGAGTGACAACCAACGGGATCTGTACAATCTGTTGCAGCTTGTGACTTACCTGTAAATTTATGAAGCACGCTGACCCACCTACTAGCCCCATATTTACTTTCCTGTTTTTGCATCTTCTCAAAATCTTTATGTTTTCTGTTTTCACTTGTGTGATTATCAGAGATGTGTTTGTCTCCAGAGAAAAGGGCATTCTCCAGTACACCCCACAATCTGACAAGGTATCCAGGAGTGAAGGATAGCATGTTGAGAACTGGTAATGAGCCACGAACTGGACTCAAGGTTGAAAATATTCTAAGTAAGTTAGAATAAAAAAGGGCAACATCACACAAATCTAGCTTCCCTAAACATTCCAGATTATTTGAGAGCGTTGTCTCAGCCTTGTTGGTGGCATCTCTATTTATCGATGTTAAAAGATTTGTAAGATGCCACTGCTGACAAACAGGCCTAAACTGATCCATGTATGACATTATTAAGGACTCATAGGTTGCTTCACCCTCGTGCAGAACCATATTAACCGGCTGTGTTGAAGTTTCAACATCAGTATGAAGGGCTTTATTCTTCTTTATGATCCATCCATTGTTATCAAGACAAGCCAGCAGGCTTTCTGCTAAAGCGATAACAGCATGGACATACAATCCAATGTCTAAAGCTTGATTGAAGGATGCAGAGTCCACAGAATCATTCCCATTCCCTGTTGCTAGGCATATAATGTTAGTGAGAGCCCAACCAACTGGTGGAATTGCCTTGAAAGAGACAAGAGCCTCTGACTGGACCAACTCTGACATCTCCATTAAAACATTCTCTTTCAAAACCTGTCATTGCCTGTCAGAGTTTGATCAGTTCTGATATGTTTGAATCACAATCATAATCTATGAAGTATAATCTTATTGGCTTGAGGTGGATGCTTAATGGAAGGTATATTCAAGGGTAAACTTAAAATTATACCAATTCAATTATGGCTCATTATTTTTAATTTCATCAGTTATAGGATAGCAACATCTTAATAAATCAGAGAGAGGTTGCCGCCCTTCACCATCAATCATAAAACATAGTAACCAATTCTATTATAATTGATTATGTATTATTGAAATAATCAATTTTTCTCAGCTAATTCAAACACACTCTAAAGTGAAAGCAATAATATGTGTGAGAACTAAGCGCAAAGATTCCCCTTTGAATTATTATTTTAAATGTTTTTTACAGAACAAAATATTCTAGAGAAAAGAAGTAAAGAACCATATTATATATTAAAACACCATTAAGATTTTTTTTCACTTTACAAGTATTGAGTCTATATATTCCTACATATAAATAGTGAGAAAAAATTAGATCACAGAAGAAAAAAAAACGGCAGAAACAACTATCTGCATTGTAATAATTTCAATACTGCATGGCATGGTATAAAATAAGAAACTTAAGCTATTAAGCATGAAAAATACATCTTTTATGTAGCAAACTTAGAACTAGAACATCAAACAAATTACATAAGCATAGAGAAGTTAAATATGCAAGCACAATCTTCCACTCAGGTAGTCATTACATTAAAACAAAAGAGCGGACTAATAAATACGCAGATGAAATTCTTCTACTTTAATTTAATGATGCTTACCAATAGAGTCTGGAAGCATGGGAACAAAATAGATTTGTGCTTTAAAACAGGTTGAAGAACAGATGGAAGACGTTGCATGAGCAAAGGAATAGTCAGTAGATATACAATATACTGCTGAGCAGCATTGTTGACATCCAGCATACCAGGCCCATTTATATCAAAGTTTGTCAGATAAAATGGCCGCACAGCTAAAGTTAGTGCACTTGCAGTAATAAAAAAAAATTCATCTGCCTGGGTAATATTTTTTGTCTGAGAAGAATAAGTATCCAGCGCACTAATATATCTGGCAATAGACACATAACTACCACTTTTATTACTCCCCATGAACTGAATTAAATCTTTCACTGCTAAATCTGCATCTAGACGGAGGTCATCAGGAATGCCTTTCCATCCTTTCAGATCAGTTAACAAAACAAGAACACGCATTGCTAGAGATGTAACAACAGTAATATCTTGATCCCCTGAATTGCATTCGCTTAACTCTGAAAGAATGAGAAAGCCAAGAGAAGTCAACCTCCGTGCCTGGTAACTCCATATTCTTCTCTCTTCGGTTGTACCAATTGCTAGAAAGCAAAAGTTCTGCTTGGAATCTAAACAAAGACAAAAGATAGATCCATTAATACTATATCAAATAGGTGTTTGAATAAGAAAAAAGAAAACAGGTCCTTTGAACTCTCAAAGATTAGAAAAAATAAAGCAACAAAAATGTTAGAATATATGAAAAAAAAAATATCTCGTAATATCTTTATTGTATCTAAGAATATTTTAGAGTAAGATTTATTTCCTATTTATATTTCATGATTTACTTCCATATTTAAGTAGGATTAGGAGCCTATTATTAATATAAATAGGAATGGTGAGGTTGTCATTTGTATCACATAATCATCAAATTATATTAATATTGGTCTCTTATTATTCTAAGTCTCTGATAGGTACCAAAAACGTGAGAGAGAAAATAAACAGCCAGAGGTTCTTTGAGGGACCTCTTTCCTCCAACTCCTTATCACTCAATTCTTGCTTACCCTCTCCCTGCTGCTCTAATCATTACATATATCCCCCTCCCATAACAGAATGCTACTCTTACTCTCATTCCCACCTCCCTGCTGCCACATGTACAGGCAGTTACATTGGAGCCCTCTCCAGCCTATTTACCTTCCGCAGCACATTTTGGCTCTCTTGGGCCTTTAACCCATTAGTCTTCCCCTTAACTCTTCTAAAGTAAACCTTAGTGATAGGGGGATATTTATCAGTCTATATTTTCTCTTTTCCTCCTTCATTACCTAAAACCCTCCAATTTAACAAAAAATATATTGGCATTCATAACTTCATATAATATCTTAGCATCCCATCACATTGAAATGAGTGACATAATTGGAACATGAACTTGATGAATGAACATTTAAATGAGGGGATATACCAGATGACTTCAGGCTTTCCAATAGGATTGTAAAGCACAACTTCATAGAGTGTATTTTCTTGTTATGCATCTTCTGACACCGAGTTGAGAGACGGGTGATAAAGAAAAGAAACGGTCTCAACAAATTGTTTGAAATCCAAATTGCTGTCATCACACCACTATAATGAACCACCAGTATCTCCCACTCTTGCTGGAGCTTCAGAGCAACCGTCTTTGTAACCTTGAAGCACCTCCATACTCTCTTACAGCATTAAGAAAAAGATATTATTTCTCCATATTGATACAAATATGAGATGCAAATTAAAACTATGAAGACACTAACAATGTGCAGATAACAAACTTTCAAATGTCAAATTTACCACAAAAATAGGCCCCGAAATAAGCAAATTTTTCGTTCATTCAAATTATATTTAGTGGTTTCATTAATTGAACAAAATATAACAGTGTTGAGCATCATTATCTAAAAGCATCAAGTAAAAATATCCTACTCTAAACACCAACGAAAATCAAGAAACGACCCTAACTAACATGCTCCTTAATGCATGAAATTTGGCAAAAAGGGCAACCCAATGCATGAGGCTCCGAGTCCGACCATTGTGGGTTGTAGGGTATATCAAAGGTACACATAACACAGCCTTGCTCCATTGAGCAGATAGGCTGTTTTGGCAACTAGAACCCGTGACCACAGGTAACAAGGCTGCAACTTCTCCGTTGTGTCAAGGCTCGCCCTGAATGAACTCATGTATATAATGGGAAAATATATTATAAACACACTATCCAGTTGCAATGAATCTATCATCTATGATTGAGATAAAGCATTTGATGACAGCCACAAAGCAGGCAATAGTTGTTGATCCAATGACAATAAGATTGCCAATTCAACTTAAAGAAATAAGTTGGCCATGTAAAAAAGATAAGGGCAAGTTCAATGTGGAAGTGTCTCAGACTAAACAAAACCAAAGATGGATGCACCTGAATGAAGAGAGCAGCAGCAGCAGCTCGTTTAGCATAATTGCGAAGCTCTCTTTCGCGAGAGACCTTTTGAAGAAGGTCATCTCTTGTTATCTCCTTTGCACTTGCTCCTCTCAACGATACCTGATCACAACAACATCAACAACAACAACAAAAACAACCTTAAATCATGACAAATTGAGAATCCAACACAATAACATAACAAATCATAATCTATGATCAATGAATGTTTGATCCGCATCATTTAAAGATGAAAACGTAACATTCAAAAATCATCAATACTAAACTACTCTGGTGGTAAAAAGATAAAAACCCTGGGTTTCAACATGAACCGAGTAATGAGTTAAGGAGTGAAACCACTGTAAAATTCAACAATCTTATGAGAAGAATGAAAGGCAAAACGAACCGATGAATGATTAGGAAGAAGAAAAAAACAGAAACCAACAAGAATAGTGCCTTATCATCATCATGGGTAGGGAAAAGTCACAGTTTTAGAGAAAATTAAGATTGATTGTTGGGTACGAGGAAGAGTACCTGCTGTTTACGAATTCCGTCCATGGAAATCGGAGTATATATTTTTGTCAATGTTGCATTGCATTTGATTCTCTGTCGTCAACGCTTCAATCTTAATTTCCCCTCTATTATCATGTTTCTGAGCTTTACTTTTTTCTCACGCAGTTACCTTCTCTGTTTATTTCAACCTTTTTTTTTTTTTTTTTTTTTTGCTTTGAAGTTCATTTACCAAAAAAGAGAATGATGATGAGGTCCATTTTTCACTTAAATTTCATTTAAATTTAAAAATTGTTTATCATGTAAAGTTTCTCCTTTGATCACATCGTACTCCCTCTGGTCCACAATATAAGCAAAAATTTCCAAATTTTTTGATCCAAAATATAAGCAAATTTCAACTACTTTCTTCTCATTTAATGAAGTTATTCTCAAAATATCCTTCATTTAATACAAATTTTGTTTTCCAATGACTCCTTTTATTCTCAATAACACAAGCTTAATAAATAAGAGGAAGGGTAGTTTAGGTAACAAACTTAATTTTTTATTCCCAATGACTCTTTTAAATGAGATCAACTAACTATCTTAATATGTGTATCCCATTTAATTTTTGCTTACATTAGAGACCGGAGGGAGTATTACAATTTACAAATTGTTAAATTTTATTTAATTTAGGTTTTATTTAAGGGTGACTTCTATGTGAGGGAGGAAATAACTCCCTCACCCGTGAGGGAGCATTTTCTACCATTGGATAAATGTATTTAATAATTGGATGGCTCAGATGAAGTTAGTATCACCTGTTGTTTCAGTAAGTCTCATCCATACTTGAAGCATTTATATGTGTATTTCAGTCATTTCTGATTTTTGGTGTTGTATGTTTTATCCGTTTGCTCTTTCAAAGGATGTAATGCTCCAAAAAACTCCCCCATTATAACCCTTCTTTCTGGCTTCGTCTTCAATACTCCACCATGAACTCGGAGTTTCTGTCCTCCTTTAATTAATGACCGTTGATATATTAATAAACTAAATGAGTGGCCAGGATCAATTACCGGCAAAGGGGAAAACAGGTTAGTATAACAAATTTATCTCATTTCTCTCTCCGTAAATCTCAAAAATCTTCCATGACGCCTTCACCTCCAACCCTTCTTTCCGCTCCGCCGCCATCGTTGATCTTCGCGACGCCTGCAAAGGGCCCCTTCTCCCACTGCGTCAATGGACACCGAGGAAGAGGAGAAGCTCCTTCTCGTCTTTTCACCCAAGCCGCATGTGTCCCCTACAATGGAATCCACCGCGCCGGCCATGGAGCCTTCGCAAACATGTGCCGTGACGACCGCATGTTCGCACCTACCAAGATCTGGCGCTGCTGCCACTGCAGTATCAACATCATTGCCTTCTCTGATATTCTCTCTCACCCCAGCAAAGGTCAAGAAGAAGCCAACCGAGAAGATTACTGTAATAGCAATGTAATTTCAAATATGTATATTAATTTTTCCTTTTCAGAACTGAAACACATGAGATTATTATACTTGTGTTGATTGGTTGGATACTGTATGCTAATTTTCAGTTTGCTGGATAGTGAATATTGATTTGGAATTAAATAGCAATTTGTTGGATATGGATATGTTGATTTTTCCTCTTCCATTTCATTTTCCATATTTGTTCAAATATTTTCGAAAGGTTATGGACAATAAAATCTGGGTTTTCCATGAGATTTTTTGGGTCTGGAAGATTAATTAAAGATGGGAGGTAGAAGTTGCAATAAAAACAAAATAAAGTCAAGAGATACACCAAAGCAACCTTGAAATTGATATATGGAGGGTGAGCTTGATTTTCTGTCGCTGAAGCTCCACTTAGAAGTGAACAGAGGGCGGTCACGGGAAGGGGAAGGCTTGGAGCTATGAGTTAATTGAGGATTTTTTATAAATAAAAAATAATGTATATTAAAATATTTGTTTAACTTAGAGACCGGCTATAAAAGGTTTTTCTTGGGAAGGATGGATCCTCAACTCATGACTTGGAGGATTAAAGAATTGCTTCTTTCTACCCCCACATAACTTACCAACGATGAAGATTGGAGCTGCTGCAATGATACCGCTGTCGGATGTCTCTGGTTTAGGGTTTAAATGACTCAGATGAAAAATGAGAGACAAGGAGAAATGGTATCATTTTATTTTTAGTGTGCACATGTTTTGCATGTTTTTTAATTATTTTTTTTACATTTAATCAATTTCCACCATGTAATATATAGATAACAATACACCTATGCATAATATCAGGTCATCTCAGCAAACTAACGGAGATCCATTCAATGACTAACTCGTCCAAAATTTGATAGTCTTAAGGACTAAATGTATATTCTCAAAATTTGTTAGGAACCAAAATGAGCATTTACTCATATCAAAATTTTAAGTAAAGTTTTAATAAAAAACATATCATTTGGCCTATTTCATTTTTCATATAAAATAAATAATACTGGCTTTCTAAAAAAAAATATAAAAAGAAACAATACTGACAAAGTAATCTTTTAAACATATTAATATTTTATAAGACCAGTAAGGTATTTTGTTGAAGTAATTCTCAACTCTCATAGTCTCATATATGCTCCAACTCCGACACATTTCCCGTCATAAACTTTAAGTTAATACTCGAACACACTACACTACAAATTTTAAGAAGACTATTATTCAAATTTTGGTTTAATCGCACTTTTGGTCCCCCGAAGAATTGTGATTATGCAATTTTAGTTTCTCGGGTTTCAATTACGATAATTGGGTCTCTCAGGTATTGCAATTGTGTAATTTTAGTCCCTCGGATTTTAATTACACCAATTGGGTCTTTTAAATATCATGATTGTGCAATTTTGGTCCCCAAATATCATAATTATGCAATTTTAAATGCCAGTAGCATATGTGGCACACGTGAGATTGATTTGATACTTATGAGATCGGCTTGACAACTTACATGATATTCATATGTGACATTATTGACACTCCGCACACTTTAATTGATACATATGAATGTCATATAAGCTACCATGCTGGCCTCACTTAGTATCAAATTAGTCACATGTGTGTCACGTAGGCTATCGACGTTAAAAACTGCACAATTGTAATATTTGGCGGACCAAAATTGTACAATCGTAATATCGGGGGACCCAATTGGTGTAATTGAAATATGTGGACTAAAATTACACAATCGCGAAACTTAAGGAACCCAATTGTCGCAATTGAAATCGAAATGATCAAAATCGCACACGGTACTCGTGGATCAAAGTTACAATCAAGCCTTAAGTTTTTGTATTTTTCCTTCACATGACAAAATCATATGAATTTCACGTGAGAGAGTCCATTTGTCAATTCTATTATATTAACCATCACATAAGAATGTTACAAACTGCAGACTGCAGCTGCACTACTACAGCATATAGATGGCACCCCTCCAAATCCAAACCCAAAACCCTTTCCTTCCTCACAACCTCAAACCACCACCACCCGCTCCCTTCACTTTCTCCAAATTCCAAACCCATTATCTTCCATCCCCACAAGCTCAAAAAACTCATCTCCCTCTCTCTCACTCTTCCACTTCCACACTCTCCCATGAAGATGAACTCTCTCTCTTCGACACCCTCTTCCCCTTCCTCCGCTTATCCACCCGCCACTCCCAACCCCAACTCATCAGAGCCGTCCACGCTTCCACCCTCAAGTTCGAACAAGACACCCATCTCTCCACCGCTCTCATCACCACTTATCTCAAACTCGGCTTTCTCTCCGAAGCTTATTCCGTTTTCCTCTCCCTCTCCAACCCCAACGTCGTTTCTTACTCCTCTTTGATTTCAGCTTTTTCCAAATCCAATCAACCCCACCAAGCTTTCAACCTCTTCTCCCAAATGAGAGATTCCGGTATTGACCCCAACCAGTACACCTTCGTAGCTGTTCTAACCGCTTGCATTCGCACCCTCAACTTCCGTTTGGGTCTTCAGATACACGCCATGGTTACCAAAACCGGGCATTTGGATTGCGTTTATGTTGCGAACTCGCTTATGGGTTTGTATGGGAAGTGTGGGTTTTATGATGTTGTGCTTGACCTGTTTGATGAAATGCCCCACAGGGACATTGCGTCGTGGAACACTGTTATGTCGTGCGCGGTGAGGGAGTTTATGTATGGAACGGCTTTCGGGCTGTTCCGTGAGATGCAAGCAAGTGATGCGTTGAGGGTCGATGATTTCACGCTGTCGACGCTTTTGACGGCGTGTTCCGGCAATGGTGCGGTGATGGAAGGGCAGCAGCTGCATACACATGCTATTAAGGTTGGGTTGGACACTGATTTGAGTGTTGGCAATGCCCTTATTGGATTTTACACCAAGTGTGGAACTCTTGATGATGTGGTGTGGTTGTTTGAGAGGATGAATGTGAGGGATGTTATAACTTGGACTGAGATGGTAACTGCATATATGGAGTTTGGGTTGGTGAATTCAGCTTTGAAGATATTTGACGAGATGCCGGAAAAGAATTCGGTGTCTTATAATGCCCTTTTGTCTGGGTTTTGTCAAAATGGTGAAGGTTTAAAGACTTTGGATTTATTTATCAAAATGGTGGAGGAAGGGATAGAGTTAACGGATTTCTCTTTGACTAGCGCTGTTAATGCGTGCAGCTTAACTGCGGACTACAGGGTCAGCAAGCAGATTCATGGATTCATTCTCAAGTTTGGTTTTGGATCAAATGCTTGCATTGAAGCAGCTTTGCTTGACATGTATACTAGGTGTGAGAGAATGACGGATGCCAAAAAGATGTTCTTGAGGTGGGAGTTAGATGAATTCAGTGATGTAGCTTGGACATCCATGATATGTGGCTATGCTCGAAATGGGCAACCGGATGAGGCGATTTCTCTTGTCCACCTTAGTCAATTAGAAGGGAAAATGATTATGGATGAAGTTGCTTCAGTTTCGATGCTTAGTCTTTGTGGAACTATTGGCTGCCATGATATGGGTAAGCAAATCCATTGCCATGCTGTTAAATCTGGCTTTCAATCTAATATGGGAGTTGGAAATGCAGTTGTTAGCATGTATTTTAAGTGTGGGAATGTGGATGATGCAATTGAGATGTTTGATGATATGCCCTCGACCGATATAGTTTCGTGGAATACTTTGATTTCTGGCCATCTTCTGCACAGACAAGGCGATAGAGCATTGGAAATCTGGTCACTTATGCAGAAGAAGGGCATAAAGCCGGACCAAGTTACATTTATTTTCGTAATTTCAGCTTACAGGCTAACTAAATTGAATTTAGTTAATGATTGCCGTAGTTTGTTTAGTTCAATGAGAACTGTTTATCAAATTGAGCCGACATCCGAGCATTATTCCTCCTTCATCAGTGTTTTGGGTCACTGGGGTCTTCTGGAAGAAGCAGAGAAGACAATCAATAAGATGCCTTTTGAGCCTTCTATATCTGTTTGGCGTGCTTTGCTTGATAGTTGCAGACTACATAAGAATACAATCCTTGAGAGCCGGGTTGCTAGGAACATTGTTGCCCTGGAACCTAAAGATACATCAACCTATATACTTGTTTCAAATTTGTATTCTGCTTCTGGGAGATGGCACTGCTCTGAAAAGGTCAGGGAGAATATGAAAGAAAAGGGATTTCACAAACACCCAGCTCAAAGTTGGATAGTTTGTGATAAGAAAATACATTCATTCTATGCTAGAGATAGGTCCCATCCACAAGAGAAAGACATATATAGTGGATTGGAGATTCTAATCTTGGAGTGCCTAAAAATTGGATATGAACCTGACACTAGCTTTGTTCTTCTTGAAGTAGAAGAGTTTCAGAAGAAACATTTTCTATTTTATCATAGTCCAAAACTTGCAGCAGCTTATGGAATACTGATGTCAAAGCCAGGAAAGCCCATTCGGATTGTAAAGAACATCCTTCTTTGTGGGGACTGCCATACATTCTTGAAATATTTAACTATTGTCACTAAGAGGGATATTTTGCTAAGAGATTCTTCAGGATTTCATTGTTTCTCTAATGGCCAGTGCTCGTGTAATGACTACTGGTAAGACTCTGGTTGATCTATGCCGCAAAGTTTTGTAAGTTATTGACATGTATTATACATAAAAAATATAGCTTGGTTATTACTTATTAGTCGCAGCTATGCAGCTGTGGTAAATTTGTTTCCATATTTGTTGCTATAAAGCAGAAAATCACCGTAAGATAAGTACTATAATGAAGAAATTTGAAATCCAAATTCAACTAAAATTGTATAATTTCAGAGATTTGAATGTAATTTATTTTGTCTCCTTTTTTTTAACTTTGCATGTCAAACAGGTGGATGTTAGTTTTTTTTTTTTTGGTCAGAAGATTTTAGCTCTTTTATGAGTAGGAGAAAACTGCTTATTTGGATTTGGGCTTGATGTTAGAGAAAGTGAGAGCTGGAATTTTGGAATTCTTAAGTAAGGCTACCTCCTTCTTCGACCCAAAAAAGTAGTAAGAATCTTTCAATCAAAATATTCAAATGCTAGCAACTAAATGATTGACACTGTGCGAAGCTCCAAATTCGTCAAGTGGTGTTGGGCTTTTGTAAATTTGAACTCCTTTCTTGTTTAGTACTATTTTGGATAATTTATTGTTTGACTAGGAGCTCTGGCCCAACAAAAAAAATGGTTTGACTATGAGTTGAGTCCATCACAGCTTCCACTTCGTGGCTTAGGACTTGGAAGGTACCATGTACCGAACGAAATTCTTTCCGTTCAAGTTCAAGGTTCAACACACGTTTGTAGCAACCGAAAGGTGAAACAAACAGGTTATAAATAGAATTTGAATTTAATTCTAATACAATGTAAGTTTAAACATTTTTTTATACTATCAATTAATTATATATTGGCACATCATTAAAATGTTTGATTCTTATAATAATTACCTTAAAAAGCATACATAAGATTATGTATGAATGGTTGATAGCCTAAAAGATTTTACAATGATAGTATATTAAATTAAACTTATGAAATTTAATTTTGATATTTTGGCTCTCAAAACATCAACCTTTTTACAAACCCCCCACCAAAAAAAAAAAAACCTTAAAAGTAAATATTTGATTGGTTGACATTATGAAAAACTTTGCACTATTGGTAATATCAAAATTAAACTCTTATAAATAATTCAGTGATCAAACTATTGTTTGTTGGCTTGTAGCAAAATTGATAAATAAAAAAATAAAAAAGATTTGTTATATTGCATTCAGGGAGTGATTAAGTGTTGCTTCAAATAAAATTCAGCTGTCAAGAAAAGCTTTTGTGCAGTACACATATTTTTATATACAATTAGTTTGATAAATATTATTATATGATCAAATAAATTGTCAAATTTTATTAATTTATGGTTACACATCATTTTTATAGTATTTCCCTTATTCATTTTCATTATGTGCAAAAACTTATGGAATGAAGCAATTTCTTTCACGTGTCTGATATATTCTCCCAGATTTTTCTCATGTCCAACCTCCGGACTCAATTATAAGCAAAAATAACTAATTTCACACTTATTAAGGAAGTTAATTAATATAATTTAATTATCTTGATTTATATAAAAAAATGAATTATAATTACTAAATTACCCTTTAATTGTCTCGGGAATATGCAATGCTCTTGGAAAAGTAAAGGAGAATTGGTTTGATTGGTTAATTTTCTTGATTTTTGATATACTTACATTAAATAGAGTTAAGTTTGTTTGATTTTGCTTATATTTGAATCCAAAAAATATATGTTTTTTCTATCCTTATAATTGAGTCTAGATGTAGTACTTTCTAATGCTAGCTAGGAAGGCAAGTAAGACTCTGTCTATCAATTCAAGTGAATGTTTTGGTATACAAGTGATTATAGAATCATCATTTTCCTTCTAAATTTTAACATTATAACTTGGTGTTGTAGCTCATGATATCCATCGGATTCAGAGTCACGTTTCATTCTCCTCGCACTTGTGAACACGAGAAAACTGAGTAATTATATTATTTTGCATGCCTCCTAATACCCCTCGGTACCACAAGAAAAGGTTGTGAATCCAACATGAGTGTTAACCACTTGAAGCTTGAAAGAAGATCGTGGTCTATTGATCATACAAGGACACAAGAATATATGTTTCTGCTTCCGAGACACATTGCTATTACAACAATAAACCTTTAAAATGATCATAGTTATTCGGGATCGTCGAGAGAATACCCTTAATACATGGTCATCAATAGCACGCCATGACATAGATAGTATTCCCTTCAGACTCAATTATAAGCAAAATTAATTAACTTTATATTTAGTAAGAAAGTTAGTTGATTTAATTTAATTATCTTGATTTATGTAAAAAATGAGTTTCAATTACTAAACTACCATTACTTATAACAATCACCACATTTAATTCTTGGGAGTGTGCATTGCTCTTGGAAAAGTAAAAAGAGATTAATTAACCAATGATATTTTTGGAACATTGACATTAAACAGAGTTGAATTGATTGGATTTTGCTTGTATTTGAGTCCACTAAATATATGTATTTTTTTGCTTATAATTGAGTCTGAAGTAGTATATTTCAGAATTGCAGAATTGCTCCTACGTCCACGCCACGCAGGGTATGTATAGATTTTTGGGCCTAAGATACATGGTATAAATGGTTGGCTTCTGGTTCTTCTGCTTGTTACGAGGTTATAGAAGTTTGCATTATGGTTTATATGTCAAATCTTTAAGAATGGTCGTTTAAGAGAGCTCTCATCAACTCCGTGCTGCGGTGCCGTAACGGTTGCGTTGAGTAATGAAACAATGAAAGACGGTGGCGGCTATTTGGTTCGTGGAGGGTGGTTACTCACCGCTACACCGCAAAACGTTGTTTTCTTTGAATACCGTGAATCTGAATGAATAATCTTTTTTTTAGATGAACGATCATGCATTTATAATTTTTGGCTGGACCCTCACGGCCTGATCATGTGTGTAACTAAAATCCAATATGTCTAAAACATTGAATAAAACAAAGAAGCTGTCCCGTTTTGGCTTTATGATTTGGATTGTCCTGCCATGTGCAATCATGTACCGATTAAAAAATCCAAAAACAATAATTATTTATTGAAAAATTAAATATTTTATTTTTAAAAGTATAAAATAAATACGTTTTCATAAGAATTTACTCTTTTAGAAAAATATTGCACACTATAAAAAATATTGCACATTATGATTTGATGTCAATCTTAATGACTAGAAAATGAATCAAGGACAAGAGGTTAAGGGCAATGAATGAGACCTGTCTCTCACATATGACCAGCAAAATAGCTAGCCCTGCGATTATGTCATCATACAAATACAATTTTACGGGCCAGCCAGCAGTTGTAAGTATCAATTTAGCACCCGATCCACCTCTGGCACCTCATCATTTTTTCCATATCACTATTTCTTAAACTATCAAAAGTCTACGTCACCATCTTTTTAATCATTAAAAAAAATTAAAATATGAGGAGATGGTGGTCGATCGGCGGTAGACAACGGTAGCAGCTGAGGTGATGGTCAAAATTCAAGAACTTAAATTGCAGTCACAATTTCAGTGGCATTGCATTTTTTTGTTATTGTTGACAATTGCGAAAAAATCAGTTGATACGACCACAATTGTAGTTGTGACGTGATTTTGGAACCTAAAAAAATCATAATGTCATGATCTCAATTATGATTTTGGACCTCATTTTAAAACCATACCGAAATTCAATGTTAGCGATCAGCAGAAGTTGGCAGCAACGATCGCTATAAGTCACCGGAGGTCACCGACGAGATCGACTGGCGAGGGTAGTAACGATTGAAGTGGTTGTCTACCGACTGTCGACTGGCAATGAGCTGAAATGATGTCAAAATGAGTGTCATCATAAAGAATATCAATTCTAAATCGTAGTAGTTTTTTTTATTAAAAAAATAAGGTTAAATAAATATCAAAAGATAGTGGTTAGAAAATTAAAAATGTAATTTTTTTTATGGAGAATGCTAACCAGTGTCCTTAGGCCATTGGTTCCAATAAAAACTTGTTTTTATTAGATTCATTAACTAATATTCTTAGGGTACTGATCAGCAACACCTTTTTATATATAAAATTGATGCAGTATACAAAGAAGCTGAAGCTGAGTTTTTAAATTTTTCAATTTACTTTCTTAATTTCTTAATTAATGTCCTTACCAACCGTCATGATATTAATAATCATAGTTTATTATGCGAATTCGTGACTGGTATTGCCGCCTAGGATTAGGGGGACTTTGGAGTATGTTGTATTCTTTTTCGCGTAGATAAGATATGTTTGGAACCATTAACATGAGGTGGGTAAACCGTAAACGTGAAAAGTGCTAAAAAACTTTGTATAAAAACAAAACATATATGATTTAAATTCCCTCACTATTAAAAATAGGTCCATAATATTCTGTTTATTTATAAGCCATTGTCATCGAGTGACTAAGATATTCTTAATTATTGTCTTTCTTATATTATATACATTTTTATTTTATAAGTAACGTGATAGAAAATAATTTCACATTGTCGTTTCTCTCAATCAGTGCACCTCTCTTAAGCAGCATTATTATCAAAATTTCCTCAATATACCATCAATCGTTTTCGTATGTGATGTAAGAAATATGTGTTTTCATTTTCATCTAACAATTTGTATTAAAAGTTTCTTATATGTCATTTTTTAATTAAAGTATATTTTGTTGTCTTTCTAAGTTTGAAAGAGACAGGTTATATTATCACTAATTTGTTGTGCAACACCAAAATAAGAAATGATTCTGCTTCATATATTAATCCCAAAGTTCATTCTTATCCCTTTTAACAGAAGTCAAATGTTGCTTAAACACTCATTCAAAACAAGGACGCTGAGCTGTGCCTTGTGCTTCAGTTCATATATTTTGAGAAAGAACAATTTTGTAAATGGAAAAACATTTGGAGATGACATTTCTTTTTAGGGAGCTGTTATGGGACTATTAAAAAATGGAGGGTTTGAAATCCCCTTCATTATTTTCTCTCTCCTCCTTTTTTTTTTTTAAAAGAAAAATCTTTAGAATATTTCTCATTATTCTATCCATGATTCTATTTTAATAATTATTACTTTTATTAATTCTATTTATCTATCATATTCTTTACAATCACAATATTCATAATGATATTTCATATATCAATTACATACTTCTGTAGCTTCATCTTTTAATTCTTGTACTAAATCTCTTGAATAATTTTGATTAGTTAAATCTAACATACTTAATTTACATAAAAAAAAAATTCTATACTATGATAGTTATTCATTATATTACTTTATTTACTTAGCTCTGATACCAAATCAGTATCACCCTAATAATTTCAAATATTTTTAATTTATTCATTTTTTAGGGTAGTATTTTATTCATCAATAAAGACCAAATCATCATCATCACCATTAAAATCTACATAATAATCAGGATCACAGTAGAATTCAAAATCAAATAAATAATATTTAGGATCGTTATATATCTCAAGATAATATTCAAGATCGTTATTTAGGATCACTTTTTCCAACATTCGGATTAATGCTAGAGTTTCTTTTTCATATGTTGGATAATTAATTTCCCTAGAGTTTCTAAAAGATTTTCTAATTGTTCAAGAAATTTTCTAATTTTTTCAATATCTCTATTTTCATCTATTTCTTTACCTTTACTTATATTATTTAGTGTATCTCTTATATTATTTATTTCACTTTGTCCTTTCTGAATCCTATTATAAGTGTAATTTGCAATTTTATTTTTATTTTCTATTAGTTGAATAATATTTTTATTAGTCTCTTCCATTATTTTTTCTATACCTTTGAATTTTATTACTATTTCTTCAGATAAACTCATTATTTTATCGTTTTATTATTATAATTTTATCTTATGTGGGAACTATAAGGTTTTGAAACCATATGATTTAAGAAGGCTTCGTAGAAATTCTCTTCTTTTTACAGTTATATTATAGCACGTGCATTAATGTGCTCTCACGAGTTACTAGTAAGGGCAGAGCTACTTTGCATAAAATAAGTTATGATCAGTTTAAAATGATAAAATTTATGACATTATTTGTTTTTTATTCTTGAAATTTTTTACTAAAGTTAACTTCTTTAATATTAGTATTATTATTTTTGTCACCCCTGTTTTGATTTAATTTTCCGCCCTTATTTTTTAAGGGTAAAGCCAACAAAACCTTGGATGCCAATCTGCGTAACACCGTGAAGTTATTGCTTAGAATTGAAAGCATTAAAAAATGGAAATTAAATTCTTGGCAAGCCTTGACCTCTTTCTCCCGCTGATGAAATAAATTGGACGGCATGCATGAGAGGCCAATACCTTCAACTCTGATCCTAAAGGCGAGAGGTAAAATTATGACCCATTAAATTTACCAGTTAATCCCTGGTTCGAGTTTTTTTTTTTTTGGTATTTTCTATTTTCTTTTCTTAGTCCTGTGTTAGCTTTAGAAAATAATTAGCTAAGAAATATAAAAAAATTTGGTCACTCTCATAAAACTAAAAACTAGGCATATGAGTCAAGTTCGACGTGAGCCACCAACATACTATTAATTAAAGGTATAATGTTTCGTGCACGGTAGTTACATACCTCGTTTCATATTGGCGTAACATGATAAAATTAAAAAATAAAAATAAAAAATAGAGTAATTTATTATAATTAAATAAAAATAATGTGAATATAAAATAACATATATGGTATTTATTTTTTCAAAGTATGTCATTCTAAATAAATTTTTAAATGATTTATTGACTATGGATTATTTACAAATATTTATTATAAAATTAATATTTAACAAATATTTAACAACTCACATTATGTCCTAGCTAATACTCCCTCCGGTCTTTATTATAAGAGGTAAATGACTACTTTTTTTTGGTCCAAAATATAAGAGACATGCATGTATTTTGACAAATATTAAATGCTTATTTCCAATTTTACCCTTATTTATAATAAGGTTTATATTTACGAGACAGTGCAACTTTCAATATAAGTAGGTTTGTTCATTAATTATTGAAGGGTTAAATTTGTAAATTTATATTGATATTAATTACAAATAACTTATTTCAATGCATTTCCTTGGTCTGTGTGTTTAGAGTTTTGCCTCTTATATATAGGACCAGAGGGAGTACTATTTTGCCACATATTCCATCTTTCAATGCAATATTATATGAAATTTTAACTAATATGTCAAGATAGTATTAGTCGGGACAAGATGTTCTATAAAAATGTAAGACATCAAATATTCATTCCATATCATAGCATCAAATTTTCGTAGATTTTTCCATTTAATAAGTACTCCCTCCAGTCTCTATTATAAGTGAAAAAGTCCTAAAATTTTTGGTCCAATATATAAGCAAATTTTGTTTTCCAATAACTCATTTAATGACATTATTCCCAAAATACTCTTCATTTAATACAAATTTCAATAACTCATTTAATAAAGATTAAAGATCCAATGAAATTAACTAACTATCTTAATATATGTGTTTTATTTATTTTTTTCTTGTAATAGGGATCGGAGGGAGTACATGTTGTTACCAAATTTCAAACTAAATTGTTAAGTATTTATTAGCATAATAGCCTATGGAGTATGGAGGGCAGAGGCTACTCAAAACGACACGTCTAAAGCAGAAGGAAGAAGCAAAACCACACGTGGGGACCAAGTCCAAGTCTCAAGTAAGGGACTAAAGGGAGCCATTAAATAAGTGAATCGGTGGGTTGTTGGCAAAAGCAGAAAAGGAAAAGGGCAAAAACGTGAATCCAAGAAGTTGCATGCAAAAACACAGATTTTAAGGGCAGAGTATGAAGACGCTTGGCCTTAAGAACAGAACCTTCCTTAACTCTGTTTTCATTCCTCTGTTTTTCTCAACTCTGTTTTACTTCTACCATAGAACTGCACTGCTTGTGTAGGTAGAAGACAGAGAGAGAGAGAGAGACCTTGTTTTGGTGGAACCATACCTCAAATGGGTAGGAGGAGGAGGAATTGGTGGAGGGGTTCAGATTCTTCTTCTTCTTCTTCTTCTTCATCCATGAAGCTCTTGCTATTCATGGTGCCACTCATAGTAATTGGTGGGGTTATTTCTGTTTTTGGTCCTAACTCTTTTATGATGAACCCATCTCTTTTATGGAGTTTTACTTCTTCTTCATCAGCTCCTAATGGTGATGTGAAACAGAGAGAAGGGTTAGTGGTGATGGCTGTGGATACTCACTCCAAGGAGGAGAATGTTATCTCTGATGAAACTGCTTTCAATCACTCTGCTCCATTACTTCCCATTCAGGCTCTGCAAACACTTCAACTATCTGAAAGAGTAAGACCTTATTTTCTTTTAATTTTTTTTAATCAATTCTTAAGTTTAGGATTTTTAAATTTTTTTTTTAAGTGATCAATATCACACGGAAGGAATCATAAGTACTATAGAGTATAGAAGCTTCCCTGATGGAATAATCATTGAATATTAGGTGATTATTATTATATCCAAGAAGGGGGGGATGTAATTAAAGCTATTTTGCATGTTTGCATTCATTAATTTCTCACTTAATTATCAGCAAGAAAAAATCCCACTTACTTTTTACATGCATAATTCTTTGAGAATATTGATGACTAGAGATACCATCCTTACCCTTTTTCATAAAATTGGCATACCACCTTTCTAAATTTTAGTTGCTTTTATTTGGTAACGAAATTATAAAAGGAAAGTAAATTTGCAAAGAGCCCCATCATGAGTAATTTTAAAATTAAAATACCCTTTCACTATCATCTATGTGAAGCTATGTCTGTGTATTTGTTTTTTATTCGTCTTTTCGAGGCAATCTTGCTTTGTGAAATGGAAGGATTTGATCTAACGCAAAGTGCACTTGGATATTACCTTAATTCTTTCGTTACCTTATTGTACCACCAATCCTAGGAATTAATTACGGATTTCAGACAAAAATACCCCTTCTCTCTGTTGAATAGTTTGTAAACAACTCAAAGAAAGTTACCGCGGTAAATCGGATTTTTGGGAGGATTGCTGATATTTGGTTATTAATTTTTCTTTTACATTATTTTATACCATTTCCATTTTATAGATTGAAATTAGTCCAGTTTCAGTACATTGGACCCTTGCACATAAACCAATGGTTATGAAAGATTTGGTGTTAAAAAGTTGCGGTCATTTTCCTCTTGGGAGAAAGACAAGTGAAGTTACATTTATTTCTGATGAAAAAAAATTTAACTTATCAGTAGCATAATAGCTATTTTGCCCAAAAAACAGAGCCCTGGATGCATAATTCAATTATGTATTTTGATGTCGTGAAAACATGTTTGACCATCACAATAATGATAGTGTAAAAAAACTTATATGCATTAACTTGAATTTTTAGAAGTGATTTGTCAGGTAGATAATTCTATAACTATCTCATTGAAATTAAAATCTTGGCATTTGTGAATTTAAATAAAGGTTATGACCCATTGTTTTATTAACAGAATCAAACTGAAGAAAATCTCAATGTCTCCAAAATTTTGCCCAACATGGCTCCAGTGAATGAATCTTATGTTCCTCTAGTGACATCGATGCAGCAAAGAAAGTTCAGCATCTTAGATAAGACCGAAGCTGGTCTACGACAAGCTCGAGCTGCAGTTAGAGAAGCAAGAAATGGGAATCAAACACAAGATAAAGACTATGTTCCAGTAGGACCAATGTATCATAATGCTAATGCATTTCACAGGTAAATAATGCACTGCTTTATTTTCTTTCTGATGAACTGTTATCTTGTAACATATCAATTTTGCCCCTGTTCAATTTTTGGGTTGAGAGTAATGTTCATAATCTGCAATAATCAATAGGCACTGTAACATTGTAACTTCAATAAGTTAATGAATGTTGATATGGGCATGACCAGTTTTTCAATACCATAAGCAAAGTATGTGAAAAATAATATTGCTACATGCATAAGTTAGAACCTTGTACTTCTGAGCTCTACTTTTTGTTGGTTTAATATATTTCAGTCATTTTATCTTTGCAAAATTGCTATGATAGGAGTTACATAGAAATGGAGAAACTGTTTAAAGTATTCATCTACGAAGAAGGGGAGCCTCCAGTTTTCCATAACGGACCTTGCAAGAGCATATACTCCATGGAGGGGAATTTCATCCACCTTATTGAGATGAATGACCAATTCCGAACAAGGGATCCCGAGAAAGCACATGTATTTTTCCTTCCTTTTAGTGTTTCAATGATGGTCCGATTTGTCTATGTACATGACTCTCATGATTTTGGCCCCATAAGAAAAACTGTTATAGACTACGTCGATCTCATTGCCGGAAGATACCCCTATTGGAACCGAAGCCTTGGAGCGGATCATTTCATGCTTTCATGCCATGACTGGGTAAATATAGATCACTATCACTTATTCATAATTTCCTAGCATTCTTGATTTAAGTGACTAATACTAAGATATGATAATGTTGCGTAAATGGTGTGAAAAGTGTCATATTAGTACCTGAATGATAGAAATTATTCTTGAAGTTCTTGATTAATAATTTGTTGTTCAAATTAGTCCTTAGGTGTCCGCAAGTTAACAGCTTTTATCATTCAGGAGTCAGGACTAATATGACATATATTGTATTTTTCAGAACTAATTTCACTATTTACTAAATAATGTTGCACAAAAATTTCAATTTACTTTTTCACGTGGTTCAGGGGCCTGAGACTTCATTTTCTGTTCCTAACTTGCGCAAGAATTCGATTCGTGTGCTGTGCAATGCTAACACCTCTGAGGGATTCATGCCAGCAAAGGATGTATCTTTTCCAGAAATTAATCTCCAAACAGGTTCAATAACTGGTTTGATTGGTGGGCCATCTGCATCAAGACGTCCCCTTTTGGCATTCTTTGCTGGAGGGCTTCATGGTGCCATTAGGCCTATTCTTCTTGAGCATTGGGAAAACAAGGATGAAGAAGTTCAAGTTTACAAGTACCTTCCAAAGGGTGTGTCCTACTATGATATGCTGAGGAAGAGCAAGTTTTGCCTTTGTCCTAGTGGGTATGAGGTAGCAAGCCCAAGATTGGTGGAGGCAATCTACACAGGTTGTGTCCCAGTGCTCATTTCAGACCATTATGTCCCTCCATTCAGTGATGTTTTGAATTGGAAATCATTCTCAGTTGAGGTTGCAGTGAAGGACATTCCCAAATTGAAGGAAATTCTAATGAGTATTTCTCCAAGGCAGTATATAAGAATGCAGAGAAGAGTAGGACAAGTTAGGAGACACTTTGAGTTACATTATCCTCCCAAGAGATTTGATGTGTTTCATATGATCCTTCATTCTGTATGGCTTAGAAGATTGAACTTCATAGTCCACGATGATCAATAACTAGTAGATTAATTATGTGGCCATGTTTGACAAATTAGTTTCTTTTGTTTCATATTGGCAATGTAAGATGGAGTGATTCTTTTCCTTTCCTGTGTAAATTAAATTGTAAGAGGGAAAAATAAAATTTCAAGTTCCCATATTGCATGCCGCAATCCCAGAGACCATTGGATGAAGATCTACTGTCACACACATTCTGAACTCACCAATACTATTTAGCCTCATTAGTTAAAAATCCATGTGTGATAAAATAGTATTGATGAGGATATGATGTGTAATAATAACATGAGACAACAAATCTTCATCTCGGACAATTAGTAGTAGAAGAGTGTCTTTTCTTCTGCAGTCCTGTTTTGTAATATTTTTTATGTGGGTGAGAAGACATCACTACCCTTTAGTCCAATTTTAGGTGTTTCCACAGAAAAATTATGGGCATTAATCCTTATTTTATTTTCAGAACTTGCTACTGTCATCATATCTGTTGTTTATAGAAATTTTGTATTTCTTATTACTGATTAGACAAAAGATATTTGCAATATCGTCTAGAATCAAAATTGTTGTTAAAAAAGTGCAGTGAAGTTTGGACCGTTTTCATTTTTTATTTAACTGAAGTTTAGACTTCAGGTTATTGCTTTGATTCCCCTTTTGATTGTTTGTATAATGATTTTCATTGCTTTATCTATTTTGCATTGTGTTTCCCACGGGCAATTTGTGTTAAAACGAAAACAACGAATCCCAACGATTATTTTTACGTTGCTATTCTTGTGCAACATTCCAATTGAGTATGCAATGTTTGTGAAATTGAGTCAATTCCCACACTCGCCACCATTTTAAAGGGAAAAAAAAGGAGAGTAGTTAACTTTTCAATACATCTAAACTATATTCGAATCCGATGTTAGTCAATTTTTATACTTACTTATTACTCACTATTATTATACTTATGCTTTTATATAATACACCAATCTGAAGATAGCTTTACATCATATAATTAGCGCTTTTAACTCAAAATTGCATGATTAATTGGTTAATGTCGAAAGTGACTCAAAATCAAGTTTAAAAGTGCAAAATTTGATGATCAGTCAGCTGGTAATCGATTACAGGAAGGCCGTAATCGATTACGGACTTTCTGTCTGAGATCAGGACTGTGGACAGAAAGCTGGTAATTCGATTACCAGGATGTGGTAATCGATTACGACGCGTCAGTTTCTGATATTTAAAGCTCCGAGACAGCAGAAACGAATAAGTTTTGGGGGTTTCTTGGGTGCGTTTTTCAGAGCGAAAAAGAGGGAAAAACCTAGAGAATACTATCATCTTGGAATGCTTTGATTCTATTGTGATTAGAGAGAAGAATCAAGAGAGGATTAGAGAGAGATCAAGGGTTGTGTGAAAATAGAGAGACGAAAGGCTTGGGTTCTCTTGTTTGTTCACCTTGAACATGATGGAGTTAGGGTTGGCAACGGGGCAGGGCGGGGACGGGTTTTGCCTTTCCCAACCCCGCCCCGCTCCCCTTCGGGTTTGGAAAATAGATCCTCATCCCCGCCCCCAGCAGGGTCGGGTTTCCCCACGGGTCCCCGCACCGGTCAATGAGTAACCAAATTTAAAGATTATTTTGCTTTAATTGAAATTAATAACTCAAAAATTGTACTTCCAAAAAATAAACAAATAAAACTCTCACGCAACTAAAACAATCAACCAAAAGCTGAATCTTACTTTTCTTTTAGCTACGAATTAAAAAGAAACTAATGCTTTAAATACACTTCATAATAAAAGCACAATAAGTGTTATGTAAAAGTACTATTTTATACAGAATGAAACCTTTCAATCAAAACAAATTCAATACCCTACATAGATATATGAGAATATTATTATAATTACATAAATATCAGGGCGGGTTCGGGTTTGGGGCGGGGCGGGTATCTGTATTCCCACCCCCGCCCCGTCTCCAATCGGGGCGGGTTTTTCCCGTCAAAGTCGGGGCTGGTTCGGGTGGGTACCCGCGGGTTCGGGTTTCATTGCCATGCCTAGATGGAGTGAAGATCCAAGGGATCTTTATTGTAATCTAGATCAAAGTTCATAGTGGAGGAGGCTCTCTCCCGTGGATGTAGGCCACATTGGCTGAACCACGCTAAACTGTGTGTGTGCTCTCTATCTCTTCTTCCCTTTCTCTTTTCTTGCTGCTGTAATTGAATTACCAGATGTGGTAATTCAATTACCACATATTGCTGTGCTTGATTTGCATAATTTTGCGTTAGTTCTAGGTGGTTGTTTGCTATAGTATTTCTTCTACATTAGTTGTATTGGGTATAGATTGTGGAAACTCTATTTCTTGGTACTGTGTAGTCTTTTGTGTATTTGTTTCAGGGATCTTCTTTGGGTTCTTTTATACATATCGAACCAACAGTTAATAATAAATATATATTTATAAAATGCATATTGTTGCTACACAAGATACAATAACGATTTTTTCTATGGAAACGTGGACCATATATTCATATCTTCACCCTCAACTAGTCTAAGAGTGAAACAAGACAAGTTCGTGTTCATCCACTGAACTGAAGGGAATCGCTAGAATTTCATGTAGAGCCTCTTACCCTGAATTTGCCACGTTGTTGGACACGTGGATCATACGCTTTGATTTTGTCATAGCTGTGCTTTCTCTTCTGATCCTGATCTAGATCAATATCTCTTCAACAATATGTTGTTGCTTGAGTTCTATTTTAACAGGAAGTAAAATTTTTATTTGCAAAAAGAAACTATTACAACTTTTTATATAAGTTTTAGGATTCACTTTATAGAGACTAAGCAGAGACACCTCTTGAGTCTTAACAGTCTCAATTTCTTAATAGAACATGAGAATATAAAATTTATTAGATAAAGAATATATATTTATGAAATTAAATCAAACTTGGTTACTATTCATTCCTACATGTTTTTGGCTCTTACCCATCAATGAAAAACCTATTACTTAACTTAGGATAAAGCATCATTAAAAGACATGTCACCACCTTGGAGCACCTCATGCTAACGTGTCACACCTTCATACATGCAAAAAAGGAGACATTTCCACCGACCCCTCTTGCCTCCACATGTCACTTTTCTAGAACTACATTTCCTCCACGTGTCACTAGCCCCTAACACCCCTCCCCTTAATTTTTCTTTGCTTGACATGCATATATTATCATAGACCGACCCACCTTACTTCCATAATATATACATCACCACAAACCATACAAAAAATTCAAAACCAGTAGTGTTCTTATTGCATTTCTCTACTTTTGGGTGAAATTTGTGTGTAGAAATCAATGGCATCGAGGCAACAATTCAAGGAAGATAGAGCCGAGGCAGCTGCAAAACTTGCTGCTAAAGACATTGGAGATATCAACAGAGAAAGAGAGCGAGAAGAAGGTTTCACCCTAAACTCAGAAACAAATTTCAAGCAGGCACGTGCTGAAGCAGCTGCAAAACTTGCTGCTAAGGATCTTGAAGACGTGAATAGAGCAAGAGAGCATGCTGCATTAGGTGCAACTGCAAGAGACCAAGAACAGCAGAAACCAGGTCTTATTGGTTCCATGCTGAAGGCTGCAAAAGAAGCTGTGGTTGGAAAGAATCACGATGAAGAAGCTGTGGTAGTGAGAGAACAAGAACAGGAACACTCTCCTGGTTATACTGATTATGCAGCTCAGAAAGCTGAGGAAACAAAGGATGCAACGAAGCAAAAAGCTGGAGAGTATGCAGATTATGCGTCTCAGAAAGCAAAAGAAACCAAAGACACAACAATGAACAAGGCTGGTGAGTATAAAGACTATGCTGCAGAGAAGGCCAAGGAAGCTAAAGACACGACAGTGCAAAAGGCTAAGGAAGCTAAAGATGTCACGGTGGAAAAAGCTGGTGAGTATAAAGATTATGCTGCTGAGAAGGCCAAGGAAGCTAAAGACACGACAGTGCAAAAGGCTAAAGAAGCTAAAGATGTCACGGTGGGAAAAGCTGGTGAGTATACTGATTATACTGCTGAGAAGGCAAGAGAAGGAAAGGATAGTGCAATTGGGAAGCTAGGGGAGCTGAAGGATTCTGCTGCTGATGCTGCTAAAAGGGCTATGGGTTTCTTGACTGGCAAGAAAGATGAAACTAAGCAGGAGACTGCTGAGGCTGCCAAGCAGAAAACTGCAGAGGCAATGGAGAAAACAAAGGTTTCAATTCTTCAATTTAATTGCAAGTACATTAATTTATGCACACACAGTCACACACTTATCTACCTCACTTTATACCTAAAAGGGTAAGAAAAACATATGTGAGATGAGACCCATCACATTAAATTCTAACAACGGGGGGTATGTTAAGAGAAGTGTGGTAAAGATTGTGATGCTAGCATTGTTGGAAGGTTAATTATGCATTCAATTATCAATACACAAAATTGAAATAAGATCATAAGTCTTAGTTTTCTTTCATATTACTATCATCTATAATTATACAGTTTGTGGTCTTATTATAGTGGGTCTCATTTCACTTTTTATTAACACCTAAGCATACCCCATGTGAGGTTTCCTTTAATTGCGTCCTTTTGGAGATATAAAATGATGTAATTCTGTGATGCAGGAAAAGCTGAGCGGAACAGAGGAAGAAGCAAGGAGGAAAATGGAAGAAGTGAGGGTGCAAGATAAAGACTATAGAGGTGGAGAGAAGTTGGTGATCGAAATGGAGGAGAGTCGTCCAGGAGTGATAGCTGAAGCGGTGAAAGCAGTGGATCAGGTCAAGAATCAGACCTTCAATGATGCTGGACGCTTTGATGAACAAGGTGTCATTCGTGTGGAGAAGCGCCGTGAGAAAATGTGATAAAAAAATATATATGCTATGCACAATATCCCTTGAGCTTTCCTCCTTAAAAAAACAGTTGTCCACTTTTGTTTTTGGGGTTTAGTATGTATAGTTTTTTGTTATGGAATATATGAAAAAGGAGGAAAGTAGCCTTTGTTTGTTAAGCAAATATATTTGTGATTTTGGCTTTGGTTATTGCTGGTGTAGGCTTATTTTCGCTCTGCAAATGGTTTTGTTGAGAAGCTAAGTCTAAGCCTTATTTATATCCAGATGAGAATGCAGGAGAAAATTAGGCTTTTTTTTTTTTTTTTCTGGAAAACTTTGGGCTTAATAATTATATGTGTTGGACAAATTGGTTCTCAAAGGAATACATGTGTATGTATAAAATAATATCCAAACATAATGCAATACTTTTGGAGTTTAATTTTTATATATTGTCAATGTAAAGTTTTTTACACTGACAACCAATAAGAAATCATTGAATTGATGACTTTTAAGGTGGTTAGGATAAGAATCAAAAATTTGTAATGGTATATCAATTTCTTGATTGGTTGACAGTATAAAAAAACTTTATACAGTCAGTGTATAACAACTAAATCCATATTTGTTATAACTAAATCCACATTCCTTGAAGTTCTCTTATTTTTTCCTTGATGATAGATTTGGCCGTCAATCGGCATCCTAATTGATATGATGTGCATCCCTCCTCTTAGCATCATACATGCAAGAAAAGGGATCAACAAGCAGCAGTAGATAACTGAATTTGTCAAGCTTATTTCTATCCTGTATGGTTAAGACTTTGATTGGAAAGATAAAAACCACGAATATAAAAAAAGAAAAAGAAAAAAAAGCCGATATTATAAGAGCATCTCCAATACTCAATATATAAGCAACTCACTTTATCATTTTAAGTGGGTCACCTCAATTTTAAGCAACTCAAACAATTTCCACTACAATGGGAATTTCTACAACAAGTTACTTAACTCATCCCTTCTCTTCAACATTCCATATTCTCTCTCCTACATTTACACACAAAAATTTTAAGCAATCCATAAGGAATAATTGCTTATATAAGCAACACTCTCCAATTTTAAGCAACCCAAAATCATATGTGGCTTATCAAAATAATATTTTATTATTAAACAACCCCTAAGCAACTCCCATTGAAGATGTTATAAGTGAGCTCACATTTTGGGAGTAATCGGTGTTTGTGCCCAAAGTTTATGTCTTAATCATACGAACTTCCCACTTTCCAGTCCCAGTGAACGAGGTTGTAATCCTTTAAAATAATTCCAAATCCTCTATCTAACTTTCTTAATAATTTCTATCTTTTTAATTTAACTCATATCTGATATTGGAAAAATTATTAGGAGGGTTCTATAACATAATAGAAAATTCCTCAATTTATAGCTAGGCGACTAATAAGAGTATTCTAATCCCTCGAGTCCACGCTATAAAAAGCAATATACTTTTTTTTCAATATTTTATATTAATGTTAAAATGATTATTGAAATATTTTTCAAGGAAAAAATAAGAGAAAATATGATGGATAAATATATTTCTGATCAAATTTTAACAATTACATATTTTTCAATAAAATCCTAAAAAAAATAGCATCCTAAAAAAAATAGCATACAAACAGAACTTCATCTCCCTGGTAATCATGGAAATTGGAAGGTGTCATAAGTCAAAGTCGAAAGGGGTGATAATTGATTTTGATTCTTTGTCTATGATTCCATTTTTGTTCTCTAAGAATCTGCTTGATTCAAGGAATCATGGGCCAAGGCTCATGGGCCAAGGCCACTTGGACCGTAGCAGAATCATTAGTCCTAGTGTAAGTTCAAAATCACTGCTTTACAGCGTTAATAGGGTCGTATGACTTGCTTCCCCGGCCGATTAAGACTTGATTCGATTATTCAACCAAACTGACTCATTAAAAATTGTTGATTATTAGCCATTAATTTAAAGTCAATCAATTATTCATTACTTGATTCATCTCACTAATCCCTGCTAAATTAGCTCATAATCAATTATCAATCGGTGGAATTGTGGGTCCTTCATTTGAGTATTAAGCTTGCTCATAGTCAGAATCTATTAGCCTAAAATCCACCCAATTATAGAAAATATGTTGAAAAGGAGTGCGATAAAGAATACGTTATTAACATTTTTCTTGTATAAAATAAAAAGTTATTATAATTGTAAGGACACTTTCGTATTCTTATAGAGTTTCTTCTTATAATATGATTTTTGAGTATGATCACAATACTTACTCATTCCATTATTTTTTTCTT
Organism: Echinosophora koreensis; assembly: GCA_035048595.1. NCBI lineage: Eukaryota > Viridiplantae > Streptophyta > Magnoliopsida > Fabales > Fabaceae > Echinosophora > Echinosophora koreensis. The sequence goes on along the minus strand of JAPCYP010000012.1, from coordinate 5,187,316 downwards.
ATATCTATAAATAACATGATTTATTTTCTCATACACTTATTTTTTATTTTTTTTTGTAAGCATTCTCATACACTTATTAACTAGTTATTAACTAGAGGGAGGGAATATTAATCCTTATATATTAAATTAGAGTTCATAATCTTAAATATAAGCCATTCTTCACAACGGTCTCCTTTTCAGTGTGTCATGTGTCATTTTTTAATTACATTCATAAATCCGTTTACCTTTTCTATTTAATACTTTTCATTTACATAACACATATTTTAATTAACATAATTATAATAGTGACTATAGTTTTATAAATTAATTGTTATAATTTTTGAATTCGCTTACTTATTTTTACTTTAATTATTTTCTTTTTTAGAATAAATATTTATAATTATTAATATTATTTTAAGATTTTGTACTAATTGTATGGTTCTAATTTTTATAATTTTTAAATATTAATTGTCCACCGATTGTTTACTGGTAATCAACATCAATATATTAAGTTAAAGTACTCATTCTTGAAGTTAGTTGTTCTCTGCCACCTCTCTGCTACATAGCATCACCTGCATTAAATATTTTTTTTGATTTTTTTACTTTTAATATATTTTCTAATCTACAAATTTACAATTATATTTTCCTTAATAGGATGTATTTTCAAATCTACTAGTTAATAATTGTTACAACCAAATCCACTAATCATTAATTTATTAAAAAAAATCACAAAAAAGTTTTTTAAAAGAATTTTTTTTGCAGATTTATATTAAATTAGAGTTCACTCTATTAAGAGTAAGAGTAACTAACCCTCTTGGACTACCCTCTTTTGATAGGATTTGGTTCCTCTCCATTTACTGGAACTGTCCAATAGGTGAGAGAGGGACACATTAAATAAAATAATATTATTTTATTTAATGTCTTTATCTCTCTCATAATGGACCTCTCCATTTACCGGAGAGGATCCTGTTCCCTTTTGATAGGCTCAGGGAGGTATGTCTGAAAGGTGAATGGACTCATTTTTGCATTGCTGACCAGTGAAGGATGGAAGTAGGATCGTTCTCGAGGTAGATGGAGTCCGTCCTTCAAATTTTTTACGCAATGCAATGATCTTATATTTTTGAACCATCGGCAAAAAAATTTTTGAAGAATTTCTCCTATGTATGCTTTAAAATTAATAGTTGTACATAATATTTTTTTTGTTCATTTTTGCCACGCTTCCAACTTTTGTGGAAGTATTCTAAAAGGGAAAATATGTAAATTGGTCTTGTATGTTTATTTTATTTTTCACATTGGTCCTATAAGTTTTTTATTTTTTAAATTAGTCTGGGACATTACGTTTTGTTTTCACATTAGTCATTTCCGTCAATTTTGACCTAACACCGTCAGTTTTGATCTGACGTGGCTATCACTTTAGTCCGACACATGACATTAAAACTGACGGCATTAGGTCAAAATTGACAGAAATGACTAATGTGAAAACGGAACGTAATGTGTGAGACCAATTTAAAAAATAAAAAACTTATAGGACCAATATGAAAAATAAAATAAACGTATAAAACCAATTTACCTATTTTGCCTATTCTAAAACGAACTCGATGTGATGGAGATAGTTCTGTTAGTTATATGAATATAATTTATTTAGTTTTTTAAATTAAATGTTTTGCGTAGCGTATTTGATTTTTAGTTTTATTGCTAATCTTATTCAGTTTTTTAGATTTAAAAGGAAAATGTAAATATCTTGTATTCTATATATAAATAAAGATATGTAATTGACAAACCATAGCCTATATGGCTATCCTTCGTGTATCGCATCGGTGACAATGCTAGTTATTGTATATTTAAATATTTTTTCATTTAGAGTTGGTTTGTTACATATTATTCGGAGAAATTAATTATTTTTTAAAATAATCACTTATGAGGATTTTAATTGTTGTCTGTTTGTTTCAACTTTTGAAAATAATGAAAATCTGAAGAACAAAAATGATATATGTGGAAAAATATCTGAAGCTATTTTGAATAGCTTCTTATTAAAATTTGATTTTATATATGAGAGAATGTGTAAAAAAAAAAAAAAAAAAAATTTGGACCAAATAAATCTTATTAAATTTTATATATTATAATTTACGTCCATGAAAATGATTTTTGTGTCATTTATTGTAATTTTGTAACCAAAAAAATGCTTCTATATGATTTTATTCAAACAAGTTAAAAACCATTTTTTCTATAAAAATTGCTTATTGTGATAGTAAAAAAACACAAATTAGCTTTTACTTTATTTAAAAATCTCTCAAATTAATGTAAAAAAAAAAATGATCTTTTAGATTATTTTACATGAAAATTATTATTTTTTAAGCTTTAATAAACAGTCCTTGTTTTATATTTTTTATATTCTATTTGAATTTGAATTAATTTCCTATACAAAACTTATAATATTCAATATTTATCTAAATATTGTTTGTATTTTTGAATTATATATATATATATGCGCAATGTAAGGGATTGTTATTACTTATTAGCATAGATGGACTGATGGTACTTCCACCCACCAGATCTGACCCACGCGTCGCGACAGCAACACTAACCATTGGTTTCGTGCTTTGGATTCCTCCAAGTGTCCGTGACTCCGCCGCCTGATTGTCTTCACATGTGGATGCAGGGCCGCACAACATCAATTTTTTGGCCCACTTGTGCATTTGGAGTAAGTGTGGCCCCTTAACTCGTGAGGTGACTGATTTTTGTCTTTACTTTCTTCCTTTTGGTTAAATAAAATCAACGATTAAAGGATTTTGATGCAATACATTGAGGATTAAAAAGTTAAACTTTTTTATTGAAAATGTTTTATTTTGAATTATTATGAACACTTACTAATATAACTCATAATTAGTAATGAGTAAAGAATTGAGTAGCTCGAGCACCAAAAAGAAAAAAAGAATAGAGTAGCTCAACGCAATCCAATCCAGAATCTGAATGATCTCAACAAATAAAATATTGTGTGTTTGCAGTAAAAAAAAAAATTGTCAGGTAATAACCACCTCATTTTGATTCAATAAAACCTTAATTAATGTTTTTTTTTTTACACAATAAAACCCTATGTTAAAAAGTTAAATGATGGTTAATTGGTCAGATATATATATATTTTTTGAAACATTAATTGGTCAAATGTATGTAAAAAAAAAAAACCAAGATATGAACAACAATAAATGAAAAGCGAGACAAAGTAAATAGTGTGTTGCAATAAACTTATTGGACATAAGTTGAGACGAAAGAAAAGTCGAAATTAAATTTGTCGAAAGTAAACATGATAGAAATTAGAAATACAAATGACAAGGTATGGCCAGTGATGCACTTGGAGCTTTCTTTAAGGATTACAATTTGTACCTTACCCATGCAGTGATGGAGAGATGAAACCAGCAGCCGACAGCCTACACGAGAGAGACCGAGAGATAAGACAGAGAGGTGTGTGACTGTATGTGCCTTAAAGAGGAATAACCGAGAGGTAGATAAATGATGAGAAACAGTGAAAGTAAAAAAGTAGAAATTAGAAAAAAAAAAGAAAATTACAAAGTAAAAGAGTAGCATAAAATCGGAAATCTTATATGTTCGGGTTGGGTTGTTCAGTTTCTTTGTTTTTTTTCAACCCGTTTGTATTCGAATCGGACTGAGCGGGTTAGAAAAATTTAAAAGCAAATCAAACTTATGATACGAAACCATTCATTTTTTTTTTTGTACGGTCATGGTTTGGGTTGGTCGGGTCATCAGGTCGATCTGGGCATTACCACCCCAATTATATACGTATTTAAATTATTTTCAACACGAGAGATTTTTATGTTTTTATATATAACAAGTAACCGACGTACTCATGCCAACACATTACAAAATAAAACTAATAAAAAAGATAGTCTTACACAACACATTAGTACTCTTAAATTTTTTAATCTGTGCTCTAGAGAAATTGATTAGGAACACGGATTGTGAATGATTGGAGGTGGGCAATTTCAATTAGGACTTGACTTCGGTTTTTTATGAATTTAATGATGATTCTCTTCTCCATTCTGTCCACGAGATTTAGCTCTTCTAAAGTGAGTGTAGTTTTAAAATGAGAAAACAATAGGCTATTCACCCTTAGATCATTTAGTAGGTTGTGATCTTTTTATACTTGATCAAATCAATGATAAAAGTCTCTTACTTTTCATTTTAGAGCTTTACTCACTTTACAGGAGCAAAATCCGCTACCCGAAGTGAAAGAAAGAAAACAACGCAATGGGTGGGCAAGACAAAACTTGCTTCATCATCTGAGTTTGGAATGTTGACCATGTGAATATTCTAATTGTGTAGCAGTCAAAATGTGATGATAATCATATTCTTCTCAATTATTAGAGCAATAATTTATGAGTCTTGCTGTACGTGTTCTTAGAATATTGATTAAGGATCTCAAAAATAGCAAGATTGTATTGGAAAATCGAGTGTTTATCTTCTCAAAACATTAAATATAACATTTTTCAATAAGATCTTTCTTTTCTTGATTCTTTAACCAGTATCCTAAGGACACTTGTTAGTATTTTCCATAAATTATTAGAGCAAGTAGTAAGAACTATTATCACACTTTTTGTCTTTTTCATGGTCTTTGGTAATTTTTTCATAGATCATTCAATTTCACTTGGGGCACCAAAACGTTCTCGTCTTTCTATTCGCAGAAAGTGCGGGAAACTGGGAGTACAAAGTTAGTGATCGCTGCATTGTTACTAAGAATTCCCACTTTGTATATGAAGTATATTTTTTAAACAATGTGGGTTTTATTTATTTATTTATTTATTTATTTATTTATATATATACTTCAAATTTATACATGAATTATCAACAAGGCGTTAAAGTGTGGGGTAGCTCAAGTGGTAAGAGTTAAGGGTTTAAAGTGTTAGAGGTCCAAGTTTAAATCCTTAGTAAAAAGGAAAAAAATTAATAACTAACATACTAACATTTGTCAATAAAAAAAAAGGCGTTTTGGAAAATTTTATAGTATTTATATTTTTAAAGATACCGTACTCATAATTAATACAGTTGTTAAATTAAATTTTTTTATTGACTATTAATTATTTTTATAATTATTTTATATTGGGTTACACATCTGGAGGCTCTCACAGCATTCTAGACAACTCAAAACTCACAATAGGCATGCCCTTTGATTTGAGGGATTCTCCCCTTATGCACTTGGTGTCGGTGGGTGAATAACGGCCTCAAGCCATGCATGCAGACATGTGCCTTAGGATGAAAGGACCATGGAGGTGTATATTTTACCGTGTAAATATCCAATTTACTGAATTATGAGTAATTAATTTGTAAGGATCTCTCTCTTGAAAGTAAAAGGGCTTTTAATGGTATTCACTTCCTTACTCGAAGCCATGGCAATTGAAAGGAGACCACCACAATTTAACTCATTGAAATTTTGTTAATATGAAATCCATGATTTAACTCATTCCTTTTTTTTTTTTTTTACACAATTTAACTCATTCCTAAAATCTATTAACAGCATCTCCAATGGGAGTTGTTTATGTAGTTCTTAAATTTATGTGGCAAATAAGGAATTATTGTTTATTTTTTTCTCCATTGGAGTTGATCTATGTGACAATATGGGTTGCTTAAAAATAAGGCATGGTTGCTTATATAAGCAACCCCAAGGATGGGTTGCTTATGAATAAAAAATTAATTTTTCTTCAAATTTCAATGATGAATTGCTACTTTTAAAACAAAATTAAGTGTAAATAAAAAAATATAAAATATGAGTTTCTTAATGGTTGCTTAAATAGGTACTACCATTGGAGTAAAAATATGATGGATTGCTTAAATATGATGTGGTATAGTGGGGCTCACCTAATGAGAGATAAGCAACCCACTTTAATATTACCTATTGGAGATGCTCTAATCTAGCATAAACCCATTAAATTCACGATTCTTTTAATTTATATTTTTTAGATTCAATATAAATAAATTAGTTTTGTATAATATTCTTTGTAATTTTAATTATTTCTACATGTTTTATAATTTTAAAGATTTGTAATCTATATTTATTTCAATTTTACGTAAATTTAAGGATAATAATAGTATAATGCATGAGATACTTGGATTTGGTTCCTCTAAATGAATATATTTATAAAGTGGATAAATAATTGCGTATCCATCCACCATTTATTTGAAAAAGGGCATAGAGAAGCTAAATATAAGATACTTATATTGCTGATCACTCTTTATATGATATGAAGCGGCGGATCTGCTTGTGGAGGTATCTTGCGAAACAAGAATGGCGATTTTGTGAAGGGCTTCCGTACTGCAAGGTCACGGCGGGCAACGCCCTTTGAGCGGAGATGTGGGGGCTTCTCTCAGGGTTGCGGCTTGCTCGGGTGTTAATCCGAAGACTGCTGGTGGAGTCGGACTCAATGGTGGCGGTGGATATAGTTCATAAAGGAAGAGCAAAAAACCCTTCTATCCAATTCCTGCTTGAAGACATTTTAAATCTGGTGAGGAAGAGGGATTGGGAGGTGAGGGTGTCTCGTGTATCTAGATCAGCCAACTCTTGTGCTGACTCTTTAGCCAAAAAAGGCCTTTCTGGAACTTTTTCTGTATCTGTAGTTGAATCTCCTTGGGCTTTGTTGGAGATGCTCATTCAGGATGATGTAAGTGGTAATCCACCCCAAAACCTAGTTTAATTCTATTTTCCGATTTTTATCAAAATAAAATAAAAAAATTAAAAGAGTTGAAGTATATCAATGACTCATTATCTTATATGTTCTCATCAATTATTATTTTTCCCCATTTTTTTCTCCTAACACGGCAGAGTTAAATCAGATAACATATACAGTAGAAAAAATATAAATCCCCCTAAATCATGCTTCCTCCGTTTGGTTTTTAGTGTTGTTTTGGTGTAAGCTAGCTATAATAAATATTGATTGCGATTTTTTTTATTAACTTACTTTGCTTAAATTTTAAAATAAATTATTTTAATTTGTCATATTCGTTTATTTTCAATGAATAATTGTTGAGACTTATGATAGTTTAAAATACAAGGACAGAAATAAAAATATCAAAATTAACTGTTCATAAGCTTATGAATATATCACTTATATTAGACTACAGATATTTTTATAATACCATAATGAGTTCAAAAATATTTAAAGTAAATTGTTTAAAATAACCAACAATTAATATAATATTTCACATATTACAAAAAAGAAAAGAATATTTCACAACTCGGTAACTTAAAACAAAATGAATATCATAAGTTATTCCTTAGTTAATATAGGAAATAGACCTTTTGCATTGGGTCATGCTAACCGGTGCTAAGCTAGTTAAGAAAATGAAAAAAAAAATAAAAAAAATAAAAAACAAAAAGTCATTGAAAAATTAAGTTGATACACTTCAATACATAAAATGCACTAAATCTAAATAAAAACTTTCTTGTTTTAGATCCTTAATCAGTACATAGTTAAAGATATTAATTAGTGTTCTCCTTTTACATTAGCCTTTGGAAACCTAGGATTTAAGAAACAAAAAGTTAATTCCAACTATAATTTGGACGGAAAAGAGAACGCACTAAAACTCCGAATTAGATGGTGGTAGCTGGTAACTTTGGATCTGGCCAGGGATGGATCTATGTTGATCCATATGGGGGCAGCTGCCCCGAGTAACTAAAAAATAATTGTTGCCCCCACTAAAAAATAAATATTGCCCCATTGCCTTACATCCCTACTCAACAAAATACTCTTCATTTTTTTAGTACAACTTAAAATATAATTATGATTTCTAGAAGGCATATTGCATATTCAATGGTATATATACTTCTTAAGTTAGTTTTGATTTTGCCTATGGCAACTGTAATTTTTCTGTAATGAATTTTGTGAAGAATCAAATGAGTGACCGAATGGGAGATGGATTGTTTTGTCATAGAGAGATATATGTTATAGTGTTAAAAATGAAAAAAAATCATACAACAATTTCTAAATATGAAGACACGTAGAGAGCAAATATAATTTGTAGATTTTGAAATGTTTACGATGTTTTGGGCATACAATAATATAGTTTTTGTGAATTTTTTACTTAACAATAATGATGTTATTAATTTGTTTTTTATGCATTGATATATATATATAATTAATGAACACACTCACTTATATGAAAAGTTGATATATCTTGTAAATATCCTATTATAAATGAGGGTAATATTGAAAATTAGTATTTAATATGTGTGAACATTGATACATGTTTTTTATATTTTGGACAAAAAAAATATTCATTTATTTCTTATATTAAGGATCGGAAGGAGTATGAAATTGGATCATCTCATTTTTTTTTCTTTTTTTTTCCTTCTCACACCAGAGAAGGAAAGACATAAAACTAAATTTACCTTTATGTATATACTACAACTGCCCCTTTCAAGCCAAACCCACCAAATCACAGTGAACCAAATGTTGACAAAACTTGTTCCGTACATCCTCCTTGAATTGACGTGTATAAATAAACCCCCACCATTCCTAACAAGCCATCCATAATTTGCATGCATCAACAACATTAATTGTAGGCTTTCATTTTTTATAAAATAAAGTTGGATTTTTAATATAAAAAATAAATAAATATATAAAAAATAATTTAACTTTAATATATTATCAAGTAAAACTTTTTATACTATCAATAAAACACAAATAATTCTATGTATAATTTTTGAAGTATTTATGATAAGAATCAAATATTTTTTTTAATGATGTGACAATTTATAATTGATTGAAAGTGTAAAAATTATTTATACTAAAAGTGCATACCAGGTAAATCCATTCGAAAATCATATAGAAAGAAGCATACTTCGTATAACTATATATATAAATACTTTAGTATATACCCTAACAACTAATGGATATAAGATATTAAAAATGTATCTATTATGTGAAAAAAAATATTCTATTATTTTATTGTTTCTTGTTTCTTTAATGATTCATTTGTGTTACCAACTTTTGAACAAATATCATCTTTTCAATTACTTTGTCTAGATAAAACATGAATTATTAAAATAAATTTTGACAAAAATATCATTCAAATGGACATTTTTTACTACAAGAAATTTTTTTTTTGTCAAAATATCATGCAGAAATTAAATTATTATAGCTTAACAAATATTTGAACACCCGAGTTGCACTTTGATGTAATATATATATATATATCTCGAATAGTTTTATGTGTGTGCGCGCGTGTGTAATATAGCCTTGATTATTCAGGTTTTTTTTTATTTAACCTATAGTTTAGTTTTTTTTTTTTTTGAAACAACATATAGTTTAGTTGATTCATAGCAAAATTTGTACATCAAATTGTGTTGTCTACACATCACCAAATGGCTAGCCGGTTTCTCCACTGCCGTTTTTACCTCCACTATCATTTTCGTTCGAATCTCCGGCGGATCTATTGTTATACTGGCGTTGCATATCTACTCCGCCACCCCACCCCATCTATCATCGCCCGACCTGCTTCGACAACCCTGGCGTTGCATATCCGACTCCACGCCGCGGCCAGGACTAGATCCAGCAGACCCAAATCATTACAGATGCAGATAACAGTGTTTGTGAGTTCATATGAGATTAGGAACTTATGACCTTGATTCTGAAGATGTAAACTTATTTTTCTGGTTGTAAGAAAAATGCAAGAAAATTTGGAAGAAAATGGTTCTCATCTGGTTATCCTCTTGTTAGCTGTCCGGTGGGGTGAGATGAGATGAAGGGCAAAGGGATAAAAGTGTCATTTTGAATTTATTTTGTTCACCTCTTTAGTCATTTACCAGGGATAAAAGTGTCATTCAATTATTTTAACAATAAGTCTAAGGGTTCAATTTTGCCCTCTCACCATGAGGGACTTACTTGCTCACTCATGGTAGAAGTCACCCTAAAATATCCCACTTGTCTATTTTTAAATAAACTAGATTTTTCACCCGTGCGATGCATAGAAGAATTATGTGTAAAGAGAAATATTTGACTTTTTTCTGAAACAATTTGACACTTTAATATGAAAAATAATAAATAAAAATAGTAAAGAATAAGTATTTGTGTAGTAGAAGAATGGCAAATAGATAGACAAAAGAATGAATAAGTTTAATGATATTTATATAAAATTTGGATGTTTTTGTTGATACACCAAATGATGTCTTTAGTTAAAAAATCAACTTATGATGTGTTGTTCTATGAAAACTTTTTCACTACGATTGCAGAAGAGCATTGTAGAATAGTGTTAAGTTAAAATTTAAAATTAAATCATCAATGACAACATAATTTGAAATTTCTAGCTAACACTATATTCAAACTTCTAATCACAAAAGCGATTAACCAAATTCCTTTAGTTTGACGAATATAAACAATAATAACAAAATGCAATATAATAGTTTTTGCAAGTGAACAATAATCTCAGGTATTGCCAATGTTGCTCTTCAGTTATTAGTGTATCTTCCAGTTCCATTACCTATTGGAAAATAGTATCAATTATCAATATCTTCCCCAGATCGGAATTCATGTTTTAGTCAATTACGTGTTTTGTTAAAAATATGATCACATTGAACACAATAATATTATTAGAACTAGTAAGTTTGAAGTAGATAAAATCTTGTAGGTACAATTTGCTTTGTTGACATAGCTTCCTTGCAAGCTTTTATCATGCAAATAATGTGATCTGCTAGCTAAATTGCTAAGTTGTTCCAATGCATTAATTCTCCATACAGTAGCAAGATGCAAAACTAAACCAAAGTGGTCAAATTTACTATGACTAGATTGATGGACCCGTGCCATGCACGGGGAATATGTTAATTTTTTAGGATTTTATTTTTAAATATATGATTGTTGAAAATAATCATTAAAGTTTAAATAGATAGTATGACACAATTTAAGTATTAAAAATATAATTGTAAAAAATAAGACATGTATGAAGAATATAAAAATATAATTTTTGAAAATCGCCATTAAAATTTACTGTGAATTTGTTTTTTTTTCCTTTTCGAAGCAAAATTATAAATTAACACTAACTATTTCTTTACTTACTACCTTATTATCGTACTTATCTAAACATTTAATAGTAAACGTATATTTTTAAAGCAATCACTGCTTTCAACCTGATTAATCATTTCCACAAATGATCTATCTAAACACTAATACTAAATACGTTGCTGTGATCTTCGTAATGATATGATATTTTTGTTTCTCTTTAAAATCGATTTGATTTATTTCTTCTCTTTGTCAGATGCAAGTTAACTATTTTTAGAAAATATAATTATATATCATATTATTTTTTCTTCTATATAGAAAATATTCTTTATTTAATTCACCTCTTTTTCCCGTGCAAGTTAAGTATTTAAAAAAATATTTATCTATCATATTGTTTTTTATTCTCTATTGAAAATCTATTTGATTCATTTATACTGTTTTCCCTTGCAAGTTAACCATCATTAGAAAATATATTTATCTATCAATATTTTTTTTTCTCTCTTTAAAATCTATTTGGGTTAATTTTCCCCTTTTTGCAGTGCAAGTGAACCGTTTTGGGAAAAATATATATTTTATATATCATATTATTATTTTTATTCTATTTTAAAATCTATTTGATTTATATCTCTTTTTTCTCGTGCAACTCAACCATTTTTCTAAAATATATTTATCTATCATATAAATTTTTTCATCTCTCTTGAAATTTTATTTGACTTATTTCTCCTCATTTCCCGTGCAAGTTATCCATTTCTAAAAAATATATTTATCTATTATATTATTATTACTCTTCTCTCTTGAAAATTTATTTTGATTTAATCATTTTCTTTAGATAGTGCAATTTGACCATTTTTAAAAAATGTATTAATCTATCATATAATTTTTCTTCTTCTCTCTTGAAAATCTATTTGATTTATTTCATCTCTTTGTCCAATGCAAGTTAACAATTTTTAGAAAATATATTGATTTATCATAATACTTTTTTTTCTATATTGAAAATCTATTTGATTTTTTCTCCTCTTTTCCCGTGCAAGTTAACCATATTTAGAACATATATTTATCTATCATAATTTTTTTTATCCTATCTTGAAAATTTTCCTCGTTCAAGTGAGGCATGTTTAGAAAAAAAATATATTTATCTATCATATTATAACTTTTTTCTATCATAAAAATATACTAGTATATGGACCCGTGCCATGCACGGGGAATATGCTATTTTCTTAGGATTTCATAAAAAAATATGTAATTGTTGATTTTATGTTTTTTGTTTAATTTTTTTTGTTTGGAATTATAAAAAAAATTTGTTGATTTATAAGGTTGATTATGCATAAATATCTGAAAATATTGTCATGTAAAACATAAAAGATAAATCTTGTCATAAGTTTAACTATAAGGTTTTTGCTAACTGTATACAATTCTTGTAAACATATTTTATTTATTTTCCCTCTTTTTCCATGAAAGTTAAATATTTTTAGAAAATATATTTATCTATCGTATTATTTTTCTTCTTATTAGTTTGAAATCTATTCGATTTATTTCTCCTCTTTTCCCGTGCAACTTAACCAATTTTAGAATCGATATTTATCTGTCATATTATTTATTTCCTTCTCTCTTCGAAATCTATTTTATTTATTTGCAAGTTAATCATTTTTAGAAAATACAATTATCTATCTCCTCTTTTCCCGTGCAATTTAACCATTTTTAGAATCAATATTTATCAATCATATTTTTTTCTTCTTTCTTCAAAATCTATTTGATTTATTTCTAATCTTTCCCTGCAAATCAACCAATTTTTGAAAATATATTTATCCACCATATTATTTTTTCTTCTCTCTAAAAAATTTATTTGATTTATTTTTCATATTTTCTCGTGCAATTTAACCATTTTTAGAAAATATATTTATCTATCATATTATATGAAGAATATGTTAAGAAAATATATCAAAACTCTAAATAAAAAAATACCCAACAGAAGAATAATAACAAAAAGGAAAATAAACTTTGTATGGTCACCGGAAAAATGCCTAGATTATTCCCGCATACCCCAATCCCTAGTGATCATAAACATTAAAATGTGAAAAATAATATGCCCACATTACCCAATTTGGCTTTGCTATAAATTCCAAATTGAACTCCCTAATTTTGTAGTAGCCTTGAATGCATTTTTATCACTTAAAATATGACATTTTTTTAACATTATTCCCTCTTCAATTTTTTTTTTTGTCGTTTTAAATTTTTAAAAATATAAAAAATGAGTACTTTTAGTCCATGAAAATATTAAATACCCTATGAGAAATTTAAAATATGCTATTTTATTAAATATGGGATTGAAAATTAGAAAAATAAGAAGATACCACTTTGAAAAAAAAATATTATGAAAGATTATAATAATAATAATAATAATAATAATTAAATTAATGAACTGCCAGGAATATTTGATTGGGTCTGATATGCATTCACAAAGTATCCCTAATTTTATGGATTGGTCGACACCTAGGATTCATGTGAGGTGGCGTTGTTATTGAGTGACATGTGGCAGAGAAAATTCATGCATATATTCTCTTATGTATATATTATAGATTATAGATTATAGATTATAGATTTGATTTATTTATTCTCTTTTCTCGTTGCAAGCTAAACATTTGTAGAAAATATATTTATCTATCATATGTTTTCTTCTTCTTTGAGAATCTATTTGATTTATATATCATCTTTTCTCGTGCAAGTTAACCATCTTTAAAATATATATATATTTATCTATCATATTACTTTTTTCTTCTCTCTTGGAAATATGTTATAGTTAATTATTCTCTTTTAATCGTACAAGTGAATCGTTTTTAGAAAATATATTTATTTATTTATTACATTATTATTATTTTTCTTCTCTCTTAAAAAATCATTTGATTTCTTTTTTTTCTTTTCCTATGCAAGTTAACATTCTTTTTAGAAAACATATTTATTTATCATGTTAGTTTTGTCTTCTCTCTTGAAAATCTAACGATTTATTTATCTATCATACTATTTTTCTGAAAACTTATTTGTGCCATGGGTTATACATTAAAGGTATATCATTGATTAATCATTTATTTATATAATTTATTTTAACACTAATGCTAAACAATTCCCAATCATCTTGTAAGTCATATGAGAACTATAATAATATTATTATTAATAATAATAATTGGTGTATTAAATGTTAAGTTGCTATTAGGTTGACACTTGGAATAGTAATCAATGAGGTTATTTGTATTTGTATATAGTATAGATGAGTGATAATGGCATTTTTCTACTAAAACTTTAATAACATCATTTTATTGCTGCCATATTTAATAGTTTCATGGTACCATTCCCCCCTTAGAAATATTTAGACTGCTGGATATTTGAAAATCAAAAACATCAAAGGCCTTATGTGTTAGCGGTAAGTTTTATTTTTTTAAAAAAGATAAATAAAAAAGAAATAGTGTTATTATAAACTTTAAAATTTGAAAAACTGAAATGAAGTAAATGATTATAAAAAGAACACATAAAAATAGCATAGTTTGCTTGTTGTGAAAAGCAAACAGTTATTGCCCAATAATATAATATTGTCCCTTGTTGTTCGGAATCCAGTAAGAGAAGAGCAATAATAACCATACCTGACTCAATCTATTAGCATATAAGCATTTTGATAGTATCCTTCCAACAAAGAGAGCAACCTCAAAAGCAAATTCCCTAATGCTGGAACCACTTCCTCAAATTGCATCCTCGGTTCAGGCATCATTTGAAACAATGATATCAATGTTATTAAAATATCAATGGTTAGCTATAGGCAGCAATACTAATTTACACAAAATTCCCACTTCTAAAATTCACAATTCAAGATTGTAAATTATAATGCCTTGAGCTAAAACAACCGAAACATATAATTTATGAAGTATGAGTTACCTATTGTAAATTTTGAAAGACTTCTCTTGTAAACTACATTAGAAGTTATGTTGGAAACTTGATGTTCTTGGTCACATATAAGTAACTTCAATCCACGACGTAAAGTAACTATTGAAATTGCAACATATAACTGATCATGTGAAAATACTGGTTACGAAAGATTATATATATATATATATATATATATATATATTTCAGAATATATCTTTAATAGAATTAAAAAAACACTTAACAAACAAAAAAGTCTCATCCATACTATCTAAGATCTGAGGAAAACTTTGAAAGTTGAAGTATTGAATAGGTATATTATTCGCTTGAGTTCTATCATATTGTGTAGTTCCCATAAAATGAAGCTTGAACTTATGCCAGGTTTATCCGAACGTATAGTCA
The DNA here is from genome assembly GCA_035048595.1 of Echinosophora koreensis. Taxonomy (NCBI): domain Eukaryota; kingdom Viridiplantae; phylum Streptophyta; class Magnoliopsida; order Fabales; family Fabaceae; genus Echinosophora; species Echinosophora koreensis. Next base: position 5,172,026 of record JAPCYP010000012.1, on the reverse strand, counting down.
TTTTGGGCGACCAATAAAGTTTTGATCAGATAGCAAGCTCCTTCCTCAAACCAATGGTTCAAATTGTCAAATTGTAGGATTAGGCCTCATTTTATCGTAGCTTGTATCTTTGTACACTGACAGCAAATAAATTGTTTATATTATAAAGAATCAGAAGTACACAAACTGATGTAAAGTTAAATTTTTTTTGCACATGAATATATTATTTAAAAAAAAAATAGTATAGGATGTATGCATATAAATATGTTTATTTTTTTTTTAATTTTTTTTTATTTTATAGATTCACTTAAATAATTATAAGGGTTTAAAGTAAAGTTGTTTTAAAATCCCTCCTCCTCCTGAATCAAACATGAAAGTGTCATTTCTCTTCCTCTCCTCTTAATCAAACATAACATCTAATTAAAATCCCTCCCTCTATTAAAGTCCCTCTCCTCAGAAATTCGCTTCATACCCAAAGATTGAGATTCGAACCCTAACCACTTGGGTAAAGGACACAAGTCCACCATCACCTGTGCCAACTTCCACCGTTGGTTTAATATGGTATTTACATGGGTGTTACTTGTTAGTGTTACGTCTTAATCGTTAAAAAACAAAAATCCCTTTAAGTAGTGGTGGAATGGACAGACAATATAAGACGCATACTGCCGCAACGTCCGTATATTGTAACATTTTGGTTCCTCGGCCGCCATGTCCACCAAAGGATTCATCATCTATCTCCTCTCTGCTTCCTCTATTGCTATTCTCTCCTCCCTTTTCCTCACCCAAACCAATGACCACAATTCATATCTATCAACACCCTTTCCTAATTCCCTTCCAATCCATGCCCCTTATTATGTATCCGGAACCAATAAAGTTTGGCCCGTATGTCATACTTAATTTCTTCTCTGCCTTGTTTATTATGAATGAATCGTTGATGGGGTTTTGAAAAGATTAATGCTTTGTTGTTTTTGGCTTGTTGGGTGTGCAGGAATTGAAATTCAGTTGGAGACTTGCGTCGGCCACAGTGATTGGTTTTCTGGGATCTGCTTTTGGAACCGTTGGTGGGGTTGGTGGAGGAGGCATTTTCGTTCCCATGCTTACTCTGATTATTGGTTTTGATACCAAGTCTGCTGCTGCTCTTTCAAAATGTAATTATATTCTCTAATCTCTATTATGTGTTTCTTCTTCTTCTTCTTCTTCTTCTTAATGTTTGTCCTACTAATTTACACGGGAAGAAGAAGAAGAAGAAAAAGGGGACTCTTAAAAAGTGACCATGACTCAGTTTATGTTGCACCCTTTTGTGGGCTTTAATTAGTTTTTCCAAAAAAAAAAAAAAACGTTTGCTTGAAATTGTGACCCTATAACCTTGTAAATGTTTTCTGCTTTCACACTTTTGACTCTAAAGTTGACAGTTTTGAATGTCTGGTAACAAAGTTTGGTGTTGTTGACTTCAACTACTGTAGGTATGATAATGGGGGCATCAGCATCATCGGTTTGGTATAACCTGAGAGTGCCTCATCCAACGAAAGAGGTTCCCATTTTGGACTATGATCTAGCTCTTCTTTTTCAGCCCATGCTCATGCTTGGTATCACTATTGGTGTTGCCCTCAGTGTTGTCTTCCCCTACTGGCTCATCACTGTTCTCATCATTATTCTCTTCATAGGTATGTCATCACTATTAATAGAAAAGTTTACTAGCAAAACTTTGAATCAATGTTCTTAGTCAGTGGTGTGTGTGTGTGTGTGTTGGGGTACTAATATTTGATGTTTATTCTGGACAGGAACATCCTCAAGGTCTTTGTTTAGGGGAACTGAGATGTGGAAGGAAGAGACTCTTCTCAAGGTAGAAGTTTCACAACTTTACAGTTAAGACTATGATTAATTGAATATTCTTATAACCACTACATTTGGTAGATGCAGCGCTAATTAACTTTATCTCTCTACTTTTTGTTTGCTAATTGCAGAAAGAAATGGCCAAACAGCAAGCTACTTTTGTTAATTCTCGTGGGGAACGTAAGAGAATCTTATGCATTTCCACTTTAAATAGGGTTAATTATGAGTCATCTTCAGATTGTGCAATAATTCATTCATAGAATTAAAAAGTACAAAAAGTTAAAAAGTTGGAAATAAAGAATAACTTCTTTTCTGTAAAGCGTGTATAGGTAGTTTCTTATACAATTTTTTTTCTTTGATTGTATTTGGAGACATAAGTAACTTTATTTCCTGAAATATGCAGTTTTAATAGACACAGAATATGAGCCTTTGATTCCTAAAGAAAAGAAGTCAGCTATGGTATGTAAATTTCTCATACACATTTCTGTAACTTTAATATCGTTGGTAGGTAAGTGAAAAACTGACTCTTTATTTTTTTTCTTTTGTTTCTTAAAACCAATCAGCAAATTCTTTGTTTCAACCTTAGGTGGAAAAGGATTCTGGTGCTAGTGGTTGTATGGGTTTGTTTCCTACTACTTCAAGTCATCAAGGCAAGTCCCTCTCTATCTCCTATTCACATCATAAGGCTGTTGAATTTTCTTTTATTTATTTATTTTTTAAAGTATATTTGGTGTTGGTCTGCAGAACAATGTTGAGGTCTGCAGTGTGTGGTATTGGGTGCTTTTCAGCTTACAGGTTTGATGATTACAGCTATTACATAACCACAACTTGTTGCTTAACTTATTATGCAGTGGGGTCAGACAGACTTATCACATTTCACATGCACCTAACTCTTTCTGTTTCAGTTTCCTATTGCACTTGTCGTGTTTGGCAATGAAGCAGTGAAGTTGTACAAGGATCACAAAAGGAGGTTGAGCACAGGAAACCCGGAATCCATATGTGAGGCTTCAATTGAATGGACTCCTTTGCACATTGCATTTTGTGCACTTTGTGGCATCTTAGGTGGAACTGTTGGAGGCCTACTTGGTTCTGGAGGTGGCTTCATTTTAGGACCTCTTCTCCTGGAGATTGGTGTCATCCCCCAGGTAGAGTATATATACCATTATATATACCCTTTCAACTTTGAGACACAGTTTAAACTTGAGCATAAAATATTAGCCAATTTAACTTCCAAGGATGTGGTTTGTTTAATTTGCAGGTTGCTAGTGCAACAGCAACATTTGTGATGATGTTTTCATCATCTTTGTCTGTGGTGGAATTCTACCTTCTCAAGAGGTTCCCCATTCCTTATGGTATTTTCTTCAACTCTTCAAGCTTATATCTCTTTTCAATTTGTCTGGCCTTTTGATTGTCACTATCTGCCTTGTAAGTGTGAAAATTAGATGACTACATGGAAATAGGTGAAAAATGACTACATGTCATGGTCTATTATATATATATATATATATATCACATGTACCCATTTTCACTCACCTTCCCCTTTACTCTAGCTTCATCCTTTGTTTTCTCAGATTCAGTGCACAAAGAATAAGTTTTAAAATAGTAAACTGCAGTAAAATCTGATCTCATGTTCTGATCATATGAAAACTTCTATAGCTTATTGTTGTTATATTGCTTTTGCAGCATTATACCTCACAGCAGTGTCTGTTTTGGCTGGCTTCTGGGGACAGTTCTTTGTGAGAAAATTGATAACAATTCTTAGAAGGGCCTCAATCATTGTATTCATCCTCTCAGGTGTTATTTTTGCTAGTGCTCTCACAATGGGTAAGGCAAATCAACCTCAATTGCTATTCTATATTTGATGGTTTCTGCCATGAAGTTCTAGTGTAATAATACTTATATAGAAGTAGCAAATGTAACCTTTTTTTTTCTTCTTTCAGGTGTTGTTGGCGTTGAGAAAAGCATTCACATGATCCACAACCACGAGTTTATGGGATTTTTAGGCTTTTGTAGCAGTCAGTGATTTATGAAGTGTGCAGTGGTAGCAAAAAAATGGAAAATTCTAGAGTCAGTGTGAATTGAAAAGAAGCTTGTAAATTAAGGGTAGCACAGCAGGGTTCAGGAATGTTGATCAATGCCTAGTTGACCAACATGAGGATCCTTTTTCTCTATGTAATAAACAAGGGTAGTTTGTGTTTGTGGTTGAGTGTTAGCAACTGCTAACACTAATCTCATTGCAGTGTATCATTTGTTTGATTTTTGTAAAGTTTGTGTTGGCTATTCATTCAATCCTAGAGTCGGTGTGAAAAAATGGTTGCAAATTCAGTGTAGGAGAAAAAGCGTCAGGAATGTTGGTCAATGATGCATTGACCACCAGGAAGTTCCTCTTATCCATGTAATAAACAAAGGCTAAATAGATTGCCTTCACGTCTGTGAAACATTGTTTGTGGTTGAGTGTTAGCTACTGGCTAACACTAATCTCATTGCAGTGTAAAATTTGTAGTAGATTCATGCAGTTGCAAGTGTTTCAGACCAAAAAAATAAAAGGAAATGATATTCAGTGTGTTTGCTATTTGTATGGATATTCAAAAGATGAACTTATTTTTGTCCCAAAACTTATTTTTGTTGAGAGTTCAACGGTTAATTTATTACTACGGCTAATTTTAGAGTGGGAATTTTTGTATATATATATTTTTTTTTTATGAATGGAATTTTTGTATGTAAAACAACGTTTGACAGGATGGAGATCCTCTGTCCCACTTTCCTGTCACATTCTCTGTCCCCCACCAATTATAATTTGTCACTTAATAAAATAAAATATTAACTCAATAATATTCATACACATTCTCAGTTTTTGATTGGTTAGGGATAGTAAGACATTATTTTTTGGGACAACAGATTTGTAAGGTTCGAGTTTTAAAGCACGTCACATTTGATTATTTTTAAGATGATTAGTCTTTCACCTGAGAAAAGAGGGATGTTCTATAAAACTAAAATATATGCTCAAATAATTATAAAGTATATTAAACAAAAATATGTTTAAAGTATAAGGAGTTAAGAACTGAAAAGATGAATGTTTATGATATGATTGGGCTCTAGACATTATAAATGAACTAAGACATGAAGAAAAAGGATGATGGTTGAACGAATGTTTTTATATGCGATTGTAGTTTGAAAAATGCGATTAATTTTTGTTGAACCTGACTATCAGAAAGAGACTCAAGGTTTTGGTACTGTTTTGGCCAAAATTGAATTAAAATGTGAATACTTATACATCATTGTCCTTATTGCGTTTTATTTGGTCTTATAACTTTGGTTAAATGCACAATAAAATCATTATAGAAATATGATATTTCTCCACCATCGGCACCCCCAACATGGCAACATAGAACTTCTAGATCGGCCCTTGAATATCCTTGAGCCTTTCTTTGAGAACAACAGATGATCTGTGTTTATTTAAGTTAAAAAAAAGGAAAATAAATAAATTATGTGGCTCATGAGACGCATGGTTCCCTTTTCTTTCTTTGACATCACATATTCTAATGACTAAATAAAATAAACAACAGTTGTTGTTCCACATGGCTTAGTGGCTTACCCATTAATTTAATCAATTTGCCACTGTATTAGTTTGACCATCAAAATACTGTGCTTATTATAACCCTATTGCCACAAAAATCAGGTGTTATCAAATTATTATATATTAAAAACAGTACATAAAAAGTTATGATTTCGTACAATTTTTTGAAAAATAGTAATGTAAAAAAAAAAAATCTTTATAAAAGAAGTGAGTTGGAATATGCATGCCACTTTACCGTGTTTCTGTTAAAGAGGCTGGCTGTCAACAGGGTAGTGTAAATAAACTTCTGGTTCGAGTTTAATGATCTCAACCCTATCGGCCTCACCCTAGTGGGGGACCTCCCCTGAACGAAAAAAATAAAAAATAAATGTAAATAGACAAATAAATTTTTTTTTTCCGGAGTATCATTCTATTTGATAAGTGATAAAATAATCTTGCGATGAGGTACTATCAGATATTTAAACGGAGACTCTTCATAATAATGTTTTTATTCCCCATGAGTCGAAGTCAAGACCACATACTTAAGAAACTCAAGTTCAATCCATTTGGATCAACAATCATGATGTGAAGAACATATTTTACAATAGACATCCAAATATTCAATATTTTAAGTGGATAATGAATATGAACACGGAATTAATTAAATCCTTAATTAAGTCTGTTGAATCATGATTTGGTAGAACATATTTTACAAATAATTGTCTTGAATTTTCAAGTTTTTAAATGGTTATGCATAATGCATCATAAAGCTTCAACACATGTCCAAAAAATATAGTTTTATTTATAAAATTCTCTTCCATTTTATAATATCAATCATTTAAATTGTTTGTGCAAAGATTAATAAATATAGGTTAAAGTAATGTTTTGGTCCCAATACGTGACACTGATTTTCAATTTGGTCCCTATACGTAAAAAGTTATCAATTTGGTCGCTATACGTGACACTGGTTTTCAATTTGGTCCTCACCGCTAATTGGTCTCGATATAAGAGGACCAAATTACAAATTATTGTCACATGTAGGGACCAATTCAACAAAAAAAATTGAAATCGGTCCCTACATGTGACAATTATTTTCAATTTGATCCCTACATGTGATAATAATTTGCAATTTGGTCACTCTTATATAGGGACCAATTAGCGGTGAGGACCAAATTGAAAACTAGTGTCACGTATAGGGACCAAATTGATAATCAGTGTCACGTATAGGGACCAAATTGAAAATCAGTGTCACGTATAGGGACCAAATTGATAACTTTTTACGTATAGGGACCAAATTGAAAATTAGTGTCACGTATAGGGACCAAAACATTACTTTAACCATAAATATATTAACTCATATTTTTTCCCGAGGGTTGGGTAGCTCAACTAGTTTGAACTATTGGTGGATCATGCCCCCTCTTTTTCCACCAGCAGCCCACACGAGCAAAGTGGATCATGCCCCCTCTTTTTTCTAGCGAAGCAAGGTCTTCTTTCTTTTGATTGGGAGAAACCAAGGCAGCTGCTACCAGTAATTAAATGTCGGTATATATTTTTCAAAATTTTAGCTATCAACAATTTTCAAAATTTCAGACAGACAAAGGACACACACAGAGAGACATCCTTCTTCTTCTACTTTTACCACTTTAGTGTTTGGTTAAAATGTTAAATGAGAATGAAGCGGTTATGCTATTTTCATTTTCTACAATTAACAGTCTCTTTGATGGATAGAAATGGAAGGGTTTGCTCATGCTTGGAATTTTCATTTTCTGTAAATATAATTATTGTTGTCGTGACTGTATTATGTTTATATAACATATGACATGTGAACTAAGGAGTCCAAACAAACTCTCTCGTGTTTTCCTTTTATCTCTCTGTCATGTATTAGTATCTTATATTTATATGAGTGAATATGACAAACATATATCTGATAAAATTTATCTTTATCTTTTTCTTCATTTATTCTAATTTTGCTTTAGTCAGTTAAGCATGAAATCTATACAATTATTGTCTGCATATTTATGAATCTTTAAAAAATATTTTAAGGTTTAGATTATTATTTTATTCAGTTTAAAATTAAGGTTTGCAGACACATTTGACTGAAATTATTACACGATGTTCATAAAAAATGTATACTTTATTAGATAGTAAAAAAAGTTCGATAGAAAAACAACAAATATGGTGCTTTGGTGTACAAAATTTTCCGGATTTTGGAATGTGCTGATAATTTATAAAATGATAGTGTGTTGAAATTTTTTAACATATGCATTCCAGTTATATCAGACAGGTTTTTTGACGAGATACATGATTATGGTTTTTTTTTTTTTTTTTTTGTTGCTTGATGTGATATCACTTTTTTACAATTCAATAACATTTTCTCTAAACTTTAGACTTGGTTTGGGATTGCTTCTTAATAGCCATTTGCACTTTAAATTTTTAGAAGCTTCAACTGGTTTTTAAAACACCTCCAAAAATGTGGTTTTTCTAAGCTGTTTCAGAACTTTATCAAACACATAAATTTTAATATTGTGATAAGTAAAACTGCCGGGAATAATTAATCTTAAACCAAGCAGTGTCTTCAGACTTGTATTATTATAGTCTTAACAAATCTAGTAATCAGTATTTGACATTTCCATATCAGGACTGAACTTTGTTGATTCAGTGGTGCTCAAGAAGCTGTGAAGAAGAAGCGTCGTGCTACCAAAAAGCCATTGTTGGTGCTACTTTGGAAGTTATCCAGAAAAGAAGAACTGAGAAGCCAGAAGTTCGGGAAGCTGCCCTTCGGTATAGTTTTTTTGTTTTTTGCCCCATATTCTGTTTTGGAACACCTACCAACGTTCTTCATTTTCTAACATATATGCTACTGACTTTAATCATAAATCTCATCTATGTTTCTGTCTCTTATTTTTAATTATCAGCTCTTAACTTTTTGCATACAAGTGTGCGTAACATATTTAACTATCGGTTGTGCAGTGAAATTAAAGAGAGGATCAAGAAGACAAAGGATGAAAAGAAGGCTAAAAAGACAGAAGTAGTAGTGTTGTATCAACTCTTTGATTGGAGCTTTAAGATTACCTGTTAAATGAAATGAATTTTGCCAACCGTGCTGGTTTGATGTTTACGAGAATCGTCCTTTATATTGCCCTTTTGTGTTTCATTGGTGCTCTATCTGGTGGACGGAGTTGGTTGGTCCCCCCATTTGTCATAAGATTTGTTTCAAGTTTCGTTCACTGTTGGGTTTTGCCGCATTGTGCAGTATTTAGACGCATTGTTATTGCTATTAGAAACCAGGTTATAATTTAGTAGTAGTGTATTGGTGGCGTTTTTCGATGTCCAGTTATACGTTGTGTAATGGTATTGCTATTTGTTATTTTCTTCTCGCAATTTTTGTACTGACCAGGAACTAAAACTAATTGTGTGAAATTAAGTTTGAAATTCAGTCTTGGCCTTGTATTTGTATGTTTATTAAATTAAATTCGATCACTTTAAGGTCTGATGTGAGAAAAACTTCGGTCGCTAGTGACTTATGATTCGTTTGTTACAGATTAAAAAATAATGACTGTGGTATTCAATAATTAGATATTATATTTTAGAGATTTTAAAGGAAAGAAGCAGCTGTTTTGCGTCTGTTTATAATTATAATTTTTTTTTAAAAATAGTTAGTGTTTTTTTTCCCGAAGCTAATAAAAGTAGCTTTTTATTTTAATCATAAAAATGATTTTTTTTAAAGAAACATAATTAAACTTATTAAAAATGATTTTTTACTGGGATGTCTCTTTTTTAATACTCCCTCCGGTCCTTATTATAAGAGGCAAATGACTACTTTTTTTTGGTCCAAAATATAAGAGACATGCATGTATTTTGACAAGTATTAAATGCTCATTTCCAATTTTACCCTTATTTATAATGAGGTTTATATTTACGAGACAGTGTAACTTTCAATACAAGTAGGTTTGTTCATTAATTATTGAAGGGTTAAATTTGTAAATTTATATGAATATTAATTACAAATAGCTTATTTCAATGCATTTCCTTGGTTTGCGTGTTTTAGGGTTTTGCCTCTTATATATAGGACCAAAGGGAGTACTTGAGAAGAAAAAAATAATGAGCAGCAGGCAAATCAAAGAATGAACCACTCATTTTTTTTTTTTTAAAGCCTCAAAGTTGGTGCAAGAGAAATAAATCATATTCATTCAAGTTATACACACCTACTGAAAACACTCCGTATTTTAATTGCAAGGGTGAGTGTGGGAAGGGATGAGATGAGTTTTGCTTGTCCCTTGCCCAACCCTAAACATCAATAGAGTCAATTATTTGAACCCAAACCCATCCCTATACCCGAAGGGACCCGATCATATGCAGGTTGGTTCAAGACCGGGTCTAAATGGGACGGGACTGGGTTGACCTGAAGTTAAATAGATTCTTTGTAAACTAAATTTCTGTGGGTGGGAAAAAAATGTTATTTTTTTTATAAGCTGAAATATCGACAAAAGATACGACTTAAAAGCCACCAATTGATCTCGTGTCACCAAATAGATCCAAAACTGGATGTTAAAAAATATCAACAAATAGATCATTTTGGTGGATGTTTCCTTGATGCTCGTGTTATCAAAGTCGCATTGTTAAAAAGAGGATACTTTCATCAAACATGATTATTCCAATGTTACAAAAACAATAAAATATATCCAACGTGAAATGTAAGCTATGGAGCGGCAACATTTAAATTAAATTTGTTTTATAGGGGACGGGTTGGGTAACCTGAAGGCCAACCCGGACCCGTCCCCGATTCAACACCGGGTCAATAAATGGGACGGGACAGGACGCAGGTTCATCCTTTCTCTTCTGTGGGTCAGGATCAAACCTAACCCAAACACTACTGATTGGGACGGGTTTTAGGGCAGGGTCGAGTTTTACACATCCCGAATTTAAAGGTGAGAATAACAAATAAGAAACCATGAAACATTAGTGTTTCAATTTAGACAACAAGTATAGAAATGAAACCATATCTTTCAGTTCTAAAATTCTAAATTACCTTCGGTTTGATCTGTTAAAAAGATAGGAAATGGAGATACTTTGGATTAAATTATTAGAATTTTTCAAGTCTGGTCTAATTACAGTTTTCATTTTATCTCCGTGGCACATTTTGTTATCATATAGTACATTAGCACAATTTTAAGTAGGTTTAATTACTCAGTTGGTCCCCAAACTATTTGGGAATTTTCAATTTGGTCCCTAAACTAAAAAAAATTTCAATTAGGTCCCTACTTACATAAATTATTTTCAATCAGGTCCTGCTGTTAAACTCATGTTAGTCCACGTTAGTTTTGCTGACATGGAATGCTGACATGGCAAAAATCTGTTAGTGAATAAAAAACAATACAATGAATAAAAAACCAATCTGCATATAAGTACCCCATAAAATATACTCTGATACAGTGAATAGAAAATCAATTCAAAGTCAAAAACACATGCACCAATGGCAAAACGTGTGGTCCCATTATATATGGCCAAATAACACTGTCAAATAGTCTATTCACTGAGTGAAAGCTCCAAAACGTGTGGTCCCATTTTAGCCACATTACATAGTCTATATTAATGCTATCCTCAAGGAATCTTTACATTATCAGAAAAGCCAAAAACATGTGGTCCCATTATGTGCTATCCCATTATCAAAAAACAAAAACTGCACACAAGTTCTATTCACTGAGTGTTGGGTGGTGGCTGAGGAGTCTTGGTGCCCTTAGTTGGTAGCTTTGGTCTTGTCAAGCCTAGAGGTATTATGGCTTGAGTGATTGGCTGAGATGCTGCAGCTCTCCCTTGTCCTCTCCCTCTTCCTCCTCTACCTCTTCCTTGAGTTGCAGTTCCTCCACCTCTTCCTATGGGTGCAGATTCAGTTGTTTGATGTGCAGATTCGGTGGTGGGTAGTGCAGATCCCGTGCTTGGTTACGCAGATTCGGTGGTTGGTGGTGTAGATCCAGTGGTGGGTAGTGCAGATTCGGATGGTGCAGCTGCTAGTGGTGATTGTTTGTAGGTGGCCTTGTTGTGGCCAACCTGCTTGCACCTCCTACATTTCATAATTGTCCCAGTTTTCCTAAGCCTTGACTGGCTTGGTGTTTCATCTGCCTCCCTTCTTCTTAACTTCCTAGGCCTTCCAGGTTTGACTCTAAACAGTGGGGGGGTGATCTTGTCCATGTTTGTTGTTGGCCATAGATTTACTCCATTTATAGGGTTCACCACTGGGCCATAGCAAGCCAAATAGGCTGAAGGGGTGTAGAAGTTACTTATGTAGTCCTCTGGTTTATGACCCTTGAAAGAAATGGCACTGCAAGCATGCTTGCAAGGCAAACCAGTGAGTTCCCAAAACCTGTAAAATGGTCAAAGTATAGTGTATCAGCAAGGTTTTAGTGCATATTAGCCATTGTGATAGTGTGCAGCAATTAGTGATAGTGTGCAGCAAAGTTTTAGTGCATATTAGCCATTGTGATAGTGTGTAGCAAGGTTTTGGTGCATATTTTTAGTGCAGCAAAGTGTGCAGCCAAAATAGAAAGTGTGCAACAATTTTTAGTGAGTGTGCAGCAATTTTTAGTGCAACAAAGTGTGCAGCAAAGTGAGTCATAGTATAATGTGCAACAATTATTCATGGGTCTACCTGGCTCCAAATACCAAACCTTGACATACCCCTTGTACCCTAACTCCTTCAGTATAGCAGTAATTTCTTGCAAAGACCAGTGGTCCAAATCAAACACCAATCCATTCTTGGTTCTACCACCTAAGTATTCATTGCCAAATCTTTCATTCAAAAACTGACCCCCATGGTGTAGTTCAACTTCAAATTTTGGGTCTGCCATTTCTGCATATTACAGAAAATACAAATGATGAACTAAACCCTATAAGGAAAAATGATACAAAACTAACATATTAGCACCAAAGTCAGTAGCAAAAGTGAAAATTATCTCCACAAACCAAAACCCCAAACCCAAAAAAGATACAAAGCTAAACCTTTTATATATATATATATATATAGAAAGCGCTTGGTTGCCTTGTGCACACTGCACATATTTCACCATGTACATGTATGAATTTTTAAGAATTTTTTAAATTTGAAAATTGTCAGCGCATGTTTTGAAGGGAGTCACACATAACAAGGTGTTTGTCATACCGTTTCTCACGTATTGCCAGTCACTCATTAATAGGGAAAGTGGAAAAATGAACTATAAATTAAAGAAAAAAACCTAAAGATCAGGCAATGATAACAGCAACATATAAACCCAAAGGTTAAACAAAAAGAAGAAGAGAAGGGAATAGAGATGAGTGTACCTTCTCTGTAGTAGCAGAACCGCCGCGTTTCGAGAAGGTGATGCAGTGAACCGCCGCGCGAAACTCGTTCGTGGAGGTGATGGTTAAACGGAACAGTGATGATGAGAAGGAACAGAGATGAGCGCCAAACGTGGTGGTGAGATAGAATGGGACAAGGTAGGAATTAGGGATTTGAAGGGAAAGAACCGTGTTTCTTAAAGGGAAAGAGGCAATTAGGGATTTGATTTTAAGGAATCAGGGATTTGAAGCAAATGAAAGGGAATAGGGCAAAATTTGGGTCACAAATGATGTGTGAAAATATCTGATGTGGAGGTACAGCATGGCAGGCATAAAGCATATTCTGTTAAAACAAACAGTGGACTAACATGAGTTTAACAGCAGGGACCTGATTGAAAATAATTTATGTGAGTAGGGACCTAATTGAAATTTTTTTTAGTTTAGGGACCAAATTGAAAATTCCTAAATAGTTTGGGGACCAACTGAGTAATTAAACCTTTTAGGTATTATTTATTAAAAATCAATAAAAAATATCAAATAATTATTTTATATTATATTATAAGTATGATAATACCTCGATTTTTATATTTTTATTTCATTTTTTATACATTGCATTAAAAAAGTTAATATTAACTAGAATTTTTACAGAAATCTCAAGAAAGATTTTCAAGAAATTTAATATTAAAAAAACTCAAATTTTTTTTTTTAAAAAAATTCCTGGGAATCTTTGTTGTCCCAAATTCTTCTTTCTCACTATTTTGTATTTTCCACCAGGTTTGTGATTGGTTTTGAATTGGACAAGCCCAGAAGCCCAGTAGGTGCGTTTCTGTTTAGGCCCAATGAAATATGCAGTGACATACCCTATATATAGCGGCAGCAGGGACTGTCGAGCTTTTAGGGTTTCCGCCATTGAGCAGCTAGCGTAGAAGCAGCAGGCAACAAGAGAAGGAGCCATGGTTCTCAAGTACGTATACCATTTTCTATTAACATTGATCTGCGATTTATTCTACCACGTCTATGTTTAGTAATCCTTAAAGTCAATAATGGATGTGATTTCAGCTTGTGCCTTATTTTGTTGTTGAAATTAACTACAATTAGCTCTCTGCTACACACACACACACATATGATTCGGTTATGTTATTTGATTTGCTACAATTAACAATTTCCTTGATTGATTTTAGGGTTTGCACATGTTTATGTTATTTTCATTTTCTGTCAGAAAAATTATTAATGTCGTGATTTATTTGGCTGGCAGCTGCTAAACGTTAAAGAGTTGACTTTGCTGCCTTCTGTATTCAGCATGTAGTTGTAATTTCTGAAATCACAATGTGTTGAACATTTTTGAAATATGCCCGTTATACTAGACATGATGTTGAACTATATTACGTCGTTTTGGTTTTTATCTTAGTTTCTGGGTATAGTGTCTTTTTGCAATTCTGTAACATTTTCACTTAAATTTAGACTTGGTTTGGGATAGCTTCTTAATAGCCATTTGCAAGCTATAATTCTTAGAAGCATTGGTTACTTTTCAAAGTACCTCTAGAAATGTGTATTTCTTTAAGTGGCTTTTAGAAACTTATCAAACTCAAATTTAAAGATTGCATAAGTAGAAACTGCTGAGTTAATTGATCATAAATCAAGCGGTGTCTTCAGCATAGTATTATAGTCTCAATAAATCTAATAATTAGTATTTGATATTGCTGTATATCAGGACGGAACTTTGCCGATTCAGTGGTGCCAAGATCTATCCAGGGAAAGGCATCAGATTTGTTCGTGGGGATTCTCAGGTGATTTACCTTGAAATTTGGGATGATGTATTGCTTTATTTAGCTGTGGAAGTTCAATTTGCTATGAAGTCTTCAGTAATTCATTATTAGTTGCTGATGGGAGGATTTTTGTATGTTGATTCAACAGGTCTTCCTGTTTGCAAACTCAAAATGCAAGAGGTACTTCCACAACCGTTTGAAGCCATCAAAGCTCACTTGGACTGCCATGTATCGGAAGCAACATAAGAAGGTGATTAGTTAATTAGAAATCTTTGTAGTAAAGATTGAAATAATAAACAATATAAATCATCCTAAAGCTCCCGTACTTGCCTTTTAAAATCAGAGTTTCCGTTAATGAACCTGCTTAGAAGGTGAAAATGTTGTTATACACCTACTTGCGTTGAACTTAACCTTCAGATTTTACCACGTGTCAAGTAATTCCACTGCTGATTGCATGCATGTTAATTGTTTGTTTTCTGAATGGGACATTTTAGGACATTGCTCAAGAAGCTGCGAAGAAGAAGCGTCGTGCTACCAAAAAGCCATACTCTAGGTCCATTGTTGGTGCTACTTTGGAAGTTATTCAGAAAAGAAGAACCGAGAAGCCCGAAGTTCGAGATGCTGCAAGGGAAGCTGCACTTCGGTGTGTTTATATTTTTATAAAAAACTTCTTTTTCCATTCACAGTTTGGGATATTTTTTTTAACTTGCTTTCCTCATTTTCTAAGATGTCCATATATTGCTGACTTCAATCATATAGTCTCATCTCTGTTTCAGACAGTTATTTTTATCAGCTCTCGGCTTTTTGCATTCAAAAGTGTATAACATATTAAATTGTCTAACTCCATGATGATGTGCAGTGAAATCAAAGAGAGGATCAAGAAGACAAAGGATGAGAAGAAGGCTAAAAAGGCAGAAGTCACTGCTAAGGCACAAAAAACACAGGGTAAAGGCAATGTTTCAAAGGGTGCTGCACCAAAAGGTCCCAAACTTGGTGGTGGGGGTGGGAAGCGCTGAGTTTCTTGTTTACTTCCTTTTTTGGCTACCATTTGATAGAGTTCTGAAAATTCTGTACTAGTATATTTTATTTGCTTGATTATTCTTTTTATTTCTGTGTTTTGTCAAACCTGTGTTTGGATCTTTAAAATACCTGGTAATTGAATGAATTTTGCCAGCTGTGCTTGTTTTATGTATGTGAATCGTTTTTTCTATTGCCCATTTATGTTCTGCTGTTTCTTTGGATGTGATGGACAGAGATGGTTTATTTGTTTAAAGTCGTGTTCACTGTTAGGTATTTGCCTCGTTGTGCAGTGATTTGATGCATTGCTATTGGCTCATTGCACCAGCTAAGTCTAAATGCATCCTTTAGTTGTAGACAAGATAAAATATGCACATTGATTCAGTTATTGATGTTCACTGTATATAAAACCACTCCTGCTGCATGTGATTGCAAAATGTACACAACTGTCAACTACACATAATATTATATTTGGCTTAATTGCAGTTTTAGTCCCTTTAACTTTAATAGATGTGCAATTTTAGTCCTAATTATTTTTTTTTAGGACATTTGGTCCTCCAAATTTTCAGAAGCTGCAATTTTAGTTCCTTCGTCTATCAACCGTTAGTTTTTTAAACATAAGTATCATATGTCGCCGACATTTTGCCCCATGGCATGCTTAGTTGACCCTTATATTATTTAAATAATAATAAATAATTAAATAAAAAAGTCTGGAAAATAAAACATCAGTAACCTTTCATCGTTTTCCCTCACTGCCTCACTCGTCGTTGAGCCACCATTTCCTTTCATCATCTTACGAGACAAAGCAAAAAGAGAGAAACCGGGGAAGAGAAAGAAAGTAAAAGGGGGAGTGAAAGAGTGATGGAGAGTTCTTTCGGGTCAGGTGCTCCGATTGGTTGGAAAAGTTGGGGAAAAAACGCATCAATACATGTCCTTTGACAGTGTTGCTGCAACTTCGAAACTGTTTGGAAACAAAGAAAATGCTCCTCAAATCATAGAACAACCCAAGAAACTTCAACCCATTTGAAACCACTCACATACACGTGAGAAAATAACCATTCTTTTGGTGGGAAAAATAAGTTTCCAAGCAGAATCTAGGCCATATCCCATTGGGGCATTTCATCAAACAATTGCAAGGTGTTGAAGAAAATACAGAATCAGTATGCAGGAAGGTGTTGGTTCAACTAAAATAGTACGCAAAAATACAGAACCAGGAAATTAAAGAGGAAAAAAATCCAAGATACAAACCATAATATCATTGTTCAAGTTTAAAGATAGTTGAAGCTGACATAGTAAGAATCACGTTGATCTATAACAGCTTTCAATTTGATGAAAAAGCAAAATAAATGGATCAGTTACAACAACAGCATGGCGATTTTGGTGCTGCATTTGTGCGCCAGAGACAGCATGAGCATGAGCCTCTGCTGCAGAACAAGGTACCCTTCTTCTTCATATGTAGCTGTCAGCCTGTTGCAATGTGTTGCTTTGATTCTTACTGAAACGGCAAGTGGCGGTGGCGGAGGAGGATAGCGTTGGTGGTCCTTGGGGGAGAAACGGAATCGTGGGGAAATGGAGGAGAGAGCCATTTTTTTTATTAGTTTAATAAAATAAATACCAACACATGCCACATGGAAGAATACAAGTGGTAAAACGTCACCACATAGAATATCTCCGTTAGAAAACTGACGGTCATTACTAAGAGGGACTAAAATTGCAACTTTTAAAAAATTAGAGGATGAAATGTCTTAAAAAAAAGGGGGACTAAAATCACTCATCTGTTAAAATTGGGGGACTAAAAGTGTAATTAAGCCATTATATTTATGTTGGCATAGCTGTTTTAGCAGTTTTAACAATTTGAAGCTGTGATTTATGTAATTCTCCCAAAGATTTTGTTCATAACACTATCCCATTAACAATGTGATGATCTGATTTTTGTAAGAAATCCCTTAATGTTTAACTAAGAAGATAAAATATGCAGTTTGATTCAGTTACAAATGTTCTCTGAATGTTAAAGCACTCTACAGCCTCCTTCCATGCTACATAAGTTCTGGCTGCTTTTGCTTCTGATCTCCCGTATTCCTAATGGAATTTCCTGAAAGATGAAGTCAGCCAATTAGCTAATGAAATTTTCTAGAATTTAACAACATATAGATCATCTTCATTTTCTAACACTTCCTTTTCCGTTACCATTATGAAAATGAGACGCTGGTTAATGTGGTGTTAACTGGATTTTCAATTCAGTATTTCAGTTATATGTGCAGTTAATGCTTGATATGCTAACAGGTTTCATACTTACGTTTATTTGTTAGTCCAATTCTTTTCCGATCTTTGCTGAAGTTAAATAGTGGATATAGGGGTACCTACATTCTATTACTACTTTGGGGCTCAAGTCTCAACTAGTTGGCTGGAATAAAATTAAATTTAATTCCTATGCTACCAGAGATGTATCAATTCAACAAGTTCAACTCCAAAATTTACTCCAATTATACAATGTAAATTGCCTAATCTTTTTCCTATCAGGCTCAAATCCAATTTGAATTGCACTTATACATGGAATTCCAGTATAAAGTACATAATTTGCATTGCAAGTAAAACAACTGCAAAGAAGATTGCAGCCAATAATGGTTTAGCCTTAGAATTTGTCAAGAAAACGGCTTTACATTATTCTTTAAGCTTAGGTAATGGTTTTGCTGCATCATTGGAGCAGGAGTTAAGTGTGATATCTGCCTTAGATGGTTATGTCAAAGTTTTTCTCATGCATGTAGAAAACTTGAAAATAAATGGAAGTTCAAAGTGAGGCGAAGTTTATGGCATAGCCAAAATGTTTGAATAATATCAAGATCATCATTTTATATAATGGATTATAAAATACTATTATTTGCTTCATTCTAACATTCTGATTGGAATGCTTAGTCCTTCCATGATTAAAGATAACCAATACTTCAATAACCAAGAGGGAGGGCTAGTTGCTTCTGCAAGAATCTCATAATCCTCCTATCCCCCATGGAAAAAGGACACTGGAATACTTTTTTATATGAAGGGTTTCATGCTGATGAGGGGAAATGCTGCAGACATTATCAAGTAACCTTTGGAAATACAAGGTCATCAATACGGGTGGGAATAGACTAGGCCAAGTTAGGCCCTGACAGGTTTGAGTCTGGCCTGCGTTCCAATATCGAGGCCTGAGTCTGGTCGCTAGCTTGATATAGGTTAATTTTTAAGGCCTGAGTCTTGCCTACTTCAAAGCCTGATCTGGTCTAAAAGCCTATTTATTAACAAGACCGTTAAATATGCCTCTACCTGTAAATAGGCCATATGCTTTCACTTGTAAATAGGCTCATAGGCCCCTAATGATAAACTGGTCGGTAGGCCTTCACAAATAAATAGGCAAGTAAGTCAATACATTTACTTTCAAATATTATAAATAATATATTATAGTATTATAATATATTATACTATACATAAATATTTATGTGTGTATGTGTTAAATAGACCGACTTGATAGGTCTAGTAGGCTTTTTTTTTTTTTTTTATGGCTTAAACCTGACCTCTTTTGCTATATTGGCTTTTTAAAAAGTTTTTATCTGACATTTTTACTAAATAGGTTAGGATGGGCTAGATCTTAAATAGACTAATCATATGCCCCCGACGAACGTCATGGCCTATTTCTATCCCTAGTCATCAAGTTTTGGTAAAGAAACCATAGATACTTCTAGTATATCCTCGGTTGCACCATTTTTGATTTGTGTTGTCCTTTCTCCACCTTTTGGGAATACATATGAATGTAGATTCCATTGCAAATTGAATCAGGTCGGTTCGAATCAAACCAAGTTAAATTGCATCGGTTTGGATATGATTGAACCAACCGAATCAGATCGAATCCAATCAGGATCGAATCAGATTCCACTGAATCGGACTAGACTAAACCATGCTACACTGGACCTTTTTTTTTTTTTTTTGACTCATGCTACACTGGACTTTTTTTTATGGATATAAAATTTAAGTTTTTACGTCACCTTGCAAAATAAAATTTAGTTTTGAAAGTCATGTACAAATGTTTTTACCGACTGGATTAACTAATCTCCTCGATATGGAATTTTTCTTGGTACATCTTCGACATCAAATTTTAAACAACATAATAGAACACTAGGAACAAAACCATGAGTACTGCATCATGTAGTCATGGTGCGTAACAGCCGCGTTTTTGGACCGCGAATCTTTAGGGAAAGTAGGCTTAAAAAATGATGAAATGTTAAAGAAATAATTAAAAATAAAAAGTAATTTTATGTTAAAGATTAAATAAATCTTTTTTAATAAATTAAATATATCACTTTATAAATTTTTTTTAAGACATTTTTGCCTGCTAAATGTAACGAGACAACAAAATGTTTAGTGCTCGGAAAAGGAATAACCACGAATACAAAATTCAGAAAAAATCCTCTCCATTTCTCATCTCTTTTTTTTTGTCCATTTCCAAAGTTTTAGAGAAAAAAATTATATCATTCAAATGTATGTATTTCTTTCATGTATTCATTATCCCAAAACTTTAATAATGAATTACATCTCCATTCCTCATGGGGAGAATCCCTACCCATAAGATCCAAGGTACTCGACAGTGTTTTGAATCCACTTTGGTTTTTTTTCTTCTAAACCTACCCTAATTAGCCCTTTGGGTCCATCAGAGTATCCCCACTGCTTAAGCCTTTCGGGCCCACTATGAGACCAATTTCTGGTTCAGTTGATTGAGCAGGGTTTTATCCCTTGGTTATATCAGCCTTCCCAAATGGGAATGATCCACAAGGATTCGAAGGGTTTTCCAGGTTCTCCTTCTTGTGGGGGCTAGTTACTTCCACTAGACCAACACTCTATTGTTCACTTTGTTTTTATTTTTAGTTAATATAAATAGGGATTATGATATTTCTTTTTATTCTCTCAATTTTTTCCCTTACATGATGAGAGAGAAATACATACAAGCAAATTCTAGTGGACATATACACAAAAAGCAAATGTGTTTTTTTCTTTTCCTTTTCTCTCCGTCATCAGAGAAAAAAAAAAAATAAAATAAAAAGTCAAAATTCATATAATACTTACTTATTTTTATTTATTTTTTAAAAAAATTATAAAGAAAACAATAAACACAATAAAATATTATTTTTATTATGTCTTTCATCAAATCCCAAAAATTAAAATAAGATTAAATAAGTTTTTAATAATTAGGATAAAAACATCAATTAAAAAAAATACCCGATCACCCCAGTTTTACACAAAACCTGTGGGTTATTATTCCAAAACAAAGAGATGTCAAAACCATGGGCAGTATACAGTCATCACCAACAAAACCGGTTGCTTGACACTATGCATTTATAGTATATAGTATAAAGTCCTTATACTATATATTATATCCTTGTTCCCCTTCACAGTTCACCACAATCTTAACATCCATCAACCATGTCTGGCTTTTTGCTTTCTATCTTAGACCTTACTTCTGCCACTTCTATATATCTCTCAAGACTAATATGCATGCAGTCTTTGCTTATAGAAGAAATTTCCACTGCCAAGCGAGTTAATGGTGTGATGTTACACGTCCATCTCAGTCTTTCTTAACCTGAGTCCTTAAGTCAATTGCTTTTCACTCCTTTTTGCGGACAATTCCATTACCTGGGTTAGTTTTCAATTTTCATTCAAAGCTTTAATTTCCTCAAAATTTTTGTCCTTGTTTATGTAACTGAGTCTTGTAAGAGAGAAATTTTTGGTTAAGTGTTTTATTTTTTGAGGTGTTGAATTGATGGAACCCAATGGACTAGGTAGTGGAATGTTTCCTAGCATCACTACTGGATTGTTAGGAGTAGAAAACCCTTTACAACAACAACAGCAACAACAACAACAAAACCTCCAAAATCATCAGAATCCTCACCCTTTGCATCATCACCAGATTGTTTCCTATGCTGTACACCATGATACTGATCAAACACATCCACAACCCCATCAATCAATCAAACATGGGTACCCCTTTTCATCCAAAACCAACAACAACAACAACAAGTCACAAACCACTACCCTCAGTGATGAAGATGAACCTGTGTTCACAGCAGATGACATCTCTGGGGACCCCAAGAGGAAAGTGTCACCATGGCATAGAATGAAGTGGACTGATGCAATGGTGAGGCTCTTGATAATGGCTGTTTACTACATTGGAGATGAAGGTGGTTCTGAATTAGGGACTGATCCCACGGGGAAAAAGAAAGTTACTACTGGGTTGCTTCAGAAGAAAGGTAAATGGAAATCAGTGTCAAGGGCTATGATGGAAAAAGGGTTCTATGTGTCTCCTCAGCAATGTGAAGACAAGTTCAATGATTTGAACAAAAGGTACAAGAGAGTCAATGACATTCTAGGCAAGGGAACTGCATGCAGGGTTGTGGAAAATCAGAACTTGTTGGATACCATGGATTTGTCACCAAAGATGAAAGAAGAAGTTAGAAAGTTACTCAACTCCAAGCACTTGTTTTTCAGGGAAATGTGTGCTTACCATAATAGTTGTGGTCATGGGATTAACAACAACACTGGTGCTAATTCTACTGCACAACAATCCTCAGAGGTTAATGGAACTGAGCCATCACAGTCTCAGCCACAGCATCAGCAGCAATGTTTCCATTCATCAGAGAATGGTGTAGGGAGCATGAGGATGTTGAAAGGGAGAAGTAGTAGAGAAGAGGAAGATGATGATGAAGATGAGGATGATGAATCTGATGAGTATTCTGATGAGGATGAAGATGAGTCTTTAGAAGGTGGATCAAGGGGTCAAGTAGATCATGAGGATATTGTGGAGAATGATGTAATAAGGAAGAGATCAAGGAAAGGAGGGTCTTATGTGTCATCACAGTTGATGCAACAGTTGAGCAGTGAGGTGAATTGTGTGTTGCAAGATGGGAATAAGAGTCCTTGGGAGAAGAAGCAGTGGATGAAGAAGAGGGTGATGCAGTTGGAGGAGCAGCAAGTAAGCTATAAAGTGCAGGCATTTGAGATGGAAAAGCAAAGGTTGAAATGGGCAAGGTATAGTAGCAAGAAGGAGAGGGATATGGAGAGAGATAAACTTGAAAATGAAAAGAGGAGGTTGGAAAATGAGAGAATGGTTTTGATCATTAGGCAGAAGGAGGTTGAATTGATGAATATTCAGCACCAGAAGCAACAGCAGCAGCAACATTCTTCTACCTAGGCAAGAAGGAATTAATTATGAGTTAATTTTATTTTATGGTACTTGGTAGGTGAAATTACATGAAAAAGATGAAATGGAAGTTACTTCTAATTGGAAAAGTTTGTAGTATGCTTGTATCATTGTATATATCTAGAAAGCTTTTTGTTTTTTGATGAAAATAATGTCTAAGTTCAACTAAATATCTATATATCCAAATCCACTCATATTAGATTAATGTGAGAATATATAATAAAAATGTAATGTATAATGGACTTTGTTTTGTTGTGTTCACTGTTCACTGGTGCCAAGTGCTAACTGCTATGGGCAATAGCAGACTATATATCCTGAAGAAAAGGACAAAACATATTGAAGCTGCGTACTACTAACATCTATGCACTAGTCAGGACTCAGGCGCCTTATCCATGAGGCCATGAGCGGCGTGCGGTGAAATGAAAAATTAAGATGGTTTTTTTGGAACATTTTGATTTATCATTTTTAAGATTCTTGAAAATTGAATTGATATTCTTTTAGGGACTAAATATATCTCCATATTTTTTATCGGGGACCTGTTTAGATTTTTACTATTATAAATACTTACTTTTATTTTATTACTTTCTTTTGCTTGGGTCAATTACCTCAATGACGTGCAAAAGGCATAAACAAATCAACCATTTTTACAATGTTAATAAAATCATGTTTTATTAAGGAAAAATAAAATTAAGGGTGAGGATTTTCTCCATTCCAAGATCAGACAAAACCATATACACTCCGATACTTAAGTTCGAGGGATATTCATTTTACAAGTGTAACGAGGAAGATATCATATATGAGTGGCTTATCAGATTTTTTTATTCTTATTTTTGACAATAGCTTATTAGATAATTAGATATAGATAAGTAGTAATATTTGAGGAGATATAGTTTCACCATGAATAACATCAGTAGTTAGGATAGAGATAAAATATCAAGAAGTATTCAAGAGAGATTCATTAGGCATGAGGGTCAAGCTGTTTGAAGTTTTGAGTTGAGCCATCCAGTGTAGGACACTTATATTTAGACCTGAATCCAGGTTGCCGGTCCTAAACAAAATTTTAGTCATTTTATTATCAGGAGTGAAAAGTGGCCAAGTAAATCAATCCTATTGCTATTCTGTTCAAATGAACAAGAAGCATTAATCAATTAACTTGCCTTATCCGCTTATATCGTATGAAAATACTAGCGGCTACACCATTATAATTTATACCAACATTTTGATCTTACATGACAAATCATGTTTTAAACCAATGCTCCTAACGCTCAAGATTCTCCAAAATCAGACCACTCTATCTGTTTGCTTGCTATACAATGATTCCTGTGTATTACACCAATCTAACTTCGTGGGATTTAGCATATTTCAATTTGGATCACAAAAAGCATTGTTTCCTGGGGCAGATGGTGCAGGTTAGGTTGCAGAACTAGGATAAACCCATAATGTATTCATCATGTTTTGATAAACCTTGGATAATAAGCAGCTTTTTCAAGTCCGAAAGTTGCAACTTCGTCTTTGATTCAAACAAGTCAAATTTAGTAACTCATCAATATGAACAAAGGGTAGATTATGGCTAATGATGAATTCCTGGGCTTGCATTTGTTGTTGATACCATGCTATACCACAATGTCGTTCATAATTACACATGTAGTGCATATTTATTTTAGGAAAAATAATCGCATATTTTACAAAAATACTCAAATTCTCTCACAAAGC
Source organism: Echinosophora koreensis (assembly GCA_035048595.1). Classification (NCBI taxonomy): domain Eukaryota; kingdom Viridiplantae; phylum Streptophyta; class Magnoliopsida; order Fabales; family Fabaceae; genus Echinosophora; species Echinosophora koreensis. Next base: position 5,147,629 of record JAPCYP010000012.1, on the reverse strand, counting down.
TTTTGACTATTAACTACTTCAAACACAGAATAAGTAATCCAAGCACATACACTACAAGCACAGAATAACAATCCAAACACATACACTATAACGTACAGTTGACCTTTGAGAACACAACCTATTAGCATCATTAGCTTGACAATCAGTATCCAATAAACTCCTTTACAAAATTGTCATCGTGTAAAATTTTAACTAAAGAAACTGGCATCAAGGGCACATTACCCCTAATTTAATGTTTGACAGCCAGTTACAAAAATGAGCACTATCATTCGTTTTCAATAAACAAATTATAACTAGCCACCAAACCCAGTGGAGATAACCAAAAATCGTGAGAGCAGAATGATCTGCAACTACCAAAAACCTGGTGAAGACCAAAAAACAAAAAAGATAGCCTAAAACTGTAGTTGGATAAATGCACTTTAATCTTCAAGCTCGATGATCTTAACCACAGATGCATCACCAACTTTCTGGCAAACAACAACTCGATCGTGTGACTTTATAACTCCCGATGCTTTTCCATGATCAAGGGCAACCTTGAGAATAGACTCGTTTGTTGCACTTGTTGACTCGGCCTGCAGGTAGAGTATTAGATACATCTATTAAGTCCCAGATCATTATGTGATGGGTTGCTTGTAAAGCAGCATGTATACAGTCATGCAGAATGCAACTATGTTTCAACAAAGTAGCCATAGGTTGTGTGGTAAGGAGAGCTAACCATGAAGGTGATAAATACACAGACATATATAATATCCATTTTCATGATCTACCTAGAGGGACTACAAGGAGCTTTAGAGCTAGAATATGCATGGAAGCTGATCAGAAAAACAGTATCCAACCCCTATAGTCTAGCTTCTCTGTAGCTTCCTTCCCCCAAAAGAACAAACCCATAATAACAATGCCGATAACCACGTCAAACAATAACTTACAGTAGAAGTCCCACAAGATCAATAACTTACAGGATGTCGGTGATCAGCAAGCATGGGAAAGAGCCCTCTTACAATAAGTGATTGCCTTGCCTGTGTCATAAATTAAATCATAAGTAGTAAACAAGATGATCTAATGCAAACAATGCATTATACATCCTGGTAAATACAAGTTTCTAATCATTAGATGGAACAAAATGTGTCCAAATCCAGGCCGGTACAGCATCATCTGGCAAAGCTCAAGACAATTCATGGCTGTATTTGCTTTACACAGGATAGAATTACAGCTGTGGAAACTTAACAGTATAATTAGATTGTATTATAACATATATATAAAAAGATTCTTGTAGATAAAATAAATATAGTTGAGAATACTTGACAGTAAAATAAGATTGCAATATAACTGATATGCATATATAAAATATATAGTAGAGAGTAGTATATTAATTACATCAGTTGTAAATAAGCTTTCCCACAAATGAGTTGCTAGTTGGTCCTGGAAACGGAAACAAGAAACAACAGAATATATTGATTGTTCTTATTTAGCAATCTAAAGCACAAAAATATTGATTTTATTTAAAAAGTAATATTTTATTTGAATTTCTTAACATACTATTCTTCAAAAATGTACATAGGATGGAGATCATAACACTGATGTAATACGATGATTTTGATCAATCCAACCATTATAAAATAACTAATTTCAAGGAAATCTTACATGTAGAATTTGAAAAACTTAAACAAAAATAGGTTTGTGATCTGGTTGGTATTTTCATTTGTTTGAAATTTTATATTATACGTAATTTTAATACATTTCAAGGAGTAAAAAACAATTTTGGATTAAAGTGAAGCTTTATGGAACATGATATTGATGATACAAACTTTCTATCCAACAATGGATTGTGAGAAATTCATTTAACAGAAAAAGTTATTCATTACTCATCATACAAAATGTCATTGATTAGTCATTGGTGTAAAACTAATTGTTTATTTACATAAGTGGATCTTAATCCAATTTTTCATGATTCCCTCCAAAATTTAAATTAACCAGTTAAAGAGGAGAAAATCTAATAACCATAAAAAACTCCCTCACATATTGATACCTTAGAATGAGGCAATTTAGTTTTTACTATGGCTAAATCTAAAATCATAGCAACAAGAGAATCCAATCTATAAAAAGACAAGGGTGTGTAAGACACATCCATGGATGCCTAACAGATAATAAGCAATCCATGGATAACTAACAGAAATTAAGCTTTAGATGAGACAAAAGTGAAGATCCAACCTCAAAAGCTCCACTGAAGCTCCATTTTAGCTGATTTGTCTTAACTTGGGGGATCACAACAGAAAGAACTGGCATCGTCGGCCTATACTTTGCTATCAATCTGAAAAGTGCAGGGAAGAAATATTGATATGGATATAAATTGATCCATAGTGTTGATTTTCTTGAATTGAACCCAATTTGAGAGACACAAACTAGTTCAGTTTTCAAAGATATTAAATGTGAACATATTCATATCAAATTATTCAGAAACATTACCTTGCAGCCCTTCCAGATGAAGTGAAGCAAATGATAACAGAAGCCTTCACCTTGATAGCTGCTCGTACCTAAACAAGATTTGCATGTTAGAAGCATCTTTTTAAAGATGAAATAAAACCAACCATCAAGGCAACAAAGCAAAATCAATAGATAAAAACTACTTTTTTAGAAAAGACAGGTATCCACTAGAAACTAAAAACTGGCCAATGCATTAGGCTCCCACAATTGTGAGGTCAGGGGGTGGGGGGGTTCAGATGTATGCAGCCCTATGCTATTAGGGTAGAGGCTGTCGTTGCAACTAGATTCTATGACCATCATATCACAAGACGGCAACCTTACACTACACTAAGGCTCACCCTCTCATGTACTAGGAATTACTATGAAAAAATAATAATTTAAGGGAAAGGTTAAAATGTAATTACCGCAGTGGATGCAATAGATTCCAAATGGGTCATGGGTTCTCCAACATATTTGATCGTCTTCTTAAAATAAAGGTCTTGATTGAAAACCTTTTCAGACTGAAACGGGTTGCAGAGATATTATGAGTGAAATTCAAATAGCAGAACATTTGATGTGAGTCAAAGGAACTCCCCCAACAAAGGATTCACATAACTAAGAAAAGAAGCAAAAGATGATAGAAAGAAATGAATATTCAGTTTAAGAAAAGAAGTGAGAATAACGTAATTTCCTGCTTTACATAAATATCAATTCTAAATTCATTTAGGCAAGAGAACTGACAGCCCAATACACAAAAGTATGATCAGAAATTTCCATAAAATCTGAATCAGGAAAAACAAATCTGAAGCATCAACCAAAATTAAAGAGCAATGAAATGCACTTACCTCTGAACAAATTTTGCCAACAGTAGAAATAGTCTCAACAGGGTATAACCCACGTAAAGTCTCAGCACCCAGAAGTATTGCATCACTTCCTATGTATTTATTAATAACAGTTCAACATAGATCCATTAAATGGTTTTAACAGAATCACACAGGATAAGCACGGATAAAGAAAAACAAATCATTGTGAAGGGTCAAAATCTGAGGGGGGGGAAGAGAAAAATATTTCTTGACTGTCTTTATTAATTACCTGCTGAAGGTTATTTGGTGACATGCAAACAAATATAAAAAAACACAGCTATAAGCACACTGGTCAAGTCGGGTAAGTTTACAAGTTCAAAAGTTACAATATTCTAGACTATCATACCTCCAGGCTCCAATATCTAATAAAATTCATAACTATGCATAAATTTAAGAGAGATGGTGATGACTTTGATGAAGTAAATATAAACTTAAAGGGGGGGGGGGGGGGGGGGGGGGATTTCCTAAGTGTCTTTGATGAATGAAGATCAACTATAAAAGGTTGCTGGAGAACGTGCTAACCAATATTAACATAAGCTACAGAACCAACCTAGTAGTTACCAACCTAACTAGTGGTATCCTATGACCAGTGACTTACCATCTAAAACAGCATTGGCAACATCAGTGGCTTCTGCACGAGTTGGTCTTAAGTTGTCAGTCATGCTATCCACAACACGTGTAAGAACAGCAGGTTTCCCAGCCATATTACACTTGTAAAGAGCAGATTTTTGAAATAAAAATACCTACAAAAGTAAAAGGCAGTTGATTAACATCTCAATTTCAGTCTTAGAACTAATAGGTATTCACTTAATGGAGACAGCAATGGTCATATAATCGTGATAAGGGATGTTGAATTAGGTAGAAGTTCATTAAGCTGATTCAATTCAAACAATTAAACGTCCCATTCCATTCCAAGAGCATCTATCACCACTCCACAAAAACTTCTTTTATCCTCTGTTCCTAGTTGTTGGGTCTATCAACAGACCTCCACTCACTAGATGACTCTTGATTTGCCAACTACAGATATTATATGACAAATGAAGTCATGAAGATAATGACTTCTAGAATTTTCACAGTATCCGTCATATATTAGATTTTACAGTTCAAACACAGACTTTTGATCCCTTTTTTACATTTAGTGGACCCTGTAAAATAACATCATTAAGTTATTAGTAAGAGGGTGCTAGGGAAATTTTATCTTAGATTTTGGGCTTGAGCCTAACTCAACCCCAAAAGTTAGCTTGTAAGGTGAGGATTGCCCAAGCCTTATAAGCACTACTTTGGCCATATCTCTAGGCGATGTGGGACTAAACATACCCCTCACACTCAGCACAATAAAGGTGCTGGAGGTTGCAATGAAGGCAACCCAAACTTGCCGCAATTAAGGCGGCTAGGGGTGAACCGCAATTAAGGCGGCTTTCCAACACCCCCCCTCACGCCCGAGCCCAATGGACTTGGAGCGTCGATGATGCGGACAACCCAACAACAGATCTAGGATAGGCTCTGATACCATCTTAGATTTTGGGCTTGGGCCTAACTCAACCCCAAAAGCTAGCTTGTAAGGTGAGGATTGCCCAAGCCTTATAAGCACTACTTTGGCCATATCTCTAGGCGATGTGGGACTAAACACACCCCTCACACTCAGCACAATAAAGGTGCTGAAGGTTGTAATGAAGGCAACCCAAACTTGCCGCAATTAAGGCGGCTAGGGGCGAACCACAATTAAGGTGGCTTTCCAACACTTTATATATCTAAAACCCAAATATCATAAAGATTTCCAAGTACTTAGGATATCCATCTACTTGTTGAAACTTTGTTAGCCCTACCACTCAAAAGAAAAGGGGTCACAGATGATTTATGCAGGAAAAAGCATTTCTAATGAACCCATTTAAAAAGAAAAGGACAAAGAATTGAAATAAAAAGCATTTCGTATGATATTGACTCTTCCTTAAACATGGGGAAGCATCTATTATTTTCAATTCAGTTTATTCGATGAATACAAAATTAAAAATCTTTGAAGTATTTAATGTTAAAGTATCAAACGCGTTATCAACATGCGTGCAGCCATACAAACCACACAGTAGCACATACACAAGTAGAAGTAGTTGAAACTACAAGTAGAAATTAATTCCCATAAGGAATCTAACCTTCTCTGGTGGAAGATCAATGCCCAAATTCCCTCGGGAAAGGATAATACCATCGGCTTCTTGTAGAATCTCATCAAAATGGGTCAATCCCTAAAAAACAAGGATGTAAATATGCAATTAAATCAGCATGGCCAATAAGAATCTAATTGACAGAGAAATCAAGTTTGTCTAGGAAATTATGAAGAAATGCATTTCACCTCAACATTTTCAATCTTTGCAAAAATTTGAGTCTGGCTGAGATCACCTAACTTAGAAAGGAATTCACGTGCCTGCATTTCAAACACATAAAGCTCTGTTAATTGGAAACCTGACACAGCAAGAGAATAAAATTTAAATAACCAACTATAAATTCAGATGACTAAACCAAAATAAAGGACGTGGAACACATTACCTGGCGAACATCTTCAGCATGCCTAGTATATGACAATGACAGAAAATCAATTTTGTTTTTGACTCCCCAGGTGCTTATAACCTGCAAGAAAAAATAAAGAAATATGATGGCCCAAAACTTTATAGAAACATATATTCTAGGCACACACAAACTCTACATTGTTGATGATAGGTAACTCGTTAAAACATGCAAGTAGAAAGCAGAAATTACCTCTTTGTCTTTCTCAGATAGAGTTGGCAAATCAATATGAATTTGAGAGGCATGCAAAGTGAATAATGACCCAGCCAATGTTGCCGAATTCTTAACAGTACAAATGACGTCCTGCCCTTTGACTTCAGCTACCTACACAGTTTCAGGTAGAATTCATCATCCATGTAGGACATGAACTATTCTTGTTCATGCCAGGCCCAGCCTAGGCCTTACTATGGGTTTTGAGAATATGCATTTTAAAATTTTTAATTTCAATTACACAAAATCAATGGTTTGGGCAGATTAGAAAAAAAAAACAAAAGAAATACTACAGAATACTATAATAATAAGATTAAAAAAAGGACAAATTTTGCCTTCCGGGCCCAACTTATATTACCTCTAGCCACACAGAAGTAGTTTCACTTCCGGTGAACAAGTATTGACCAACAAAAATGGTGTCTCCCTTCTTCACTGACTGTAAACAATAAGAATAAACATAAAGATTAGGTTGAAACCAACAAAGAGATTGCATTAAAAAGAACAAAAAAATAGTATTAATTATGTGAGCAAGTGAGTTGCTAATTATATAATTCAAGCAAGAGGTACATAAGAAATAATGATAAATGATGTGCCCAAAATCCTCTAAACATTATAATATCGAGAGAGAAAAAAGGTGCCCAATCCACAAACCTCCCCACTGGTGGGGTCAGGGGAGTGTAAATGTACGCAGTCTTATCCCCACAAGCAGAGAGGCTATTTCCAGGATTTGAACCTATGAGACAGCAACCTTACCATTACGTCAGGACTCACCCTCACATTACAATAAAAAAGATCACTCGGTGCACGAGGGTCCCACCCAATGGGGTCAGGGGAGGGTAGATGTACGCAACCTTTTCAGAATTTGAACATGTGAGGCAACAACCTTACTATTGAGCCCACGATCACCCTCTTACTAAACATTACAATATAGTCCTTATAAAATTGATTCATATAAAGAAATGCTTGAGTGAGATGATAGGATGACAAGGGTGAAAAATGGAATTGACCTTGGCTAGTCCATCAAAATTGATAGGCAGCAAGTGTGAAGAGGCTTGTTGTCCTTGATGAGGAGTGAGAATAACCTCAGCATCTTGTTGAAGGGAAATGGAACTCTGAGTAATGTTAACAACCTGCAACTCCGGGCCCACAGTGTCCAACATAACAGCACACAGCTTCTTAGTACTCTTCATAGCACCCTTCAAATTCTCAAGAGTCATCTCGTGATATTCACGATCACCCCAAGAAAAGTCAAAACGAGCAACTACAATAACAATAACAAAATCATTACATTACATTATAGTGGATTCTCAAACTGAAACTCAAATGCAGATGGTAGAATTTGAATTTCATTAGAATACCAGACATTCCGGCATTGAGACAAGCAGCGATAACTTCAACGGAACGAGATTTAGGACCGAGGGTACCTACGATCTTCGTCATTGCAGGGAAAAAGCTCTGCCAAATATAATATAAATAAAAATGAGAGATGAGAAACTGAAATAAAGTTGCATTGCATGAAAAGGAAAATGAAGAATACATACGGGTTTGGATGGTTCAAGGATAGAAGCCATTCGAATGGGTTCTTCCAATAGCACATGACTGGAATGCATCTTTGCTTCGCTTCTCTCTCACGCGCACTAACAGAAACAGAGACTACAGAGAGAACCAGAAGTGAAGGGTTACGCTCCTTATTTTATATTGCTTCTCCTGGTTTAACATAGTGTTGGTTGGAGGGGAGGGGAGGGATTTTTTTAAAACTTGTGTGTTTGGTTCAATTTTAGGAGGGGAGGGGAGCAAAACCCCTCCTTAAGTGAGTTTTGCCTCCCCTCCAATAATGGGGGGATTTGAAGGGGAGGGGAGGGATTTTAAAATATAACCTATGGATTGACTAAAATATCCCTACTTATATATTTTAAAATAAATAATTATAAGGGTTTAAGAGTAAATTTGTTTTAAAATCCCTCCCCTCCCCTCCTGAACCAAACATGAAAGTATTGCCTCCCCTCCCCTCCTCCCAACCAAACACAATAGCTAGTTAAAACCCCTCCCCTCCCTTCCCCTCCCCTCCCCTCCCCTCCATTAAAATCCCTCCCCTCCCCTCCCCTCCTTTGAACCAAACACACCATAAGGGTTTAACCACTTTTTCTTTTTGGTTTTGTATTCATTTGATTTTAGTCTCCGACTACTATCACAATGCTTATTGTTTACAACATAATAATATCATTCATGCCTATCACTCTTCAATTTCAACTAATAATAGTATAACTCATTGATTTTCTATTTGATATTTCACACTTCATTAATAAGGGTTTGTTGTGTTGATTTTAAATTCATTTAACAATTGGTTGAAAAATATTAAAGTTTATGTTGATAAATACAAAAAGACTAAAATGGTCAGAAGCACCTGGTATTTGTATTTGGATTATCTCTTTTCTTTTATCTCATATTTTTTGTTTGTTTTATGATATAAAATGATACAAAAGTAAATTTGAATGAACTTCACAAATAAAAGTAATTTTACTTGTATGTTTTTCTCTATTATAATATAAGAAAAACATTAAAAGAAAAAAAAATTAACATCCATATTCTTTTACTTATTACAAATTGCATGATTTAGTCGTATAATTGTATTTATCTTTGTGTGTGGGAGAAATTATTTATTTTTAAGTTATATGAAAGAAGCTAATACTTAAAAGATATATCATTTGTAAATTTTTGTAAAATTAATTTTCGTTTAACATAACACCTTCCTTATTTCATTTAGCTGATGTACATAAAAATGTTTCATAAAATGAAAATGGAAGGATTTTTTTTTTTACTGAATTCAAAAGTTATGAATTATGATAGCTATTTAAAAATGGGTTGAAATTCATGACTATTTTTATATTTTATAATTCTACTTATTGGAGGAAGTGAAGAGAGTAGCTCATGGTATTGAAGTTTGGTGTGCGGTAAAGCGGTAATTCAAGTGGCAACCCTTTTATTTAATTTGTGGAAATCACTCTTTTAGCTGTCTTGCTGGTAAAAGTGGTAACTGGTTGTAGTGCTTTTTACCAAGTTTCAACTTCCAAGCTTTATTCCCCGTTTGGTTAAATCACTTTCCAGTTTTCCGCACAACGAATCGCACGGCCCATCTAATTGTATTTGTTAAAGCAAAGAGGTCAATTTCTATGGGCCGTGGTCTCAGTCTAAGCCTCCCATCATGTTTGTTTGCAGTCTCGAGGATTGGTTCTTCCTATTTTCCTTGTGTTTCAGTTCATAGTTATATTTTAGATTATGTATTTTAAAATGTACAGAAAACATTTCCATTAAATAAATAATAATTATTATCTTCCTTCACGAGTCAAAAGCATTTCTATCGATCATCTTGTTTTAAATATCAAATATAAAATCATTATTATTTTGGAGTAGGTGGTTGTTTGCTGGGATGCATAATTGGTTCGAATTTCCGAAATTGCCAGCCGAAACCGAAACAGCCAATCCTCAAGAGTAACGAGACACGTGGGACCAAGACGCCATTCTCATTTAATTTGCATTTCAAATCAATGGTATTGTTAGAGAATCATGTCATAATATAAATTTAAATATAACCAAAGCAATAGAATATTAGTTAATATATTGACAACGACTACGAGAAGTGTATAAAATCAATCTAAAATGGTTACCTTGACTATTGTTCACAAGAGTTAGTTGTCTAGTAAAAATTCATACGTTTAGATTTATCATTATCATGAAGAGAGCTCAAAGACATCCAACAAACTCTAAATATTCATAAAGACTATTATGAGTCAAAACTAATAAAATTCAGAGACAAAACATAGACATTGATTAAGATTTTTTTAAAATGATTTAATTATTATTCACTATTAGTATAAAGATTTTTTATACTATCATTCAATCATGAAATGTCACGTCATTATAAATGGTTAACTTTTATGATAATTACCTTAAAAGTCACATATACGATAATTTATGATTGGTTGATAGTCTAAAATTTTTTACACTAATGGAATATCTAAATTAAACTTATTAAAAAAGACAAATTTTATTGAAAAGTAATCTAATTATAATATTATAAAATGGTGTATTTAATTTTATGACAAAAATTTATATTTTTATTTCTTAATTAGTGTCCTTAGTTATTGATAGTTTGTTTTTTCAGGCAAAGTTATTGATTGTTAAGACCTCAAAAGAAATTTCAATTTAATTCTATTCAATTGTGTTGGATGAGATGTTTGATGACTCCGCTCAACTATTAAGACAATGAATTGGGTTTGGTCGTTTGGAGATATTTTTTCTAGCCCAACTCAACTGGCCCACTCGTGAGTAAATTGGGTTCGGTTAAATACATAAATTATTGGTTTGACATATATAAAAAAAAAATATTTTACTTACTAAAATAAATATATTCTAATTAAATCCAAATATAAAATTAAAATGCAAAAAATAAGTCTTAAAAGAAAAAGAATAAAGACTCAATTTAGTCCTCGAAAAAAATTAGGGAACCTAATTTTGGTCCTGAAAATTATAAATTAAGCATTTGGTCCATCAGATTTACAACAGCGAGACATATTAGTCCCTTCTTCTACTTTTGACATCCGTTTACTTGCCTAAATATCCTGTTCACCATCACAACTAACTCGTTAGTGGTCCTGCGTAGCTTATAACAAACTTCCACTATGAAAAATGAATAAAAAGTGAAAAAAAAAAAACACATTTTCTAGGTACTCGGATTTTAAAAGTTTGCATATTTTTTCATTTTCATTCATTTTTTATGTTGGAAATTTGTCATAGGTCAAGCATGACCATTAACGAGTTTGACAGGATGGTTAACGAGACACGTAGGCAAGTAAACGGACGTTGAAAGTAGAAGGAAGAAATAATGTGTCCTGCGTTTGCAAATTTAAGGAGCTAAAGCAATTCATTTATTTTTTTGGGGGACTAAAGTGGATCCCGAAGGAAAAAAAACAATTATCTTAAAAAAGATGGAATGGTGTCATGTGTGAGAAGAATTAACAGGGGCATGTTCACCAGAAAAGAAGTAATAGCCTATTAGGGGTCTGATAAAAAAAAAAAAAAAAACCTATTAGGGGTACATGAATCTGAATTTTGCGTAACTGAAGTGGAGATGTGAAAGTTTAATAGTGAGTGAAGTAATATCAGGTTTAGATGGATTTGGATTAGTTTGGATTTGGGATGGATTTTTAAGTCATTAACCCAAAAGCTATTAGCCTACAAAGGTCAGTCTCAACTCCCCTGCATTACAGATATGTCTCAATGTAAGATAACCAGATATGCTACTTCAAATAACAGCATTTTAACTCATAAATTTTACAAAGAAAGCAATAATTAACACAATGTAAAGAGTTAGAGACATCAATAATTAATATGCAGCAAGATAATGCAACTAGAACTTGAATAAGAAAAATACTCTTTAAGCTAACCCATCTTCAGTAGTGGCAAGTGAAGGTGAAAGTGAATTGCGTGATTCATCAAAATCCTCTCTAAGAGGAGATTGTTCCACCCTGATATCCTCAATCATCTTCACAACTTCCAACATGCATGGCCTCTTCTCAGGCTCTGGCACCACACAACCCAACCCCACATGCAGCATTGTCACCATCTCTTCCTCAATGTTCTTGTACCTCAACAGTTCCTGATCAAACACTTCTGAAGTCCACTCTTCCTTCACAACAGAACGAACCCATTTGGGAAGATCCACAACATCTTGTTCCTCCAACTCCAAACGAGGACGAGTTGGTGAATACTGGTGCTGATGAGAAGGTGCTCTTCCTGTAAGAACTTCCAACACCAACACCCCAAAACTGTACACGTCAGCTTGCTGTGACAGTGTTTTTACTTCTGCTTGTTCAGGAGCTTTGTAACTAACCCAACCTTGCAATGGTGTGAACCGGGTTCAATAGCAGTGATAACCCAAAGTCTGCGATGCATGCAACACCATTCTTGTCAAGAAGCACGTTGGAAGATTTTACGTTGCCGTGAGGTATCTTGGCTGCACTGTACTCTGCGTGAATACGAGCAAGTCCTCTGGCAGCACCCAACACCAAGCTTAGTCTTGTGGTCCAATCTAATGGAATTCTTCCAGGACCACGGTTCCCTGTCAATATCCAACAATCCCAAAAGTGAAAATTAAAGCCTTGATGTTACGTTCTTCGAAATGTTAAATACATTATTTCTCGTGTAAATTTTCCTTTTTTGATTCCTTAAATAATACCTTAAGAACACTTGTATAGCACTGCTATTCAGTACAAAAGTTTACCAAAGAATGCAGTTCGAATCCATAATATCCAATCAAGTTGAAAACACAGTTTGACCAAAGGAAGATATAATACGGTGGTGAATAATATGACCAAAACTATTTCGTATGTCGTTTCACGAATTCCAATTGGTGCAAACGAGCATTTCCCTAAAATTATTACACCAGTTTCAAATGTAGACAAAAACTTGTTTAAAAAAATTAGTAAACAAGGTTTACAATTAAAGAGTTCCAATTTTAAATATAGGTTTATTTTTGGATCTTGGTTTGGGGCGCTGTAACCTTAGGTTGACTGAGGTGGCTTTTGATTAGTTTGTGTTTTTTCACAATATTTGTTGGCTGTTCTGGTGTAGCAAAACAGTGGCTGCACTGTCTGAGCCTTTTGTTCTAAAGGTTTTTTGTTTTACTCTATTTGGGGAAGAGTAATGTATCACTCATACTGATTTTGGTTGGGTTTAATCAGTATGGTAATTACATTTCCTCTCTCGGGGGTAATCATATTCGTATTGTAATCGGGTTTGAGTACCCCTCGTACTCGTATATATATATATATATATACTTTGGCTTTTTCAAAAAAAAAAAAGAGTTCCAATTTTTAGGTCACTATTTTTTTACACAATTTTAATATCAATTAATCATGCATGAGATAACAGTAGTGCCCCTGGTTCAGAAATGCATACACACGCTATATAGTGTATGTTTGGATGAACGTTTGACAAACATGATTTTGAATGAAAATTGATTTTGTAGAATTGATTTCAATACAATTGAGTTTGAAGTAAAGTGATTTATGTTTGAATATTTTTATTTTGAAAACAAATTTGATGTAAAACTTAATGTAATTTCTCAATCCAAAAGCAGAAGCTACTCCAAGCTGCTTGTAGAATCAATTTTAGATGTAAAATTGCTTCCCAAATGTGTAAACAAATACCTCTTTTTTTCGGAATCACGTTTAACAGGTGCAGAAACACTTCTAGTATCTCTAGAAGTGGAACCAAACACACACATGTGAGAACCACATAAAAAGGAAAGGAATCACATTTCAAATCCATGGCCACATCCAAACATGCCATAGTAGGAAAAGAATCACCTTTCAAATGCGAAAGCTAAGGATGTATATATATTAGTATAATCCACTTTAACTAATCAATAGTGGGTACGTCTTTACATTTTCACTTTACATTTTTGTATATTTTAGAGGAATCTGATCCTTTTTAAAACGAAGGCATAATTACACTTTTCGTCCCTAAACTTTTTCAATTGTGCGATTTTGGTCCCTCAAAAATTTAATTGCACATTTAGTCTTATAATTTGAAAAATTGTGTAAAATTAGTCATTACTACACATTGACTGGTCATGGACGGCATGACTAATATTGCACAATTCGACAAATTAGAGGACAAAATGTGCAATTAAAATTTTTGAGGAACCAAAATCGCACAAATGAAAAAGTTAAGGGATGAAATATGCAATTAAATTTTTTGATGGTCCGAATTCGCACAATTGAAAAAGTTGAGGGACGAAAAGTGCATTAAGCCTAAAACAAAATAGATGATGTGACATAATTAAGTGAAATCTAAGAAGAGGTTACTGTAATTCCCTCTATATCATTAAAACTAATTAAGAAAAAGTCATTAATTAAGGATTGGAATTATCTGGATATATCAAACTAATTAACTAACCATGAAGAAGAGCATGCAAGCTTCCGTTGGGGAGATAATCATAGACAAGCAGCTTTTCTTCCTTTGCATAGTAATAAGCTCTGAGTCTAACAATGTTTGGATGTTTCAGCTTCCCTACAACATCCATGTACTGCTCAAACTCCATCCTCTGGCAAGGGTTCGAGTCCTTCAACCTCTTCACAGCCACCGTGAAACCTTCATCAAGCACTGCCCTATAAACCGTTCCCAAGCTACCTTTCCCTAACATCTCCGCAGAAGCACGAAGCAGATCCTCCAACTCAAACACATTCCCTCTATCAAAAAACACAAGCTTGCTTCGTTCCGTTTCAGTGTTAGTCCCATCACTATCTCTACTATCTGCAACACCATACACTTTCTTCTCACTGCTTCCATTGCTGCTACTCCCACTCTTCCTCTTCCCACTTTCACTCCCTATCATCGAGTTTGACGAACTCCTTTCTCTAGCGCAACATTGAGCCACCATGAAAGATATCACCACCACCAACGCCACGCAAATACCCATCACAACGGCTACAATCCCCCCAGGACTCAACCCTTTTCGTGGTTTGTTTACGGAAGAAGGAACAACGCTTGTTTGAGGTAATGAACTAGGGTTTGAAGAAACAGTTTCGTTTGTTGTTTCAGTAGAAGAAGGAGAAGGAGAAGGAGTGGTAGTGGAGGAACAAAGAGGCAATAATGGGGTTGCACCACAAAGACCATCATTGCCAGAGAAGCTTGTGATACCAAACTTGTTGAGCATTGGATCAGGTAAGCGTCCGTGGAGTTCATTGTTTGTTACGTTGAGTTCGGTGAGGTTAACGAGGGAAGAAGAAAGATCTGGAACATGGCCAGAAAGCACGTTGTTCTGTAACCGAAGCGTGATAAGATGAGTCAAATGTGACAGTTCCTTAGGAACCGAACCATTTATGTTGTTGTCGGAGATGTCGAGCCTGAGAAGAAGCTTGAGTGATGCTATCTGCGGAGGTATCTCGCCGGAGAAGTCGTTGCCGGAGAGGTAGAGAAGCTCGAGGCTGGTGCAGTTGGAGAGTGGTGCAACGGTGCCGTTTAACCGGTTGTTGTGGAGGTCGAGGAGGCGGAGGTAGGTGAGTGATGAGAGAGAATCAATGGGGCCTCGGAGATTGAGGGAAGGGAGGGAGAGTGAAACGACCCTGCCGTTTGGGGAGCAGCTAACACCGTGCCATGCGGCGGCGCAGGCGTCGGCGCCGGTCCAGTTAGGGAGGAGGTAGCCGTGGGCATCGGTTTGGAGGCGGAACTGGGTGAGGGCATTTGTGTCATTTTGTGCAAGAGATGGTGTGAGTGTGAGGCAGAGGAAGGCCAAGGCCAAGGCCAACGTTAGGTTTATGGGATAAACCTTGTTCATGTTATGGAATGGGAATGGGGGAACAAATGAACAATGAGAGTGTTTTTAAAATTTAAACAAGCGGTATATCTTTAAGATTCTCATGTTGGGAGAGTGAACTAGTGAAGTGAAGAAAATTTTGTTATTGGTAGATTGAGCAAGAAAGAAATTATATGGTATGATTAGAGTGAGTGTATGATTGAGAAAAAGCATTACTCTTTTTGTGGTAAGGTAATTAGCATTGGGGGAATATGATGATTAGGTTATGGGATTGGTTGAGTGTATGATTGATGATGTTGTCCACTCCCTCACAGGAAATAAAATGAATGACAAGAGTATGCTTTTTCTTTTGCTTGGCCTGTTGTGCAGCTTATGGTAAAGTATAAAAGAAAATGTTATATATGCTTCTAGCTTGATCCTAGTGCTCTAGTACTACGTCACAGGAAGGATTTATAACAGAATGATACATAAGAGCAAATAAAGATTAGAAAAATGAAATTAAAAATAGACCAAAAGTTGAGTCAAATATTTGTCATCTTTCTTCACTTGCGGATTTGAATAAGCAACAAGCAGTCTACTTTATTTGGACCCCTCGTTTATGCCACTGCCACAGGAAATTTGAAATTGATCTATAGGATAAACTAGTTTTAAGTTTCCCCACAAATAAAGCAGGCTATTGCTCTCTGTTCTATTCTATCCGACACTTTCACGTGGCTTCAATCTTTACCTTTATTTAGATGATGACTCAAACTACGTTGACTTTTACAGGAAGTTGATCAATTGGCAAAAGCATGAGCAACAACAATCTAGATTATAAATGGGCCGGTATCAAGGAATTATAGCAGTCTTCTCAATACTTCTTATAAGGTAATTGACCATAAAATACATCCTGTTGATACTCAAGTTTATTCATTTATGAAATGTAAATTTTTTACTTAGATATACATATGATCTACTGATTGTTGGTGATTAATTCCTCAGCTCCTTTTGTTTAGTTCTAGAGGTGTGTCATGCGAATAGTGGGAGAGAATCCAATTTGAGTCTCTTGTCATCCTTATCTGCATACTGAGAATTTTTCTTTTTACTTTTTGTGTAATTTCTAGTGTGGAAATAAGCATTTGACAATTAATGCTCCACAATTAAACACTTTCAACATTATTAATTTATATATTAATTAATAGAACTCTTTTAAATTTAGACCCTGCTTGCGTTGATGCCTTTTGCTGTGGACACTAGGCCAATTCATCTGTGGATCTTTCACTGTTAAATGAATATGATTTATTTCTCTAGGATAAACTTTTGAGGCTTTCACCAAAAGAGAGTGGTTCATTATTTGGTTTGTCTGTTGTTCCTTATCTTTTGCATGCCGTGAATTGATATAAAAAAAGAGGCCTCCACTTTAAGTCATGAGCAAGCAAAGTTTTTCTCACATCAAACCTAAAGTGATCGAATTTAATAACAAACATGCAAATGCAAAGGACATGACTCAATTTCAAACTTAATTTCACAACAAAAGGAGCATAAAATTATCCTGGCTAGTAAAACACACCAAATATAGTGCAGTAGTCAAATTAGTTGTTTCTTTATGGTCATTAGTCAAATTAAATTTGAAAATTCCCCGACAGATTTTATAAAATTCTCAGAATGGTACAGCCCAATCTTTTTCCCTTTTTTTTTCCCCTCGAGGGAAATAATATGGTTACTTTAGACTTAGAGCTTTATTTTGCACATTTTAGCAGAAAATTGGTACATAACTTCGGGTATCATAATATATGATGATGGTGCCAATGCCACATGGGTGGGGCAAATGGTGGTACTGGTTAATATATTCTCAGCCTTTTGCGACGTTTCCTCCAGTAAGGTAATGCATGCTGTCCCAAAAAGTGAGGGAATTGTTTCAGGCTTTTTATTGTTTTTCTTTCACTGTTAGTTAGTTGGTGACAAATTTACAATGGCGAAGAAAAGCAGCAGGATTGAAGGCGAGATTGGCGTTTCAAATCTAAAAGGAGTGTCATGGCACTCTCATGGTACTGTCCTTAAAGCGAGGTCCTTAAAGGGTACTATTTGGATGAAGTTTTGAAATGAATTGTACAACATGTATTTTTTTTTTTCCTCGAAAAAAGTTTAGGTGAATTGGGTCTCGGGAGCTCACTAGGTTTAAGACATGTCTCACGGGTCAAAGAGCGCATGTAATTTCTAATCTTATGGCACAACTTTCTCAATTATATTTTCTATTTATATTTATATTTTTGCATACTACAACTAAGATTCTATGGCAACCATCTCACCATTGATCCGTACTCTTTTGGCATTATGGCCTGAGTAATGTTTTTAAAATTACAATTGTTATAGGTTATTGGTTTAATCATGATTAATCTGGTGATAGTTTTTTTTATTTTTTATTTCTCAGGTAAAATTCACGGGCAACTATATTGTAAGTCACCTCATGCCTTTTGTGGGCCTTTGTAACTTTTTTTTTGTTTAAACCCAGTGTATCCCAAGACTGTAAACGAAGGACTAATCATTGATTGGGCCTCTAGTGAAAACTGTTGGAACCAAAATGATTTGGATTAAATAATCTCTAGGTTTTGATGTTAACAATAAGAATTAATTTTGTGTAGCAAAGTGTTAATGCTTTAAATCTAACAAGTGCCTTTAGCCTTAAAGAATCTCTGTTCTTATAAGCTAAAATGTTAAGTCTTTTCTCCTTGCAAATCCGCGTCCATATGTTTTCTATTGAATATCTATGCTGAAAGTATGGTCGGGTCCACTCTCCATTATAACTCCAGTGCCACGTCAGTGGACGAGCGCTTGAATGCTTTTAGTGGACGGAGAATTTCTCTTCGTGTAGACGAGAGCCCTTAGTCTGCTATTGCCACGTCACTGGACGGAGATTTTAGTTATCTCAGGTACTGGCAAGACCGTTGTTTTGAGTAGACGAAGTTTTGGTTGCCACGTCAGTGGACGAAGCCTTAAAACTCTTTTTGCTTATCTTGCCTTTACGCTAGTTTGCTGGACGAAGATTTTTTTTAAGCATTTATACCAATTTGAACCAAAGCGAATTTATTTCTTATGATTGATATTCATTTCATTTATAATGGTTCTTCTCGTTTTCTATTAACGATTCCTTTTGCCTTGTTCCATTGAGAGAGACATAGTACAAGTCAGGACTTGCAAAAAGCAGAATAGTACAATGCAAAACGTTTTTGTACCCTGTCACCTTTTACGCTGATATAGTTGGAACTTGTACAAAGGAGGCAAAAATTTTTTTGCAAGCTGCTTTTGCTCAGAGGTGTGCTTTTTCATGCAAGAATTTGTCTCACAGTACAAAGGCCTCGAGCAAGCTGAGTCACAACGGATATTTACCTAGTTGACTCTATTTCTAAACGGGTATTTCAAATACAACCGTTGAAGACTCTGAAGAGAAGATCAAGGACCCTATAAATAGAAGACTAAAGCTTTTGAAGAAACAACTTTTGCATATACAAAGAAATCTCAAGAAATCTCTCGCGAAGCAAATATTTTCTTATTCATTCAAAAGCAAAAGTCTGTAATATTATAGTTTGAATATTGCTATAATATTTATCTGATCTTAAACTTTCATACTCTCACATATAGTGAGTTAGAAGATCAAAGATATCAAAACTCTTTATTAGAGGTAGAGCCTGAAGAGGCTTGGTAAGAAAGAAATACTTGTGAGCCTGGAGAGGTGTTGAATACTTGGTGTAATCTATTTGAAAATAGTGGAAAAATCCTTCAAGTAGAAGGGACTGGACGTAGCTCTTGGTTGGAAGAGAGTGAACCAGGATAAAACATCTTGTGTAAATCTTCTTATCCCTTATCTCTTTTGTTTTACGTATTTATACTAACTGTGGGGATTTGAACTTGAATTTGTTATTCCTTCAAAAGACTTCTTTTCTGTGTGCTTTATTCTGTCTCCTTAACTTTGTGTGAGAAAATCTTTTTGAAAAGGCTGTTTTCGAAAAATATTAACAAACACAATTCAACCCCCCCTTCTTGTGTTTGCCTGTGTCAACTTCAGTTGGTATCAGAGCTCAGCCTCGAAAGGGTTGAGCATCTAACAAGTGCTGAGGAAGTACGATCCTATCACCATGGATGCAGAAGGACAAGCTATCAACAGACCTCCACTCTTTGATGGAACAGATTACGACTATTGGAAGAAGAGAATGATGGCCTTCCTAGATGCACAGAATCTAGACATCTGGGAACTGATAGAGAATGGCTACACTGAGCCAAGAAGTGAAAATCAAGTTGTACTGGCTAGAGCAGATTGGAGTGTTGATCAAAAAGCTAAACATCAACTAAATCTCAAAGCCAAACATTACTTGATGTGTGCTATTACCAGATCAGAACATGATAAAGTTCACAGCTGCAACACAGCAAAAGAAATCTGGGATACACTGGCTCTCGCTCATGAAGGCTCATCACAAGTGAAGGAGTCAAAGATAAGCATGCTGGTTCACCAGTATGAACTCTTCAAGATGACTGATCATGAGTCTATAGATCAGATGTTTGGAAGATTTCAAACAATAACAAACAGTCTCAGATCTCTGGGAAAGGTATATGAGAATAGAGATCATATCAGAAAGATTCTGAGAAGTCTCTCCAAACAGTGGAGACCAAAGGTCACTGCTATTCAAGAAGCTAAGAATCTGAATACTCTCTCTCTGGAAGAACTTCTAGGATCATTAAAAGTTCATGAACTTGAACTAAATGAGGAAGACAATTCCAGAAAGGGAAAGTCCATTGCTTTAAAGGCAAAGAAAGCAAGTTCTTCAAAAGTTCTCAAAGCTGCTGAGTCTTCAGATGATGCTGAACCTTCAGACAGTGATGAAGGATCAGATGAAGATGAACTATCCTTCATCTCCAGAAAGATACAACATATGTGGAGAAGAAAAAATAATTTCAAGAGAAAGCCATTCAACAAGAAATTTTCTAAGGAGAAGTCAGACTCTAAAGAAAAAGGTCCACCTTTGTGCTTTGAGTGCAAAAAGCCTGGACATTTCAAAGCCGACTGCCCTGACCTAAAAGAGAAGAAGAAGTTCTTTAAGAAAAAGAAGGGCTTAATGGCTACATGGGAAGACTTGGACTTATCCTCATCAGATGAGGAAGAGGAAGCAGAGGAAGAGGCAAACATTTGCCTCATGGCAGACACATCATCAGAGAATGAGTACACTGATGATGATGAGGTAACAGATTCTGAACCTTCAACTCTCAAAAATGCCTTTGATGAATTACTGCATGACTCATCCATATTATCTCATGAATACAAAAGTCTTAAAAAGAAGTTTGCAAAATTAACCAAAGAATATGATAGAGTTTGCATGGAAAAACAAAGTTTGTTTCAAGAAAATGATAAGCTGAAATCAGAGAATGTCAGTCTAACTGACAAATCTGAATGTGAGCCTGACAATTCTTGTGAAGTTGCAAAACTAAAACAAGATGTAAAATACTTGACAGACTCTCTGTCAAAACTGGTAGGAGGCTCAGATAAGCTTAGTCTTATCCTAAGGTATTCTAGGTCACCCCTTGATAAATCTGGCCTTGGTTATGACAATAAGAAGTATGAGGCATCTTACACTAAGTCAAAACCACCTATGCAGCAAAGAGCTTCAAAAGCTCCAGCTAGGTATGCAAAAACCAAATCTGGCCCGTCCAACACCTTTTGTAAAGTGTGTGGAAAAAGTGGGCACTCTACATCTAGATGCATACATAATAGGCATACTAAATATTCTCGTCCAAAGAAAACTAACATGAAAGGACCCAAGTCAGTTTGGGTACCTAAGAACAAGATAATACCTGTTGCAGATCTGCTTAACAACAGGAAAGAAACAAACATCCTGGTACTTGGACAGTGGATGCTCACGTCACATGACGGGAGAAAAGTATATGTTCCAAGACCTTAAACATAAGGATGGTGGCTGGGTGACATTTGGAGGAAATCAGAAAGGAAAGATCACTGGTATAGGTAAAATCGGTAAACATCCTTTTCCCTCCATTGATAATGTTCTTTTGGTGAATGGTTTAAAACATAATCTATTGAGCATAAGTCAATTATGTGACAGTGGATATGATGTTTCTTTTAATAAGAACATGTGTTATGTCAAGAAAAATGATGGATCAATTTTATTCACTGCTAAGAGGCAAAACAATTTATACAAAATTGACTTGGAGGACCTCTCAAATCAAAGTGTCTCATGTTTAGTGTCCATTGAAGATGAACGTTGGATTTGGCATAAAAGGCTAGGTCATGCAAGCTTGAGATTAATCTCAAAGCTAAATAAGCATAACCTCGTGAGAGGTTTACCAAACCTTAAATACAAATCTGATGCTCTCTGTGATGCATGTCAGAGGGGAAAACAAGTCAAAGGTTCTTTTGAATCTAAGAATATTGTAAGTACCAAAAGACCACTAGAACTGCTACACCTTGATCTTTTTGGTCCAACAAGGACTGCTTCTATCAGTGGTAAGAAATATGGTCTAGTCATTGTGGATGACTATACTAGATGGACATGGGTTATGTTTCTTGCTCACAAAGATGAGTCCTTCAAGGTCTTTTCTGTATTCTGCAAACGTGTACAGAATGAAAAGGGGATGGGTATAGCTTCAATCAGAAGTGACCATGGGGGAGAATTTGTCAATGAGCTATTCAATGAGTTTTGTGAAGAAAAAGGAATTCAACACAACTTCTCAATACCAAGAACACCACAGCAAAATGGTGTGGTAGAGAGAAAGAACAGATCTCTTCAAGAGATGGCTAGGACTATGCTCAATGACAATTCTGTCCCTAAGCACTTCTGGGCTGAAGCTGTGAACACTGCCTGCTACATTCAGAACAGAATATACATTAGACCAATTCTGAATAAGACTCCCTATGAATTGTGGAAAGGCAGAAAACCCAACATATCTTATTTTCATCCTTTTGGATGTAAATGTTTTATTTTAAATACAAAAGATCAACTTGGTAAGTTTGATGCAAAGGTAGACAATGGAATTCTTCTAGGATTTTCTGAAACCTCAAAAGGTTTTAGAGTGTATAACTCAAGAACGTTAACAGTAGAAGAATCTATACATGTTAGATTTGATGACAAACAGCCTGATAAGAAACTATCAGAGCTAGATGAAAGTTTTGCAGATCTTGACTTAAACATCACAGGAGAAACAAATGAAGTCAAAACTGATGATCCAGTTGAAGACCCTTCTCATCAACCAGAAGCATCCACCTCTCAACAAGACAATGCTCAGAGAACTTGGCATTTCAAGAATTATCATCCACCGGATCAAATAATAGGAAATCCAAGCGATAAGCTAAGAACCAGATCAACTTTCAGAGAGCAAGAAGACTCTGCATTGGTGTCTGAATTGGAACCAAAAACTGTAGATGAGGCTCTGCTGGACAATGGTTGGATTTTGGCAATGCAAGAAGAGCTGAATCAGTTTGAGAGGAGTGAAGTTTGGACTCTGGTAACCCTACCTAAGAATAAATCTGTTATAGGAACAAAATGGGTTTACAGAAACAAGCTTGACGAAAATGGTAAGGTTATAAGAAATAAAGCAAGATTGGTTGCACAAGGTTATTCTCAAGAAGAAGGTATAGACTATAATGAAACCTTTGCACCCGTTGCAAGATTGGAAGCAATCAGAATTTTACTCTCATTTGCTGCACATCATAACATTATGCTTTTTCAAATGGATGTAAAAAGTGCTTTTTTAAATGGTTTTATCAATGAAGAAGTTTATGTTATGCAACCACCGGGTTTTGAGAATGAAACCCAACCTGAACATGTATACAAGCTTAAGAAAGCTTTATACGGCCTAAAACAAGCCCCAAGAGCTTGGTATGATAGGCTAAGTTCTTTTCTAATGGATAATGGTTTTGTCAGAGGAAAGGTAGACACCACCTTATTTAGAAAATCAATTAATTCCAACTTCATTGTAGTACAGATCTATGTAGATGATATTATTTTTGGTGCTACTAATGAATCTTTGTGCAAAGAATTCTCAAAGCTAATGCAGAAAGAGTTTGAAATGAGCATGATGGGAGAACTCAAATTCTTTCTTGGACTTCAAGTCAAACAATCTATAGACGGGGTGTTCATCCATCAAACTAAGTACACAAAGGAACTTCTCAAAAAGTTTAAGATGGATGATTGCAAACCGATGAACACACCTATGCATCCCACGTCCACACTGAACATAGATGATAAAGAGAAAAAGGTAGATCAGAAGGTATACAGAGGTATGATTGGATCTCTCTTGTATCTAACTGCTTCTAGGCCTGATATAATGTTCAGTGTTTGCTTGTGTGCTCGTTTTCAATCTGATCCTAGAGAATCTCATTTATCAGCAGTTAAAAGAATCTTTAGATATTTGAAAGGTACTACTAATCTTGGTCTGTGCTTTAAGAAAGATGGAGATTACAGATTAGTTGGCTTTTGCGATGCTGACTATGCTGGAGATAGAATTGAAAGAAAAAGCACCAGTGGGGGATGTCACTTCATTGGAGCTAATCTAGTGTCATGGTCAAGCAAAAGGCAGAGTACCATTGCCCTATCAACCGCTGAAGCAGAATATATATCAGCTGCAAACTGCTGCTCACAACTTCTCTGGATCAAACACCAATTGGAGGACTATAATGTGTCTGTAAGTAGTATTCCACTAATGTGTGATAATACTGCTGCAATTAATCTGTCTAAGAATCCAATTCTTCATTCTAGGGCTAAGCATATAGAAATCAAACATCACTTTATCAGAGACTATGTGCAAAAGGGTGTTTTTGATATTCAATTTGTAGATACTGACCATCAATGGGCAGATATCTTTACTAAACCTCTTGCTGAGGACAGATTTACTTTTATCAGAAAACATCTTAACATGCTGTATGTGGTTTAAAATGGTATATGTATTGATTGCATGTTTTATCTGCGCGTCCACTAGTTTTGGCGTCCAGAACTTGTGAAGTCTACGCGTCCACTACTGTTGGTGTGCCGCGTCCACTTCATATGTTTTTATGCGTCCACCCTCAATCTTATGTGGACCCAATCTTACATACATTTGTCTTTTATATATATGAACTCAGTTATATTAAAACGTTTGATTTTAATCATTTCCTTGCTGAGTCAGCGACTTCCATCAATCCCATCGTAACCTTTTTACGGTCCCAATATACCAACGCCGTTTTTTTCACTAAAGTCTTGTCTAATCAATCTTTTTTTTAATTCCCTTGAAAACTGTTGGTATTCGAAAACTCTTTAAAGGTAACTCCTTTCCCTCTGAAAAACCTTTCGCTACTCTTCATCTTTGATAACTTCTCTCTGAAAAGTTTTCGAACTCTCTTTCTTCAAACCTTAACCTACTCAAGAACTCAACAATGGCTTCAACCTCAACTCCCGAACCTGCCTATGTTACTGACATCATCAATATCGCGGCTGAACATCATTTTAACTTCGAAATTTTGTGTGAGTACAACTTGGATGTAAGCAAGTTCATCAACGCTGCTGGTTGGGACGGATTGTTTCTGGAAAAGGTCTCGATTTATCCAGACTTAATAAGGGACTTCTGGAGGAAACCAACGATTACTGAAACTGAGATAGTAGGGTTTGTCCAAGGAAAGAAGATAACTGTCTCTGAGAAGACCATCTCTGATGCAATCGTTTGTGCCCAAGAGGGTTTAATCATGACAGAAAATTGGGAAGAAGATCTTGGTGGTATTGAAACCATCGCTGTTACACTGATGCGAGATGACACAGTGAGGACTCACTCATGGAAGTCATCTGAAATGAAGGATCACATTAGGATTCTTCATCAGATTCTGAACAAGACAGTGCTTCACAAGGCAGGGTCTAAGGACAACCTCTCTGCCCTTCACAAGTTTTGTCTCTGTAACTTGGTCTATGAGACAAAAATAAACTTGCCATGGATCCTGTTTCATCGTTTCAAGGATGCCATCACACACAGGGAAACAGCCTCTCATATCGCTTTCTCTCATCTTCTGTCAAAAGTCTTCAAGCAGCAAGGCTTGTATGATTACTTAGATGCAAAGCCTCAAGAAGAACAAGACAAGATCTTTCGTTCAAAGGGGATGCAAGCTGCCATTTTTGGAAAAAGCAATCTAAGTAGCATGCACCTTGACACATACAAGCTTGTTGAAATGTCAAAACAAGAAGAGAAAATGAAGATTAAGGAAGAAGCAGTTGAGGCCAACAATGCAGCTATTCTTGGTCTCAGGAGAGGAACTAGAAGGAAAACTATGGCTGTCAGAAAGCCTGCTCCTAGAAGGCCTACCAGAGGCATTGTTATAAATGAGCCTGGCAGTGAGGCTCCTCAACTTGCTCCTCAACCTGCTCCCAAGAGAGCTAGAAAACTAATTCTGCCTCAAGACGATGATGAAGATGATAATGTTCCACTGGGAACAGTTTTAAAGAGGAAAGCAGCTGCTGCTGTTGATGCTGCTGTGCCTACCAAGAGGAGGCAACCTGCAAGGAAAGCAAGAACCTTTGCAGCCTCTGAGGTCAACACATCCTCTGATGTTCCTCCTATTAATGTGAGTGATGATGTCCCTACCCCAAGTGTAGATTTCTTTGATAATGTATATAGACCTTCTTTACCCTCACCCTTACCCTCACCACAAAGAGAACAACCTGACCAAACCACAAATTCATCTTCACCACTAAATAGCCCAACTCACTTAACCTCACCTCAACCTACACCACTCAAAACCCTCTTTCCACCCATTATTCCTGATTCAGATCCCTGGTTTCATCAAGAAGATGATGGAATCTGCAGAGGTGCCCCCTTCCCTAAACAACTAAGAAAACTTTTTCCACCAATCATACCTTCATCCACTATTTTTGCCAATAGGTCCGAGAACTGGGCTCAGGTCAAAAGAAATTGGAAAATTCTGTTCCATACTCATCAACCTGACCCTGAACTTAACCTTGAAACTCCTCTGACCAGGTGGTACTCCCATCCTGAGTATGACTATGAACCTTATGAGGAATACCCTTGGACCACCAAATACCCAAACTCTCAGCCCCCAAAAGGTCCCTTTCCATCAGAGATGAACACCCACCATGGCCCTCTCCTCACCCATCTACCCCTCAACCGTTTCCCTCCAAGAAAAATTTACCCCAACCTACAAAAAACCCCACCTCTGATTCCTCACACTCAAGGAGTAGCACGACACATCATTCCCGTATGGGAAACAGATCCTAAAAGGAACCATCTGCCTACCTTACCTGAGAGGAGAGCTCGATCATCTAGGCACGTTCCAATTATTCTGGATGCAAACACACAATGGATGAAATTTGAGCATCCCAGCATCTATGGAAGTGCCTCAGACCACTTTGCAGATCAACTGATTTACAACATTCTGAAGTGGGAGTTCAGCTACTTCCAGATTGAAAGAGCTGCACGATGGGTTCCTATCACTTGGCTGAGACACCATAAGGAAACTCGAGTAGGCATTGCTCCCTACCCCATCTGTCCAAGACTTGGCATGATAGACCTCAACAAAGACAAAGACATGAGGTGCAGAAGAAATAAAGGGGTCATGCCTGAAGCTCACTCTGCCATTCTGGACTTGTCTCAGGAACTCTTTGATCACTCCGAGCTTGACTTCTATCTATATATGGAGGATGTGCAGAAAATTGGAGAAATGAAGGCTGCAGACTTCTGGTTATCTCACATCATCCACTGCACCAGGAAAGCCTCTTCTTCTGGTTTGACTCAAGAAGAGAAGAAGGAAATTCCTAAGTACAGAGGAAAATGTGGCCTATCCAAAGTAAGGCACATGATCTACAAAGATCTGTGGGGACTTCCTATTACCAGCAGGGATGTGGAGGAAATCATACCTATCCACTGGGCAAAGGATTTACCTCAGAAACCTATCACAGTTGCCACTGCACCTCCAGCAACTTCTTCCTCAGATCAGGCAGCCCAAGAGTTAATTGTAGAAGGCCCTGAACTTGATGAGCAAATGTCTTCTCAGCCTACTTCAGTTGAACCTTCATCTGCACAAGCTAAGCAGTCTGCTGAGGCTGGTGTCTCTAAGCAAGGAGCTGAGTCTGCTAAGACTTCTTCTCAACCATTAGCTCTTGCTATGGTCAGAACAGCAGCCCAGGCTCAAGACACTGTCTCTGACACTGCTGAGAGCTCAAGACAACTTACCTTGCCACCCAATCTTGAAGACATCATTGGGAAAATTGTTGATGATAAGGTTGGCAAGATAGTTGAGGAAAAGACTGAGCAGATGGCTCAACAGCTTGAAGAAAGGGTGCAGAAGCAAGTTCAAGACTCTCTGGCCCCTACAAATGCAGTGATGAACCAAATGCTGGCTCTGATCTTGGAGTTTCAGAGAAATCAAAATCCCCAGCCTAATCAACCACCTCCTCCACCACCTCCTTCTATCTAAATTTTTTTTTCTCTGTTCTTTTCTCTGTCTTTATCCTTTTCTTGTGTGCTGACAATGATGGTCCACTCCCTTTTGCCTTTTTGTCTGATGACAAAAAAGGGGGAGAAAGGAAAGATTAAATTTTATAATTAATACAGAGATTTTTTTTTACATAAGTTGTCTGCATATGCATAAATATATACTCATCTTGCTGATACTATGCCTTGACTTCATGATTATGCTTCAATACTGCTTTGAACTCTAATGTTTTATAGGATGCTATCTTGATTTGTTAATCAATGTTATTGCAAATGAGACTTGACTTATTATGCCTTAACAGCATTTATCTGTTGACTGCCTTGTCTTAGGGGGAGCCTTGTAAGCTCTCTTAAACTTTGCAAAATAAATTTAATTAGTTTTTGTCATCATCAAAAAGGGGGAGATTGTTGGAACCAAAATGATTTGGATTAAATAATCTCTAGGTTTTGATGTTAACAATAAGAATTAATTTTGTGTAGCAAAGTGTTAATGCTTTAAATCTAACAAGTGCCTTTAGCCTTAAAGAATCTCTGTTCTTATAAGCTAAAATGTTAAGTCTTTTCTCCTTGCAAATCCGCGTCCATATGTTTTCTATTGAATATCTATGCTGAAAGTATGGTCGGGTCCACTCTCCATTATAACTCCAGTGCCACGTCAGTGGACGAGCGCTTGAATGCTTTTAGTGGACGGAGAATTTCTCTTCGTGTAGACGAGAGCCCTTAGTCTGCTATTGCCACGTCACTGGACGGAGATTTTAGTTATCTCAGGTACTGGCAAGACCGTTGTTTTGAGTAGACGAAGTTTTGGTTGCCACGTCAGTGGACGAAGCCTTAAAACTCTTTTTGCTTATCTTGCCTTTACGCTAGTTTGCTGGACGAAGATTTTTTTTTAAGCATTTATACCAATTTGAACCAAAGCGAATTTATTTCTTATGATTGATATTCATTTCATTTATAATGGTTCTTCTCGTTTTCTATTAACGATTCCTTTTGCCTTGTTCCATTGAGAGAGACATAGTACAAGTCAGGACTTGCAAAAGCAGAATAGTACAATGCAAAACGTTTTTGTACCCTGTCACCTTTTACGCTGATATAGTTGGAACTTGTACAAAGGAGGCAAAAATTTTTTTTGCAAGCTGCTTTTGCTCAGAGGTGTGCTTTTTCATGCAAGAATTTGTCTCACAGTACAAAGGCCTCGAGCAAGCTGAGTCACAACGGATATTTACCTAGTTGACTCTATTTCTAAACGGGTATTTCAAATACAACCGTTGAAGACTCTGAAGAGAAGATCAAGGACCCTATAAATAGAAGACTAAAGCTTTTGAAGAAACAACTTTTGCATATACAAAGAAATCTCAAGAAATCTCTCGCGAAGCAAATATTTTCTTATTCATTCAAAAGCAAAAGTCTGTAATATTATAGTTTGAATATTGCTATAATATTTATCTGATCTTAAACTTTCATACTCTCACATATAGTGAGTTAGAAGATCAAAGATATCAAAACTCTTTATTAGAGGTAGAGCCTGAAGAGGCTTGGTAAGAAAGAAATACTTGTGAGCCTGGAGAGGTGTTGAATACTTGGTGTAATCTATTTGAAAATAGTGGAAAAATCCTTCAAGTAGAAGGGACTGGACGTAGCTCTTGGTTGGAAGAGAGTGAACCAGGATAAAACATCTTGTGTAAATCTTCTTATCCCTTATCTCTTTTGTTTTACGTATTTATACTAACTGTGGGGATTTGAACTTGAATTTGTTATTCCTTCAAAAGACTTCTTTTCTGTGTGCTTTATTCTGTCTCCTTAACTTTGTGTGAGAAAATCTTTTTGAAAAGGCTGTTTTCGAAAAATATTAACAAACACAATTCAACCCCCCCCCTTCTTGTGTTTGCCTGTGTCAACTTCAAAAACTTCTTTTAATCATTGGAAAATGGAGCAAGTAACAGAATTTGTCTGCATAGATAAAAACCAATGCAGAAGATTTTAGTCTGCAAACTATTTGAGGCTGCATATTTCGGGTATCAAGCATGCATATCTGTGACAAACCATAGAGATGCATATTTCGGGTATCAAGATGCTTCATGTCCGGACAAAGAAAGTCTCTTCAAATAGAGACCAAAAATCTGTCTGATTACAAAGCCTATTATTATTAATTTTGAATTACTAATACAACAAGCGCGGTTGAGCATGGGTTGGGGAAAAGAAATTGAATAAGACCCAAATTGATCCCAAAAAACATATGGGAACATATTTAGTCTCTGAAAAATGAAAAATACCTATTTGAAATATTTTAGTTCCCAACAATTTTAAATGATGTTCAAAATAATGTCCCTAGTAGCAGGGATTAAAATATCTCTAGAATTTAAACTGACTGGGCCTTTGGAAGTCGGTGTTAGAGTTGATCGGGCTCTCTTATCCTAGGAGCTGGTTTCAGAAGGTGGTTATACCTGTAAAAGGCATTTTGATGTCTAAGTCAATCAGATACTTAGGCCGCGTTTGGATAAATAACTTAATTAAGAGTTTATCACATAAGATCTTATCACATAAGAGCTTATGCCATAAGAGCTTATGAAGAAAGGGGCAGGAGAGGATTCGAATGGGGAAAACACGGAGGGGTCATAAGCACTTGTTAAAATTCCATAGGCTTGTTCCAGTGACTTATGAAAATAAGTCAAAAACTCTTTATGGGATGACATAAGTTACTTTTATAAGCTCTGCAAAACACACTCCATAAGAGCTTATGTCATCAGATAAGTCAAAATGAGCTTAAATAAGCTATTCCAAACACCATCTTAACGTGTTTGAGTGTATGGAGACGAGTATCCCTCTCAAGGGTCAGGTTTAATATATTTATAGCGGAGGGTGGTGGTTATCGTAGAAGTAATGAGCCATTACGGATGATTATAAGCATTGTTCATAAGGGCGTGATTATAAAACCGTGTTATATCCTATTAATTGCGCATTATTAAGAGATCATTACAAGGTTCTCAGTAGATTATAGATTTTGATAGTAACACCTTGGTCAGTTACATATCTTAGCTAGCAATAATAAACAGCATTGAGCTTTAACATGTCACTTCACTTGAGAGTTGAGAGTGGTGCCCTCTGTGTGCACCGTGTAATGCCCCTATCAGTGGACTCGCACTTGATTTGCCATAATTGAATAATTCCGAACAACATATTATTTAAGAATGGATAAGATAATGACTTTGTAAATAGTTCTACCCATAAATTTAATATCTTCAAGTTTTAAATTAAGAAGCGATGTATGTTGGACATGCTATTGTTGTTCCTCTTTCAATTTATTTGTTATAATTCTCCTTTGTATTTTAAACTCTTGTCTTGCCAAACCATTGATTGCCTAGTAAACTCTGGTCTGATTACTATGTTGCCCGCCTGCTATAGTTGCCCCACATCTAATGCCTTCAAATTCATAAGCAAATTGATCATGGAGATTCATATTTTAGTTGTTATGTAACTTTTGATTGTAACTGTACAACGATTATACCTAAAAGAAGAGAGATGAGAGAGAAAGAAAGCGAGAGAGAGTTTGAGAGAAAACACGTAAGGTTTCATGAGAGCGTCCATGTTAGTCATCGTGATAGACACCAAACCAGGGAGAGATACCAATATGACCGCTTCAATGGGTATGCTAGACAACCTGAAGACAGACTCTTCTATCAAACACCAAGAAGGAGTAATCACTTGGGCCACTTAACTGGTACTACAGCTTTCTTTTTTACCAACTTCCCGGACGCCTTTGGCAGGAACGAAATGTCTGAAGTCTTTTCAAGGTTCGGCTTAGTTGTAGATGTCTTTATCCCATCCAAGAGAGACAAGATGGGGAAGAGGTTTGGATTCGTGAGATTCAAGGGTGTCCAAAATGCGAAGGAGTTGGAAGAGAAACTTAGAGCCTTCAGGCTGGGTAGTTTCAGCCTGAAGGTAAACGTTCCAAGATTTGAAAGGGGAGAAACCTCAACTAAGGAATCCAGGAACAACCACAATGCCAATCACCAATTCGAAGAACAAGGGCTCAGGAGAAATAACGTTAATAATGGTCGGAACAGAACAAATGGATGGCAAACAAATAGAGGGTCTACTTATGCAAATGCGGTCAGAGTTGGGCATGGAACAGGGAAAGGATTTGATTACGCTCAACAACCAAAAAGAACAAAAGGTGTTGAAGTAGATGTAAATCAGGAGTGGAATGGAATGTCTGTCACAATTCCAGAAGAGGAACTAAGTTGGTTAAAGGGAGCATATGTAGGTAAAACACACAGTATTGAATACGCATTCAATATTAAAGACTACTTGCAAAGAGAGGGAATATTCAACATTAAAGCCAGAGCTCTTGGGGGTATCTCAGTGCTCCTCACAGTAGATGGAGATGGCATTCTCTCGGATATTCTCGAGGCGGAAAACAGCTCCTTGTCAAAATGGTTCTCAGATCTAAGACCTTGGGACCCAGGGGCTGAGGTCAGGGAGAGGCTGGTATGGCTAAATGTTACAGGGGTACCCGTTCATGGGTGGAAGGAGGATGTTTTTAGGACGGTTGTTCAGACTGTGGGGTCTTTTGGTTTCATGGATACTGAAACAGCTTTAAAGTTAAGGCTAGATGTAGCAAGAATCCTGATCTCAACATCTTACCCATTGATCATTAACTCATCAGTCAAATTCATGATCAACAACAAAATCTTCACCATCAGATTAATGGAGGATACTCAGTTTGTTGCTTCTGCTTGTTACTCTCCCTCAAAGGCAGCAATGGGGTCAGATGCTGAAAGCTCCGTCAATACAGACTCTGTGATAGATAGCCTCTTCGAATGTCCAGATACGGTGGATTCCGGCGATGACAGGGTGGAGGGCCCTCTGCTCTTAGAATACAACAATTCAAATTCAAAATTGGAGTGTGGAGGAAACCAAGAAAACCGTACTGTTGGGGAGCTCGAGGAAGGAGGGGAGGGCTCAGTGATAAGGGGAAAAGGCTTTTCTGAAGATGAGGAAAATCTTTCTGTTGATGAGATGGGAACTCCTGAACGTGTCAGGAGGTGCTTCGGTGTAAGTCCCTCAAGAATGATTCCCGGTTGCAAGATGGCATTAGGAGTTGACTGTATAAAAGGTGGTATTGGCTACTGTTTGGAAAAAAGGATCGGGGGGGAAGATTTGACGTCCCAGCCATCAATTGGCTTGGGCCCAACTTTGCCTTGTGTCAACCTTGCAGCCCAACATCCTGGGCAGGCAAATCCGGGCGTCAAAGTGGTGCACGGTCCACTATCAGTGGACGGAATTGGGTCCGGCTCAGATGGGTCTGTGCACATTTCAACTTTGAGACCTGTGAAGAAAGGCAAGTCGGGAAAAAAGAAGTCATCAAAGCCCAAGGAAATTCCAGAAGCTAGCAACGTTTGTGAGGTCGAAAAAGGAAAGTCAAAGCAACAAGGGAAGAAGGCAATTACGGTTAATGGTCAAGCATTGTTAAAATTCCCTAATCTAGGGAACTTAATGTTATTGCAACAAGGGACCTTGCTAGGGAAGGGTAACCATAAGAGAAAAGGACGCGGGATTGCTTTAGCTGCAGCGGACAGTGTGGATGAAATCTCTACAAGTACTGCAAACTCAGGTGGGATTATGGGAAAACTTAATCTATTACCAACCGAGGCAACCAAGGATGGATTTGGCACTGATGAAATCGTGGTCAAGGGTCAGGTCCAGAGCAACAGTGAAACCCTCTCAACAGATCTGTGCAACTCTACTACAAAAGTTATTGAGAATTTGGATGAATTGGATGAGGGGCTTCGGGTTCTCTCAAAGTTGGTCGTTCCAGACTCTCAATGCTCTTACTCAGGTGGTAATCGTGTTGTGTCTGCAAGGAGACCTTTTCCCAGGCAAGGCGAAGTTGGGTCTCTGGAGCTGCTAGGGTCAACAGGTGTGGCTGAAGTACCAGATTCCCAGAGTTACCAGGTAGGAGGTTCTTTTGGTATCTCAGATAGTGATATTAGGAGATGTAATGGTAAAATTGTTCTTTCAGTTAATGATAGTCAGGCTCAAAAAATTTGGAGTTTATGCAAGGAGATAGGAGTAACATACCCAGACAAGGATGAAACAATGGTAAACCTAGTGGATGAATTGGAGAAAAGAGACAAGGATGCTATGGTAAGCTTTAGGGAGAAGAATGGTATAGAATGAAAGTAGCATCAATAAATATAAGGGGACTAGGGGGCAGGTTGAAAAAGGAGAAGATTAAATCATTCATCAGGGAGGAAAAGCTGGACTTCATAGCAATCCAGGAAACTAAGTTGGAGGAGATCAACTGTGCTCTTTGTCAATATTTATGGGGTGGCTGTGATGTTGAGTGGGTGTATTTACCAGCCGAAGGGAGATCGGGAGGTTTATTAAGTCTGTGGAGTGGCCAAAACTTCAGTATGGTTTACAAATTCTTTGGGAAAGGTTTCATTGGGGTCTATGGAACTTGGTTAAGCACTAACAAGGGTTGTACAATAGTCAACATTTATTCTTCCTGCTTGATTGAAGAGAAGAGGCGCCTATGGAGTGACCTCACAATGTCCTTAAGAGGCTTTGGTGGTGAGTTTTGGTGTTTGGCAGGGGATTTCAACTCAGTCAAGGTTAGGTCTGAACGAAGTGGTTGCCTAACAAACTCCCAAGATGTGCAAATCAGGGAGTTCCAGATCTTCATCAATAACCTGGAACTTATTGATTTACCTGTCCTGGGAAACAGATTCACTTGGTTCAAATCGGATGGTTCTGCGATGAGCAGGCTAGATAGGTTTCTAGTGTCTGAAGGGTGGGCTTGCTTATGGAACTTGAAGGCACAATGGGTTGGTAAAAGAGACGTCTCAGACCACTGTCCGATTTTACTTAAAGGAGAAATTGTGAATTGGGGACCTAAACCTTTCCGGTTCAACAACTGCTGGTTAGATCATAAGGATTTCAACTCATTTGTGGTGTCAAGCTGGGTGAGTTTAAAAGTTGAGGGGTGGAAAATTTACTCCTTCAGAGAAAAACTGAGGCAACTAAAGGAGAAGCTAAAGGTCTGGAATAAAGAGGTCTTTGGTAACCTAGATATAAAAATCTCAAATTTGGTTGTTCAACTAAATGCATCGGATGAAGTGGCTAGTAATAGGAGGTTGAATGATGATGAGGTTGATAAAAGGAGACAAATAACTAATGATCTTTTCCAATCTAGCCTTTTAAAAAACAACCTGTTACACCAAAAATCGAGATTAAAGTGGTTAAGGGAGGGTGATGCCAACTCTTCGTTTTTTCACTCTTGTGTCAATTTTAGAAGAAGGAGGAATAACATCTCGGCAATTCTGGTTGGTGATAGGTGGTATGACGGAGTGGAAAACATCAAGAGTGAGATTAAGAGTTACTTCCAGAAAGTGTATTGTGAATTCAGTAAGCAAAGACCTGTTCTTGATGGTATTGACTTCAAGTGCCTGACCCCGGAGTTTAATTGTCTGTTAACAGCCCCGTTCTCCAATGAAGAAATCAAGGAGGCAATTTGGAGTTGTGATGGAGATAAAAGTCCTGGTCCAGATGGCTTTAATTTCACCTTCTTAAAGAAATTTTGGCCGTCCATTAAAGAGGAGGTGCGGTTATTGGTTACTGAATTCTACAACAACTCTAACTTGCCAAAAGGTGTAAGCTCATCCTTCATTGCTCTTGTCCCTAAGAGGGACAACCCTCAGAGGGTATCTGATTTCAGACCAATCTCTCTTATTGGTATTATCCATAAGCTAATCTCTAAGCTACTCACAGCTCGTCTAAAGAAAGTTATTGGTTCTTTAATCTCCCCATGCCAGACAGCCTTTATTTCAAATAGACCAATTCTAGACGGCGTCCTAACTATCAGTGAGGTTGTGGACCTGGCGAGAAAGAAGAAAGACGACTGTTTGATTTTTAAGGTCGACTTTGAAAAAGCTTTTGATTCAGTAAACTGGGATTTCCTTAGATACATGATGGTTAGAATGGGTTTCAATAATAAGTGGCTAAGCTGGATGGAAGCTTGTGTTTTCAATGGGAGCGTGTCAGTTCTGGTTAATGGGAGCCCGACTGAAGAAGTCACCATACAGAAGGGCCTTAGGCAAGGCGACCCGCTATCTCCTCTTTTGTTTCTAATCGCAGCTGAAGGACTTAGCGGTCTAATGCAAAGAGCAGTGACATTAGGTAAATTCGAGGGATTCGGCTTACAACACTCGTTTAGTATATCACACCTTCAATATGCGGATGACACCCTGCTAGTTGGCAAAGCTTCCTTTGATAACCTTTGGGCCATTAAAGCGGAATTCTTAGGAGTATGGAACTAGTCTCTGGCCTAAAGGTTAACTTTCATAAAAGTTGCCTCTTTGGGATCAACATAGGAGGGGAATTTCTATCAGCGGCATCCAATTTTTTGAGCTGCAAAGTGGGAAGTCTACCTATTAATTATCTCGGGCTCCCGATCGGGGCAAACCCAAGGAAAGCTTCTACATGGGAACCGGTTGTGTCAGTTATGAGGAAAAGGCTATCAAGATGGAAAGGGAGGAATTTATCTTTGGGTGGGAGACTGGTCCTAATCAAATCGATCCTCTCGAGTCTGCCTCTGTATTTCTTCTCCTTTTTTAGGGTTCCTCGCAAAGTACTGAAAACATTAGAGGGAATTCAAAGATCTTTCCTGTGGGGTGGATGTGATTCTTCGAGGCGTATCTCCTGGGTAAAATGGAAAAAGGTATGCTCCCCAAAAAAGAAAGGTGGTTTGGATGTAAGGGACCTGGATCTTTTTAATCTAAGCCTTCTGGGAAAATGGAGATGGCGACTTCTAGTTGATAAAGAAGCGAGCTGGAAAGGGATTATCAGATCTAGATATGGAGAGCAAAGTAATGAGATTTCATCAGAGAGTTGGTCTCCTAGGAATTCCTCGCAGTGGTGGAGAGATTTGTGGAGAATTGATCATGGTGATTCAGTGTACCCATCTTGGTTCTCCTTGGAGACACGCAAAAAGGTAGGTAATGGAATGAATACTTCTTTCTGGCACGAGATTTGGTTTGGGAACGAAAATTGAAAGATGTCTTTCCTAGACTGTACTCTCTGTCTGTAGATAAGGATTTAAAGGTTGCGGAAATGGGCCACTGGGTGGGGGGCAATTGGAGTTGGCGGTGGAACTGGAGGAGGAACTTTAGGGTGTGGGAAGAAGAACTATTTCAAACCTTCAATGCCACAATGATTGGAGCATATCTTAATTTTTTGGAAGATGATCGCTGGGTGTGGAAAGCTGAGAACTCAAAGGTTTACTCTGTCAAGTCGGCTTATCGATTACTTCAGGCTCGACAATGGGAAGTCACTGAAGGAAACAATCTAGAATTAGTTTTTTAAAAACTTCTGGTGCTCTGGTGCTCCTACCAAGGTGTTAGCCTTCTCCTGGAAAGTCATTCTTGATCGTCTAGCAACACGGCAAAATTTGTATCTTAGATCAGTTATACAGGATGCCTCTCAAACTAAATGCGTTTTGTGTGGGGACCATCTGGAAACAGCGGATCACCTCTTTCTCGGCCAGGGTATGGACAAATATTCTTGGTTGGATTGGGTCTCCTATATCTCTTCCTAATGAGATTTCCAACCATTACCTCCAGTTCGGAACCATCTTCATTGGGGCTAAGATCAAAAAGTTTAGACATCTTATTTGGCATGCAACGGTTTGGTCCTTATGGTTAATGCGAAATGACATCATGTTCAATAATGGGAAGCTGGACCTTTTGGTTGTTACAGAGTTGATCAAATCTAGATCCTGGTCTTGGGTGTGTGCAGGTTCCTCTAAGCTGTTCTACAGTCTTTCAGATTGGTGCCAATCCCCTATTGGTTGTTTGGTTTGAAGTAGTCTAGTCATTATTCCATCTCAGTGCAGCTTTGGTCATCTGGGTGGTCTATCCTTCTCTCAACACGTGGTGGATGAGCTCAGCTCTGTTCTGTTCTTGCCTTGGTCTCTAATGTTCGGTGGTTAGATTTGTGGGATTTCTACTGTTATTTGAACCTTCAGGAAGCCTCTCCTTTCCATTTTTGGACGGGTTCTGAAGCATTTCTTGTTGAAGGGTTGCCACTATTACTATTTCTCTCTTGGTTTTGTCCTATCAATAGGTGCTCTCAGAAGTGTTCGCCTTGTGTCAGTTTTTGGCTGTTGGTTTCTAAATATGAGGGAGTGGTACAAAAAAAAAAAAAAAGTGAGGGAGTGTGGAAAAGTGAGGGAGTGCCTGGATGCATCATTGGCCTGCAGTTACCTACTTGGCTGCTGTGTTTTTACTGACTTCATATATTTGTTATCTTCTGTTTTTTGCAGGTTTAGGCAGGTTGGGGATCTTTCCCTAGTGCTGGTTTTGGCCTTGTGTCAGCTGGGTGTGTTGTGTGGTTTGCTCTTGTTCTCTGTTCTCTGTTCCTCTTTCTCTGTCAGCTAGTCTGTCTGGGTTTTTTCTGGTCTTTTTCTTTGTCTGCTGGCCCTTCTGTGTTGGTTTCTGTTCAGTTTGTCTGTTGTCTGTTTGGGTGCTGTGGCTGCTGGTTTTTGTTTCTCCCTTCTCTTGCTCTTGTTTCCTTCTGTTTTCTTCTTCTTCTTCTGCTGTGGGGCGTGTTTCTTGCAGTTGTGGGGCGTTTTCTCTGTGTGTGTGGTCCAGCAGCCGTTTTGTTTTTTTCTTTGGTCTGACCCTTCTCCTCTTTCTTCGTTTTTCTCTCTCTCCCTGTGCCTTTTGCTCAGTGGTTTTCCTCTCTTGGTTTTCTCCTTTTCCTTTCCACGTTTCTGTAGCTTGCTAATGCTACTTGCATCCTTGGTCCCAACGGCTTCTCTGCATGGGTGGCACTTATATGTGTCTCAAGTTTTTCTCTTGGGGAATTTGTCAGCCTATTTAGCTTCAGTTCCCTATCTCGCTTCCTTCTTCTTGGTCTTCAAGCTTTGGGTGAATGTGGCTTTCCCAAAGTGTCTTTTTGTCTACACGGTTAAGTAGTTTTCTTTTGTGGCCTTTGGTTGTGGTTCTGTTTGCTGGTGTATGGTGTAAGTGTGGGGGGTGAACAGTTAGAGTGGTGTGTTTTGGAGTGTGGTATTTTGTGTGGAGTGTGAAATGGGTTGCTGATACTATCACCTATAGCTCTCCCACAATGTCTTCATATTGGCTGGCACCATGATTTTAAAAAATGGGTTCTGTCTGGGCTAATGCAATCCTCCATAGGTCTAGACAGCTTCACAAATACAAGAATTTGCAAGAAAGATGGGCATTTTAAACTAAGAGTTGGTGTTGGATTGATTTCTCTTCTTTTTGCACTTTACTGACAAAGTTGTGGCTTTTACTATTGTCTTTGCTCAACTAACTGAAGTTGGCTTGCAATCTCTATCTTAGTGGGATGGCACAAGATGGTTCTCCTAAAAAAACAACCGTGAGCTCTGAGTTTTGATGATCTGTGCACATATGGTTCGGCTCTGGGTTATTTGCTCGGTGTTATTTCCTGTTTTAACTATTGGTAGTCTTGTGGTTTATTTAAGGGCTATAGACTATATCTATTATAATGGGGTATACTTTTGTGGGAGGTGAATTAATGTATCTTCAACCAATTGGTGTCCCTTTGTTTTTGGGTTGTATTCGTTTGGTTGAACACTACCTTACTTTACTACTCATGTAATTAGCATTAATTTTATATTTTGTATACGGGTTTGGGTACCCCTCGTACTCACATTTATATATACATCTTTGCTTATCAAAAAAAAAAAATGTAACTTTTGATTGAACTTTACCTTGATCCCTCTTTTTGTAATGTTAACATTATTTTTGTATATGGGTTCGAATATCTCTCGTACTTTATTAAATATACTTTTGCTTATAAAAAGGGCAAAAAAAAAAAAAATTGAGATTCTTATGGAACATTAGGGAGTGTTAGATTGAAACTCCTGTTTGAGGAGGCATTACATTTACATTCATGTGACTCATCAGACACTCCAAACCAAAGCTAATCCACACTAACAGATAAGGTCCATTGGACTACGATAACAAGAAGAGAGTTTTCTGTACTTAGAAAAGATTTTGTAACTTACGGCTGATTACTAGCAGAGCAAGAATATCATATTGCTAAGGCATAGAAGAAGGAGCTAACTTTCTTTCCCCCTATGAATCGAAGAAACCAACTAAACCTGCCATTATCACATTATTTTTTTTCCCTCTCCCGCACGCAACTCACAAGTGGTTTGTGGCTTGTAGATCGATGTACGTGCATGAACTAATGAGACAGAATTGACGTACACCATTTTGGGAATTATCCATGATAAGACTCGTCAGAGTTCAGAATCCATTAGCAACTCGATTTGGCTGCTTAGTGATGGAAAGAATGGATTGAAAAGGTCTATCAAGCAGTTTTTTTATTTATTTATTTATAAAAGCATAGAAGTGCAAAAGCATCACTATAGAGGAAACATTCTAACTATGTTGGCACCTCAATCCCTCTCATTCATCTGCATCACCCAACTATTTCATTTAAAAGATAAAAAAAATACAAAAAGACATGGGGGATTAAACCAAAACCCATGTGAAAAAACAAAAAATTAATTAAACCTATAGTTTGGTAACCAAACCTATTTCGTTTAAAATCATCACGAATACAATTTGGTGGAGAATCCCACCAAGTAAAACTAACACATTAAAATCCTAATGAAGCTATCCGCACATGTGTTTCCTTCCCTAAAGATGTGAGAAACACTTAATCTCATTGACTTGGTAAATTCAACACATTTCTTCCATCTGTTTAAAATCTTCCAAGCGACAATATTGAAACCTTTGAATGCTGCCACCACCATAAGTGAGTCACGTTCTAACCATAAGCACTTCCACCCTTTGTTCATGGCTAATTCAATAGCTAAAACAGGTGCATATAATTCAGCATATAATGATGTTGCAATTCCAAGGTGCTTTGAATAACATCCCATGAATTCCCCTTTGCTTCCTCTGAATATTCCTCCACAAGAGGCATGGCCTGGATTTCCTCTAGAAGCTCCATCCACATTACACTTTGTCCAACCACGGCAAGGAGGATGCCTGTAATGACCCAAAATATGGCCGTAGGCCTAACTTTCCCAAGCACTAAGCCCAAGTGTTATTAGCTTTCTTAGGTGTGATAGAATAGAAGGATCTAGAATATATTTAGCTATGAGGTGTATTGGTGAGTCACCAAGTTTGTTAGTAGATTCCTTAATAGTTTACTATATATAAGCATGAAAATGAATGAGAAATGTAACCAGAAAAATGATGAATGAAGTTAGTTTTTCAATAGTTTAGCTTTTGTATTTTCCTTAGCTTAGCCTGTAGTTTTTTACCTCCCGTTACAATGCCAACAAACTTGAGTGATTCTAGGCGCTTTTGAGACATGTCCATCCACACCAAATGCCTTTAGAATTGTGAAATCCTGCATCGAGTTAGAGATACTGCAGCAGACAGCATATATACAGCACTGTGCATAGAAAACAATTTATCATGATATTTTGCTTGGTTCCTACAATACCATATGAACCAAACAGAAGGAATGATTGCAGACAGCACAATATCTTTAACTTGAGAACATCCCTGCATATCACAAACTGACAGAACAAACTCAAAGGAAGTTAGGTCTAAGTTACAATTAATTTTACCAGCTAACCAGGAACATATTTTAGATGCAAAAGGACACCTTAAGAATAAATGCTCAGAAGATTCATCCATTTGATGACAAAGAGACTACAAATTGAAACCGAAATTATTCCTCTAAAACTATCAAGCAGTGACAACAGATAAATTTAAAAGTTTAGCAGACCAAAACAATGTGATAAGTCTAATTTGTAAGTTGAAAGTAAGATGAAGATCAAATTATATTATTATGAAAGAATTGCCAGATAATAAGCAACCAACAATGGAGACCTCAGAGATAATATGCAAGATTATTTATCATGTGATATTTTTAGTGGATTATTATTTTTTAGCCTTTTGGTGATTTTTATTCCTTAATTTTTTAGCCTTTTGGTAATTTTTAATCCTGTTTCGTAGTTGTTTTTTCGTTTTTAGTCTAATTTATGTTTTTATTTTATTTTATTCTAATTTCAATTTGCATTTCATTTTTTGGAATTAAAATAAAGTGGAGTTTCAAAAACTTCAATGTTTAAAACAAACTAACCATGACAGAAGCGATCGTTAGTAACGCTATTAGAAACTTGACAAATAACTGGGGCGAATTTACAAATATTTGCACATGTATAAGCCAATTTTCAAACTTCTTAGGTACAAGAATCAAATTATGAATCCATGTTACATACATGGCCCAAAGGATTTTTTTAAATTTGTTTGAAAAAAATTTGTATGGTGGGGCCAATGTGTTTGCAGTAATAGTTGCTTAGTTGTTCTGGTTAGTAGGGGTGTGTTTTTTATTTTTTCTCTTTTGGAAGTATGTAGCTGCAATGTACGTATGTATACACCGT
Source organism: Echinosophora koreensis (assembly GCA_035048595.1). Classification (NCBI taxonomy): domain Eukaryota; kingdom Viridiplantae; phylum Streptophyta; class Magnoliopsida; order Fabales; family Fabaceae; genus Echinosophora; species Echinosophora koreensis. The sequence continues at coordinate 5,105,310 of JAPCYP010000012.1, read as the reverse complement.
GCTAATGCATGAGACAAGAGTATAAAATATATCTTGTCTGTATTGCAACTGTGTTGGTTGGTAAATGGAAATGGTATATGCCTTTTGATAGAAGCTTCAAGCTAGTGTTGGTTTTAGTGTTTGCAACTTAGCAATTCATCCGGAATTTGCGTCATGCACAATATAATTCATCTTCTATCAATATAAAAACACAAATGTAAATCGGTACAACATCGTGGATTTTATACTTTTGTTACAAAATTATTGTTTTTGTGTCACAAAATACAACAAAATTATTTTATATTTATCTTTTCAAATAAAAAATTTAATTTTGATATATTATCAGTTTATTTTTTTTTTATATTGATAATTGTTGGGTTTTTGGGGTCACAAAACACCTCTGGAAACAATGAAAGAATCCAAGCCAACAACTATGCAAGAACAAGCAATGCACTAAAAGAAAAAGGAGCACAACATCAAGAAAGAAAACAAACAAATGCAATAGAAAATAAAAGGATAACAGAGATGAACACAGGAATTTAGTGTGGTTCAGTCGTTGGGGCCAATGTCCACGGGGGAGAGCAACCAATTTCACTATAATGATTAAAGAGATACAAGGTTTTACAATAGAAATTTCCCTCCATCTTTGCCTATTCTTGTACACTCATGTGATTACACCATGACTCCAAAAACTACATCCAAGGTTGATATTTCTACTCCTATGCACTTTTGCCAATCTCTCTAGATTTCCTCTCAAGATAGAAATTGCTCTACAAGAGCTCCCTTACTCTCAAATCCCCTCTAAATCTACTTTCAATATCATTCTAGAAGTCTCACAAGTCTAAATTAATGTGTATTCTAGCTATAGAATTGTTCTGAATTATTCTTCAAACTGAATGATATGAATGTATATTTATAGATGTTTGGGTCGATCATAATTGATTATATATGGTCCCTTTCTGTTAGCGAAATCGTCGCAAACAACTTATTCTATCTGATAATCGATTATGGCCTCAAGCATATATAATCGATTACGGTGTCTCTGCCGGCACATTCTGCATTTCCAATATACTGATTTAGAGGCATTTCTCCACAATAATCAATCATAAATAAATATGTATATGACTTTTAAGATAATTATAATAAAAATCAAATATTTTTAATAATAAAACACATAAAACTCAGGTTGATTAAAATTAGAATGTGATTGTAAATTGCAGTTGTCCACAACTTATTGAAATATAGATTATGATTTCATGGGAAGATTGTAAGTGTCAAAGAACAGGAAATGAAAGAAAAAATAATAATAATCTGAGGCGGAAATCAAGGTCAAAGATGGGAAAAGAATAGGGATATATGAATATGAATTGAGGTGGTGCTCCCTCCTAGGCCCCGTCCCACGTGATGCCATCCTTATACAAGGATTTTTTATTTTTTTTTAAATAAAAGAAAAGTTAAGCAATTTCATTAATAATGGAGAACCCAATACATTCGGTAATATCATCACGAATTTGGAAAATAGTAATATATGTAATCACTCCTAATAAAGAGTGAGCAACAACATGGACTTTTCTCCTATCAAACTCTACCAAAGAGTTGTTAACAAAAGATGATAAAAGACTCCTATAATTTGAAATAACAGCTATATAATTAGCTTGGTCCTCTTGAAGGAAACCTAGGACTTCCTCTTTTTGCACCTGGAGTCTGGGAGAGTAACTATAAAATTTAGCTTTGAAGAAATATCCTTCCTCATCACGTAAATTGTAATCGAAGTCGATGCTTCGAGCTACCTGCAAGAAAGGTTCAATGAACTGCCAATTGTCTTCGACTTTGCATAAACTAAGAAAACCAAAATTAAAAAGAGAAAACGACAAAACGTATCTGGCCAATAACACCAAACAAGATATTTGTGGATAGAAACTGCACACAGGTTACTCATGCCTCGGCAGTTCCAACTAAGGATATTTATGGCTTCTGGCAGGCCTGAGAACTAGAACCTGCCAATAAAAAATGAAGAGAAATGATGAGAAACAATTCATTCATCTTCTTCATCCAGTAACAATAGACTCTTACAAATGGAAAAAGAAACATATCTCTCACAAGTGAAGAGAAAAATATAATACTCCTCATATAGCTGGAGAAGATGAATGTAGAAAAACCAGGCTTGCGCTAAAGGAATGAGCTTTAGGGCCTGCGCTCAGAAATAACGCCCGAAAGCTGTACGAGACCCTCCTTATACATGGAGTTATATCATTCGTATAATAAATTTATATATTTATATTGTATATTTATATTTTAATTATTTATTATTTTTTCATTCACATTGGATCACTTAAAAATAAGTCTTTTCTACTGTTTCCAAGTGCGTCGGCAACCCTAAGTCCAAGTGCGGTGGGTGTTTGATTTTCAGTTAGGAATAATTCAAATGTAAATTTGGCCGAAGGTTATTGAGAATTTCATGATAATAATTAATGTTTGGTTAAATATACGTTTGAGTCCTTCCTTGTTAGGCATACACTATGCTATAAAGAAACGGAAATGATATTTGAACACCCGGGTCACCTGCACTGTAGCGCTACTGTAGTGCTACAGTAACGATATTGTAGCGTTACTGTAGCATTTTTTTTTTATTTTTTTTTGCAAATTTTTACTTTTTTTAAAAAAAGTAAAAATTTAACTTTTTTAAATACTAACATTTTTGGTTAATTACGTGCAAATATCTGGTTAATTCAGTTCATTATATGGTTAATGGGTTATCCTGAAGCTTACAATTATTTTGCACAACCATGTAAATATTTGGTTAATCACATGCAAATTTTTGGTTAATTCAGTTTATTATATGGTTAATGGGTCTTTTTTTTTTGTCGACTTTTTTTAAAACAAAAACACGTGGTTAATCCTTTGAAAATGGTTGGTTAATTCAGTGTATTCTGTGGTTAATCGGTAACTCTGATGCTTCAACCATTCTATATGGTTAATCACGTGCAAATATTTGGTTAATTCAGTTCATTATATGGTTAATGGGTTATCCTGAAGCTTACAATCATTTTTCACAACCATGTAAATATTTGGTTAATCACATGCAAATTTCTGGTTAATTCAGTTCATTATATGGTTAATTTGTGTGGAAAATTATTGTAAGTTTCAGGATGACCCATTAACCATATAATGAATTGATTTAACCAGATATTTGCACTGGATTAACAAAAAATGTTAGTATTTAAAAAAACTAATTTTTTTTTTATAAAAAAAAGGCAAAATTTGAAAACAAAAAAAAAAAACAAAAAAAAACTGTAGTGCTACAGTACCCCGGGTGTTCATATATCATATCTCAGAAAGAAATAGTTAGTACCTAAAGTAATTATGGAACTTCATCGTAAGTTAAAAACCATACACCCCTGGCCTATATATATATATCAAATACGGTTATCAGTTCTTCACGTGTTGTTGAGCTACACATATTATAAACCCATTGTAAGATGCCATAGGCAAGCAACTTCACCCAGCTCCAACCAAAGTAATTCGATGAAGAAGTTCACTTCTGGAAACGGATTATCTACCCATTTTTTCTCCTATGATCATTTATTCTTTAACGTAAAGTCAATATTACTATTAGCAAAATTGTAACAGTGTTTCATTTCCATTTTCTAGCCTTTTATCATTGTTCCCTTGTATATATGGCTTAAAGTATTCCTTATACTCTTTATCAATATAATATTTTTAGCTTATAAAAAAAAAATTCTATAGTTGAAACATCTTGACTCTAAAATAACATCTTTTTTTATATATTTCAAAACCCATCCCCTTTATTTAATTTTGTAAGAACTAGATGCCATTAGACTCTGACGAAAGAGGATGGTGATCCTTTACTTCTCTACCTCCAACCAGTCCTCCTTCTTGTTTTCATTTGCTGATCTATATCTATTATTAATGCTCACCTAACCTCCTCATCAGTCATCACAACTCCGAAGCATTGAAAAGTATACTAATATTATAAGAGAAATACTAATCAGTATCCTAAAGTTATTGGTTAAGAAACTAAAAATAAAAAATTTAAATGAAAAAGTGGTGTATTCAAATCATTAAACTCTTAAAATTTGTAATTTCCAATAATAATTTTCTATTTTTGGATTCCTTAGCATTGGCTATTGGTTAGCAAGACCCATACTTTAAACAAAAAAAAGTACACCAATATTAAAGACTAAAGACCAAACACAGCACGAAATCAGCAAGCATTGATGTGTTAAATTAAAAGATTACGTACACTTCAATCCATATGTTTATTTTTTATTCATTAAAAATGTATACAATAATACACACAAACAAATAGTTTTTGGGTCTTGTGATAATTATAATGAATCAATAATTAAAAGGAAATATTTTATTGAGAAACTACGTGTTATATTATTTAAGATATTAAATACAACATCTTTCAATATAATATTTTCTTTTTTTTATTCCTTAGCTAGTTAGGGTATTGATTAGCATTGGCCAATAGTTTTATAAGTTTGTACGTACGGCACATAAAAATCTTGCCCAGCTACACCAGAGATTGAATTCAGTCGTTCTCACCAACTCACATAAAGGGAATTAATTTAAACAATTGCACGTCATTTTCATAGTTAATTAACTAGTATATTTTCTATTGAAATTTTTTTGAATCATGCTATAACAAATTCATTTTATATGTTACACCTAAGGTTTATCAAACAGCAGGTGATGATAAAAGAAAGAACAAGACTTGCAACAATCATTAGATCACAAGTTGCATATGAGAAATCAATCATGATCTGGCCTAATTCAGATTATCCTCCATTGTTCCTCACACTCCTCTTGTGTTTCCCTCTTATCCTCTTCCTCTTCCGCCGCCGCCGCAACAACAAAATCTCCGCCTCCAACAGTCGTCTTCCGCCGGGACCACCGGGATGGCCCATATTCGGCAACATGTTCCAGCTCGGAGACATGCCACACCGCACCATCACCAACCTAAGGGAGAACTATGGCCCAATCGTGTGGCTCCAAATAGGATCCATCAACACCATGGCAATCCTCTCAGCCAAAACCGCCACCGAGTTCTTCAAATCCCACGACCATTCCTTCGCCGACAGAACCATAACCGAAATCATGCGTGTCCATAACTACGACAAATCTTCCTTAGCCTTGGCTCCTTACGGCACCTACTGGCGCCTCATGCGGCGCCTCGTAACCGTTGACATGCTGGTAATGAAGCGCATAAACGACACCGCCTCCATTCGTCGTAGATGCGTGGACGACATGCTTGCATGGGTTGCAAAAGAAGCGTGCAAATTGGAACAAGGTCGAGGGCTTCACGTGGCGCGGTTCGTTTTCCTCATGAGTTTTAACCTTTTGGGGAACTTGATGCTGTCACGTGACTTGTTTGACCCTGAATCGAGAGAAGGGTCGGAGTTTTTCGAGGCGATGATGGGGCTTATGGAGTGGACGGGGCATGCTAATGTTGCGGACTTGTTCCCGTGGCTAAGGTGGTTGGACCCGCAGGGTCTGAGGAGGAAGATGTCGAGGGATATGGGGAAAGCACTGAGGATTGCTTCGAGGTTTGTGAAAGAAAGGGTGGAGGTGGAGCGGCGTGAGAACAAGTCAAGGGACTTCTTGGATGTGTTGCTTGAGTTTCAAACCAGTGGGAGTGATGAGGCACGCAACATCTCAAATAAAGATCTCGACATATTCATATTGGTACGATTATTCATCATATATAAAAACCTCAGCATATTAAGAGAAATTCATGTGTTATATATCAAGAGATTTTTAGTTAAGCATGAATTCTGCTATACAATTTTGTAGATAATTGTTCTCTCTTCCTCTAACTATATTTTTAATGTTATAGTTTATTTGTCACACATTGAATTCAAATAATTTTCTTGCTCCGGATATAGGATCATATAAATAAGCAAGATTCTGAGCAAGACTTCTTTCCTGCATTATTAGTTTCCATAGAAAACAAGCAGACAAAATTGGAGAGGAAAGAAAATGGGCAAAAAAAAAAACCCTTTTCATTAGTATGGATGACTGTGTGAGAGTGGAAGAGGAAGTGAGAGAGAAAATTGGATGTTGGGTCCCACAAAAAATTTCTCATACCTTGTAAGAAAAGAGGGAGAGCTGCGCAGTGGTTTGACATAAATTATTACAACTTTATAATTCTATTGTTTATTGTGTAAATATATTATTATGGATAAATATATTTTTATAAGAAAAATAAATTATTTTATTATTTTTTAATTTAAATGACTTGAAAATTTATCTATTTTTTATTCATTCTACTTTTACCTTTTACTTCTTTTAATTCAAAAAACCTAAAAATCTATTATTTCTAATTCATTAATTCTTTCTTCTTTCCTCTTCAAAGCATTAGTAAAACCTTATCAAAATTTGAAGTATCATAGTTTCATCATAGTCATATACTCCCTCCTGTAGAAACAAATGTGTACTTTTTTTTATCCAAAATATAAGAAATATATATCAATTTTCATACAAATTAAATGCTAACTTCCAATATTACCCTTATTAATTACTGTCATTAACTATAAACCCTTGGAATACTCCCTCTGGTCCTATATATAAGAGGCAAAACCATAAAACACACAGACCAAGGAAATGCATTGAAATAAGCTATTTATAATTAATATTCATATAAATTTACAAATTTAACCCTTCAATAATTAATGAACAAACCTACTTGTATTGAAAGTTGCACTGTCTCGTAAATATAAACTCTATTATAAATAAGGGTAAAATTGGAAATGAGCATTTAATATTTGTCAAAATACATGCATGCCTCTTATATTTTGGACAAAAAAAAATAGTCATTTGCCTCTTATAATAAGGACCGGAGGGAGTATTAAATAAGATTAGAATGGATGTTTTTGGAAATTTATATGAATATTAATTACAATTAGCCTATTTCAATGTATTTCGGTTGTTCGTGTGTTTTAGGATTTTGTTTATTATACTAAGGAGTATAATCATAGTTTATTATCAAGTATGTGTGCTTGTGGTTGAAACTCTATATACTTGGAGATGCAGGAAATATTCTTGGCTGGATCAGAAACAACAAGCAGTACAATTGAATGGGCTATGACAGAGTTGCTATGCAATCGTGAGTGCCTAGTGAAGGTGAAAGCTGAGCTCAGTGCAGCGGTTGGGGCTGCAAAAAAAGTTGAAGAAAGCGACATAGACAAGCTTCCCTACCTTCAAGGTGTGGTTAAGGAAACACTTCGGTTGCATCCTCCGATTCCACTGCTTGTACCTCGGAGGGCAATTCAGGACACAGAATTCATGGGATACCACATACCAAAAGACACGCAGGTTTTTGTGAATGCATGGGCAATTGGAAGAGACCCAGATGTTTGGGATGACCCTTTGGTTTTCAAGCCTGAGAGGTTCAGTGGTTCCACGACTGATTACAAGGGGCACCACTACGAGCTGATACCGTTTGGGGCTGGAAGAAGAATGTGTGCAGGTGTGCCACTGGCACATAGAGTGCTTCACTTGGTGTTGGGGTCGTTGCTTCATAGATTTGATTGGGAACTTGATAGCCATGTTACGCCATCAACCATGGACATGAAGGATAAGCTGGGGATTACTATGAGAAAGCTTGAACCGTTGCTTGCGGTGCCAAAAATAGTAGGTTCATGAGGATGGGCCTGTCCCATTTTGTATACAACATCATGTCCCAACCAACCAATAATATTTTACTATGTATTTTGCTTTTTCGATATTAAATTAAATTTTAACTTATATGATAATATATTATTGGTTGGGACATAATGTGGTATACCAAAATGAGACAGGAGATTCCGGTTCATGAATACAGATCAAATAAGGAAGAGAAGTGATAGTCTAGCGCACCTTTTTTTTTCATGCCTGTTTTTATATTTATTTTCTAATCATTATAATTATCTATTCAATGTTGTCTCTAACATAAAAAAATTAAATAAATAATCAATAATTATAAAATAAGTATGAAGATGGACCCCATTTAGATGATCTTGTTGTCGAAATTTGGATTCTCTCCGACTGCTGCTGAATCGTCCAGCTAACACTTTTGTACGTAAAGTAAAGATGTACTCCCTCTGGTCCTATATATAAGAGGCAAAACCCTAAAACACACAGACCAAGAAAATGCATTAAAATAAGTTATTTGTAATTAATATTCATATAAATTTACAAATTTAACCCTTCAATAATTAATGAACAAACCTACTTGTATTGAAAGTTGCACTGTCTCGTAAATATAAATCCTATTATAAATAAGGGTAAAATTGGAAATGAACATTTAATATTTATCAAAATACATGTATTTCTCTTATATTTTGGACCAAAAAAAAGTAGCTATTTACCTCTTATAATAAGGACCGGAGGGAGTATATATCTTGATCCGAATATATGTTGACTGTACAAAATTGTTGGTTGAAACGGTCTAGCGGCGAGACTCGAGAGAATCCGAACCCAGTCACTCACTTCTTGGCAATTGGGTATACTATATATCAATGTAGTGGGGCTTAGCTGTATTTCTGATTAACTGAACTTCTGGGAGATCCCACCCAAGTTAATAAGTCGTATGGGTGCCCCACCAGGACTCGAAGGGCAGGGGAAAGGGTGGGAGTCTACATTATTTATGTTATTCATGTACATTATTTAGTTAATATTGCAATAAATTAGCTTATCATTTCAATTATTCTTAGTTACATTAGATCTAGACAACTCCAAGCATGAACGTGTTAAATCTGTGTAGCCCTGTATATATATGATTGTACCTTGTTTTAGTTTGGCGAAATAATGGGGAGTTCTTGTTAATATGTTAAATACATTTTTTTTTAAAATAAAACTGTTTAAATCAAGTTTGATGTCAAAACTCAAACTGAAAGTAAAACTCATTCTCTGAAGCAGCTCAGTTGGTTATGTTACCAAACTTAAATTGTGAATACACGAGTTCAAATTCACGAAATATGTTCTGCCTTTTTCAAATCTCCTTATTTCCTGTCTCCTTGTATAAGGCCTACTATAAAGGAAAAAAATCTGAAAAGCAATTCGATTCGATCGATATTCATAAAATAAGTTCCAAAAAAGTTTAATAAATATCAATTTTCTTCAATTTTCCACTTTTTGTATTAGTTTGGATATAAAAAGTAAAAACAGGATTCTTTGGGTTCTTCTTTTATGAGGCCAATTATTGCCAACTGAAAGTCTGTGTGCATTAAGTTAGTTATAACTCATTAATTTGGCAAAAGCTTCGTTGAGTAGATTCTTCAAGTAGTTTAGAAGATTAAAATTTATGGGAAAAAATACTCAAATGTCAATAGTTGTAATGCACCTCATAATCTTCTTTCCTCGGATAGCGTATGGATGAGTCATAGGGGACCGACGGATTGATATGGAAATAAAAATAATATAATAAACATAATGCTGGAACATTATTCTTTTTTTATAATTAAAAAATATATTGATTAAGAGTATAAAAGGTATCCCAACCCATATGCAAAGGTAATAAAGGAACCTATGTAAATTTGATACTCGACCATTATTCTTGATAAAATATGGCAGAGTAAAGACAACCAACGTCAGGTTGGAAATGGAATCTCCTCTAGAACCCCAGCCGTCCTTTTCAGAATAATAATAGATTAGATTAAAAAAACTTGGCACAAATTTTACACGAGTTAATTACTTGTGTTCAAATTAATCCCATGCGTTCAATCTGCATGTTACTATCAACATATGGTTGATCCAAGTGATAATGAGCTTGGGTCTCTTAAACAAGTGGTCAGAGGTTCGATAACTTGATTGGGAGAGGTCAACCTTTCAATGTCGTCCAATACCTCGAGGGACTAGTCTCCACAATTTCGCTTGGATGATACCCTAAGAAATCAAAAAAAAAAAATCTGCATGTTACTCTAATTGAATACTGTAAGCTAGGTAGCTTTCTTAGCAATAGTTTCTCTCAGTTCTTATTTTATTTATAAAATATTAAAAAAAAAAAAAAACGAGAGACAAGATTGAAAACCAATTACTTGTAATCCTACGTGAATTTGATAACCCAATTAAAATAAAAATTAAGTAATGAGGCAAATTAAGTTTGAGTAATTGAATTATTAATTCAACTAATTCTTTTTACATTTCTCCTAATTACTAAATAAAGAAGTTAGCTAGTGAATATTTTTTTATGTTATTAAAATATTAAATATATCTACTAATATAATTTAATTTTTACAATATAAACTTAAATCAACAGTGTTAATTTTATTTTTTTACAATATTTATTGTTTTATTTATGATAGTAATTTTGCTGTTTTGACTTGGGCACACCTATGTTGTCCGTGGTACAAGTTGTCCCCACAAGTACCAATTGTCCTTATCTAGTTTTGCTGGTGTCTATAATGAAGAAAAATAAACTGATCAATTATGCAAAATAAAGGAAAAAGAAGCTTAGGTCGATGAGGGAAGGGACTTCAGTGAGAAAGAAGTTGATAGACGGAGCAGCAAAAACCAGGTATGCAATCAACAGCAGAATCTAACCTGCCATTAGATACATAAATATGCAAGACACCCAAAACAAGTAAAAACCAGGTAACTCCAGATATCAGTCTATGACAGTAGAAAAGGAAAATGTTATGCTTAAGGAGGATAATGCAGAAGCTTCCGTTCAATTAAAATCAATTAAGATTGCAACTGAATGTTATCTGTTTTACAAAAATTGAATCATTTGAAACACTCCTCAAAGACTGGAAAGTCATATTTATCATTATTTGTCATATCATAATTCGGCAAATGAAGAAAATAGATTACTTATTCTGCAAAAATTTATCTAATGTGAGTACCTTAAACTAAATTCATTCATCCATGCATAACCTAAGAATATATTCAACTTAATAATATTAGGAGTACTATTTGGTAAAGCCTCCATTTGAAAATGATAGCTATACAAACCCTGATGACATTCCACCTCCGGATATTGACAGTGTCATAATCTATAAATATTCATTACACATTCCATTCTTTCTCAAACTAACACCATTAAGAGATCTAGTGCCAGAAAACTCCAGTGTATCTCTTATGCCTACTCTTCTATCAATCCTGCACACATAGTTCAAACCAACAAGAAGTTCAATCATCGCAGCTTCAGTTCTTGCTTGATTTGCATAGTAAAGAGTATGGACGAGTAAAATATTTGCATTCAAAGTTGAATGCTCCTTCTCAAAATTTCTCTCAGAATGCCACCTTATCATGTTATGTCCAAGTGGAGCCAACCATTCCAATATCTGTGCACATGCCTCACTCCATTCTGCTGCAAGGTTTGCATCATAAACCAAGGAAGCCTTACTTTTCGCATACCACTTAAGCTTAGTCCTGAGAACAGTTCTTATAGTATTTGGTAACATATTGTACAGATCATCTCTTGTTTCGAGATCAATCAGGTGAGGTGATGACACCATCCTCTCAATCAATGCAATCACATTTGCATAATGTAGCGCTAAAGCTGCATCACCGAGGGTAAATGAAGCTGGCTTTAACCGGTTGCGGCTGGCTAATTTAGAGTATATTCTAATTCTGTTAGAGAGAGATAATGTGTCCACTGTTTTCACTTTATCAATATACTTCACATGACAATCAGTCAATCTCATAGAACCACCATTTGTTTGCATGCAACTCTGTATGACAGGAGAACTGTTTGCAGCAGACATGCAACCTTTGAAGGCCCCAATATGTCCTAAATGCTTGCTTTCTGAATGCAGACGCTTCCCACATGAAGCTGGTGGATTAAGAGACTGCTGCTGCTGCTTCTTTCTTTTGCTCTTGTCAGCTATAAAGCCCGAGTTTGATGCTGGCCTCCTCCCATTAGGTCCTGAATCTAATCCATAGAGATTTTTCTCTGAAGGATGAACAGAAGAATGCATAAGAGCAGAAAAGGAATGACTGCGCAGATGATTATTAGTATTCATATGCTGAGAATCATTTTGTTGCTGCACAGTTGGTCGATGAATATTTCCGAAGACAACAATGATCCTCTCCAGTATTGTAAATAGTGATCTTGCCAACAACCGAACAATGTAATCATAACTTCTATTCCAGGGAGACATGTCTCTCAGATTTCTCACTTCCTGGCGGTGCCACATGACCTTCTTCTGAAACTCCAGCAATTTCACACGATTTGATTCAGGATTTGCCTGCATTCTCCTGAGAGTCTGTTCAAGCTCTGGTAGTACCTCAAGCTCTTGGCAAAATTGTGTCATAGCAACAACAAATTTGTCCATTCTCTTCACTTTTCTCTCCATCTTTTTCCACTTATATTCCCACCCAGACCATTGAATATAATTTTGAGCCGGGTTATGGACAAAGTGTTCTAAACGATGATATACTGGATTCACACCCCTCTTCCCCAACCTGGCCACAGAGTGTGCCAGAGATTCAAAGTTATCAAGTATCTCATTCAATGCAAGTTCCATGAGGAAATCATCATCGTCAGACACCAGTATTTTGACCCCAGCCGAGTTCACTATCCCTTCCCTCAGATTCATTACCTCTTCATCACTCAAAGACTGCCATAAATTGGTCACCTTAGACATCAATCCCGCAACTTCTAACGCCAAAATTCCAACAACTGCCTTGTCATCTGATGCACTCTTGCGCGAGACTGGCCACAAGGCACTGAACCATGACCCATTCACAGTTTCACCTCCCATTGATATTTACCCAATTCAATGGATTAACCTAAACAATAACCCTAGCAGACACTAAGTACCCTGTATGCAATCAAATCCAAAAATACAAATGAGAAAATCAAAACCCATAAATCCATTAACACCTCAGATAGCATAGTATATCACATTAATTGCATTATTATGAGAAAACAAAAACGAAAAGAAAAAAACCCTAACCCCAAATTGTTGTTTTGGTGATGAATAAGAAGGCAAAAAAAGACCATGTCTACATAAATTGATTTGAACTCAGTGAAGGACCAAAACCCAGATTTCAAAATTCAAATTTTTTTTTTTTTTTTTTGTCTCCTATTGTTGTGATCCACCCAAGTCTCTAACCAAACGAGTACAGCAGCTACCTAAACTCGACTAAACAAAGTAAGATCGAAAAGTCAAAATATCATAGAGAGAGAGAGAAGGCAGGGACCTACCCTGTAGTAATCTGAAGTTGCATTGAGTTGAAGGAGAGGAAGTTGAGTAGAGACTAGAGAGCATCCACAACGCAGTCATTCGGCTAAAACGATAACGGAAAGGACCAGTGACATGGACACCAAACAGGATAAAGAAGAGAGAGAGAGAGAGGGAGAATTTGGTCAAAACGAGGTTAGAATATAGGACAGGGTATGGAATTTAATTTAAACGAGGTTAAAAAAGGGAATTATTTTTTTTAAGGTAGAACCACATTTTGGTTCTTATATAATATCTATCATTTTGTGAGTTCATGGATGTCACAGGATATAAGAAACCCTTTTTTTACTCTAATGAAAAAACTCATTTTTGTTTTTAAGTGGGTCCCACAATTGACCACACTTATTATTTATACTTTTATTTTTATTTCAAATAAAGTTTTTTGGCAAGCAAAGTTTTTTGGCAAGAACGGTTCTTGTATAAGAACCGTTCTACATGGTGGCATTTAGGAACATCCAGATCTTCCATCTCCAATAGATTAATTTTTAAGAACCAGTTCTTACAAACAAAAACTCATGTAAGAACCACCATTGGAGATGATATTAAATGTTATTTTATTAAATTAAAATAAGAGTAACTATATTTTGAGTTTAATTTTGATAAATTATTAGTGTAAAAAAATTACATTATTGATCAAGGCATTTTTACGTGAGTGGTGCAATTTGATTCGACAATTACGTGTATGGTGTGGTTTTTAAAATATTTACGCTACTAGGGTAAGTCGTAACTCATAAATACGAAACCAAATATAAAGTCGCATCCCCCACTTACGACTCATTTTTATATTTGTAAAATAAGGAAAAAAAAATAAGGAATCGTATACATCACATACGACTTATGTTATTTATTATTATTTTTATCACAAATCGTTTCTAGCAAATATGACTTTGTTATTTTAATATTTTTTAAAAAAAAATTTTCTAGCAAATCGTATCCATGAATCACGACTTCGTTATTTTCTTTTAATTTAAAATTAGTCGTATCCATGGATCACGACTTCAGTAAAAAAAAAAAATTTAAATAAAATGGCCAAGTCGTATCCATGGATCACGACTTCGTTAAAACAATCGTATCCATGGCATACGACTTGCCTATTTTTTAAAATATTTTATTCACTTGAGTCGTATATATGGCATACGACTTGGCCATTTTTTAAAAACAAAAATAATAATAAATAAGTCATATGTTTTAGATACGACTAGCATGGAAATTTTTTTAAAAAAATTTTTTAAAGTCGTTACTGCAAATAACGACTTGCAACAAATTTATAATAAAAAATTTAAGTCGTAAGTTTTGTATGCGACTCCCACACTTTTTTTAAATTTTCTGAATATAAAAGTGATTTGTGGGCAGTGTTTACGACTTTTATATTGATTTCGTAACTCACTCTTACGACTTACCCCATGTCCGTAATTATTTTAAAATTTACACAAATTACACCAGTTAAGTAAAAAAGCCTATTGATCAAGTATGAATTATTCTATATGTGTGGAAAAAAAAAATTATTCTATACCCAACTATTAAAGTTGTTATTATAAGAATCAAATATATATATAATAACATAATATTTTATTATTAGTTTACATTGTAAATGAAAAGTCTCAAAATGAATGATTTTATAAACTTTTTCTTGTTATCTAATTAAAGGAAAAGTAATAAATACAAAAATTATGAGGTCTAACCACTAATAAAAAATTATATATATTTTTATCAAATGATTAAAAAAAATTAAGAAGATTAGCCTTCGATAAAATTATGTCTATTTATCTCGTAATCGCATGGTAAAAAAATGTTTTGAGAGAATTTATTCAATGTAAATATTGTATTTGAGGTGTAAAATAATATTTTTGTCGTTGATGGGTTTGGGAATTACGGTAACAGTTCTTGACTTCTTGATAGTGTTTTGGTAATTGCCGCTTCATTTGAGTGTCTTTGACACTAGTAGAGGGGAGTTGCCACTGCAGCTAGGGACTTGAGTGAGACCGTTTGGCTGATGGAATTTGCGTTCGTCCTCTTTGGCTTTTGGATTCTTTTTTGGTTTCTGTTTTTTTTGTTGAACCCAGTTATCCTCGATCAGGAGTAAGAGACTAATCTCTCAATGTACTGAGATACATTTAAGGGTTTGACATCTCCCAACAGATGTTCTTCCATACACATGAGTCATGAATCGAACTTCTGACCACATGCTTAAGGGATCTGGTTATCTACCAACCACATTACACCATGTTGGTTGATTTTTTTTTGTTTCTCATGTATCATCTGCACACAATTGCAGAGGCTAATCACTCGATGTGTTGGAAGATATTTAAGTACTGACATCTCCCAATCATATTTTCTTCATACGCAAGAGTCAATGATCGAATCTCTAACCACTTGCTTAAGGTGTTCGAGCTCGTTATCATTCGGACCAACCATATGTTGGTCTTTTACCTTTGGATTTAAACTTAGGAGTTATAAGATGGTCAATGTAGTTTGGGGGAGTGACATAGGGTTTGGAGTGATAAAGAGGTCATGGGTTCAACCCTCACTAATATAACATAATAATTAGCAAAATTTGTCTATAAAAAAATTTTGGATTTAAGCGTTATCACTTCGTAAAAAAAAAAAAAAAAGTTGAACACGATTTTACTTCTTAAGACACTCGCATATCATCTCTGCAAAACAACAGAAGCATTAAAACATTTTAAATTTATAAATAATAAACTTTTATCCATTTTTTAAAATGTATCATATTAAAATTTAAAAATATTAGAAAAAGAAAAAAATTTAGACAAAATGCATTGAGAGAAAAAATTAAAAATAAAAAAACAAATATTCGGAATAAATTATTCAGATTTAAAAATCAAATCATATTCATATAAACTAAATTTCACTTGTAACAAATTTTAAAAAATCAAAGGTTTCCCTAAAAAAAAATTAAAAAATCAAAGGTTAAAACACAAAAAAAAGGCCAACATCTAGTCATCTACAAGATATATTTAAGTAGATAATTCGCTTTAAATATTGTATTGATTGAGACAACTGTATGGTGGGGGCAATGGGTTAGGTTGTAGTAGTTGGTATGGATGCGTTTTTGTTTTTTCTTTAATTCTCCGTAGTCACATTGTACCCGGGAGTGACAGTTGGCGAATTTTGGAGGAGCATATGTTGTAACATACACACCTTGCTGAATGCATCAGTATAAAATTTCTTGTTTGCATTGCGACTGTGTTTGTTGGTAAATGGTCATGGTATATGCCTTTTGATAGGAGTTAGTTTTGGTTTTAGAGAATGCAACTTGCAAAGTTATTGAGGATTTGCTTCATGGACAATTCATCAATGGATATATAAATATAAAACGGTACAGCAGTTTGTACTTTATATTTTGGTTATATCTATCATTTGTGTGTTTAGTTGTAGGAGACAACCAAAACACTTTATATTAATTTTTTTTAATTCAAAAACACATCCGAAAGAAAGAGCACATAAATGATAAAACTTAACTTGATTAAAATTAAAATGTAGGTAAATATAGCTTATGATTTCATGATTGAAATGTGCTTTTGGTCTTGGTATATCTTAGGCCCGGGCACAAAAAGTAGATCAATCCTACGGCTAGCCCAAGCCCGAAGTTAAATAGTCGAAGAGTCCAACAGAGACGTGGTGTTGTGGCATTGAAAGGGGTTTTATTTAATTATCGTCTTTAGCTTAAAGGTTAGTATAAATAAATACCTTGATGGAAAAGTATTGACAAAAGAGTTGTAGAGCGCATGAGTAATACATTTGTTATGTGCTCCTTTTACCAGCCTTTGAAATCATGTATTTTTAGTGTCTTTGGGGAAATGAATTTCTTGTTTTCAAGTAGAAATGTGTGATAAAAATACTATAAAAAAGGTGAAAATAATAAATGCTTAGGAAATGGAGTTGCACCACTATTAGTATTTTTATTTTTTTTGTCCTTGACTAGAAGTATCCCCGCCGGAAGTGGGGACTAATCTCCTGCGAGGGAGTGAATGACACCTGGAGGCGGGAAACCCCCTCTCAGAGGAAATTCGCTCCATACGCAAGAGTTGGGCTTCGAATCCTCAACCACTTGGTTAAGGGACCACCCTCCACTTGTGCCAACCTCTGTTGGTGCACCACTACTAGTATAAATAATCTTATATAGAACTCACTTTATATTTATTTATATAAAAAAGGGCTAATTAAGGTACACAAACAAACAAGTGTTGCCTTTTCATTTTTCCAATGGGATAATATAAGGCATCATACATATTTATGCTTGTGCTAAAACAGCATCATAATACTCAAAAGAAAAATAAATCTTTAAATCTCTAAACTGTTTGTTAAACATAATAACAACAATATCACAAATAGTGCTAAACATATTTGAGTGTCTATTTCATGTACATTGTGTTATCTCCTGACACTGATGGGGATTATATATATGTGGCTGCTAACAAAGAAGACCCAGGTTGGGCGTAAGCAAATTTTAGAGATAGTTCCATTAGCAGAAAGAATGCATATTCCTATAGGTGGTGACCAGTGATTGTTTATGCTGGAGAGGTAATGCAGAGACTAATGTAGATTGGTGGCCTTGTAGGTTCATATAGTTGTATAATATGACGCACTCAATTTCCTTAGCACCTTTTTTTCTCCCAAGATCCTAAAGTAATATATTTAGTAACTATGATAGAGGTTTTACTTTTTCACCTTGGAGGATGTTGTTGAAGAAATCTTCTCATTTGCCCCAAAGGGTCCTATGGGATTGTTTATTCTATCTGCCAGTGGAGATATATCAAAACCTATCTTACGCCAACCTGGTTCTTCTGGTGGTGTATTAACTTATGAGGTATGATCCCCTAGATCTATATGCTCTTTGAGTACAAATTTATTGTTTACTTTGTTTTTAAATATCAACATTTCCAATAATTTAGTCCATTATTTACTTCCAGGTTTATTTGAAATTGTCTTTATCCGGGCCATTTGTAATCTCGGGCAATGGTAGCAAAAGTCCTACTAATGAAATATGTATCTCATTGGCTAGCCTTAATGGTCATGTGATTGAAGGTGGTGTTGCTGGTTTATTGACAGACGCAGACCCAATTCATCGTATGGTTTTCTTTACCGCTTTGTTCTAGTTTCTGAAACTTTGATACCGAGATAACTTGTGAGTTGAAATTTTTGAGCTGACTATGAATTATAAATAATATAGATAGATTTTTAGTTGAAATAATATTATATGGTTTCAGATTGTAATAGGAAGCTTCATCCCAAACTGTTACAAGACCCATAAAAATAAACACAAACGGGAAGATAGTGGCCTCCGTTGTTTAAGGTGCTCCAGATAAAGTCGCATCAATGTTATAAATTAAATGAAACTTAAAAATATAGGAGGTGTCACATTGCAAAGTCTGCAAGAAGATAAACATGAGCTACTACTCTTATGTTGTGTAATAACTCATCTATAGCCCATAACACTTGTTGCAATATTTGGTTAGTAGTCACCGCATAAGTTTTTCTTCATGTTTAAGTTTTGCTTTAATATCATATTTTATCATGAATGTTAGTCTATAAAAGGCATGCCCTGTACGTTGGTTTTGGATATAAAAGATTACCTTCTCTTGGATCAAGATCATTATGCTTTATCAAATTAAGCACCCTTAGTTATTTTAGAGCATGGTTGTTAAAACCGGACCGCCCCTGTCGGATCGGGAACCAGCCCGTCATTCGGTTTAAGAAAAAACAGTGGCCTCAACGTTCGATGAGCTACAGAGATGATGGGAGAACGAAGAGATGAGTAGAGAGAGAGGATGACACATTAGAGAACGAAGAGATCGTGAAGAACTAGAACCCAGATCGTGAAAACGAGATCATGAAGTGAAGACCACATTGTTAAAACCGAAAACGAGATGATGAAGTAAAAAACATGTAGCAGCCAACGCTGATTTAGTGTCGTGGTGGTCCGTCATGGTGAGGGGGAAATGAGAGTGAGGGAAAGATGACAGAGAGGGAGAGTAAAAATGTAAAATAGACAATAAAAATTGTGTTTGACTGATTTTCTAGATGAATCAGCGTTATTTAGTGTTTTAAAACCCGAACCGCCCGGTTCAATCGGGAACCGGTCGTGTCTACGGTTCGGTTTGATCATAAAAACCGGTGGTCATGAAAAACCGGAAAAACTGCTTGAACCTAGTTAGAACCGGAAGAACCGGTGAACCGGATCCGGTTACAAAGAACTGACCGGTTACTATGTCAGCTCCTTGCAACCATGTGAACCACTGTGTCTTGCTGCGTTATCATCCTGTAGCTGCGTCCGACAAACTGCCACCATCGTCCCAATCCGTCGCTGCATCCCACTCTTCTCGCACAGGTCCATCACACTATGATAATGTGAGTTTTTGTTGTCCATCGCGCTGCGGTCATGTGATGATGAGCTTATTAGTCTGCAAATCGTGTTGCACACCAACTCACCAAGTGCTGCATCATGCAAAAGCCAAAAGGTTTCTACTTTCTTTGTGCGGCGCTGATAGTTTGTATAGGATGCCATTATAAGGTTTCCACTTTCTAGTATATACCATTTACTTAAGAATTTGATTTGGGCTTGCCTTTTTAGCCTAGTAATAAGTTATTGAAATAAGAAAACTCCAACCCAATAATTAATAACAATGATTTAGGATCACTTATGTAATTTTTATTCATTAAATTGAGTTGTATG
The DNA here is from genome assembly GCA_035048595.1 of Echinosophora koreensis. NCBI lineage: Eukaryota > Viridiplantae > Streptophyta > Magnoliopsida > Fabales > Fabaceae > Echinosophora > Echinosophora koreensis. The sequence goes on along the minus strand of JAPCYP010000012.1, from coordinate 5,085,438 downwards.
ATATTTTATAATTTTATTATATATACATATATATTTTATATTTATATGCACACTTATATATTTATTATATAATTTATTTATTTATTCATTAGTCATCTAGTTCAATCAACGGTTGAACCTATTGAACCAGTCGAACCATGACTCGGAGGACTTGCCAGTTCGATCTTCGGTCCATTTTTTAAAATATTGATGTTATTAATATCGAACTGGTCATCGAATTGGTCCGAGTACCGAGTTAACGGAAAGAAGAGGATGATGGGGGATAGGGGGAGGCGGCTGCAAAAGGTGAATAGGGACCTAGGGTTATACTTTTGTTTTGCCAGAACCAAATGGGTCACAGGTTTGGGTGTCCAGCTGAAAGTTTTTTTTGTTGTTGTTCCTAATGCAAAATGGGTCTAAATCTTTTGTTTTGTATTTTTTTTCTTATAGTTGGATTAAAAAGAAGCTTTGGGCTTATGGACTCGTAAAATTGATTTATTTTTTTATACTTATGAGAACAAATAAAAGAAATATTTTTAAAAATTTATTCATAAAAAATGTAAAAAATATTTTTTATTGATAAAAAATGAAAAAATGAAAATTTATGTTAATATTACTTAATATATTATATTTAAAAAATTTATAAAATTTATTTAATTATTACCGGTTCAACCATGGTTCAACCAATTGAACTTTGAACCAGTGCCTTCACCTGTTCAATGATCGGTTCAGTTTTAAAACTATTGCTTTAGAGACAATCTCATTTTAAAGGACTACGTACCTCTAGACAACCTCACTTTAGAGGCAGTTGGCTTGCTTCAATGTTTGGGTAAAAAGTTTGACTAAACACTTATTTAATTAGCTTTTTTCAAATAAGCTAAATATATATTGTTTTCAAAAGCTTCCCTGACAAGCATATCGAAATAAATTAAAAAGAACTTATAGGAAGATCATAAACTATTTTAATAATTATTTGTATAAGTTTATTTTCATAAGTTATTCTCATAAGTCCAAATAAACTCTATATAAGTTCTTCCATACACACTATGCTTAATTCAGAAACTTAAATAGAAATTATCAATTTAAGCAATGTTAAATGGTGTTTAAAAAAACTATACGAATCCTAGGAGAATGACATGGTTTTTTTTTTTTTGGTACAAGTAGGAGCTTAAAGCCCAACATGATTTTGTTTTTTAACCAATGAAGCGGTGTGGTTGAAAACTTTCACAATCATGAGAATTCAAATTTAAAATATTAAATTCATAAAATAATTCGTAAAACTCATCTCGCACAAATTAGCATTTCTCATATTTATTACTATTTTTTTTTAAAAGTGAACTGAATTTTCAGTTAAATATTTCTTTTACTAGTTTAGAATAAAAGTATTAATTATCAACGAAGGTTAGTCTAGTTGGTAAGGATAAGGCTCATAACCCACAAACTTGTGAATTTGAATCTTACTGCCGATGTGATGACCTCGTTGGTGGTTGTGGGTAATCTGTAAATACCTTTGCAAGCGCTCTTTAAAACTAGAGGCATGTCTTGGTCCTGGTGAGTCCCTGTGACCCAACTCACCTGAACTTTTATTCAGCCAAAAAAAGGAATAAAAGTTTTAATTAATGAATCTGATTGCTTTTGTTCATTAAAATGGCTAGGAATTAAAAACATATCGTTCACTTTTTAATAACTCTTTCATAGTTCAAAATCGGAGGAAAAAAAAATTGTGCAAAGATAATAAAGGTAATTGACATTTATTTTAGGGTATTGTTATTCCTACTCCATAAATTACTATTCTCACCTCTCTTTGTAATTTTTTCACCCTTTTTACCCCAACCCCATATCTACTCAGGTAACCCTCTCACCATAAATCACTCACCCCACTCCTACCCCACTCTCAATTTTCACTTCTTTCCACCCATTCAAAATATTCTCACCTAATACCCAAAAAAAAAAAAAAACATCCCACCTCCTCAGATCTAAAACCTCACCCGCTGAGCAACCATTAAGATAAAAACAAAAGTAAAGAATCAACAAAAAAAATTGGTGAAAAAGAACCCGAAAAAGGTAAGCATCCGCAAGAAGGGAGCGATAAAAATTGAAAATGAAATTCCGTTAAGAACAAGATACATTGCTAAATAGGGATGGAGTTAGATCGGAGATTTCGGAGACAGTGTGTTGCACTCTGCTATGTGTGATTGAAATTTGAAAGTAAATTAAGAAAGAGCGTAATGGTTGATTGAAAGAAAAGAGAGGAATATATATATAGCTATGTGTTGGAACCAAAGTGTTTTTGTTTAAATAATCTCTTAAGTTTTGATACTAACAAAATGACCAATTTGTATGACAAAGTTGTGTGAAAGGACTAACTCGTCTATTCTAGCTTGCATTACTGTTTTCAGTATCGCTAGACGAGGGAACTAAGATAAAGTTCCTTAGAAGAGCTTAAATTACTTATTGGGTCTAAGACTTTACTCGCTAGATGAGCCTTCAAAAACTATGATAACAATCTAAGTCCATAAGGTTATCGCTAGACGAGTGTCTAAGTTTACCTCTGAAATAAGTAGTAGATAAGTCATTAAAAATAATCTAGTAAAGTAGCAAGTCCAAAGACTTGTAACTAGACGATAAGTCAACTAGAGGCAAAATCAGTAGACTACCCAGTTGCTATACATAGTTAAAAATGCGAGTCCAGAGACATGCGCGTCCAAAGACATACTGGAACTGAACACGTCTAGTTAAGTGAATTTATTTCAAATGTTTGTTATTTAATACGAATGAATTTGTGTCAATTTCCTGTGTTATTTGAATTGTTTAAATCTTTGTTTCTTGGTAAAAGAAACATAGTACCATTGAGAATACAAACTTTTGTACTTTGACACAAATATTGTTGTAAAGTTGAACCAAGTACGAAGAAAGAAAGTCAGAAAGCAACATTCGGTACAACAGAGAAATAACAGCACCGCTTTGAGCATTCTTCTGATAACCAAGAGCACATCTCGCAAAAAGCATATCAAGCTATCAGTCTCAGTGGATCCTAGCTTTAAATGTTATCTCTAAACGGATACAAGTTGAAGACCGTTGAAGAAAACAAGTTAGAGCTACACTTCACATATAAATACTGGACGACCCCGAGTGAAGAAGAGACCAATACTTTGATATTCAAAGTGCAAAATCTCTGCTCAAAGTTCTCTTGATCACTTTCATTTGTAAACACATCTGATCAACTTCCATACTCTCACACATAGTGAGCTTGTAAGATCACACTGTATATCTCTAAATTAGAGTTAGAGCCTGAAGAGGCTTGGTAGAGAAAGAATACTTGTAAGCCTGAAGAGGTGTTGAATACTTGTAAAGCTATCGGATTATAGTGGAGAAAAACCTTCAGGTAGAAGGGACTGGACGTAGTTCTTGGTTTGAAAAGAGTGAACAAGGATAAATCATCAGTGTGAATCTTCTATCCCTATCTTTTACAGTCTTTGTTTATACTAATCGTGGGGATTTGAACTTGAGTTTGTTAACACCCTTGAAAAGTTATTTCCTTTGCATGCTTTTATCTCTAACTGCTTGAAAAAACATTTTGAGAAAAGTATTTCCGAAAAACTATTAAGAAACACAATTCAACCCCCCTTCTTGTGTTTCTCTGTATCAACTTCACTATGTACTTGGAGACGAAGGACAATGTCATTTAATAAAGTATGGCCATCTGAAGGGTTTAATTCATGGTCTTCATTGCAAAGCTTCAGAGTCTCCTCCATTAGACTAAACATAACAGTTCAGTTTCCGTACGTGTTAACTTTTTTGATACTTACGGAAAAAACAATTTTCGTAAGACTAAAAAAATTTACACTTTACACTTACGGAAACTAATAAAAAAATTTTTTTTTTTTTTTACACTTTTACATTTATGGAAATTGTATTTTTCATAGGTGTAAAATTTATTTATACTTGTGAAAAATGCAGTTTCCGTGAGTGAAAAAAATTTATCTTATCTCTCCCTTTCGTGCTCACCGGCGTGATCATCGCCACTTGCTACACACCTACACTAGCTTGATGATGTGGCGAGAGGTGAGAGGTGGGAGGAAAATATATGAAGAAAGAAAATAAAATAAAATTAGAGAGACAGAGTGATGGAATAGTGAAACATGTAAGGCCCCGGGGATAAAGGGTTGGGGCTGAGGGCATTGGGGGAATAAAATATAATTGAAGGTGAATGGAGAGGTGGGAATGGTAATTTGTGGGGTGGGAAAATCAATGCCCTTTATTTTATGCAATGCCATTGGACCTTTGCTAATAGCTAAACACCCAGCCCAACCCAATCCAGCTGACCCATATTTACTCTAGGTGGAGTCTTTAAACTTTCTGGACCCAAAAGAAAGAGTCTTTCTAGACTTCAGGCGTGATTTCATGTAACCTACGGAATTCAGCAAGCGATTCCAGAATCATCTTTTGTGCCTCTAAAAGCTTTCTAGTGCCTTCCTTCACTATCCACCAGTAAAGAAGCACTTGAAGATTAATGCACTTTGTATATAGGTTGCATGACTTTTTAGTTTAAGTTTACACTCTTATAAAATAGCTTTAAAATATTATAATATACTTAAAAATTAACTTAATGTGAGTTAGTAAGAATTTGCCTTCACTAAAGACGGTTGCCAAGCAAATCTTCCGCCTTGGAATATTTGTATACCAAGGGTCACTTTAGTTTTTATGCATGTCAACAAAGGCCATATACACTAATTATAAGGTAGTATATATTAAGACTTAAGAGCCCGTTTATTATTGCTTATTTTGGTACAAAAAAAATCATTTTTTTAACCATCATTTTTAAAAAAAAATTAGTGTGTTTGTTTTTGCTTCTAAAAATAATCAAAAGAAAAAAATATTTTTTGGGTTATGATGAAAAGCAACTTTCATTAGTTTTTGGAAAAAATATTTTTTTATAACTAACTACTTTTAAAAAATGATTTTTTTGATTATAAACAAACACAAATCTGTTTCTGCTTTTTTTTTAAATCTCTAAAAATAATCGCTAAATTATTTTGTAACAAAATCATTTATTTTTTAATCTTAAACAAACGGACTCTAAATCCATTCATCATGTTCATTGCTATTAAATACTAATAAGTTAATATGCATATATATCATATGAATATTAAGCTTTGCCTATTTTTTATCTGCAAATATTTTCATTGGTAATGTATAGTATCAAGACATGTAAGATCCAAAATCGATCTTCAATTATAATTGGTAAACCTCTAATTATGATATTTGTTTGTCAATTTTGTTATCCTTACGCATGCGTAAGGAACCAAAGGCAAGACGCTAACTCTTATATGCTTATTTATTCTTATTTCTAAAGTGAGAGAGCCTTCCAATAGTAGTCGTCACAAAAAATAAAAAATAGCTAAAAAAAAAAAGTTGGGTCGAAGGCTAAAAAGGTCGGAGTAGAAGTATTAAGCTAATAGAAAGGAGAAAATAAAATAAAGTAAAGTAAAATCTATACAACTATATACAATGTATATCAATTTAATCTTAATAATAAATAACATATATTTTCACTTTTACCCGCCTATTCCAACTAATACAAATATATACAAATGGTCATATTGATACAAACAAAAGTACTTGTTGATATACACAACACAACATATGATATACTCAATAGAATTATTAAATAAGCAAATAAACTGTCATGACTGTTTGGAACACATGTCTTTTAGGATCAGATAGAGCTATAAAATTGGTACCAAAACTTGCCAAATTGAACTTGCTTAGGAATTCCTCCAGCTCGAAAAACCTTCTATCCTTAAATTTCTTCAATGTCTAGTTTCTACCCATAATCAATAAATTCATCAATGCAAAAAAATAATATTAAAAGATGCTACTAGAAGTTGAAAATAAATGTTTGGAAATCAACCAATGAAAAGAAATATCATATGATTCATTCCATAGTCTACAAACATCAAAGAGAGACACGAATAGTTTGATAATATTTTGAAGAATGCATTAGAAAGAATTATTAACACACACTTAAATTATCCCTAACATCATTTAAAGATTGAACATTGAAACCAGGGCAAAATATATAGTGACAATACTATGTCCCAAGTTTTTTTTTTTTTATAAATGAAAAGTAAGGTACATAAGGGAAATAATATGAAAAAAAAACTTGTTGGGATACTGAAGAAGTTTTACAGGGAAAAGAAGATTAATGTAAGTGGATGGGGAAAATTGAAAAAAGGAGGGTGAGAGGTAACTTAATAATTAGGCCAAGAAATGAAGCAATTTTTGTTTTGAGGGGAAGAAATGCAAAAAAAGAGACGAGAGAGATAACAAATTGTTAATGCCTTTTATTATTAACTAGTATGATACCCGTGCATTCGCACGGGTCACCTTGATTTTTACGCATGCTTTAAAACCACTTGTGTATGTAATTCATTATTTACTTGAAATTATATATGAATTCTTACAAAACAATTGTTACATTAATTCTAAGTTATAGGATGAATAGCTCAAATTCCATTTGAATTCAGCATGAAATAGCAGTAATCAAACAAATTTTGCATGTATGGCTTGTCACTTCCAATAGAATATGAAAATGATTGAATTCATGGTCATCAATAACTACTATGCCCAAAGCATTTTTCAAAATATGTATTACATTGTCTTGAGAAAATTAAAAGGAAATAAATTCAAAAGTGAGATTCTTAGCATGTTCTTTTCCTAGTTCCTATCCCATTTATGCATGAGATTTTTTATAGACAAAATGTCATCTTGATATATTGTATAAGTCTTATATGTTTTTGAACTATACAAATTAATGGTAAAATATTATCATAATGGACTAAAAGAAATGTGCATTTCTTGTTATTTCTTTTCAAGAGAGTAATTACGAACATTTGAAGGTTTTTGGTTATTATGTAATTGGGTTGAGTACCCCTAGTACTCTATATCAATGTATTTGGCTCATCAAAAAAAAAAAAAAAATCAAAGCCAATTCTTTATATTATTAGAAATCAAAACAAAGTAAAAATAATGAGAAGAAATACACTTTTTTAGTGTTCTTTAGATTATTGTAAGCATCAAAGTCGTTGAAAAATAGCCTACAAAAATATCATGGTTTTTCCACATAAACATTCACTTGCTTTAAAAACCACATTAATAAACAAATAAACTATAATCTTTTCCAGAGTTTTCACACCATGCTTTATCATGAGCCAATCATTTCAATCCATTTACTGTGAATTGATACAGATATGATATATGAACACCCGGGTGCGACACCCGGGTACTGTAGCGCTAGCGCTACAGTGTTTTTTTTTTTTTTTTTTTACAAATTCTGGCTTTTTTTTATAAAAAAAAATTAATTTTTTTTAAATACTAACATTTTTTGTTAATCCAGTGCAAATATCTAGTTAATTCAATTCATTATATGGTTAATGGGTCATCCTGAAACTTACAATAATTTTCCACACAAATTAACCATATAATGAACTGAATTAACCAGAAATTTGCATGTGATTAACCAAAATATTTACATGATTGTGAAAAATGATTGTAAGCTTCAGGATAACCCATTAACCATATAATGAACTGAATTAACCAAATATTTGCACGTGATTAACCATATAGAATGGTTGAAGCATCAGAGTTACCGATTAACCATAGAATACACTGAATTAACCAACCATTTTCAAAGGATTAACCACGTGTTTTTGTTTTAAAAAAAGTCGACCAAAAAAAAAAGACCCATTAACCATATAATAAACTGAATTAACCAAAAATTTGCATGTGATTAACCAAATATTTACATGGTTGTGAAAAATAATTGTAAGCTTCAGGATAACCCATTAACCATATAATGAACTGAATTAACCAGATATTTGCACATAGTTAACCAAAAATGTTAGTATTTAAAAAAGTTAAATTTTTATTTTTTTTTAAAAAAGTCAAAATTTGGAAAAAAAAAAAAAAAAAAAAAGAGCGCTACAGTAGCGTTACTGTAGCGCTACAGTAGCGCTACAGTGCAGGTGTCGCACCCGGGTGTCCCACCCGGGTGTTCGAATATCATTTCTGAATTGATATATATCTTCTTCTTCTTCTTTTTTCTATTTATAGAACAGGGATATGAAAGATAAAAATGTAAGCAGAATCTAATAACACAGGCTCACCAAAGTTGTAAGTCCATAACCTTTCTATCATCATGTTTTGACCTACTCTATAACGGTATATTTGAGCATAAAACCACTGCGTATTCCCCTACAAAGCTAAAATATTCTACAGACAACAGTTCAACCGTTAAAATTCTAAGATAACATAAACATTGAAAGTGAATGACAAGAGCTGATATATGCCCGAAAGTCAGTGATATTGAGGTCTTGAAACATAATGCAAGAGGAGCAGGGAAAATTAATGCTCTTGTTTCCCATCACTATTAGAGGCCTCTCTTTTTGTAACACTTCAATATTTTCTTTTCACCTTTGAGATTGATGCTGGTCACTTTTCTTGTTATCTGTTTAGAAATTGAGCCTGTAGAATCAGTTCCTCTACAGTTTTTTCTTCATGCCGAGCATTTTTCTGTTTCCAGTTCAATTTCAGAAGTAAAGAAAAATAAGACAATTACACCACAAAAGAAAGGATTATAATTAGACAATAAAATAAGACAAACTGGAGTAGAAGCAAAATTGAATAATAGCAATGAAATGCAAGTAGCCTGATGCATTATCTGATCTATTAAAACTTCAATCACTTTCACGGTTTAAATTTTTACACAGCTGGAGATCTTGAATGCATTCATTTATGCTAAAGGTCAATGCACTTGACAGAGATAGCATGTCTACTCCACAATCCATTCTCCCTCAAACTTTCAACTGCATATCTTTTTCTTGTTCAAAATTTGTAGCAGCATCTTGGATTGTGAACATGTCTTCCCTCTTAAAAACAGTATATCTTCTCCAACATGTCTTCCCTCTTAAAAACAGTATATTTATAGTGCCAAAAACAGAATTATCAAAGGATCAAACACTTGTTCTTCATAAACAAATTCTAAAGAGAAATAAAAAGTTTTCATGGAGAATTTAAAATTTGTTAACAATGTAAGTTCATCATACTACTACCATTTAAGCTCTAAATCTTAAGAAAATGAGTATGTATATTTAAATTTTTTTTTTCCTCATTTTTGTCACTTTCAATTGAAGTCACAAATGACAAAAATTCATTCTAGTAGTACCAAATATCATGGATATTGTAAAGTAAGGATGAAAGTATATCTCAAAAAGAAGAGAAAAGTAATCCATAAACAAAGAAGATTTGAATTAGAATGCAGAAACTGATATAAGAAATCACAGTAGATATATTTTTGATTCCTTGATCACACTACAAAGAACAAACCTTATCTTTTGTGCTCTATGAGCTGTTTCGAGGTCAGGCTGTCTAGGAATAGTAATCTTTAGCTTGGAATGTCCAGAGTTTTGTTGAGAAGTTCAACCTGCAGGAATATACAAATTTATAGTGCACCATCAAGTGAACCTCTTTCATGTTCCTCAATAAATAAGACCTTTAGGTACTCAATAGTATGTACACTCCTTAATCATTATTTAATAAATTTCCAGTCACAACAGTTTTGTATCAGGAAAACAATGAGGATACAATTTTAAGTCTTATGTCTAAAAGCTAAATCAAACAATTTGACTATATTCAGTTTCATAAAAAATATAAGGCTTACTTTAAAAATCACAATATGAATAAAAGAACAAATCAACCAAAAACAAATCAAGGAAGTGTGGGTGGTCAAGGTTGGCGCTAACTTGCTTTATTTTACAGCAACCTTCAATAAGAGATGTAGGAGCACAAAGGTTGGGGAAAGCTAATAGGTGAGCTTTAGAGATGTAGGTGCTAAAGGTTGGAGAAAAGACAACATTAAAAAAATCCATCAGTGCATTCTCGGTGGTTGTCTACTTAGCAATAAAGTTCTTCAAGGGTTCATAGGAGGCTAGTGAAGTCCTCAATGGTGAAAGCTCTGTGACCTCCAGATATGTCAAAAATAGTTTCACCAGTTGCGCTAGCCTATCCAGATATCAACTCTGCACCCTCCTTCATACATGGCATGAACCGCTTCTCAAAGCCTCCAACATTAGCTTTACTTGATTCCTTGGCATAAGCTTGCACAGCAGAACTCCCATCACCATCAGACTCCAAGCTTTACTCATTGTGGTATCATGATCTCGCCAACCTTTGCAGGGAAGAGCATAATAATACAAAATGTATTGTTGGATTAAACACAATTGGAAGGTGAAACAACCCAGCTTTAAAACAAATCTTCTCAACAAACCACAAAAATAAAACTAACAGAATAGGCATGTGGTGAAAGCTGCTTTCAATTAAAATGAAGACTTGGAGATATTGGACAATGCCTAAGCCTATGAACTTAGCAAAATGGCAAATATGCCTGACTTTAATTTGTTTGTTAAGCAAATTTTCTGAGCTGATCAGTGAGTATCAGATAACAAAATCTAAGTCACACAACTCATAAAGATTAAGTAGGAAAGATATATATCGATCCCATGAGCTTCTGATATTCAGGAAATCAGATCTTGATGTAGCATATAAAGTATGCTCTAGTGTCTTCACTACATTGATAAAGCAGGCTGACACAAACACATGCAAAATGTTCAACATATATAATATAATGAAATTAAATAACAATATGAACCTGTGTAGAAGTTTTATCGTACTTCTCTCCTAAGGTGGGACCCGAAACATATACATGAGAAGTCATTAGTGATCACTTGTAAGCTCATAATTATCATGAAAATAAGCTTATGCCACGTTGCCAGCAAATTCAATTTTCTTCCCTGCATATTTTATTTCCTTCCAATCCAATTTTAATGCATATATGAATTACAAACACATTAACCAATATCCCAATTTAAACCTTACACCCTTAAAAAACAAATATTAGCATATTCAATTATCAATATTAGCATAGGAAGAAAAGGATATATTGCATCAGAGAAAAAGAGTAGTGTTGTTACATGGGAATTTGTATAATTAAGAACTTGTGAGAAAGAACAATGATCACCAAAGTGAAAAAGCTATTCAATCAGTGAGAGAAAGATGTGAAATTACCTCCCTCCGTAATATCATCAATCTGTAGTCTTTTATACCCTTTGAAATTTAGATTTGTTATTAGACATGTAGAATATAAACAATAAATGGGGTATAGCAAATTCCCCTGGTTAAAAGTTGACAATCTTAAACACCTTTCTCAAACACCTTTTGCAATAAGTATAACACAAGTTATACCACAATAATCTTGATTGCAGAAAGTGAATTCTAAATAAAAGTCATAACATATGCTTGGCCAATATCAGCGATATTTCTAATTGTGCACAAAGTGTACCTTTTTTTTTTATAAGGCACAAAGCGTATTTGTTTCATAGAGTCTCTAATGACCTAATTTTTTCAGGTTTCAGTCACAGGGTATTCAAAGAATGGGTTGGCATGAAAAAAAAGAAGGAAAGAAGGTGTGCCTATTAATGAGTTTAGACTATTATGATAATCAAGGAGCTTTATACAATTAAACTTGCGCTGTGCAAACCTCACGACAATTAAAGTGCATAATGTTAATGAAAACTCAAGAGTATCATAATAGTCTAGGATAGGTAAACCAATGCGTGAGTTTATTCCATTCTGTCCTATTTAAGAAAAAAAAGAAATTTAAGAGAGAGAGAAAATAAAAGCAAATAAGTGAGAGAAAACCAAAGCCCATATTTTGGATCTCATCATCAAATGTGACAGAATTTGGATCAGAGTGGAAGTGTTCAAAATGAGATTCTACCTGTTATTTTATGGCAGACCAGATTAGGAGCCCATCTGCAGCATAAGGGTAGTCATCAATCACAAGTTTTACATTGCAAGTGTCTTATACTGCTATGCCCCTAAAAAGCAAAGAGAGTATCAACACACTGCCAGTATGTTATGCTTATGAATAGAAGTTAAATTGTACTAAAGTCATATTAGTCATAGCCAATATCAATATGCAAAAAAAAAAAAAAAAGGCTGCAAGGGAAGATTAAATAAGAAGAATAAGCAAAAAACAAAAAAGGCTGCAAGGGAAGATTAAATAAGGAGAAAATTGGGGGGAAAAAAGAGGAAAGCATGAATGTCAAGGAAAATCATCAATAATTCAAAGTTTGGAATCAAATTTAATTATCCCTTTTTAGCAAAAGGAATAAGAAAAGAAAAAATAAAATAGAAGACTTCTAACCATTTTCATACGCTGATCAAAAGAAACCCGGGATCCATTTCAAACACAGATTTTGCAATTCCGTAAGGCACAAAAATCAACATTTTAACAAATCACTGTCACCAATACTAAAATGCATCATGATTCATGAGCTTATAAGAAAGAGCCTTAGATATAGGGATAAGTAAATTGTTAAATTGATTGATTTGTGAAAGAGAATATTAATAATAAGCATCAACATCGCCGCATGCCACCACTAGAGGGGGTGGTTTTGGGCCATTTTTTGGTCTGGAATCACCCCTTTACTTCGTTTTTTCTCCCCCTTTTATCTAAATAAGTGGTTTTTTCCACATAGATCTTTTTTTTTCTCGTGTTTTTCATGTTTTTCATCATCTGTGTGCAGCAGTATTGTTGTTCATCGTCTTGGTGAGGTGTTGTTTGGTTTCCCGTCTTGGTGCGGTGTTCGTTTGGTTCAGATTGGCAGATCTGCTTCGATCTATCACAGATTTGATCAAGAATTGGGTGTCAATGTTACAGATCCGGAGACATGGGTATTCCAGTGACTTTGATTTAGTCACTTTTGTAGGCATTTTGATTTTGTCGTGTTATGCTATTAACCTAGGTGCTGTGAGTTTGTTCGCAGATTCATCCTTTTCAGTTTTTAGCGATATTTGTGTTGTTTTCGATGTATCTTACCAATTTGAATGAATGAATACATTTTTAGTCCAAAAAAAAAGCATCAACATCGCAACAGAACCAAAGGTTTGGTTTTGAAGATTAATGCGTTTGATTGATAAAATGCAAAGCATTCTTTTTTGACATTCTCAATCTCCAACATAGAAAAGATATCACAAGTGGAAAGTTCTATTTAAAATCAGATTTTGTCTTTCATACTATTCTCTCACATATATCATTTGGGTAATGCATGTTGTCAAGCACTTGGTGTGCTTCATGATACAAAAATCTGATGAGCATCATCACCTCTTCCTAGTGGGTGCCAATATTTTAATTTCCTACCAAATCATTTTCTTGTTTCCATTGTAAGACAAAAGTAAACATAACAATAAGCTGAAGGGAAAAAACCTCAAATGGCTGAAAAAACCAATACATAGGCTGAATTATAAAGCCACTGTTAATGACCTTCTGCAAATAAACACTTGAATCAGCAAAAATAAAGTTGAAAAATAAAGGAATCAGAAGAAACTTTTTTTTTTCCTCCTCAGCCACCAAAACTCAAAATTCCTCATAAAGCAGGGGAAGGGGGGCGCTCTGCACTATAGAGGAAAAGGAAGATGGAAAAGGGAAGAGGAATGAGAGGAAGATAGAAATTTGAGAGGGAGGAAGAGATGGTTGAAGGGGAAGGAAAGTGGGTGGATCCGTCCTTTCTCTCAAAACCAAAATGAGGAAGTTCCCTGCACCAGCGGCCAGCACGTTGACAGAGAGAGAGTGTTAAGTGATAGTATTAAAGAAGGAGAAAGCTCGTATGGATGAGGAAGCTCCCTGTGCCCGCGCAAGCAAGTTTGAATTTTGAATCAGGATGAAAGTAAAATCACCAAGAATAAAAAAAATTAATAAAAAGAGAGAATGAAAGGGAGCAGACCGAGAGAGGAGAGACCCAAAGTCGGAGGAGGGTTTTGAGCGGGAAAATTGTTTTGCCAAAGTGTGACACGTGTCCTCAAAAGAAAATTTTAATAAATAGTTAATTGAAGTTTAATTTTTATGTATCGTCAATGTAAAAGATTTTTACACTAACATCCAATAATATCTTAACAAATAGATATTATTGTTATTTTTTCTTTTAGTTATTAAAATAAAGACACATATATCAAAATATTAGTGGATATTAGTATAATTTTTTTTTTTACACTGACAATACATAATTATTTAATCTTTGCTAAAAAGGAGAAGAAAAAAAATATTTAGAGAAGCTCGTAAGCTGAGACATTTTGGTAATAGTGAAGTAGAGAGATGAAAAGATGACATGTTTGTCTAGAAAAGTGGAAATTTTCCAAATTTGTGTACCAGCTTCAAAGCTTAAACTTCAAATTTAAATAACAAAACCTTCAAACCAGAAAAGTAATGATATTTAAACATAAAAATAGTGTTCAACATTATATAAAAATACTCTTCAATATTTATTTATTGTTTTCTTCATTTTCATCACTCCCAAAATACTAATCAATTTATGATGTCTATATATGATGTCAAAATTTGTGTCCAAATATTATTATTGAACCAGAACCTTCTTTTGATATTTTCTTTTCTGTAAGCGGGAGGGAAAAAAAATACATAGATAATATGGGTCGGTGAAATTAAAGCCGAAACTTTTCCAGACGAAGTTCAACAAAATCAATAAATGATTAGTAATACACTCTGTAATACATTGCTTTTTATTTGCTGAAATTCATATAAATCCTACCAAATTTAAATAGAACCTATATAAATTAGTGAAACTTATATAAATTTTAACCAATAAAAAAAATGTGTTAAAAAGAGTGTCACACTCGTCAAAAGATGTTATTATGCTAATTATATCTTGCTCGGTTACGTGTGACAAACTTGATGTGTATCACGTGGCCGAGACTTCTAGCATATCCTCGATCTCAAAGCCTCGAACATATCCTCATCTTCCAGTACAATCTGCTCCCCAAATATTCCATACACTAAAATCTCTTATAAAAGCACTTCACCTGATCATAATAATCAAACACCAATATAGCTTCTAGCAACTTGTATTGAACAAACAAACAAGAACAAGAAAAGAAGAACAAAAACAATGAAGCCCATTGACGAGAAGCAAGAGACGGTGACGATAAGAGCAGTAAGCCACGACGAGGAAGGAAGGAAGAGGGTGGAGAAGACAGAGCTGAACACACACAACATAGACAAAATCAAGTACGTTGAGAAGAAGCTCATCGACAAGGGTGTCCAGCGCATGGAGCGCCACCCTGTGGATGGCATCGGCATCGGCAGGCCACCGCCGAAGTCAGGCCACGGCGGCAAGTACACGTGGGAAGGCCCTGCCGACATTGCGGAGAGCGAGATGATGGCGGCGCCGGCAGCCATAGACGAGAAGGACCCTAACTATGTTGATGAAGAAGAAGAGGAAGAGGTGAAGGAGTTTGTTGCTGGAGAGGTTGAAGTGCACAAAACCGTTGAGGACAAGGAAGGGGTTGCTAGGGTTGATGTTGATCCTCGCTTGCAAGTTAACTAACTCTGGTTATTATGGATTAAATTTACTTTCATGAATCTTATATTTGCATGGGTGTGATTTGCTCTTATGTAAATTTTGTGGAATGTGGGTTTTGGTTGTCTAGAACTTGCGAACTTGTAATACTAATTAAATAATCAATCAAACAAGTGAAATTTTAAGTTATTTCGTTCAAAATAAATCGCAATTCGCAAGTTACTCTATTTTGCATGACTTTGTTATTTGTTGGTACAATTTCAGTAGATAAATTGCAGAATAAAGCGTATAAGTCAACAAAATTAAGAAAAAGAAATATATAAATGTCGATTTGATTGTTTTTCCTGTAGAAACTAAGGCTATGTGCTATGTTTGGATTGATGGTAGGGAGTGAGGAGAAGGGAATGTAATGGAGTGATATATTGTTTTATTGTTTGGATTGCTTAAAAAAAGAATGGAATGGAATCGAACCCATTGAAACTTATTCCATCCCATTCTATCACTTATTCATATTTTTGTTCTCCTCCAATTTGGGAGGAATGTGATGGAATGAAGACTAGATACTTCATAAACTTATTAAATTACAAATTTATCCTAAGATTCTTCAATTTGATGCTTCTTATTTTGGAACGTACAGAAAGTTCATTTTGTCGAAAGGGTTTCCAGTAATTGAAATGTCCCTTCTTTTTCTCAAAAGCACTCTACGGTCTTTATCAGTTTACGAACATGGAATAATTTTTAGAAGAACCCCTCAAGTACTTCACTGTTGTGTGTCTCTGTACCTCACATGTTCTTTTCCTCTATGCACCTCAAGGCTAGCACTTCACTATTACTATATTGCTTGTCTCTGGCATAATCACGGGTGGAGTCATATGACATGGCATCGGTTTCATCTCAAAAGACATGATAGATGAAATAATAACTTTTTTAAACCAAAAATATATAAATTATCTTTTTTTAAAATAAAGGTAATATAGGAATAAAAAAAGTATAACTTTATTCCATTCCGTCCACTTTTCAAACTTTCATTATAAAATATCCAAACAAGGAAACATAATTTTTGTTCCATTCCGTTCCGCTCTACTCCGTTCCATCATGTTCCGTTCCATTACATTCCGTCTCCTTTCACCAATCCAAACATAGCCTAAAACATAAAGATGAAAAAGGTTTTGTATGTTCTTATATTTTGTACATGTTACAAGAGAGTACTCCTATTTATAGAGCAGAAAAAGAGACAAAGAAATAAAGGCTAATCAATCATAATATCCTGATATGATTATAATATCAATTACAATAATTAATCATAATCAAATCTTATAGTATCATATCAAATCATACCGTAACATCCCCCTCAAACTCAAGTGAGTGGAGCTACAACCAACTTGAGTTTGGACACTAAAGTGTGGAAGCTACTTGGATAATGAGCTTTCGTGAATAAATCAGCAGGCTGGTCAAGAGTGCCACTGGAAACAAGATCGAGATCACTATGGAGAAGATGCTGACGAATGAAGTAACAATCAATCTCAATATGCTTGGTGCGCTCATGGAAAACATCATTGTGGGTAATTTGAATGGCCCTACGATTGTCACAATAAAGATCAGTGGAGGACGACTGAGATATCTCTAAATCAGCAAGAAGCCAACGAAGCCACAATATTCAAAAGTAGTATCAACAAGTGCACGATATTCAGCGTCGGTGCTAGAGCGAGCTGTCAGAGTTTGTTTCTTGCTACGCCAAGAAATTAGAGAATCTCCGAGAAAAATACAAAATCCAGAGGTGGAGCGACGATCACTAGGATCACCGGCCCAATCTGCATCAGAGTAGGCTCAAAGAATCAAGGGAGAGGCAACTAGGTAGTGAATACTATAAAACAAGGTACCCTTGATATACCGAATAATCCGGAGGGCATCAGCATAATGAGTGGTACGCGGGGCATACATGAATTTACTAACCAGATGAACTGCATAGGAGATATCTGGCCGAGTAACGGTGAGGTAAATTAGACTGCCTACGAGCTGGCGATAAAGAGTGGCTTCAGCGAGTAAAGTACTATCTTGAGGAGTAAACCGAACATTGGGTTCAAGAGAGGTGTATTCGATTTTACAATCAGTGAGACCTGCTCGAGAGACAAGATCAGAAGCATACTTAGCATGTGTTCGTTTTATATATTGTATTGATTTAGACAATTGTCCGGCCAAAAAAAAAATTTAGACAATTGTATGGTGAGGACAATGGGTTAGGTTGTAGTAGTTGGTAAGGATGCGATTTTTCGTTTTTTATTTAACGTCTCTGTTGTTACATTGTACCCCCGGAATGACAGTTGACGAATTTTGGAGGAGTATATGAATGGAACTTACACACCTTGTTGAATGCATGAGTATAAAATTTCTTGTTTGCATTGCGACCGTGTTGCTTGGTAAATGGTAATGGCATATGCCTTTTGATAGGAGTTAGTTTTGGTTTTAAAGATTGCAACTTGCAAAGTTATTGGGGATTTGCTTCATGGGAAATTCATCAATGGATATATAAATGTAAAATGGTATAGCAGTTTGTACTTTATACCTTGGTTATATCTATTATTTGTGTGTTTGGTTGTAGGGGACAACCAAAACATTTTATATTGTTTTTTTAATTCAAAAACACATCCGAAAGAGCACATAAATGGTAAAACTCAGCTTGATTAAAATGTATGTAAATATAGCTTATGATTTCATGATTGAAATGTTCATTTGGGTCTTGGTATATCTCAGTCCCGGGCACAAAAAGTAGATCAATCCTACTGCTAGCCCAAGCCCTAAGTTAAATAGTCGAAGAGTCCAATAGAGACGTGGTGTTGTGGCTAGGGATGGCAATTGGTAGGGTTTGGGTAGCGTACTATAGTACCCGTCCCCATACCCGCGTTTGAAAAAATTACCCATAACCCGGACCCGTACCCTTATGGGTAGCAACTTTAGTTCCCTTACCTGTACCCTTTGGGTACCTATGTACCCGTACCCGCACCCGTTATCTGCACTTTAACAATGAAAAAGTAAAAAATAACAAAAGAAATTTATAACAATTAAAAAACGATTCAAATGTCTTTTAAATCTACTAATAAATATTACAAATCAAAATATTTAAATAAATAAAAACACCAAAAAAGGAATTATGGATGCAACTAGGTTTAGAAAGTTAAGAATCTTTAGATTAATTTTGGTTTTATAATTTGTATTATGGTTAAAATTATATATGTTAGTAATATAAATAAATAAATAAATAATTATATATATGTATACATATGTGCGGGTATGAGGCGGGGTGGGTATCATAGTACCCGTACCCGCACTTGTACCCATTCATTTTTTAGGGTAATTACCCGTACCCGGACCCTTACCCATTATGCGGATAATTACCCTATCCATTGTGGGTAATTTTTGCGGGTACCCTATGGGTAGGTACAAATTGCCATCCCTAGTTGTGGCATTGAAAATGATTTTATTTAATTATCATCTTTAGCTTAAAGGTTAGTATAACTAAATACTTTGATGGAAAAGTATTGACAAAAGAGGTCTAGAACGCATGAGTAATACATTTGTTATGTGTTCCAACAACAACAAAAAAAATACATTTGTTATGTGCTCCTTTTACTAGCCTTTGAATTCATGTATTTTTAGTGTCTTTGGGAAAATGAGTTTCTTGTTTTCAAAGGTAGAAATGTGTGATAAAAATTGTGTATATATAAAAAAGAAAATAATAAATGCTTAGGAAAGGGAGTTGCACCACTTCTAGTATAAATAGTCTTATATAGAACTCACTATTTATTTATTTATTTATATAAAAATAGGGCTAATTAAGGTACCCAAACAAGCAAGTGTGGCCTTCTCATTTTTCCAATGGGATAATATAAGGCATCATACGTATTTATGCCTGTCTATTTCTTGTACAATGTGTTATCTCCTGACACTGATAGGGATTATGCGAATCCTACCAAAGAATTAAGTTAATTTTAGAGATAGTTCCATTGGCAAAAAGAATGCATATTCCTATCATATTCGTGGTGACCGGTGACTGTTTATGCCGGAGAGGTAATGCAGAAACTAGCGTAGATTGGTGACTTTGTAGGTTCATATAGTTCTATAATATGATGCACTCAATTTCCTTAGCATCTTTTTTTTTTCTCTCAAGATCCCAAAGTAATATATTTAGTAATATTGATAGAGGTCTTACTTTTTCGCCTTGCAGGATGTTGCTGAAAAGATCTTCTCATTTGCCCCAAAAGGTCCTCTGGGATTTTTATTCTACCTGCCAATGGAGATATATCAAAACTTATCTTATGCCAACCTGATTCTTTTGGTGGCACATTAACTTATGAGGTATGATCTCCTAGGTCTATATGCTCTTTGAGCACAAAATTATTGTTTACTTTGTTTTTTAAATATCAACATTTTCAATAATTTAGTCCATTATTTACTTTCAGGGTCGATTTGAAATTTTCTTTATCCGAGGCATTCATAATCTCAGACAATAGTGGCAGAAGTCCTACTAATGGACTCAGTGTCTCATTGGCTAGCCTTAATGGTCATGTGACCGGAGGTGGTGTTGCTGGTTTATTGACAGCTGCTAGCCCAATTCACATATGATTTTCCTTACCACTTTGTTTCAATTTCTGAATTTAACGAAGATTTAACGATTTTTCTACTACTAAAATCCAATATATACTGTTTGTTTGCCTTCATTTTCTTCTCAGGGTGAGACTCTTCATCTGAAACAAAATATATAGTGTTCCCAACACCATTAAAGTCTAACTTTGTCAAGAGACTACACTTGTATTCATAATTTTGCCCAATTGCCACTGGAGTTTAGGTGCCAAACCAACTCAAACTCTTTCCATGTTTAATAGGAATGGAGGAACTTCTACAATTATGCATAGTGATGAACATACAAATTATGTTGTTGTGAGAAATTTATAACTTATGCCATGTCTACTAAAAGAAAAGTATTTTAGACCTATTTTTGAAGTGAAGACTGCTAAGCTGTCTATAAAGACCCAGCCAACATTGTGCTCCTGAGAGGTATAACAGTCTAATAAAATGCATCAACACAGGAGTCTGGTTGTATTAGAAAAAGGTATCTTATATTCTCATCTATACATGACAGAAAAATTACCTTGACTCATTACTTTCCTTGTCAAGAATCATTATGTAAGTCCTGCTGCACTGTTGTCTAGTCCCACTTCTTTAAAAATTGAACTTCAAAGTTGAGTGGTTCAAGTACTTGTCCTTCTTGCTGAATACATCAGTGTCCACAATATACCCTGTTGTGAAAGGTTGATGCCCATCCATCCAACCTGAAGGAATTCAATTCTTAACCATGAGTATTGAATGAATGGGAGCCACAAAGGAGACAAAAGTGTAACAAAAAAAAAATGATTAGTATATAATGGAGAGCTATAATTTTGTAACAATCACTTGATAATGTAATGAAGCTTTTATCCATACTTCTTAAAGTTGTTTCGTAAGTGAATCTGATAAAATGGAAACCAAGCTATTGATACATAGTTTTTATAGTGTGATATACTATATATGTTCATCATGCATGATCAATGGTGCTCTCTAACAACTTCGTGTAATGAATTAAAAAATGTATTGGACAATCAGGGACAATGCGAAAGACCAAATCCATATACTAATGGACAACTCATTAATATTAACATTGAAAATAGGCTCTTAAAATATATTTGTAAAGTACTTATATTAAATTGACATGGAATTAGGTATGGGGTAAGTTTCTCGAACACCTCACGTGCGTGCATTATTTAGAACCAACACAATTACCAAAAATAAAAAGAATATAGATTAAAGTAGATAATTACCTTTTGAACAATATAACCAGTCATCAAAAGAGCATGTGGCATGATTTCCTGAGAAACAATGTTCCTTTCTTCTGTAGTTATTTCAAGCTTTTGTTGAATAAATTGGCTCACATCTTGATCCACACTGCCAATGATAGTAAATTAATTCTCCACGATGGCAGCATAAAATGAAGCATCAAAAGACCAACATGCAAAAGTATACCTGAATTCCACATGACCGACAATTTCAGGGAGCTCAAAACACTTGGTTTTGTTGTTTGTGATCTCTTCCAACAGAGAAGAAGCAACCCTTTCGTCCATGGTCCCCGCATCTAGATGCCAAGGTAGATTTTACATTTGAAGCTTGAGAAAATTGGAGTGAGAGGGAAAGAGATGAGAATGAGTGAGAAAGAGACACTGCTTTTAAACAGAAAATAGTTCCAAAATTGAAAAATGAATGTAATAAATTACAACAAATCAATTGCCATCCATTACATCCCGAAATCTGAATCTCCTTAGTCCTCACGCTTATGGCCGGTAGCAATTGCCATTACAACCTCTCTTTTTTTTTTTTATCAAAGCCACTAGCAATTAACTAAAATAATATGTTAAAATTCATATTAATATAAAAGAAAAACGTATTTACATTTAAAGTGTTACTCTTCGATTTTTGTTAAAGACTTGTCATCAATGGTTGAATCAGAGTTGAAAGTTTCAAATGCATAAAATTTATAAAAACATCTTATACCCTCATATATAAAAAAAAAAATTTAATTTAGACTGGTCAATAAATTTATGTTTAGGTTGGGAAATGGATTTCTTGCAGTGACTTTGTGAATGTATGGAGATATTGACCATTGATTAACTTTTGTGTAGGATAAATATATTAATGTAAAGATGAGTGTAAAAAATCATGATCGTTGATTAAGATAAATGGGTGAAATTTGTAAATACAGTGAATCCGGATCCACTAAATTATCGTATCATTGAAAATGTTTAGTTCTTATTATAACTATCTTAAAATTTACACACAAAAAACCTTATAAATGTTTTAGACAAACTTATATAATATTTTTGAATTTTCCATGTTGCCTCATTTTTTTGTTTTTAAATTAATTGCTGACTCATTACATGTTTAAGTTGAATTATTTGCTTCTTGCTTCTTGGTTATCTGTGTCATATGCCTACATGTGTAAAATTATATAAAAAAAACAGAAGTTATTCGTAGTCAGAGAGTCTAACTCCTCATCTTCAAATATATATTTTTTATTCTTATTAAAATTAAGTTTAAAAAGAGATCTTTAATGCTATTCAGTTCCCAAGAATAGCAGGCACATGCTTTTTATTTACTCAAAAAATACAATGGCCATTTTATTTAATCTTCTTTACTGCTTCATCATCTACCTCTGTCTTCTTCAACCGGTACCCCCCACCATAGTCCGACCTTCATGGTGAGCAGCACTAGGGGGAGCACAGCTGCACATGAGTACGACGGTGAGACAAAAGATCAGCAGGTCCACATCGAAAAAAATTGGTTTTTTCGGGGGGAGTCGTTGCTCCCCTCCGCCCTCACCAAGGTTCGTCACTGGTTGCATTGCATAACATACCTTGTTTGGAATGATATATATATATATATATATATATATATATATATATATATATATATAATGTTAATATGATGAGATGATTATGTTTGATATGCTATGTTTATATGATGCATGTTCATCTTGCTAACTGCTTCCATGCCATTATGTTGATACATATGTTTCTTACTCCCCGTCGTTTGTTGTTTCGTTGCATGTATCTTTTTGGATATGCAGAGGACGGTGAGAAGCTTGCTGAGGAGTGACTCTGAGGAGCCGCTACTCGTAGTTTAGTTTATTTTCAGTTTTAATTCGTTTATCCGAGTTGTTTTATCGGATTGCTTATACCAGCTCTGTAATGTGACACCGGGGTTGGGTTAAATATTTTATTTATGTTATACTATTTTTCAAACATGTTTTATTTTCCGCGTCGAGACCTTATTACAATGTGGTATCTTCTACCCGTTATTTTCATTTTATAATAAATGATATGCATGTGTTTATCTATTTTCGAAAATCAAATATTTTTCTTCTACGTTATCACTTTATCAATGCATGCGGGGTAGAGGGTGTCACACTTAGCAGGTGCATCACTGATTCGGGATACAGGTTGCATCTAGGACAAAGGTCAGAGTGAGTCATTCCCTTTTCTTCCTTTCTACATTTGTAAGCAGTTTGTCATGGGCTAATTTCCATAGAACCGATTTCATTCTCGCAGGATCATTCCACTTCCATACCTTCTTGAAGAAGGAGTCTGGGACAGCAGCCTCTGGAGGAGAGCATAGAGCAGTATAGGTTGGCTTGATGGAGAACTGCCCATCCGAAGCTGCATTCCAAGAAGGGAAGTCAGCTTGCACCCCATTTGGAGGTTGGATATTTGCAATTGCAGCACAAATTTCCTAAGGTAGGAGTCCTTCAAGCATGTTCTAGTTCCAGTTGTTCTCCACAGCATAGTAAGAGACTGGAAAGTTGGCTTCTGTTGGAGGAATGTTGCTCTGAAACTAAGCATCCAGTTTACCTACACCTGAAATTCGGCTGTCCTTCCAAAACCTGGTATGATTTCCATTTCTAACAATCCAAGAAATATGACTTTCTACTGCAGGCCAAGGATTAGAGATAGCTTTCCACACATTAGATGCATTAGTTCTATAGGTAAAGGAAAGAGAGCCATATGAACCACATTTGTATTTGAATTTCATAATACTAACCCATAGTTTCTCAAGATTGTTTATAATCTGCCAAGAGAGCTTGGCCATATAGGCTTTGTTGAGAATTTTAAGGTTTCTAAAAGCCCACCCTGGTCCTTAGGCCTACAAATCTTATCCCAATAAATATTTAGTATTGTTAAGTTTATACATAAATATATCTTTTTTTGGTACTTTACACATATGGATTAATTTATCTTATATGCTTCCACTTTCATTTGGCAAGCAATTTTGGTATTATTATTTTTTTTAAAAAAAACCTAACTAATTATGATAAAGAGTCTGTTTGGTTTGCCAAATCCGCAAGCATATAGCAGATAGCTTATAACGGATAGAAAAGTAGTCCCATTTGGTAATCGTTTTTAAAATTAGCGTATAATGGTTTTTTTTACTAGTGTATAACATTTTTTTCAGACGCTACTTGAAGTAGTGAGGTAGCGTTTGAGCTTATAACGTTTAGTTTATTATTTTTTCTTCTATTTTTATCCCCACTATCTTAATTAAATTCCTAACTTATCCTTAACTAATAAAATAAAATGCTAATCATTTAACATAGTATATAAATAAGAATTAATTTCACTATTTAGATTTATATTTAAGATAAAAAATAGAAAATATATTTTTATCTATAAAAAAACAAAATTTATATAAAAATCATATCAGTATATAATTTTATTTTTATTATTCCATTTTATTTATTAAAAGTAATTAAAACTAAATTAATATTAAAATTAAAAATTAATATTTTAATTTTGTAAACGATAAATAATTTAAAATAAAATTAAAGTATTAAAAGTGATAATTATTTTAAAATAAATAATATAAATAATATATAAATATATAATTTGGGTGGGGATCCACTTACTCAAAGAGTAACTCTTGTTAGAGTTACTCCGCTTAATAACTCATCGAGGATATTGAATTTCAACAATTCAACCGTTGAATATTGTCATATTATCCTAACAATCATGCACATCAAATTTCAGAAAAATTAGACATTCATAGCTATGTAATCTTATAGTCGACATTTACTCATATTTTTAGAAAACGTATTATATGTTCAATCGAAGTTATTCGATGAAATATCAAATATTTTTGAACTTTTATAAAATTTTGAGGAGTTTATCTACTCAATAAGAAGTTTTAATTTGATAATCGGATTATTGAACTTTAATGTCTTCGGTGAGTTATTAAGCGGAGTAACTTTGATAGAGTTACTCCTAGAGTAAGTGGATCCCCACCCATATAATTTATATAAAAAAAATGCAAACATATCTTTTATGTCACTTTATATTTATTAGTTGGTTCAATCGCTAGTTTGACCAAACACTTTAAATCCAATCTACTATCTAATCTGATATCAGCTATCAGCTAGCTTATCCTCTACCTGCTAGCTTATCTGTTATCTGCTAATTTTTACCAAACAAAGCCAAATAATCAAAATTGCACAGATCTTTGCTTTTAATTGTTAGGATTTTGATATCTCGTATTTGAATTTTAATAATTTTTTATATCTTTCTTATCCCATTAACCCTTTTTATTTGAATTTTTAGGTGAAACAACTTTCACACACATGTTATATTTTCATTGATGAATTGTTACACATGTCATGATGCTATTGAAAAATAACATCTAACATATATATGAAACTAGTATGTTCACCCGTGCCCAGCACGGGGATAAAGTTTATTTAATTTGTATATTGAAAATAAAAAAATGATAAATTGATAAATATAAATAATTACTAATAAAAAAATTTGTTCATAATCATATACAAATATTCAATCTCTAAAACTTAAGACTACTTCATCAATATTACAAAGTATTCATTAATTTATAATCATGATACTTCTTACAAAAATTATATTTACTACCATTCTTTTTTATTTATTTAAAATATGTCTCATTTCTAAAGCAGCACGTAGTAGCACCACCCAAGTTTCTGCCCTTTTTAATAATAGAAATTTGCCAATGATCTTAGTAATCATATAAAACATATTTTTTTTTTCATATTTTTATAAACATTTGGTTCCACCCACCACCCTTTATCTATCATATTTTTTACATGGGTCCCCCTTCATCTATCATATATTTTTTAAAAACATGTCATTCCTTTTTTTTATATTTAAAACATGTCTCATTTCTAAAGTTGCTGATAGTAGCACCACCTAAGTTTCCACTCCCTTTAATAATAGAAATTTGTCAATGATCTTAGTAATCACACACAACACACATTTTCTTCATATTTTTATAAACATTTGGTTCCCCGCCCCCACGACCATTTATCTATCATATTTTCTTCATTGACCCCCTTCATCTATCATATATTTCTTAAAAACATGTCATTTCTTTTTTATTTATTTGAAACATGTCTCATTTCTAAAGCCGCACATAGGTTTCTCATTCCCGAAGATGTATATTCTAAAACAACATTGAAATCCTAAAACATTATGTTAGTAAAATAATGTAACTGATAAAGTTCTTAAAGTATATTCCTCCAATAATAATTGAACTGATAAAGAGAAAATGAAAGACTACTAAATCAAGCAACACTATTGTTGTCAAAGAATCTTCATTATATTAGCCAAAGTGGGTGATTCTCTCCACCAATTAAAAAAAAAATAGTCATTTCTCCTTCCAAACAATTTTTTTGCAGAAGATTTCTCATTCCCGACCAAGATAAGCTTGTATATTGTTCCTCCCCATATTTAATTTAAATTCAAATATACTATACTTAAAATACAAATTTCACATTATAGGTAGATTATAGAATTTTTAAAATAAATATACAACAGAATTTTCAAGTTAAATTTTAAAATTAAAATAAATATACAATAGAATTTTTGCATGCTATCAGTATGTATTCTTTCACAGGGCATAATCAGGGACTGCATCCAAAATTTCCCACAAATCTTAATCTGTAAGCTTCACAGGTAGTGATCTGATGTTGGTTTCAAAGTTCTTCAGCTTTGTAGTCCCTATGATAGCAAAGAACCATTCTTATCACTTCAATTACAAAATTCAATCAATCACTGAAAACAAATGGAGAATTTGAAACACATTCTGAGTAGTTGATAAAAAAAAGAAGTTCTTTGATAGCATAGTACTCATAAGAAGAGACTACTAAACTTATACTCCAAAACTTCAGAGTGTTGCTAATCCAAGTGTTTATTAGAACAGATAGAACAAAGTAGGGAACAGATAAAATAAAAATGAAAAAAAGAAAGATGTTAAAGGGTTAGAAGGATAATAATAATTATTATACCTTGGAACCATGTAACAATAAATTTCAAGATTGAAATTTGAAACAGATTGTCTCTACTTTTTAATTATTTTTAAAAGATTTTTATGATCATTGGTTGAAGCAAATGGGATTTGTCTAGAGAAGACAAATCATTTAAAATCAATTCAAATATTCTATTTTCTATATATTTTTTATTTTAATATTTTTTTCCGAAATTTAATTGTTTTTTTTAATTATTATACATTGGAACCATGTAACAATAAATTCCAAAATTGAAATTTGAAACAGATTGTCTCTACCTTTGAATTATTGTTAAAAGATTTTTATGATCATTGGTTGAAGCAAATGGGATTTGTCTAGAGAAGACAAATCATTTAAAATCAATTCAAATATTCT
The DNA here is from genome assembly GCA_035048595.1 of Echinosophora koreensis. Classification (NCBI taxonomy): domain Eukaryota; kingdom Viridiplantae; phylum Streptophyta; class Magnoliopsida; order Fabales; family Fabaceae; genus Echinosophora; species Echinosophora koreensis. The sequence goes on along the minus strand of JAPCYP010000012.1, from coordinate 5,057,769 downwards.
ATTTTATTGTTTATAAATAAATCTGATTTAATATAGTAGTTAGTTAAATGAGAGCGTTGGGAAACTATATGTATTTATGATATGAATAAAAAAGAGATTCATCAGCCAACCAATTCATTATTGGAACCAGCAGCAATAAATTTTCTATATATTTTTTCTTTTAATATATTTTTTCGAAATTTAATTGCTTTTTTTAATTATTATACCTTGGAACCATGTAACAATAAATTTCAAAATTGAAATTTGAAACAGATTGTCTCTACTTTTTAATTATTTTTAAAAGATTTTTATGATCATTGGTTGAAGCAAATGAGATTTGTCTAGAGAAGACAAATCATTTAAAATCAATTCAAATATTCTATTTTATTGTTTATAAATAAATCTGATTTAATATATTAGGTAGTTAAATGAGAGCGTTGGGAAGTTATATATATTTATGATAAGGATAAAAAAGAGATTCATTAGCCAACCAATGCATTATTGGAACCAGCAGCAATAAATTTTCTATATATTTTTTTCGAAATTTAATTGTTTTTTTTAATTATTATACCTTGGAATCATGTCACAGTAAATTTCAAAATTGAAATTTGAAAAAGATTGTCTCTACTTTTTAATTATTTTAAAAAGATTTTTATGATCATTGGTTGAAGCAAATGAGATTTGTCTAGAGAAGACAAATCATTTAAAATCAATTCAAATATTCTATTTTATTGTTTATAAATAAATATGATTTAATATATTAGTTGGTTAAATGAGAGCGTTGGGAAGCTATATGTATTTATGATAAGAATAAAAAAGAGATTCATCAGCCAACCAATGCATTATTGGAACCAGCAGCAATAAATTTTCTATATATTTTTCTTTTAATATATTTTTCTGAAATTTAATTGTTTTTTTTAATTAAAAAAATTTCTAATTATAGAAAGTTTGTAGAAAGCTTCTTGAAGAAGCATTCACTGTAGGCTTGACACTTGTAAAACTTTCCAATTGATTTATCCCCCTTGATTAGTGGTGAACTACAACAAATTTTCGTACAAATACATTTTTCTTCTACTTTGTATACATGTCTTCTAATACTAAGCTATAACTACAGGCCATACTTCAAAGACCTATTATTTCAACATAAATATGTTACAATAACCAAAAAGCTCTGGGTTCAAAAGAAAGTCTCAGGTTTCAACATAGCCCCTGCAACAACAAAAAAAGATATTAATAATTAATTTTAAAAAAATGGTAGGTTGATATCTTAACTTAGCATATCGTGCACTATGTTCCCTTTCCAATCCCCTTTATTAACACCTTCACCTTCACTTGCATAAATGATAGATGGAGGTGATGATTTTGACACTGAACATACTGTGCGATTTTTTTCTCTTTAGAGAAATCAAGCCAAATAAAACCAATCCATCTTTTGTATACCAAAATAAAAGCCAACAAAAAAAAGAGAGAAGAAAAAAAAGAGAGAAAGAGAAAGAAAAAACAGAATAGAAAAGAAACGGAGGAAGAGATTTTACCAATCCCAACAATTCAATGTAAAACAATCTTAACGTTTTTAGCTCCTTCCCTTCCGGTGCATTTTATAGCAGAAGTGATGTTATGGAGAATCTCATCTTTCTGTACAATAATAACAAATTTATCTTTTTAAAATAAATAAGGAAAATATGTGTATGATTACCTCTCTAATAAAAAATGGAAGCAAATAATTTACCATGATCTTGCCTTTGATCTTTTCTAGATATGGTATTGCATAAAAAGTGCTATAAACCATTCCCATAAATTGTTGTCATGTGAGTGGACTTAGAAAGTTAGGGAAATTAGTTTCGAATCCAAATTTACCATATTTGGTATGTGGAAACAATAACATTCTGAAAAGAGTATGAAAACAATAACATTATGAAAAGATATGAAAACAAAGTACAGAAAGCAATATAAAATAAGCATAAAAATTGACAATAAGCAATATCTCACCCTTTAATCTTCAATATCTCAGCCCATGATAGTTCAGTTGCTTCAATATCTTAGAAAAACAGAAGATGAAAGTTAGAGAGAAAAATGAAAGGGAGATTAGAAAAACAAAAGATGGTGGTAGAGAGATCTGCATGTTATGATGGTAGAGAGAAATGAAAGGGAGATTAGAAAAACAGAATGAGTTTTGAATGGAAAAAGAAATAGATTAAATGGTGGCTAGGGTGATTGAATGGAGAGAAGACATTTAATGTATTGGCATTTACAATGCATGGGAACAATGAGAAATTTTGAAATAATAATTTTTTTTTTATAAAAAAATATTGGTAACAACATGTTTATTTTGAATGAGAGCATTGGAAAGCTACATGTATTTATAATAACAATAGAGAAGAGGTTCACCAGCCAACTATTGTATTGGAACCTGTACCAATAAATTGTTTACATATTTATTTTCTTTTAATATATTTTTTCGAAAATTAATATATTTTTTAAATTCAAAAAATTTCCTATTATAGAAAGTTAGTAGAAAACTTCTTGAAGAAGCATTCATTGTAGGCTTGACACTTGTAAAACTTTCCAATTGATGTGGCTGGATATATATATTATAGATTATAGATTATAGATTGTAACTAAACTTTTTCTTTTAATTATTGTTGTACAAGGAAGGAACCAAAACCATCTATTTTTTAAGGGTACCATAGCACTGCCCAATTTTTTTTTGCAAAGATAATAATTAAGTGAATTCTCCCGATGCTAATTTTAGTGTAACTTTTACATTTTCTATGTCGCTCAATCTCAACAAACCAACTCAATTAATGAATCCACAGCTAACATTTATTTTATGCAATGCCATTGGACCTTTGTTAATAGTTAATGAGTAACATTCAGCCCAATTTGCTCAAAAAACACTCCCCAATCCAACCTAACCGATCCATATCTGCCCTAGTGGAGTCTTTAGACTTTCTGGATCAAAAAGAGTCCCATTAGACTTCGGAAATGATTTCATGTAACCTACGGAACTCATTAAGCGAATCTAGAAGCATCTTTTGCCTCTAGAAGAAGGAGTGTTTTCTAGTGGCTTCTTCCTTCACTACCACCAGTAAATAAGTACTTAGAGATTAATACACTTTTAATATACAGTGCAACATATGATATCTCCTTTATTTTGTGATATAATTTTGAGATGCATAAATATAAAGAAGATAAAAAGGTAAGAGATAAAAATAAATACATAATATCATTTACGGTATTTAAAATTTGATGTTTAAATAACATAACTCATTAAAATAGGTGACATGACTTTAAAGTTCCTACATCCATATTTAACATAAAAGTGCTTAACTACTATTATTATAAATAAAAAAACTAAAAATAGTAGTGACCAAACTTAGTGAAGTCAGGTACAAAACAAGTAAATGTTGTTGCTTGCAAGTTAGCTAGGGTGGCAACGGTTTAGCTTGTCATCATTTTTTTCGGTATTCCTATTTGTATCGTGGATTATATTCATTTTGAAATGAAATAAGTGTAATTCCGTTTTAAAAAAAAAAAACTACTATTATAAAAAATAGTTAAAATATTGTAATAATTTAAATACCTAGCCAACGAATGTTGATATAGTTGATAAGGATACAGCTCATAACTCACAAAGTTGTGAGTTTGAATCTCACTATTGATGTGAGGATCCCTCGTTGATAGGTAATCTGTAGGTATCTCTGTAAATGCTCTTTGAGCCGTGAGGTCTATCCTGATCCTGATGGAAAATGGATTTAGTGACTTTGGTATTTGGTGACTTTGGTAACTTTAGTTAAAAATGAGATGAGAGAGATAGAAAAAAAATGGAGGGAAGAGATAATAGAAAAAATAAGAGATGAGAGAGATAAAGAGAAAGACACCAAAGGTACCAAATACAAAGGCACCAAATACTTACTCATCCTGATGAGCCTCCAGAACCAAACTCATCTTAACTTTCGTACACCAAAAAAAATATTTAAATACTTACAGTGGGGAACTTGTTGCTGGTGTAGCAAATGAGGATGCATGTCTTTCCAACGGCTCCATCCCCAAAGTTATTGTGATCTGAGTGAAGAAAATTTGAAGAGTGGAGGATAATTTTTTTCAACAGAGGAGATGTGAAAAGGGAAAGTGGGTTTGAGCAGGAAGAGAAAAGAAGAGCTTCTCAAAGAAGAAAGGGATTGACTGACAATTTTGCCCTCAATTTAAAGTGGAAGAAAGTTCAAGAAACAATGAAAATAAAATAAAAAAATTGAATTGAAATATGAATCAGAGTTCAGCGGAGAAAGAGATGAAGGAAAGGTTTTGAGCGGGATTAATGAGGGGATAATAATGAATGAGAGCTTGACACTTGGCAAAAAGGACAAACTTTTATTAATTAGGTAATAGATGTTTTGGTTTTTTTCCCAATGAATTCAAAATTGTTTTATTTTTAATATAATTTATTTATTTTTATTGATAAAGTACATTAAATATAAAATAAAAAGCAAATGTTAATCAAAAGGAAACAAAGATAAAAATTATGTATTGGCAGGGCGTGTATAAGGTAAAGTAACTAAAGTAGTTGTCTTAGGTTCCACATTCACCAACTTATTGTAATTCTCTACTATTGTAAATGTCCATAAATTTAATATGAAATATATACATCAAACACAATAAAAGCCCAACATCAACAATACGTGGGAGAGTTTTTTTTTATGAATAACAAGTAACAAAAGAAATTAATACATCAATAAAAATATTAAATTATATCAAAAGATTGGATTTTTTTTTTAAATCTATGTATTGTTTATAAAAAATATTATTAACAATATCTGTAATAGTTGCTATTATCGAAAGAAGTTTTTCAAAATAAAATTACTTAAATTTTATCTTAGATCAACAATGTTACAAGAGATTGAATGGATTATAGCCCTGCTATCTATTGAGTGTGAAATGTTAAAATTACTTGAATATAAAATTTGATAAATGATCTTGCAGCTCAAAAGGCCAAAAAATAATATAATGATTAATAATTTAAATTATATTAAGTTTCTCTAATAATTTTACCTTAGGCCTCAAAATGTCTGGACATGGCCCTGTGTATTGGGAAGTGGTATATTCAATTCTTTCAAAGTTACAATTTTCAATAGAAAGTTTGTATTTTTTTTATTCTTCAATCAATACACTTGGACACTGGTCATAAAGACATAAAATAAAATCTATCTATTATATTGTTCCGGCCCATTATAAGGTGTCTATCAACTAAGTGTGAGATAGCCATTAGTCAGGTTGGGCTGGGCTGGGCTTCAGGCGCTTGGTCAAAATGAATATGCTGGACCAGCATTTTGGGTAATTCAACATAGTTTGTTGAGATGGCACGGCACAGTCATTTCATTGAGTTTACTACGTGCTACTAACTATAGACATTGGCCCATAATCCTAATTGCTATTGACCAGTTTGACAATCTATTACTTGGAGAAATTAACTTCAATTATTCTAACCAAAAAAATGATCAAGCTGCTTCTATTTTCTTTTTCCGGTCTCTTTTTACAAGGTTAATATGGTATCAACAGTGGTATCCTAAATTAGTGTTTATGTTAAATCCTTGGTCCTTTCTTAGTGGTGTCGAGGAGATTGATAAATGTATCCACACATGTTCAGCATGCTACTTTTTCCATTTTAAGTATGCATTGGCCCTAGATTTGATGAATATCATGTTCGGGTGTTGATTTTAATACCCCATCAATTAATCCTCCCACCTCCATTTTTTTTAAATTTATTCCCTTAAATACCCTTATCTCTTTCTTCTTCTCCCCACTACACCCTTCCCCTTCCCACCTCCTTTTTTTCTTCTCCTATATATACCCCTGCACTGCACTTTCCCTTTCCCTTTTCTTGTATCCAAGAACCAGCATACAGAAACTAAGTTTACATGTGTGTTAGATTTTTTTATAACACTATTAAAAAAAATTATAACACATGGAAACTAAGTTTCCATATGTGTTAGATTTTTTTATAACACATGGAAACTTAGTTTCCGCGTGTGTTAAAAATTTTAATAACACATCGAAACTTAATTTTCGTATGTGAAACTTAGTTTCCATGTGTTAAAAATATTTATAACACATGGGGAAACTAAGTTTCCGTGAGTTGTTATAAAAAAATTTAACATATGGAAACTAAGTTTCCATGTGTTATAAAAAAAAATTAACACAAAAATTCGTGTTATGAAACTTTTTATATGTGTTAAAAAAATTTATAACACATGCAAACTAAGTTTCTATGCGTCGTTATAAAAAAATTAACACACAAAAACCTTATTGCAAGACCCAAGGCTTTAGTTTCCATACAGTGGTTTAAGAAAAAGATTGTTTTCGATTTAACCTTTTCAGCGTTGTCGGGTATGTATGAGAGAAGAAGAAAAGGAGGTAGCAAGGGGAAGGGTGTAGTGGGAAGAAGAAGAAAGATGGAAGGGTATTTGGGGGAATAAATTTAAAAAAATGGAGGTGGGAGGTGGGGGGGATTAATTGATGGGGTATTAAAATCAACATCCATCATTTTTTTTTTCCAGAAATTTAGGGCCTATGGGCCGACCTTGTCCCATAGGGCTCTGGAGACCTTTTTGGTCCCGTGGACTTTTCTAGATGTGGGTCTTTGGCTCTGTTGGCTTTTTAGGCCCTTGCCCACATAGGTCAAGGCTAAATGGGATGTGCTGTGCTAAATTGACGGTTCTTTTATGATTGTAAATAAAATGTCGGTTTACAAACAAAATGTTATTTTCGATGTTTTTAGTACAAATCTTTGAAACAGAAAATAGAATGAAAACAATGTAACAATATTATAATTATTTTTTTTGTAATTATTTTTAAAAATAGGAAATGAAAACAGAAAACTAGAAACAAACCAAAGAGACCCTAGGTGTCCGTTTGCTTTGTTTCTAGTTTCTTATTTTCATTTCCTGTTTTCAGAAATAATTACAAAACTATCACTTTGTTTTTATTCTGTTTCTCGTTTTCAGAAATTGGTATAAGAAACTGCACTGAAAACAACTTTTTTCTGTTTTCACTGTTTCTTGTACAAATTTCTGAAAAAAGGAAACAAAATGAAAACAAGGTATCATTTTTGTAATTATTTCTGAAAAACAGGAAATAAAAACAGGAAACCGAAAACAAAGCAAACAGGTCCTAAGCTTTTCTATACTAGATCTGAAAACAACACGTTGCTTTTTAGAGGACCAACGGATGAAAATGGGCCTAAAAACTAACATGAGGTTTGCTTTCTATCTTCTTGATCCTAGCCTCAATTTGAGGCACCGAACCCAATTAAGGCTAGATTGGATTGTTTCTGAAGATAAAAGGCCAGGAGCTGAGAAGTAACACATAAGTACCTTAAAATATTCCTTGTGACAGTTTTCCATTGTGACTCAAATGGATTTTGCATAAATTAGCAATACTCTGTTGACACAATAAGCCAACTCAGGCGTATGGTAACGTATTGCAAGATATTATCTGGAGTAATTAACTCCCTAACTAACATGATCTCTTACAAAGTCAAAGCATTAGTGATTGCTGATTAGTGTAGAGTGCTTCACCGTTACGGTTGGACACGATAGCTTAAACTTTGTTTTGTTATTGAAAGGACTCGCAAACCCTCTACAATCTAGATAATCTAGATTTTTATATATGGGGTTATCCTCTAACTACTACTTAAAAAATGGATTGTCCTCTAACTTAATCATGGGAGGGGGGACCGTGACACACCTCTGACATTACGTGTGTTTTATATTGTAATTTTGCTGTTCAGACTCTAGACTACCAAGCGGCAAGCTAGTGCAAATGTCTCACTCATCTCCACCAAACTGCTTAATTTTATGTATTATTTAGGGGATCATTATATAATTTAGTCTAAATAAAAACATATATCCATCCTTCTTTTAATGTTAGTTTTATTTAATAAATTTTTAAATATTCATCATAAAACTAACACTTAGGCCTGGTTTGCAAGTTCGGAGGGAAAGAAAAGTGAGGGAATCAAAGGGGAAGAAAGGGGGAGGGAAGGAAGGAGAATGAAGGTATTATCCCTCTCCTTGTTTGTGAGTGTATATTGTTTGAGGGGAAAGAAATGGAGGAATTATCACTTTTTTTTTAATACAAATTTACCCTTATTTTGAAAAAATTAACATAAGTAATATATTTAAAAAGTTAAACTTAAAAAATGGATGAGGGTAAATTATTAATTTCAATTACTTTTCCTACAAATACCCCAAAATGGGGGAAATTAAAAAAGCGAGTTGAGGAAGAGAATTGAGGATTTATTAAAATCCCCAAAACTTTTCTTTCTAATTAATAGAACTCACAAAGAAGGAAGGGTCACTAATAAACCTCTCATTTCCTTCCCTTCCCTTTCAAAAAAATAACTCACAAACAAAGTCCTAAGGTCTCAGACCAAAAAGAAAAAGAAAGAAAGAAAGAAATGTTTGACAACTAAAAAAAGGAACAGTAACAATAACTCAAAACAAATTTTCTAAAATATTATTTGAAGCTACATAATAAGGAGCTAGTAATACAGTATATTCCTTTCTCATAAATCACACTCCACCTGGCCAAGGACGGATTTCTATGCATTTTAGGGGGGCTCGGCCCTTGATGCAGACAAACTAATTGTTGGGACAATGGTATAAAAAAGAGTTTCTGGTGTATATATAATATGTCCAAAAATATCACCCGAGTCAAAAGTTATGTTTGTTTAATAAATTGTCGATTGTTTAGGACGGGTGGTCGATCGTGTCCAAAAAACCATCAAAAACACACACTTGATGCATGTTGAACCCTAGTACTAGGTGCAAGTGGCAGAGGATGAAGGTTCATTTTGGGTGACTAAATTATGTTTTGATATATTACTAATATAACTAATGTTTTACAACAAATAATTATGTAAATATTTGTATGAAATTAATTAATGTATTATACTTGTTAAATAAACTTTAATTTTATAGTTGACCCGCTATCAAGTCTGGTTTCGTTGCTGCTTATGGCTATACTTGGATGGTTGGATTTAAATTTTATACTTTTTGTTTATCTGTAAATTTTATACTTTTAAACCCCATAACAAAACAGTTAACAACTATATATATCGAAGTGTCCCTTGAGAGTTGCGACCTTTACTTTTTGGTATATAGAATGCATAGCTTTTATAGGGTTATAAATCATGTTACTCTCCTTCTATTACGTTCCTCTAGCTTGTTATTATTGTTAGTATAGCACTTGCATATCTATAGGTAGAGGAGTTGCTCCTTAACTGGTATGTATTCTACATTCTTAAAGAATTAGTCCTACAGCTATCGGCTATGGGGATACCTCGGATTTCATCCTGGACCAAAAAAAAGAAGAAAAAAGGACCCACAGAATGGATCAAGTGTTTGTTGAAGTTTATCAGATTAAAGTAATCAGCTTCAGGTGAGCTTTCTATTACATTAAGGGTCTTGTTCATAACAAGAAGTAAAAACTTGTTATTTAAGAACTTTGAAGTTTGAACGGTTTAAGACTTGAAGTATAAGAAGAAGACCTGCTGGCTATTACAGTCTTCGCTTATAGATGTTACGGAATTTTCAATGTGGGTTGTAGTGTCATATTGTGCTTGCCACTAAAGTTCATTAAGGGAAAATTGTACTGTTAAACTGTGTGAGGAAATGCTTGACACTTCTTGACTACGATTGAATTGTAGAACCAGCTAGGAAAGGAATAATGATTGATTTGCAGCTGGCACTTTACTTAGTTTTAACCATGGTTTTGTTTTTGTATTCCTTTTTCAGCCAGAAAAAAGGTATTCGCAACTTTTTTGTTGGTTACTTGCTACTGGCTAGTTTGACACATGACGTTTGTCTTTTTGAACTAATTTGAGATCAAGTCTCGTACCACATGGCTTCCAATTAGTTAGCTTCCATGACATAGAAACGTTGTCTGGTCCATACTTGGTAGAGAGCTACACATGGCCACACTTGAAATGGTTCGATAGGATCGACTCAAGGGTAAGGTCAAACGAGCTCTTGCTTTAGGTATCCAGCTCACACTATTCAACCCCTACATAATCCACTAACAAATATGGTCCGATATTTAAAAAAAAATTACACTTATGAAGTCCCCTCCCATGAGTTGTTCACTTTTATCTAGCTTTAGGTCTCACTTTGTCTTGGACTGAATCCGTGCTTCGATGGGTTACTCGTGTGTCATCGGGTTTGGTCAAAGGGATAAACTGTCAAAAGGGCGAGACCCTTGATTATCAAATTTCTTGTAACTTAGGGAAAAAAATTACTTGGAAGTCCAGTTTTTTGTAGGACCCGTCTATGTAAAACTATCAAAAAATGATTGTTTTTTCCTTTTTACTCTATCTTCTTATGATAGATAGAACTATTAGTCTATTACTATATTCATGTAGACAGCATGCGGAAATTAATTAAAAAAAATGTATTCAAAATAGTTTAGACGAAAATTCATGCATGCATGTCACGGGCTCAAGGCAATGATATCAACCACAAAAACTGATCAGAATATTTGATTGATTTAATCCTTCGTGTTTTAGGTGCTTGAGATCCGGTCGGGGGAACGATTTGTTGCAATCATTACCATTAGTTCAATGATCATAATCAGAGATTAATGGTTGTGGCTGTTTACTTTAATTAGTGCTGCTGATCTATACTATCAGCTCATTAAATTTAGGCAATATGTTAATTCTGAAATATTTTAATGAATGGTTTTGTATTTATTGTCTCCTAGTACTTAAGAAGCTTTTCATTTTTTATTTTGAGACAATGACAGGGGCTAATAGTTAGTGCCTCAGTGGAATAATTATAGCAGGAGTTGAATAGAATAAAAAATTTAAAGTTTAATATTTTTTATTATTATAAAATAATATTAAAAAGGAAAATAAAGAGAAGATTATTCCTGTCGCATTTGATGATATCATGATAGTATCCAAAATAATTATTAGAAAAGTTAGTTATGAGTTATGACACGAGTAATTGGGGGGTGTTTAATAAAAAAGTTCAACTTTTTATAAAATAAATATTAATTGAATTTATTAAAGAAAAAAAAAAACTTAACTGATTATGACTTAAATATAGAAAATAAACATTCAATAAAAGAAATCTTAAACCGTGGAAGACTACCAGACTCTTTATAATATTTTTTTTTCGGTTACAACTCTTTATAATATTTTTTTATAGCTAGAACTCATGCGTTTTATAATTCTTTTAAGCTTTGTTCAATACTTTGTCATATGAATGAATAATATATATCCGTGGGTGTGACATATAAAGAAAGGAACGAGTTAATAATAAAATATGTAGAATGCTAACGAGTGACCTTAGGACACTCATCAAGAAATTAAAGAAAAATTTTCATTAGAAACTGGTATACTTAATGTTTGAAGAAGTGAAATACTTAGTTTTCCAATAAAAACTTGTGTTTTGTAGATTCCTTAACGGATGCCCTACTAGCATACTCATAATATATAAGATTACTTAATAACAAGGCGGAAAGGTTGTTCTTTATTTTATAATTGGAGGAGAACAATAGGGGCATTGGTTTAAAAAACAAGGGATCACATTGGTTGAGGGAAATTTACACGTCCATTTGAAAATGGTTGGATCAAAGTATCAAACTAAAGCATCACTTTTAACAAATAAATAAGCAATGAGTAGCATATGTAGATGATAATAGTCAATGGGTCTCTTAGTACAGTGTCAGTATGGAATGATTAGCTCAGCATCTCTAATTGGCAGATGGCATGGGTAATTAATTTCATGCGGAAAAATATGAACCTGAAAAGGATACAATTAAAGAATCCAAAGAATCGATCCCAGCTTTGCTGTTTTGCAAGACCATTCACTGTTTCTCATGCTAACTTGTATTCCGTATCCACATGCCTAAGCTCATGTTGACCTTTACCAAACACCAATTTTTTTCGGAAATAGGTTTTAAACATCAAAATAAATATATTATAGGGTGTTTTTCTCTATATAATTTTGAATTATGTGTATATAAATAAGATAAGAAGTAAGTAGAGATAAAAATAAATATATACAATGTCAAATATGATGTTAAAAAGTTTGATGTTCAATTTAATTGGTATTCACTATTAATATAAAAAAATTACACCGTCAACAAATTATTATAAGTTGTTACATCATTAATTTTTTTAATTTATTATCATAATTAACTACCCTAAAGTGTCATAAATAGGATGATTTATGATTGATTAATAATAGAAAAAAAATTATATTGTCAATATATCAAAATTAAACTCATAATATAATTCATCTTTTATTTTATTTTATTGAGGTCTACTTCTGTTTTTTTTTTATGAACAGGTCTACTTCTGTTTTTAATCTTTTTTAACATCAAAAGACTTTATTTTATGCACTTATATTAATTGACTCAAGTAATAAATTAATTTTCTCCTTATTATTATCTGATAATCGAAATTAATTGTAAAAATTATAAATTAATTTAATACCAACATAGGCAAATCAAATTATCAAAATATTTCTGAATTAATATAAATATTTAAGTATATTAATTTAAAGGAGAAAATTAATTAATCATGTAATAAAATAGTCTTGCATTGTCAACCGAAAGAATAATTGAAATCAATGCTGATTCAAACACAGTAAAGTTGATTATGCATTAGACCACGAAATAATTTCTTGGAACAAACGCAAGCCCGGATGGTATTGCCCTTAATTATTGACATTATATTCGGTATTGATTTTTGGTGCATTTTTCGTATACAAAAAATTTATGTGAAGACGAAGACGTGTGGACAACCTTTGGATTCAAGTCTAAGAGGGTTAGAAGGAAGGATGCAGAAGGCAGAGAGAAAGGGTGAAAAAGGTGCTATGTCTAGTCCAAGAAAGGCACACGCACCCCATTCACATGCATATTGCCATCATACTTTAGAAGCCAACTGGGTCGGGTGTCTGTAGTGTACTATAATACTATATGAAACGATTTGACACAGATACGAGAAGGATCAATCAAACCCCACGTATGGTTGTCATCACTCTAAACACATAAAACTTCTTGTTGAACTTATGTACAGGACCATGTGTTAGAACCAAAAAAAAAAAAAAAAAAAGATCCCAATAAGAAGGGACAAAGCCAATAAATAACAGAGAAATCATTGAATCATGTTGAGGTTCTGTGTTTAGAAGAGTGTTTATCTATGTTGATCATAAAAAAAATTGACAAATAATGGGAAGAAGGACCGAATTTGTAACATTGAAAAAATAAGGGATAAAATGTGCATAAAAAAGACTTTAAGGACCAAAATAATACAAGGTCAATAATAAAGGGAGCAAAAGTGTAATTAAACATTGTTTTTGTTAATAGAAGAGCTAATGATATCTTATTTATTTCTTTCTTTAAAAAAACACTATAGAAACACTGAATCGGTCATTAATTTTATTAATGAGGTCATCTTAAAAAGTATTAATATATATAATAATAGATTAAAAAAATGGGGAATCTCTCCGAGTCTGCCTTTGAAAAGGAAAGTTAAAGACACTACCTTCAACCAAATAGTTGTTGAGTGTACTTTGTTTGGCCTTTTCGAGACTTAGATTAGGAAGTTAATCGAAAATACGTATCCATGTGTTTTGTATTGTGCCCAAAACTAATGCCGACGCTTAGCTGTTAAAGACAAAGACATGAAACTAAAATGATATAGTATAGTAATGCCTAAGGATAGTAGAGATGTTTCACAAATTAAAATTAAGTTTATCATAATAATTGGGTAAATTATTTTCAATATTTCTGTTATTTGAACAAATAGAATAAAACACCTAGATAACACAATATAGTAGATATGACAATATTCAACTCCATTAGCATAAATATATAGTGTCTCACAAAATGTCAAATTGGGGCAAACAAAAAATATTACTATGTTTTTAATTAGCTAATTAACCAATGAATTAATTGTAGGTAGAGATTAGAAAGATGTGACTGTATAATTTATATGCTGATTATCTCCTTCCCCAGAGAAAGCCCAGCCTAGCTTATTCAATACAAAAGGTACATTGTATAGCTTACGGTTTGCTCAGTATTAACAACATAAATCCATACCAAACTACGTTGATGCAACAATGGCATCATATTAAATCACTAAACCATTGAATGAAGCACAATTTAAATCTAATTCAAACCCCTTATCGATCGGATTATTTGGGCAAGTTTTACTTCTCCTTGACAATTAGATTTTTTCCATGCAAAATTATTAGTCTAGCTAGTTCAGGGGGTAGAAAAGTACCATAATTTTAGATAATGCTTCGTCTGTCTGTATATGAGAAAGACTTAAAGTAATAGATGATGCTATGATCGGATAGAGTCAAGGATGAATAATCTAGTTAATCATGCATTAACAGAGACTATTGTTCATAATGTGGAATTTAAGTTAATCAGAATAAATAGTAATTTACAAGTCAGTGAAAAAGTCTATATATATCGTTTGACTAAGGCAAGCGTATTAGGTGAAGATTTAGATAGATTTGTGACTATTGATCATGATTATTATTCTCTGTGACTCTCCTTCCCCCAAATCCCAATGTCAGTATGTCCTTTACAAAAGGTACATTACACGACTAACGTTAAGCTCTTCAAACTTTTGCCATACCACTAAAATCTAAAGGGGCCATAAAAATTTCAACCAAAAAAAGGCCCATAAAAACCAACTGAAGTATGTTAACATAAACAATTATCTGAGCTTTGTTATTGTTTGTACAAGAACTAAGTGTCCCGTATAAGCTTAGTTAGCTCTCAAGAATAGTGTTCAATATGTGTTAGAAATAGCTTGCTTTCACCTTCATGCATTTTGCATAACTACCTATCCATTGAATTCCTTAAGCAAGCGGTCATAACTGGCAGATTCCGGTAATTCCTCTTGGCTTTACTCGTGATGAGCTGGTATTTCCATGTCGATTAGGCCTCTTAGATTGTTTAGGCTGAATGTCATAAGCTTATGCGGTGAGGAATGAAGACCTTTACGTGGCCAGAGTTTAACTCGGCACGTGTAGGAACAATATATCTTCTTATAAAAATTTATTAAATTTTATTATTAAATTAAAGCATTAAACTTAAAATGATGCATTTAATAATTGAAAATGTAAATACATTTAATATTTTTCCTATATAATAAACAAGAGAATTATAGGAAGACAAAATAAAATTACCTTTACATCACAATAAGTCCTTTGGATTTGGCTTGAAACAGTTGTACATCTAGTTTAGTAAAAGAAGAAGGAAAAAACACTTTGGTGATTACTTTTAAATGATAGTTTTACCTTTTCTCTTAACACCTCCATTCAATTGGAATATACACTCTGTTGTTTACGTGTGAAATTTCTAATCCAACCGAGTAAGCACTCAGCCTATGATGAACCAACTGTTCTTCTCAGCTAAATAAACAAATAAACAAATAAACTAATTACCGCAATCGGCTATCAGCTAACTTATGTTTTGGTGATAACACACTCATGTTAGAATTTAATGTATGTTTTTCGTACCATTTTCTACTAGAGAAGAAAAACGCAAAATCTCAGCAGCATATAAAATAGCACACCATTTTATTATTTTTATTTCCAAACAACTTATTATTTGTTAAATTTCTCAACTAGGCTAGATTTTATTGTCTTGATTGTTAGCATATATTTTATAGCGCATTATCACCGTCTTCGCTTTTTATTGTTGAAAGCATATTATCATTGACTTTTTTCTTTTCGTGTAACATATGATCATTATTCATTACCTTTTTTTAAATTTAAGCAGCTTTTTTTATTTGCTTCGTATATCAAAATTAAAATCTAGTTTCACGTTATTTCAGTCTTGAAAGGAAATTTATAAACGAAATGTAAATAAAGAAAAACGTTCAGTTGAAGACCAAATTAATTCAGCAATACTTATTATAAATATTGTTTTAAACTTATTCTTAATAGAAAATCTCCCTTTCCCAAAAAAATTGCATAATAATGTTATTTTTCTTTGATAAATCATCTTAGAAAAGCTGTTTTCCTTCTCTCTTTTTTTCCCCTCTTTGCACGCCAGATTTAATAGTTTCAAATTTCCCACGTGGTGCGAAATTAACCTTTAACAAATTGATGCCCAATTAATATTTCGTGTGATTATTTCCTCCCAAACAATGGTTGTTGTTTTACTTTTTTTTTTTTTTACTCCTTTTTTTTCTTTATATATATATATCGGTTCACAGTTTGAAAAAGAACAAATATGCTAGGTTACTATGTCGGTTGCAAGAAAAAAAATTGAAAAAGAATTTGCCTAATCTAGCTGCTGCATTCCAGGTTGTTATATAGTATTTTTCTTTTCAAAATTCAAAAAGGGTTTTTTAGTCGCAATATATAGTACAGTGTTAGAATAGGAATATTTTATTGGAGGAAACTTAGATGCAGTTCCAATAATATTGTTGGTGTTGTTATCCAATCATAACACACCATATTGAATATTTAAATTATATTATTCATTATTTTTTAGTAACTTTTTGATAAAGGGTCCACATGGTATGTTATGATTGGAGAATAATATCAACAACATCATTGGAACTGCATCCAAGTTTTTTCCATATTTATAATACCTGGCCATAAAAAAAAAAAAAAAAAAAAACTTTCCTTTCTAGACTTAACTAGAGTTGCGCACCAGTGGGACGGAATACAATCTCCAAACACGAACTGCACAGTTTGAGAAGAATTACCTAAACCCAAACATGAGACAATCTAATCTATTATCCCAGGCTAAAACAGGAGTCGTAAAGATACCCCACAATTCAGAGACAACAACTCATTGTAAAATGTGAATTACTGTTGTTTACATTCCTTTGTAAATGGGGGAAATTCCTAATAAATTGCTCATATGTGTATTGTGCGTTTGAGTATATTATCTGTTGGGGAAAAAAACTATTAACTGTAACTTAGAAGAATTGATTTCAGAAAATTGAGGTTAAAAAATTGATTTGTATTTGATAATGTCATTTTAAAATGAGTTTATAAGAATTGATTTTGTTTGAATGATAAAGTATCTGGTTAAGATTTTGGAGACCAAAATTTGCTTTTCAGACCCAAGAAGTCATTTCAACAATACCTGGACATGTTAGTTTTTGAAAAGTGCATCTAATAAATTTAACTTTGGTGTGAGTAGAATTCATTTTAAGAAAAACCAAAATTTCTAGTCTTTCAAATTTAATTTTATTAAAATCTAAAACAAATTGACCCAAAATAAAATCAGTTTTGGTTTGTATTTATAAATAATTTTATGGGTCTCATGCATAAAATTATTTCTACTGAACAAAAAAATTAGAAATATTTATTTATTTAAAAATTAATTCTACTTATTCAAAATTAATTATATTTGACTCATATTTAAAATCAAACATGCCCAGTTATTATTAAAATAACTTTTCAAATGTCAAACATGATTTTGGCAGATCAAACAAACACTCGACACTTTTATAAGGCGAGTTTTATTTTTCTTTTTTCTTTTTTTCCTGGGGACCGACAAAACAAACATGTCAACCAACCACAGCCTAGGGCGTTGAGCTAATGGGCTTTCATACGCTCGAGCTGATGTTATATCACCTACAAAAAGAGTTATATTATTTGTTAGCATTTTTTAAATATTAATATGCTATTTTTATATTTCAACATATTTTTCATATTTTTTTCTCTGTTTTTTAATCACATCACAAGGGACACAGTCTTATCAAAAATGATTTTCCAAAACTAACGTTTTCAATTTTTTTTGAGTTATACGAAGTCACAACCAATGCCTATTATCCAACCAGGCCGAAGCTTGATTTTCCTCTTATAAATTCATTCGATTTGACTCAAATTGATTCGAGTCAAGACCAATTTTTTATTTTTTTTACAGAAGTCAAGACCAAAATTTTACTAAGTCACATTTGCATTAATTTTTACTTTGTACATAGTTTACAGGTAATAATAAAGGCATCCAACACGAGAAGCATCTGAACTGTCATGTAAGCACCAGATAATGGTAAGGGTAAACCCGTCAATGCAATCGAAGAATGGATGGAGGACACAGGCCGTTTTATTGGCTTTATAGAGTTTATTTATTTGACGTAAACAAAATTTTTTTTTTATGGTTGGGATAAAGTTCAGGTGAGTTGTGAGTTGGGTTTCGGGGTCTCTCCAGGGTTAGGGCAGGTCTCAGGACTCAAGGAGTTACGTAAATAAAATTTAAGCGACCAACCAAATAAATAAATAGATAAAATGGATGTGGCATCGATACATTTAAAATACAAATGTTTATTGCATTACATATTAATTGAGAACATTTACCATTTTTAAACAACGTTAAATTACTTATAACGTCATTACATTGACAGTACTTACATCATATAAGTTATGTTTTAATGAAAATTGAAAGTAAAGAATTATGGGTTCCCCACACATAAATATATATATATATATATATATATATAACTTATTATATATCCTTGAGTAAACAAATTTAAATAATTACACATTTTAATATATTCCAGACAGACAAATTAATATGATTGTATAATATAAGCTTATGCTTTCTCACTATTTCTTCAAAACGTTTAAATATATTAAGTATTAAGCATCATCATAATAACATATAGAACGCATTTCTTTTGTTTGTATCAACAGTATCCTCCAACCAATAACAAGTATGGTTTTTGTGACAAATTTATTTCATACACACAACAATGAATCGAATCCCGATCATCATGTTCAAGAATTTCAATTATTTATTAATTGTATTGGGTCTTGTTGATCATATAAAATGTATTTTATACATGAAATTATGTTACTTAAAAACCCAAAATAAGACATGTTACTCATTTATACACGATATACAGCACTAGGGCATGTGGAATGATTTTTGTATACAAAATAAGATATGTTACTCATTTACTCATTGGTCATTACATGAAGGTAAGGCCTTGTGCCGGGAAAATTAAGGCAATTGATTATTGCGTATTTGATTTGTTTCCTTTCTTCCGTAGTTTTAATATTGTGATATTCCCATTCTACCTTACCATGCTGTTTTGCAGTTGCCATAATTTATACAAGCCGCACACTTTGTGGTTGTGGCTTCAACCTTACAACAACAAGAGTTAGGGAGACCTGAAACATTGGGATGGCAAACCCATTATAAAAAGGTAAACAAGAGAGAGAGAGGATGCAAATCACCCACACAGGGAGAGAACTCCTAAAAACAAAACAAATTTAAAACATTCTCTCCCATTTTTCTCTCTTTTGCTCTCCCATCAATTTTTTTTGTCTCTTCTATATATAATATTAAGACCCCTGCCCTTTCACATTTTCCATTCTTCTCTGCTTTAGCTTTTCTCAATGTTGTGTTCTGCTTCTCTTTTCATTTGATTACAGAAGCAGAACAAGGTTTTTTTTCGTTACACAAAGTCTTTCATTTACCAGATTCTGGTCTCTCTTTCTCTCACACACATTTCAGAAGAAGCTCATTTTGGTTAGTTTATAGATATATAGAACCTGCTTTGGCTGTTTGAAAAGCAAAAGAGTTATATGGTTTAAGATCTAGCATTGGTTTTCTTTTCTCTATAGATTTCTTTGTGGGGTGTTTTGTTACATATAGTGGGGTTTGAGCTTGAGTTACTGACATTCCAGCTCCTCTTCCATTTGTTTTTTGCGTGACCCAGAAGCAAAATAACAAATACCATAAAGAAAATATTCCTTCTTCTTTTACCAAAGTTTGTTCTTTTAAATCCATTTCGATCTAATCTTGTTTCTACTTAGCTTCCCATTTTCATTCCTCTCGTGTTTTGTAAAAACATTTCAAATGGATCGTTTTTCTTCGAGTACTACTATTATGCCTGAAGCATTTCAAGGTGCCAAAGATGACATTACTATGCAGCTTGCATTGATTTGGAGTCAAATCAAAGCACCATTGATCGTGCCATTACTAAGAATAGCAGTTGTTTTGTGCTTGATCATGTCCGTGATGATGCTCATTGAGAGGGTTTACATGGGGATTGTCATTACTTTGGTGAAGTTATTTGGTAGAAAACCTGAGAAGCGTTATAAATGGGAGCCAATGAAGGATGACGTGGAGTTGGGTAACTCTTCTTACCCAATGGTCCTTGTTCAAGTCCCTATGTATAATGAAAGAGAGGTGTGTGTGCTTTTTTGTTCTCTTTTTGTGGTTCCATTTCACTAATTTTATGTGTTAAACGCACTTTGTCAAATGTCAAGTACTAGTATGATTTTGAGTTTCATGTTGTTTTGTAAATGCAGGTTTATCAGCTATCAATTGGAGCTGCATGTGGCCTTTCTTGGCCTTCAGATAGGATTATTATACAAGTCCTTGATGACTCCACTGACCCAACAATCAAGGTATGTAACAAATATTTCATTCCATGTGAATGGTGTTATTTTATTATTCTAGGAAGAAAGCCTAGAATTGGACATATATTGATGGTTTTATTAATAAAATTGGAGCCATTTTGTGAAACAAATGCAGGAGTTGGTGCAGCTAGAATGCCAAAGATGGGCAAGTAAAGGGGTGAACATAAAGTATGAGGTAAGGGACAATAGGAATGGGTACAAAGCTGGGGCTCTAAAAGAAGGCATGAAGCGTAGCTATGTGAACCAGTGTGATTATGTTGCTATATTTGATGCTGATTTTCAGCCAGAGCCTGATTTCTTGTGGCGCACAATCCCATTCCTTGTGCACAATCATGAACTTGCCCTTGTTCAGGCTCGTTGGAAATTTGGTAATTTCATTTACTCTACTAAAATAAGTTATTAAACATTTCATTAACTTATTTTTAATTTTTTTGATTATAAAATTAGGATTAAATGTAGTGTATGTATTTATTTGGGTATC
This sequence comes from Echinosophora koreensis, assembly GCA_035048595.1. Classification (NCBI taxonomy): domain Eukaryota; kingdom Viridiplantae; phylum Streptophyta; class Magnoliopsida; order Fabales; family Fabaceae; genus Echinosophora; species Echinosophora koreensis. The sequence goes on along the minus strand of JAPCYP010000012.1, from coordinate 5,036,892 downwards.
ATAAAAATTCCCTAACTCTCAACAACAACAATACTTTACTTCAATTAGATATTTGGATTCTCTTAATGGCGGCTTTCTTAGGATTAATCTGGTGTCTTTGGTAATATAGTAAGTTCTAAAAACAGAGGTTACTTTAAAAAACTGTCGGTGGGTCATTTTTGATTTGGAAATTTTGAGTTTGGTTAGGGTGAGGTAGGTCCCACTTTATGGTTCAACGACCTTGCAAACATCACATTCTAGTAACACCTTCACCCTTCATGGTTGCCTTGGAATTAAGCCACGTATTCCTCTCTTATCGTTCTTTTATTTCCTGGTGTCTATTTGGGACCTACCTCTTTATGCTCTCCTCCAAAACATTACAATACAAAAAATTGGGTTATTTCCTCCTTTGTTTTATTTTGGGTACATTTCGTTTGTTTGGTTTCTTTTGTCCTATGGTTTGGAGAAAAATCGGAATGGCAGATTAGTAAATCCATTTGTTATTTTTTGGGGTACAGTCTGTCATGAAAAGTCATCATCAACGAACTGATAGATGATTAACCAATAACCATGATATAATAATAATAATAATGGTTTTCGTGCATATTATCCTGGCTAATGATTCATTTATACCAGGAATAGATTTTGGTTGTGTCATTGTGTGGCCGAAAAGTCAGATAAATATTGGACCACTGCTTAATGAGGAAAATGATCATTAAATTTGGGAGTAAAGGACCCCGAATCCAATAATTAGATCATTGTGGTTACTTTGAAAAAGTATGTGTAAGATTAGTAACCAAGATGGTGAAAATAGAAGTTGTTTCAACAAACACCGAAATATAAGACAGAAACCCAAGTATGCATGAGTTTCTATGTTAGTATTTGACATATCTTTAGTTAACACTTATTTAGTTATATATGAGTACTATTCTTGTGAATTTTTTTACAACATGCTATAAATATATTTTCATGAAATAGTAATAATTAAGAAAACGATTAAAACAAAAGAATGTGATCATATAATAAAAGAAAAAAATAAAAATAAAGATGATAATGTTTCAGAAAAATGTGCTCCGTGGGTGAGTTTCAAATTTCAATAATGCTGAAGGGCCACACGTACTCCACTAACACAAAGAATAGTTTTACCAGAATTTTTCTGCAGAGTCCTTTTATTGTTCTAGCTTGGAAATGGAAGATTTTGGGAGGGTCCAAACATTGTTATTTGTGATTTCGGAGGGGGCAGAACATGAAATACGCACGTGTATCTTAAAGGGTATATGTGTCTTATGAGGAACAACACCGTTGTTGGTATTATTATGGTGGTTGATGTCATCATTGCTGTTCTTATTGTGCTTCTTTTTTTTCCTCTACCTCACTTCTTCTACTGCTTCCTCCGGCAGTTGCATGTGCAATTTTAATGGTGGACCTTATTTCCCAGTCACTGTCCTTCTCTACTAACCGACACATGAATTTATTTCAAACTCTCTTCTTATGCCAAATCAATATAATTACTTTATGTCACTGCAAATTTCATGCCAGCTAGGTTGTTGACGTGGCAATGTTTTTTGTTTTTTTTGTTTTTGTTGTAATTTCAGTGAATTCCGATGAATGTTTGATGACTAGGATGCAAGAAATGTCACTGGATTACCATTTTACTGTGGAACAAGAAGTGGGGTCTTCCAGTTATGCCTTCTTTGGCTTCAACGGTAATTAAAAAAATCAAAGGATTTTATCTGCAATGTGGAAGCTAATTCATGTTTTGTTGTGGCATATGAATATTTAGCCGAATTTTTTGTAATGTTATAAATGATATATAGGGACTGCGGGAGTATGGAGGATTGCGGCGCTGAGTGAGGCTGGTGGGTGGAAGGATAGGACCACAGTGGAAGATATGGACTTGGCCGTCCGAGCCAGTCTCAAAGGATGGAAGTTCTTATACTTGTCCAATTTGAAGGTTCGCTTTCAGCTATTATTATAAATTTAAGGTTTAATTACTCCGTAGGTCCCTATACTTTTTGGGAATTTTCAAATAGGTCCCTATACTTTTAAAATTTGTAATTAGGTCCCTAAACTATTATTTCATTTGTAATTAGGTCCCTATACTAAAAAAATTTGTAATTGGGTCCTCAAACTTTTATAAAGTTTTCAATTGGGTCCCTGAACTAAAAAAGTTTTAATTGGGTCCCTGAACTTATATAAAATTTTCAATGGGGTCCTTAAATTATAAAATTCGTTAGTGATATGTTGAATTGGACGAAATATAACTGATTTCATCCAAGCTGGCTATTTAAGAGTAGTTTGGGTGGAAGATGAACCTTGAGATATTGTCACAATAAAATGTAGCAAGATATAACAAGATGAAGTAAGATGTAGTAAGTTGCAAGTGAGGAAACTATTTTAGACGAAATTATTTCAAGGAAGGGATATTCAACCGTAAAACATAAATCAGGGAAGGAATGAACTATTTGTTCAGATGGACGAAAAGCAATCACAGGTCAAATTTTGGTTTTCTGACTCAACATTTTCGTCTCTTGCAACCCTAAATACAAATTTGGGGGAATTCCAGGTCACGTTTAACATCAGCAGACTTAAAGACCTCTTCACGGAACCCTACCCCAGGGGCTCCATTGAAAATTTTATATAAGTTCAGGGACCCAATTAAAAACTTTTTTAGTTCAAGGACCCAATTGAAAACTTTATAAAAGTTCAAGGACCCAATTACAAATTTTTTTAGTATAGGGACCTAATTACAAATGAAATAATAGTTTAGGGACCTAATTACAAATTTTAAAAGTATAGGGACCTATTTAAAAATTCCTAAAAAGTATAGGGACCTACAGAGTAATTAAACCTAAATTTAATAACAATAACTCTTTTTAAGTAGGTAGATCCACTATATGAATCAAACAATATTTTATTGTACAAACATGTAGTTGGTCTGAGTGGTAAGTGGTAATGAGCTCAGACTCTTTAACTAAATGTTCAAGTGTCTGACTCCTGACTCTTGTGTATGGAGAAAATTTTGTTGGGAGGAATATCCCTTAAATATTGTCCAGGTCCCTCTTCGTATTAATAACATGGTTACAAAAAAAATATATTTTATTGTATCATAAACCATATCGTTATGTCCTTTTAGATTAACTTAGTTGGTTAAGTTGAAGGACATGAATATCTTTATGCGGGTTCAAACCCCTGTAACGTGCTCCGTCCGTTTTCCATTCCCTTTTTCCGCTACCACATGTAAAGATCTCCAATGAGCCTCCCCGTTTGACCAAAATTTAAACCATATTATTTAGGAAGGTAGCTGTTATAATTTAGTTTACCAAAATTTCATGTCAATGAGAATTTTTGTATAAACCATCTTTTAATGATCACCTCTAGTTAGTAATACTTAACAAAGAACCGGAAAAGATAATGAAGGGACCATCTCAGGTGGAAAGTGGTAAGGGAAAATAGAGAGAGGAATATCTATATCTTTTTTTTTGTCATTTTAACATGTCTATTATCTATGTGGTTTTGTTGATATGGTGTCAATTTATCTCTGACATTAGCTATTTAATTGACTATAGGTTAAAAATGAATTGCCAAGTACTTTCAAGGCATACCGCTACCAACAGCACCGTTGGTCTTGTGGACCAGCGAATCTTTTCAGGAAAATGGTCATTGAGATTATGAGAAACAAGGTAATCGTTGATTCCTTGAATTATCAACAATGTACAGGAAAAAAAAATATATTGGCTACTTATGCTCCAATTTCATATGCATATGTTCATTGCAGAAAGTGTCATTGTGGAAGAAGATATATGTGATTTACAGCTTCTTCTTTGTTCGGAAGGTCGTAGCACACATCAACACATTTGTGTTTTATTGCATTGTATTACCTGCAACAGTTGTGGTACCTGAGGTTGTGGTACCAAAGTGGGGAGCTGTCTATATCCCTTCTGTCATTACCCTTCTAAATGCAGTTGGAACCCCAAGGTATTGATTTCTCCCAAGTTATCCTTTCCTGTATTTTCCTCAACAATCAAAGTTTTAAATCTCGGTTGCGATTTGCAATGTGGTTTCAAAGACTAACAAAACCACAACTTCGTAGTCTCAATTATGTTTGTGGACCTCATTTTAAAATCCTGAAGCAAATCACATAAACCAAAGTAGTTTAAAGACAAGAAACTTGTTTTACAAGTAAGACTTTTGTTGAGTTTATTTTATTCAATGTGTTTCTTGGGTTTCAGGTCACTCCATTTACTGGTCTTCTGGATTCTCTTTGAGAATGCCATGTCTCTGCATCGAACAAAGGCGACAATTATTGGTCTACTAGAGGCTAGTCGAGTGAACGAATGGATTGTCACTGAAAAACTTGGAGATGCCCTCAAGGGTAAATCAGGAGTTAAAGCACCAAAGAAGCCTCGATTCAGGATTGGAGACAGGTATAAATTGGTATTATTGGCTAAGTTATTTGAAAGCATTCATTCACTAATTCTAAATGATAAATGTTATATGATAATATTGGACTGCTTACTTACATTTGTTGTCTTTGTTTTCAAATATCATTAGGATTCACTTGTTAGAACTTGGAGTTGGATTCTACCTCTTCTTTTGTGGCATCTATGATGTTATGTTTGGGAAAAACCACTTCTACATCTACCTTTTTATCCAAGCAATTGCCTTCTTCATCATGGCATTTGGATATGTTGGCACCTTTGTTCCCAACTCCTAGAAAGGCTTGGCAACTCTTCATTCAGAAATTTCAGTTTCTATGCCTTCAATATCAACGGGTTGTAATATATTGTGTTTTCAGCTGAGTTCTGGCAAATTAAAGCTTGTTAGTATAAAAGAAAAGGGTGGTCATTCTTTAAGGTTTTGCATAATCAGAGTCTGTGACTCTAAAAAGATAATTAGTTTTCTTGTGAATATTCAGCAAAGATATAAGGAAATTACGGAAGTTCTCCCCATAGAAGTGATGTATACAAAAAGTGATCGCAGCAATCTACTGGCATCGATCCTCTGTGGGGCAAACATCTTTGATTGGATGCATTGTTTATAAGATTTTGTAGTTTTCTTCTTTGTAATTTTTTTTAACTTTTCTTTACATTGTATTTGTTTGAAGAAATAATCAGCTTCAAGAAATAAGATAAAATACACAAAGTTCCAATATTGCATCTCCTTTCTTTGTGTCTACTCTATGTTAGTCAAATTTTACAGAAATGACTATTAAATTTTATTATGAAGTCTACAAGTAACATCGCGAATGTAGATGATATTGTTTCTAAAACTCCTCGTGTTTACAAAAAAAAAAAAAAAAAACTCCTCCTCCTGTGTCTATAAGTGCTAAGATGACCGGGAAATAAATCTCAAATGTTTGAAAATACAAGCATTAATTAACATATTTGAATATTTTTTTAGAGCAAAAGGCCCACAGGCTGGCCCTAACCCACAGGGCTTTTGGGGCTTCTTGGCCTGTGGGCTATTTGGCTATGTGGGTTTTTTTGGCCCTAACCCACGTGGGTTAGAGCCAAATGGGGTGGGCTAGGCCAAATTGACGGCTTTAGGGCAGAGATATGCCTTTTGAAGTGCTGGACATAGATTCTCTAACAGAATCAACAAATTAGCTAATGATACCCCAAGGAAAAGTAACTTAATAGGGTTGATTTATATGGTTAAAGGATTGATGGGAGACTCAACATGTTCCTTCTAACCTCTAAGAGTAATGTTATTTTATACATCACATTTCTCTATGTCAGCTCTACAAGTTCTTTATTTTATTTTTTTAGAAAAGTAAAAGAAAAGAGAGAGAAGGGGAAGGAGAGTTCTCACTTTCTTTTTCTGTAAGGAAAGATTAGAGAGAAGTGGGGAAAAAAATGTAATATATGAAAAACTTTACTCATTAATAAACCATCACTCTTTTCGAAGGTAATTTAAAACTACAAATCAACTTAACAAGAAAGCTATTAGATGGACATCTATTAACAATTTTTAAGGATATCATTTTACAAGACATTTTATCTGAAGTGTAAATACTTCCTAATGTGCTGAAACTTTTTAATTCAATTATGAGGTGTGACATGGATTAGGAGAACCTGACTACATGACCCAAATAAAAAAAAGTCTGATATCATGTTGATATAATAGTAGTACAAAACACGTGTTTTTGAGCAAGTGCTATGTTCTTGTCACATTAATGTAATCCAACAACCGTATACTGTGAATCGTAGTCAATTCGTCATCGAACTCTTAAGAGAGAATTATGAAACCGTATACTGTGAATCGTAGTCAATTCGTCATCGAACTCTTAAGAGAGAATTATGAGGTTACTGACTTTGTTCCTTTGTGGTATTACCAAGTCGAAACAGAGATAATAGACCAACGAAGCATTGGATTCTCATAATAATGAAGATTAACCATATTGGCCTCGCAGATTACTTGTGTCTCCTGGCAACACTGAACAATCTTTTGTAGGCCAGGGTCGGTACAACAATAGTCCACAGGCATTGATACTTTTCTATTAATGTCACGTTGAGTAGATGAGCAAGAATGGTACACTTAAGTTACTAGGCTCTCAATGATAAAATCAAATCATTATGACTTAACAACACAAACAAATCCTACTCAAAATATTAGTTTATTAGCTAATAGAATTTCATGTTTCAAGTATCACATTAACCTTACTCATTTGCTTAATGTGAGACTCATAACATATTCACAAGAAGTTATACCGGAGGCAAGTTCTCTCTATACATATAGTAACATCATTATGCTTTTATTAGTTTATATGCAAAATTATGTTTATCTCCTGATTCTATAAGCAGTGTCAAAAGTCTCTAGCAACAATGAGATTACCATAACGACGACAGAAATTGTCATAACAGACAATAAAAATGACTGAGATAAAGCTCTGAATTTGACTCTTACACTATATTAGATTCTACAACGCTAAATGGAGATATGTATGCAAGGCGAATTCTACGGTGGACCACCTTGATAGGTGGTACCACCGTGCACAAGTGACCCTAACCATTAGATTTATGTGGATCATAGTAATATCGTGCACCCTACCACGTTGAATTTTTTTTTTCCTCTTCTCATTCTTCTCTTCCCTTCTCCCGATCTGCCCCGCCGTCTTCCGCCATCAACCCAGCACCACCCCTGCCGTCTTCTACCTCGCCACGTCGTCGCCACCCGCTCCTCTTAAGATCGGGTTACTGGTTGTTCCGAGGACAAGGAACGTGGTTGTTCCGAGGCGGCAGAGCTCATTGGTTACTGGTTGGGCACGAAGGAAGCCATGGACGACGGTGAAGTGCGGCGGACGGCGCGGTGGCTGTGACTCGAGACATGGATGCAGTGCTATGCGGCTATGCGTCGAGGAAGGGTGGAAGTCGACGGCGTGACCTCGGAGGGGCACCGTGGCGTGATGGTCGGAGACACGTGATGGGGCTCATTTTGCGGTGGAGGTCAAATAAGTTCAGATCTAAGGTAGTCTCAACCATACCCTTCTTCTACCCGCATGATTCAGCTCATTAATGGAGGAGGAGGAGTTCCTTGTCCTCTGCGTCGTCACCCGCTCCTCTGCGTCAAAATAAGGACTGGACGACTTCCACCTCTCTCTTATCCACTCCCACCATCGCCACCCACTCCTCTTCCAGACCTGCCGCCACGTCGACTGCAAGACGTGGTTCGGGTTCACCGATCTTATGGAGGACCTCCTCGCAGAGGAGCAAAACCTCATGGACTCCATGGAGCAGAACTGGGTCGATAAAGTTCGGGTTGTTGTTGAAGAGGGTCGGAAGGAGAGAGAAGCAGCAGATTGGGTGCTGGAGGGGAGGTGGCCGCCGGAGAAGGGGGCGGAGGAAGGGGAGAGGGAAGAAGGGAGAAAAAAGGGGAAATAATCTGGTATGGAAGCTCTATTATTAGATACTATGAACCTTTGCGATCAAATGATCAAGACTAAAAATCATACTTGTGCACGGTGGTACCACCTATTAAGGTGGTCCACTGGAGAAGTCGCCATGTATGCAAATTGCTCCCCAGAAATCTTCACAAACATTATACCACCCAAAAAAAACAAAAAATTGGGCCGAAAGAGGCAGCCCATGAAGAGTGATATGTAGTTAGAAGTATCCACCAGAAAACAACACATGTTCTTTCACAAAGTGGAAAATGGGATTGGGAAGAAGACACACTGCAATTGTTCATCTTCTTCCCAACAACAACAAATCCATTTCTCTTCCTCACTCCTTTTCTTTCTCCTCCCAATCCCTCCCAATACCCCAACAACCCCAACACCTTCAAAAGCTCGAAAAGCTTCAGTCTTTACTCGACCAGGGTCACATAAACGAAGCTCGAAGCTTCCTCAAATCCCTTCTCTTTTCCAAAACCCCATTATTCTCTTCTCCTTCTCAACTCCATTCCCTCGTTTCCAAACCCATCTTTTCAGATACCCTCTTATGGGTTTCCTCTGTTCCCACAATGCTCCACGAAGCTACCCATTTATACTCTTTGATGAAAAAAGACGGTTTTGTCCCTTCCATTGCTTCTCTCAACCGTTTGCTGCAAACACTGGTCGTTTCCAAACAATTTCACAAAACCCTTTTTCTCTTCTCCGACATTCTGGGTTCTGGTATTCGACCCGATGTTGAATCATACGAAAAAGCTGTTCTTGCAGCTGTGATGTTGAAGGACCTTAACAAGAGTTTTGGGTTTATGTGTTCCATGGAGAAGCAAGGGTTGGTCCCTTCTGTTTTTGTGTATAACTTGGTGCTTGGTGGGTTATGTAAAATGAGAAAGATCAAAGATGCTCGGAAACTGTTTGATGAACTGTTTGACAGAAAAATGATTCCGAATACGGTTACTTATAATACTCTGATTGATGGGTACTGTAAGGTGGGTCTAATAGAGGAAGCTTTTGGATTGAAGGAGAGAATGAAGAGTCAAAATGTGGAGCCTAATGTTGTCACTTACAATGCTTTTTTAGGTGCTCTTTGTGGTTTTGGGAGAATGGAAGATGCAAGGAAGGTCTTGCTAGAAATGGAGGCTAATGGTTTTTTGCCTGCTGGGCTTTCGTGTGTTATATTCGATGATGATCGTTCCAGGTGTGGAAATGATAATGTTTCGTTGGATCAGAATGTGTTTGGTAGAGGAGGAAGGATTGATGGGCATACTTGTTGTATTTTGATGAATGCAATGTGCAGGGTAGGAAGGATTGAGAAAGCTACGGAGGTTTTGTCGAAGCTAGTAGATAATGGATTAGTTATTCCTAGCAATGTATCATATAACATATTAGTGAACGCGTATTGCCAAGAAGGTGACATTAAGAAAGCTATACTGACAACTGAACAAATGGAAGAACGAGGGTTGAAGGCTAATTGTGTCACTTTCAATACCTTGATTAACAAGCTATGTGAAACAAGGGAGGTGGACCAGGCAGAGAGGTGGCTGAAGAGGATGATAGAGAATGGCGTTTCCCCACAGTGGAGACTTATAACTCTTTGATTAATGGTTATGGCCAGATGCGCCATTTCGTCAGGTGTTTCGAGATTCTTGAGGAAATGGAAAAGATTGGAATAAAGCCTAATGTCATAAGTTATGGTTCTTTAATAAATTGTCTATGCAAAGATCGTAAGCTTCTTGATGCTGAGGTTGTCCTTGCAGATATGACAGGTCGTGGGGTTTCTCCAAATGCAGAAATATATAATATGCTCATCGAAGCTAGTTGCTCACTGAGTAAATTAAAAGATGCCTTCAGATTTTTCGATGAAATGGTAAAAAATGGAATAGATCCAACTCTTGTGACATACAATACACTGATAAATGGACTTGGAAGAAATGAAAGGCTAAGGAAAGCTGAGGATTTGTTTCTCCAAATGACTAGCAAGGGGCATAATCCGGATGTAATCACGTACAATTCCCTGATATCAGGATATGCCCAGTCAGGAAACACCCAGAAATGCCTTGAATTGTATGATAATATGAAGAAGCTGGGCATAAAACCTACCATTGGGACTTTTCATTCTTTGTTCAATGCATGCAGGAAGGAAGGTGTGATGACAGTAGAGAAAATGTTTCAAGAAATGTTACAGATGAATTTGGTTCCTGATCGAGTTGTGTATAATGAAATGATTTACTGTCATGCTGAAGATGGAAATGTTCTGAAAGCAATGTCTTTGCACCAGCAGATGGTCGATCAAGGAATTGATTCTGACAAGGTTACCTACAACTGCTTGATTCTAGCATACCTTAAAGATAGAAGGGCTTCAGAAGTAAAGCATCTTGTTGATGATATGAAGGCTAAAGGACTGGTTCCAAAAGCTGATACATATAACATTCTTGTTAAGGGACATTGCGATTTAAAAGATTTCAATGGTGCCTATTTTTGGTATAGGGAAATGTTTGACAGAGGTTTATTTTTAAATTCCTCCATCTGCTATCAGCTGATATCCGGACTTAGAGACGAGGGAATGCTGCGAGAGGCTCAAATTGTATCCTCAGAATTGAGTAGTAGAGAACTGAACAACTAGAATACTGACAAGATAAATCCTTGGCCGAAGGTTCAATGGATATGACAGCTGAAGAAAATATAAGAACCAAAATCAAAGGGCCTCTAGTATATATGTATGTTGTACATTATCAACCATTACTTTTTGCTGACACCACATCTAGAAAAGGGGCTTCTTACCCCCGGAAGGGAGACAAAGTCAGATACCCTTCGTAGACAAGTTAAATAAACACAAGTTCAAAATTGTAAGACTATTTGCAATCAAATTGTTGATTCACAATGCTCTTTAATTTTTAGTTGTCTGTTTGTACTTTATACAGGTCAATATATAGAGAATTTTTTTTTAAGTTCTATCTTATAGTTTATACACGTACCTTATTGATTTTAATAGATTAGCACTACTGATTGATTTGGGAGCCTCATGCACTAGACTGCCTTTTAAAATTTTTTTCCTAGAATATATTGTTCTAAAAAATATATTGATACACAAATTATACAAACTCGCCCTAAGCTTGGTATTGCTTTTTTTGTAATCGGCTTTAAGCATAAAAATTATATTCAAGTGTTTATTAAAGCATTTCATTGATGATATTAAGATTAAGGGTCTGGATCCAAAAGCTTATACGTATATACATGCTTGTTAAGGTACACTGCAACTTCATGATTTCAATGGAGCCTATGCTGAAAGAGGGCTGCTAATTGAACACAAAAAAACGACTTCATACGCGACATCTCTGCTACTGTAGCGCCACTGTAGCACCACTTTTTTTTTTTTTTTTTTTTAAATTTTGACTTTTTTTAAAAAAAAAATTATTTCTTAAAAAAAATTCATTCACCATATAATGAACTGAATTTACCAGATATTTGTACCTGATTCACCAGATATTTGCACATACTTAACAAAAAATTTGCCCATTCACCAAATAATGAACTGAATTCACCAGATATTTGCACATACTTAACCAAAAATTTTATTTCTCAAAAAAACCCATTCACCAGATAATGAACTGAATTCACCAGATATTTGTACCCGATTCACCAGATATTTGCACATACTTAACCAAAAAATTTATTTCTCAAAAAAACCCATTCACCAGATAATGAACTGAATTCACCATATATTTGTACCTGATTCACCAGATATTTGCACATACATAACCAAAAAATTATTTCTCAAAAAAACCCATTCACCAGATATTTGTATCTGATTCACCAGATATTTACACATACTTAACCAAAATATTATTTCTCAAAAAAACCCATTCACCAGATAATGATCTGAATTCACCAAATATTTACACATACTTAACAAAAAAATTTATTTATAAAAAAAACATTTTTAAAAAAAAACTAAACTTTTAAAATTTTAAAAATAAATAAATAAATAAAATACGCTACAGTGCCGCACAGTGCGGCTACAGTGCCGCACAGTGCGGCACTATACGGTGTCGCCGTATCTGTGTCAAATTTGTGTGTTTAGATATCATTTTTCATGCTGAAAAGAGGTTTCTACCATATGCTGAGAATGTGAGGCTGCAAGATTCTCAAATTGGCTACTTAAAATGTAAACTGAAGGTGGTGAAAAAAGAAAGTCTGAGCCAGTGGATATTTTCAATCATAATTTATCGCTGATATTTGTATGTGGGGAAGGGACTTCTGCTAGTGAAAATATTATTTAGGTTAAAATAACTTTTTGATCCCTATACGTGTTGCTGATTGTCAATTTGGTCCCTATACGTAAAAAATTTGCAAATCAATCCTCATATGTGACTACCGTTATCACTTTAGTCCCTACCGTAACCCACCGTTAGTAACCGTTATCACTTTGGTCCCTATATGTGTCCCTGATTATCAACTTGGTCCCTATACATGTCTTTGATTGTCAATTTGGTCCCTATACGTAAAAAATTTGCAAATCAGTCCTCATACGTGACTACCGTTATTAGTTTAGTCCCTCTCACTCTCGACTCACGCCGCCCGTTAAACCTTTAACCCTTATAACAGAGACAATATTTCCAGCTATAGCAAAAAAGAACTAGAAACTTGTCCCCTACCTGTTAAACCTTTAACTCTCTAATTACATAATGCACCTTAATTTACTTTTGACCATCCCAAAAAGATCTCCATGTCTTAACAAGCTCCATTGTTCTAGCGCAAATAAAATGGTCAGGGATGGAAGCTCCCCATCACGCATCAACCTGCAAAGCATAGCAACAGAATAGCAACGCCACCAACAATATAACACAAGGCATCATTCTTTCCTTGACTTTCCTTTGAATAATCCTATATGTTGCAAAAAATGTTGTGATAGCTTTAGTTAGTATATGTCAAGCAAGCATATTGCTCTCATCAATGTCTTCTCTTTCAAGCTCTTCCTTTTGCACAAATACAGGTACTCAGGAATTAACCCATCTTCTCCAATAACCCAGTTATACTCCGCAACATCACCCAATGTCATCCTTAGTCTTGGGTGTGTAAACTATAGATGTTGAATGTCATCATTACAATTAAAAAATAATATACAGTCACTGGCACTATCAAAGGATATGAATTCAAAGACATAATTACATGGATCCAATGAGGTTGAAAGGAAGAGGCCAACGTAAGCAAATCTGGGTTTTTCTCTGAGTTCTCCACCTTGCGTTGTCGGAGCGTTGTCGACGGCGGCGGACGGTGTGAGCAGAGAGCAAGAGGGACTAAAGTGATAACGGTAGTCACGTATGGGGACTGATTTGCAAATTTTTTATATATAGGGACCAAATTGACAATCAGGGACACATATAGGGACCAAGTTGACAATCAGGGACACATATATCGACCAAAGTGATAACGGTTACTAACGGTGGGTTATGGTAGGGACTAAAGTGATAACAGTAGTCACATATGGGGACTGATTTGCAAGTTTTTTACGCATAGGGACCAAATTAACAATCAAGAACACGTATAGGGACCAAAAAGTTATTTTAACCTATTATTTATTAGTTTTAAATAAGTTTTTGATCCCTACAAAGTTCATCAAATTTGGTTTTGGTCCCTGTGAAATTTTTTCTTAGGTTTTCGTCCCTGTAATCTCACAAATTTTGCAAATAGTCCCTACCGTTATCTTTTTTTGTTATCTAGTACTCATGGGTATCGAGGTAATTTTATTTTACTGTCCGACTTTTTGTAAAATTTGGCCATAAAATAGAAACAAAATCATATATTAGGGACATAAGGTTAAAATTGCTAAATTCCTTCATTTTGTATGATATCTAGTACTCAGGGGTATCGAGGTAATTTCTCGTTCTTGTCCAACTTACTCCAAAAGTTGGCTAGAAAGTAGAAATAAAATCATACATTAAGGCCATAGGGTTAAAATTGACAAAATTATTCATCTAGTATGATTTCTAGTACTCAGGGGTAACAATAGGGACTATTTACAAATTTTTCGAAAATATAGGGATGAAATCCTAAGAAATTTTTTTACAAGGACTAAAACCAAAATTAGTGAACTTTCCAGGGATTAAAAGCTTATTTAAACCTATTTATTATGTCATCTTTTTCACTAGATTAAGGATCTTGCCTCTCCTAGCTGAATGTCGTTGTTGATGGCTGTTTGTGAGGCTGAAATTCTACCAGGATTTGCAAAAGGGAACAAATTCAATAAAATTTCGCCAGAGACACGGACGTGATGCCACAAACCACAATCTTGCTCGAATATGACAAGGATCGAAAGAAATTGGCAGAAAAGTTTCCACAACAAAGAGAATAATTCCAAACTTCCATTTTACATATACTTCTGTAGAGTGAAACGAGGTAAAATTTTGAAGTGGTTAAATCATTATAGTAACTTTGCGACTACGGGTGATATTCGAACTGCTCAACAAATTTAGGTTAACACTTTGGTGGACCTGACTCATCTAGAAAGATTGTGTAATATTGAATGATGTCCACTAAAAAGGTGTTGTGGGTGATTCGTTGGTAGAAAATTTGACACACATTGGAATGTGACAAGTCTTGGGTTGTAGTTGGATTCTTAATTACATCATCTGATCCACGGTATAAGAAACAAAACCTTAAAACACATAGATCAAGAAAATATATTGGAATGAGTTAATTATAATTAATACTCATATAAATTTCCAAAATCACCCTTTATAATTTTAGTTAATATTCTAATGGCCTATAATTAATGACAGTAATTAATAAGAGCAAGATTGAAAATTAACATTTAATATGTATGAAAATTGATACATATTTCTTATATTTTGAACCAAAAAAAAGAATCCATTTGTTTCTTATATTATGAATCGGAGAGAGTATTATTTACGCAGTGAACAATTTTTTTTACGCTATTTATTTATTTAATAAATTAGTTTATAGTTTTAAATAAATACAGTACCTTTTACTCTCTTTTTTTTGGAACAAAATACTACCTTTTAGATCACATGCATATAATTAGAAATGTCTTGCACCATCAAGATTCAAGACGCAGCGCAAAATAAGAAGTGCTTCACGATCATCATCAGTGTCATTGTAAAGTAGTAATCGATGAAGGGAGTCATAAAGTGGTCACCGGTCAAGGTGGTTTGGGTGGGAGAGTTAAGAAGTGGAGTGATAAGGAGGTTGAGGGTTCAAACCATATCGACTAACAAAAATATTTAACATTAACACACTAAATTTGCCTATAAAAAAAAAAAAAAAAAAAGGTACTGCTAGGTTCAGCGATTTTCATAGAACTGGCAGTGTTTAGACTTCAAGTATGCCTACTGTTGCGTCGTCTAATCTTTTGCAGTCTTACAATAATATGCTTCAGTAGAATTAACCTTTGAAGAATGACGATGACTCTCTTTGCTTCATTGTGGCCAATTGATCCTAGAGTTCTCTTGTTTTTGTTTTCTCTTCCAAAAAAATAAAAATAAAAATTGATCAACATTCTCCAGTTGACACCTTCAAAATTAAGAGTAAGGCAGTGGCTGTGGTCGTATTTTAGAACCTTTTGCAAAGAGTCCAATGGCATCCAAAAACTTTTGCTCAGAAATTGAGGATGAAGAAAATTGGAAGGAGTAGCAGAGAAATTGGACGGTTTAAATACAATTTTTTAATTCCTATATATTTTAGTTTTGGTTCTGAGTTTTTATACTTTCAGTACATTAAGGAATTGATTCATGTTATCAATCCTGTTGTAAGGAACCGTTCTACAAGCTAAGGAACCCAATAACAATAAGGAACTTTTATCGGAGATGCTCTCTAACACCACTAGCATTAGTCTAAATTGATGCTGATATGGACCATATGTGACATACCACTAACTATCCCTAGCCTTCCTCTCTCCCTCATAGGGTTTGCCCCAAAACCCTCCTCCATCTCTTACTCGTTCCCATGCACCATCAAACCCCTGCCTAATAAGTTAAAAGCAAATTAACGGTTTTGATTCAACTAGTGCGCTGCTCCCCATTGAGTCTCAATAGGGTGCAACAGCCACCATCAAATATTACCAAATACCAATTACTGAAGTTTCATATGATATTAGAGAAGATTCAGAAGAACAACCAGTAGATCAAAGCATAAGTATAATTATGCTGTCTTATTAGATGAAGCAACGCCACAGCTTGAATTTGGTTATCAGATTTTCCCCTAACCTTGAAAGGGACACGCCTTTCTCTAATCTAAACTTTTATCTATTAAAAAAACTAATGCTTTTTTTTTGTTTTTCAGGGTATCTTCCATGCGCAATTGCAGAGACTAATCCCTCGAGGTACTGGACGATATTGAGGGGTTGACCTCTCCCAACCAGGTTTTTTTTACATACGCAAAAGTCAGGATCGAACCATGGACCACTTGCTCAAGGGGCCCAAGCGACCAACCACATGTTGATAACGCTTTAATCATCAACATGCTATTCCATTAAGCACTACTATTCAGCAATGTAAGTAGAGGAATACTGTCAAAGATTATAGCTTCCCTGCACAGTTCCACCAAAAGCACTCAAAATCTGGTCCCCAAACCCTCCAACATTATCTTTTAGTAAATGACATTACGTCTCTTCAAAATTATTACTATTACTACTAGTCATTACACACGATCTATTTTCATTACACATGCATTCTTTCTTCTTATTAAAAAGTAGTATTGGGAGGCAAATTACCTCAAAACTCAACAAATTTCCTTAGAACTAAGATATTATCCCCTCAGATAACAACACCATTTGAGTCCATTCACATTATTAAACCATCCAAAACTTAAAAAAGTTCATCCTAAACAAATTAAAAACTCAAGTAACTCATCGTAAGAAAATTAAATCCTAGGAAGTGAAAAACAGCGACAAAATAAAAACAAAGACCCAGAACCTGACCTCACCACCACAGATAGAACTCAGAGCAGTTTGAGAAAATCCTCAGCACCACTGAACGTAAAAGCACCACCTTCCTCCAAATTGAAGACCTTCACAACACCATCCTCAGCCAAAAGCGCGTACCTTCTAGACCTAACACCCAACCCAACAGGCTTATCACTCAAATCGAGCTCACACCCAATAGCCTTAGTGAAACTTCCATTCCCATCAGAGAGCAACAGAACCTCATCGTTGACTTTCAAATCCTTCTTCCACGCGCTCATCACGAACGCGTCGTTCACCGATATGCACGCGATGGTGTCCACCCCTTTCGCCTTCAGCTCCCCGGATTTCTCCACGAATCCGGGAACGTGCTTCTGGGAGCACGTCGGGGTGAACGCGCCTGGGACGGCGAAGAGGATGGCTTTCTTTCCCTTGGTGAGGTCGGAGACGGTGGTGGTTTTGACCTCGCCGGCGTCGTCGAGGTAGGAGAAGGTGGATTCGGGGAGCTTGTCGCCGACGGCGATGGTGGCGGAGATTGTGAAGGAGGAGAATTTGAGGGGCTTGAAGTGAAGGTTGTTGGGTTTGAGGGGGAATTTGGAAGAGAGGATTTTAGGTGGGAAGAGAGAAGATGAGGAGAGGAACCTGGAAAAGGTGAGAGAAGCTGCCATTAGAATCAGTGACTGAGATTTCGAGAGAAAATGTGAGTGTGTGGGTGGAGTGGTAATGAATGAATGGATGAATGGTTTTGGTTAAATTGGTTCGGTTGATTTTGTACTCTTTAGGCCTTTTTGGTATGGGTTGAGGATCTTTAGGGCTCTCACCTCGGCCCAAACTAGGAGAAATTGTTACATATTTTAAGAGTATTAATTTAAAAATTAGTATATTTCAAATAAAAATATGTTTGTCTTCTTTGCAATTTCTATTTTTCAGAGATAATTACAAAAATATCATATTATTTTTATTCTGTTTTTATAATTAAAAAATTCATAAAGAAAATATTGAAAGCAAATATTTTTTAGTTTCATTTCATCTTTTCCTATAACAATATTTGAAAACATTGTAACATTTTTTAATTGCATTTTTTATCCTTCAAGTATCATAATTGTGAAATTTTTGTCTCTCAGGTTCTAATTGGACCAATTGGGTTCATTAGACATTACTATTGTGTAAGAGGTTCTAATTGTGCCAATTAGGTCCTTCAAGTATCACGATTGTACAATTTTAGTCCCCTAGATATCAAGATTGTGCAATTTTTAACACCAGTAGCCTACGCGGACTGATTTGGGACCGATATTCAGAAACGTCCTTTATAAAGAAATATTGTAACCTTGTACTCATCTGATGTACACATGATCATTAAATGTGTGAGGTGTCAATAGTGCCATATGGGAATCTCATGTAAGCTGTCAAATCGGTCTCACTTAGTGTCAAATCAATCCTACATGCATAACGTAGGCTACTAATGTTAAAAATTGTACAATCGTGATACCTGAAGGACCCATTGGAAAAACTAAAACCCGAGGACTAAAATTACACAATTATGATATCTGGGTAGGGGTGAGAATGGGCCAGACCGCTCGTCGGGGGATACCTAGCCTATTTAAGGCCTATTCCGGTCTAGCCTATTTGGTAAAAAAGTCAGGTCAAGGCTTTTTAAAAAGCTTATACAGCTAAAGAGGTCAGGCCTAAGGCTTTAAAAAGAGTTTATTAGGCCTATCAGGTCTACCTATTTAAATAAACACATACATAAATATATATGTATAATATAATATATTATAATATTACCACATATTATTTATATTATTTGAAAGTAAATGTCTATTTACCCATTTAAATATAGCAGCTTACTTGCCTATTTATTTGTGAAGGCCTAGTGACCTATTTATCAGTATAGGTCTACCGACCTCTTTATCATTAGAGGCCTATAAACTTATTTACAACTGAAGGTTTATGACCTATTCATAAGTGAAGGCATGTTTAAAGGTCTTGTTGATAAGTAGGCTTTTAAATAGGCTTTCAAGCCACGCCAGATTTTGAGTAGGCCAGGTTCAGGCCTTAAAAATTGGCATATATCAGGCCAATAGGCCAGGCCCAGACCTTCAAATTGGAACACAGGTCAGGCTTAGGCCTGTTAAGACCTAATTCGGTCTGGTCAATTCCTACCCCTATACCTGGAGACCCAATTGTCGCAATTGAAACTAGATGGGTCAAAATTGCACGATCATGATATCTCAGGGACCAAAGATATAATTAAGCCTTTCAATTATTAATAAAATAGGAAATGAAAATAGAAAAAAAAAAAAAAAAAAAAACTTAATCAACGCACATTTTTATGCCAAAAAAACACATTTAAATGGAACGTTAAATGACAACCAAAACATGAAGCCCAGTCTAGATCTCTGTTCCCAATCAGCCGGAGAAAAATTACATGGAATTATATACAGGGCGATTTTTCTTATGCCTTCCAAATTATTGGTGGCTTTTTCTTGTTGGCGCAGATAAAGTGAAAGAAATATATACATAACATTCAACTCATCGTCTAATGTGTCAAAAATTATATGTTATATTTATTTATTTAGTTTTGAAACAACTTTTTTTCACTCAATCACTTGTTTCTTCTATAAAATTTAAAAAGTTAATCATATAATTCAAACTTAATCTAATATTTTTAAAAATGAAGGAAAAAAAATCCAACAAACAAAGGAAATCGACTGAGGAAAAAAGAACTAAGTGTCTAATCAATCATACATGTACTACATGGATTACTAGCATTAAAAATTGGACAGCCCACCGATGGAGGGACATAATTATAATAAGAGGGATATTTGAATGACCCAATTGATACAATTGAAATTTGAGAGATCAAAATTGCATAATTACGATACCTAGGTAGCAAAAAATACAATTGAGCCTTATATGATATGTTCTTTTAATGACATTATCAGAAAGAAGGTTTTTCCTTTTTGCATCACCAAATAAAATTAGGTTTTTTTTTAATATATATTTAACTTAGGGTTTAAGTTTGAATGAGAATACTGAGTGCATGTTTGGACGGGATTTTTCCCAACGCAAGCGTCACTATTTCGCATTCTGAGGCATCTTTAATAAAAGCTTCAAAGACAAGCTTTGGTCAAACGGTCGTTGTAATGGTATTATGTGATGAGTAGAATCTTAAACAAACAAGATGTAAATTTACAAAATTTAAAGAAAAAAACCCCTCAAGATAATTGTGTAACATAAGTTTGCCTCATAGGAATTATTATTGACAGGACAATCCAATACATATTATTAAGATTAAAACTCATGTCATGTGGTTATTAAAAGAATCATATGCATTTATTATGTAAGAATCAATTATCTAACTTAACTCTTCTTACCTTTACAATAAATATTCCTTTTAATATATGTGTATATGATCATTTTGCTATTTTGCAAAATAAGAACAATGAATTATAATCATTTGATTTCATTTGGTTAAAAAAAAAATCATTTGATTTCATTTGAATGGTAAAATTAAATGATGAATCCCTTCAATTTTTTTTTTTTTTAAATGATGAATATACATAACTTTTTTAAGTGATGATATGATTATTTACTAACATGGTGTGGTACTGTTGGTAGATAACCGAGTCCCTTAAGCATGTGGTTGGTGGTTCGATTCTTGACTCATGCGTATGGAAGAGCATCTGTTGGGAGAGGTCAACCCCTTAAATGGATCTTAGTACCTCAAGGGATTAGTCTTTGGCTCTCCACAGGAGTACACCCAAGATCACCCAACAAAAATTACGTTATTTAATTGTTGTCACTCTCAGAGTTTCATTATTAATGGACACTAATTTTAAAATTAAAACTCAAATATATTATGAGTCATCAATCCACCCATAATAGTTGGTCACCAGTAGGGCCGGCCCAACACTTTTGGAGGCCTAAAGCGAACTCCAAAGTGAGGCCTTTTAAAGAATATAATAAAAAATTAGAAAAATTATTATATTTTTATTTAAAGTTTATCTTTCGTGCTTTTTGGGATGCAAAATCATTTATTAAATTATTGTAATCGATTTATTTAACAAATCTTTTTCAATCGATAATAAAGCTAGTCCATTTAATCTTTGTTGAGACATTGTCGATCTTAGATAAGATTTTATTAATTTTAGTTTTGAAAAACTCTTTCTGCCGAAGCAACGCTTACGGGAATCGTTAACATTATTCTATAAGCGATATATGCATTTGAAAAAAAATCAAGCCTTATTATATAATTAAGTATGTCAATTGGTATATCATTTTCCACTTGTATAATTTCTCTTAAGATTTTTAGTTCTGTAAATAAATCTAAACCATCAATATCAGAGTTGCCATTATGTTTTAATGAACGTTCAAGGTTAAGACAATTTTCTTTTAAATTTTCATCATCCAATGACCTTAATTTCTCAATACTAAATAGAAAACCAAAAATATCTTGATACATTTTAAATTGTTCAAATCTACTTTGAAATGAGGTGATTGCTTTATCTATTATGTACAAGAAGTAATCAACTTTAAATGAATCTTCAGGAGATTTTACAACTTCACTGTCAATAATCTCATCAAATTTTTTCTTTCTACGAATAATACATTTTTCACGGAACTTTTTTATATTCATTTCTATAGTAATTTCTTTGACAGAAATTAAAGCATTTTCAAATCAGTCTTCCCTATTTTTTTCAAAAAAATGAAATAAGACCTTTCAATTATTGTATAGCAACATCGATACACATATCCTTTGATTGCATATTTTTACTAACTGAGTTTACTGCAAACAATATCTCATACCAAATAGTCATGCCTAATAAAAACTCAAAATTTTTAAGCTCATAAGTTGCTAAACAATCAACTTCACTTTTTATTTTAGGTTCGTCATTAACTTCAACTAATTTCAATAAAGTATATCTTATTTGTGATGTTTGAAATCTTAAAGCTTTTACACTCTCAATACGACTTTCCAACGTGTTTGTGACAATGATTTAAGAGTTAGGCTATGGATATGATCTTGTAAAATGTTCCATCTTTTAGTAGATGAAGAAAATATGGTATATATACGTTGTAAAAAAAATATTATTAAAATAGGTAGTAAAAAAAAATTTGGAGGCCTAAAGCCCTAGTTTCACCAGCTTCACCCTTGGACCGGCCCTGGTCACCGGCTCTTTTATATTATAACTTGACTCCTTGAGTTTAAATGGCTCATAAACTATGCCTGAACCACCAATTTTTTTTTATTAAATAAATTCAAGCAAACAAATGATATTGACATGATTTGTAACATTATAAAATATCTGAAAAAAGAACTGGCATGAAGTGATGCAGAATTCTGAAGAGAGTACCGAATGCAATTTTATGAGACGAATGATTCAAATAAAATAAGTACCACTTGATTGTCATCACAAGGTTTAAGTGGGGTAACTCAAGTGGTTAAAGTTAATGGTTTAAGGCGTTTAAGGTATTGGAGGTGCTGGAGATCTAAGGTTCAATTCTGGACAAATGTGAAAAAATTAACTATCATACTAACCTAGTAACATTTGTCTGTCAAAAAAATAAAAAGTGCCCCATGATTGTCATCACAAAACTAAAGCCAAGGGTCATGCCAATATTATAACTAAAGTGTTTGTTAATTGAGACGTCACACGCTCACACTGAGTGCAACTCGCAACTTCCAAGTTGCAGTAGTCATAGAGTGGTGAGAGACATGAACTCATTGCTCACGCTAGAACGAGCCGTCATAGAGAAGGCTCTCGATCTGTTTTAATCTGTTTCTTTTCCACTGCATAACAAGTTAACAACCTCATTCAAGAGATTGTAGCCAAAAGTTGCAAAATATATATTTTCCCCAAACCAGTTTTGTTTCCTCCTCTTTTTTCCAAATTCATGCATTCTGAATGGTATTGCCGTGAAAACCAGATATATAAATAAATCCTTGAGATGGTGAGTTGGTGACCTCATCTTATACGTTGCATCTTCTGTAATAAGATTGTCAATATTCCATTATTCTTATTCCGACAAATATCTTTATCATGAGAGCTACTTTTTAGGAAAAGAAAAAAAAAACTCAATTATAAGGATAAGACTCCTCTAAATAAATAAAAGTAAAAGGTGAGAAAGTAAGAGTATATTCACCATTGATTAATTAAAGTCTGAAAGTGAGTTGATTCCAATTTACTTTCAGTAATAAATAGTGAATATATCATACTTTCTTACCTTATATTTTTACTTACTTTAAAGGAGTTTTTATCCTTTTGTAACTATTAAAGTACCGATACCTATTTTATGAAGAACTAATCTTCATATTTTCTATTGAAATTCGTATTCAAGTGAGTAAAATATAAGAAGTTATATTAAGAAAATAATTATATAAAAAAATTTTAATAAATAAAAATTATAACAACTAAAATATTATTTAGTATTTTTCCTCACCAAACTTTCCCCCGACCCATTTTTTTTATTTTACGAAAGATACCTTTTCATGGCCAAACATAATCAGTTATGTTATTTGAACACCCAAAATTGGATATCATATATTTTTATCTCTATTTCTCACTTTATATTTTATCTTCTTATATACACACATTCAAAAAAAATAAATAAAAAAACAAAGGGACACCGTGGTGTCTCTTGTAGAGGTGGCAAAATGGGCTACCCGGCTCGTCGTGGGCTAGCCCTATGCGGGCTAGGGCTTTATAGGGCCGAGCCAAAAAGGCCCGGAATCAATATGAGCTGTAAAATAGGTGTCCAAGCCCAGTCCTATGCGGGCTGGCCAGGCATTTTTCGCTAAAAAAATTATTTTCGATAATTTTTATTTTTAAGTTCCTAAAAGTGACTATAGCATTGTGTATATGTGTGGACCAAGACATATTTATTTTCAATCAACCTAATTGTTTGTATTGAAAATGTCAGGATATGAATGAAGATATAATAATCATAATTAATTTTGTAAAAGACAACTTCAGAATTACTTCTCATACGAAGCATAAAAAAGCTCCTTAAGTTCATATAGAGATATATTTAAAGTCCAATAAGAACATCAACAAATGAGCAAGTCCAACAATAGGAACAATTAAAAAGTCCAACAAAAATAAACTTCACAAATAACAATGAAAGTCAAACAGTAACAACGATATATTTAAAATCCTATATTTTGGCATCAATATTGGCATTTAAACCTCTTTGAGAAAGCTTTACATCTTCAACATTGATGGCCTCCCGCTCATCATCATCATCTTCATTATCATAATCTAAAATAAAAAATAGACTTTGTTATGATTTTTTATATAAATCAATGACTTGATTTTAAATCCTAAAAATGATAAAGCTTAAAAAAAAACTTACCGACAAAACCATGTAACCAACTACGTGTGCACAAGAGAGCTTGAATCGTTTCATCCCACAAAGAACTTCTATACTTGTTCAAAACTCGAGAGCCAATTCTAAAAGCCGATTCTGATGCCACAGTGGTTATTGGAACGCTCAATATATCACAAGTCATCCTTGCAAGATCAGGACATCTATGACGTCTTTTCTTCCAATAAGATAAGATATCAAAACTACCCGATGATGGAATCCTTAGCTCCTCCAAATAGAGATCAAGTTTGGATTTTCCAACAGTGGTAGTTTGTGTGCTTTCATATGCTTCAAAATCCTACAAAATAAATGACCAAATGAATTCAAATATATATATATATATATATATATGAAATATATGAAATATTGATTAAAAAAAATCTACGTATGAAAAAAAATAGTAACAAAATTAAGAATTTACTTCATAGCAACCAATCTTTTCCTTTCCTCCTCCAATTGAAGATTGTACTTGTTGTGAATGACTCACATTGGAAGGGGCACCATCTTTGACATATTCATCATAAAGCTTATACAAATTCATCTTGACCATTTGCAACTTTCCTTCACAAGTGTTTGTTTTTTATTTTTTAGTTAAATAAAAATTAAAGTATATAAAAGTGACCGGGCTACCCGAGCCCGATGCGAGCTAGCCCAATACGGGTTCGGGCTTCATCGGGTAGGGCCAAAAAGACCCGAAATTAAAATGGGCTCGAATTTTAATACCCAAATCCTATAATTCATAGGGCTTATCCGACCCGGCCCGGTCGGTCCGGCCCATTTTGCCGCCTCTAGTCTCTTGGTTTGGTGTTCAAATAACTTTTTCTCGACATAAACCTCACCAAACCCCTCATGACGTTTGACCAGGGCTCTCGACGTATAGGACTTTGCAAAGGGAAATTCTACATGTACAGAAAATTGCCACCCCTATATTATTGATAAGTGAGAGTCACGTTTCTCACACTCGGATAAGAATCAAAGTATTAATATGTAAAAGATAACATGAACTAATTGCGATTATATGATAAAAATTATATAAATATAATGTGATATATATGTATCTAACATAAGATATAAATATATTCTTAAGCGATCCAACGTACGTAAAGTATACGAAAATGGATTTGGTGCCTTTCATTTTGGTGACTTTGATGCCTTTCTCTCTATCTCTCTCATCTCTTATTTTCTCTATCATCTTTTCCCTTTATTTTTTCTTATCTCTCTCATCTCATTTTTGCCTAAAGTCACCAAAGTCACCATTTCCAAAGGCATCAAATCCTTGCTCAAAGTATACTTGTCTCATGGTCGAAGCATCTAGACCCTATAAGAAGGAAGACGCAAGTTCAAATCCTAGTAGAGACACTTTAGTTAGGAGGTTGTGAAAACCAAAGATTAATTTTTTGCTCTAGTCGATTCAAAGGGCTGGAGCTTGTGGGGATATCCCAAAATGCTACTGAGGAGTCAAAGGCTCTAATTATGGTGGTTCATAAAAAAAAAGTATACTTATCTCAATTACAGTAATTATAATACTTAAAGGCTGTAATAATTATTTAACTAAATCTATACTACATACATTTGAGAATAACCTCAAAGGGGAAACATTCACATGTCAATATCTGAAGCCCTTATTCTTGCAACTTTTTCACATGTGGCTTTACCATAAATCTTCCCTCCAAGTCTTGCTTACGTGTTGTGCTCACTGATTTGAAGACAAATTGTGTTAATGGTAAGAAAATTAATAAGAAAACAGAATAATGAATAAAATTTGAATTTTGAAATATAATGAAAGCTTGAATAAGGTGTTTAATGACTACACTAAAGACTTGTGTTTAATGATATGAAATTAATTCAAAATGATATGAAAATAATTCAGGATCAAATTTGAATGCTATTATTCATGTTTAAATTCAAAAGGTAACATATGGTCACAATTAATATTAAATATTGACATTATTAAGTGACAATTATTTTGGAAATAAACCAATATTTCAAATATGATAGATAAAATGAGATGGAGATAGTATTATTTTATTTTTCTTATCTATTATTTATTAATTCATGTTATATTACTTGGTGTTTAAATTTTTTTTTTTATCAATTTATCTTTTATTTGTTGTAGGATATTTTAATTAGCAATTTCTTTTAGCTTATACGACTGGGGTTGCTCTTTTGATGAAGTAATTTTTTCTGGCTTTTTTTTTTGTTTCTTTTCGTCCATCTACCAAAAAAAAAAAAATAGCAATTCTCATGTTATATGATATATTTGTATTTGTTTATTTTTACCAAATTTAGATTCAATTATAAGCTCTCTTTTTTAATTTATTATTTATATTAACCTTGATTGAATATAATATATTCATTTTAAACAATTAATATAATATTAATTTATAATTAATATATGTATCAAGTGATCAAATGAATATATACTTATTTATGTGGAATCAATATAATGATTTTATTTTAAAAAATTATAAATAAGATAAATTAAATATGATACTTACTTGAATGCAATTGATTTTCTAAACTAAATTTAGAATGTTCCACCAATCATTTAATCATTTACATTTTTTTATAAATAATTAATCATTTACATTCTAATTCTAATATTTTTTTTTATTTTCTCATGTTATATGATATATTTGTATTTGTTTATTTTTACCAAATTTAGATTAAATTATAAGCTTTTTTTTTAATTTATTATTTATATTAACCTTGATTGAATATAATATATTCATTTTAAAAAATTAATATAATATTAATTTATAATTAATATATGTGTCAAGTAATCAAATGAATATATACTTATTTATGTGGAATCAATATAATGGTTTTATTTTAAAAAATTACAAATAACATAAATTAAATATGATACTTACTTGAATGCAATTGATTTTCTAAACTAAATTTAGAATGTTCCACCAATCATTTAATCATTTACATTTTTTTTATAAATAATTAATCATTTACATTCTAATTCTAATATTTTTTTGGTTTTCCAAGGTATCATTCACGCGCAACTGTGGAGGGATAGGACCACAAGGTCGGCAAAGCTCTCCCTCAAGAGTTTTAACGCAGCTGCATTCCTAGGATCAGGATTCGAACTCGAGATTAAGCTGGAAGAGATCCGTGTCATCTCATTGAAGCGCTCTTGGGTATTCTAATTCTAATATGATATAGTATCAAACTTTAAAATTAAAAATTTATTTTTTTAATTTATTGATTAGTTAATTATATTTAATAATATTTTATATGGTGTATAAAAAAAAAGTATCATAGCTAGAATTATATGAATACAAATTAAAAAATTTCTAATTTTTATAACTCGCGTACAAGATGTTTTTATTTTCAATTTTACATGAGAAATAAATCAATTTTTTTATAATTTTCGGTAGAAGATTTTTAATACTTATGAAAAGCAAATTATATATTTAAAATTTAAACTATTTTTTAAAAATGTTCAAAAAGTAATGCATACGCCGTGCATGGCACGGGTCAAGAACACTAGTTAACATACATTATGTTACCTCACGTAAAACTTCGATACTATCTAAGTTTTGAATAAAGTTTTTTTAAAATATAAATTTATTTTAAAATAATTAAATAAAAATATATTTATTCTTAATTAGAGAAATTATATTAAAATCTTATTTCACTAAATATGTTAAGAGTCAATATATTCTTATTTATTAATTTTAAAAATAAATTTCATTTGAAAGACAACAAAATAAGTTCTCAAATTACCTACACTTCCAATAAGTTCTGAAAATACATATGTTTTTTGCCTACACAAATGGAAAACTAACTTCCCTTCTATTGGTTTTCTCTTTACTTTATGGAAAGTTGGCATCACAATTGTCGGCTTCCCTAGTTTTTTTTTTCCAATTCTTCCTTATCGGTAAGTCGATATCCCATTTGCCGATTTTCCTTGTCATTTGTTTTCAAAATTTGAAATTTATTTTGATAATTATAAAAACATATAAGGGAAAATGATTTTTGATAAATAATCTTTCCAATGATTTGAAAAAATATGTGTAATTTAGGAAGTAATAAGTAAAGTGTGTATATGATTCATAATTATTTGTTTATTTTAATAGTGTTGCCCATTTAAAGTAGTTATTTACTTATTTTATATTTTAGATTACCATAATGTCACCCCTTTTAAAATGTCACTTCTTGTTGGCTGGCTGCTGTGCTCTCTCACAAATAAGAAGAAAAAAAAAAATTCCCATGACTAGAACAGGAATATTACAAATTTAAATAATTAAATTAATTTTCAGAATTTATTGGATTAGTTTCAATAAAATAAAATCAACCCATCCACACACAAAATATCAAATGTTCATCATCTATCACAACACGAAAACATCCAAATGAAAAAAGGAAAAAAAAAAAACCGTAATCACATAAAATGTTTTTGAGAATGAACCATTTCAGACTATTGAGAAATATCATATTTATGAATGAATATATAAGTTAAGACTTAAGACTAAGATGATACAGTTTATTCAATTAAGTTTATTTTAAATCATTTTAAGTTTTACCTACAAATAATTTTGCCACTTAAGCATATATACTAGACAATAAATATCAAGTTTTTTGTTTTCAATCAATTGTATGACCTAAAAACAATAATATGTTAAAATTAAACTAATTTTATGATATTTTTTTTTTTTTTTTTTTTACAAAAAGATGGATAATTCTTAAAAACATTAATATAACTAAAATTAAAATAATACTACCTCTGGTCTACGATATAAGTTAATTGTAATGAGTTAATTGTAATTAATATTCATATAAATTTTCAAAAATGCTCATTCTGATTTTAATTAATATTTCGATAGCCTATAATTAATGAAAATAATTAATAAAGATAATATTAGGAATTAATATTTAATATGTGTGAAAATGATATACGTTTCTTATATTTTGGATAAAAAATATATATTTATTTCTTACTATAATGCAGAGGGAGTATAATGCATGACATGATAATTAAAAGTTCCCTAAACCTAGAGTGAAGCGAAGCTTAATCAGGGTTATAAATAAGACCTCTAGAAACAACGCCACCTGCTACTTCACAAGACACAACAGAAGTGTTTCATTTCTTCTTTCTGGTAGCTGTTATTAGATCTCATCTCATCTCAAATCTGAATCCATGGCCACCATCGTTAGCATCAAGGCAAGACAGATCTTCGATAGCCGTGGCAATCCGACGGTCGAGGTTCGCTTCTTCTTCCATTCATTACTCTCCGATCTCTTCTTGCTTAACTTAATAATAATCATATCTCATTCTTCGAGCTCTAACGAATATGAATCTGATTGTGGATTATTATAGGTGGATTTGACATGCTCCGATGGTACTTTTGCTAGAGCTGCTGTTCCAAGTGGTGCATCCACTGGTATTCTATTCTCTTTTACTCTTTTCTTTCAGCTCTCATTCGTCGCTGAATTTAGGATCACTGGAAATGTTTTTTTTTCTTTTTAAATAATATTATTAAGTAATTTTTTAAAATATCTTATATATTTCAAAAAATTTCAAGAAAAAATTTGATAAATTTTCAGATTTGTAACCTTGGTAAGTTGGTATCTATGAAGCACCGGCACTTTGAGTAGTCGCCACACAGACATGTATCTGTGTATTGGTGTCGAACACTTCACTGATTTTTTTAATTCTTATATTAATAAATATAGATGGAAATATCAGAATAATTAGATAAATATTAAATTTTTTTATATTTATAATAGTTCATGTAGAGTTTAAAATATTTTTTATATTTTAATTAAATATTTATGTTGCTTTTGGAATTTCGATAATTTCAAGGACCAAGTTGATACTACTTCACAATTTTAGGGACCAAATTGGGTATTTACTCTATTTTACATGTCATCACATAGTCATATCTCATGGTATCTTATAATCTATCATGGATTTAATTGTTATATACTGTTAGCATAAAAATTTTGACTAAAATTGGCATATCATTAAAAAAATTCACTCGATTATCTTAAAATTGTCACATGAAATGGCGTTTGATTGGTTGACACAGTATAAATTTTTTTAAAACTCTATCATATTCCCATGTTGTGTGGTACAAACCTTGCTTGCTCTCGATTAGTTAATGTTTATTGTTAATTTTCTTAAGAATTTTATTTTAGGTATTTATGAGGCTCTTGAATTAAGAGACGGAGGATCTGACTACCTTGGAAAAGGTGTTTCAAAGGTAATTCTCATCCATTATCTGCATAGCATCATAGGTAGTTATGTTGATTGATCTTTCAGGGTATTATGCTCACCTGATTTTTTCTTTGCACATGCAGGCTGTAGACAATGTAAATTCAATTATTGCCCCTGCATTGATTGGCAAGGTTGGTTAAATTCATTTTTACACTAGTAAATGAGGTCAATCAACAAATTTTCGTTCAAGCTAGGACTTGTTAATTATGCCTTTTATATTCTAGCTCAGTGCATCTAAACCTGTCAAGTTAAGTTCAATACTAAAACTAAAATTGAAGAGCTATTTTTTTCAGCTTCTTTGGTTTGATCTAAATTTTAGGCTGCTTTTGTGACAACAAACAGGATCCAACTCAGCAGACAGACATTGACAACTTCATGGTTCAACAGCTTGATGGAACTGTTAACGAATGGGGTTGGTGCAAGCAAAAGGTGCTTAGCTGACTGACTATGTTTGTAATATTGCATTTTCAATGTGCTTATTATATTCCTCTAATATATCTCTTGTTGTTTTAGCTTGGGGCAAATGCCATATTGGCAGTGTCTCTTGCACTCTGCAAAGCTGGTGCTGGTGTCCTCAAAATTCCTCTTTACAAGGTATTTATGCATGAACCGGGGTGCTAAATTATTGTAAATTGAAGCTGTTCAGTGGATCCATGTTGTTTAATTACTTTTTTGGATGTTACAGCTGACAACTACATAAGCTAAATTTTTTTAATGATTTTTTTTTTAATTTTCCTAAAGTACATACATATAGAGTTAGGATCCATTGAAACCGGTGCAAATCAAAATCATTCTTACACCAATGGAAAACTTTAATAGGATGACTATTTTACCAAATCTTCTCTTGGATTGAAAGTATACTTCGTGCATATCATGGGTATAATTACAAATGACACATTAATCCTAGACTATTTCCTACTCCATCAACTAATATTAAAATATATAAGATGCAACTTCAAAACAAGTGAAAATATCTACTGCTTCGCAGTTCAAGTTTAACATGATAACTAGGTATAAATCTATGGTCAGATTGGTTAAAGTAATTTTTTACAGTTAGTTATTAGATTAGATGGTGCAAGTGTGCTAATTCTTACACTATGTCTAACAGACCCCGCTCCCCCAACACACACCCCCCACAATTTAATTTGTATTCTTTACTTTGGAGTGGGCCTTTTCTTTGTTCTTATATAAATCTGACTTCATTATTGCCATTTTTTTGGTGCAGCATATTGCAAATCTTGCGGGTAACAAAAAGTTGGTTTTGCCTGTTCCTTCTTTCAATGTCATTAATGGTGGATCACATGCAGGAAACAAACTTGCTATGCAGGTATGCCTTCAAAGACTGTGCTTCTTCTGTCTGTGTTTGTTTGCGAGAGTGAGAGTGAGAGATAATGTGCAATGGGTTTTTGATACATGTGTATATGCAGGAGTTTATGATTCTTCCTGTGGGAGCTTCCTCTTTCAAGGAAGCCATGAAGATGGGTGTGGAAGTATATCACCATTTGAAGGTCAGTTCACATGTTACATTCGTTAACCCCTTTCCAAATGTGTTCTCTAAATTTTATCAAACTAATATGGTGCCATAATGGATACATTTTCACTATCAGTTGTTAAACTTTGTTTTTTTTATCAATAAGTGGTTGCTTTTACTTGAAACTTCGCTTCTACCATCTTGTTTGTTGAGCTTTACTACTTCATTTTAGTTTGTTATTAATTCTGAGTTCTGCCAATGTCATTTCAGGCTGTGATTAAGAAGAAATACGGTCAAGATGCAGTAAATGTTGGTGATGAAGGCGGCTTTGCTCCTAACATTCAGGTCAATGATGGCTCTTGAATCCTCATTTCTTATTGTGCATGGATCCATGTAGCCTTCCCCACCCAGTGGGAAAAGGCTTGGTTGTTGTTGTCGTTGAACATTGTGTGCCTGCTCATCTTTTTGACCATTTACTGATTATCTCTTTTAAATGTTCAGGAAAACAAGGAGGGTTTGGAATTGCTGAAAACTGCCATTGCCAAAGCTGGCTACACAGACAAAGTAAGTCTCCCCCCTCTTATCAAAGTTATGCTCTGGCTTTTCACATGTCTTCATTCATTTAAAATGCTTTGACTATATTTATTGTGTTCTTAGGTTGTCATTGGAATGGATGTTGCCGCTTCTGAATTCTACAAACCAGACAAAACCTATGATCTGAACTTCAAGGAAGATGTAAGCTCTTTATTGTTTACATCTCTGGGTGAATGGGGTTATGATTGAAATTCAATCTAGTACTTCTGAATGTTTTGACGAACACTTAAGCATAAATTGTTTGTTTCTAAGAAGCCTTGAGAACTTAGCTTTCTTAATTTTTCTGCCTTGCAGTATACATTTACATATTAAATTGGACAAACAGATTATTATCCATGAAATAATTTTGTTGGCAACATATGGTATATGTGGCAGTTGCTAAGAAGGCTTGACAGTTTGATTGTATCTTACTTACCTGCTTGGTAGTATTCACTTTATATATATGACTGTGCAAAATGATCTTTTATCAAGTAATACAATAGATACATATTTAGATTATTTATTTCTTGGCATTTTTGTTTGAAATGCAGAACAACGATGGCTCACAAAAGATCTCTGGGGATGCTTTGAAAGATCTCTACAAATCATTTGTGTCAGAGTACCCGATTGTTTCAATTGAAGATCCTTTTGACCAAGATGATTGGGAGCACTATGCTAAGTTAACCGGTGAGGTTGGAACCAATGTACAAATTGTTGGTGATGATCTCTTGGTTACCAACCCCAAGGTTAGCAGATTGGTTGAACAAAACATTCCTCCTTTCTCTAGTTTATATCCTGATTGAAGAGAATAGAAGGATTGCCCTTTGACTACTTATGTTTTGCATTATTATATCCACAGAGGGTTCAGAAGGCAATTGATTCAAAAGCATGCAATGCTCTTCTGCTCAAGGTACTTTACTTTCGTTCAGCTCATGAAATTCTCTAGAGAAAAGTTATCGTAGCCTTTTGTTGGTGCACAAGTAGGTGTATATATGTATACCATTATTTGACACAAACCTAAACCAACCAGGTCAATCAAATTGGATCTGTGACTGAAAGTATTGAAGCTGTCAAGATGTCCAAAAGAGCTGGATGGGGAGTAATGGCCAGTCACCGAAGGTTTGAACTTTAAATGAAGATGACATAAGTAATATTACAACCTTAGGATATTTAACAGTCAATCACTTTATATACTGACATTATTATACTTTGGTTGCAGTGGAGAGACTGAGGATACCTTTATCGCTGATCTTTCAGTTGGTTTGGCCACGGTATTACCTTATTTCAGTACAACTTTTGTCTATTCCCAGTTCAACTTCTGTGCATAACACTGTTCTTTCTGGTAATTTTCTCTTGAACAGGGTCAAATTAAGACTGGAGCTCCATGCAGGTCAGAGCGTCTTGCTAAATATAACCAGGTTAGTGTTTTCCATCAGTCTAGTTTCAGCTTTTACAGTTAAGTTTTGTTTTTTTCTGAATGTTTGGAGCACACTTGGCAGCTCTTGAGAATTGAGGAGGAGCTTGGTGCTGAAGCAGTGTACGCTGGAGCAAACTTCCGTACCCCAGTTGAACCCTACTAAAGTTTTGAAGTGGAAAAGCGCGAGTTTGACATAAGTTGAGCAACATTGAGAGTTGGCTGCGGGGTTTTAGTTATATGATGAATAAGTTGACAGTTGGAACGCTAGTCTTGTTAAAAGACTTTTTTTTTCCAATAATTCTGGAGTTTTGATTTGCAGGGCTAAGCTAAATATGCCCTATATTTAAAAGGTGTTTAATGATACTTAGCTTTAATACCAAGTGTACTTTCAGTTTCGTTCCAATTTTATTGGATATTCCCAAATGACTTTTACTTAACATAAGATGCGATGTGTTTGTTTTCACGTTTGCTTCCCAGGAACAACGTGGAAACAAACACACCATAATTTGTTTCAACAGTCAAGAGAGCCAGAGGCTTGTGACATCTGAATTTAACAACAATGTTTTTTGAATCTCTGTTTTTGGGTGTATTTTTGAAATGTATGTATATAAAAGATGATAAAAAGTGAGAGATAAAAATAAACATATATGATGTCTAAATTTTGATGTTCAAATTATTAATGTGATTGTTCTAAACCAGAGTTTTGATATAGGTGATAATATAAATACTAGCTGGATAAAGAAAGCAACAAAGTTTAATAGACTCTTGGATGACTCAATGAGGTGTAACAAACTAACAATGTCAATAGTTGTGTTTAAGAGCGGAATGAAAAATAAGTGAATATTAATGCTAAGAATCACGAAGAAGTAATATTTAGTTTAAAGGATAAACAATTAAATAATCATGTAGGCTAAGCAAAAGGACCCTCGGGGAGGGGCGAGGGAAAGAAAAAGAGACAGAGAGCATTTGTGGAAACCGAATGTTATTACTTTCAAATTTAATTAAAAAGATGAAATAAGTCCTAAAAAACAATAGGCTTAGAGCCCGTTTGTTATTGCTTATTTTGTTAAAAAAATCATTTTTTTAACCATAAAATAATTTTTTATGTTTTTAGTGTGTTTGTTTTTGCTTCTGAAAATAATCAGAAGCAGAAAAAAATCATTTTTGGGGTTAAAATGAAAAGCAGCTTTGAGTTGCTTCTGGAAAAAAATCAGTTTTTATAACTAACTATTTTAAAAAAAAGTGATTTTTATGATTGTAAACAAACACAAATCTGCTTCTACTTTTTTTAAAAATCTCTAAAAATAATCACTAAATTAATTTGTAATAAAATCAATTATTTTTTAATCTTAAACAAACGGGCCCTTAATTGTATTCTGGTCTTTTTATTACTGACTATGTGGATTTTGGTCCCTATAATTTTTTATGCATATTTTGTATCCTTTTTTCAATGTTGCAAGTTGAGACATTACATTCAATGTTTATTAATTTTTTCAATAGAGGAATTATTCATCTAAATTCATAGGGAGTGAAGTTGGCTCTTCATAGTTCACAACTTTCACAAAAATAAAAATATTTATTTCTACCTTAAAAATTTATCATAAATATCTTAAAAGTTTAAGTCAAACATAAAGTTATTTATAATTTATTGATAGTGTAAAATTAATTATACTAACAGTGAATCAAAATTAAACTATTTTTTTTAAATTTATAACTTTCTTATACAATTATAACTGACTGTTAGAATTAGTTGGACGGTATGCACATATTGCAAAAGAATGGGTCACAGTCAAAAGACTTGTTATTCTCTCCATGGTTTTCCTAAAAAATCAGTCAATGCTGAAATGTTCAAGGAAAAATTTTCCGAAGCCGAGTATCGAGAGTATCTTCAATTGAAAGCTGCCCATCAGTCTCATGGGTCTACTGCCACTGGTGTTCATGACTCCGCAGCCTTCATATCTTAATCCGGTAACAATCAAAATCTGTGGATAATTGATTCAGGTGCCTCTGATCATGTTGTTGGTAATCGTTCTTTATTCTCCTCCACATCTTCTCCTAAATTTCCTCACTTCATAACTCTTGCAGATGATTCTAAGGTCAGTGCCAAAGGAATCGATCATGTTTCAGTCACTCCTTCTATAACTTTAAAATCTGATTTCTTTATACTTGGTTGCCCTTTTAATTTGATCTCCCTTAGTCAACTTACCCGCTCTCTAAACTGCACAATAACTTTTGATGTTGCTTCTCTTACTATACAGGAACGTGGTACGGGTCGGATGATTAGCGTAGGACAAGAATCGCATGGTCTTTATTACCTCCAATCAGCTCCTTCTGTAAGTTGTACTGCAGTCGAGTCTCCAAATCTTCTTCATGAACGATTGGGCCATCCAAGTTTGTCAAAATTGAAGCAAATGGTTCCGAATCTTGCAAAAATGTCATCATTGAACTGTGAGTCGTGTCAATTAGGCAAGCATGTTCGCTCTTCCTTTCCCAGCAAAGTTGAAAGCCAAGTTGATTCTCCCTTTTCAGTTATCCATTCAGATATATGGGGACCGAGTCGTGTGTCTTCTAATGGCTTCCATATTTCGTTACCTTTATTGATGAGTTCTCTCGGTGCACTTGGGTTTTCTTAATGAAAGAACGATCTGAACTTTCGTCTATTCTCACCACTTTTGTTAATGAGGTCAAAACTCAATTTGGTAAGTCAATCAAAATCCTTAGAAGTGATAATGCAAAGGAATACTTTTCTTCTGCTCTTTCTTCTTTTTTGTCATCACAGGGCATTCTCCATCAATCCAGTTGTCCTCATACCCCTCAACAGAATGGCATAACTGCAAGGAAGAATAGACATCTTGTTGAAACTGCTCGGACCTTGTTACTTCATGCGAATGTACCTGTCCAACATTGGGGTGATGCAGTTTTGACAGCATGTTATTTAATTAATAGGATGCCTTCATCATCTCTTGATCATAAAATACCACATTCCATTTTATTCCCTAAAGAGCCATTATTTCATGTCGCTCCATGGATATTTGGATGCACTTGTTTTATTCATGACTTGTCTCCAGGTCTTGATAAGCTTGCTGCACGAGCCATCAAATGTGTCTTTTTGGGATATTCCAGGTTACAGAAGGGTTACAAGTGTTATTCCTCTGTGCAGAATCGTTATTACATTTCTGCAGATGTAACGTTCTTCGAAGAAGAAATTTACATGGAGCAACCGCCTAGCTTTGTTGCTCAGGGGGAGTCTGGATTAGTCTGCAGGCTACGACGGTCACTCTATGGGCTTAAACAGTCTCCACGAGCGTGGTTTGGAAAATTCAGTTCAGTTATTCAGGCTTTTGGAATGAAACGCAGTGAAGCAGATCATTAAGTCTTCTATTGTCACACTTCTCCAAATAAAAGTGTTTACTTGGTGGTTTATGTAGATGATATAGTCATCACGGGAAATGACCAAGAGAAAATTTCTCAGTAGAAGGAGCATTTATGTAGCCATTTTCAAACCAAGGACTTGGGGAAGTTGAAATGTTTTCTTGGAATTGAAGTTGCTCAGTCAAAGAGTGGAATTATCATCTCACAGAGGGAGTATGCATTAGACATACTTAAAGAAACTGGTATGCTGGACTGTAAACCAGTTGATAGTCCCATGGATCCGAATCTAAAATTGCTTCCTAGTCGGGGGGGGGCTTTATTGTGATCCTGAAAGATATCGGAGATTGGTTGGAAAACTCATTTATCTCACTATTACCAGTGCAGTTGGAGTAGTAAGTCAATTCATGCAATCTCCTCATAATGATCATTGGGATGCGGCGATTCGAATTCTGAGGTACATTAAAAAGGCACCGGGACAAGGACTACTCTATGAAGACAAAGGAGACACTCAAATAGTTGGTTTTTGTGATGCGGGTTGGGCAGGCTCGCCAATTGATAGGCGCTCCACTTCAGGGTATTGTGTTTCTATTGGTGGAAATCTTGTCTCTTGGAAGAGTAAAAAGCAAAATGTTATTGGAAGGTCCAGTGCAGAAGCTGAATATAGAGCTATGGCTACAGCCACTTGTTAGCTTATTTGGATTAAACAACTTCTTCAGGAGCAAAAGTTTGGGGATACTCAACAAATGAAACTATGTTGTGATAATCAGGCGGCTTTGCATATAACTTCCAATCCAGTATTCCATGAGAGAACTAAACATATTGAGATTGATTGTCGTTTTGTTAGTGAGAAAGTTCTTTCTAAAGAAGTTATCACTGAATTTGTTACTTCGAATGATCAACTGGCAGACGTCTTCACAAAATCCCTAAGGGGACCTTGAATTCAATATATCTGTTCCAAGCTTGGAGCATTTGAATTATATGCTCCAGCTTGAGGGGGAGTGTTAGAATTAGTTGGATGGTGTGAAGCTTATTATGTTCCTAGGAATTAGCTTATCATTAAGTTCCTTGTAAATTGTATTTACTCTTGAGTGTATATATATATATCAAAGTATGATGAATAAAATAACTCAAGCATTTCACAAATACTATTATCTAAGTTATGCCCATGGCTTTCAATACTTACAATGATTATTTTTTAAAATTAAATTGATAACAATTTTCTAATACAAGATAAAACAAAATAATAACTAACATCAACAAATACGTCTTAAAATTCACCTGCAGCGTTTTTGTGAAAAGTCAAACCCAAATTGAAAAAAAAAACAGAAAAGAACCAATCCTCCTTCCTCCAAAATAATTTAATACCAAAAAAAGAAAAAAGAAATATTATTAGAACCCCTAAAAAAAGGCTACAAAATTAACTGAGAGACAAAACCTGCAGGCTGTGGGGTTCGAACCCACGCGCATTTTAAATGCAGAAGATCTTAAGTCTTCCCCCTTAACCTCTCGGGCAAACCTGCTAGTTGAGCACTTTTCGAAGTGTTTATGTAAACTTCTAGCAGGATTTTGGTAAAAACAAATTTCTTATACAATTAAATTAACACGGCTTACGGTTTTTATTTATTTATTTTGGATTTGGATACAAATAAATTTCATAACATACACTGTGAGTCTGTGACTATGTATTTTAAAGAATTTATGTGAATCAGATTTTCAAAAATGTAATTTAGTTGGCAATAAAACATTATAAAATCCAAACGTCATCTTATTACAAATGATACACAACCTGTAGACTATTATTGCAGTATTTGTTAAGTGAGCCTTTTGAAGGGTTTCAGATCGGAAAAAAAAAAATCTTACTTTTAGTTCTTTGGGTGTTTGTGATTATTTTTTTATTTTATTTTTTATTTTACAAGTGTGATGTTATTTTCAAATGAAAATAATATATTGTATGATACATACTATGTGTAATAACCAACATTACTTTAGTTCGAATGAAATTGAACCCGAATTCTTTAAGGCCTTGTTTGGGAGTTTCGAAGGGAATGTAATGGAGTTATTAATAATAGAGCGGTTAGTAATGGAGTGGAGTGAGAAGGTTCAATCATACCACTCCGTTGTTTGGAAGTATAATGATGGAATGAAATAAAATCTCAAACCCCCCAATTTGTTTTTTGTTATTTTTGGTACTCTAAACCCCCAAATTTGGAGGGTATGAAAATGTGAGGTTTTGGGTGGGATGGAGTGGTTTGGGTAACCATCCTTGACCATCTCACTCCATCAATGAAGGAACTCCCAAACAATGAATTAACTTCTTTTCACCATCCCACTCCATTACTAAACACCCCGCTCTATCATCCCAAACATACCCTAAGCTAAGTCTGAAGTTCGAGTTTTGTGAATAAAAAAAAGTGATCGAGAAGGGAGACTCCACTAAAAGTGGCCAACCAGATTCCTTGTGACTTTTTTTTTTGGATTGTCCTAGAGACATTTGTAGAAACATAAATGATGAAGTAGTATCATATATTTGATTCGTTTTATTGATAAATTTTATATTATTTTATTTTATTTGTTGTTTTAAAATTAATAAATTTATGGTTTAAATAAGTTTTTGGTCCTCCAAAATTTACTAATTTTGTTTTTAGTCTCTGACAAAAATTTTCCTAAGATTTCGTGTGTGTAATCTCAAAAATTTTGTAAATGATATTTACTGTCATATTTATTTGTTAGTACTTATTACTCAGGGGTACCAAAGTAATTTTATTTTACTATCTGACTTGCTTTGGAGTTTGGTCAGAAAATAAAAA
This sequence comes from Echinosophora koreensis, assembly GCA_035048595.1. Lineage (NCBI taxonomy): Eukaryota > Viridiplantae > Streptophyta > Magnoliopsida > Fabales > Fabaceae > Echinosophora > Echinosophora koreensis. The sequence goes on along the minus strand of JAPCYP010000012.1, from coordinate 4,996,868 downwards.
CAAGAGCAAAGGCCCAAATTGGTCCTCGACAAAAAAACACGGTGACACTTTAGTCTCGGAAAAATGAAAAATACTAATTTGGTCGTAAAAAATGTAAAATGCAGGTCAAATTGTCCTTTTTAGGATAATTTTTAGGGACATTTTAGTCCCTATCATGAACTATTTTGACCTACATTTTATATTATTGAGGACCAAATTGGTATTTTCTATTTCTCAGAACCAAAATGTCACCATATATATATATTTTTTTGGTCAAGGACCAATTTGGACCTTTATTCTAAAAACAAAATCATACATTAAGAATTACCCAGACCCAAACTAAGGGGAGTCGACGAAGGGATTAATGTATCCCTAATTTAAAATTTTGAGTGACGAATTTGATATTTTAGTTTTGTTAGTGACTAAAATATTTTTTTTCTCGGGCACCAAAATCGAATTTTATTAAAAAAGATTTATGTACAGCAAATTTTATAAAACTGATGAAGCACTTTACTAATCAAGTATAGTCCTCTCAAAATACAAGAGGAGCATCATTTTGAATGAGCAAACCCTATTCGGGACTGAGAAGAGAAAAGGAAGCAAGGAGAGAGTAAACCCTAATGGCGGAGCATTTGGCATCCATATTTGGAACTGAGAAGGACAGAGTGAACTGTCCTTTCTACTTCAAGATCGGAGCTTGCAGGCATGGAGACCGCTGTTCCAGACTCCACACCAAACCCACCATCAGCCCTACCATCCTTCTCTCCAACATGTACCAACGACCCGACATGAACATCAATCTCAACATCCCCCCAGATCAACCTCAACAACAACCTCAAGAACAACCTCAATCTCAATCTCTCGACCCTGACAAGGTTCAGGATCACTTTGAGGATTTTTACCAGGATCTGTTCGAGGAGCTCAGTAAATACGGCCAGATTCAGAGCTTGAATATTTGTGACAATTTGGCAGATCACATGGTATCCCTTCCCCTCTCTTTCTTTTTTTTCTAATGTGTTTGTTCAATCATTTGACTTTAACGTTGTTTCCTTGTCTTTGGTCAGGTTGGCAATGTATATGTTCAGTTTAAAGAAGAGGACCATGCTGCCAATGCGCTCATGAATCTCACTGGAAGATTTTATTCAGGTGCTTGTTACTCCCTCATTCAAACTTAGTCCATGTTTGGGGAGTTTTGATAAAATATAGTACTTTATTGTTTGGAAGTTTAAGGACGTAATAGAGGAGATCTCAAACCCCCAAATTGGAGCGTTTGAGTGGGATTAAGTGGATTGGGTTACCAACCTTAAACATTGCACTCTATTACTTAAGTAACTCCCAAATATTGGGTTAATGTCTTTTTATCACTCCACTCCATTATTAACCACTAACTAACCACTACTAGGATTAGGAATCAATTCGCTAGAGAAAGTTGAGGTTGCACTTGTAGAAAAGATGGTAAACCTGCCTTAGGAAGTTTCGGCATGTGTGGAGAAGACATGTAGAAATCCTAGTTAAGAGATGAATCAGATGGAGGGTAGTCAAGTATCTAGAGGTAAGATCTACAAAAACTATAGACGAAATCATTAACAAAGATTTAGCTTTAAATTGTTTGTTTACTTTATACTTTATAGACATAATTTACGCTAGGACATTATAGTGTCATATAAACCATGTAGCCAACCACACCTGTTGGTAAAAGGTTTGGTTGTTGTTGTAGTGATTGTCTTATAAAGTGTATGCTTTTAGTTCATCCTCAAGGAATCATTTTCCCTTTTTTTTTTTTGAGTTTATGACTTCATGTGTTATTGTTGTATCATTTTTCATGGTTTTGGTTCTGTTTCTAGTTTCTTCTGCTTGTGTTATGTGAGTTATTAGTTATTACAACTTAAACTAATTGCCGGGATGTTTATAATAATGATGATGATGATGATGGTGATAAGGACGCCATTTTTCGATATTTTTTCTTTCTTTTCTTTTCTTTTCTTTTTTCCTTTGTGTAAGCAAAGTTAATATTCATATTGGTTTCAGGTCAATAGATTGGAGATATACCCAACTGGTTTGGCTTTAACTCCTTATGTTTACCTTACTGTTATTCACTTCTTTTACTCATGTCGGATTCTTGAGCTTTATCTGATGAAATGCATTTTGACGATGTACCTTGTGATCTGTCACATGGCAGCTCTTTTTTTCACCATTCGATCAATCTTTCTAATGTCTAATATTTTCTTTACTGGTTTTGCATAGAGTTTCGTATTTAGTTACGATAAGATTAGGATCATATGGTTCTTGACATTTAGGGCCTGATTGGTTTATTTGGTGTTTCCTGTTTCAATTTCCTAATTTCACAAAATAATTACAACAAAGATACTTACAAAAATATTACTTTGTTTTCATTCAGTCTCTTGTTTTCATAGATTTGTACAAGAAACAATGAAAACAAACAGAAAGTTGTTTTCAATGTTTCCTATTCGAAACAGGAAATAAAATGAAATCAAAGTAATATTTTTGTAATTATTTTTGTTGTAATTATTATTAAAAATAGGAAATGAAAACAGGAAACGAGAAACAAACCAAACGGGCCCTTAGGTGCCCATGGCAGTAAGTTTATTTTTTAATTACTATTACTACTGAATTTGGTTGTGTATGTCATGAGTTTGTTGTATATAATTCATACTTGATATTACACAAGGCTGTAACGATCGTTTTGTTTCAGGCATGACATAAACATATGTAGGGAAATTAATTAATGCTTCATGGAACAATTTTCTTGTGAAACTCCAAGCATTATGTATTCTTTGCTTGATGCTCCCTACCCCCTTCTCCAAACAGTGACTATTATTATTGTGATGAAACTTCTAACTTAATAATCTCTCTAGGTCGACCCATCATTGTTGATTTCTCTCCTGTTACGGATTTTCGAGAAGCTACTTGCAGGCAGTATGAGGAAAATGTATGTAATCGAGGTGGCTACTGCAACTTTATGCACCTAAAGAAGATTAGCAGGTTGACTGTTCAGCATAGCTCTTCTCATGCTTTCCAAAAAAATTGAATTGCATTTATACTTTGGCTGTTATTGGGCTAACCCTCTTCTAATTTTAGGGATTTGAGAAAGCAATTATTTGGAAGAAACAGGGGTTGGAATAGCCATGGCAGAAGCAGAAGCCGGAGCCCTCCAAGGAATCGTAGCTATGAGGAACGTTCACATTCTGGTCGTAATTCTGGTAGAAGAGATTTTGACAGGTATCATGGCCATCAAGATAGGAGGCCTAGAAGCCGTAGTCCTCGACGCAGAGGAAAACGAAGTACAAGTCCCGTGGGCAGGAATACCAGTCGGATCAGAGAAAGTAGTGAAGAAAGGAGGGCTAAAATAGAGCAGTGGAACAGGGAGAAGGAAATGGAAGAATCTGGTAACAAGAATAATACTACCAATGATTATATAGAACAGAGTGGCGAACAAAATGGTAGTGAATCTGGTAACCATTAGATACAAGAGCACCACAGTGATTTGGCCCAAAATGAAAGAAGATTTTTTTTGGCAAATGGTAAGTAAGCTGGTGGTTTGTTTTGTTTGCACCTATTGAGTTGGTTTTAGTAGTTAGTGTTTTTTTATCCTATTCCGAATTATCTATTTAGTTATAGAACTTTGTAATATCCATACCAATTACAGTTTAATTTTCCCCTACAAGTGTAATATTCCTGCACTGAAGATTTTTAAAAAAACATGGAAGAAACGGGGAAGTTTAAAAAATATTTGACCTATTTGCTTTGGGTGATAAAATGCTAATTGTGTAAAGCTCAAATATGGGTGTTTCATAGTGGAGCAATGTTGGACGGTATTTGGATGGAAAAAATGGGGCTATACATCCTACGCTGGCGTAAGGCCAGTTCGGACACAATGCTTAGTTATGAACCATGTGTATGGGCCAGTATGGTGTACTTGATTCATGGAATGTTTTATTTTGGGTAAATTGAATTTATGGGAAACCTTATGAATATTTCTTTCTCAGCTTGACATTTGAAAAATGAAATTTTCAATTTTTATTTACAAATTTTATTTTTGGACATTTTTTATGTTTAAATATGATTTTGTATCTCTTGTATCAAATACAAGTAATTTTTATTTTCACCTCACTTTTCCGAAAATATTATAACATATTTGATACCAAATGCTATCTAAAACGGTATGTTTAAAACTAAGTTGGAGGAAAGAAAGGTTTTTAAGTAATTATCACTATGATTTGCAGTTCGTACACTTGAAGTGATTTTATCCATCCATGATTTCTTTCCATTTGTTAGCCAATACTCAAATTAACAGGTTCTGTTAGGTTAGCTATACATGCATGAGTATTGTCAGAAGAAATTGAAATTATCATATAAACATCCCAAAAACCCCCTATTATTTTTGTGGGAAAAAAATTGGAGTTTTTTCAACTTAGAGGACTCGACAAAATTTTAAAATTACAAATCTTTTGATTTCTTGCATTTCCTGACTCCCAAACTTACCCTTAAAAAATTAAGATAGGCCAGTAACAAAACAACCAAATGCAGGGGTATATATGGACCACGAGTAGAAACTGATATCAACCTTAAAATGCCTACATTTGCTAGTAGCTAATATTGTAATCAACTTTTACCAACATTACTGGTTAGATTATTATGTAGCTTTCAGGAGAAATGATGTTAAGTGATAGGAAAGAACAATTGAATGAAAAAAATTCAGCAAGACGTCAAATTATACAATGGCCGTCGGATTCCATTGCTTATATATCAATACATACTGATTAGCAATGGTTATACTATAAAATTTGTGCAACCATATACAAAATAAATACCGTGATTTAATAACTATCAATTCCAATTAATTGTTAAAAGAAAAATTGATCATTTGATTAAAGATTCCTGTGGGAGATGTCAGTAACTCCCCAGTCACTGTTAGGTGGTATTTGTGTATGGAACAATGCTAGAGACACTTTCATTTACAGTTTTTGGGAAACTGCCTCCCATTTAACAAACATACACTTTGATTTTGCCATTCTGCCATCTAGACAGATGTAAGAGATGTGAGCAAGTAGGTGACGTGTGATAAAAATTTTTCTTGGGTGAGCCACCACAACAAGACACTAAAGCGAGTGTTAAGTTCAAAGTTAGCCTTTAGGATAAGGTCCATGCCCAGTTATCAACACAACTACCAGTAACGGGAGGGGGAAATAAAAAAATAGCCACAAACCCACAAATAAAAATAGGCAGGGTTCAGCTCTCAGATTGATAAATTCACAACTTAAACGATACCCATAACAAGATCACTTGACTAGCTTTCCAACAACTAAACTATGTTTTTTTCAGAGTCATCCGAAAATCCAAAAACATCAAGATCCTCACTTTTCTGGCAAAAAGCTAGATAATAAGCTCCTCCACCAAATCCCCAAAACCAAAAAAACCCTTCACTTAGCACTGTGCTTGGCCTTATTATGAGAATTTAAGGCATCTTCTGTCTTAAATGACCTGCAAACCAGTATTAAAATTATGTGTCAATAGATCCGTGATTGCATGTATAGAAACAAGATAAAAGAAAAAAATAAATAAGGACCACGATAAATATGAGAAGAAGAAAAAAACAATTCCAATCACCTGTTGCATGGCTTGCAGCTGTAATCTCCAGCTGACTTTGGAGTCTGCTGCTTCACTGGCTGGCTGCTATTTGCAGCTGCTTTACCAGCCTGCTTAGAAGGGTGAGGAGTTGCAACATGGCCACCATTCTTGCCACCTGCACAGATCATTAACTCATAAATGTTGTTTCAGTTATACTGTGTTCACAACATACATGCATGCACAGACAGACAAGTAAATGAATCAAACATACAACCAGTCTCACTTTAGTCTGTTTTCTGAATGTTCTTGTCTTCCTGTACTGATTCCATTTTACTGTAATTTGTAATCTAACCAAAAGGCAAAATTGTGACCACTAACTTAACCATGAGTCAAAATATTGGGCAAGTGATCAGGGTAGATAAACCCTTTATTAAGGCACGTAAGATGGAATAAGAATTCCCCATGAATCCCAAGTCACATGGAAAAAAGATACTACGATCACCACAACAATAATCAAGCCTTTTCCCTGGGCGGGGTCGGCTACGTAAATCAAATGACATCATATTATTTTATCATAAATCAGCATAAACAAACCATTTACATCTAAATCTTTTTTAATGGTTTCGCAGCTTTCACCTATAGTTTTCTTGACCTGCTTTGACCTCTAACTATTGAGCTACCCTCCATCTGATCAACTCTTGTTACTAGAGCTTCAATAGGTCTTGACTCACATGCCTAAATCACCTAAGGCGAGATTGTACTATCGTTTTTATGATAGGTGCTACCCCAACTGTTTCTCTAATAAATTCATTTTTAATTCTATTTATTCTAACTTGTCCTCTTATCCAACGCAACATTCTTATCTCCACTGCATTAAGCTTATTCTTTTGATGGTTTTTTATCCCCCAAGATTCAGTGCCATAAAACATCGTATGTCTTATTGTTGAGCAGTAAAATCTTTCCTGGAGATTGAATGACACTTTTCTATCACAAATAACACTCAAAAAGCACTCCTCAATTTCATCCACCCCACTCGAATCCTATGGTTTACATCCCCTCTATTTCCTTATCATTTTGTATGATGGACCCAAGATACTTAATCCATGTGACTTCTTGTATGGTATCCTTAGCATTAGTATGCCTCTTCCTAAACTTACATTCCACATACTCTACCTTACTTTTACATAAACGAAGGTTGTATGCTTCCAAAGCTTGTCTCACATCTCTAACTTCACATTTATTCTCTCTCGACTCTCTAACTAGGGCTATATCATTTACAAAAAAACATGTGATACCGGCTCTTGGATATGCTCAATAAGCACATTCAAGACCAAAGTAAAAGTTAATCATTGGTGCAATCATGTAGTTAAAGGCAAATCTTTCATTCGCCCGACCTTGTGTTATCACACTAGTCATGACCCCAATATCATTGATTGGTTGAACATAGGCTGTACAAACTCCTTCCTTCTCAAGAGCCTTCCATAATACCTTTATTGGCACCCTATTGTACGCCTTTTCCAACTCAATGAAAACCATGTGTTAAGTCTTTTTTATTCCTCCTATATATTTCCATCAATTTTTGTAGCAATTTTATTGCTTCAACGGTCGACCTCTGCCACCTCATATTTATGTATCACTTACCTTAATTGTATCCAATTTAGTGTACCCAAAATGAGCAGAGCGAAAAAGCATAATAGATAATTACAAAAACAAATCTCATACAAGAAATAGAGAATATGGAAAGAAAAAAAAAATCCTAAACCAACTAACCAGTCTTTTGAGGAGTAATGAATTTTGCCTTCTTCTCAGGAACAGGTGTTTTCTTGGAAGATTCAAGAGCCCTCTTATTGCTTGGTTCAGCCTATAAGAAAATTAAAATTAAAAATTCAAACCACCACAAAAATTAAAGCACCATATAGTCCTCTTTACCTTGTTGGGTGTCTCCTGATCATCAGATTCATCATCCTCATCATCATCACTATCATCTTCATCTTCACTGCTTTCTATCTCGCCATTCACCATGGGCTAAACAATATATTATTACAAAAAAAAAAAGCATAATTGTTAGTAATTTAAAACCCTTCAATTCAAAACTCACTAGACAGAATTGATAACAAGCTCACTTCAGATTAAGACATACCAGTTAGACACAGAATAAAGCTGATATGATAATTCAATTAAAAACATGTACAAAAAACAGGCATATTGCACAATCAAACTTGGACCACACAGTTGATGACATATCATGATTCATGACTGGCCAGCAGAACAATAGCAAAAGATTCTGAGAACAAGTTGGACAACAGATAACAAAACTGAGCTATAATAATCATAAATAAACTCTATAGTTGCAAACTGATATTTAATAGCATCAAATATCATTCACAACTAACATAAGGGAATCAAATCAATGAGTAAAAATACATGTGAATACAGATTGTCTTTTAAGTGAGAATGAGCATGTAAAACACTTCATCTATGTTTAAAAGTGTTTATTACCATAGGAGCCATCACAGGAATGCTTCAGTGCCAAACAATCAAGTTTGTCTCATTATATCTAGCATTGGCATATCACATGCCATGCGATATTGGCACAAACAACTACACTAAGTATTTTGCCTTTTCTGGCTGAACAGCAGTATTCTGGATTTGTATTTTTCAAAACAATTCATTTCATTCAATAACAGCAGTCCAAGAATTAAATACCATCAAATAAATCTGTGCCCAAGCATCCGTTCACATGACAAGAGTCAAGACATTCAACAGTTCATAAGATATTAGTACATTACAACCCATTTTCTAGATTAAATGAATATATGAATACCTCGTCTTCACTAGAGTCCTCATCAGACTCAGATTCTGATGAATCTTCCTCGTCTTCACCATTTGCATCCTTTTCATTGGCCTTCACATTCTTTCTTTGATCCCCTACCTTCTCCTTTTGTTTAGCTTCATTTGCATCAGGTTTAACACGGTTCTTCACCTCAATCTCAGATTTTCCTACAAACAAAGTTCAGAATATACACTAGAGAAACTGCTTTATGACAATAGAGCTACACAAGATGGACATCTTTACCATTGGCAGCACTAACTTGAATATATTTATGAAAATCTGAAAGAAAGGTGATACAATAAGTTGAGATGCAAATAAATTATTAAAAAATAATATAAGATAATCAAGAGGAGTATCTCACCACCAGCATCTTCATCATCATCAGTAATGATAAAAAGGAAGTTAAGGAAATATATATGTGTGAGAATATAACAGAATGCAATAATGACTGTTAAGAGAAAATATGATATCATATCAAAGTAAAATAATTTAAAGAGGATATGATTCAGCTTGAGCTTCAACTTTATATCCGTTAAAGAAAACACTGCCATTTTTCCAGCTATGGGATAGCTCAAATTCCTTCTCAAATATCAAATCATATGATATCTGGGGAAATTTCTCAGAAGAAAGTGTTCCCATCACAAGCTTCTGGTCACCAAACTTCACATACAGTGATACTGGTTCACTCCCTTTCTCCTTATTGACCTCACCCAGACAAGCCTGTAACATATGACATAATGATTCAAACAAAACCATAATCAATTTCAAGTAAGCAGAATGACTCAATGTTTATTTGTCATCATATAAGGATATACCATTGAAAGGTGGACAATCGTGTTGTCTCCTGGATCAACCTTGAGAGATTCTCCACTTTTAACCTCAACACCTGAAATGGATTGTGAATAGACATCCGATGTTAATTTAGTAATGCTTGTTAGACTATCAACTATTTTGTCCCCCAGAATGTAACATTCAATACAATATTTTCTGCAAATTTGGCATTATAAGCTTTGTTTCTGCACCACCTAAGACGTCAAAAAAAAAAAAAGAGAGCACCTTATCTATCACACAAAGATGCTTAGATACCGTCATTTCTCATTCCAAGGCGTCGTTAAACAAAATCCCAAATAACAGAACAAATTTATTTTATTTTTGGATTGTAAATTTGTAATAGTTTGAATGTTTTGATACTCCACAAGACCCACCTTAAAAAGTAAAAATCCATTAGTAATTTAAAAATAAAATAAAATCTTATACTATATTTCCTTTACAATAGCAACTTTTAAGCGAAATATCTCAAAGAAAGATGTTTTAAAACAGAACTATTCTTCATAATACTTAAAAAAAACACCATTACTTGACGAATGACCTCTGAAATGAAGACCTACAGGTGCAGAGGGTAGTTAAACAATGGAGTAGCTATGGCTACCCAAAAATTTTAGAAGCCAAATTTTTTACATGTAATCTTTTAAAAACATGTAAATACTTTAATTTGACCCCCTAAACAAAGTATGGTTTCTTCTAAACTCATCAATGAAAATCTTTTAGCTTCACCACGAAGACCTATGACATGATATGAATAAGGATGCAAAAACCTATGATATGATATGATATGATATGAATAAGGATGGAAGGAATAAGCAATTGGTCGTGGTTGTGGTTGTGGTCGCGTTTTACATTATTGCGGAAAATTGCGTGAAAATGCAGCCTTAATTGCGGTCACGCGATCGTGATGCGGTTCTGGAGACCACCAAAACCGTAAAGTCGAGGCCCGAATTGCAGTTGTGGACCCAAATTTAAAACCCAGGAGGTAAGGGTGTTGTTCTAATAAACAATTAATACAAGGGTTGTTGGTAGTGGAGGTGTATGTTATACAGTAAGAAATCGAATTTCACAAAACCTAATGACATTAATCATAGATAAGAAAATGCTTATAACAAAAAGTAAAAAATCATACACAAGAAAACACACACATGAAAAACAAATTAAAAAAACACACACACACACACTCACACAATCTAGGCACGATTAAGTTTAACACACAGCAAAACTGCAAAAGCACGAGTAAAACACGATCAAACAGACTTGAAGAAATGCTTCACTCCAAGTAAACGAAAAATAAGAGCAATTAACGATGAGTGCCGAACACGTAGAAGCAAAGCAATAATACTAGATTTTAATAAGATTTTATTTTACGGTTAAGAAAAAGAAGGAAAATTCAGAATAGAAAATTCAAAACATAAAAAGCAATAGGAATGATCGGTGAGAAAGAGAAGAAATAGTGTTACCCCAAAACTCCATGGTTGGTTTCGCTGCCACACTGAGTGGAGAGCAAAAGAGAGGTTTCTAGAAAAGCACCCAACACTGCCTAATATTTTATCCACCACCGCATTTATTTAGGGGTTCGGTGAGAGGGAGCGAGCGATCTTGCATTTTTTAATTATAAAATAGAAAAATTAATTATAATGTATTATCAATAAAAAATATATATATTGAGAATATCTAAATCTAAATTATATATAAAAATTAAAAAGAGTTATCACGTGAAAGTTAATTTTATCATTTGTAGTTCTATTTTGATATTTATTTACTTATTATATCTTATTTTCTTATTATTATTTTTGTTCGGTACCCACCCGGGTATTCACATGGCTTGGGCCCTTCGGGCCCGCTATGGGACTAATATTTGATTCGACTGATTGAGCAGTGTTTTTATCCCTTGGTTCTCAGCCTCCACAAGGAGGATTCGAACCCGGGTTCCCCAGGTTCTCCTCCTTATTTGAGCTAATTGCTTACACTAGGCCAACGTCCCATTGCTATCTTATTTTCTTATTTATTTGTGTTATTTTAAATACTTTTCTATAAAAAAAAATATCTAGACATTCTTTATCAAATTTATTGTATTTCATATATTACTAAATTTTTATTTAGATTTTATAATATTTTTTTCTTTAATACCCTTTACATCGCAAGAGAAAATTTGCTATTTTATTTCTTATAATAATAATATTAAAAGTCATAAGTATAATCTATATCTATATCTATATCTATATCTATATATATATATAATACATTTGCGAATAATCTCAAAGAGGAAACTTCCAGGTGTCAATCTCTGGAGCAATTCCTCAAGCGATTTTATCCCACATGGCTTCACCAGAATGCTTCCCTCCAATTTTCGCTTAGGTGTCGTCCTCACGTTCATTTGCACATAAACCATTATAATGACTCCAATCAGAATCAATTTAAAAGCAATTCGAAATAATGACATTAATGACCAGTAGCTTTGAGAAAGCAATTAGTAATAAATTTCATTTATGAAATAAGTTTTTTGTTAGGTGGGAAAAAATCAAAAATCAAAATAATAATATTAGATTAATAAATATTAATTCACATGCAGAAAATCTCAATCAGTTAATATATATTAATTCTCGCAATGATTATTTGATTTTTTTAGGCAATGATTGTTTTAATTTTTTTTATATAGAATGAGTATTTGAGATTTAAACAGTCGTTACTCATATATATATATATATATATATATATATATATATATATATATATATATATATATATATATATATATATTAGTCTTTCCTCTCCAATCTTTCAAATTTATATTTTCAATCTTCAACTAATTAATCAGTTATTCAATATTGATAATCAAATTTCAATGAATTAATTAGCTATTTAGTATTGCCTATTCAACCAATATTCATAACCATCTTACCATATTGTTGAAAAAAAATATGATACTTCACATATTAAGATTTAATCAATACCAAATTTGAATTTTCAAATTTATTCTTTGAAAAAAATAGGTAATAACCAACCACAATCAATCAAATTTATTGTCAATTTTCAGCTCATTCTAATTTTCAAATTTACTGTCAAATTTTTGTAACCACAAAAACATATCATTAGCTATTCAATTCCTATATATATGTACACTATTCAATTATAGTTTCTTGAGCATGTCCTTATGTCTTCTCTCTCTCACCCTTCTCGACTTTTAACTATTGCATTTGTGGAGCAACAAATGATGGTAGATCATGTCCACAGTGGTTTTCTAATTTAGTGTTTTTATTCTTCAATCAACACTTCTTTGTTCATAATACTTTGATGATTATTTTCTAACTAGTTCTTCATCTTGAATCTTTTATTACAGAATCATTTTTCTTTAAATTCGATAGAAAGGTAATATGTTTGAAATAATATTTAGGGTTTTGATCTTTGCAGTTTAATTTTTTCTTTTTATTGCAGATAAAAAAAAGGTAATATTTTTTAAAACTACTGATAAGTTTTATTATTTGTCTTTCGACCATGTTTAACACTTGATTTGAATCTTGTGTTTCCTTGAGTTTAGTGAGAAATGTAATATCTTTCAAGCTATGTTTTGGTTTTTCATTACTATACTAATTCACCTAATGGTTAAAATTTGATTTTTTTTTTTTTATTACTAACATTTTGTTTTGAATTTTTTGTTGCAGATCCTTTCTTATTTCAATTTTAGATAGAAAGGTAATGTCTTTTATGAAAACTATTTTGGAGTTTAATTCTAGCTATTATAATGTGACAAATATTGGTAATTTTTTTCCTATAGTGATTTGGTTTCTTCTTTTATGAAAAGATGTCGCACGCATTTCATTTAATTATATTTTCTTTTGTTTATATTTTTATGTTATAAATAAAGTTAACATTATTGTATTTCTATTTTCTATTGACATTCGTAATTATCAATATGGAATTAATTCATTCATTCATATGGTACTTTAATCAAACATTGAATTGACCATTGTTATGATTATTCAAAAATTACATTTAATGAAAATAACATTCGAATATCTCTTCCTATAATAATTCTATAGCTAATAACAATTATCAATGTCATAAATATATTCCCTTAAATGATTTGCTGATTTAGAATTATTATTATATATCAATCATCAATCGATATTTATTATTATTTTATATAAAAAAATATCACCTAATCTATAAATACTCATATCTCCATTAAATAAAATGCTAAAGGTCAATACAACTGCAAATACCTACATCTTTATTGGAAAATGAATATAGTCTTATTTATGTAAAATCAATCTAATGGTTTCATTTTATAAAATTATAAATGAGATAAATCATATATTATACTTACTAGAGTAAATGACCCGTGCCATACACGGGGAATATGCTATTTTTTTAGATTTCATCGAAAAAATATGTGATTGTTGATTTCACATTTTTAGTTTAAAATTTTGTTGGGGAATTATACACCTCAAATTATTGATTTATGAGGTTAATTGTGTTTCCTTGAGTTTAGTGAGGAAGGTAATATCTTTCAAGCTATGTTTTGGTTTTTCATTACTATACTAATTCACCTAATGGTTAAAATTTGAATTTTTTTTTTTTTATTACTAACATTTTGTTTTGAATTTTTTGTTGCAGATCCTTTCTTATTTCAATTTTAGATAGAAAGGTAATGTCTTTTATGAAAACTATTTTGGAGTTTAATTCTAGCTATTATAATGTGACAAATATTGGTAATTTTTTTCCTATGGTGATTTGGTTTCTTCTTTTATGAAAAGATGTCGCACGCATTTCATTTAATTATATTTTCTTTTGTTTATATTTTTATGTTATAAATAAAGTTAACATTATTGTATTTCTATTTTCTATTGACATTCGTAATTATCAATATGGAATTAATTCATTCATTCATATGGTACTTTAATCAAACATTGAATTGACCATTGTTATGATTATTCAAAAATTACATTTAATGAAGATAACATTCGAATATCTCTTCCTATAATAATTCTATAGCTAATAACAATTATCAATGTCATAAATATATTCCCTTAAATGATTTGCTGATTTAGAATTATTATTATATCAATCATCAATCGATATTTATTATTATTTTATATAAAAAAAATATCACCTAATCTGTAAATACTCATATCTCCATTAAATAAAATGCTAAAGGTCAATACAACTGCAAATACCTACATCTTTATTGGAAAATGAATATAGTCTTATTTATGTAAAATCAATCTAATGGTTTCATTTTATAAAATTATAAATGAGATAAATCATATATTATACTTACTAGAGTAAATGACCCGTGCCATACACGGGGAATATGCTATTTTTTTAGATTTCATCGAAAAATATGTGATTGTTGATTTCACATTTTTAGTTTAAAATTTTGTTGGGGAATTATACACCTCAATTTATTGATTTATTAGGTTAATTATGTAGAAATATTTGGAAAAAAATTTGTTATGTAAAATATAAAAAAAATAAATCCTCATATAAGTTTAATTATAAGATATTTTTAAATCTATTTAATTTATAAATATTCTCTCTTAAAAAATTATTTGTTTTTTTATTCTTTTTCCTACAAGTTAACCATTATAAGAAATTATATTTATTGGTCATATTTTATCTTTTCTCTTCAAAATATATTTGATTTATTTATCCTCTTATCCCCATGCAGGTGAACTATTTCTAGAAAATCTATATCTATATATAATATAATATAATATATAATACATAATACATGTGAGAACAATCTCAAAGAGGAAAGTTCCAAATGGCAACCTCCCATGCATTTTCTCCAAGGAATTTATCCCACTTGGCTTCACACAATCGATTCCCTCCAAGTTTTGCTTACGTGTCGGCATAACATTCATTTGCACAAATATTTACTTATGGCAATTTTTTACATATATTCTCCCTCTGTAATATTAAAGATATCCGCCCACAATAACATTAAATGTAATGGCATTAATGATGGATCCAATCTATATCTATATATAATACATTTGAGAACAATCTCAAAGAGGAAAGTTCCAAATGGCAACCTCCCATGCATTTTCTCCAAGGAATTTATCCCACTTGGCTTCAAACAATCGATTCCCTCCAAGTTTTGCTTACGTGTCGGCATAACGTTCATTTGCACAGATATTTACTTATGGCGACTTTTTACATATATTCTCCCTCTGTAATATTAAAGATATCCGCCCACAATAACATTAAATGTAATGGCATTAATGATGGATCCAATATATCAATCAATATAATAAATTATATCAAGATTTGTCATGCCATTATTGCCTATAATGAATATAATAAATTACTCCCTCCGGTCCTTATTATAAGAGGCAAATGACTATTTTTTTGGGGTCCAAAATACAAGAGACATACATGTATTTTGACAAATATTAAATGCTCATTTCCAATTTTACCCTTATTTATAATAGAGTTTATATTTACGAGACAGTGCAACTTTCAATACAAGTAGGTTTGTTAATTAATTATTGAAGGGTTAAATTTGTAAATTTATATGAATATTAATTACAAATAGCTTATTTCAATGCATTTTCTTGGTCTGTGTGTTTTAGGGTTTTGCCTCTTATATATAGGATCAGAGGGAGTATATAATAAGACTGAACAAATTATATCAAGATTTGTCATGCCATTATTGCCTATAATGAATATAATAAATTCGAATCAATTAGGATGACAAACAATATAGGAATGCTATTCAGAATCAATTTGAAATCAATAAAAATTAATGTTTTGATCTTAAAGATTTCGTAAAACTTTATATTTTGACTGTATATTGAAATGATATGTTTTCAATTAAATTTACTATTTGAAAATGTAAACATATTTTAAATTGATTTTATTAGGAAAGTATTTATGTTTATTAAAATGCTTATTGTCTAGAAAATTTTATAATTTATAATGTATTATTTGTTTGATTAGAAATTCATCATATAGAAATTAGAATATAACAATTATCATAATATTAATATTTAATTATAATTATAAATTAACAATATTAGAATAATTAATTATAATATATAATTATAAGATTTAATCAATGTCATTAAGTAAATGATTACTGTTCTAGATTTAATTTTAATTAAATTGATAGATGAATGGAAAGATTACAAATTGATTAACATTTATATGAATTAAAAGAATATATCCAGTATTGATATCAATTTGTGATGTGATTTAGGTCTTTCTTCCTTTAATTGTCATGAATTATCGAATTATTATTGCTAAATTGGAGAATCCCTTTTTATATCACGAGACCATGTTCTTTCGCCAAACATTATTTAATCATAATATAATAAAATTTTTTTTTTCTTGAAATAATTTTGTTTTTTTTTTTCCATTTCCCTATTGAGGTAGAAACAAATTGTGTTTATGAGGCAAATTTTCCCTCTCGTCATATTTGATATTGGATCAGCTTCTGAAGTGAGTAAAATTGTGTAAAATGAGAAAATAAGACTACATTCACCGTTAATTAGTAAAAGTAAGTTGAAAGCATTAACGATATGAGATAGATAAATATATTTTTTAAAATGATTAACTTGCACGAAAAATGAGGAGAGATAAATCAAGTAGATTTTCAAGAGACACAAAAAATATATTATAAAAAATAAATATATTTTATAAAATTAATTAACTTACATCGGCCAGAGAGGAGAAATAAATCAAATAGATTTTCAGCAGAGAAACAAAGTATGACAAATAAGTATATTTTCTAAAATTGTTTAACTTGCACGGAGAAAAGAGGGGAAATAAATCGAATAAATTTTTAAAAAATAATAAAAATTAATATGATAGAAGAATATATTTTTCAAAAATGTTTAACTTAGGGGAAAGGGAGGAAAAATAAATCAAAAAAATTTTAGAGAGAGAATAAAAATGATAATATGATAGATGAGAAATAAATTAAATTGACTTTGAAAATAGAAGAAAAATTAATATGGTAAGTAAATATATTTATCAAAACAAGGTTAACTTGCAGAGGGAAAAATGAGAAATAAATAAATAAGTTTGGCAGAGAAAATAAAAATAATATTATGATAGATAAATAAATTTTCTAAAAATGATTAATTTGATTGGGGAAAGGGAAGAAATAAATCAAATATATTTTCAAGAGGGAAGAAAATATAACATGATTGATAAATATGTTTTTTTTAAAAGGTTAACTTTCACAGGAAAATAGGAGAGATAAATAAATATATTTTCCATAAAGATTTTTTTTCATTTGATAGATAAATATATTTTCTAAATATATTTCCATGTAGAATACCAAGGTATTGGAAGAAACGTCAAATATTAAAAATTATACGATAGACAAATATAATTTTTTAAAATGGTTAAATTTGACGGGAAAAATATTTTTTCAAGTGAGAATAAAAATTAATATGATAGATAAATATATTTTCAAAAAATGGTTAAATCACATAGATTTTCAAGAGATGAGGAAAAGCTAATATGATAGATGAATATATTTTCTAAAAATATTTAACTTACACGGAAAGATAGTAGAAATAAATCAAATAGATTTTCGAAAGAAAATAAAAATAAAAATATGATAGATAATTAATTCTTTAGAAAATACTTGAACAAGAAATGAGGAAGAATAAATCAAATAGAATTTGAAGAGAGAAGAAAAATTAATGTGATAAATAAATATATTTTTTGAAAATGTTTAACTTTCACGGGAAAAGGAGATAAATATATTAAATATATTTTTAAGATAAAAAAAATCATATCATTACGAAAATCATTGTGTTTAGTATTAATGTTTAAATAAACTAAATTGAGAAATGATTAATCAGCTCGAAATGCAGTGGTTGCCTTAGAAATATATATTTACTATTAAATGTTCAAAGAATTACAATATTAAGATGGTGAAAGAAAGAAATAACATCTTTTGATTAATTGAAAGATGTTTTCATCGTGTTTATGTACATAATCTTTTTTTTATTATCATTAAATTTTCTTTTCAAATAAACGTCTTTAAAATAACAATATTCTTCCTTTATTTTTTCCTCCACATGCAAACATTTTTTATATCTAACTTATTTTTTTGATATACAAAAGTTTTGGTGAGTTGGGTCTCGGGGGCTCCCGGGGGCAGGGCAAGCCTCACGGCTCAAAGAATGCTTACAGAGGTACTTACAGATTACCCACCAACGAAGTCCCCACATCAACAGTGGGATTCGAACTCCCGACCTTGTGGGTTATGAGTCGTATCCTCACCAACTGAACCAACTTTCGTCGGCTTCTTATATCTAACTTATGATATTGTATCACCGACAAGAGTGCATATTTACAAGAGAATATGTAGTTACTATTTACACTTAATAGTCATTATTTATATTTATATTATAATATCAATAATAGTTATTACTTAATATCTAATATACTTTGTGATCGATGGATAAAAAACAATACTTTTTTTTTAACAATTTTTGGTATATAATTCATCACAGAAGATTTTAAACAAAAAAGTTAAAATCAACAATTACAATTTTTTTAAAAAATCCCAAGATATAAGCATCTTCCCCGTGCATGGCACGGGTCTCTACACTAGTAATACATGTAATTCAGGCAAAAAAGAGTAATACATGTAATAATATCAGGATAATCTAAACTAATCATCCATTAAAATTAAACTCTTATAATATTAAATAAGAAAATTTAATGTCTGGTTTTTATTTTAAAGCTTTTTTTTAATGAAATTTAAAGCTTAATTTTTTATGTAACTTAAGTTACTTAACGTTTGTGTTTTAAATGAGAAGGTCCTAATTTGCTAATTATACGAAAATATAGAAATAAGATTTGGGCTTTGGCAAAAGAATTTGGACTCGCGAGTGGTAACTTCACCTCCGAATGGATTGATTCCTGTTATGCATGCTAGCGTCTTTGGAGCTGTATGTAATATGTTAGCTCGATCAGCTATGTCTATTTAGTTTTGGTTTTCTTATCTGGGCTTCGGCCTTTTATGTATTAAAATAAATTTTTTTTTTTAAAAAAAAAAACTAATATTTTACATAATATATTTATATATAATATATGGTAACTATGTAATAGTTTATTTATAATAGAATTCAGTCTAGAATTATAGATCTCCGTTGGTACTGATTGCCCCCATTCAAGAATTAGGTAACGATTGTTCCTCGTTACATGAATGATGAATGTAATGTGCAAGTCCCATTCTTTCTGTGTTTTTCTAATCTGAGTTGGTTTATGCTGTAATACTTGCGGGGTTTTTCACTTACATTGGCCATTACTCTTTTTGACAAAATGGCCATTACTTTTTTTTTGGTGAACCCGGGTATCCTCCGGACTGGAGCCAGAGACTAATCCCTCGAGGTATTGAGATCCATTTAAGGGGTTGACCTCTCCCAATAGATGTTATTCCGTACACACGAGTCATGAATCGAACCCCTATTCACATGCTTAAGGGGTCCAGTTATCTACCAACCGTGCCACATCTTGTTGGTTAAAATTGCCATTACTGAATACATTGTTCTTTAACATTTTGCCTGAACAGGGGCAGGATAGGTTTTATACACCGAAATTGCTAATGACATTGATTAAGTTATTAAAAATTAGATAAATTTAGTCTTTTCATTTTTTTCCTAATTGTTTTGTTTCGATTTAATCCCCCAAACTTTTACTTATTTCAAGTTAAACATCTATATAGACTATATTGATAAATATTAACACCGTTACCTTTTTCTTCACCGTCACAGCATCAACTTAATAAAAAAATTATTTTATTTCTTTTCCCTATTATTCCACAATTTTTTACCGTGAGATCCATCATTTTTTCTGCCAGTGTGGTTGTGAGGCCTGCCCTAGGACACTCTAGGGGTTGAATCGGTTTGCTCCCAAGTTCGATTCCTGGCGGTGTTAAAATAATGTTTGGCCAGTGGAAGCTACTTCCCACAAACAGTGAGTCATTCGTTGACAGTGTTGAGATATATTGGGTTTAGAACAAAAAATAACCATCATCACTCCTCTCGAATCTCGTCTCACATTTTCTTCTTATTCTTCTTCTTCCTCGTTTCCTCCGTTTCTATTATTTATATTTCTCTTCTTTTTTCTTGTTTCTCTCTCTCTCTCTTCCTCATCATACCCAAATGGCGGCAATTTCAGGTGGTAAGCAGTGACAAAAATGATGGTATCACCTCCTTCGTTGAAAAAAGTGGTGGATCTCGTCGGAAAGTGAGACAGAAGATAAAAGATAAAGAAACTAGTGAAAATTTGGATAGAATTGGATGAAATTGAAAACTAATAGAAAGGGTAATATTGATAGTGTAAAAAAGTTTGCCACATAGAGAACTAAAATAAAAGTTAATGAACCAAATAAAACAAAACAATTAAAATAAAAGACTAAATGACTCATTTTGACTAAAAATTATAATTTTAATATTTTTAATATATTAAATACATTATTTTATTAATATAAACCATTTTATTTTTAGCTTATCTTAAAGGCGTTGGTTAACATTCGTCTTTATATAATATTCACGGGGTTGTTGTTGTGAGTTGCTTGTGATGCAGCTACATTATTTCGGAAGTTAAAAGTCTTGCTGAACTTAACGCTACGTTATTGTGACAAATTTTGCATGTATCGGAGAGTGAGGAACTGAGCTGCAGCCTTCAGCTCTCGTGTGTATGTACATATCTGGAAATTCAGATCATGCATTCCTTCTGATGATAGCTATTTCCTGGTCATGTCTGCCTCTTTTGCCTTTGAATATTCTCCCTTTTCCTCCATTAAAAAATTCCCTTGATATGTATAATTTAATATCTCTCCAAAATTAGATTTTTTCTTGGATGCATGCTTTAAGCACAACAATCACCTGTGTGGGAAACTTGAACGTGCTACAAGTTTCCTTATAGACGTACCCAAGGTTTTAAATAAAGACCTACGACCGTGATTAGGACCGCAATATTTCATTTTTGAAAGTCTTCAAAATCGAAACGCGACCGTAAATCAACCATATGTTGTTCGTGATTGCGGTAAGCGTAATACAATCACGATCGTAATTTAATACTTTGGATGTACCCCTTATTTGTAATTACCACTTTAGAATTTTGCATGTTTTAACTATGTGGCTATCCGCAATTGCTTTCTGGGCTGATGGCTCTCGAGGAACAAGGTGGAGTTAACGACAGCTAACATTGTAGCAAACTGCGTTTTTTCTTACTGATTGGGTTAAGTTACCCATAGTATCAAGTAGGGTGGTTTTTGTCACAGAATTACTTTTTTTATCACCATATATAATTCTCGCTGAATATCTAACATGGTTGGGTGCAAGATTTTTTGTATCATTTGTATATCGTACCCTAGTTTTTTTTTTTTTTTATCAAACAATTTTTTAAAAAAAATGCAAGTGAGAAGTGGATAATAGTCGAGCCGAAATTCCTTATTTAAAAAAAAAAAAAACATACAAGGTGGGAATTAGTCGGCGTGATGTACAGCAATCATGAGAATATTGAGATTTTCCCACTCCCACATGTGATGAATCAGGGTCATAGATTTGTTTTCACGATTATATACATATTTTTTGCATGAAAAATACTATGCCGACAGAAGCCTTTCATCTGAACATAAGTAAACGGTGTGATTAGATGGCTCTGATGCCATGTATATGCAGATATCCTGATAAATTGATAATGAGGCATGACTTTAACTAAGCTCATTAATTATGTTCGGTAAAAAGATACTAGGTACCAAGGATTATTACTGCTGCTGCTGCTGCTGCATCATGAATGTCACTTTCTTGCATTTGTAGAGAGTCGTCAGATTTGTATCATCAGTAGGCTAGGCCAAGCTAAGCCCAGACACGTCTAGGTCTGGCCTGCATTCCAATCTCGAGGCCTGAGCCTAGCCTATGACCTGATATAGTCCAATTTTTAAGGCCTGGGCCTGACCTATTTTAAAGCCTGATCTGCCCTGCAAGCCTGCTTAAAAACCTACTTATTAACAAGATCTTTAATATATCTCCACCTATAAATAGGTCATAGGCATTCACTTGTAAATAGGCTCGTAGGCCATTACATAACAAATAGGCCTTTACTTTCAAATACTATAAATAATGTAACTAATATATTATAATATTATATATATATATATATATATGGGTTTTTCTATCATGTACAACTTTACATAGGTTAAGAAACCCAAAAAACAATAACTATTTATTGGAAAACTAAACATTTCAGTTTTGAAAGTATAAAATACACAAGTTCCCATATAAATTTACTCTTTTTAATTCTTTAACATGTGCAAAATTGCACAGGATAGAAAAATCATATATATATATATATATATATATATATATATATATATATATATATATATATATATATATGTGTGTGTGTGTGTGTGTGTGTGTTAAATAGGCCTTTTTTAAAGCCTTAGGCCTAGCCTCGTTAGCTATATAGGTTTTTTAAAAAACCTTGATATGGTCATTTTACTAAATAGGCTAGGCCAAGCTAGGCCTTAAATAAGCTAAGTCATAGGTCCCCGACGAACGGCCTGATCTATTCTCATCCCTAGTCACTACCAAGAAGTATGCTTTTTAACTCGTTGTGCAGAGAAGTATAAAGACAATAGGCACAGTACTTTAAAATGCTAAACTACATCAATTTAGTCTTTGATTTTGAGATTAAATTTATGATTTAAATTAATACTAAAATTGTTTTTTTATGTCAAGCAAAGGTTGACGAAATGATCAATATTATAAAGTGATTGGGTTTATCCAACTCGATTTCCATAAAGCCGTACCCAGTTTGAGTATAGTTCAACTAATTAATGATCGAATTAGATCGGATTGAACTAAATTAGACAAGCCGTATAATTATATTTCGACATTATGTTTTAAAATTTTAATCAGTTATTCAGTTGTACTAATGAAAATAGTCTTCCATTCTTATAATAATAACTAATACAAAAAAACTTTTTATGCAAAGTTTTTGTTAACCTTGGTTGTTTAGTTTTAAGCTTACGCAATTTTCACAATATTTTATGTACCACTTGCACATAAATATGTATACATGGACGTATCTCAGAAAAGAATAAAATAAAGAGAGATAGAAGGCCGAGGCCGCGCCAAGCGGTGCTGTGTTTGTGTGGCAGTTTTTGTTATGATTTGGAAGTTGCGTCTCCTTTACACGTGGCACACGATTCCCCCTGTGGCAGTGCTTTCTTTGTCCTTATCATTTGGGAAAAGCAAAAGGAAAGGCATGCCCAGTTGCCAGTGCCACCATTTGTGGTCTGCATTATTATGCAGGGGAAACAGTAAACTTATCACTGCATCACCGAGGGTAGAAAGTTGTCACCAGTCTCTTTGAGGAATAAGTAGGAATAAGGAATCAACCATGTTATTTGAAAAACAAAATGTATCAATATATATTGTAAATTGATGTTATTTGAACAATAAAATGTATCAATATCATATCAACATTGTATCTTTATAAAAAAAGAAATAAGGTTTATACGATGTAAGTTGTTAAAACTAGCTGTTCAAATAATATTTTACAAAAATGTATTTGAAAGAGCTTATTTGAACTTATGAGAATAACATATGAAGATAATTTATATAAATAATATATGAAAATAGTTTATAATTTTTATATAACCTCATTTTAATTTATTGTAGTAATTTTGTCAGAGAAATTTATAAAAATAAGTTGTTTTTAACTTATTTAAAAAAAACATCATATAAGTATTTAATTAAGATGCTTACTGATCAAATGCACTCTAAATATACTCATGACCAGTGTCCTCATCAAGAAATTCAATAAAAAAACAAATTTTCATACGAATATTATAAATTATTTCTCAAAATAATATATTATTTTAGTGAATTTTTTTCTTGATTCCCTTCTTAACATTCTCCTATCTTATGATGTGCCTAATAATAAATATGTTAAAAGATATTTTAAAAAAATATTACTACTGTTATTTTTTTTTCTTGTGATAGGTGGAAAACCAACGTAAGCCCAAGGCTGGTAAGAGGCTGGGCTGAGTTTAGGACGTTCTTAAAACATAGGCTGATGAGTTTGAATTGGGCCTTATACTCGAAAGAAATGCTCCTTGGGTTCAAGTTATTCATGTTAAATATGATTTAAAATAATTACAAAAAATTAGAAATCAAATATATTCAATAGAAAAATCAATATAAAAATTAAAAATTCTTCATTATTTTAAATTAATTCTACCCAAATCAGAATTAATTTTATCAGATACAAAATTTAAAATAAACATCTTCAAAATTAATTATTAAATAATTTTTACTAAAAGCAAAATTAATTTTGGACAATCCAAAATCTAAACCAAATAAGGATTGGGCCATCGGAAAAATGGTTCCCAGCGGAAAAATGGTGGAAGTTGTCATAAGAAAAAAGGGCCAGGAAATAATTTTTTTTTAAATTTTAGGGAATATTTTAGTTTTATAACATTTCTAACGATTAATTAAGGTAACAATGTTAACATTTTTAAATTTAGATATCATTTGACACGAATAAAAGTTAGAAAAACCAATGAAATTAAGTTAAGGAATTAAAAAATTATTTTTGTTTAGTTAATTACCACCGAGTTGCACAGATTTCGGTGCACCTTCAAACCGTCATGTCACGTCAAACAACAAGATTCCACGTCAGTGTGTTGGCCAATGATACGAGAACAGCCTTCATTTCTTTCACAGGTGTTGAAATTAGGGTTCACAGCAGGAATAATAGCTCGTGATTCAATTCAAACGTGGGTGTTCTGCGTTCAAGCTGGGGCCTACACACGAATATAATCTTATCCTTAGAGGCGTATTTTACTTTTTTTTTTTAGCTTTTGGGAATCTTCCTTTACTCTGGTTTTCAGTTATAAACCAATGAATGAAAAAAATCATGCTTTTAATAAAAAAAAATTAAAGGATATTTAGTACTATAATGTTATATAGACACGTTTATACACCTATTTCTCTATGTTGATAATGTTTTTAACATTTAATTATAATAAATAATCTTTTTGACCCATAATTATAATAAATAATCATTTTAGTATTACCTAATCTTTAGTTTAAAGAAAATCATTATGGTGATATATGTTAGATATTTTTTTAATTTTTTTTCTCAAAATTACGGAGTATATATATATAATATGTATATTTTTAAAAAATTATATTATTTCCACACAAAAATAAAAAATACTATAAATTTAAATATTTTTAATGATATATAATATATAATATATAATTTAATATAAATAAATTTTTTTATATTTATAATATATCAAAATTAATTTTATATTTTATTTACTTATTATATCAATTTATTTATAAAGGGAAAACATGCGTCCCACTTCATCCACTTCTAAGTACCCTCGAACTCAATTATAAGCAAACAAAGTACCTATATTTTATGGACTCAAATATAAGTAAAATCCAACCAATTCAATTCTATTTAATTTCAGTGCTTTAAAAATCAAGAAAATTAACTAATCTAACCAATTATCCTTTTACTTTTTCAAAAGCATTGTACACTCCCGAGATAATTAAATGGTAGATTATTAATTGTAACTTATTTTTTTACGTAAATCAAGACAATTAAACTAAATTAACTTTTCAATAAATATGAAGTTAATTAATTTTACTTATAATTGAATCTGAAGGTAGTATTCATTCATACAACATAAATCTTGTTATATCCAACCAAGAATATAGTATAGGTCAAAGTCTGAACTTTTTAAATTAAAGATGACATAGATATACATATAAGTCAACGTAAGTAAAAGACACTCCAACGATTAAGTCAATTATACGGTTGAGGACTTGAGGTATAACAGAAACTGACAACTATAACAAGTCCAACAACCAACATATATTAATGATTAAACAATACAACTCTTTGAAATTTGAAAAAGTTCGACAAGGACGGGATAATAAATGCGCGTAAGTAAGAAAAGTTTGAATGACTATTTATACTACAAATGCTAATCAATATTTGGTCAATATATAAAAAATAAAAAATTTGTATTGAAAATTATTATATCATTCTCGATATGCTGAAAATTCAAATATTATACATTTTAATAAAAAAAATTAATCTTCGGATTTCTTGATCAATTCTACTATTAAAATATTGGTAAGTAAGATCCAACTATATCTTGGATCTCGATATGAACAATAAAAGATATATTTTTATTTAGAAATAGCACTTTTTAATTCATTAAATATATTTTTTTAATAAAAATTTATTATTTTAATTTTTTTATCCAACGTCCTAAGAGTATCTATACTATATACATTTAGGAATAATCTCATTGAATTTTATGCCATATGTCATCCTCTTAAAAAAACATCATTTAATGCAAATCAAATAATAAAACCCAAGGACAAAAATCAATTAATAATATTATTTAAATCAATTAACAATATTTTTAAAAATAATAGTATTATAGATAAATATATTTTCTAAGAATGGTTAATTTACATCGGAAAGAGAAGGAATAAATCAAATAAATTTTCAATAGAAAATAAAATTAATAATATGATGTATAAATTTAATTTATAAAATCTATATTTATAGTATATACATTTAGGAATAAACTCATTGAATTCTATGTTATGTGTCGTCCTCTTAGAAAACACCATTTAATGTAAATCCAATAATAAAACTCAAGGGCACAAATCAATTAATAATATTATTTAAATCAATTAATAATATTATTTAAAATAATATTATAGATAAATATATTTTCTAAAACTGGTTAACTTACATCGGAAAGATAAGAAATAAATCAAATAAATTTTCAAGAGAAAATAAAATTAATAATATGATATATAAATATATTTTATAAAATGGTTAACATGCACGGGAAAATATGAGAAATAAATCAAATAGATTTTCGAGAAATAATACATGTAATAATATGATAGATAAATATATTTTTACAAAAATGATTAATTTGCACAGGAAAAGAGGAGAAATAAATCAAATCGATTTTCAAGAGAAAATAAAAAGTACGATAGATAAATATATTTTCTAAAAATTGCTAACTTGCACTGGAAAATAGAATAAATAAATCAAATAGATTTTCAAGAGAGAATAAAAATAATATAAAACAAAAATATATTTTATAAAAAAAGGTTAGCTTGCACAAAGTAAAGGGAGAAATAAATCAAATATATATTTAAGAGAGTAGAAAAATACATTTTCTAAAAATGGTTTAATTTATCAAAAAAAGATTAGAAATAAATCAAAAATATTTTCAAGAGAGAATAAAAAATGATACAATAGATAAATATTTTTTTTTTAAAATGGTTAATTTGCAACGGGCAAAGGGGAGAAATAAATCAAATAGATTTTCAAAAATCAAATAGATTTTCAAGTGAGATGAAGGAATATATCATGATAGATAAAAATATTTTTTTAAAATTGGTTAACTTTCACGGGAAAAGAGAAGGAATAAATCAAATAGATTTTAAAGAGAGAGAAGAAAAAATGATAAATATATAAATGTTCTATAAATGGTTAACTTGCATGGAAAAAAAAAGATAAATAGATTAAATAGATTTTTTAAATAAAATAAATTAATAATATGATATATAAGTATATTTTCTAGAAATAGTTCACCTGCATGGGGATAAGAGAATAAATAAATTAAATATATTTTGAAGAGAAAAGATAAGATATGATAGATATATATAATTTCTAATAATGATTAACTTGCAGGGAAAAGAATAAAAAAAATAAATTTAAAAAAAATAAATCCAATAATAAAACTCAAGGGTAGAAATCAATTAATAATATTATTTAAATCAATTAATAATATTTTTAAAAATAATATTATAGATAAATATATTTTCTAAAAATGGTTAACTTACATCGGAAAGAGAAGGAATAAATCAAATAAATTTTCAATAGAAAATAAAATTAATAATATGATGTATAAATATAATTTATAAAATATATAGTCTATAGTATATACATTTAGGAATAACTCAATGAATTCTATGATATGTGTCGTCCTCTTAGAAAAACATCATTTAATGCAAATCCAATAATACTCAAGGGCAGAAATCAATTAATAATATTATTTAAATCAATTAATACTATTTTTGAAAATTAATATTATAGATAAATATATTTTCTAAAAATGGTTAACTTACATCGGAAAGATAAGGAATAAATCAAATAAATTTTTAAGGGAAAATAAAATTAATAATATGATATATAAATATATTTTATAAAATGGTTAACATGCAAGGGAAAATATGAGAAATATATCAAAAAGATTTTCGAGAAATAATACATATAATAATATGATAGATAAATATATTTTTACAAAAATGATTAATTTGCACAGGGAAAGAGGATAAATAAATCAAATAGATTTTCAAGAGAAAATAAAAAGTACGATAGATAAATATATTTTCTAAAATCTGCTAACTTGCACTGGAAAATAGAATAAATAAATCAAATATATTTGCAAGAGAGAATAAAAATAATATAAAACAAAAATATATTTTATAAAAAATGGTTAGCTTGAACAAGGTAAAGGAAGAAATAAATCAAATATATATTTAAGAGAGTAAAAAAATGCATTTTCTAAAAATGGTTTAATTTATCGAAAAAAGAGTAGAAATAAATCAAAAATATTTTCAAGAGAGAATAAAAAAATGATACAATAGATAAATATATTTTTTAAAAATGGTTAATTTGCACCGGACAAAGGGGAGAAATAAATCAAATAGATTTTCAAGTGAGATAAAGAAATATATTATGATAGATAAAAATATTTTCTAAAATTGGTTTACTTCCACGGGAAAAGAGAAGAAATAAATCAAATAGATTTTAAATAGAGATGAAAAATATGATAAATATATAAATGTTCTATAAATGGTTAACTTGCATGGGAAAAAATAAATAAATTAAATAGATTTTTAAAACAAAATAAATTAATAATATGATATATAAGTATATTATCTAGAAATAGTTCACCTACATGGGGATAAGAGGATAAATAAATCAAGTATATTTTGAAAAGAAAAGATAAAATATGATAGATAAATATAATTTCTAATAATGGCTAACTTGCAGGGAAAAGAATAAAAAAAAAAAATTTTAAGAGAGAATGTTTATAAATCAAATAGATTTAAAAATATCTTATAATTAAACTTAAATGAGGATTTATCTTTTATATTTTAGATAACAAATTTTTTTTCAAATATTTCTGCATAATTAACCTCATAAATCAATAATTTGAGGTGTATAATTCCCTAACAAAATTTTAAACTAAAAATGTGAAATCAACAATCACATATTTTTTGATGAAATCCTAAAAAAATAACATATTTCCCGTGCATGACACGGGTCATTTACTCTAGTCATATACATGTTGTCTTATATATTATAAATCTTGCTAACTAGTCTCTCGAACGTTGGCTAACAAATAAAAAAAATGATTTCATTGAAAAGTCAAATACATCCGTTTTTTTTTTTTTATCAAAATGGGTTCCTTTTAGAAACTATTTACCAGTTTAGAGTTGTTTTGAAACAATTTACCAATGGGGGGTTGTTTTGGACACGTGGAATAAATTTTTTTTTTGTCTGACGGGTCAAAGACGCCAGTCAGACTGGTGCCTTCAAAGACTGGTGCCACCCTTAAAAAAAATACAAAAACTGTTGGCAACTTCGTTTAATTTCTACCAGGTAAATTTTTTATGGCTACTGTAATAATTGATGACTATTTCTTAGTGTAAATTGTTAATACAAAGTTTGTAATGTCTCTTGTTATATTATTTGTTTGTTATTAGGGTAATTTTTTTGTTGCTTATTATTTTAAATTTAATTAAATACATTAATTTATTTTATCATATGTTTCGTTGTTACTCCTCATATTAGTAGTTTAATTTTTTATAGCAGTGTTCCGTTCAAATTGTTGGAAACTTCGTTTAATTTCAACAAGGTAAATTGTTTAGGCTACTTTAATAATTGGTGAATATTTCTTGGTGTAAATTTTGGTAAAACAAAGTTTTTAATGTCTCTTGTTAGTTATATTATTTGCTACTTGTTAATCTATTTTTAATTATTTTATAATATAATCTATATAATTGAAATATTTTTTAATGTCAGGTTAAAAAATATGGCATCATCTAGCTCACAATCAGGGGCACGATTGGTAAACCCCGGCCCGGTGGATGATTCACTATTAAAGCTGCAAGAAAAGCACGTTTCCCAGCACGTATGGAATGGAGCACCCGATCGAGTTCTTAGAGCTCGACGTGGACTTGGATTTAATCCTTCTGTTATGGATCTCCCAGAGTCTGTCAGAGCTAATCTTCATACAGCCGGTTTCTTGGGGGTCGCCCAAGTAAATATCACCCAGCTTGATCATAATTTAATTACTGCACTTGTTGAGACATGGAGATTATATCATAAAATAATTAAAAATAGATTAACAAGTAGCAAATAATATAACACGAGACATTAAAAAAAATTGTTTTACCAATTTACACCAAGAAATATTCATTAATTATTAAAGTAGCCTAAACAAATTTACCTTGTAAAAATTAAACGAAGTTTCCAACAATTTGAACGGAACACTGCTATAAAAAATTAAACTACTAGTATGAGGAGTAACAACCAAAGATATGATAAGATAAATTAATGTATTAATTAAATTTAAAATAATAAGCAACAAAAAAAATTACCCTAATAACAAGTAGCAAATAATATAACAAGAGACATTAAAACTTTGTATTAACAATTTACACCAAGAAATAGTCATCAATTATTACAGTAGTCATACAAAATTTACCTGGTAGAAATTAAACGAAGTTGCCAACAATTTTTATATTTTTGTATTTTTTTTAAGGGTGGCGCCAGTCTGACTGGCGCCTTTGAAGGCACCAGTCTGAATGGCGCCTTTGACTTTGAAGGCACTAGTCTGACTGGCGCCTTTGACCTGTCAGACACAAAAAAAATAAAATATTTCACGTATCCAAAACGACCTTCCATCGATAAATTGTTTCAAAACAACCCTAAACTGGTAAATAGTTTATGCAAGGAACTCATTTTGGTCAAAAAGCCCAAATACATCACCTTTTTTTTTTGCTGAGATACATCACTTTTTAATAAAATATTTTTTTTGACAAAAAAATAAAATATTTCTTTTAATGATCACGTCAGTAGTCATTACAATCTCAAAACCAATCATGTGAGTAAATTACGTTTTTCTTTATTAAATTTTGATAAATGGTAATAATTTTTTTAACAAAAAATATAATCTGTTTGTCAAAAAAAAAAATATAATCTATCTTAGTTATTGAGTTTTGTATCATTTTCTGTCTTGTTACTAAACCATACTCGAAATACGCTGTGAAACGTGACCTAATAAAAGCAATATGTTTTGACAAAATTATTTAATTGATCTCTTAAGTTTATTTGATTTTTTTTTTTATTTGGTTACTAAAATTTATTTTGTGTCAAATAAGTCCCAAAAATTAGGTTTGGGTAACAACTTTTCCTTTTCGCTCCATTCCTTCTATTCCTCTCCTATGTGAGACATCCACATAGGAAAAAAAATAATTTCAAAAAAATATAATTAATAAATAAAAAATTTATAAAAATAAATTAATAAATTAAAATTGTTCATCTTCTTCCTTACCTCACCTAGATCCCACATCCTCTTCTTCTTCTTCTTCTTCTTCTCATCCCTGTTCAGGTGGCTACTACCTCCGCCTTCTTCTCCGGTCAAAACTGCCCAGCCGCGCGACGTCTATGGCGTCGCAGAACCTCTGTCGCACGTCTGTCGCGTCCTTCCAATCACGTGCTCGCTGTCCTCTTTGATCAGGTGAACCGCACGTCATAACTGCAGATACTCGGAAGCATGAGACATTGCAAATCTCTCGTTCGTTTCTAAACCCCTAACACTAATCCCTCTTCATAGTGTGAATTAGAATTAGACACTTCTTCCTATTACTATGGCGAACCCTAAGGTGTTCTTCAACATGACAATCGGCAGCCAACCTGTCGGTCGCATCGTGTTTGAGCTTTTGCCACACCACTCTATGGACCGCCGAGAACTTTCGTTCCCTCTTCACCGACAAGAAAGGAGTCGGTCGCAATGGCAAGTCCCTCCACTACAAATGATCCACGTTCCATCACGTCATCCCCAACTTAATGTGCCAGGGAGGCAACTTCACCGCCGGAAACAACACTAGAGGCGAACCGATCTACGGATCGAAGCTTGCTTCTTGATTTCTTCTTCTTCATGCTTGTGTGCTGCCTTTCTTCGTTGATGTCAACTACCTTGTGTTTTTTTGTTACATTTCTGTTAAAGAAGAACAAGAAATTTTCGAAGAAGATAAAGAAATTTCCAGATCTGGGTAAAGAAGTTGAACAATTTGTAATTCATTAATTTATTAATTTATTTTTGTTTGTAAATTATATCTTTTTTTAAATTAATTTTTTCCTGGTGGGATGCGAAGTGGCAATCCGATGCGTTGGGTAAGTGGGTATTCCTCAGATGTGGTCTGATGTGCGGCAATCCAGGAAGTTCCTCTGGTATTTGTGGTGACTGAATCAAACTGGATCTTCCTCTCTTCTATTTTATTTTTCATCCTTTTTTTTTTACTTTTTTAAATTTTTTCTAAGATGATAAATAAAATAAATAAATAAAATTATGGGCTTGCATGAATCCACCTACCACCCGATCAACCCGCTGTATATAACGGACGGAAATGGATTGCATTTTTCTGACGTCAGCTTACTGTGGGTTGCCCCATTTGAACCCCGAACCCGACCGAACTCAACCGCTGCCCACCCTTTGCTACATCCACATGTTGCACCCAAGAACCACATCAATCGGATCAATGCTCAAAAAGGGTTATAAGGTTTGTTTGGTGGTTGGTGGGAATGAGTTATTGAGTTGAGTGATAAGAAGGTTGATAATTCAAATTTCACTCTTAACAAAATATTAACACTAACACACTAATATTTACTTATAAATAAATAAAAACCAATCAAACATTAGTAACCCAAAATTCGGCCATCAAACTCAACCCATCACATGAAATACTCTGTTAAAGCCCCGCAGGAGAATTATGGATTTCAACTAGGACAAAGTATCGTATTGCCTAGACAAAGAGTCCTTAAAGAGTACATAAGTGAACCTTTATTTTTGTATACTTGTATAGAGCTTGCGAGAGAGTTGAGCTCACACACACAAGTTCGGGCGAATGGACCAAATATGATGGATTTGCCCCTTGAACTCATGACAAAATGGGTTTGCCAACCTTTTGTTCATGCTGAAATCATTTTAATTTGAAATTCAAAAATACGAAAAATCTTTAATTCTTCCACTGGTGTTGACATGATCTGCCACGTTCTTGACTTGGTCATCAAATCCAACCTGCTACCAACATTTACTTCAGCTCCCACTAATGTTGCAATTTTCCTTAAATAAATCTGGTCATGCCAATTTTGACGAGTCTATTAAATTTTTTTAGATTTTCACATCAATCATTATGGCAAAATAACTTTTAATGATTATAGAGTTTAATTTTTATTACACTATCAGTATATGGAATTATAATATCAGTATATATTATACAAATATATAATTAGTCAATTACGTAAATATTATAAAGTCTCAATTATAAATGAATTTTAAATAAATAAATCCATCTAACAAGTTTGATATACCTTTTTTTAAAATATAAAAAAAGTATAACCCTTAGTCTACGAAATAAAATCAATATTCCAATATACCCAAATCTAGCTTTTTTAATAAAACTTTTTTAGTAAAACTAGGCGTATAAAGACCATAAATGAACTAAGTCGTAGTTACTCAATTGTTAACGAATATATGCGCATCCACAATTTAAGAATCACATTTGTGTTCTTATCTATTATATGATGGGCCTAAAGATATCACTTGGGATATAAGAACCCAACATCTTTTTCACTCCAATGGAAGAACTCATTTTGAGTTCTTAAATGAGTTTCACATGTGACCCCCCACTTACATTTTTTGGTTGGAAATTGTGACAAAAAAAATTTGTTTGGCAACAACGGTTCTTAAGAATCGTTCTACACCCTGACAGCCACCTCATTTGCCTCCAATGGAGGTTCTTAGACCATCTCCAACGGTGGTTCTTACATGAGTTCTTATTTGCAAGAACCAGTTCTTACAAGAACTTGCATTGGAGAGGGATGACATGTTGTAGAACCGTTCTTCTATAAGAACCGTTATTGCCAATATTTTTTTTTTGGCAAAGCAGAATAAAATTAAGAATAAAAAATAAATTAATTTTTTAAGTAAGTTAAGAATGCAAATTATGGTTCTTGCATTGGAGTGAAAATATATGAAAGTTCTTAAATCTTATGTGGCATTAATGGGCCCACAAAATGGGAGTTAAGAACCAAAGTGATGTTCTTCCATTGTAGATTCTCTAAGAACATGTGTTGGAGATGCTCTAAGAGGATCTTCAATGCTAGAACCCAATTTGTGTTCTTAACTCTATCTTAATGGACCCTATAATATCACATGGGATTTAAGAATTTCCACAAATTTTTACTCCAATAGTAGAATTCAGCTTGGGTTTTTAACTTATTTTTTTCTCTGTTTTTTTGGTTGGTTTTGCAATAAGGAAATATTTTTTTAATTATAAGAACCGGGTTCTTATAGTAGAACTGTTCTTATAGAATAACCCAACTTCTCATTCTTCAATGGTAGTTCTATGTAAGAATCGTTCTTAGCCCTAGGAACTCAGGAACAAGTTCTTATTCTTAAGAATTACCTTAAGAATAACCATTGGAGTTGGTCTAAGCATGTTTGATTTCACGTTTTCTTTGATGCGATGCCAACGCACGAGAAACTTACTATCATATTTTTCTATTAAAAAAAATTATGTTAGTGTCACTCACAACATGAAAATCCTTGACGCAACGCAAAAATAAACACAATCTCTTGTTACCCTTTATTTCCATTGCTTTTTCCGTGTTGCTAAAAAAAATTAAGGGAGGCAAATTAGTTTCACGTTTTAGGGGTTATCAAAACGAGAGATCAGTGTATTCATATAATTAATATGTATTCATATGCTTTCAAAAGGTATGCATTATTATTTATAGATTAATATTCTAATATTGTCTTGATTTAGAGTATGTCAAAATATTCAATACATTTTAGCTTATATAAAAAAAGATTAATGTTTTCTTTGAAGCGATGGCAACACACGGGAAACTTGATTTCATATTTTCCTTAAAAAATTTGCACTAGCGTCGCTAGCCACATGAAAAGCCCTGACACGACACCAAAATAAATACAACTTGTTGTTTTTTTATTTTTTCCGTGTTGCTAAAAAAATGAAGGGAGGCAATTTGGTTTTACATTTTCTTTGATGCGATAGATGGCAGCAAACAGGAAACTTGCTTTCAGGTTTTCTTTAAAAAATTGCATTGGTGTCACTCGCCACGTGCAAAGGCCTGACACGACACTAAAATAAACACAACTTGTTGTTCTTTATTTTTCCTGTGTTGCTAAAAAAATCGAGCGAGGCAATTTGGTTTCACATTTTATTTGATGCGATAGATGGAAACACATAGGAAACTTGCTTTCAGGTTTTCTTTTAAAAAAATTGCATTAGTGTCGCTCACCACGTGAAAAGGCTTGACACGACACCAAAATAAACACAACTTGTCCTTTATTTTTTTTGTGTTGCTAAAAAAGTTAAGGGAGGCAATTTGCTTTCACATTTTCTTTGATGCGATCGATGGCAACACACGGGAAACCTGCTTCCGTGTTTTCCTTAAAAAAACTGCATTAGAGTCACTGATCATGTGAAAATGCTTGACACGACACCAAAACAAACACAGCTTGTTATCCTTTATTTGTTCCGTGTTGCTAGAAAAGTTAAGGGAGGCAATTTGGTTTCACATTTTCTTTGATGCGATCGATGACAATACATGGAAAACTTGCTTTCATGTTTTCGTAAAAAAAAATTGCATTAGTATCACTCACAACGTTTAAAGCTTTGGCACGACACTGAGACAAACACAGCCTGTTACATTTATTTTCATTTTTTTTGTATTGCTAAAAAATTTAAGGGAGGCAATTAGGCTATCCTCGTTTAGAGGTGTTGTACATCATCTCAACAAGAAATTTCCTAACATGAGTTCAATTCATGCAATTATCATGAGTTCATGTTTTTCAAATGTTGACAGAATTTGATGGAGCCAAAAATTATAAAAATACACATATTATTATATTATTTTTTTATTTCACTTAATTTTTTATTTTATTTTTAACAAAATATTTTATTTTATTTTATTAGTTATGTATTTATTATAGTTTAAAATAATAATTAAAAATACTAGAATTTCAAAGTGACAATTGTCCATTACCAGTTGTTAACAAGTACTAATAGTGTGAGTGTGTGTTTGGGACAACCGCAAAAAATGGGTCATGTCAATAATCGATTATAATTAGAATATATTTTTATTTCTATATGTTTGCTGAAAAACAATTTTAAATTAATATATTTTGTTTAAATGGTGTAAAAAAATTATTTTTATATAGTAAATTACAAAAAATATATGATGTTATTGTTTGTATAGAATTAAAATATTTGCTCCATATTTAGTTATATAGGGATAAAATGGAAAATATGTTTGATTTCAAAATAATCAAAAGCTTTTTGTAAACAAGCTTCAACTTTAAACTTTTTTAGAAACTAATTTTTTAATAAAAAATTTTATACTTTAAATTAATTTATCAACATGTCAGATTGATTTCAAAATAGTTTTTTTTTAGGGAAAAATACTTTTCCCAACGGAAATAGACTTTTTTTTTCCTTCTAAAAAAATAAGAGAATACTTGTTATTTTTTTTTGCGGGAAGAAATACTTGTTATCACCAGAAACAATACATGTGCGAACGAGGTTTTGTTATATTTTAAACTTGTAATATTTTATATGTACAACTTTTAATTAAAAAAAGGCGTGAAAGTAAGTATAATTTAAATATATCAAGAAAATATTGATAGATGAAAATAGTGAGCTTATTTGGAGCATTGTTTTCAATTTTTAATTATGGAATATAATGAAATAAATCAAAGGTAATTTATATTATGAGAATTTCCTTCCTTTATTAATAAATACCCAATTTCTAAATAATATTTTTAGTGTTGTTTACATATTTCTTATCATGTCCAATAATGGGAGCTCTTAATCGTTTTGTGGATGTCACTTTTAATAATACAACATGTAATTATCCATGACAAAAATGCATGTTATGGCAAATATAATCTCGTACAGTTTAGTGATTGTTCTTAACTTTTGTTTATTGTCACTACATAGCATGGTTTTGTTGGAAATTATTTTCTCTTTCAAATGCAGCCGGGTTACTTTTGCTTTTATATAACAACATACATTTTTAAATTGATAAATACATTAACCAATACATTACTAGTTTAACTTGTTCTGTCAAAAAAAAATGTTCTAATTTCAAAAAATAAAACAAATCGTAGTCAAAATATGTTGAAAAGAGCTATTTAATATAAGAAATTTAAGTATGGAATAATTTGATTTAAATATATTTATAATTTAATAAAATGTAAAAAAAAAAAAGCATTCAAAATCTAATAATTATGTGTTTATTTTGTTTTTTGTTGTGATGTTAGTATG
This sequence comes from Echinosophora koreensis, assembly GCA_035048595.1. Taxonomy (NCBI): domain Eukaryota; kingdom Viridiplantae; phylum Streptophyta; class Magnoliopsida; order Fabales; family Fabaceae; genus Echinosophora; species Echinosophora koreensis. The sequence goes on along the minus strand of JAPCYP010000012.1, from coordinate 4,958,951 downwards.
CATTTTTTATTTTGTTAAGTGGTGTTAATAGAATAAAAAATATCAAAAAATAATTTATGCTGGATATTTTATGACATGAAACACAGATATATTATTTGACTTTGCTTTTACTTCACGAAATTTTATGAGTAATTTTTTCTTTTTCTTTTGAGAAATTTTCCCTTTAAAATTTGAACAAAGTTCTTTTTAAAATTATAGATTCTTATGAATGTACTTGAACTTTATAAAATAATTTCATACATTTATATTTGACTCTATTTTACTTTCTTGCTATTTTAAGAATAAGTTTTAATTCAATCATATATTTTCATAATTTTTTTCTTTAAATTTTGAAAAAATAAATCATTACAAATTATATAATTAGGATTATATGAATGAAAAAGGAATTTTCTATAATTTTTTATGTGATTTTATATAAGAAATTTTATAGTTGATAATTATCATTTAATAATATATTTTATATTTTTTTTTATAGTAAATTAAGATATTTTATATTAATAATATAGTTAATAATATAAAGTCAATTAATACTTGTCAAGTCAGTTTTACTAATATATAGATATAGATATGTAATTATAGAAATAGATATAAACTCATGAGCAATATTATTTAATAAATTAATCCTCTTAATTACTTAGAAAGAAAGAAAATAGATACTTTTAAATTTATTTATTTATTTAGTTTTTCAGGATATCCTCCGCGCACAGCTTCAGAGACTGATCTCTCAAAGTACTGAACGACATTGAAGGGTTGACCTCTTCCAATCAGGTTTCCTCTATACGCAAGAGCCAGGGATTGAACCTCTGACCACTTGCTTAAGGGGTTCAAACATATTATCACTTGAACCAATAACATGTTAGTGATTTTTTTTTTTTTTTAACATATTAAATACTTTTTATTAATAAACTTTGTAAGTGCCAACTCATGCTCTTAAAACGTGTAAAAATTATTTGATTTATTTTATTAAATATTAATAGTTTACTTAAAATTTGAATACTTTTAAAATTATGAAATATTAATAAATGTCTGTAAAGAGTATCAATTAAGGAGCATTTATTATTTTGTCAAAAAAAAGGAGCATTTATTATCTTTATATTAAACTATAAATGCTTTTAATTATTTTTAAAAAAAATTAAAGAATTTTTTAAAATCTAATATATTAAATTTCCATATTATATTAATACTTTTTTGAATGTTTTATTTCATTTTTTTTTTATGTTTGAAGACATTTGAAAATAAATTAATTTTTAAACATTATTTTATTTTTAAATTTTTCTCTAATATTTTTAGTTAATAATTTTTTCATTTAATACTTTTTAGTTTTGTTTGTTAACAAATGTTCGTTATCGGATATTAACGAACATTTGTTAACAAAATCTTTCAAACTTGAGAGTCTACGTAAGAAGAGTAAACGTGCACATGCAAAACATGATAGTTATTGGTATGCGCAAATATCGTTACTCTTCTTACATGACGTGAGTCTTTTCTTAGTAAATAAAATAATAAATAAGAAAAAGACAAAGAAACGCAAACCCATGGAATTTCGTGTAGTTCCACTTTTCCTGTTATCTACTGCTCACTTTCTGTGAGAATGAATATATTTATTTTTGTTGTTTGCCCAAAATTTTGCTCCAGATGGATGTGATATCAAATCTCAAGTATTGACTCAATAGATCTATGTAACTACATCCGCATGAATTTCTCCATTTTTCTGTTTCGACTTTGGTTTTTGGTCACATAGAAGGAGTTCCTATTCACCGCCAGCAAAAAGCGGAGGTTTCAAGAGAATCGGCCAGTTTTTTTGTTCTGCTTTGCTGCTTTCCAGACACATGGACGACATGTCTTGGAATTTTTAATTAGATTTTAATTCAATTTTATTTAATGAGAATTAATTTTTTAATCCTCTTGCAATTACTATTATCTTGACTAGCACCAGCTTTGTCAGTCGCCGGTTACTTTTGGAAGGTAACTTGAAACCCCACCTAATATCAATGTATGAACTGCATCTGTAGCTTCAGTCTTTAATTTATTTTATTTATTGATTATTGATTATTGTAATCCTTGTTACCCAAACACCACCTATTTTGCTCAGGATGGTTCATCCAAACACCCCTGAAAATGGACCTTTATAATCAGAAGCTATCTGAAAACATGTGACGTGTGGATAAAGATGTCCTCTTCACCGGAAAATTGAGCTTTGCTGAGTGTATATATATCCTGAAACAGCTCCACTCGGCTATCTCGTTTGTTATAACCCTATTTCTTTGTTTTGAGTCGTTTTCATTTGAGAATTCTGTCTGTGAGGTCTAAGAGAGAGAATAATGGAGGCTGGAGAGGAGAGAGAGAAGCTTCAAGGGCACCTTCCTTGGATCCCCACCACCCCTTTGAAGCCCATTCTTCCAAGACAAGTCCCGATCTACATTTCTGGAGAGGAAAATCAACTGGGGTCTCATATCAATGGTGTATTTGCATGTTTTGAGCCCACAGCCGGTGCAGACATAAACGGCAGGCCATACTTTCGGTCGGCACCTTCAGTTGTAGTGCCGAACACTGCCGGAGACAATGCCAGAACTCGTGTCAAGATATCATTCGAGAATGGTTCCAGCTCGAGTAATGGATTTGCTGAACTTTTGCCTCAGGCTAATACTCCACCAGTACACACTAATGCAACAACGTATAATGATTATTTGATGAATCAATTTGTTCCTACTTGGAACTCAGAGTTCAACCGGGCGTATACGTTGCTGAGCCAGAGTCATCTCTCCCGGGAGCTACCCTTGATCAACACTATCAATTACAATAACCAAGATCCATACGGTAAGAGAAATAAATTTTGCTTTTGCTTTTGTATCAGGAAAAAAAAAAAAAAATTGGCTCACGATGCTGTGTTATTATATCATTTTTTTTTCCACCTTGACAATTACTTGGCACACAATGAGCACTAGCACTCCACCACCCAGGAGGGTCAATTATCTGAGGGGTGGAGGCATATATATCAATCGTTTAAGTGAGAAACGACGTGATAGAGAGTCTTTCAAAGAATCTGTCAGAGGGAAAACATATACAATTGAATGAGATATTGACTAGCATAATCATTTAATCAGTCTCGTCTTGCTCCAAAGCAAAGAGCGTATCTTAAGCATATTATCTTCTATTAATATATGTTTAGTACTGAATTCAGGACATCTGAATCAGGCAATTTTTTATTTTCAATTTAAAAGCATCGCATTCAGAAGTAGCTTTCCACTAATATCAGTTTATGTTCACTATACACACACATACATACATATATTTTAGTACTTCAAAAAGCTGAGCAATATGGCTCTAACTCTGACATTCATACAATCTCATGCAGCAGGCACGTCATACTTCCCTTACTATAGCAAGAACACTTCTCAGGTTGCCCCACCTACTCCAGATAATGCCATCGGATTAGAAAGCAGACAAGTTGCAGCAATGCAAATGCACATAGAAGAAAGAGATCAAAGGGGAGATGAAAGAAATGTCCAAGCCACAATGTTCAACAACGAGTCCCCACTGAACAAAGAACTCTGTGACTCTGTTACAGAATTGGCTGCTATTTCTACACCATGCAAGGAGAATCACAACCAAAATAAAGAAATAAGTCATGATATTGATCTGAATAAAGCACCTACATCCAAACCAAGGAGAAGAAAGCACCGCCCCAAGGTCATCAAAGAAGGCAAACCCAAAAGAACTAGGAAGCCAGTCACCCCAAGGCCTGTTCAATCAAGAGAAACCCCAACTGGCAAGAGGAAGTATGTGAGAAGACAACCTTCTACTCCTCAGACAGAAGTGACAGGAGAATGGACTGAACCATTGATGCCTGAATGTGCCAAAAGGACATGTAGAAGGTCCTTATATTTTGACATAGGAGACCAACAGAGAGATGAAAATTCTGCATGCAGAGAAAGTGCGACTACATATTTTGGTGGAGAAATCGGCTTGGCGGTCGAGGAAACACAGGCTTTACATAATTACAAGTCATTACATGAAGAAACACAAGCCCCTACTGGACATCTTTCAAAAAGCAATCCCCCTGGGGCAAAGACAAATGGCAACTCTGCAGAGAACAGCAGCAAAAGAAAGGGTCTGATGACAGCTTGGGATGGACATGAAAACAGTGCAAAAATACTATCAAAATCAGTAGCACAATCAAGTCCAAATGATTCAAACAGCAGAAGCTGTGGAATTTCGACCCCAAGATTACAAACAGTTGGTTCCAAGAGAAAACATAATGGTACCATTGAACATGCAGATACAAGCGACTCCAATTTGATTGAGGCGCAATATGATGAAGTGCAGGCATACTACCAAGGGAGTTGGATTCAATTTCCAAACATTCAGAAGAAAAGGAGGAGTGAAAAGGGTAGAAATCCCAACGCATCCGGTACATCTTTTGGGACTGCCACAAAAGATGCACAACTAGCAACATGCCCTCAAAATGTTAGATCACAGCAAACCAAAAGAAGATCAAGAGTCCCCACTCGAATGCATCAGCGCACCTCACTGAGCTTGATCAGAAACTATGATACTGAACTAACTCATACCGCACAACAACTAGGCAGTTCTGATCTACAAACATTTGGGGATGCAGAAAGCCCACAGACATGCATTGATGCCTTAGCTGTGCAGAAGGATGCATTAGTCACAAAAAAGAAACGAACTAAAAAGAGAAGCACTCTTGTTAGTTCAGCATATTCTTGCACAAATGAAATGCAACAGCACCATAAATTTGTGTTGGAAAATCACAGCCTGCACTTGGACAACTCATTAGGTATTTCAACTGAACCTTTGAATTTTTGGTCAATAACATTATAGTTGTCAAAGAACAAATAACTCTACATCCAGTTATCCTAATACTTTATGCCATTGATGCAGATATTGATAGTGAAGAGGTATGGAAAAACATATATGCTGCAGATGCATTAACAGAGCGATTTACTCACCTAAACATTAACAGGGAAGCCAGAGAGCTTGTATTGTATGGGCAGAATGCTCTTGTCCCTTACAGCCAGCAAAACCAAAAGCATAGAGGCCTTGTCCATGAACATGGCACCATCATTCCCTTCAAGGGCTCATTTGATCCCATCAGAAAACAGCTCCCACGACCTAAAGTTGACCTTGATGAGGAGACTAATAGAGTGTGGAAGCTCCTGATGTTAGATATAAACAGTCATGGGGTTGATGGAACAGATGAAGACAAGGCCAAATGGTGGGAAGAAGAACGAAATGTGTTCCGTGGACGAGCAGACTCGTTTATTGCACGTATGCATCTTGTACAAGGTATGAATGCTATGCTTTCAAGAATATCAACAGTATTCCTATACCACACACTTCTAAAAAATACCCGGCCTATCTGTGCTCAAGGAAGGGAGAGGAAGTATCCTTTGGAAAGATGTCAATAAATTTAACAATACTGTGTTCCTGCCTCACAAAAACATGCAACAAAAACCAACCAGAGAACCACGTGACCAAACACACTGAAGAAATTCACATGAAATTAATGATAATCTTTAGTAACAATTTATGGAATAGAGATACCAACATAGGGCCCCCAATAAGGTATTTATATTCCTAAAATAGGCCAGTAGGAAAATCCTAATCAAACACTAAAGCTAAAATATATTAGCCTGACCATATTAAAGAAACTAAAATAAAATAACTTATCTAAAGTAAAATAGTAAATCATCACACAAAAAATAATCACAGATTGACTGAAATTTGCATATTCATTCTGCAACGCTTGGTCACATGATTCACATATTAATAGTATAAAGCATATTCAACAGGAGACAGACGCTTTTCTCAATGGAAGGGATCAGTTGTGGATTCAGTGGTTGGAGTATTCCTTACTCAAAATGTCTCAGACCATCTTTCCAGGTACAAATTATGCAAGCTCAATTGCTGAGAAACCTCTAACTATAATGGATGCTACAGCAACATTTTCTTTTTGTCTTTCCTGTTGACAGTTCTGCATTCATGTCTCTTGCTGCTCGATTTCCCCTAAAGTCAAGCAGCAATTACAAAACATATCACGAGGAAAGCACAACTTTGATAGTCAATAAGCCACAAGTGCACATTGTGGAACCAGAAGAGAATACAAAATTGGATGAGAAAATATTGAATCAATCTGTTTACGAGCTGAGTTCTATGACAATAAATTTCATTGAGCATTCTGAAAAAAAAGTTGTCAACAGCAATGATTCATGCAAAACTACTGGTAGCTTAATTAGCTTCACAGATGAATCCAACTGTAAACTGTTGGAAACGGCTCAAAGAGAAATTAGGGAACAACATAGTCCAATTGAGAGTGGACAAATTAGTGCCATGACTGAGGAAGGGCAAGAGAACTCACGTAACTCACGTCATGCAGGAGTTAGGAAAGGGTTAAATGATGCAGTTTCATCCCAATGCTCTGTCATTACGTCTCAAATATCTGGGGATTTTTCAATTGATCAAAATCCTGAAAAGATAGGATCATCCTCAGATAGCAACTCAGAAGTAGACGACCTGCCATGCGCAGCCAAGTGCAATATTTTCTATGACAAAATTTCTTTTAGTGAGCTTTTGGAGATGGCAAGTTCAACCATGTTACATGAAGTTGACAGTCAATCTATAGACATGAAGCATGACAACCTGACAGAAAACTTTGAAAAATCAAATGTTACTCAAGGCTCCTTAGAAGCATGCATCATACCATGCGATGAATATACTCTGAAAATGACCCCCGACTCAGGAGTACTTGAAGTTAACTGCTTTGATCCTTTCAAAACAGAGGCTTCATCAAGTGGATTCTCAAAGAATAAAGATGAAAATGACATGAGGAGACCTAGTTTTCCAACAGAGTCTGAAAGCCAAGCTGCAATTACCCATTCTCAAAGCATGGCATCTCAACTCCATCATCGGCAAAGTAATCACGACCAGCAAAATGCTTTCCACATCTCAGGACAAACTCAAGATCCTATGCAGAAAGCAAGACAAATAAATTTTGGCAAACACAACCATGCCTTGAGCCATGAAAACAGTAAGATGAATTCTGCCCCTATAAAATTAACGAGCAAGGAGCATCGAAAGGATATATATGTTTGGGATAGTTTAAGAACACAAGCACAAGCTAAGGCAGGGAAAAGAGAAAAGACAGAAAACACCATGGATTCTTTGGACTGGGATGCAGTGAGACGTGCAGATGTCAAGGAAATAGCTGATGCAATCAAAGAACGGGGCATGAATAACATGCTTGCTGATCGTATTCAGGTATAATCATACATCCATGAAACACTATCTGTTAATGCATTTTCTGGAAAGAGATAACCCTTCAAATTCAATGCACCTTATGTTACATGATATACTATGCAGAATTTCCTGAATCGATTAGTTAAGGCACACGGGGCGATTGATCTTGAGTGGCTGAGAGATGTTCCACCTGACCAAGCAAAGTAAGTTCAGAGATCCATTAAACTACATAGTTAGAATTGTATTTCCCATACATATGATGTTAGCATGTCTTGACTGTATAGTTGGTGAAACCAACATCCTGAGCTCTCAAGTCACTTATAACACACATAGATATGCACACTCACACAAGCAGTTAGACCTAATTCATGCAAACAGAAAAGATGCATAATGTAAATTCAATTCATACATGCAGAGAATACTTGCTCAGCATAACAGGATTGGGATTGAAAAGTGTAGAATGTGTGCGGCTTTTAACACTGCACAATCTTGCTTTCCCGGTAAGTTGAAAACAGAAATATGCAATTACAAGAAAATGGAATAGATTTGAACAGTTATTGATATACAACAGGTGGACACAAATGTCGGACGTATAGCAGTACGTTTGGGATGGGTACCCCTCCAGCCCCTGCCTGAGTCACTTCAGTTGCATCTTCTAGAGTTGTGAGTACTACACAAATAAATGGAATACAGCAGTAATTCAATTAGATATGAAGAGCTAACGTCATTTCCCTGTATAGGTACCCAGTGTTGGAATCCATACAAAAATATCTCTGGCCCCGATTGTGCAAGCTAGACCAAAGAACATTGTAATATTTATTTTCAATTTACTGTCATACATTAAAAGATACAAGCATTTTGTTTTCATTTTTTTCTGCAGGTTTAGCAAGGATAACTTACCTACAGATTTAATCTTGAAAAACAGGCAATATAAAACTTTTAAACCCTACCGTCCAATCATGTATATGCCACATTATTCAAAGAGTTTGATTATGATAATAACAACTACCTGAAATGACAAACCCTTTTAATGATGTAACAAAACATGATCAGATGACAATGTAAAAAAGTTTTACATTAATATCGGATCAAAATCGGACTGGTAACTTATTGATTCATTTTTTTTTAAATGTTTGATTGCAAATTATTACAGGTATGAGCTGCATTACCAGCTGATTACATTTGGAAAGGTAAACTGCATTTTCTTATACATTAGAGACTGACCCAACTTAAGCAAAAACCTAGTTGTGATTGGGAAAGAAACTAAAATCAATGCGTGCAGGTCTTCTGTACAAAAAGCAAACCAAATTGTAATGCGTGTCCAATGAGAGGAGAATGTAGACACTTTGCAAGTGCTTTTGCAAGGTATGCTTTTTATTAACAAAAAACAATTATCATGCAATGCACTATCATCAAGAACTCTTTTTTCACATACTATAGATTATAGAAGTACTGTAAATATTGCTGTTGGCAAGATAGGTAGGGGATTTGAGAGACAGAATCATATGAAGTTAATATAGTATTATTATGTTCTATACCTCATTTTATTGATAGCACTCTAACTGCATTTTAAATTTAGATACAAACTTATAACAGCTGAAAATTATGTCAATACTACTTTGAAAATTCAATTATATGCATGGACTGCAAGTTATGATAGATCAATTTACAAATAAACAATATTATATGCAGTGCAAGGCTCGCCCTGCCAGGGCCAGAGCAGAGGAGTATAGTTATGACAGCTGGAAACAATCCAACTTATCAGAACCCTTCAGTAATCATCAATCAGCTGCCCTTGCCTCTACCAGAAAACACAAGCCAAGCAGAAGCACCTAGACAAACAGAAGCGAGCATGCAACTTGAAGCAAAATCTGAAATCAATGTCTACCAACCTATTATTGAAGAGCCAGCAACTCCAGAGCCAGAATGCTCACAAGTTTCAGAAAATGATATTGAGGATGCCTTCTATGAGGAATCATGTGAAATCCCCAACATCGATCTCAATATGGAAGAGTTCACTCTGAATTTACAAAATTATATGCAAGAAAACATGGAACTACAAGAAGGTGAAATGTCAAAGGCCTTGGTTGCTTTGAATCCAGAAGCTGCTTGTATTCCTACGCCCAAGCTGAAGAATATAAGCCGACTGCGAACAGAGCATTGTGTGTAAGTAAATAAACTAACTCATCTCTGACTAATCAACTGGAATGCAAGTTCTAATACTAAAAAGTAAACTGAAATGTGGGACAAGGAAACCAAGGAATACTATAAAAGCAAGAACAGCAATAAGTAATTATATAATTTGCTTTTATCCAGAATCACATTAACCTTGAAACACACAAAGATGAAGAGGTAACCCCAAGAAAAAAAGATAAGAACCTGTCATTTAATAGAAGTCCCGGTGTTTGGCATAGAGTTCCAACAAACATCATATCCAATTATCCATCGACCTGTATTAGTGAAAAGTTCTAACAATTTATCCTGATCTTTTGTTACCCTTCATGCAGTTATGAACTCCCAGATTCACATCCTCTTCTGGAAGGGGTTAGTTATTGCTGCATCTGTTAATTGAAGCTATGTTTTATGTTACATGTTCAACTTTTATTAATTACTTATGCACTGCAGTGGGACAAGCGAGAACCAGATGATCCAGGCAAATACCTTCTAGCTATATGGACTCCAGGTGGACAAAAATAACTCAACTACCATGCCCCTTATAGATGAATTTATATTGGTTGTAAAGATTTTGTGTACACCATAAAGCATAACAAGTGGGGAAATTTTACATAACATGATTTGTTTTCATTTCTCTACTGTTTTTTAATTCATTTTGCCAAATACATTAATGTGTACGTCAGGTGAGACGGCTAATTCTATACAGCCACCTGAAAGAAAATGCAGCTTTCAAGACTGTGACCAACTCTGTAATGAGAAGGAATGCTTGTCATGCAACAGTTTCCGTGAAGCAAGTTCACAGATAGTTCGAGGGACACTCCTGGTCAGAATACTTATCAAAATAATAATTTTAACCATATGTTGTTTATTAATTCTTATACGTTATAGTGGAAAATTAAAGGGGTGGAGTTGAGGGGGCATTTGCATATGAATGCAAGCATTATAATAGGCTGACTTGAAATTCAATATTGAATAGATACCGTGTCGAACAGCAATGAGAGGGAGCTTTCCACTAAATGGCACCTATTTTCAAGTCAATGAGGTAAAAGAGTGTGAAATCTCGTATTCGCAAATCTCTTTGTTTTATATATTTATATTTATGTTTGTAATTTAGCAGTATTAAGCACATGCCATTTGATGCAGGTATTTGCTGATCATGACTCAAGTCTTAACCCAGTTAGTGTTCCCCGAAGTTGGATTTGGAACCTAAACAGGCGAACAGTGTATTTTGGAACCTCCGTACCAACCATATTTAAAGGTAGCCACCTAAAAGTTAAACTATTATCAGAAGCTATAAAATATATGTCAAACAATTTAGTTGAATACACTCTTTTTTGTCAACCAGGTTTATCAACACAAGAAATCCAACAATGCTTTTGGAGAGGTAAGATTTAGTTGCCAGAATGTAATCTTTCTTTTTGTAATTGAATATCCTAATTTAACTTGTTTCTACCACCGTAATAATCAGTCAGTTCGTCACTGGTTTGCAGACTTTATAGATACACTAAGGGGCCAAAGGAGTAGGACTAAAGATAACATGCTTGTACACCTTTTTTTCGCTTGACATATGATGGATGCCACCATCATGTGCCACAAGCCCACAATCCATCTATAGCTCTTAGGTTAAAACATCTAATCATTTAAAGGAGGACAATGTGAGAGTATAGAGGCATTTCATAATATGTGCCGCTTATTTCTAGAAATGCACTGAAGTCTGATTCGGTAGCATAAGCAACAAACTGTATTCAAACAAGGCCAAAGACATCATCTATTAAAAGTAAAACAGCCAGAAACATGACTTCCTTCACAAGTGATGGGAAAGATACAAAATACAGCCTTATTGTTCTAGGGTAAATTAAACGTGTGAAAATGAGGCTTAGTGACAAATTGTGACCTAGTAAAGTCTATATGATGACTTGTATGACTCACTAGTAAAGCCACCCATCTAGCTTGCTGCCGGCAGCAACACTCCTTAATTGGAACGAACTGAAACCCTTGATAGCTAGCAATTCCCCTCTGGCAAACAAGTCCAATCTATATCATGTTCCACCTTATCAGTTAAGCCATTTCATGGTTAGTCTTCAATGTACTCTTCTTCTGTTGGAATGTTCACACGTATCATACATTAAAAATTAAAAATGTTTGCAATATCTATGTTATACCTATCCCAGTCATTTTGTTTTTCATGCCAATTCGTATACTAGACTATCTTGATTCCTTGCTTATCTTATTTTTTTCTGAGTTATACATGAGCTACTACTTTTAAGTGCAAGTGCAAACTGAGTAGAAAAGTATACACTAAAAAAACTTAACTTATTACACACATGTGCTAATCATTTTTCTTTTAACTTCTTGCTGTTTTGCACTTAAAATTTAAAAAATACGATGAAGAACCACTGTTTCCTCATAGGAGGAACCCACATAATAATTAACTGGATATGCAAGTGACTAGATAACCAAACCTATCTAAGTGAATATGTTTTGCAGGATATGTCTGTGTGCGGGGATTTGACAGGGAAACACGAGCACCCCGTCCTCTGAAGGCTAGGCTACACTTCCCAGCAAGCAAGTTGGCCAAGAACAAGGAGAAAAAGACCCAAAAAGGGCCTAATTCGGCAAACTTGCAAGAATTGAATTTGGAACCAAATCCAGAACAGCCAGAATTGCTTCTCAACATTCAAAACCTTCAGGAGAGGGGTGGAGCCTGAAGACAAATCGTTGTTATTCATCCCATGTTATGTGTATAATTACAAACTCATTATTAATCAACTTTAAGCTCGTGTTGTAATGCTCGGAGACTGAGCAGTTTCTCGTTTTTTTTTTTTTTTTTTTCAGACTATAGCATATCAGTGTTAAATTACAGGTCTTCTTAGCGTCATTAAGAGGAACGTCAGACAGGTAATGCAAAACCAGAGGAATTGGGAATACTTAAGATCTGAGTATTTTTTTCCCAATTCCTGTGGAGATAAACTCATAATATTATTGTAGATTTGAATTTTATCGTATTTTATCGTTTTATGCTCCTCGCTCCACCAGTTCTATTTGCATTGCACATTTAATTAGATTTTCAATTCTCATCACTCCATTTATGAGATGCATAATAAACATACGATACTAGCTTATTCCTACAAATTCAAAATCTACCTGTCAACAAAACCAAGGTAACTCAACTCATCTTCAAATCAAATATCATGCTAGCTTTATCAATTCACCTAGAGTCTAGAGAAATCTATGAGTATATCAATTAGCAACTATAGCACTATAGTGAGAGATGTTAATCAATTTCAGAAAAGATTAACAGAAGATTCGAATTGATCCTTGAAAAGAGGTTTCAGATCAATAAGAAGCGTACCTTTTCGAATCTTTGCTTACAGAAACAAAGCGAAAAACCGATTTCCTGAGAGAGAGAAAGAAGAGACGCAGGTAGATGCGCGTGTAAGGGCGAGTGAAAACTTGAAAGAGACGTGTAGTAAGTATATATACTGTTGATCTTTTTGCCGCCTTACCGCCATTTTCATATGCTTTTCCCTCCCCCATTTTTTATTATTTCAAGAGATGAGATTTCCTTTGTGAATTGTTTAAGAGGCCATTTGGGCTCAAGGCCCAAACCAAAACTGAAGACTAGTTTTGGGTATAACCGTATAAGCCCTAATACTTTTGCGACTCAAACCTCTTGACACAAAACACATGAAATAGATACTCAAATATGAAATCACTTTTGTATTAGAAATTGAGAACCAAAATATGATTATAAGTGAATCCATTTCTGATTGGGATTTTATCATGTAATTTTATGATCAATATGATATTATAAATGAAAAACAGTTCGCCTGTCAACATATAATGAACTTAATTTTAATGAAGTGTTAATGTAAAGTATTTTACAAATGAAAAAATAATTTAGTGAAAATTCTAAATAATGTCATGTGCCAATATTAGTGAACAAACTTTTTATATATTATAGATAGAAAGATAGTTATAAATATGTAATACCTCAGGCTGCTTTATGGATTGACGATTGTTCCCATGAACCAATGAGTCTTTTCAGCTTGCTTTGTCCCCACAAGACGCTTCCTGGGAAAATTTCCCAAGATGTCACCCATCTCAAAATTACTCCAAGTCAAGCACGCTTAACTTTGAAATTTTTAAGTGATGGGCTCCTGAAAAGAATATGCATCTTGTTGGTATAGGTAGTATCAATCAATTCATATAAGTCATCATCAACTGTATTGTCTCATACCTACACAGTCTCGGGATCCCTCTCATTCTGGTGTGTAATCAGTTCATTCATGTGCCCCTCCGCTTAGAAGCCTGCCGGGAGCCGCTCCTTGTCCGTGCCTTCTTGCATCGATGGTCACTCCCCACCCTCGTCAGTTCCAGGTGTCACAAAATAGAACATATATCATAAAATAAATTTTGAAAAAATAAATAAATTTGAATATATAGATAGATGAATAGTGTTTATTTGCGATTTTCTTATTTGGACAGATCTCCTAGCTCATATATTTCATTCCCATGTTGAGGTGATGTGCCAAGAAAATCAGCATTTAGGCGATGTTTGTTTCAAGTTATATTAACATATTTTCGGGAATGTTAAGGTGGGAATATGATTTTCCCATGTTTATTTCAAGCTTTCAAAATATGTTCCCATGAGTTAGTTATTTTCAAGAATAAACATTAAAACTTGGAAGGCTAAATTAGTGTTTTGGTCCCTTGTCTTTATTTTAGTTTTTATTTTGGCTCCTTATCTTATTTTTTTCGTTTGGTTGCTTTATCTTTTTTTTAGGTTTCATTTTGGTCCCTTACGTCAGTTTTGCATTGACGGCGTTAGGTATCCGCCGTCAGTCGCCGGAAACCGCCACTGGAATCTAGGTTTTAGAGAGAGAGAAACTCGTTTTTCTCTCTCTTTCTTCTTCCTTCTTCATTCTACCTCATTCTTCCTTCTTTCTCCTTCTTCCTCCACAAAACAATGACAACATCAATGGGATTTAAGGAAGGGGAGAGGAAGGAGGAAGAAGTAAGAAGTAAGAAGAAAGAGAGCGGGGGAACATGATTTTCTCTCTCTAAAACCCAGATTCCGGCTACAACGGTGGTTCCGGCGACTGACCGAGGCAGTTTCCGGCTACAGACTGACAGAATGGACCAAAATAGGCTAACGGTTAAAAGATAGGGGACCAAAATGGAACCAAAAAAAAAAGATAAGGGACCAAAATGAAAACTAAAATAAAGATAAGGGACCAAAATAGGGATTTAGCCTTAAAACTTTTTGGTATATTCTTATTCTCACGTTAGAGAGGTTGGAAAAGTTATACCTCGGGAAGAATCTATATATCTCAAGAAGAATCTATGTACTATAATAACTACCCACTTCCGTCTCCATGATATCATTTTTTGTAAAAGGACGAAAAGAAAGAAACAAAATTACATCCTAAAAAAGGCAACCCAGTAGATAGCACTATGGCTCAAAGACCGCTTATAGGGATACCTAACCATAAAAAACATTATTACAAAAATATTAATTTTTCTCTTGGACAATTTTTAACCCTAGTCCTTTTTACTTTTTTATTTTAAATTTAGTAATATATCAATATACGACCATAATTATAACATTAATTATAAAAATCAATAAATTTTACTAAAAACCATTGAAAAAAATATATATTTATTTTATAGTATAAGTATGATAGAGTTTAATATGATATTTTATTTAATTTTTTTATTAATTACATTAAAAATTAATATTTAAATATTTATTTGTACAATAAGGTATTTTGATAATTATGGCACGTATTCTCAGTTATATACATCATAAACCAAACAAATTTTTAAGTTATTCTCAATAATTTCAAAAAATGTTTCTGAAAATTTAGATGCTAATCAACCTTATTTTTCAAAATACCCAGCATAAAAATTCATAGTAATAACATTTACAAGATATGATTTTCGGAATATAATTTCATAACTTGAAACAAACCCCTTTTTAAGTTCTCAAAGGAAGTGCGTAATTTTAAAACGAGTGAATCACCATTTTGAAAGTGCTGATTTCTCCTCTCTTTTTTTTTTTCTTTTTTTTTGTATGACCGGGCCCCCAAGCCACTTTTCACATAAGGGGAGGCTACTCTTCTTGTGTTGTCCTTAAAATTGTATGACGGTGGCAAGTTGGTCCATCATCTTAAGAAATAAGCAAAAATATCCCGCAAATTGAAAAAAGATAATCATATTAGTCTGATTTGACGATATTTTTCAATTTATGGATCATAACACAATAAATATTTTTCAATTTAGGGGATGTTTTTATATATTTCTTAACGTGAGTGACTAACCTACAACCACTCTATAATTTCAGATACCAAAATTGTTATTTACTATTTTAAAACCAGCTGACTCCTAAGATTCGGAAAAGGCTAAAGCGGTACATGAAGGTAAAAAAAGAAGAACAATAAATCATTGTTTTATTTTAAAAATGTTATGAGCATGTGGAATGTTTGGAGCAGAGGATTTATAGTTTATCTTATCTTATATAACTTGTTGATATTTTAAAAAAAAACTTTATGAAAATAAGTTATAATCTTCTCAGTTCTTATTAACTTATCTCAATAAGCTTGCCATATCAAATTTATTGGAAAAACATAAACTCTTACGCGACAAACATTTAAAGTTTCAAACATCTAACTAATGTGCCTACTCAAAATAGGTGTGAATTTGGCATTATATATGAAATTTAGACTAACAAATGTGACCGGAACAATGAAGCTCATTATTAGAGTTGGCTAGCTCATTTGCAATAAAATAAATTACGACGGGAACACCATCACTCACTGATTAAGTGGCAATGAGTCTGATTGTCTTTTAAAAAAATGTTTTGGGTTTAAGTCACGTGTATGTAAGAAATATAGATGTTCGTAGAGCTTCGTCACTCGTAAGTGGATTTTTTCAATTCGACTAAGATTAGTTAGAATCTAATGTAAGTTTCATATACTAATGATCTCAAACACAAAAAAAAAATAAAAAAAATAAAAAATAAAAATGAGGGCAACAAACTTAGGTAGCATTTTGTTTTATGAAATTTTTAATACCAGGAAAACTATATTGATGAGAATCTCATTTTCATGAAAAATCACTTCCACACTTTGAAATAGAGTTTTCTATTCTTATTCACTATTTTTATTCTTAAACATCTTTTATGCATGAGAATAATTTTTTAAAACTTATTAAACATGATAAACTTTTATTTTCATGCTCGTATTACCGAATATATTAAAGGAGTTAGGTTATTTGAACATCTAATTTTTGACATCGTATATGTTTATCTCCACCTTTCACTTACTTTTTATCTTTTTTGTATACACGCTTCTCCAAAAATACATCCAAAAACAAAAGGACATCGTAAGTCTCCCCATTTTTTTGTACAAAAATCATTCCTGATATTAAAATACAATTTATACCAAAATATTATGGTGGCTTCTACCATGAGGGAGCATGCAAGTCCCTCATGGTGAGGGATAAAAAATGACCTATTGTGGTAAACTATTTTGAGGTATATTTATAAATTTAAATTTTATATGAATTGACTTTTAAATTTGTTAGTTACAACAAAGTCCCTGGTCATTTTCTTCGGTACACATTCTCTTTAAGCTCTAATTTCTTTCCATAAGTTCCATCCTCTTTCTCGCTGTCGCCATCGTAGAAAATCTTAATTTCTCCTTCTTCATAATTTATATCTACAAGGAACAAAGGATGGAATTATCAAAGCCAGTTTGTAGCAGGACAGAGTCGCCTGATGCTGCCACTTCTTGAAAGCCACCACCACCTTATTCGCCTTGGCGCCGTGGTGGCACTAGCAGCGGGGGCGGCGACGACGCTAACGACGAAAGCAAGGGGATCACCACGTTCCACTCGACCTCGTGGTTTATCTGCAACGACAAAGGCGCGTGCCTCTGCAGTCGGCTCTACTAGTGGTGGTGACGAGGTTTATTGTTTCTCTGGGGATCTTCCATCAGAGACGGCGGTTATAGGCGGTGATAAGTTTTCCGGCTTGCAAGGGTTGGGTTGGGTTGATTGATTGAGAGAAAAATGGTAGTTAATGGAGTTGGGGAGTTTATATAAAGAGGTGTGATATGACATGAGATGCACACGTTCATTGCCCTTACCCTCACCTATTCTTAAACATTATTGCATTGGGTTGTGAACGACTCCCATGGTAAATAAAAGGAAAATGAAATAGAATGGGCGTCAAGACCCACAAATATGTGGGGTCAAATTGTTAAAAAGATGATGGAACCGAATGTATAGGGCCACATCAATTGATCTCGACCACTCGATTTTTAGAAGGAGAATGCTAACAAGTGTCATTGTGACATTATTTAAGGAATCAATAAAGAAAAATTTGTATGAGAAATTGTGTATTTAATATTTTGGAAAGTGTTACACTTAATTTTTTAATATAAATTTTCTTTTTATGAGTTTCTTAACCAATGCTCTTAGAACACTTATTAACAAAAACCCTTTTTAAAATATTAAATATAAATAATTTTTTTTACATTCTTATTGATGAGTGACTCAGGGTCGGCTTGTATGAGATTCTGCAGGACGCCAACCTCCGTTTGAAACTCCGTTGGCTCAACGCTCAGAATTTTAACTTTGGAAAAAAGTGTGTCCAAGTGTCTCGGAACGTGGGTTTTACCGTTTGTGTTTGAAAAAAGTTAAAACAAACCGAGCCTTGATAGTTGAAAAATGATATTTTGACACAAAATATCGACACCATAAGCGACATCATACGGTGCTGCACTGTGCGGTACTGTGGCAGGTCCTTTTTAAAAAAAATATATTAATCTATTTATTTATTTTAAAAATATTTTGTTCATTTTTTAAAATATTTAGTTTTTTCTAGAAATAAAATATTTGGTTAAGTATGTACAAATATCTGGTTAATCAGGTGTAAATATCTGGTTAATTCAGTTCATTATCTGGTTAATAGGTTTTTTTGGTAAAGTATGTGCAAATATCTGGTTAATCACATACAAATATCTGGTTAATTTCAGTTCATTATCTGGTTAATGGGTTGAGAAATAAAATTTTTGGTTAAGTATGTGCAAATTAATGGGTTTTTTTAGAAATAAAATTTTTGGTTGAGTATGTGCAAATATCTGGTTAATCAGATACAAATATCTGATTGATTCAGTTCATTATCTGGTTAATGGGTTTTTTGGTTAAGTCTGTGCAAATATCTGGTTAATCACGTACAAATATCTGATTAATTCAGTTCATTATCTGGTTAATGGTAAGTATGTGCAAATATCTGGTTAATCACGTATAAATATCTGGTTAATTTCATTTCATTATCTGGTTAATGAGTTTTTTTGAGAAATAAATTTTTTGGTTAAGTATGCACAAATTAATGGGTTTTTTTAGAAATAAAATTTTTTGTTAAGTATGTGCAAATATCTGATTAATTCAGTTCATTATCTAGTTAATGGGTTTTTTTTTTTGAGAAATAAACTTTTTTTTTAAAGAAAGTCAAAATTTATATAAAAAAAAAGGAACTACAATAACACTGCAATAACGTAGGTATCGCCGTATGATGTCGAAATACCGTGTTCAATTATCACCGCTCCAATAGTTTCCTCACCATACAAATCACCAAATGTGTTATAATAAAACCAAAATCGCAGGATTCCGGAGTTCTGGTGGATGGTCGAACGCGAGGACCACTAGCAATGTACCTCCAGATTCTAGACGAAATCGACCCCCCAACCCAACCCAATTGCCAACTGCAGCATCCTAACGCCTTGGAGTTTTTTTTTGGTAGGATGGTGAAAGAAGACAAAAAGAAAAGAGTTACAAGGAGGATGCTATGAAGGAAGCATCCTTAACCAACAAACTACCCATGTCTCCTGGGGGAGACCTCCACAGCTTAACTAGATCCTCAGAAATAGCTCCCAGCTTAGCAAGATGGTCTGCACACACATTGGCTTCCCTAAACACATGCTGGATTGTAACAATCCAATTCCTGCGCATCAGCTCCAAGACTTCCTTAACCACACTCGCAAAAGCATGACAATCAGTAAAGGTAGGCTTGTTCAAGGTCTTTACAATATCTAAGGAGTCACTTTCACAAATAAGGTGCTTCACTCCCAAGCTCCAGGCTAAATTCAAACCATGCTTGAAGGCAAGCAGTTCAGCAAGAATAGGCTCTCCTGGTCCATCATAAGAAGAGAAACCAGTCACCCAGCTACCATTGTCATCTCTGAGAATACCACCCGAGCCCATTCTATTGGACGATTCAAGAAAGCTACCATCCAAGTTCAGTTTCAAGCAACCAGTGGGGGGAGGAATCCACCTAGCAACCAGCCTAGTCCCAGAGTCTGGGTGCAGTTTTGAAGAGAGACAGATGAGGAATTCATCATGGGATCTAAGTATCATGCAAATCACCATGTTAATATCCCAAACATCATCACCAAAGAGCATGTTGTTTCGCCACCTCCAAATCCACCATGCTCCAGCAGCAAACAAAACTGAGACTTCACTTTGTAACATGCAGGTAAACCATTCCGTGGGATTGTTCGAAACAAAGAAAGACCTATGATGGATGATACCCAGTCTCAGCCACACCTCCTTAGAATGAGGGCAGTCCCTAAGGCAGTGAAAAATTCCTTCACGAGTGCCAGAGCAACGAGAGCAATTCGGGGAAGAAGTCAAGCCCCGATGGCATCTGAGTTCATTTGTTGGCACAGCTTGATGAAGGCAAAGCCAAAAGAAGAAGTGAAGCTTGGCTGGAATACTCAACTTCCACAACCATCTCCAATCTATCGAAGCGTCCCAATTATTGTTCAAAGCAAGTAACCAATTGTAACCAGAGGCCGCGGTATATACACCCTCCTTATTCTCCTTACAAACCCAACAGTCAGGTGTGTTGTTATCAGGGACAAGGGGCACTTGCACCCTAAGAATTTCATCCTTTATGTCCGGAGTAATATTGGTCATAAGTTTCTCAAGGTCCCATTCACCACCCTCCCAAATCTCAGATAGCAAAAGATTGGTGTCTGAAATGTGCACAAAAGGAAGTCTATCGCACAGTCTTCCACTCCCAAGCCAATCCTGATACCACACCGAGGATGAACCAGCGCCCAGCTTCATCTGGAACCCATCGCGAAGCTGGTTACAAGCCTTCATGATACCTCTCCAAGTGATAGACGCACGGGGCGAAGCCATGCAGGCCCAAACCGAATCATTCTTCAGGTATTTGTGGCTAAGAACTTGAACCCACAGCTTGTCCTTCTCATGGATGAGACTCCAAATAAGCTTACCTAGCAAGGCAACATTGTTTAATTTCGCTGACCTTAGACCCAAACCTCCATATTTCTTTGGAGTTGTAACTATGTTCCAATTGACCAAGTTGAAACTTCTGGTTTCACAGTTTTTTGCCCAAATAAAATTCCTAGTTATGGAATCAATCTTATTGCAAACACTAGAAGGGAGGGAATGGGTTTGCATCGAATAGACTGGAATGGCAGTTATAACAGACTGGGCAAGGCAAAGTTTCCCTGCTCTATTTAGAAGCTTCCCCTTCCAAGAGGCTAGCCTTCTCTGAATTTTCTCCACAACTGAATCATATGTGTTCTTGGTCACTCTACCATTAACAAGGGGGAAACCAAGATAAGTACCCAAATCCCTCACAATATTAATGGATGAAATCCTTGTCAACTCCTCCTTGCGGCTTCTAGGTACATGTTTAGAGCACATTACCCTAGATTTAGAGTAGTTCACTTTGAGACCAGAGGCTTTGCAAAAATCATTAAGAGTCTCCGTAACCAGGTTGACCTGGGCATTAGTAGCTTTGCAGAAAAGGAGAATATCATCCGCAAAAAACAAGTGGGAGATGCTCGGGCCACCCCTCGAGACTTTCACCGGATGCCAACTACCAGACTCAACCTTACTTTGAATACTGAGTGCGAGCTTCTCCATACAAATAACAAAAAGATAAGGAGATAGGGGATCTCCTTGACGAAGACCTCTGGACGACTGAAAATTATCCATTCTGGCACCATTCCAAAGAATCGAGAGGTTAGAGGACCTCACACACCACATGATGAGTCTAACCACTTTATCCGGGAAACCGAAATCTCTCAAAGTCAATTCAAGGAAGTCCCAACAAATTCTGTCATAGGCCTTTTCAAGGTCTATTTTAAAGGCGATAAAACCTTGCTTGGATTTACTATGGTGCATATAGTGGACTACCTCTTGAGCTATGATGCCACTATCCGAAGTCCCCCTCCCCGGAATGAAGCTACTCTGGAGAGGACCAATCAGTTCATCAAGGAAAGGGCAAAGCCTTTGAACCAAAACCTTTGTAATAATTTTGTAAGCCACATTACAAAGACTAATCGGTCTGAACTCCTTCACTCGAACAGGATGATCAATTTTAGGAATTAGAACTATGAGAGTTTCCACCAATCTCTCATCTGAGTAGCCTGTGTCAAAAGCATGGTTAACCAGATGCCACATATCATCACCAACTAGATCCCAAAAGTGTTTGGAAAACACAGGCTGGAAGCCATCAGGACCCGGAGCTTTGTAAGACTTCATACTGAAAGTTGCCTTCCTCACCTCATCTTTGCAAACTGGGGCACTTAAAGTGGATATACCCAAGTTGCTTAAATGAGGTAAGGCAGGAACAACTAGGCTAGAAGGGGTCGTGTTATGATCAGCAGAAAACAAATCTTGGAAGAATTTCTTAGTTTCAACCTGAAGGATTTTGTCATCTGTGCACCACTCATCATTATTACCAACATAGAGGCCATGAATTTTGTTCCTTTTCCTCCTAACAATGGCTTGAGTATGGAAGAACTTTGTATTGCGATCCCCCAACTTAACCCATCTCTCTCTGGACTTCTGGTACCAAAGAATTTCCTCCTGCTTCAAGACAACATTAAGTTCTTTCTGAAGTTCGCTCTCAAGCATGACTAGTCCAGGCGAATCCGTGGACTCAAGAGCTCTGTGGATGCCTTTAATTCTAGCTTCTAGGTTTCTCTTCTTCTTAATAATGTTGCCAAAAACCTTCTTGTTGAAATCATTGGCTTCATCTCGAACTTTTTCCAGTCTGTCAGGAACCACACTCGGTTGCTCTATCCACGCCTCTTTAACAACATTCGGAAAATCTTTGTGAGTTAGCCAGGCCGCTTGGAAGCGAAACGGCCTAGCTTTCTTATCAGGGATAACAGCATTACATCGAAGCAGCATAGGACAATGGTCAGAGTGTCTACGGCACAAGTTCTCCACATAGGCCTCAGGAAAGCACCTTCGCCACTCAACATCAGCCAAGGCCCTATCAAGTCTCTTGGAAATCGGACGCGAGCCAATATTTCTTCTAAACCAAGTAAAAGCATTTCCAACCGCTCCAAGATCCATCAAATCACAAATTTCCATGGAGTCAGCGAATTTTTTAGCTCTAGCATGAGAAAAGTTCCCACCACGGACTTCAGAAGGGACAAGAATTTCATTAAAGTCACCCATCAATAGCCAAGGCCCGATACTGGAGGCTCTAATCTGTTGCAAATGCTCCCATAAGAGGTCTCTGATAACGGGGATAGGACTAGCATAAATGGCCGAGCAAACCCAATTGAAGTTGCCCCGGCTAAAAGAAATAGTCACTGCTTGATGAAAAATATCCTTCACCGATACACTAACACCACTGCCATGCTCCAGTAAAATCCAGATACCACCTGCTTGACCCTGAACTTCAGAAATAGCACAACCATCATAGCCAAGACCTTTCCAGAATTTCTCAACCTTTTGGAACAAGCAGTGCGTTTCCACAAGAATGATAACAGAAGGCCTGTACTGTTTGACCAGATCACGTACATGCCTACGACCAGCTATATTCATAGTTCCCCTAATATTCCAACAGAGAATAGAGAAATCATAGAAACCAATCATTAAAAACATAAAAATTGGAAAACGTACCAAGGACTATTAATTAGTCCCCCCTATCCTTGAACTGTGATGTGCCCACAATATTATTCCCAGGGCTCATGCTTGAATCCGCACGACCACCTTGCATGAGCTGCATGGCTCCCTTTCCTTTGTCCTGGGCAACTTCCCGTGATGGTCTCAAATTTGTGTCAGCATGTGGGTCATCTTCTGGATATCTGAACATGTATTTACATCCTGACACCCATTGGATATCCATAGCAGACTTGGCCCCATTTGCAAAGGTCTTCACTTGCGCACCTGGTGATGACTTGGTCATAGGCTTTGAGATTCTGGAAGTCTGTCCGTTAGAGCCCGCTGGATGCAAGTGACTTTGGGCCATACTTGTTTTCGGGCCCATCTCCTCCCTTCTCATGTGCTTTTTAATCCAAGGTCTTGGCTTAGTTACCATCACTTCCGCATTATTGGTAGGCCCCTCCTTTGCATTAAAGTGTCCTTGATATTGGCCAGATTCACGTAACTCATTATCATCATGGTTCAGAGCAGAATAACGGTTGCTGATCCCTTTGTGATTGCCTCCCAGATTTTTCTCCTTTGGATTAGACCCAATTTTCAACGGCCTGTTCTTCTTTTTGGCAACTAACTAATCACCATGAGCTGGTTCCTTAGAAATAGGAGGGTCAATGATCCCCTTATCAATATCATTTACTGCCCCATCAATAGATTGAGCGAGAATTTCGGAGGCCCCCTTTCTCGCATTTTCTTCACCACCGTTGGACTCCGGCGACTGCTTCCTCCCAGCCGCCGCCGCATCTGAATTATTTGTTGGGTTCACCGTGCAGTTCCTCGTCACATGGCCGTAGCACCCACACACGCTGCATATGACATGCAAACCCTCATACTCAACCTTGTAGTAATTTCCTCTCACACGGATCTTGCCCCGTACTGGTTTATTGAGGTCGATCTCCACACATACCCTGGCAAATCTACCCCTTTCAACTTTCAATGTGTGTTCATCAACTTTGATAGGTCTCCCAACTGCCGAAGCCATAGCAAGAAGAAGACTCTCATCATAAAACACCAAGTTCATGCCCGGGAACCTGATCCATACCAAAGTTTTTTCAATTTTTGCTGAGGTAGAAACAAAATCCGGGCTCCATGTTGCCACTGCCAAATAGTGATCAAAGATCATCCAGGGTCCATCACTTATCTCCTTGTCACGGTCTGCTTCCATATCAAACTTGACCATGTAAAAGCCATTGTCCACATCCATCAACTCAAAGTCCCCAGCTAGTTTCCAGACTGCCTTCAGTTTACTCAACATCATTCTGTAGCCAATGTTCTTCCCTAGCCTCTTTATTATCAGGGCCTCCGTCCATGGGTTACCAAGTTCTTTTATCACCCCATCATCAATAATAACCTCTG
Organism: Echinosophora koreensis; assembly: GCA_035048595.1. Taxonomy (NCBI): domain Eukaryota; kingdom Viridiplantae; phylum Streptophyta; class Magnoliopsida; order Fabales; family Fabaceae; genus Echinosophora; species Echinosophora koreensis. The sequence continues at coordinate 4,934,165 of JAPCYP010000012.1, read as the reverse complement.
GGATATCATCATCATATACAATCTTTACAAGTCCCTTCTCAATGAGATCCATCTTTTCTCTTACTGGGAACGGTTCTTTCTTCCCAATAAGTTTGTCACGGAAAGAGCATTTTTGAGAGCTAGGAGTCTTGGTACCTCCGCCACCGTCAGGAGGTTCCGCCGGTGTTGGAGTCACCTGTTGTGCAGAGAACGTAATCCCTTCCATCGCGGCCATCAGATATCTTTTTATGTATCCTAACGCCTTGGAGTTTGAACCCACAGCTTCAGTCTAATCTCACTGTTTTTTATTAATTAGTAATAAATATAAAATCTAATTTCATATTTATTAAAGTACATTATTTATATGACTTGTAAGAATATACTCATTTACATGAATATGAAATCAACAAATAATATGTTTGTTTAACTTGACATACAAACATAAATAAATAATAAATTACATTTACATAGAATGTAATATCTGAAACAAATGTTATATTATAAGTATTAAAATAATATTTTTTCTCATTTTCATTAGACATCAATCAAAAAGTTTTTAAAAAAAAAACGTGATCAGTTTGACTACGGATGTAGCACTAAATTCATCGAATGTCACCCGAGGGCACCGTCACTTTATGACTTAAAAAATAAATGACTTTGGAAAGACGCTGTTTTTGGCTAAGAACTTCCCTCAATTAAAATAAGGTATGTGATGAAACCATTATGACTTCTTCAATCATAGCTGATACAGATTAATTACGTTTCAACCTATGAATCAGCCCGAAAACATGCTTTTCGCCATGGCCACCGCTATCCGGGAGGGAATATGACTTTGTTCAGTAAAAATAGGTGATAAACTTATTTTTAGCTGAAATTTTATAGTTAATAGTTGATATATAAAAATTTAGTTAATTGAATTTGAAACATTTGATAAAATTAATAATTAAACAAGTTTATAAATGTAAAATAATATAAAATGACATATTAATAAGAGATATGATAGAGTAAGAATTTCATTAAATTAATAAGAATAAAAATAAGATAAAAGTTAATAAACCATAAGACATAAGATAAATAAAAGTTATAAGCTAATAAGATAAACTTGTTTACCAAACACCTCAATTTTAGTCAAACAAACTAATAAATTAGTCAAATAAACTAACTTATTGGACTTCCCAAATAAAGCCACACCTTTTACATGCAAGTATCCTCACTTTGATCCTTTTTCTATCCATGCAAGTAGGTTCAATTGATTTAGATAAGTGTTATTTCACAATTATTTGAGATAAATAAGTCCTATAATATTCAATTAAGATTTTTAATAATTTAAATAAATTTTGTGGTATTCAACAAAGATTATTGTTTAAAAAAAAAAGGTTATTAGATTTTTATGGAAGGTGTAGAAATCAATGACATTCAATTAAAATATTAAATAAATACATGAGTTCGAGTATCTCTTGTACTCTCTTTAATACATTTTTCCTTATAAAAAAAAGTAACCAAAAGTCTTTTTGTACTCTTGTTAATTTCAACGAATGTCACTTAATCCATGAGATTTTTCCTATATTGTTTAATTCTTTAAGCTTTGTTTCTCTATTTCTAAAAGTTATCATGCCTTTGCAAAAACAATAACCCCATCACACATACCACAAAAAACCACTCTTTTTATCTTTCAATCATCTCATCATCCATTCTCAATCTCACCTTCCATTTTTTACTTCATCCCAAGTTGTTTTCATCCTTGTGTATTGTTAAAATTTATATTTGTATATTTCATCAAAAAAATATATTTATATTTGTATTTTTTTTAAGGAGAATGCTAACCAGTGTTAAGGAACCAAATTTTTTTTTTAATTGGAAATGATGCATTCAAAATCTTGAGAAGTGTTATTTCTCATTTCCTAATGAAAATTTATCTTTGTTGGATTCTTTAACTATTGTCCTTAAAACACTGATTAGCAAAACATTTTTATAATGTTGATTTAGTGGTTAAAAGATTGTAAAATTTATTTTGGTTTTACTTTTATTTTTTAAAATTATCATTGCTTTGTTATTTTTTTATTTTTTTTTATTGATTCTTATAACTTTTAATGCCTGCTAAAAAATCATATGATTCTTTCAATTTTTATTATAAATTCATATGATCCTTTCAAACCTTGTAAATACTTATGATATATCAATTTTTTAAAATCCAAATGAACAAATTTTGATTATAAAATATTTAAAAATTATTATTCGAAGAGTTTTTGTCTCAAAATATTCTTTGTAAAATTCTAATTCTAATTCTAATTCTAATTGAATACATACACGATCTTAAAATTATATTTAGATAGTAGGAAAATATTTTCTTTCTTAAAAAGAAAAAAGACAGACGCGCGCATCCGTACATTATAGTGTCTGCAAGTCTGCAACAACAGCTATATCCAAATTCCAAGTTGGAGAGGCTGCGTGGACTGGACTCCGTAATTAGTCACGACTGGATACAGATATGAGATATTTCTGAAATCAAATCAGAGAAAGCTAAGGCTGGTGGAGAATTGCGGGACCGGCTGACCCAAACGTGTGAACCAAAATTAAAACGGGGTCTCGCCACGCACCCAAAAAGTCACCAAACCAAGCCGCGCCAAAAATTAATCATGAACCATTATTACGATTACGCCACCGAATAAAATCGCTCCTAGCTTTCATTCTTCTCTATCCGACAATCGCATTTCTAGAGAGAGAAAAGGAACGAAAAAGATTCAACTGTCTCTCAACTCACCTGCCTCTAGAGAGAGAAACCGAACCCAAAAAGCAATGGCGGGTTTTAGGGTTTTATGAGCTACGACGGTTACACACGCAGCTTCTTCCATGGAAATGCCTGGTAGAAGATCCAACTACTCGCTCCTCAGCCAAGTTCCCGACGATCGATTCGCCGCAACCGCCGCAGCCGCCGCGCCGCCGATGTTCGATTCATCCTCCGGCGACGGCAAGAACGACAACAACAAATCCAAATTGTTCGAGAGAGGTTCCGATTGGGACTCCGTCGCCGATCACAGTCAGAGGAATCGGATCGGGAACTTGTACTCCTCATCGATCGGGTTGCAGAGGCAGTCCAGCGGGAGCAGCTTCGGCGAGAGCTCGCTTTCCGGCGATTGTTACGCTCCGACGCTGTCCACCGCGGCGGCGAACGAGATCGACGGATTCGGCTATGGCCACGACGACGGATTCAAATTTGGCGGCGGCGTTGGAGCCGTGGTGGCCGGGACTGCGGCGGTGAGGATTGAAGGATCGTCGGGTAAGAGCTGGGCGCAGCAGACGGAGGAGAGTTATCAGTTACAGCTGGCGTTGGCGCTTCGGCTTTCTACTGAGGCGACGTGCGCTGATGATCCGAATTTTCTGGATCCGGTGCCGGATGAATCCGCTTTGAGGTCAACGACGTCTTCGAATTCGGGAGAGGCTGTGTCGCATAGGTTCTGGGTATGTTGGATTGTGTTGGGTTTGTTGCAAATTTCGTGATAGTTGTGAGCGAGAGATTGTGCATTTTAGGTTTTCATTTTATGTGGTAATTTTTTTTTACTGATTATGTGATTAGCGAAAATAAAAAAATGCATGTGATTAACTGATTATGTGAATGGACCTAGTCATACTGTGGCTCTGGTTATCATGACTACCGGTTTAAGAGTATTCATAAGCCTAATTAGCTTATAAAAAAATAAATTTCATAAGCCTAATTAAGTGCAATCTATTGTCGTCATATGAAGCCGAAATTGTATCTGCATTTTCTAGTATAGATCAATACCGGTGTGAAATTTTGTTGAAAATGATAAATCTTGTGGAAATATTTTTGGCAGTCCATTTAAACTGTTGGTCCTTCTCATCGAATGATTGGAGGAGCTGTATTTGACTTGAATGGATGGGAATTGTGTTAGTGCAAAACCCCATTTAAAGTTGAATTGCAATGTTAAAGTCTACTAGGAGTAATCAGTGTATCAGGCCTTTTATTTTTGGCATGCTTCTGGAAAAATTGTAAACGAGTCCCGTTTGTCGTGGCACTGTCAGCAGAAAAACTGCCTTCTTGAATGGTGGCTTTCCACTTTTACTTGTACCAATTTTGTCATGATTCAGGCAATGTGTGCAGATTATTCAGTTACCTTGTTCCTCAAATGTGCTTCTTGAAACTTGTTTTGCTTGGTCTAAAGAAGTGCTTTTCCCAGCTTTATATTGCATAATACTTATTTATTGGAAAATGTACTGCATCAAGGAGCCAGACAAATCTCGAAAATGTGTCTTTAGTATTTTGCAGTTATTGAGGACGACAGAATATGCTGTCTTATTAGAGGAAATTGTTCATAAAAAAAATCTTATTAGAGGAAATTGCCACCAGGAGGTATAATTATCATTTTTTGAGAGAAGTCAAAACCTGGTTGTTAAGTTGTCACGTGAATTGATGTTAAGAGGAAGAAAAATACTCATCCCCACTTTATTCCATTCCTCTCTTTCTCCCTCACTAAATAATTTCCTCTAGTTTTATAGAAAGTTCAGGGAGGAAATGGAAATAGTTTCATCTTGATAGACTTGGTTCACTTATTGTTAGGGATACAATTGATGATCTTACTTGTTAATCATGTGCACCAGGTGAATGGCTGCCTATCATACATTGACAAAATTCCTGATGGCTTTTACCTAATTCGTGGGATGGATCCCTTTATCTGGACCGTGTGCACTGATCTGCAGGAAAGTGGTCGAATTCCATCAGTTGATACACTAAAGTCTATAGATCCCTGCTCTGATTCTTCACTCGAAGTAGTTTTGGTGGATCGACGAAGTGATCCCAGCTTAAAAGAGCTGCAATGCAGAGCACATGACATTTCTTGTAGCTGCATAACGACAACAGAGGTTGTAGACCAGCTTGCCAAGCTGGTTTGCAATTGCATGGGGTGAGTCTCCTTGGCATTATTGGCTTAGAACTAATTAGCATTCATGCCATCTAACTATGTTTTATTGCTATAACAAGGGGTTCAGCTTCTGTTTGCGAAGATGATTTTTTTCCCATCTGGAGGAAGTGCATCAATTATCTGAAAGATTGCTTAGGATCTGTTGTTGTTCCAATTGGCAATCTATCGGTTGGACTCTGCAGGCATCGTGCTATATTATTCAAAGTAGGGCTCCACTTCTATGTGGTCAATCTGATCTAAATTGTCTTTTTAATTCACTGTTTTAATACAAGTGTCCGTCTTTAAGCTGTGCTTTATGAACTTCATCTTCAGGTACTAGCTGACGCCATTGACTTACCATGTCGAATTGCAAAGGGCTGTAAATATTGCTCCAGAGATGATGCCTCCTCTTGTCTTGTCCGATTTGGGCTTGAAAGGTATCTAGTTTTATTGCTAAGCACATATGCTTTTTCTGTTTATAAGTAGGACTGCAATTTAAAGAATTGGTTTCCATGAGATGTGACTCACATCTCATTCATGTGACCATGGAGTGATGGAAGTGTAAAATTATGAATGTACTGTAAACTGGTGGTTAACATCCTGTGAACAGACACCTCATGTCTGATATCATATAATTACAGGGAATATCTGATTGATCTAATTGGGAAGCCGGGTTGCTTATGCGAGCCTGACTCCATGCTCAATGGTCCATCTTCCATCTCATTTTCTTCACCCCTGCGCTTTCCCAGACTTAAACCAGCTGAACCTACCATTGATTTCAGGTCACTGGCCCAACAGTATTTCTCGGATTGTCTGTCTCTTGAGCTTGTCTTTGATAATGGTTCTACAGGTGATATTCTTGTTTCCTATTTAATGTATGATACTCTAGGTTTGGGCTCGTGATAGTATTTTTTATATGTATCTTGAAAGATCTACTTAGTGCTTATTATTGCATTGATTAAAAAAATTAACATCCAGGTGTCCTAGATCTTTTATATATTTTTAATGATTGAATTGTCTATTCTAAGCTAACTCTCCACAATCAATTTGTCTATCTTCCATGTTTGGTATGGACTCAAATAATGGGTTACAACTTTCTTATTTCAATTGAATTATATCCCCCCTGCTGTTTTATCAGTTTTTTAATTAAAAAATTGCACTGAGTGATCAAATGGCACCTATCTGTATTTTTGTTTCTTGTATCTGTTGACTGTAATTATTAGGCAAAATCATTTTCTTTTCAAACTTAGAAATTCCAAGAATTCAGTTTCCTATTGAAAACTTAAGGAGTTCTGCATTGTAATGTTTAAGCTGAATGTTCCAGGTTTATTATTGTGGTTGCTTAAGTTGGTTTCTGGATTGTGGAATTGAGTGAACACTTCCAGCTACTTGGGCAAGTCTATATCTAATTCCTGATTTATGAAGGAGCTAAATAAACATAACATTTATTCTCTTTCTTGCATGAACTTGAATAGTGATATATTACTGTGTTAGGAGCCTGATATTAAACAGTTTAATTTTATTGAATATCTACTAAGAAACTCTTCTAGTTACTGATTTCCATGAGAAACTGGTACCAAGAAGCCATTACAAACTTGGAAACAGAAAAGAGGAAGAAAATACCACAGGTCATTCGAGAGACCTGTAACCTCCCTGCTCAAAGGTCCCAAAACCTCACTCAATAACTGCAGACCTTCCATCTCTGCAATCCTCACATTTATCCCCACTCACCCCAAACTGAATTCTCTTTTTCACCTATTTCCCACTGCCACATTAGCAGACTATCATGGTGTAGGTCATCAGCTTGAATATTTCCCATCCTGCCCTTGGCCCAAACCACTGCCTCCCTTTCTACCCTTCCTCACGTACATCTCATTACAAGGGGTCTGACATAATGTCTTTACTTAAATACATATAATATAATGAGTGGCTGATTTCAGTGTAAAGAAACTTGTGGGCTAGTCAACATCTAGAATAATGGCAAAAGGCATGATGAGCCTTTGTAGAGATGTTTATGTAGGAAGTTTTATATTAGTTGTAGTTTTGCATGTGGTTCGGTAATCTGGTGCAGTGTGCACTTATGTATATCGATTCTTGAGTATTTTTATATATTTGAACTGGGTGCAAGTATAGGATACCCTGAATTTTTTATTACAGGACTGGTTATTGATGGAGGTTCTGGATTCTCCATTCCAGAACAGTTTGATGGGAAGTGCAGGGACAGGAATAACCCTAGGCCAATTCCAAATGATAGCAACAGAAGTTCTCTCATTCCTCTGCATCCACAAGCTTATCATCCAAGCCCACATGATCAAGGCTCTGAAGCATTTAAGTCGTGTAACGTTGCTCAGAGCATTGTAGAATCGACGAGCAAGGATCCACTGCCTTTAAAGCATAACCGTCCTGGTCATAGAGATTTACAAATCCCATTAGCAGTAACAAATTCCAATGTAGATGTTATCATGGGTAGGAGGTTCGTTGAAGGAAGTCAACTGATTCCAAGCAAACCTACTAGAGAGCTTGCCCTTGATATGGAGGATTTGGAAATACCGTGGAGTGATCTTGTTTTAAAAGAGAGAATAGGGTCAGGTATATATAATATACTCCTTTATAAATTGCATATTTTTTAAAGTATTGCTTTGGTCCTTTTATTTTGGTGGGTGGGAATAAACCTCTCCAAACCCCTTTACATTTGACAGGGAGGTTGGATTAAAAAAGTTGGGGTTCAGGGAACCAAAGAAAAGCCATTAAAACTTTCGTATCACATAATAGCAGTTGGATAACAAAGCACCCAGGAAAATATGTGCATTTACCTCCAGTCAAATACACCAGAAAACAGCAAAAATATCACACCGCCATAAAATTTTCCTTTGCTCCTGCCTATGCTATGAAATTAATCAAGAAAAACCGAGCCTAACTTGAAGCACACAGTATTTAATGAAATTTCTAGCACTACACGCTTCTGGTGGCAGAACTTTCTGCAATCAGTATAATGAATTTGGTCTGTTATATTTTCAGGTTCTTTTGGAACTGTACATCGTGCTGAGTGGAATGGCTCGGTAAGGCACTCTTTTTTCTTTCAGTGGTACTGCAAGTTGGGGCCTGAAGTAGTGCTTAATACATACAGTTTGGCCTCCATAAATTAATAACCTCCCTAAAATAATATTTTTGTTCGGTCCCAACTTGGGTCAAGTTACAAAATTTGAAATTTCGATAAGTTAATAAGATAATAATTTTTGGGAAGACCCTTATATAAATTTATAGTCATGATAATATCATGAATTAATAATTCTCTAAAATTACAAGAGGGCACCTTTTAGATGAGAAGACATTGTTGGATATGATTTTAAGAATTATTTCTATGTTTATATATAGTAGTTCCTTACTTCCCTTCATCATTATACGTTGAATGTGTATTTATTTCTAGTACAATGAATTATAGATGCAAGTGACTTGTATTGAACTTTATTTAATTACTTAATACAATGAATATTGTATTAATTAATTACTTATTTATATATAATTATATATAAATAAAATACAATGAATATTGTATTTTATTTATTTATATATAATTACTTATACACACACACACACACATATATATACATTGTAGATTAGTGATATACACAATGATTTTTTATGGAATTAAATTTATATTTGCTGAATTGAGAAAACACTCTTTTAATTAGTAAATTATTAATTATTAATTTATTGATTAATTAATACCTCTCTAAATTAATAAAATTTCATGGTCCTGATATTATTAATTTATAGAGGTTTTACTGTATTTAAATCTGTTTCATGCATCTGCCTCCCTATTTGCTTGTTGCTTGTGTTTTTAGCTTGTCTTGTTTTCATCCTTCAAATTGTTATGCATTGCAGGAGGTTGCTGTGAAAATTCTGATGGAACAAGATTTTTTTGCGGAACGCACCAAGGAATTCCTGAGGGAGGTATGCTCAAAAGTTCTTGTTTTGGGCAGAAAAACACCAATTGTACTTCAGGGATTGTTTGCTATTAATTTGAGCTTTATTTTTACCTCTTTTGCCAGGTTGCAATAATGAAATGCTTGCGGCATCCAAACATTGTTTTATTTATGGGTGCAGTCACTCAGCCTCCAAACTTATCAATTGTCACAGAATATTTGTCAAGGTTTTACAACATCTCTTCTACCTGTTCTTTATAAGATATTTTACCCTTGAGATCTGAAGAGTTTTTGGTTGAACTAAATGCAGGGGTAGCTTATATAGGCTGCTGCATAAACCTGGTGCTAGAGAGATGTTGGATGAGAGGCGTAGGTTTAGTATGGCTTATGATGTGGTAAACATTCAGAATAGAATACTTTTCTCCTTTTTTTTTTTCTCTGAGTGTCATAATCGTCGCCTCTTGGTATCTAATATTTAATAGTTAAATATTTGTCATTTTTATGTGCAGGCTAAGGGGATGAATTATCTTCATAAACGTAATCCTCCTATTGTTCATAGAGATCTGAAATCTCCAAATCTTCTAGTTGACAAGAAGTATACGGTGAAGGTAAGAATGAGAATTCTGATGTATATCAAATTGTTGTAAGATTTTCATCCAATCCATCGTTCACCCTTAGCAGTATGGTTTCACTTCTGCTGCTCTCACAAATTCCCTTGTACCAACACAAGCCTATATTAAGGCACCGGAGTTCACTTCTTTTTCTTTTGCTAGCATGAAAGTACTTAGTTTGTATATGTTTAATGACACTGTTTAGCTGTCATGCCTTCCAAATTTTTTTCTAAACTGTTGGAAGATTGAATGTTATTGCCAAACTTGGTCTACCTTCACATAGTGGATAGAAGTTTCAGTATTCGTTTAATTAGTTAGGCTTATTTTGATGCAAATTTGGCATGTCGGCAAAAATCCATTTAATATTAAACTATATGAGCAGTGTCTTGACAACAAATTTTTTTTTTCTGGGAAGGGAGGGAGTTGTTGGCTGTCTGTTTTCTTCGGCATTAATGGAGAGTTCTCACAGAATGCTAATCTAATATGTTTTCTTGTACACTTCCTTCAGGTTTGTGATTTTGGGCTTTCCCGACTTAAGGCAAATACATTTCTCTCATCCAAGTCAGCTGCTGGGACTGTAAGTTTACTTTGACATGTTTCTATTTTTAATTTCTTATGTTTGAGATAATTTTTACTATCACTCATTTAATTTTTCTCCTTTTTCTTCGCTAGCCTGAGTGGATGGCTCCAGAAGTTCTTCGTGATGAGCCATCAAATGAGAAGTCAGATATTTACAGCTTTGGTGTAATCTTGTGGGAGCTTGCGACATTGCAACAGCCATGGGGTAATCTGAATCCAGCACAGGTTTGTCATATACCTTTGATACATGATAATGCGGCATATTTATGGTTAGATTTTCTATTAAAAATTCTTAAGATCTGGTGATTGTAAGAATATACACTATATAGCATGCTGCTGGTAACACCAATCTGAAAATCATTGCAAGAAAAGTATATTGGTCGAAGCATGTATCAAACTGGCCAATAATGATAAGTATACTTACTGTTGGAGGTATTTCAACGGTGTGCCTGAGTTTGGATTTTGGGGTGTTATCCTGTTTCATGGTAGTCTAATATTGACATATAATGCTACTTTGACTGAATAAGCATGCATAATAATTTCCTCTTTCCCTTTTAGACTAACAGGACATCACTAATGTGTTAGACGCAGGGCCTTTAGTTTTACTTCAGTCTTCACAAATCGATAATGTTTTGTAGGTTGTGGCAGCTGTTGGCTTTAAAGGAAAAAGACTTGAGATACCACGTGATTTGAATCCCCAATTAGCCTCAATAATTGAGGCTTGCTGGGCCAAGTGAGTTTCGATACATCTTTCATTTGTATTCTGCTTCACTACTCTCATTACTCTGTCTAGATTTTGCTGATATTCATGGGTTACTGCAGCGAGCCTTGGAAACGCCCTTCTTTTTCAAGTATTATGGATTCTTTGAGAGTATTGCTCAAACCCCCAACACCTCAACCTGGTCGTCCAAACATGCCATTACTTGCTTGAATGGCTGGGATCCAAGCTTTTATTCATGCACATACTACAGGGTTTTATTAGTTTTGATGTCTGACAGGAATACACTGTTATGGTAGTGCCAGGTGCGTACCAAATTCATAATGACACTGCATAGCACTAAATCTGGCTTGGACGTAGTATATCTCTAATTTTTGCCGTGTTTTGTGGCAAGAGGAATGACTATCAATATCTATTGGAGACACGTTCTCCTTCCCGTTTTTGTTATTATTGTGTGTTTAAAATAAGTAATACTGTGCTGAAGCGCAGTTGCAACTCAATCACAAAACAGTTGAGGGGCTTGTGCGCTAAGGCGTGCATGTGTGCGTGTAGGAGTGGGGGTATGATAACATTCTTATTCCCCCTGATGGTTGTTGCTTGTAAAAGATAACGCGTACCTAAGCTCTTGTTATCAAACTAATACACGTTCATGTTTTTTGGTTGCAGATGCACAAGTTGTATATTTCTGTTCTAATTCCGATTGAGAATACCTATTTTCAACGCAAAGCAAGGATACTCCATCTTTACTCCAAAATATTGTTTGATTAGGTGATCCTGTAATTTCATGAATGTTTATAATTTTTTTCAACCATAATTTTGTATGTAATATTATTCCCATTGTAATTAGATTCAGTTAATGATGAGCTGCTTTGCGGGCAATGTAGCCTTTTTTTTCGGGTTTTTTTTTTTTTCACGTCCCCTGCTAACCTTCCTTCATATTGTCTCCTGGCTTTTGGGGGCATAATCACCATTTAAAGACTTATAAGGCCAACTACCAATTTGCATTTGCTGAGTATGTGTTGTATGGCCAGATTAGCATCTCTGTCGGTTGCTGAGGTGTGTTGAGAGATAAATATAATGAATACTATAATTCTATATAATGCGTTTAACTATAAATGATATCTCAAATCATATTGAAAGGAGTGTAACTATAATTCTGTGTTATGCACTTTTTCTTGAGACTAATCTCATTTGCCACGGAGTGATATGAATATGTCATTCTCATAGGTTTTGTCATGTCCTGGAAGGATGATTTGCTTATCATTGTGTTAAATTCTGTTGGTGATTGAGTGGGTAATTTGTAAGTATCTCTGTAAGTGTTCTTTGAGTCGTGAGGCTTGTCCTGACCTTGGTGAGCCATCGGGACTCAACTCACCTAAACTTTATTTCACAAAAAAAAAAAAAAATTATTCTGTTGGTGATCACATTACAGTTTATGTTAAAAGGGTCTTGTTAACTATTGTTCTTAGGATATTGATTATGCAATTAACAAAAGGATACTATTTGAAAAATCAAATGTAACATTTTCTATTTTCTATATAATAAATATAAGAGTTTCTCATAATAAACTTGCATTTTTTTATTCTTTAATTGGTGTCCTATATATTCTCCTATGTTAAATTATCACTTAATGCATCTTTATTTGTTTATTTTGCCAGAGTTTCTTGTATACTTTGTTTGGATGTGAGAAGGAAAGAAGTATGAGGGAAGAGAAAATGAGTAGAAAATGAAGAGATTTTTTTTATTGTTTGGTTAGAGAGAAAAGTGAGAAGAAAGAAAACATGTATAATATGTCATTACAATTTTGTCCTTTGAATAAAATATATATTAAAGTTTTATATTAAGAGATAAGGGTAATATTGGAATGATGAAAAAATTGCCTTGGAGATGAGAAATTTCTTCATGTTTTCTATCTTCCCTAATTTCTCCCCCCAACCAAACACGCTCAAACATACTTTTCTTTCTCACTTTCATTCTCCCCGCTCCTCTCTTCCCAAAATCTACCTAAACAAACAAAGGATTAAAGTGAATTCATGAATTCTCACTTTAATGTTAAGTTTGGTTCAATAGAAAAGCAGCGGAGCAGAAAGAGATGGAGAGGAGAGAAAGTGAGAAGAAAAGGAATATGCCCCTAATGAGGATAAAAAAGGAGGGAAAAAAAAGTTAAGTGAGACCTATACTTATCAAAGAGGGAAGAGAAAAGATTATGGAGGGAATCTTTTATATATTTCGGGTTTGTTTGGATTAGTTGGGAAAAATTGATTATTCATATAGTCAATTATTAAAATAAAATATTTTTTAGGTAATCTAAACAAAATGTTAAAACAATTATTTTTGAGTCAGAATGAGTTAGTAGGATACTAGGATTGGTGGGATAAAGAACATCGAGTTATACAACTATGTACTATGTATTTGAAGAGATTTTGGGATCCTATTAATGTAAAAAAAAAATATGTTCAATCAATTATGAGTCATCATTTTTATGATTTTTAAAGTAATTATAATAAAAAAGATCAAAAAGTTAATGATATGATAATAATTTATGGTTTGTTGATTGTATAATTTTTTTTACCCGATATAAATTTTAAATCCTTATTTAAAAAATAAATAAAAAAGAAACCTTCTTTGTGAATTCAAGGTAAGGAGGTCACAATTCAAAGTGTGAAGCGAGCTTCACTCCACACTGATGAAACTCTTCACTCTTCATATAGCATTCAACCCCCTTCCACACTACCTCTCTCTACCCTTCTAATTCTGTATTCCCCATTTATTCATTCTAGCGAATTGGGATTAGGGTTTATCCCATTTCTCATTGTACAATATCGAAACATGACTTTTGTTCCAATAACCAGCTAGTTATTATTTTCATGCTGTAATTCTAGTTCGCACAAGTTCCTCACGCAATTGAAAGTGCATTAGGGTTAGAATTAGGTTTAGTTAGATTAGTCACAATTTGATTCTATGGACATGGAAAGCAGGCGTAGATCGTTCGATAGATCGAAAGAACCGGGCGCGAAGAAACCCCGATTGATCGAAGAGCTTAATCGAGGTTCGAATCTCGGCGCCCGACCGTTTCCTCAGCGACAAGCGGGTTCTGGGGTTACCACGTTAGCGTCTTCGAAGTTTCAAACGAACAGCAGAGACTCCGAAAGCACCGATTCGGGTCGCGGCGGGGACGGTTACCAGCCGCAGCCGCAGCCGCAGCCGCAGCCGCAGCCGCCGCAGCCGCACCAAGAACTCGTGACTCAGTATAAGACCGCGCTTGCTGAACTCACTTTCAACTCGAAGCCCATAATTACAAACTTGACTATAATTGCTGGAGAGAATCTATTTGCGGCGAAGGGAATTGCTGGAACTGTTTGTGCTAACATTGTAGAGGTGAATCTCAGTTTATAGTTACACTGTGGAGTTATCTCTGTTGCGTTTCAATTTTCAATTGTTTTTTGGTTCGTGGATGCTGATTGCTGATTGAATTGAGTTGTAACGGACTTGCACTAAAAGGGCACTTTGGGTGCATTTGAAAGAATTTATAGAGTTTATTTGAGCTTATGATCATAACTTATGAAAGAAAACTTATTTGAATGGTTTATGAAAATAGTTTATCATCTTCATATAAGCTCATTTTAGCTTATTGCAATTTGCAACAAGCTTGTCAAAGAAGCATATGAAAATAAGTTGTTTTTAGCTTATTTGAAAAAGGTTTATCGAATAAGTGCTTAATTAAGTTGTTTATCCAGAAGCACCATTTGACAAGTTTGAAATTAGTAGAAGCTGTATGATTGTAATGGTGAATGGAAAGAGTTGCAGTTATCATGTAAAGAGATGAGATTTTTGTTTTGCTAGTTAGAAAAATAGAATTAACGATTCACACAATTTACTCTGATTTCATTGGTCCTGTTTAGGATTTTAAACGTGGATTGTCTGTGGTAGAGTTCTTAAGTTGTGCTTTCTGCCCCATACCTAAAAGAAAGAAAAACCATGTGTAATTTTCACTGATCATAGTTAAAAATAAAAATAAAAGAACTATCCTTTTGCTAAGTGATGGCAGTTTGGTTGATTTTGAGTATGATGCTGTAACGATTCCATATGCATCTGCTAAGTGGTGACATTGGAGAGTAGTACACTGTACTCCATTGTTCTCATGGTGTTTTATTGACTTGTATTGCAGATGAGGCTGAGAAACTTTGAATATATGGGTTTTTGTGTAGGATATGGGGAAAGAAATGAACACTCCAAAATTTCCAATCTTAATTAACGCTTTAGTTCACTCTTGATCAAATTTTCTGCAAGTGGATCATAAATTGTTGGTTTTAATTGTGTTTCTTGTTTACATCTGTCTGGCAGTATTATTTCTAGCTCTCTGCTCAGCTCAATAGTTTTTTTTTTTTAAATACAAAGAAAGGTCAGGTTTTCATTGAATTTCGTTAATGACTTTGAAGGTACCTAGTGAGCAAAAGCTGCCATCTCTTTATCTCTTAGACAGTATTGTTAAGAATATTGGGCGGGACTATATAAAATACTTTGCAGCCAGACTACCTGAGGTCAGATATCTATTCTCTTTACCTGTCATCGACCTTCATGACTTTATTTTAAGTGTACTTATTGATTAATGTGTTTATTATAGTCTACAATGAATCCTTAAGATTGTGAAGTTATGAGTTTTTTATACTGGACTATTTCAATTTGAGTTGGTTACATGGATAACGATACTGTAATAATTATTGCATTTCAATTAAAAATGAATAATCTGTCTTTTTGAAATGGAAACAGTTCTTCACTTTGCATTCTACCTACAATATGTTTTCTAATTGTAAACACCTATTTTTAACTAGGTACTTGCCAATTAGTCAATTACTCCTTTACATTTTAGGTATTCTGCAAGGCATACAGACAGGTTGATCCTTCAGTACATTCAAGTATGAGGCATCTTTTTGGGACATGGAAAGGAGTTTTTCCTCCTCAAACCCTTCAGATGATTGAGAAGGAACTTAGCTTCACTCCTGCAGTCAATGGTTCAGCTTCTGCATCTGCTTCACTCAGGAGTGAGTCACAGTCACAACGCCCACCTCATAGCATCCATGTGAATCCCAAGTATTTAGAAAGGCAGCGTCTTCAGCAGTCCAGCAGGGTAGGTGAAATGATTGTACATAAAACTTTTCCTTCAAAGATTCGACATGTTGGATTTGATTGGAATAGGTCAAGGTTGGACATTACATGTTCATTGGAAGATATATAATTGGCATCAAATTTTGATATCAATTATTGCTTATTATGACAGTACAATATTATTGCAATCAGTGTATTTCTGAAATAGAAGTCTTTAATAAACTAATCGAAACTCCTTTATTATCCTCAATCATGAAATGTCCTGATTTTAATTTTTTTTTTGTCTGCTATAATTTGGATTTTGTGGTTTTGATTATGGTTTGACATATGATATGTGTGATATTATTCCTTGTCTTACTTGATTAAAAAGTAATGTTTTGAATACTTTCTCTATAATATTTTTATATAAATATTTTAGATTTTTTAATAAATTTGTAACTGTATTTAAAGATCTGGTTTACAATTGAAAGTGGGCCTTTTGATCAACAATACTGTCATGATTTGACAACTATTTCATTCATACATTGTTTGCCTTGCAAATATGAGAAGGTATTGCAATAGATATCCTGCCACGTTACTTTATTAGTCATGCATATATATTTTTTTCGTTGTATCTTTGGTACTTAATTCTCCTGAATTGTCCTTTTTCATGTCATGAAGACTAAAGGAGTAGTAAATGATGTGACTGGAGCTATTGTAAACTCAAATGAGGACCCAGAGAGAGCTTTGGGTTCTGCACGACCATGGCTGGATCCTAGGGTTATCATGCAAGCATGTGAAGTAATTTTTCTTTTCCTCTTACGCTATTCACTCTGTCGGTTGTCACATTTTTATTTAATGGTGTATATTGCAGAATAATCAGCGCACTAATAGAGATGCATTTGATGATTCTGTTCCTGAAAAGAGCATTGGTGGGACCTATGGAGGCAATGAATATAGTTCTGAAACTTCAAGTAATTTGGGCTCAGTTGTTGGAAGAACCGGCAGTAAGGTCAATGAGTTAGGACATGACAAAAGTTGGTACAAAGCAGGCGGTGGTGTTGCAGAGACCATATCTGGAAAAAGAAATGGTTTCAGTCTCAAGCATGGATTTTCGAATCATGAAACAACGAAGTCCATGAATTTGGCTGCACATCATCAGCCAACTCAAAGCATAACTAACATAAGGAGCAGTGTCATGTCAAATAACTGGAAAAATTCTGAGGAGGAGGAGTTCATGTGGGATGAGATGAACTCTAGGTTGACTGATCATGGTGCACCCAATGTCTCAACCAACTTGAGCACAGAAACATGGACTCCAGATGATGAGAATTTGGTAAGCTTGCTAAAATTAAGGGTTAATTGCACTTTGCCACCCAAATATATTCATCCAATTGCAGTTTCCTCCCAATTAATAAAACAAAGTAAATTCCCCTCTGATTTTACATGGTTATTTTTTTTCTTTATGAAATGTGATTTGTCATCGAAATTAGTGGATAATTTTCGCAAATCTGAGTAGCATCTACACAAGAAGTAATTTTTGACCCAAAAAAAAAAAAACAAGAAGAAGGCCAATTTACCCTGTCTAACTGTGATTGGAAGGCTCCACCAGAGATTTAAGCTTGTCAATTTTGGGTTTTGGCACAATTTAAAAATCATTTTGATTCTTTTTTTTTTAATAATAAAAAGTTATTTGTTATATGTAAGTTATCTAGTTGTGAGAAGCAATTCCTAACTTGAAATTTGCAAGTTATTTGTTGTATGTAAGTTATCTAGTGCTTAGTGCAAGGTGCAATAGGACTGATAAAATAAGATAATAAAGTACAATAATACTAGCTTTTGTATCAAACTGATGTAGAACTGGGCCTGGACTAAGGGACAATGTTTAGAAACAAAATTTCTTGGACAATCAATTCTATACAGGGCTGAATTATGTCGGTGACTATAACATACACAAAGTGTTCTAAGACAAGCAATCCAAACATAAATCCCCAAGATCTTGATCCAATAAGACATCCCGTGACTCAAACAATTAAACCCTAATTTTCCAAATTAGTGATAATTAAACCCTAAATCCCTAATTAGTGATGCAAATTTCCAAATTATAGATGTGTCATAAATTAATACGTTGATCTTAAATTTCATCTCCTCATTTTGCATTATTAGTATCAGGTATGTATTTTATCTGGTCTACTTAAGTGGCTTTCTATTTTTTTCACTTCAGGAAGGTGAAGATAACCTCCAAAACAGACACCCTTTTGGGGTAAAAGTTGATAGAGAAATATCCACTGTTAAGAAACAACTGCCTGCATTTGGGGGCCATCTATCATCGTCATGGCAATTGCAGGAGCAGCACTCAATTGATAATTTGAATCTGAATCCAGGTCACTCAGAACGATTTGTGTCCACTCTTGGTGGTTTTCCATCCAATACGAATTCTTCATCTGCCGGGATGGGGAATCAGTCCTTCATGCCAAATGCAACAATAGGAATGGCTGAAATTATGAGACAGCAGCAGTTTGATTCTGTGGGAGCTGAATCCGCTTCTGGGCAGTCACCTTTGCGTCAACAGTCTCCTTCAGTGCCAGTAACTTTGCACCACCCTCATCCAATGCAAAATTTGGCTAAGCAAGATCATCCCCAGACTCTTAAGATATCTCAATATTTGGGAAGTCTGCAGAGCCAATATATTAGAAATCCCTCACCTGCCATTCCTCCCAAGGTTCAGGTTGATAACTTGCAAAGATCACAGGAAAAGGACTTGCAGGGTCCATTATCTTCGGTAACTGCTTCTCTTCCAAGGCTTCAGCAGCGGCAGCTGGGCTCTTCACAGACTGATGTTACTGTTAAAACTAAGAAACCATCCCAGTCTAAAGTTTCTCTAGCCAGAGAAACTCCAAAACAGTCAACTACAAGTAGTTTGTCAGGTGCAGCTGTGAAGAGTGGAACCTTCTCCCACAAATCAGTTATTAGTAGCCTTCCTGCTACAACTAGTCTGGATACAAGGAATCTTCAACCTCAAGTAGGGGTCAGGTCTACTCAGTCAACTGGGCCTTCCCATACCACATTAGTTTCTTCAGGGTCTGCAGTTACATCACCATCTTCATTAGGTCGTCTGAATGATGATTCATCTACTCTGCCAAATATACCTCATGGAAAGGCTGGACAACCACCAAAGGTGTCTAATTTGAGCAGTGCCTCCGATCCGACCTCAAATGCCACCAATAGTAATACCTTAAATCCAATTGCAAACCTTTTAAGCTCATTAGTTGCAAAGGGTTTGATATCTCCAGAAACAGAGTCACCAGCTAAGGTAGCAACTGAGATACTGATTCGATTGGAAGACCAAAAGGAAGGCATTACTGCCAGTAGCTCCTTGCCAGCTGCTTCCCTGTCTGGTTCCGAAGCTGTCCCAGTACCATCTTCCAGAGATGAGGTAGATGATACTGCAAAACCCTCTCTTGCCTTATCTCAATCAACCAGCACAGAAATCAGAAATTTCATTGGCTTTGATTTTAAGCCTGATGTAATCCGAGAAATGCATCCACATGTAACTAGGGCGTTATTGGATGATCTCCCACATCATTGTAGAGTTTGTGGTATTAGGCTTAAACTGCAAGAACAGTTTGATAGACACTTGGAGTGGCATGCCACTAGAGAAAGAGAACAAACTGGTCTGATTAGGGCATCAAGAAGATGGTATGCAAAGTCGAATGACTGGATTGCTGGCAAGGCTGAGTTTGAGTTTACTGATTCTGTAGATGTATATGGCAAGGAAACAGACAGGAGTCAGTTTGGTACTATGGTTCCAGCAGATGAAAACCAGTGCTTGTGTGTTTTGTGTGGCGATCTATTTGAAGATGTGTACTGTCAGGAAAGGGATGAGTGGATGTTCAATGGGGCTGTTTACTTGAACAACGCAGATAGCAATAGTGAGATGGAAAGTAGAAATGCGGGTCCTATCATACATGCTAGATGCTTATCGGAGAACCCAATATCCAGTGTCACCAAGGCGGTAAGCTTATTATCTGATGTTACTGGATGTCTTGTAGTTTGATGTTTACCTGAACGAGTGTTTAATGTTTTCTGGTAATTGATTGGACCCGTTCTATTATGGCAGGAATAGGATTAATGGTTTACCCCTATAGCATTGGAGCTATGGTGTAGTCAGAAGCTCACTACATTCACCCAGGTTCACTTTGCATACTAAATCTCAATGGCCCTTTCTTGAAAAATTCATTGCCTCTAACTGATCGCTAGAGCGGTCAAACAAGTTTTGTTTTCTTTCTTTTTGCTTCTTTTCTTGTACTTGGGGGAAAATATGAAATTCCTTTGTGTTCAAAATATATAAATGAGAGTTTTTGTGCGGCTCAGCTTGTTCATTGTTGTGGTTGTGTTACTTTATTGTGTGAAGCGGATTTGTGCATTTAACGCATCTGGCGATAATACAGAGCAACCACCAAGGCCACGTTCATAAACATGTTGGATATCGTTACTCTGTCATTAAAATACCAACGATTTTGTTCTGTTTCCCCACTCTTTTAATTTTCCTGTTTATCAATGTCCTTTTTCTTTGGGAGGGAATAGGGATTGCTGGGGCAATGTTACTTGATACCGGGGCATTGCATTCCTGAATTTCTCAGTTTCATAGACAATAATGGTTCATTGTGTTTTATTGCCAACTGGTGAGAGTTCTTTATGGTTGTCGACTTGGCTAATGAAATGAGTATATTCTTGTTGGATCCTCGGAGCTTTTATTTAACGTGTAGACATTTATCAAACCCATTTCCTCAAGGTAAATATTGGCTCTCTCTCCTTTGTTAGTGCTACTCACAAAATTGGCCTTGACGACCAAGCCCCCACCAATCTCATGCTCTGTAAATACAAGGCTACTCATCTCAGGGTAGAATTTATTCATTTATTCATATACACTAAAATACTTCATTGAACATTGCTTGACTTAGCACCGGAAAGTTTTTAAACCAGTCAAAGAAATCCACCAGCAACAACCTATCTGAGGCGTGGTTAGGCATAGCTTTGATCCCGCTTTATATCATGAACATAATTAGTCTACCGTAGATGTATTTATCATATAGATCCCACACAAATAATTGATAATTCCGTCTTTGATATTAATCGACAGGCACAAAGCAACCTCGGAAACAAAGAAAATGGTCGGTTTCTCTGGATTTCTAATCTTTCTGCCGTAAACACGTTATATTGTCCTATGCAGTTTGCAAATCACTTAACATTATCCTATCCGATAATACCTCATAATTCTCGCTTAACGTTCCATCTATATATTAATGTTAGCCCAACTATATGTGTGAGAAACCTCCAACTTAAATTTGCCCGTAAAATTTTCTCATTCTGTTCACTTTGCTCCCTTTCAAACACCTATTCGAATATAAATTTGTATGTACAATCTTTATATACCTTTATATATTCATCACTTTTCCTTTGAATACGTCCTTATGTCAGGGCAGTTGCTTCTGAAGATATCATATTAATATTTGATAAATTTTAATAACTCATCTTAAATAATATACCTATTAAGATATTATAAAAATTAGCTTACTTTAGCTGTCAGTTGAACTAATTTTGATCAGTATGGCCGAAAGTGAGAAGTGATAACATTCACGAGTGGTATTCGAAATAGTCACGGGCATTTGTAGAATTTTCAGCTAACGTGAATAAGAAAAAGCAAATTCTATATTCAACTGCTAGAGTTGAATATAGGAAATAATTATTGAAATTTTATGTTACTTCCAGAAGGAAAAGGAAAACGTTACTTTCAGAGAGTGGTCTAAGATATAAATTTTGCTAGTTAATGAGCTTCACGAGTCAAGGATCGTATTATTGGAGGAAAAAGCAGTTCAAGGGAAAATAAAACGTATGTTTTGAAAATTGTATCATGTGATTTTATTTTTTATCATATAAAAATAACTAATATAAGAATAATGTAATAAAAATTGTGAATAAATATTGTGGTTAGAATAATGTTTGTTTTTCTCTGTTCACTCTTTATACTGATGACCAGAAATATTCTTACTCGTTTATCTGGTTATACTCCATATGGGCTGTGAATATACAATAATGAGTTTGCTCTCTCATCTCGAAAGGTAGTAGTAAAGCATTTTCGGAAGTCAATGTAAATGTCCTAGCGCACTAGCTTGCACATTCGTGAAAGTAATACTCCACATGATCGTGGATAGGTATGATGCATTAGAAAAATTATATGTTTCTCAAAGTTGAAAGTCAACTCCCAATTTTGAAGTTCATTTGGGGGGAGAGTGAGGGGGAATACAGCTTTATTTTATACACAGTACATTAGAAATTAAGATCAATAATGAGAATAACGAGCAGAAGGAAGAGACTTTACTTTCTATTCAAAAGCCATGGACTAGTATCAAAAAATGGACAACCCCTCACTTTAATTTAGAGTGTCAACCCCTACCCTGCCTTCACTTTTTCAGAAGTGACTTGACTGTGGATTCAAAATCCATGGCCTAGTAATTACTTTTTATGGTAGTTTTATTTGACTTTATTTTTGCCGCTTGAAACTTGTGATGAGGCATGTGTCTATTGTCAACCCTTTCGTCTTATTCTTTGAAGTTTGAACACACAATAAACTGGATACTCAAGTGGGCTTTAAAAGGAATGGCAGCAACGTTGACTTGAATGTGACAAGTTACCCGATATATCAAGAGCATTTTTTGGAACATATATGTCATCTCAAGCACTTGGCGATGGATGAAAACGCAGCATGCAAGTGCCTCAATCTTGCTGCTGTTGGGAGCATCTTGAGCGGGAGGGGGTTGATGAAATTAAAGAGCATCATCAATTCTTGACTCTGGGACACACGGATCAGTAATATTTGCGTTGACTTTCATGCTCTCTGATATGATTCCATGCTCGATAAACTGCAAAAATAGCAAGTCCGGCTAAATAGATGGCAATTGTCTGTCTCATTTTTTGATTGGTAGTATGACATGGATAGAGATTTTTTGTCCCAATCTCTTATCACATTTTATATCTCTCATCAATGATAATTTGTTATTTAATAAAATAAAATCATAATTCATTAACATTTATATAGATTCCTAGCCTTTGATTGGTAAGGAATATTGAAACACAATTTTTTGAAACAACAGATTTGTATTCAACATGACACATGGAGATATTATTTTTTGAGACAAGAGATTTTGATTTCTAATTAATTGTTATTAGGAAAGTTCTTGATTAAGAAATTAGACATTTAGATGCTCTTTGGCGTGGTATATTAAGAAGAATATTAACCAATGTCTAAGGGTGTTAATTAAAGAATTAAAAAAAGTTTTTATTTTAAAAAATAATTTTATTATTTAAGAAGTGATATATTTAACATTTTCTTATTAAAAAATTTAAAATTTCTAGATTCTTAAAATCTTAACAATTGTCTTTAGCATAACCAGACACATACTAAAAATATCTACCCAAAAAAGCAATAATAAAATCTAACCAAACTCCAACAAACATTAAATTCTTAAAGTCTCCGCTGTTCGAAGAAGTTCAAGGCCCCTGCTAGCTAGATAAGAGAAGATGGTCAAATATCCTAACACCCCGTGATCCCGATGGATTCATTTTGCTTTTCTTAATATTCTAACAAGTAATAACCCACTGAAACCGTTCATTTGTCATTTTTATGTGAACATTTTAAAATAGAGCTTTAAAAGTGATATATATACCTATAATATTGTACATTAGGTTATCGTTGTTTTCAAAATTGCTGTCACCAAACGTGGTAGAGTTAAAAACAAATCCCAATCCGCACCATACTACGTGTAAAATATGCATAAATTATTATGTATTTTTTTAACCTGTACAGCCTTGCATATGTGAATCATAAAATAGAAACAATGTATTGAAAATAGTAGAATTTAAGTTTCTAAAGAATTGAATATAGAACTTTCAATACAATATTTTTATTTTTTGTTTCTTAATATGTGTAAAGTTGTATGTGTTAGAAAAATCGAATTATTATTAAACCATAGGGGGGATCGACCGATGCTTGTTTACCTTGGATAATAACTTGACAATCTATCCATTTCTGTTGGCTCAAGTGTTAAGGAGTTTGTTTTTCTTAAATAAGGTTTCTCTTAAACACTTTTAGGGGGAAAATAGTTAAAGATACATATTTACAAGTCAGTTATTAAATTTAGTTTTCTACTTGTGCTAATAATTGATGTGTACTGTGTCAATAAATCATAGGTACGTTATTGCTATCATTGGTACATTATTGCTTAAATTATTAATTAATTAATCTTTTTATAAACTTTTGGCATGATACCTAGTTTTGGTAGCAAATTTGAGTTTTGTTAATTGTATTATTAAATTTAATATCCAGATAATAATATACTCCCTCCGGTCCTTATTATAAGATGCAAATGACTACTTTTTTTTGGTCCAAAATATAAGAGACATGCATGTATTTTGACAAATATTAAATGCTCATTTCCAATTTTACCCTTATTTATAATAGGGTTTATATTTATGAAACAGTACAACT
This sequence comes from Echinosophora koreensis, assembly GCA_035048595.1. Classification (NCBI taxonomy): domain Eukaryota; kingdom Viridiplantae; phylum Streptophyta; class Magnoliopsida; order Fabales; family Fabaceae; genus Echinosophora; species Echinosophora koreensis. The sequence continues at coordinate 4,909,803 of JAPCYP010000012.1, read as the reverse complement.
TTCAATACAAGTAGGTTTGTTCATTAATTATTAAAGGTTTAAATTTGTAAATTTATATGAATATTAATTACAAATAGCTTATTTCAATGCATTTCCTTGGTCTGTGTGTTTTAGGGTTTTGCCTCTTATATACTCCCTCCGGTCTCTATTGTAAGCAAAATTGAATGAGACACACATATTAAGATAATTAGTTAATCTCATTTAAAAGGGTCATTGGGAATAAAAAATTAAGTTTGTTACTTAAATTACCCTTCCTCTTATTTATTAAACTTGTGTTGTTGAGAATAAAAGGAGTCATTGGAAAATAAAATTTGTATTAAATGAAGGGTATTTTGAGAATAACTTCATTAAATAGGATGGAAGTAGTTGAAATTTGTTTATATTTTGGACTAAAAAATTTGAGATGTTTTGCTTATATTATAGACGGGAGGGATTACAGGATGGAGGGAGTATCTTCTTTTGAACACTGTATATTTATTTTCATTTTATATATATATATATATATATATATATATATATATATATAAAATACCACATATAGTGTTTACTTTGTTAGTTTGTTTGCGTGGAGATAATATGGGTATCTCATGCGCAGTCAAATCTTTTTTTCTTTTGTCAAAAAAAAAAAAAGTGCAGTCAAATCTAGTCATATTAATATCGAGAAATTTTAAATGCCCGCATTGTTTCTTATCCCTATAAATCAGCTAAGCAGTGTCTACTTAACATTCATCAACTTGCTTCCTATATCATCCTGTGTAATCTCCTCAACATGTCTAAGCTCCAACTTGTACTCATTCCCCTCCTCTTCTTCTATACTACGCTGACATGTTCCGCTTCCACCCCACAAGTGCTTCAAAGAGGCTTCTCAGCTTCTCCATACTCAACTACGTCGTCGTTTCAACCCCTCCTCATGGACCCCACCGGTAACTTCTCGTTAGGTTTCCTCCGCCAGAACCAAAACCAACTCGCACTAGCCATAGTCCACGTGGCTTCCTCTGACCCATTCTGGCTCGCCAACCCGACCCACCCAGCATCCTGGTCCGACACCACCCACCTTTTCTTCAACGGCAGCCTCGTCATCTCCGACCCAAAAACCAACCTCTTCTGGTCAACCGACACAAACGGCGACACCCTTGTACTCCTCAACACTTCCAATCTCATAGTCCAAAACAAAGGTAACAACAACAACAACAACACTCCCTTATGGCAAAGTTTTCACTTTCCCACAAATACCCTCGTCCAGGACCAGAACTTCACGGCAAAAATGTCTTTACAATCCCCCAACGGCTTATACTCGTTACGGTTAGGCAACGACTTCATGGGCTTATATGCAAACTACGGCGAAAAACACGGAGGTTCGTTGAGGCAGTTACTGTACTGGAAGCGAACCGCACTGGAGGCAAAAGCAGAGATAGAAGAAGGGAAGGGACCTATTCTCGCACGAGTCAACACCGACGGTTATCTCGGAATGTACCAAACGAGTTCCAAACCCGTCGATGTTCAGAAGTTCAACACCTTTCAACAGACGACGTCGTTTCTGTTCGTGCGTTTAGAACCGGACGGGAACCTGAGAGGGTATTACTGGGACGGTTCTCGCTGGGTGCTTAACTACCAGGCTATAACTGAAACTTGTGATCTGCCTAGCCCGTGCGGTTCGTATGGTTTGTGTGAGCCGGGCGGGTCTGGGTGCTCGTGTTTGGATAACCGAACCCGGTTCGAACCGGGTGGGTGTTTGGGGCATAGTGGTAATAATAATAATGGAGACTTGTGTGGGGAAGAGATGGGTGGGGAGAGTTACCGGGTTCTGAGGAGAAGTGGCGTGGAGCCAGCGCATAAGGAGCTACTTGGCTACGTGACGACGTCGTCTTTGGCGGAGTGTGAGGGATTGTGTGAGAGTAACTGTAGCTGTTGGGGTGCGCTGTATAATAATGGAACAGGGTTTTGTTATGTTTTGGACTACCCGATCCAGACCATGGTGGGTACCGGGGATGGGTCCAAGGTGGGTTATTTTAAGGTGAGGAAAGAGAGGCATCGGGTTCGGGCACGGGTTGGGGTTGTGATTGGAGTTTTGGCTGGGGTTAGTGGTGTTATTGTTGGGGTTGGGATTTGCATGATGAAATGGAAAAGGAGAAAAGGGACGGTGAAGGAGGATAATGGAGCTTCGCCCGGCCCGTATAAAAATCTCGGATCCGCAAGTTTTAGATCCATCGAAATGTGCAAAGGCCCATGAGAAGGTACTTTCTATTTTTTGATATATTTTATTTGTTTTGATTCGATAATTGATATTAATTCATATAATAAAAAAATATTTAATTGAGATGTATTACAAGTAAAAGATTTTTTATACTATCAATTAATAGTAAATTGTTGTATCATTTAAAAATGTTTAATTCATTATTATCATAATTACATTATTTACAATTGAAAATACTAACAAGTGCCTACACTGGTTAAGGAAGTTTGGGTTATTTGTGGTGATTTTGGCGAGGACTGGGACTGAGTTATTTTTGAGGTTGCAGATGGGAAATTTGTAGGACTTTTAAACTGATTTTTCAATTCATTAACTTTACCTTATGAAGATGGATTTCATGAACAAGGTAAAATCCCTACTAAAGTTTGTCCTATTCAAATGGATAAAGAAACTCTTGAATATTGTAAAAAGAGATTCAAGGATTCCGATAAAGGTTTAATTAAAAAAATAATTTATAGTAAAAAAATAGAGAATGACGCAAGGGGTGACGCATGAGACGCTACTTGATCTTCATGGTTGACACTGATGTTTATCAATTAATTATGATCATGGTTGGGTGTGATGGTGTCCATATATATAATCTAATCTTTGTGTTTATTAATAGAATGATGAGCTTCCCGCGAAGAACACATGGGTGGAATGGTTGGTGGTTTGTGCGCATGTGATGGTGACCTTCCTCCACCTTCGAGTCTTTGAGCCTTTTAAAAAAAATGAAAAACCCGCAACCAAGTGCAGTGGTCGAGCGAGTCCTGGTAAAAGTTGGACCAAACTCCACTACGTGCGCCCATCATTTTAATTTGGAGAATTTTATTATCTCCAAATGGAAGCAAGTGGCAGTTTGGAAATTGGAATGCTAGCTGAATGAAGCTAAAGATTAATGACTAGGGTGTTTTCAGCATGGAAAAATAGGCTGAACTCAAATTATTACATTCATGTTTACAAGTTGGACATGCATCTTTGTAATTTACATCCAAGTGGCCGAAAAAAAACAAACGTTGTTGTGTTTCAAGCTGCTCCCATGCTTTTTTCCTCAAGCTTTTTCTCTTTATGTATTAAGTGTGTGTTTGGATTAAAACAATTAATTAACGTGATTCTTCAACGTCATATTTAGAATATGGTTCGTTGGTGTTGGCATTGAACCAAATATATCAATCCAAACACACTCTAAGATAAGTGTGATTTGATTCGAGTAGATGTTGCACCAAATATTAGTTTTCATTCTTTAAAACACATGTGACATCAAAACCTATTATTGGACACATAATTATTTTAACAAAATAATTCAAGTATTATTATTTTGTACTCTTCGTATCTAAGTATTTATGCATGCACGTTTCTTAACATTATAAGTTCTACTATTTTCTTTTGTCAAAAAAAGGTTCCACTATTTTCTTGTAAAGAAAAAAGCACAAAAGCAAACGATTTTTTTTTTTCCCTTGAGCAATAATTTGACCCCCAGTCAAAGGTGGACAGTGAAGGTTTAAATCTTCCCTCCCCAAACTAGTAAACACTACATCCCTAAGGACCCCTTCCCTCAAAATAATAAAAAGGGAAAAGAGAGAGTGGAATAAAATAAAAGTTAAATACATGATGTGAGAAACGTAGATTTAGTGTTGATAACTTTTACCTTTCATTTGTAACTGGGTGAGAATTAAAGAAGTAAATATGATTTATCATTGAAGATGTCAACTATCAATTAGTAAATTAACTCATTTTTGGCTGAAGGTAAGGGTTTGAAATCAATTCCCATCTTCATGCTCTCCGCCTCTCCCTAATCCCTATGAGTGGTACTGTTAAAATTTTGAGAAATGTTTGTCAGTATGAAATTTCGTATTGTTCTAAGAGAGGCACAAAACACAATCTCCAAGGGTCTGTCTTCGGTATTGGGCATGTGCTGGAGTGGCCCATTACTTGGCTTTAAGGCTTGAGGATGATGTCAATCTTTGTCTTTCTTGTTGCCCTTTTGGTTGGACCGACTAAGGGGTATACCTGCGAAGACACTCTGATGCTTAAGTTAGCTAGGGTGCTACAAATACATGCACATGATGTTAAGAGTACCTACCTTGGTCCATGGCACTGTTTGGCTGGTGGGGGATCATTCCCGAGGTGGAGTGGGTCAACCCCTTTCCACAGTCGGTCTTGTCGTCCTCAGCCAAGTGTTTTGCTCGGCTAGTGGCGGGTCGTCCGGCCTTCAGGGTTTCCCAGACCCTTGCTGGTCCAAGTCTTTTGTGGGCCAGATTTCGAGATGTGGATGATAATAGTTTGATCCACAACACGTATCAATTGAGGATTGATTGGTTTCTATTAATACCACCGATTCATGAAGTTTTTATTACTTTAAATTATTTTAGAATGAAACTAACGGTGTGATTTAATTTTTGCACTGAATTTGAACTGCCGTAGTTCGTCCCATATAGTGATCCTCTAAAATTTTATAGGGTTTCCAAAAATATATGTCAAACTTATACACATGTGCCAAACAAAAATAAGATCATGGGCTGGATCGGGTAGAGCTAATTATCTCACTAAAAATTATAGAGTAGGCCTAGTAGGCCCGTTGGAAGATATTATTATTTTGCAACCAACCCAAATATACAGGGGGGAAACGAAAAAAAAAGAGGGGTTTCTACCAAAAATAATAAAAAAAAGACGGGTGGTGCGCATAGAGCTATCACCGAAATTCTGAAAAGTCCATAGTCTCTATCAATAATAATAAATAAACAAATAAATCAACATGTTATTCACCAACAAAAAAAATCAACATGTTTTGCAATGTACTTCCTTTGAAAAAAGAAAGAAAGAATGATATTGTTATTTTCAGGGGAATTCTAATCATATGATCTGGACTGAACTAGCAGACCTTGACCCTATGCCAGCCCAGCATTCCCTATGGATTCAAAGGCCCATTTTAGATGGCAAAATATTTTTACCTTTCACTCTACCGTCTTAAAGACAGACAGAGGAGAGAGCCATTTTTGAATAGTATCTCTTCCTTTCCAAAGATAATGGTGTGGGGATTTATTGTAAAAAATTAGGTTTATGAATAATAAAATTCTGAAAATTATACGCAGTATCTCGAGGTTGGTACTTGAATTAATATTTCTATCATTCACTAGACTATATGGTTGTTAGTTGTTACTGCTAGAATTCAACAATATATAAGTGTGACCAAACAACATTTTGTAAACACTGTGTTGCGATTGTAAAGATTAAAGATTTTATAATTAAAATGAATGTTTACATATTCGATCTTCCGCCCGCGGGTTGCTGGCATCTTTGCGCGTTATATTGGATGTCCTATTGCTTGTTTGAAGATATATTGAATTGAAGCATGACATCTTTTGAAACAATAAATTACCTACACGTTATGTAAAGAATAAATGCACTACATCAGCTGGAAGAAGCAAGTGTCATATAAAGAAACGAATATTCTTTTCATTTTTATTCCACGCAACATGCTTATACGGTTATACCTTATAATAATCTGTTTGTATACTTGTACGTCATATCTTCTTAATTAATATTACCATCTAGCCCAAGATGCATCTTCATATATACAACTCTAATAGGAATAAAAAGGAAACAAATAACACCATGGTTGGTTGCACTAATTAAGTTTAGAGGTTCCTATGTTAATGTTTTAAAAATCAAATTGTAAATTTTTTTTTGACTGGATCAAATTGTATTATTTGATTGAACTAATTAACTGGAGTGTGAAGTGATAATAATTTTAGTTTTAACGATATCCAATTGAATCAATCAAATCGTGACTCAAAGACATCAAAGATTCAATTGTTGGCTCAAATTTTAAAACATTAGGATCAACTTCGTGATGAAATGTATGGGGGATCAAGAAGCTTATCAGGCATGGTCACGTACTACGATCCCTTTCGGAATCAACTAATATTACTATATATACTTGCCGCCGTTTATGTAGCCTATAATTCACTACTAGAAAAAGATAAATTAGTGACTGAAAAAATGAAATATGAAGGGAGTCACGAAGTTTAGTGATGGAATTAGAGACAGATTTCACATTTTCCGTCACTAATTTAACTTTTTTAGTAGTGCTATTTAAAGCTAGCATATCTACTTGAGTTGAACCAATGGCACGACAAGCCATGTTACTTCCCTTATAAAATGTTAATTCTCATTTTTCAGTCATCATTTTTCTCTTGTACTATTGTGTTTTTCTCTGTGTCGTACCATATTCTGACGAAGGTCGAAGGGTATGGTTTTTTCACCAAATGGGGACACGGCGATGATATAAGTAGCTTCGCGGTATAATATTGCAAGTGGTTGTTTTGAAGAAATTATAATTCTTCACAATGGCCCAGTGAAAACTGAGATTTTGGCTGTACATGAGAGACATTATCATGTAAGAATAGAATAAAATTAAAAGCCCCTTTCATCCGTGTGTTTCCCTCAAAAGCAAGTATGATTTTGGCTGAAGCGACAGTGAATCGTTGCAGGTATAAGATGTCGGCGGGTACTCTAATGTTGTGCCCCTCAAATTATTTTATTATTTATTATTTAGATTTTTCTAACATGTGCAACTTTGCACATGTTAAGGAAGCATAAAATAAAAATATTGTATTGAAAAGAGTGGCTTTTTAATTTCCAATGAATTGAATATACAACTTCTAATATAATATTTCTATTTTTGGTTTCTTAATATGTGTAAAGTTGTACATGTTAAAAAAACCGTTATTATTTATCTATGCTTGATTTGGATTAAACTATTGTTTGCTTTCTCTTTATAGGCTGTCAATAGTGATTGCAATCAGATGCATCCCGAGACATTGAATTTTTTTTTATTTGGTCCATGGACACGAAATGTTTGCAAACTCTTATCCTATGCGACTTTTTATTTTTATCCAAGATTTCACTCAACATGCCCATCCGTTTTCTTCCCACCCTCTTCATTTCCTTTCTTCATATAGTTTGAGAAACTAAGGAGTGAAAATTGGAAAAGAGAGTTGCTAAAGTTTGACCTTTAAAATTCCTTTAATTAGCAAGTTGAGTTTGTGCTTCCCAGGTAACTGAATAAATCACTTTGGATATCAAAAGTTCAATTTGGCTATCCCACCTTTATTTCCTTTGTCTATATTTTTTAAAACGGAAAAGCATAAGCTTTTGTAACTTATATATAGTAATAACTAACAAGACGAATGCTAGTAAATAAGGTTAAAGTGAAAGTTGCATCATATTTGTGTTGGGTCCAAGTAGGTGAATCTCAAGCCTGGCTTTAATTCGTGGGTCCTACTATCACTCTCATCCCTGCATCTTCATCTCCCATTCACCATCACCTTCGTTATCTTATTACAGCATCTGTCATGGTCATCCAACCCACATGCCATCCCTCATCTCAACATGGTATCAAGCTAATGAAAATCCCCTCCTTCGGCCAATAACAACACCTTGCTTTTCGCATGAACCCACTAGCCTAAATTTGTACACTATTCAATGCCTTATATATTATTTAGGGTCTTGCTCAAGTACCATAAAAGGAAACATAATTTAAATTTAACACTTTTTTAATATAATAAATCTATTATTTTTCATATAAACTTGTTTCTTTTGAAATTAATGCCCTAAGCACACACAGCGGTCAGCATTTTCCATATATTTATTATCAATTAATTGATACTTTATCCCAGACACATAATAGACAAAGATTTTAATAATTCAAATATAGACAAGGTCAAACCAGAATTAATTGTAAATTAAGTGGCACAAGAAACGTTATCCGTTTTAAGTATTTCAGTCATGTCTCATTAGTTTTCATCCTTAATAAATTTTAATTAACTTCTAAGGTTAGAATATATGTTATTAAATGCACATCACCAAGGAACATGGATCTCGTTTTCTTCCATTATTTTTGTCTTTACTAACGTTTCTCTCAACAGGTATGCTAGAGAACAGAAAGGACATTTCACACATGAAAAATCCCAGAAAGGAGAAGTGACCCTGTCTTTTGTCACCTTCAATCTCTCTCTCTATAGCTGCTAGCTAATTCTATCTTCCACCATATGCAATTCCAAACCCATCTATCTCACTGATCATAGTCACGCATCACAAAATTGTCTTGATCTTTTCATGTCGGTTTATTTGTGAACCACAAGAGAAAAGAGAAAAATTATATTATAATAATAATGAGAGGCATAGCATCTTGTTACAATGAACATGCAATTAGAGTTTCTGATTCATATTGTTCAAGGCCTTCTCCAAACAAGGCCTATCTCTGTCCAAAACTGAACCCTTCCACCCCACACTCAGTTACCTGCATGTATAAAATCAACCTCATCTCAAACCAAACACAACAACAACTTCTCATCACACTAACTTGGACGAAGAAACTCATACGCCAAGGCTTCACCATAAACATCACTTCTTCTTCAGATTCTCATCCCAATTCTCATCAATTGCGAAAGAACAAAGGCACCGAAACATTCCAAGCTTGCAACTTTGAAATTCAAGTCTTGTGGGATCTCTCTGCTGCTAAGTATGATGAAGGACCAGAGCCAGTGGAAGGGTTTTATGTCATCGTTTTGGTGAATTCTGAACTGGGTCTTCTTCTTGGAGACAAAGGTGAAGAATGGTTAAACACGAAGGTGGCAAAATTCTCAATGTTTTCTAGGAGCGAGTTATTCTATAACACTGCTGTTTATGCAACAAAGGCAAAGTTTTGTGACACAGGAATTGATCATGAGATAGTGATAAAGTGTGGTGTTGATGAAGAAGGGTCAAAGAGCAATTATCATTATAATCATCATAGGTTGTGTGTGTGTATGGACAAGAAGACAATTTTTGAGGTGAAGAGGTTGAGGTGGAATTTTCGTGGGAACCAAACAATTTTTGTGGATGGTTTGGTGGTGGATGTGATGTGGGATGTTCATGATTGGCTTTTCAATCTTAACAAAGGTTCTGCTGTGTTCATGTTCAGGACAAGAAGTGGATTGGATAGTAGGCTATGGTTGGAGGAAAAGAATTTGCAGGCACACAAGGAGCTTCAGGACAGAGCAATTGGGTTCTCTTTGTTGATATGTGCCTGTAAGAAACCTGACTGAGACTCATTCAATCTTTTTGTTTGTCACATTCTTCCATCTCTTGTTATTGTTTGGATATTTTCCCCCAATGGTTCAATTTTTTTTTTTATCAAAGTTCATATTGAAATACGGTTAAGGTTATGGTGCACCACCCACTATGATGGTGCAGTGGTACACCACCCACATGTCAAATACTTAGCCAATCAATTTTATAGGTGGCAAGTTTGACTTTTCTTCTGGTCAAACAGTGAAAGTAAAAATAGTATTTGCAAGTAAATACAGTATTTTAATGTATTTGCTAACTGAACATATTTTTTGAAAACAACGCAAAGACACATTTATTATATACTAAAATCGAAGAAAACAAATTAAGTGCTTCATCATGTACTTTGTCTGAAAACCCAAGAACCCAAGAAGTCAAGAACAAAGATGCAGAACCACGCCGAATTGCTCTGGCAGAAGCCGTCGATGTTCAACGATTGTTCGTCCATCGACGCTCACCTCCACAAGCTTCGTCGGCTCATCAAGCTCCTGCTTTCGTGTTTCCAAACCGAATGGGCTGAACTTTCCAGTTGCTGCCGTGGTCGTTCTCCGTTGATTCGACCACCAGGTCTAGTTGGAGCTCCAGACATTCATCTTAGGTGTCATCTGTTACACATCCTCCCTCACTTATCACCAAATCCCCAAATTCTGATAACCCTAAATCCCCAAATCGTGAAATCCCTCCCCTAAATCGCGAAAGTGCTAATTTTTCGTTCACACTGTCGCAGCGTAAAGTCGCACCGCCCCCAAGGTGGAATAGCCGACCACCACGACCTCCACCGGCTTCAATGACTTACGTCGACCACAAACAGCAGCGACCTCGGGTAAGGAAGCCATAGTTGGACCCCCTTTAACAACTTTGAAAAACGACCAAATGAAAGCTGAACTACACCTGCAAAGACTTGCAAACCGATGCCTGATTTTGGTTATGAGGATGAAGTTTCACAATCGGTTCATCGGGGAGAAAGGCAACCACAGGAAATTATTTTGACACTAAAAGATTTTATTAATTAATAACAAATACAATATTTTAATATAGGCTAACTTTGCAAATACAAAGAATACTGTTACTATACTACAATATACTATCTTATTAATGTTTGACTACAGTATAAATACTTCCACCAAGTTTGAAAATTTGACTGACCCATGTGGCACTTTGGTTGGCCCAAAGTTTGCCACATGAGTGGTGCACCACTGCACCACTTTGGACAGTGGTGCACCATAGACGAAACCTTGAAATACTAGATGAATAGTTTAAAGATAATTGTTCTAAAGCCCCTAGTAGCACAATGTGGATCTCGTGATTGGAGCACTGGTGTCTAAAAATTGCTTGATTATTTTGTTGTTCAAGCTCCAGCTCATCCATAACCGATGTCATTAAGGACTTTAATTCATTCTCTGATGAGATTATTATAAATAGCTGTGAATGTTAAAGTCGTTATGTCTTCATATCAACCGTCTTGTGGATCACCTTTAACTTGAGAATCCCTATAACCCGGCCCATTATAATAGTTTGGGCCTTCAGGGTCGAAGTCTTCGAGCCATGTAATGGCTCAAAACTATTAAGCCCAATTATCGTGAGCTTCTCAAAGACCGTAGTCAATAGCAGCGGTTACCTTGAGTTATTAAGAAGGGTCTATAATAATGATGAGTCTTTAGTTGTTAGGATTTTATTAGATTCTATTTTCAATTCTATTTTGTCTTGGTCTGCTTGTTAGATGACTACAAACACTATATATGTATGGAAAGATTAATGAATGAGTACAAGAAAATTGATGGAAAAGCATTTGCTTTTGTTAGGAGGATTGCTCCCCTCCAAATGAGCATTTTTCTTTAAACACTCTTTTATTTTACTGTCATGTAGGAACAATAATATTATATGTAATTAGGTACTTCGATTATTCAATTAATTTTTAATTAAAAAAATATATGCTAAACTATGTTCGATTTAAAGATTTTGGCAAATTTTTGTTAATGGTGAACTGGACGATTGGACATGTGCTTGGGGTACTTGAGGTTGGAAAACTGGAGTCATTATTTGAAATTATACAAAGCAACACACTTCATCTCGGTGGATTTTGGGACTCCTTTCTCGTTAATTGAATCTAATTCTTTCTTGTATAGTTTGATATATGGAAGATAATCGCAGTGACAATGCATACTTCAACTTCAATCTAGAACCTCGAATCAATATTTCTCCTAACAAAGAACTCTCAGGTGGCCAGTTTGATTTAGAGCATGTTTATGTGAAACGTCAATTCCCGTAACCCTAAGTGTTTTGATTTATATTTTTTGTATGAAAAGACAAAAAGAAAGATCGTTATGTTTTACAACTTTATTTTTCATTGACAGAAATATCCATCCCCTTACATGGATGCAAAACTGGTGATTCAAAACGAATTGAGATTAGCTTTTTTCCTTTTTTTTCAATTATTCTATTTATTTCAATATAGAGTTCGTTTGATTTGCACGCTTATCAGTTAGTTCAACCACTAGTTTTATCAAACACTTCAAATCTAATTCGCTAGTTATTCCGTTATCCATTATCAGCTAGTTTATTTACTATACGTTAACTTATCCACTATCTGTTAGTTTTTACTGAATAGAGTCATGGGCATTATTATGTATGTTCTATACTTCTATGTAACCAACATGTGAAAAAAACATGTGAATAAAATGAAAAGACAGGCAGAATAATTTGAAACCATTTCAATCGTGCAAGTATTAATTTGAGCAAAGCTTGCCTTCAGCTCCTCGAGCATAGCGCATGTATGTGGATTCACGAGTTAATTAACAATTGAAATCTATAGGAATTCTCGAATTCACTATGGGCCGGTTGTTTATGGCAACTAGATAGTCACCCTGGCCTGTTTTTGCGGCCTTACACTGCAGTACAAGGGCCCTGCGAGGCCTGATGTTATTATTCTTCCACTGAGAGCCTGAGAGGACGACTCATTGGGCTTTTCATTTAATTCAATAAAATAACAATTATGTATTTTCATATTTCTTTTTTAATCCACGGCAAACGGAGTTGATTTGCCTAGTCACTTTTTGCTCATGACAATAATATGAACATTTTGATTCACCACATTTTTCATTAGTAGGAAATTTATAATCTTATTAAATCTTTCTTTGGTGGTCTATTCTGATATCAAGATAGATATATATTGTTATACGAAAATAGCTAAGATAAGCAAATATGAAGATAATGTCAACATTTTTGTGCAGTAGAAGAGGAGAAGCGGTTATACGCTCCGTCGCTACCACTCATGAGGAAAACAGATTTCTTAAAGTTAGTTTTCGACCCATTCATACATTCTTGCTTTAGAGTATCCACAATGTAGAACCACCTTTCTACACTTTGTCAACCATCTCATTCACTTTCAATGGAGATTCTTTAAAAAAGATTACGATCGATCCAATTATCACATTAATGTATAAATATATGAATGCAAATCTAGATCCGCCCATGAGTTGTCTGTTTGATTTGTCAAATCCGCTAGCAGTACAATTTGTTTGCCTTTTTTCTTTTTCTTTTTCCATCTGGTTTTCCTGCTTCTTTTGTTATTATTAGACAAAATGTCAAAATCCCTTTATTATGCTCCATTGTTAACACGTCACTAACCCCAAGTAGTGAATAAACAAAAGCAGTTGTTATTATCAAATAATAATACAAGGAGATTAAATAATACTACTATTAAGTTACGGTGACTATTAAGTCATTCCCACCTCACTCGATGATCCATGCCTCCACCCCATCTTCCACACCACCTTGGAATAACTACGTATGAATCACACCACCACCACCAACCCCCGTAATAATAAAAAAAAAACTACATATATGAATTACGAAACAAAAGGGGTGTAAATGTAAACATATAAGTTAAGATGAGGATGCCATTCTTGATGATTTGATCATTGGATCAATAAGAAAAAAGAGACCTCAGTTTTAGTGTCCCCGCTAATTTGGATAATCCTTTTTTGGACAGTCCCACTAACATAGTTCAGGTGGTTGAGTTTGCAAAGGACATTTGGAGCGTGTGAAATTGTGGGTTCGGTCCCGCTATCCCCCTCTCCTTTAGACCAAAAAAAAAAAAATAATCCTTTTTGATAAGACTTGTGTACAATTTTATATGTACATTGAACATTATTTTCTAGTGATAATAAGATATGTATATTTTTTATTGATGAGCTGTTATACACGTCATATTATCATTGGAAAATAATATTTGATGTTCTATGAAATCGTACTTTTTATCTTCCTAAAACCTCATTTATGATTTTCATATTCCATAATAAAAATATAAAATTGAAGCTTTTCTTTCTACTTTTTTATATGTACCATTTTTCACTGTGAATTACTTTTTTTTCTATGCATTTTAAACTTGAACCCAAAAAAACAATAAGAAGCAAGAGAAAGACAGATATGGACAAGGGTCCAGAACCACGGAGAGAGTGTGACTTGCATTTGCGGGCAGATAGAGAACTCAGAAAGGAAGGTCCCACCTTTTTCTTTCCTTCCTTTTAACAGAATCCAAACCCAAACCTACCCCACGTGGTAAGCGTTATATGTCACTCTCTGATTTTAGTATTTTTCAATTCCATTCAATGTCAAACTCTAAACCAAACCAAACCCAACCCACAGCATTTCTAATGGCCGTTTTTTCTTTATTTAACTTAGTTTTTTTGTTACATCAAGTGGACTCTTGATGCCTCACCATCCCAATCTCCATCCATGTCCTGTGTGGCCTTTGCCTCTTGTTTCTCAACTTTTCGTGAATTTCTATAAAAACCTCCACATATGCATGAGCCAGTGAGCTACCTTTTCCAGCTATCTTGAATTGTCAAAAATAGCCTTCCCTAATTGATTGGCTTGAAAATCAAGACATGCTATACTATTAACAAAAATATATATATATATATATGGGGTTTTTCACTTCAATTTAAAAAATTTTATTTTTCATCAATTGTTCATTTAGAACAAGAAAAAATTAATTGTTCATTTAAAATTTGAAACCGTCATCATATAATTGAAAATTATAATATATATATATATATATATAGTATGTAATACTTTTTATTATTTAATTATAATTTTATTGAAGTACTTTTTAAATTTTCCATTTTAAAGTTCTAATTCAATTTAAACTTTTTCATTGTAATATCAGAGGTTTGATCTACAGGATCATATATTCTTCTTTCCTATTTTCATCCGTGCACCTTAATATGCAAAAATAAAATTATATATATATATATATATATATATATATATAAGTGTTGAAAACAAAACAAACCAAGGAACTAATCCAGGGGTGCAGCACCCCATCGTGTCATCGCGAATACACAAGCCTAATATTGGGGGAACCATATCAATAACAGTTCGATGAAAGCTACTCTCATGATTCATATATTGGCCAACAGATTAGCACACATATTTGCTTCACGATAGGAATGAACCACCCTAACACTACCACAAATCTAAAAAAAGTTTATGTGTATATATGTATTAGCTGTATGATTAATTTCATAATACAAGATAGTTAAACCTTTACAGTAACTATTGTTTTCCTTATTACTAATTTATAATGGTCAAGTATTTGACGTAAATAAAAAAAAAAATCAAGGATTTGACTTTTCAATGCATATATCTAAGGGTGTAACGGGTCGGTTTGGATCGATTTTAGGTGGAAAAACAATCCGAACAGATAAAAAAAATGGTTGATTCGGTTTAAAGAATTTTTCCTACAAAACTCGAATCAAACCAAACTATTCAAAAATTGGTTGGTTCGATTTGGTTCTTCTTGGACCCGAAAATTATTAAGTTTCAAAATACTTATAAATATTAAATATCTAAATATATAAAATATTATAATATATATATAAAAATAAATATAATAAATATTAAACTATTAAAATATATAAATATATAAATATTACTAAATAATAAATATTAAATATTAAAATATGTATGTAATATTAAAATATAGTAATTGGTTCGATTTGGTTTGATTTGGTTCTAGAATCCTTGAATCCAAAAAATGAACTAATCATCATCGAGTTTGGCTTGGTTCAGTTCGGTGATCGGACCCCGAACATCAAAAAAATTGAACCAATTTAATTGGTTTGGTTCGGATTTTCAGGCTCGTCGGGTTATTAATTCGGGTCTTACATCCCTACATATATCATTGGACTCTTCCATGCATATATCTTTTAATTCTACGAGTTGTTCTATCGGACTAGCACTAGAGCAGTGATATGTGAACAAAGACTACAGGTCATGTTTGGCAAGCTAAACCAATATGTAAACGCTTTTGACTTATTAGTTTTTTTTCACTAATTTATAACATTTTTTAAATGCTATTTATAGAAACGTTTAAACTTATAATTTATTATTAATTTTTTGTCATGTGATATAACTTATTATTATTTTTTTTTCTCATTTTATCCTTGTTATATTAATTGAATTTATCCTTTATCCTCTCATAAAGAAAATAAAAATCATGATTCTCCTTAAGAACTAATTTTACTAAATAATAAATAGATATATATTTAGGATAAAATAATAGAAAATTTATTTTTGCCAACAAAGGTTTTTATATAGAAAGTTAAAAATAAAAAAATATAAAAATAACATTTTTTTGGATGATTAATAATTTAAAATAAATTCTTTTTAAAAAAATTGAAATAAATTAAAGTACTAAATTTGGTAATTATTATTGTAAAAAAAAAGTGGTAATTATTTTAAAACAAATAATATATATATATATATATATATATATAACATTGACAGTGCACACAACTTAATCTCATATAATATTTATATAAAAAAACATTTAAATGTGTCTATTTATATTTATCAGTTAGTCTAACCGTTAATTTTACCAAACACATCAAATCTAATCAATTAGTTTATCAACTATCAACTATCAATTATAAATAAGACTCGTATGCAATTAGCTAATTTATCCTTTGTCAACTAGTTTTTATCCAACAAACCCCTATCTCTTTCACTTAAAAACAAGTCAACAACTAATACCTAACAAGATCCAATTCTCCATTCACTACTTTGCTTAGAAAATATTCTTAAAAGTTCGTTAAAGATTATAAATGAGTTTTTTTTTTCTTTATAAAAAGGGGATTAAAGCAGAAAAAAAATTATAAATGAGTTTGTTCATTAATCTCCATCCTATTATTTTCAATCGGAATCTGTTAAAGAAGTTATAAAATAATATAAACAAACAGAATAGAATCTGTTTTTTCCCAAAGAAAAAAACTTATCACAAAAGCAATAATTATCTTTTTAATTTTCTAAGTAAAATAATAGTGGAATGTTTTGCTTTTTATTTTGCTTACCAAAAAAAAAAAAAAAAAAGCTAGTGGAAAGTGAGGAAGTTGCGAACCATTGGAGCCTGAAGGGCAAAAAGGTAAAAGACATGGCAACGCATCTCACCTACCCCTTTTCCACGCCACAAACGCTTTGATTTAAACCCTCCATTCTCACTTTGTCAAACAAAAACCCTTCCTTTTCTTCCTCAATCTAACATCTCAACTCAACTCAACTCTCAACCCACCATGTCTTCCTTCAAGAGCAAATACCAAGGTATTCAATCTCTTTTCACTAACCACTACCGCTACTCTTATCCTTTGACTCTTCGATCTGTTTTGTTTTTGTGCATTATGTTTTTCTCGGTTGTGGTTAGTTGAACTATTATATGCTGCACTACTAGACTACTATTTTTACTTTTCTTATCTGGGTATGCTGATTCATCAATTAAAATTTGATCTTTTAGAATCTGGATGGTTCTTATGTTATCTGTTTACTCTTATTTATAATTTGGTGATCCAGGATAACCCCCAAAAAAAAAAAAAAAGATCTAGACCCGGTCTGTGTTTAAGAGTTTTTTGAGTGGAGCAATTTAAACTCTGTTCGTAACTGTTTGTTCTGATTTGAGAATGGAGAACAACTTTATCGTTTTAATAATTTTTATTGGTGTATATATATTTTTTTGTTGGGTTCCTGACATCAAATTGACATAATGCTCTTTTGTAGGGATTATCTAAGTAAATATGAATGAATAAGATAAACTCTTTTATTTTTAGATCTTGTTTGGGTTAGGTGATGTCTGTCCTGACTGACTTGGATCTGGGTGGTTGAGTAATTATGTTGAATAAACCTGTTCAAAAAGATACAGAAATATTGGTACACTCGGAAGTAATTCAATTCAATAGTTTTTCATTCATAAAACTTGTTCAATTTGTTTGGTTGTATTTTTTTTTACAGAACAACTTTTAATTAGTTCAATTGTTGAAACAAGTTGTCATATTCTCTTTGTTTGAGAAGGGAAGGTAAATGATTGTTAAGTGTTGTTTCTTTTGTCCTCTTTTTGTCCCAATTGTTTATTCATTTCTGGTTGAATGCTTGAATTGAGAATGTGAGATAATTGTGTTGTGGTAATATGGCTGGTTCTTAATTTTAATGAATTTGCATGAACTGCAGATGAGCTCATTGCCAATGCTGCTTACATAGGCACCCCAGGAAAGGGTATCCTTGCTGCTGATGAGTCAACTGGTACAATTGGCAAGCGTTTGGCCAGCATCAGTGTTGAGAATGTTGAAACAAACAGGCGTGCTCTTCGTGAACTTCTATTCACCACTCCTGGTGCTTTTGAGTGCCTCAGCGGTGTGATCTTGTTTGAGGAAACCCTATACCAAAAGACTGCTGCAGGTGCTGATGCTACTATTTATGATATTTGAAAGAAGAAAGATACATTGCACTTGCAGTACATGTTAAATATCTCAATATGTGGAAGAAACAAATGAACATCTTACTTGCACCTTTATTATCTATGTATTTATTGATGAGTTTTCCTAAGTAACTTTTACCTTGTTTTTCAGTTTTTGTTCCAACACTGCCATGTTTTCAGATTTTATTAGTTCCTAAATTTCTTTATTTAATTTGTTGTAGGAAAACCCTTTGTGGAGTTGTTGAAGGAAGGTGGAGTTCTTCCTGGCATCAAGGTTGACAAGGGCACTGTTGAGCTTGCTGGAACCAATGGGGAAACCACCACTCAGGGTTTGGATGGCCTTGGTCAGCGTTGCCAGAA
Source organism: Echinosophora koreensis (assembly GCA_035048595.1). Taxonomy (NCBI): domain Eukaryota; kingdom Viridiplantae; phylum Streptophyta; class Magnoliopsida; order Fabales; family Fabaceae; genus Echinosophora; species Echinosophora koreensis. The sequence goes on along the minus strand of JAPCYP010000012.1, from coordinate 4,891,354 downwards.
GTACTATGAAGCTGGTGCCCGTTTTGCTAAATGGCGTGCTGTGCTCAAGATTGGCCCCAATGAACCATCTGAGTTGGCTATTCATGAAAATGCTTATGGTCTGGCTCGTTATGCTGTCATCTGCCAGGAGAATGGCCTGGTTCCTATTGTGGAGCCTGAGATCCTAGTGGATGGACCTCATGACATCAACAAGTGTGCTGCAGTAACTGAGCGTGTTCTTGCTGCATGCTACAAAGCTCTAAATGATCATCATGTTCTGCTTGAGGGAACTCTTTTGAAGCCCAACATGGTGACCCCTGGATCAGAATCCCCAAAGGTCGCTCCAGAAGTGATAGCGGAATACACTGTTAGAGCTTTGCAGCGAACAGTGCCTGCTGCAGTTCCCGCTGTGGTCTTCTTGTCTGGTGGGCAGAGTGAGGAGGAGGCATCCCTCAACCTGAATGCCATGAACAAGTTCCAGGGAAAGAAACCATGGTCTCTTTCTTTCTCCTTTGGAAGGGCACTTCAGCAGAGCACTCTCAAGGCATGGTCTGGGAAGGATGAAAACATTAAGAAAGCCCAAGATGCATTCATCACTAGGTGCAAGGCAAACTCACAAGCCACCTTGGGAACTTACCAAGGTGATGCTACCCTTGGTGAAGGTGCCTCTGAGTCTCTCCATGTCAAGGACTACAAATACTAGAAAGGCTTGAGCTTCTGATTGTTACTTGTTTTGGAGATTTTTTCACTATTGGCACCAAGGTTTTGGTGCTCTTTTATAGGTTTTGATTCAACTGTTTTGCTTTCTGTTCTCAGTCATACCAGGATTATGGATTAAAAGAATAATAGCTTCAAAAGCTGCATTGGCTTGGTATTTGGCTTCCCCCACCCCCACCTTTATTTCAATTTCCATTCGGTTTTGTCCGAGTTTTCTTATTTAATGGAGAAAGTTTCATTTCTTGTTTCAATGCAATTTGTTTGGATATGAAAGAACGTTTTGCTATTATGCTTAAGGCTATGTTTATGAGATTTTTTTTTTTTTTTTGTAGGTGAGGGGAAGGAAAGGAGAGATTAATTTTCTCCCCCTCTTGTTTGTGAGTTCTATTAATTGAAGGGAAAGATTGAGGTATTTTAATTAATCCCTCATTTTCTTCCTTAATCCATTTTTTTTCATTTCACTCTCAGACAAGGAGAGGGATATACTCTTCTTCTCCTTCCCTCCCTCCCCTTTCCTTCCCTTTTAATTTCCTCCATTTCCTTCCCCTCCAAACTCGCAAACAGGGCCTAACACTTTACCTGTGCACATCTTTAGTTACCTATTTCAATTACATTATTTTAGTGTTATAGATAAATTTTATCAAGTATGACTTCTCAAAACATAAATCTCAACTATTTTTGTCTTGTTCACATAATGAAGGTAAATAATGTATGGAATAGACTTGCTCATTAAAAATTTAAACTTTGAGGAATCAAATATTCAAATTGATGAAAATATTCAAGAAATTAAATTGATAATGGGAATATCTTTCAAGGCCAAAATCGAGTAATAATTTATGAATTCGGTTGAAACCCTTCAGCAGTCGGCACAAAAGCCTCAATCAGCTAGACTCTAAGCACAAATTTTATCTAATACCATTCCTACGTTAACCAAGAACCTAGAAATCATTACGCTCTTAGAACACAATTAATTCATGATTCATGAAAGATCTCTACAAGTGTTTGCATATGTTTATTTAAAGGATAAGTTAGTTACAATTCCATAGATATATTAGATGTTTTCTAATAGGATTATGACACATATTGCAGCTCATCAAGGAAAACATAACATGTGTATAAGCTGTTACATATGTCATAATTCTTTTACTTTAACTTTTAGACGATAAGGAAAAAAACTCATAACATTACAAGGGCAAACCACATCTCCACCCTAGCCAACCATTTAATACAAGTTAGGCACCGTGTTAGTTGACCCTATCATCCAAAAAAATGATAAGGAACTTCAAGTTTGGTGACTGGAATGCCATCTTTATCAGTCTCAATTCCCTAATCCTGAGCTCTTGCATCTATCGCCTATTGGACTAACTGGGCAGAGTTATCAAGTATATGCTGGGCAGAGTTATCTTCTGTATAGATGTTGCATATCAATTTATTTAATGATCAAATCGAACTCAGATTCAATTAGTTCTTTCAATTTCAGCCTAGCCTACAAATGGCTAAGCAGCAACATAACAAGAAGCATGCATCATTCATAATGAAATTATTTGGTCAGGATCAAAGGTAATAAATAAAACTCTTAGCTTCTTGTGTTCTGATTGAAGTTCGTGAAATTTTCTCACCACCGCCTCTCACTATGTCGTCAAATCGAGTTATTACAGTGAGGCTGAGCAAGAACTATAAAAATGATTAGCAGCATTATGCATGATAATGTAAAGGTCTATATGATTTCTTTGGTAATTTTATAAAATCGAGTGGATGGAACAAGTCTAATAAATCGTTGGGAAATATAGTTGAAAAATTATGTTACGGGTCTTTTCAACTAATTTCCTTTCAAGCTTCCATTCCAATAAGATAACACATAATAAGACAATTGCTTTCCTTCCAACACATTTTATTGGGCAACCTAAGACATTGATAGTGTTCAATTGCTGTACTTGAAGCTTGGTTATTTTCGTGTTATGATAGTTTATAGCATACTAATATAGTGTCCTACCACACACAAGAATATACTTGAAGCTTGGTTATTTTCGTGTTTTAGTGTCCATCTGATTCTTACAGGACAAGATAGTCTTAATTCACAATAAAGCAGAATATGGAGACATAATGAAAGACAATGAAAATTACATTTTCAAATCTTCATTACATTTCTCCATTACAAATCTTCATTATAATTCATTACAATGCTAAACAAACTACTAAAATTTTCTACATTCTAGATTTAAAAAAAAAAAAAACAATGACTAATATAATGGTTCATGACTATACAAGGTCACCAATTAAGAATTTTTCCCTCTTCTTCCTAGCACCATCTTCCCTCAGCAAAGCTTTGTATAACCTTCTTTTATGGGAATTCAACTCATCATGCCTTTCACTTGAGAAAAACAATGTTACCACATGAATCAGCACTACCAGAACGTTCGTGCTATGATTTTGGTGTCGTAGGATGGAAACAATAGCAAGCTACTACGTATTAAAACAAGCTATGAAAGAAGAATCTTAGTCATAGAGAAGTAAAGGTAAAAACAGAAATCACAATAAAATGGAGAAAAAGCTCATACCATTACAATCCCAACATATTCACCCTACTAGTGAAGGTTTAGCACCATGTTGGTTTGCCCTATTACCGTCTGCTGGACGAACTGAGCAGGATTATCCACATAAAAGCCTGAAATCGAATTGGGGTTATTTAACCTAAATAATATGTAAAAAAAAAAAGTATAATCAAGTTAAAAACTGGAAAAAAATAATAATTTTAAAATACAAAAAATAAATGAGAAACACCAAATCACGGGGTAATTCACTTTCACAGATTCTAAAGACGATGTAAGTGTTGAACCTCATGTAAACTGTCCTCCTTAGTTGAAAATACCCATGCTTTCTTGCTACCACTTCCGACACTATACGTTGTTCCATGATCGCTCCAAATCCATTCTGATAAAATAGGATGACTACGTCAAAATTATCAGGCCTAATTCGAAGGTTGAAATAAAAGATTGAGGTTTGTAGCTGGTTATTCGGGTGAACTATCACTTGATTCGCCATTATTGCTAGAGGGGCTCGAGGGAGTGGAGAAGGGAAGGGGGAGGGTGTTTGTGTTTGGATACACTGTGTCGATGGCTGAAATGACACACTACCTATGCATGTAGCTTATCGTGTCAAAGCTTCACAGCCTAATGATTCTGCTTTAATTGGTGCAAGTTGGTGGAGCAAGCACAGAAAATTCATGTGGTCTAAGTGGGGTATGTGAGGAAGGAAGCAAGGGATTTGAGGCAGGGCAAGATATATCAAGAAGTAAAAGAAGGTAAAAGGTTTAGCTTAATCTGCAGCAAAAAAATAAAAATAAATCCTTTTATTAAATTCCTACATACTTAATTTGTTGACAGTGTAAAAAATGTTTACACATATAAATTTAAATCTTTTTATTAAATTCCTACATACTTAATTTGACTACGATATGCATATAATTTATTTATTTTTTATAAATTTACTTTAAAGTAAAAATTACACCAATCATCATCAACTAAAAACAATAAAGTCCAAAATTTTTTTTTGCAAGCATCAAGTAAAATACATTAGATTCATAATTATTATAATTATAAAATAAATTAGTTTACCCTATTTAGGATTTACCTTCTTTAATCAAGGAAATCATAGTCGTGTTTCTGCATCAATAATTTATATTGCCTCGCTCATGGATCTGGTGAAGAGAAGACATTTTTAAACAGCAGAAAATATGCCAAAAAAAAGAGAGGAGCATAGGTAATCAACGAAAAATGAATAATATGGAATGATCAGCATATATAGTACCAATTTGAGAAGAATGAAGCAATATTCATGCATTCCTCTTCATCATTTATCATAAAGTATAAAGTATGTTTTATATTTGTGAACATAAGATGAAGGAAGGAAGACCGTTTGGAAGCTTTATGCAATCTCAACTTGGCTTCAGTGTTGGTAAAACACTATACTAGTTGAAAGAAACATTACCGCTTCAGTGTTGGTGAAAGTGAAAGTAGTTGAAACCCTATACTAGTTGAAAGAATCATGACCCATATCTGAAATGCCCAAAATTAGCATTTTTTATTTTCAGAAACACATGTTCTTTTTAGAAGGAAATCACTTCTCTTGGGCCAACAAGTGGCCATAAGCCCAACCTAAAACCAACTCATATACTATCAACTATGTTAAACACATTAGCATCACAAAGCGGGTTAAAGAAAACATGTCAAAAAGTCAGATAAAAAGGGAAAAAACCAAAGAAAGGAACAAAAACCCAACCCGGGTGGTGACACAGAGGAAGGAGGAAGCTGGAGGTGCTCCGGCGAGTCCTCGGAGCTCCGGTGACGAGGCGGCGACACGCGTGACGGGTCTGACGTTTTGGAGGCGAATATGCGTGTGGACGTAGGTGGTGGTGCGGACCTGAGGCGGAGCTACGTGGTACATGGAGCTTGCGTGATGGAGATGGCGGAGCACTGGCGGAGGAGCTTGAAATAAAATCTGATTTTTATGTTTGGGTTTTCAGCTTTTGGTTTTTGTGAGTTGTTGAGACTGAGGGGAGGTTCTGGATGAAGATGGAGAAGCTTCAAAATTGAGGTAGAAGAATAAAGGTTGTTGAGATGGTTTTTCTTTAGCAATCTCTGTTCGGGTTTATAACAAAAGCCAGAGGATAAAATCAGCTTTTGATTTTGGTGTAGAGAAAAAGAGTGTACTGTATGTTCTAATTTTGGGGAGAAAACACAAAAAATAAATGATAAAATAAAAAGCAAAACTGTGTCATACTAACAAAACGAGGGAAAAGGGGTGGATTCTAGCATGAAGTAGGTGTTTTAGTGATATACCCATATACCATTAAATGCCTTATTTTTTTTTATGAGAAATATCATTTTTATCCTTATCTTCAACATCTTCTCCCTACACTTCACCACCACCCACCACTGGCCCACCGACTGCCACCACCCCACCACCACCGCCCCCCATCACCGCACCGACTGCCACCACCCATCGCCTCCCAAATCGCTCTTCTTCCTTTCTATTCCTCAACCAAAGACAGGGGTGGCTGGTGGAAATGGTGGTGCTGGTTCGAAAGGGATGTAAAAGAGATAGAGAGATGTAAAAGAGTTAAGCATTTAGGAGTGAAAAAGAAACGCATGGTTCACACCAACTTATGTGTCTAAAACAATTTGGAATGGGTGAGGTAGTGACAGGGGGAAGATGAACGAATTGCTGGTCATTTCCATCATTTTTGTTATTATTGGTTCTTTGCTTTTGGTCATAATAAAATGTTAAAAGAAAAATGCCAAACGAAGAGAGATCGACCATTTGGCAAGTCTGCAACATGGAAATATTTGATTTACAGCCACAGCCCACAGAGGAATCTAGCCAAGTTCAAAACAATCCCTCTAAAGTAGGAATTTCATTCATATACAAAGACAAATGAGATGGAAACGCCTTCCAGCGCTAGATCCACAAAGAATAACAGTTCCGCCTTCAACGGCGGCGAAAGATTTCACCTCGGAGCCGACTATGTCAAACTCAAACACAGAGCATAAAAACACAGCCACCTCACCTGGTAGGGGAGAAGAAGGAAGGATAAACTGGTATATTTCAATTTTTTTTTGTTTTCAATGTTATTTTGGACCAATAAATATGGACCATTTATTATTTAATTATTATATCTAACGGTTCAAAATTGTTTCTGATAAAAATATTAGTGGTATATGGATATACCACTAAAACACCTACTTCATGCTAGAATCCACCGGGAAAAGGACGTTACGGTGTAGGCAAAATCATTTTTCAGAAATTTTTTATTTTTATTTATTTAACAATCAGAAAGCTTGGTCACCCTTTTTTTGGTTTTCTTTTTCACGTGGGCTTGAAAAATGGGCTCAAAAATTTGTAACCATAAAGATGAAAATTGAGGCTAAGCCTGGTCAAGCGTTGGGTCAAGAGTATGAAGAAAAAATTTTGGTTGTTTTTTTAATGTAATCTTTATATTCTTTTTTTTTTCTTCCTTTCAAAACATTAATTAAAAGGGTTTTTCTAATCTGTACAATTTTGCACAGGTTAATGATCTTAAAAAAGTAAATTTATATATAAATTTGTGTATTTTATACTTTCAAAACTGAAATACTTAGCTTTCCAATAAATAATTACTACTTTTGGGTTTCTTAACATGTGCAAAGTTGCACATGATAAAAAAACCCTGATTAAAAACAAGAAGATATCCTGACAAAATTAGATGTACACAGCAATATAAAACTATAAATGCACCCGATAATTTAAACAAACTAACTACTATATGCATAACAAAATAATAATATAATAATAATAATCTTGTTTCTAAACAAACTAAATTAATAAATACATACCAATATGGTGTGTCACAGTTTATAGATAACTGGACTCCTTAAGCATGTGGTCAGAGGTTCGATTCTTGGTTCATACGTATGGAAGAGCATCTGTTAGGAGAGGGGTAAATGTAATGAATCTCAGTACCTCGAGAGATTAGTCTCTGGCTCCCGGCCGGAGGATGCCCGAGTTCACCCAAAAAAAAACTAAATACATAACTAAATAAATAATAATAATAATAATAATCTTGTTTCTAAAAACTGGGATGTGACAGGTTGGTTTTTTTGTGGCAATTTCAATAATAATAATGTAACACATTTCTTGGTTTTTTTATTTTTTTTATTTTTAATTTGGTCTTTAGGTGGGTGAATAAGGAAGCAAAGTCTTTAGAGTGGTGCTGCTTTTGCAACCATTAAGCATTGAATGACTTACGTAACCCCTTTCCTCTTTTTTTTTTTTTCTTCTTAATCTATGTTTTATATTTTATAATATAACAAAATGATTCAGACTTTTATTTTTTATTCTGAGTTGAGGTTATTTAAGTGTGTTAGACTAAAATGGAAATGGGTCAAGGAGATGGACATCTAACAATGTATGTTTTTGGTATTTTCATTTTTTTTTTGACTTTTAACAAAAAGTACCCGAACAAAATTGGATGTTGAAATTAATTATATTTGAATTAACAGTGTTGAAATAAATTTGTTTAAATGTATTAAATAAATTGGTCGATCAAGTCCCTATAATAGCGAAAGAGAACTAATAATAAGAGGAAGATTTAACCTTGAACAACTCAGAAATATAATAATCTAAGAGTAACTTTTCTAAATTAAATTCCTATAGGCTTCTTTAAAATTACAATTGTAATAGTATTTGATTTTTGGTTTTCATATCACACATAAGATCTTCAGCACTATGGAGGCAAACTCCGTCTGAGTCCATCGCCGCCGCATCATTCGTTGATTGCTCGGTCGGCAGTGCTTGAGCCTTGCTTGACTTTGGCGGAGATGACGTACCGAAGGTCCTGGTGCAGGCCACAATGATAAGGAGTCTTCACATGTGAGCCATCACTCCATCCTCGTCGTAATCCTCTGCACGTGCAAGATGATCTCAATGACATGATTATTGTTATTGTTATTTCTTTCTTTTTCTTTTTCGTTGAAATGAAGAAAATGTATTTAAAATAAATAAATAATAGGGAAATTGAGGAGAGAGGGGGAGGAAGAGAAAGAGAGAACGCTACTACCTTCAACTAACAGAAATGCTATCTTGACACACAATCCTACACCTTACACCGTATAGTGCCGCACTGTGCGGCACTGTAGCGCCTCTTTTTTTTTTCTTTTTCTTTTTTTTTAATTTTTGGCTTTTTTTTTTAATGTTATTTTTTTATAAATAAATTTTTTAGTTAAGTATGTGCAAATATCTGGTGAATCATGTACAAATATCTGGTGAATTCAATTCATTATCTGGTGAATGGGTTTTGTTGAGAAATAAAATTTTTCGTTAAGTGGTGAATCATGTACAAATATCTGGTGAATTCAGTTCATTATCTGGTGAATGGATTTTTTTGAGAAATAAATTTTTTGGTTAAGTATGTGCAAATATCTGGTGAATCATGTACAAATATCTGGTGAATTCAATTCATTATCTGGTGAATGGGTTTTTTTGAGAAATAAAATTTTTCATTAAGTGGTGAATCATGTACAAATATCTGGTGACTTCAGTTCATTATCTGGTGAATGAGTTTTTTTATAATTAAAATTTTATTTTTTATAAAAAAACTAAAATTTAAAAAAAAAAAAAAAAAAAAAACCCCCGCTACAGTGCCGCACAGTGCAGCTACAGTGCGGCACTGCGATGTCCTCGTGCGTGTCCACTGCACACATACGGTGTAAACCGTATGTGTGTCAAAAATGTGTGTCATAGTAACACATCTCTTCAACTAAAGTGAGGACGCCGTGTCCTTCAGACATGGCCCTCTCAACTGTATTATTAGAAAAGAACTTCGTTAACAAAATATAAATCAAATACTTACTCCAAATCATCATCCTTTAATTTATTTTAATCCAATGGTCTATGATAATTCATTAAAAAAAACCCACTTAACTTCCATTAGATTAGAAAAAGATTGAAGGGTGAAGATTTAAAGCTTGGAGTAAGTGGATTTATTCCCATCTAGTGAAAGAGCTTTTCTTATATGAGAGTAAGAGGAATAAATCTTGATCATAACCATACCACCTTATATGGATGGTCAAAATTGAAAGTTAGTTAATGGTTACATGACTACTTAAAAAAGTCACATGATTCTATATTTTAATCTTGATCATTCATGATGTGATCTAATAGCTATGATTTACTCATCCCACTCTCACATAAAAAAGTTATCTCACTTGAAATATCTCATATATATTTATATATATATATAGAGAGAGAGAGAGACAGAGTGTGCGAGGGGATATATATATGTAGAGAGAGAGAGACTGAGGGGAAGAATTTAATAGGAATGCACGATCAATAAAAATTAGTTTTACACTGAAATCTAATGAGAAGTTATTACAAGTTTGAAAAATTAAGCCTATTTTTACACTTATAACAATATCCATTAACATCAACCCCTCTTTAATTTGGTTCATAAAAATATTGATTAATAAACTCAAGATTTTTTATAATTAAGAGCATTTTTGTACAATTCTTTATGTTGAAATACTTCAATAGGGATTAATTTAATTAAACTCTCAAATCCCTTGATTCAAGGGATCTTTCCTAATAACATAAATTCTATAAAGATGTTGCATATCAATATATTTAATGATCAAATCGGACCCAGATTCAATTCGTTCTTGTAATTTCAATCTACGCCTACAAATGGCTAAGCAACAACACAAACATGCATTATTCATAGTGAAAATATTGCGTTTATAACAAAAGTATTTGGTCAGGATCGAAGGTAATAAATAAAACTCTTGACTTCTTGAATTATGATTGAAATTCGTGAAATTTTCCCACAACCGCCTCTCACTCTGTCGTCGAATTGAATTATTACGAGGAGGCAGAGTGAGATCCAAGAAATAAGCAATTATAACTGCTACAGTTGGCGAGGATAAGCAGATCAATTACACCATCTTGATGAACTGCAAAATGAAAGCCAATAGAAATTCAACATAATTGAACCATAAGAGTCAAAGATAACTAGATAAAAAACAACTTTTAGGTAAAATATTCTAACCACATTGTGCCGCATACTATGAAATTCTCCACCATCGGTTTTGTTGCATATCAATTTATTTAATGATCAAATTGAATCCAGATTCAATTAGTTCTTGCAATTTTAGCTTACACCTACAAATGGCTAAGCAGCAGCACAACAAGAAGCATGCATCATTTTGGTCAGGATCGAAGGCAATGAATAAAACTCTTGACTTCTTGTATCCTGATTGAAGTTCGTGAAATTTTCCCACCACCGCCTCTCACTGTGTCATCGAAATGAGTTATCACGATGAGGCAGACTGAGATCCAAGAAATAAGCAATTATAACTACTACAATTGCTGAGGATACGCAAATAATTGCACAATCTTGATGAACTACAAAATGAAAGCCCAATTAGGGGAATAAACATGGCCTACATTTTACATCTTTAGCGAGCTTAGGATCACATTAATTTAATTAACAATCATAATTTTGCATAAAATTGGAATACAACATCCCCCCAATTATTATCTTATTTCATTGACTTCGTTCACAAAGAAGAACCTCAACGTTAAACATAAAATTCATAGTCAAGAAATAAAGTAAAACAAACTTATTTTCACCAATAAAAAAAAAGGTAAATCAAATGACACAGACAAATGTAGAAGTGATACGAATACGGACAATCCCAACAGCATTAATTCTGATTCAATATTGAATTTTAGGAAATGCATTTCATTAAAACATTGACGATAATAATAAATGTTTCTAGGCATTTCATTAGGAATTAGGAAATGGTGAATGCACTGTGACAGCCTTTCCACTAGCCATCAAATTTCCCCTCGTTTGTCTAGCAAAAGCCATCTGGTCCAGTTTAGTTGTTTGAAATAAAAAAAAAACATTCAACTTAATCTATCTCACTTTCACTTCCAAAACCAATCAAAACCAGACCAAATAACCTAAACTATCATCACCAACAATGCCTTATTCCTCGACATAAAAAGAAACACAATCCCAAGTAAAAAAATCAACCAACAATCAATCTACAAAACTTGGTAAGAAATTTACCACGAGTTCCAAGCAAGCAAATTTATTCCAGTGCTAAACTTAATAAGAACAGATTTGACAAGGCACACATGCATCAACAATACAGGTCTGTGTACAACTGTGTATAACTTGCACATTTCTCCGCTAGATATTTGTTTTGTAGGAACTCAAAGGGACATGCTGGATAGCCTTTAGTTTGAAGAATTTCTAATTTTTTGACTATTTATTGAGTACCCTGGTTGGCTTTGTCTTCAATCCTCCGTTACAGGAGGTGAGGATCCAACCACATATAATCTTGGTCATCCAAATATTATTAAAATAAACCAACGGCTCAGATTTAAAAGGGCAAATTGGGTAAAGCAAATTATACACCATCAACTCCAACTCACTGCAGCACAGACAAAGCTACAGTGTCCACCGTTGCATGTTGTCCTTCTGGACATATACCGGCGGCGGCGGTGCACTTTCAAGCCAACTCCTCCTTCGTTGCAAGGGGCAATGATAGATTCGTGACCAGCTTTCTTATTTTTTGTGAGCTTGGAAGATTGCAAATTAGAACACAGAAATTGGGAAATGAAATGAAATGAGGAAACAAGAAAAGTGAGAAATCGATTCTCTCTGTCTTCGTTCAAATATGTGAGTGCATCTCTGTAATTTTTTTTCACACATCTCTGTTACAATCTTCAATGGTCGAAAACCACGTCCTTTGCCGAACTGAGATTGATCATTAGCCATGAAACTGAACCGAGTATGTGGAGACACAGAACCTAGCAACTGAAGCTGCGCCGACAGGGAGCAGAAATTGCAGCACCACCGCGAACCAGATCTGCTCCGCCGTCGCCACGTCACTCTCTCACCGTCCCAGTCTCCCAGATCTGCGAGCCCGGACCACCACGAACCGTGCACCAAAAGCTCTATGGCCAGTGCAGTGGGTTCAGCTGCCGGCTCGGTGGATTCAGTCGCCGTCGAAATCGGTCGACGGCGGTGATACAAGAATGGAGAACGCAGAAACAAGAAAGTCATGAAAGAGAAACTAGAAATGACTTTTTAAATTTTTTAATTTTTTACATGAAAAACCAATTACCCATCATACCCTTGGAGGATGGGTACACAACTTCAAGGAAGGAGGATTAAAGATTTGCCCTGCTTGATTTGTTTTATTATAAGTCTTATATCACCATTCAAACAGAGATACAAGTGGCAACCACTGAATGAACAAAATATTAATTTACCAAGAACCAAATTTTAAAACAAAATCTAAACAAACAATTAACTAAAAGCTTTAAAAACAACTAAGTATAAAGAAATCAGAGGTCACCGATCCTCAATAGTTTATGAGATGAAATCTAAACAAAATGGAAAATAATTAAAATAAAAAATAATATCAAATCAACCAATCTTGTTCTAAAAGCGCACACTCATCAAACCAAACCATCAAAATAATAGTAAAATAGTGGGATAAACACAGAATGATTCCAATGAGATGCAAGGAACGTGGTTTGCACATAGCTTTCAAGGTCTCCTTGTGGGTTTGAGATATAGACACCATGGTAACAAAAATTATAAAACCAGCACCTGCAGCAAGCACCGCTACCACTGGAGTACCCTGAAGCTACACGCACATAATCGTACAGGGTATCATAATGAAGAGGTGCCACGCTTCAAATTCTGGATGCAGCAGCACATTCACAAATAAATCCCCATTATAATGCACCACCCAGAATTTCAAGCAAAAAGCAAATATCCCACAGGTCCAGTTATGCAAAAGATTACGGACAATATATAGCACAAAATCTAGGACACAAGTCTAGGATCATGACAATCTTCCTTAATAGATCAAAAGTCATGACAAGTCTAGTTTATCCTATTTGATAGATGTGGTATTTACCTTCTTTAATCAAGGAAATCACAGTCGTGTTTTTGACCACTACTTTGACCACTAGAGCAAAAGCATAACAAAGGCTGCGAAGAAATATAAGGCATAAGGCATCATCAAAGATTTCCATCTACGCAGAACTGCATCAATAATCCATACTGCCTCGCTCATGAATCTGGTGAAGACAAGGCAATTTTAAAACACAGAAAATATGCCACAAAAAAAAAAAAGAGAGAGAGAAGCATATGTATCAACGAGAAATGAATAATATGGAATGAGCAGCATATATAGTACCAGTCATTTATCATATAGAGAAGAATGAAGCAATATTCATGCATTACTCTTCATCATTTATCATACAAGTATGTTTGTATATTTGTGAACATAAATGTAAATGTTAGCAGAAGGAAGACCCTTTAGAAGCTTTCTGCAAACTCAACTTGGCTTTCCCTGTTGGTGAAACCCTATACTAGTTCTAGTTGAAAGAAGCATTACCCAAATCTGAAAGACCCAAAATTGATATTTTAAGAAACACCATTTTTTAGAAGGAAATCACTTCACTTGGGCCAACAAGTGGCTATAAGCCCAACCTAAAACCAACTCAAATATGCTACCAGCTATGTTAAACAAATGAGACATAACAAAGCAGGTTAAAGAAAACATGTCATAAAAATCAAATAAAAAGAGGAAGACCAAAGAAAGGATCAAAAACTCAACCCAGGTCAGATAAATGTAAATGATAGCGGAAGGGAAGGAAGACTGTCGCAATAGTGATCCCAGCAGGGGACACCAAAAGAATTTTCTCTTATTTACGCTAGAGGAATAATATTTTGAAGATACATAAAAAGATTGTATTATTCCTAGATTGATGAATCATGATACAGCTATCTATATATAGATACAAAGTTTGAAATCAAAAACAGAAACTTTCTCCTAAGAAATAGGAACTAAAACACGGATACACAGCTGGAGATCAAAGCATTCTAAACAGCAGAAACAACTTTGCTAACATAAAGATCTTATCAGATCTTATCTATTTGACTAATTCAATATTATCTCTATTTATTATATATATATATTATATAATTTTGAGAAAGCATCTATCAAACTTGACCCAACAACAACATAATAGCATCAGCTCAAACAAACCCTAACAAGCTAAAAAGTGGCCAATTAAGAAATAGATAAAAATGAATAAATAAAACAAGGATTTAGAGAAAAAGGAAAACAACAAAAAACAAATAAGGTGACATCAACATCACAAGCGGATAAGATAGCAGAACAAGGCTTTTTTACGTTGTAGGTGTAAATTTGACCAGCAAATTCCCGAAATAGTGTAACTTGGAAAATATTTTATGTATATAATGCAAGTCATAAATGGGGATACGATTTTTTAATATAAGTCATATGTGAAATTAACGACTTGGATGTTTATATATATTTTTAATTAAATAATTAAATAATGTAAGTCGTATGTGGTGTTAATGACTCGTACAGTTATATAATTTTTTTTAATTAAATAATGCAAGTCGTATTTATCGGTAACGACTTGCATGATAATTTTTTTTTCTAATTAAATAATGCTAGTCATATGTCTTATTTGTGACTTGCAATTATTTTTTTTTTAATAAATGATGCAAGTCGTATCTTATGGTAACGACTTGTAGACTAATTAGTAATTGCTTGTTAATTTTTTATAAATTAAATAATGTAATTTTTTTTTATATATAATATTAGACTACCAACATGTGATTGGTCCAAGTGATAACGAGCTTGGGTCCCTTAAGCAAGTGGTCAGGAGTTCAATCCCTGGCTCTTGCGTATGGAGAAAACCTGGTTAGGAGAGGTCAACCCTTAGACTTGCATGTTGAGTCTGTGACAGAAGAGATTCAGCAAGGACTATAAAGTGTTCACTCGGTGCAACTTCCTCACAATAAGCCAAAAAATGTAAGGTTTTAAAAATAATAAAAGACAAGTCTATATTTTTGTTTAAAATATTATTTAAAATTAAAATATAAAACATTTCATGCAAGTCTAACATTATATAAAAAAATTACATTATTTAATTTATAAAAAAAAATAACAAGTAATAATCTATGCACCACATAACTTTTATTTTATTTTATTTTTGCGAAACTTTTAATTATATTAAGAAAAATTTTAACCATGCAAGTCGTTATCATTTATTTAATTTTACAAAAAGTTTGCATGTCATTAATAAGACATAGACTATCATTTATTTAATAAAAAAAATATATAATCATGTAAGTCGTTAACAATAGATACGACTTGTATTATTTAATTGAAAAAAAAAATTTATATAGCCATACAAATCGTTAACATCACATACGACTTATATTATTTAATTACATACGAGCATTAAAAAATCGTATCCCTTACATACAACTTATATTATATACATAAATATTTTTCAATTTACACCATTTCAAGAATTTGCTGGTCAAATTTACACCTACATCTTAAAAAAGCCGACAGAACAAAGAGGAAAGGGAAGATCAGAAAGTACTCCACATGGGCGCGGTGGCGGCACGGCGAGCGGCTGTGACGGTGGTGCGCACGTGGTGGATGCGACTGGGCTCGGATCGGAACGGCGAACCCGTCGGGGTTTGCACAGATCTGATGTGGTGACAATGCGTGATGAACTGCGACGGCTACCGAGGTGGCACGGCGGAGAACGGGCGACGGTTCACGTTCTCAGAAAAAGGTGTAAAAAACTCCTTTCTATTTTTCAGTGTCGTCCTCCCTTGTGTTTCTTCTGTAAGATGCTCGATTTATAACAAAAAACAGAGGAGAAAATTGACAAATCACTGAGGCCAGCTGTGAGGAGGAGAGAACGACGGTGATGGAGCTATTTTTTTGTGTAAAAGAAAAAGTAAAAGCCAAAAAATAGCATATTTCGGTTACACTTGAAGAGGAAAAAAGATAGAGCTACGTGGGAGGAGTGCATCAGAAGGCAAAGAAATTCAAAAGAAAATTGTTTTTTTTTCATTTATTATCAAACAGAAAACTTGCTTTTTTCTTTTTGGTGTTTTTAAATTTTTTTTTTTTAAATAAGATTTGGACTACAGATGCAATGGGCTAAAAGGATGGATCACATGTACATTTTTTGTATTTTGATCTATTCTATTTTTTTTTAATATAAAATAAAACAATTGTTCTCGGAAAAATTAAGTGTTGACAAGGACCCTTTAGAAGCTTTCTGCAAACTCAACTTGTGGATTGGATAGGCCATTTTTGGTTTGGATAGTTTGATCTACATAACCTTTTAGATTTAAAGCAGATAATCCTTGCAATGAAGGTGCAAAGAACTTCATACCGGCACCATATAACATTTTATATATTACAATGTGTATAACATTCCCTAATTTGTGGCATGTATTCAACAGATTTTGTAATTGTTTCAATTTTTATTGCTTTTGACAGTGCATCGATCATATAAGACACTATGGCACTTGGAGGTGCAAGAGCCAGGAAGCATTGAATTTGTATCAGCATTAGCAGCTGGGATGAAAGCAAAACATAGTGGAAGTGACATCTTGTGTATCCGTAACCACAAATAGCCCTTGCAGCTGCTGCAAGACAAACTGAAGGCAGGCTTGTGTTTACACTCCCCGAGTCAGTTCTTGATGAGTCAAAAGAAGTTATTGCCAACTCAGGTCTTGTAGACCAAAATAGAATTTAGAACTGAAGACTCCACCAAGCTACTTCCATACAATGAAAACATTGATTTCTTTCTTGTTGATTGCAAGGAGGAAGACTAAACAAGGTTGCTTCAATTTGTTATCTTTTAACCCCACAAGATCTATAGTGGTGGCTCACAATTTGCTTAGTGATATAAAAAAAGGTTAGGAGGCTATCTAAGAGGAAATGATGAGAAATTAACAATAAGATCTCTAAAGCATCCTTTAGGGAATGGCATGGGAGTTATTAGCAGAAAAAGGAAAAAGAGCACATGGGTTGCTCAATTTGATGAAGAGAGTGGTGAGGAACAAATATACATGATACCTCAGGTTGATTGGTTTTGGAGTTAACATAGCAGCTTCCATATACTGATTAAAATGTGGAGTAATTCAAGATTAGATCCTTCAAATAAAAAATTGTGTACTTCAGTTCATGAAAGTGGTAATTTGAGTTGAAACGTGGTTGTTTAAATTAGTGAATTATTCTATAGTATAATATATATGGTTGATTAAGATGAAATTATCCTTGCTAAAAGGATCTACATAGAAATTTTTAATTGAAAGAGTTTGGATTTTGAAACAGTTGTCCCTATTGTGCAACAAAATAGAATAATTAATGGCGCATCTGTTGTACTGCTGCTAAGAATCATAGAGAAATGATTTTGAACCCGCAGATAAACCAAATACAATAGTTGTTTTGTCTTCAAGATTGGAGTACCAAAAGCCAATAAAATTGGTTGCCTCTCAAATAGGGTTGTCATCTGCAACTCAAATGCCAAATGAATTCCAGCCCCGTTAGTTGCCACAAGGCCCACAACTGCAGGGACATTATTGAGTGGTGGTTCACCCTTGTCTACTATGACTTCTGATGGCTTCCTACCACATTGGTAAAATTGCTTGATATTTGCATGACCATGTTTGTTAATCCACCCTACCATTGCACTGGAACCAACCATCACGCCATCTTTATAAATCCAATTCCTACCCACCCTATACGGTAGGGAGCAGATAATATGATAGTTGTGGTATGATCTTTCTGGATGTACCGCAAGAAAAGATCACTATACTAAACTAACTTGATTGAAAGGGGACAATTGTGGTATTCATAAATTAACAAAACAATAAATTTCTTGGTAGATTTTAGATTCAGGGTTGTCTAAGAAACAACTTACTGACTTATCAAATTTGGCTGTAAAATATTGCCATTTTTTTATGGTGCCTTCTAGTATGAGGAAGCAATTAAGTCCCTCACAAGTGAGGGAGCAAAATTGACCTGTAATAGAAGGTTACTCATTGCTAAAGAGTTATGTTATTTGAACACAAATTTTGGATATCGTATATGATATCATATATGCTTATCTTAATTTCTCACTTATTTTTTATCTTTTTTGTATATATATTTCTCGAAAATACACTCAAAAACAAAGAGATACCTTATGGTGTCCCTATTTCGTGTACAAAAGTGATTCCTCTTGCTATAAAGGTGAGAGCTCAATATGAAATAATTATTTTTTTATTGACATACATTGATAACTAAACAAACCAGAATACCACATTCCTTGTTCTCTGCACTCATATTTACTGCGACACAACCACAGTTCACAGGACCCAACACCATATTCCTTGACCATAGTATGAAAAAAAAAAAATTATATACAATAATTTTAGCAATTATTAACATTTAGGTTTTATTTGGTTGTGAGAAGAAAATGAGAAGAGAGAAAGAGGTGAGAAAGAGTATGAGAAGAGAGAAAATGATGAGAAATAAAGTAGATTTTATGTGTTGTTTGGTATAAGAGAAATAGAGGAGAAAGATGTGTTTTCTCTCTCTCCTTTGTTTGGTTGGATAGAAAATAAGAAAAGAGAAAAGTAATTCCTTTTTAAAATAACAAAAATATCCTTAACTAAAAAATCAATTTATGATTTAAGCTATTTTAACTAATCAAATACTTTAAATTAATTTAACTGATTTAAGTTATTTTAAATAAATTTTATTAGTTTAATATAATTATTTTATTTATTTCAATTTAATTTAATTAAAAAAATGATTGATTTAATTCAATTTATTTAAATTTATTAAATAATTGAATGAGAACCCAAAAAGAAGGGTACAAAAGTCATTTTACATGAAATACTCTCTCTCTCTTCCATTTTCTTCTCACTTGGGGAAAAAAAAATTTGAGGTGGATCCCACCAATTTTCTTCTCTCTTTCTTATTTTTTTCCTCCTCCAAATAAGATAAAAATATATTTTCTCTCTTTTTATTTTCTCTCGTATCATTTTTTACTCAAACAAACAAAAGCCTTAGTGGGAACTGTGAAAGCAAGACCTCCCCTGTTCCACGCCGTTCTCCATCTTCTCTCCTGGGTATGGCTTCAACAATTCCTCCTCTCAGCCAACACTCATTCTCCTTACTCATATCTTGACTCCCGAATTCAACTCCCATTTATTGTGGATTAATCCTCTTCCTCTAAAATTCTTGACCAACAACACTTGACTCTTGACAGCACATTAAATAAAATAAAATTACAAAAACGCCACGAAAATTATGCCAACAACACTTAGCACATTAAATTACGCCACGAAGAAAGTTCCTAGGTCAGCAGCACTTGGCTTGGGATTGCGGGAGAATTTTACGTTAGTGGTGCAATTTGGTTTGGAAATTATGTGAATGAGATAGATTTTAATATAATTATATAATTAGGGTAAGTCGTAAGAGTTACATACGAAATCAATTTAAAAGTCGTCACCTCTGCTGACGAACCAGTACTATATTCAAACACCTAAGGAGTCGTATACAAAACTTATGACTTGAATTTTTTATTATATTTTTATGGAAGTCGTAAATATCACTAACGACTTCATTTTTTTATTTTTAAAATTTTTGCTAGTCGTATGCTTTAGGGTTAAATTTTTGCATACGACTTATTCAAGGTTAAATTTTTTTTTTTTTTTTGGACAAGTCGTATGCCATATATATGACTTCAATTTTTTTTGTATTTTTCTTTTTGCTAGACTTATTTAAGATAATTCATGTTCATGGATCACGACTTCAATTTTTAAATTCTTCCTCATTTCTTTTAATTTATTCAACTTCGTCATCGTAATTCATTTATCGTAATTTATTCAAATTGGCTCCGATATTTTATTTTAAAACAAATAAAGGACCCATTTATCATAATCTAGGTTTTTTTTTAAATACTTATCAGTTTTTTACACATGCAAATCATAAAAAAAATAAAAAAAAAATAATGCAAGTCGTGAATGCTATTCACGACTTTGTAGGAAAATAATTTTTTTATTACAAATATGGCAAGTCGTGAACACTGAATACGATTTGCCCAAAAAACAATTTTGGATACTTTTTCAACCTTTTTTTACATGGAATATGTATATAGAAAATTAGTTATGCCCAAGAAAATATTAGTTATGCATCCATCCAGTATACGTTGGGCAAGTCGTATATATGGCATACAACTTTCCCATTTTTTTTTAAAAAAATTTATCCAGTAAGTCATAGTCATAATCTATAGATACGAAATGGGAAAAAAATAAAAAATATTGAAATCGTATGTATGGCATACGACTTGCAACTTTAAAAAAAAATGTAAATAAGAAGTATGCTTTACATACGACTAGAAAAAATTAAAAAATAATAAAAATTGAAGTCGTTAGTGCTATTTACGACTTCAATGAAAATATAATAAAAAATTCAAGTCTTAAGTTTTGTATACAACTCCCTCACTTTTTTTTAATATAACAGTGGTTCGTCAGCAGAGTTGACGACTTTTAAATTGATTTCGTATGTCCCTCTTACGACTTACCCTAATTACGTAATTATTTTAAAATCTACCCCATTCACGTAATTTCAAAACTAAATTACACCACTGACGTAAAATTCCCGGATTGAGGAGGCTATGGTTTTTCTTGTTATGGTTTTTTTTACTAGTCCGGGGTTCCATTTCTTTTTCGAGAAATGATATTTTGACACCACTTTTTGACACCAACTTTTAACACATCCGATCTGGTGAGTTTAGCAAAAGAAAATGATGAAAGATGAGAGATGAATAATGAATAAATATATGGGAAAAATATAAAAGTATTGGTTTTGGCGTTAAAATAACACCACTCTTCTTTTCTGCTTTTTTATTTAAGTAGTGTAATTTGATTGCACAATTACGTGATTGGTGTAATTTTTAAAATATTTACGTAAGTAGAGTAAGTCATATCTGACAGTAACGACATCAGATATAAAAGTCATATGTCTCATTCATGAATCATTTTTATATTCATAAAAATAATAATAATAAAGGAGTCGTATACACTAAATACAACTTATAATCCCCCCCCTCCCCCCTCCCCCCTCCCCATTAAAAGTCGTATGTAACCAATACGACTTCAGTATTATATAATTTTTTTTTATTTTATTGATGAACAAGTCGTATCCAACACATACGACTTTGCTATATTATTTTAAATGGTCAAGTCATATGCACTACCTACGATTCCATTAAATAAAATATGTTTTTTTAATTAATTACGGGCAAGAAAGTATACGACTTGCACTAATAGCCACACCTAGGTAAATATATAGTAACAATATATTAATATGTGTCACTAATAAGTGATAAGTATCAATACCTTAAGCCTGTCCCCCATGAATGCACAGTCCCGTTATTTGGACAACCCAAATACGGGACAACCGGACAACTTTCTACAGTAGCGCTACTTTTTTTTTTTTTTTTTTCAAATTTTGATTTTTTTTTAAAAACAATAAAAAAATTTATTTTCTCAAAAAGACCCATTAACCAGATAATGAACGGAATTAACCAGATATTTGTACCTGATTAACCAGATATTTGCACATACTAAATCAAAAATTTTCTCAACAAAACCCATTAACCAGATAATGAACCGAATTCACCAGATATTTGTACCCGATTAACCAGATATTTGCACATACTTAACCAAAAATTTTATTTCTCAACAAAACCCATTAACCAGATAATGAACCGAATTCACCAGATATTTGTGCCCGATTAACCAGATATTTGCACATACTTAACCAAAATTTTATTTATCAAAAAAACCCATTAACCAGATAATGAACGTGATTCACCAGATATTTGTACCAGATTAACCAGATATTTGCACATACTTAACCAAAAATTTTATTTCTCAAAAAAACCCATTAACCAGATAATGAACGTGATTCACCAAATATTTGTACCAGATTAACCAGATATTTGCACATACTTAACAAAAAATTTTATTTCTCAAAAAAACCCATTAACCAGATAATGAACATGATTCACCGGATATTTGTACCTAATTCACCAGATATTTGCACATACTTAACCAAAATTTTATTTCTCAAAAAAAAAAACCCATTAACCAGATAATGAACGTGATTCACCGGATATTTGTACCTGATTAACCAGATATTTGCACATACTTAAAAAATGTTAGAACAAAAAAAAATACATTTTTTTTAAAATTTCGAAATTAAAAAAAAAAAGAAAAAGAAAAGTGAACAGTGTAGCGCTACAGTGCAGCACAGTAACGCTACACTATGCAACTATACGGGTTGTCCCGTATAGTTGTCAACGCCAGTTGTCCAAAAAACATTTCTGATGAATGCAGGGGCAACGATGTGACATTGGTAATAGTCCTTCCCCAATGAAATGCTTGGAACCTTGTCTTTGCTGCCAGGTTTTACCAGAAACTGTAGTATATTTTAAAGAGCGCTGGTCCTCTCCAGTAACTGGAGAGGCCAGTATGAGAGAGAAAGAGAGAAAAAAACAGTGAAGTGATATATATATTTTATTTATGGTTTTAAAAAACTTAAAGTTTATTTTTTTTGCCTCACATAATCCAGTACTGGACTCTCCAGTACTGGAGAGGACTTTTTCTCTATTTTAAAAGGAACTCTTTGATCATATCAGTTTCTGTTAGAACCTTCTCTCTATACCATTCCAATGGAGTCGTATGTAGTGCATACGACTTGGCCTCATTTTTTTAAAAATAAAAATAAAAAATAAATAGTGAAATTGTATGTATTGGATAACACATAAATAAATAAAAATTATATAATACTGAAGTCGTATGGATTACATACGACTTGTGAGGAAAAAAAATAAAAAATATAAATCGTATGTCATGTATATGACTCCTTTATTTTTCTTATTTTATGAATATAAAAATGATTCGTGAATGGGGCATACGACTTTTATATCTGATATCATTATTTTTAGATACGACTTACTCTACTTGTGTAAATATTTTAAAAAATACACAAATCATATAATTGTGCAACCAAATTGCACTACTTATGTAAAAAAAAGCCCTTCTTTTCCTATCCCTAGTTCATACCGGACGAGGCGTGACTCCAATTTTTGCCGAGATGGTGCCTTACCCCGCCATGGTACCTTTTTGTAATTGTTTTGTTGTTTTGGGCTAGTTAGCCCCCTCTTATAAAATAAAAAATAAAAAATAAAAGTGTATTATGTCCAAAAGTTTTTAAAAGTGTTGAAAAGTATTTTTTTTTTAATACAGTGTTGGATATCATTTTAGTATCCAAATATCATTACTCTTATTAATTTAATATATATGCTTAATTTGACCCACGAGAGGCCGTTTTACACCATAAATCTTGCTCAATAACAACCTCAAAATTATCCGATTTATTTTCCATAACGTGGCTAATTAAGTTTAATCACTAAGTTCAAAAGTCATTAAATTTAAAAAGAATCATGTTATTTTAAGATAAATTTTTAAAAATTCTATTTGATATTATATTTATTTTATAACTACTAACTAATTTTCAATATTTTATTTATCTGATTTATATATATGTATTTTAAGAATATATCAACAAAATAATAAACTAACAGCATAAAAAAGTTTTACACATGAAATGCCTACAGTTTTTTGGACTTTCATGATTGGCCAAGGTGGAATCCAGCAGGCACTGAATTGACATGGGAATAATGGGATAGTAATTAACTGGGTAAATTTTATTAAAATATGATAATTGCAAGATTTTAACCTCCAATATTGCAAGTAAGGTCAGCTCATATTCAGTAAAATATCTCAATTAAAAACATCCTTCATTAAAAAAATATTTTTTTAACATATGCTATATCACACTAAATATTTGTCGAGAAGTGCAAAATCGTATGGATACGATCTTCGTTGTGTGTCTTGATCAATTGGATGGTTTCTTTGTAGATTGCGGCACGAAGGTTTTGTAGACGTGTTTCAGGGTATTCCTTTAGCATTTCATCCAAAAGAAACAGTTCCTCGAATTCTATGAATTTTTTTAGAACACTCTTTTATTCAAGAAATCTTCAGATTGCCTAGTATTCCACCAATTAGTAACCCAAGATTTCAGACTTTTAGTAAATGTAAAAGACATATACCAGGGCAAAAAGACTATAGATGTAAGATATAGAAGGGGAATGAATGCTTTCTTTTCTAGCATTTTTCGTCTTTAATGAACTCAACTTCACCTCATTCGTCAACTCTATCTGATAATAATATTTTTATCAAGCATAAGTTCTATTACAAGTCATAGAGCATATATAATATATATATATATATATATATATCTAAATCTATTCCCCCGTTTTTTTATTTGCAATTCGAGATTTTATTTAGTCCTTGAATTTATAAAGAATACATACATAATATAGAATAAGAAAGCGAAAGAATCCACTGCCAATTCGAATGACGAAAAAAACATTATACCATATTCTAAATTAAACAATTGTATTTTATTTTAATTATTGTATATCGGTACGTACAAAAGAGGTATTGCATAAGTATTGTATGTTAAGTATTCAAGCAAGATCGAAAACTTAACCTTATTTTTGTGTCAAAAAAAAATACCTCTCTTTAATTTCGTTCATAAAAATATTGATATAGTAACAACAAACAAATAACAAGCTCGAGATACTCTCAAGTTAGGAGCATATTTGTTGAGGGGATAGTGCCCCAGTCCAAGGCAGAGAAAACCTTTGGGTTCTATAAGCACTTACAAAATGATTTATATTTACCTTCCCCAAAAGACTAGTAGGGGCTTGAACCTGCAATATGTCTGATGCAAGACCCTGTCTTACTACAATAGGTCAACCCTTGGAGTTAAATTCCAAATATATTTAAATATGTCTTTTTTATACATAATAATATATTTATTATTTAATATAATATATGATATATTAAAATAAATATTTATTACTGCAGCGCATTTTTACTTGTTTTATTTTGGTAATAACAAATGGAAAAGGATCTGTTAAAAAAAAAAAACATATGGAAAAAGATAAGCAACACGTCTCTAAAACCAACTGGAGTGCGACTGTCAACTATTGAATTCTTTTCTCTTTGTCTCTCAAGTAACATTTTCTCTCTTCACTCTTTGTCTCTCATCTACCAACCAGCCACGAGCTCTTCTCACTAGCACCACGACAACTATACTGTGAAATCTATATGGTTGAGTGCAACTCTAAGAAAGTGTTAGAGGATCATTTGAATGGAAGGAAACATAAAAAGAATTTGCTACTCCAAAGGTGCAAATATATGAGGATGATTGATTATTCCAAACAATCAGTGGAACCTCAAGAGGCTATATGTAAGCTGTGTAATGTTCAATTCCCCTCCCCTGCTCGAGATACTCCAGATACATTTTGGTAACATATTGCTGCTTCAAAATTATCAGGGGCCTAAATGGTCTGATAAAATATTGAGATTAAGTGTCAAAATATTACTGTAAATTTTTTTACACTTACACTACATAAAAAATGAACTCATAATATTATAAAATGAGAATAACTTGTGTGCTTAATTCTGATATACTTTATTAAAATATATATATTTTGATGCCGCGATTTATGATTGAATTACATTATAAAAAATCTTTGCACTGATACTACTTTTAGAAAGAGTTTAATCTATATACATTGACAGTGTAAAATTATTTACACTATCAATCAATAAGAAATCATGGTATATACGACTTTAGGATTTAATTGGTATACACTGACAGTGTAAAGTTTTTTTATACTATCAACCGATCAGAAATGGACACATCATTACAAATTTTTTATTCTTATCCTAACCACCTTAAAAGTTATCAATTTAATGATTTTTTATTGGTCGTCAGTGTAACAATCTTTATATTGTCAGTGTATAGAAATTAAGCTCATGACTTTAAGGTAATTAAGTTAAGAGTAAAAGATTTTTACACTGTCAGTGCACATAAATTAAATCCTTTCATTAAATTCCTACATACTTGGTGATGCCTCATGGGCTTCCATACCCCGCGTAGTTCATTTGTAGTTTTCTTTTGTTTTCTCTTGGGCTTAGGCCCGTTCTTATACCCCAAAAAAAAAATTTCCTACATACTTACACTACAAGAAAACAACCATTTAGCGGCAAATATTTAGCGTCGGCC
Organism: Echinosophora koreensis; assembly: GCA_035048595.1. Lineage (NCBI taxonomy): Eukaryota > Viridiplantae > Streptophyta > Magnoliopsida > Fabales > Fabaceae > Echinosophora > Echinosophora koreensis. Next base: position 4,865,045 of record JAPCYP010000012.1, on the reverse strand, counting down.
ACGACTCCGACGCTATAGCGTCGGCCTTCCCGATGCAAAATGGACGCAACACTGTTACCCGTATTTTTTTTATTTTTTTAATCTTGCATGGGCCAGGCCGACGCTATTTTATGACACTTTTCGTCGGCTTTGGCCGACACTATGTTGATCAGTGCGTTAGCGTCGGACCTGTGGACGCTACAATTGGTGGGAACACTTAATTTTTAGGGGGAACACAATTTTTCCCTCTTTTATTCTTCGCGCCTCACGAATTGGGAGAACCCTACCGACGCTGCCCCCTACTGAGAGAACCTGTCGCAGCCGTCGTCGCCGGAAGGAGAATTTGTTGCAGCCTTCGTCGCCGCCGGCACTATCGATCCTCGGTCTCCTTCGTCGTCCCTGGTATGTTTCCTTCTCCTTCTCACTTTCTTACCTTCCATCTCTCTCATCGTCACACACCACACACCACATTTGAGATTTAATCAGCAAAACCTCAAGAACTGGACACTTAGAAAGAATCTCAAAAAGATGACCACGTTCTAGGAAATGAACCCTTTTCAAGTGCAGTGTTTTGAGGGAAGGAAAATCAACATAAGAAGGTGCATTCACATTTAACCCACTCAACTTCAGAACCACAAGAGTTTTGCAAGTGAGAATGCCGCCTACAAATTCTTTCTAAGTGTCCAGTTCTTCCGAGATAAGCAAATGAAGGGGGGTTACAGAGAAGAAAACAAATGCAGAACTACAGATGGAGGAGTAGAGAGGAACAAAGGTCTTGAGATAGAAAGGAGTGTTATGTTTCTTGGAGAGGTGTCTTTGAGATGTATTTTTCTCAGAAAAATGTGAGAAATCAAGAGAGTTTCTTCTATTGTTGTACTGATTTTTTATTTTTTTGAATGATGTTATGAATCATTTGTGTGGCTGCAAGGTTCTTTATTCTCAAGGAGATTATAAACACACTGCCTGATCATCACATATCAAAAAAATACAATGTTGACTGGATTAGTGAAAAAGATAGCTTACACCACAATGGGAAGCTGTACCTCAAAACCAAATGGGAAGAAGAGCAATGGTCACAAAAGAAAAACTCACAAATCTAGCAAACGTCGCGGAAATATTAACACCTCACTTCCTGATATGCCTTTGAAAAGGCTTAGCAATGCTGGAAACCGTGTGGGAGAGTACTTCACTCTCAGTGATTTTGTTAACTTGGACTTTGAGAAGCCTTCTTCTGCCACATGCAGGAGATCTGAGGTTTCAAACTTGACAATTCATTTTACTCAGCTACAATACCACAGCCATAGTCAAGTTGATGCAAAGGGTATCTTTTATCTCCCTCTTCTTGCTGGAATGTGAAACTATTAGGAGATTTATGTTAATGCTGTCTAAGAGAGAAAAAAGAGAGAGATTTGTAGTGACTAGTGAATAAACTATTATGCATTCTTGATGGTGCTTTTAAGATGGTTAGGGTTGACATAGCTACCTTTGATAAACATGCTGATCAGTTATATATATTTTGTAATTTGCAGGAAAATACCAAGATGAAGCATGGTTTGACTCAGCTAGCATTCTAGAATCTGATTCAGATGATGAATTCAGTAGTGTGCATGGAGGTGATGAATTTATATCTTGTTATTACCAAGTGGCTATTTCAGAATTGCTATTTTTTTCTTCTTATCTTCATGTAATTTATATCTTGTTATTCAATGTTCTGGATTTTAGTCGAATATTTCTTTTATAGGATTTTTTTTTCTTTCAAAACTTTTTCATGTAACTAATTTGTGCCTTAAGATTTGGAGGCTTTCCTTGTCCAACAATGAGAATGTAATCTGTACTCAGTATATAAGTTAATCATCTGTTGTGTGTGGCACTATTTGTTACATTTTTTTTCCTTTATTCTGAGTTTTTTCTATATTATTTGAAGTGTCAATGCAGTAAAACATTAGGAAGTTCATGCCAATTAACATTATGATACTAAATGAATGGATGGACAGGTGCATCTGAGAGATTTCTTTATCGTCCTAGTCTCCTAGAGCAGCGCTTCAAATTCCACCCTCAACTCCAGAGAAGCCATTTCCTGGTTCATGGTTTGCGGTTTCACCTTCAGTGTTCAAGCTCCGTGGCACAAGTTTTTTTAGGCTAGTCGGAAAATTGTACTTGTTGATCTATTGTTATGTTATGCACATCTATATCCATTAGTTAGTCATTGATTTTAGTTTTGTTTCTTCTGAATGATTCATATTATATAATGGCAATAGCTTATGCAGAGATAAGCAGAAGTGTCCTGCTCCAGACTACTGCCCATATATACCAATAGGTGTTGATTTCTTTGTCTGTTCACGGAAGATAAATCACATTACTGATGTGGCTGCTGTTTTGCCGTATTTGTCCTCTACTTAAAACTGACAAGGGGTGGGGTTTATAGCTTTGTGTTTGTTCATGGTGAACTGTGATAGGTGGTGCATATGCTCCTCCTTCTCATCTCTCTACTTGCATGATGTTGTACCTGGTGGATTCACATGTTTAACAGCTGGGGATTTTAATTGGTAGAGATATGGTTTTTGGGGTTATAGTGGGTGAATATTGATAGGGGGACATTGATTTTCTGTATTTCTCAAAGACATTGGTCGAGTTGTGCAAGGTTGAGAGATTGTAAAGGCAAGGAAAAGCCTCTAGGAGAGGAACCAGCTTAAAATTGTTATAACATGTATTGTTAACTAGATCAGTCTAGCTATCAACTTTGTATCAAATAATAGTTGTGGCTGGGTTTGCATATTCTTCATCTCTCTCTCTCTCTGAGTTGTAGGTTGTTTCTGTCTTTGTTGTTCTTCATGTGATAAATGATGCCCTACATTTGCACTTTTTTTTTTGTTTTGTCACAAACATGATTGTATTCGATGTTTGCTTATGTTCAGGTGAAGGCTGGCATTTGTTTATGTATGGTATTCATCTTGTACAATTTCATCTATACCAACTTACCAACGCCACTAAGTTTTCAGATTTGGTTTTCTTCCTTTGACACCATTACTTTAATTTTGGAGTCAACTAGCATCTATATAGATCTGATTTATTTTGCTAGGTTGATGTAATCTTCTAAACTCCAATATTCAAGGATAGATCGAAGAATTAATTCCCTTTGTTTGCTGTGCCAATTTTGTAAGGATAAAGAGGGAAATAATTCTAATGATTTGCAGTGTTTTCTTATGGATATTTTTGTCTTACTGGTTATACCTTATTATTGAATTCAGTTGGTAGTATTTTAAGACTTGCCCCCTGCCTCTGTGTCTCCTGTTACCATGCTAGAAGTTTTTAAAATATTTCATCTGAATCTGCTACTTTAAGTGTATGACTGATTGTTATTACAGGATATTTTTGTTACCATCCTAACAAATATTCATTTTGCTTGCTTCTGATCTTGCACACAAATTTCCAGAGTTGAAGACATACAGGAGCTGTGACCTTTCACCTGCGAGTTGGGTTTTATTGGCTTGGTATGTTTTTCTTATCCTTTTGCTTATCAGATTATTAGAATTGGATAAAAAACATTATAATTACTAATTTAAAATGATTGGTTCCTACATATACAGATTTAAGGCAGTCCCAGTTGTTCTTAATATAACTTTCTATCTTTGACTGATACTGTGATACATTGTTATACACATGTATATTCCCACCTGTATATTCAATCAGCTTTATACCTTTGTCTTAAATATTATTTCAGTTATGTTTATTTGGCATTTAATGCCTTTGTTAAGTATATTTTTATTCTAGGTGCATTGAAAGTAATACTGTTGTCAGGATTTACATACTGAGTTTTGGAGTTTTTCTTTGTTGTTCTATCTCTTGGTGTTATTTTCTAGTCTGTTATGATAATTTGATCTTCTAGTTGATGCTGTCTGGTGTAGTGTTTATTCCTGTTTTATAGCATTTGGGTGCCATTCAGCTTTCGGGTCCTGCAGCAGTTCATTGGGGCGCTTTTCTGCTATCAAAAGTGTTTTGGTGCTGCTGCTGGAGCATTCTGGTGATGCTATAATGATCCTTATGCGAAATGGGCCATTTGGGTGGTGTTGGTTATTGTTCTTACTTTTGGGTTTTCTGGTGATTTGGACATTTGGTGGTTTTGACTATGTATATAAAATTTATAATGTGTGTTGTAATAATCTGGGCAGGTTTGGGCAAGTCATTGAGATACTTTTTTATAATTTTGGTGCTTTGGTGTTGTATTTGGGTTGGAGTACCCCTAGTACTCCTTTCAATACAATTTTGATTTATAAAAAAAAAGTATATTTTTATTCTATATTTCTAGGTTTTGTAATAATAATAATAATAATACAGTTACTAAATATAAAAAAAAAATTAAATTAAATAGCGTAGGCTAGGCCGACGCTAAAGCCTACGCTTAGACAAAGCAAATTAACGAAGGCCTGGCCGACGCTAAATTGCTCTGACAAAGCGTAGGCTTTGGCCGACGCTAAATCTTGCGTAGGCCTGGCCGACGCTAAATTTCTCTGCCAAAGCGTAGGCTTTGGCCGACGCTAAATTAGCGTCGGCCATTTCCTATATGGTCTTAGCTGCCATTTAGCGTCGGTTTGGCCGACGCTAAAATTAGTGTCGGCCATCAATGTCCGAGGCTAAACGTTGCGTCGAGGATTGGAGCGACGGCCACGACACCGACGTAAAGCGGACGCTAAAGTGGTCATTAGCGTCGGCTTTTGCCTTGTAGCGTGGGCTTTTGGCCTACGCTAAAAGCTGATTTTCTTGTAGTGTTAATTTGATTACGATATGCACATCATTTATTTTTTATTATTTTTATAAATTTACTTTAAAACAAAAATTACACTAATCATCATCAAACTAAAAACAATAAATTGCAAGCATCAAGTAGAATAGATTATTTTCATAAATATGATTATTAAATACATTAGTTTACCCTATTTAAAAGATGTGGGATTTACCTTCTTTAATCAAGGAAATCATAGTCGTGTTTTTGTATTAATAATCCATGTTGCCTCACTCATGAGTCTGGTGAAGACAAGACATTTTTAAAAAGCGGAAAGAAGGCCAAAAAAGAGAGCATATATGTAATCAACAAAAGATGAATAATATGGAATGATCAACATATATAGTAACTCTTTCAAAAAAAAATAAAAAAATTATATAGTATCAGTCTTAGAAGAATGAAATAATATTCATGCATTCCTCTTCATCATTTATCATACAAGTATGCATGTAAATTTGTGTTAAATTTTTGTTCATCATTTATCCTCTTTTTCTTCATCCTCTTCAGCAAGCAGAGGATTTTTGTTTATTTTTTTATTTTATTTAAATTAAAAGGGCTATGTTACATACTTCAAGCCCAAATTCATGACTCCTAATCCCTTCACCTTTTGTTTTTTTTTTCCACATAGACTCAAAGCAAGGAAGAGCCCAACTTCGGTTTATGAATAACCATTCGGACCATGACCATGAAAGGTTGCCATGTAAAACTTGGTAAATTTGTCAGGCGAAGAGCGATGCTAAAGAATAAGGTTGCTTTGTTCCAGAATCAGTGAAGACTGAAGGGAGAGAAGAAGGAAAATAAGGGGGAAAGAGGAGATAAGGGTATTTTAGGAAAAAATAGATTTTATAAAAAGGAAATTTGGTATATTAGAAAGAAATAGTGGTATAAAAAGCAACTCCCCATTTCTTATAAAGGAAATCACTTCACTTGGGCCAACAAAGTGGCCATAAGCCCATCCTAAAACCAACTCAAATATGCTATCTGATATGTTAAACACATGATGAGACATAACAAAGCAGGTTAAAGAAAACATATCATAAAAGTCAGATAAAACGAGGAAAACCAAAGAAAGGAACAAAAATCCAACCCAGGTGGTGACGTAGGGCAGAGGAAAGAGGAAGCTGGAGGTGCTCTGGCGAGTCATCGGAGTTCCAGTGACGAGGCGGCGACAAGCGTGACGGGTCCGACCAGACACGGCGGTGACAGCGGAGCGGAGCGGCGGTGCTGCGACTGGTACGGCGTGTTTTCGAGATCTATATGCTTCTCTTTCTTGTTTTTGGGTGTTTGAGTTTTGTGTTGATTTTTTATTTGGGGTAAAATGGGGGTTATGAATCGGTAGAGAAGACGATGTGTTTGAGTCTTTAAGATAGAAGACGAAGATGGTTATGGGTGGAGGATATGCCGATATGGTGGAAATAAGCTGAATTTATGTACCATCAAGAGGAGAATATGACAAAGAACTTCTGGTCAGCCAGCTGTAAAGTGGTGACAGCCTCGGGAAGCAATTCAACTTTGTATCAGACGGCAGTGATCAGGGTTCCATTTTTGTGTAAAAAGAAGCCAAAACCAAAGAGAAGAAGTAAAGCCCGTTTTGGAGTATACTTGAAACAGGATGAAGAGGACATCACGTGGGAGACAACATTTGTCAAAATTTTATTTATAATCAGGAACACAGAAATTGTTTACTTTTTTTACTTCCTTTTTGGGCTTAGATCCCTGGGCTCAAAAATTTGTAACCATAAGTTTGGTCCAAATTTTACAAATATTATGATATGTATTAGATCAAACTGATTGTAATTATGTTATCTTCCTATCAAAGCAAACACATGAAACAACTTATTAGAACCCAAATGTAGAATCAAATTGACTTCACTCACAAAATTTCATACAAAAAATAAATCATAAAACACAATTTTTAAAAAAGGAGTCTTAACCAGTCAAAAAAAAAAGGAGTCTTAAGAAATTTTAAAAATATAATGATATGTATTAGATTTAACTTATTGCAGTTATATTATCTTCTCGCCGAAGTAAGGATAAGAAGTAATTAATTAGAACCCAAATGTATAATCAAATCGGTCTCACTTGCACACAAAAATTTAAAATTGCTTAAATAAATAAAAATCTTGACAAAGAAATATATTTATGTTAAAACTATTATATGCAATGATTTAAAAAAAATGCTTTAGTTATGGCAAATTATATTTTTTCTATAGCAAATTATTTGTTAATGTGACTTTAAGAAAAATGTTCATCCTTTGTAGGAAAAAAATTTAAAATGTTCAACCCGGAGAAGTATAACACTATAATCACAATTATTTTTCTTCTTAAATGTAAGTTTTCCTTGTTGTTTTCATGTAAATATTTTATTCTATGTATTATATTTCATATATAATTTCTAAATCGATCAATTTACATATAAATAATAATGTATAAGAAGAATTGAATTTCATCATCAGAAAAAATAACTAATTGAATAAATTACTTATGTGCAAATCTCAACTAATAAGAAATTAGTGTGAATAAATTGAAATATTTACATAAAAAATAATCAGGAATAGTAATCATGATTAATAATCGAATAAATTGCTTGAGAAGATTATAAACAAAAAGTTTTCTTAATCATAAAATCTGAAGATTTTTTTTTTGGTACAATAAATCTTAAGATTATTAAAATAACGAATTACAAATAGGTTTTGAAATTATATTAAAATCCAATTTCTTCTAGTAATTCATCTATAAAAATGTTTTCATATAAAATATTCATTTTCATATTTTATGTGTAATTTTTTCTACATGTATTAACCAATAGAACACAAAAACCAAACAAATTATTTTCTTATTTCAATAATCTCCAATTAAAATATGCAATTTGAAATTTGAAAAGGCATTGAGATGCTATTTAAGACGGGACATTAACTTATTTATTGAAAAATATATTAAATTAAATTATTAAATAAAATAACCAAAATGAGCTGCTTTTGGAGGGAAAAATGCCCCAGCAAATACTACTTTATATATAAAGATGAATTACAAATAGGTTTTTAAATTATATTAAAATCTAATTTCTTCTAGTAATTCATCTATAAAAACATTTTCATATAAAATATTCATTTTCATATTTTATGTGTAATTTTTCTACATGTATTAACCCATTAGAACACAAAAGTCAAATAAATTGTTTCCTTATTTCAATGATCTCCAATTAATATATGTAATTTCAAATTTGAAAAGACATTGAGAAGTTGAAAGATATTATTTAAGATGGGGCATTAACCTATTTATTAAAAATATATTAAATTAAATTCTTAAATGAAAAGACCAAAATGGGTTGCTCTTTGGAGGAAAGAAATGTCTCAACAAATACTACTTTATATACAAAATATTAATTTATAATTTTTTTTAGGACAAAACTTATGTACAATTCCATGGGTACATTTGGTATTATTTTCCAATAGAATTATGAGATGTGTAATAGCTCATCAGTGAAAACATAACATGTGTTTGAGCTGTTACAAATATTTTAATCCTATTGAAAAATAGTACATAACGTACCTATGGAATTGTACCTAAGTTTTCTCCTTTTTTTAACATTCGATATTTATTCTAAGGATTTAATTAGTATGCACTGACAGTGTAAAGATTTTTTACACTGTCAACCAATCAGCAATTGATACGTCATTAAAAATATTTGACTCTTATCCCAACTACCTTAAAAGTTATATATATCTTGATTTTTAATTGGTTAACAGTATAAAAAACTTTACACTGACATTGTATATCAATTAAACTCGTATTCTAATACATCACTTATGTTTTTTTGTTGGACACCCGTATAGATACCATAGATTGATGTGATGTGGATGTATCATATTTCGAGATAAAGTAGATGTACAGTATGTAATTGTGAGTGTTAGTGTCACTTAGGTCCATAGTAGTTGTATAAATAACATAGCTCCTCATGTTGTTGGTTCTCAAATCAAAGTTCCATATGAACAAAACAATAAATTTGCATTTTCTTAGGCTCTCATTTTATTTTATTTTTGGAAATTTCAAGATTATGTTGACAAATAATTTCATGGAACTTCCTTGAGATTCCGTTCGATAAGTTCGCTGCATCGATTCACCCATTTTAGCCTCAAACTTGGTTTCTAGTATCCAGTCCTGTTGGGCGATTCACCTTTTCCTAATACACTTCCAGTTACCTATCAACAAGCCAAAGTAGTATTAAAAAAAAAAAAAAGTCTCTGGCATGTGGCAATCAAATATACAAAAAATTCAGAATATATTTTTTTCTAACCTGTGAAACTTTGCACATATTAAGAAACCAAAAATAGAAATATTATATTGGAAGTTGTATATTCAATTCATTGAAAATTAAAAAGTCATTCTTTCCGATACAATATTTCTATTTTATACTTTCTTAACATGTTCAAAATTGCACATGTTAGAAAAATCCGTTACACAAATATAGGGTGAAGTATAAATAATTCCCAACTTACAATTTTGACAAATTAAAATTGAATTCTCACTCACTGTCTCACTATATATACACATTTCATTATTTGTTTTTCTGTGATAATCAATTACACATATTTTCTTTCGTAAATCTGAATAATATAGTGAGGCCCTTCCCTTGACGTGTATGTCTTGAAATCTAGACTTCATGTAATGGCCCAAAAAATATGATAAGTAGACCCAATTTCCCAAAATATTAAGCCCAAGTAGTATTAGGTCCCTTAGGTGTGACCGCATACAATAGAAGGATCTAGAAACTTTTATTATGCTGAGTCATTAGTTAGTTTGTTAGGAATGCTATTATTATTATTATTATTATTATTATTATATATGTAAAAGCTATGCAATGAATGAGAACAAGAAGAAAATTATAAAGGAAAGCATTTTACTTTAAGGAAGTTGCTCCCCTCATATAGGAGTGTTTTATTTTCTTTTACTCTTTCTCTTAATTTATGTTAGGTATGATTCTTTATACCTTACACACTACAAAAAAAAAGGGTGTTTATCGATCGAAGAAATCGATCGCTATTTATTAAAATTCGGTCGCTAAATTTGTTAGCGACTGAATTTGCGACCGAACAGTGACGGTTGCTAAAACCCTGGTCTCTAAGTGATTTAGCGACCGATTCCCAATTCGGTCGCTAATAGCGACCGAATTATTCGATCACTAATTTATAAAAATCGATCGCTAAATTGGTATTATGGGACCAATTTTAGCGACCAAATTTTCGGTCGCTAAATTGGTCACTAATTCAAAAAAATCAGTCACTAAATTGGTCCCAAAAACTTGTTCTAGGGACCAATTTAGCAACTGATTTCTTTAAAAAATATATATATAACAAACCAAATGTTTTGAAATAAGTGAAAGATAACTTCTTTTAAGCTGTCACAATGTTGTTATTTATAAACAAGAACTTCCATAAAAATCAATTAAATATCAACAAAGTAATTGATTAAGAGCTAAAGTAAAAGACTAGTATTTAATTTTCTCCATTTTTTGTGATTTCTGATTTTATGTGCGTTTGGATGGATGATTTGAAAATTCTAGGGTATTTAAAATCCTAGGGAATTAAATTGCTTCATTTAAATTCCATTCATTTTGAAAATTTCATATTTAATAGAATAATTAAATTTAGCATTCTTAAAATTCTTTTTTGTATATAGATATAGAGTAATTAAATAGGCGGTGGCAGTGGTCGTCCGGTGGTCGGAGGTTGGTCATTGGCGGTGTCCGGGGTCGGTCACTGGAGGGCGGCGGTGCCCGAAGGTTGGAGTTCGGCGGCTGGTCAGTCGTTGGTCAATGGTCGACGGCTAGGGGTGGCAAAATGATCCATTTGTCCACCATCCATCCAATCCATCCAAGCATAAATTGGTCCAATCCATCCATTACAAAAAAATATATATATAATGGATTGGATTAAATGGACAATTTTATTTTAAGGATGGTTAGTAATCCATCCACCACTCTTCCAAATCCATTGGATCATATCATGTAAAAAAAAAAAAAAATCCAATGGTTCACTCAATTTTTGAATAAAACAAAACACGTACCATCACCAAATAGTAACGTCCAGGAAGCACCAAACCGTAACGTCCAGAAAAATCTTCATTCAAGCGTATTGAATTTCGATTTTGCAAGTCCAGGAACCTTCATTCAATTTGAGTGTTTTCACTTTTCAGTGCATATGAAATTTCGATTTTGCCAGATATTCAACGTGGGTAAGAGAGGGAGGGAGGGAGAGAGAGAGAGGGATAGAGAGTGAGGGAGTGAGAGAGAGAGATAAAATTTAATTTTTTTAAAATGACTTTCATGGATGGATTGGATATCCATCCATGAAAAAAATGTTAATGGATGGATTGAATGGATTTTATGAGATGGATCATGGATGGATTGGATTTTTTATATTAAATTTTTAATGGATCATAATGGATTAATGGTTTGCTTTTAATCTGTCCATTATAATCCAAATAAAAATTTATCCAATTCATCCATTTGCCACCCTTATCGACGGCGGTGGTAGGCAGAGGTGTTGGTTGATGGTAGGCGATGGTAGGTCGAATGTCAGATGTCGGCGGGGGTCGGTTGAAGGTCGGTGATGGTGGTTGGTGGCGGTTGACCGGTGGTGGGTGGCACATGAGTAAGGAGAGAAGATTTCAAAATAACATCTCTTTAATGGTGTGTTTGGATAAAGGATTCTAAGGAAGGAATATGATTTTCAAGGGTATTTAAAATACCATCAATTAAAATCTTTTGTTTGGATATTAAATGAAAGAATTTCACAAATGCTGAGAATTTTCACAGGGTATTTTTCTTTAACCAATATCAAAGGAATTTAAAATGACACCTTTATTAGGAGAATTCAGAAAATCCCTCGTCTCTTTCCTCTCCCCCGAAACACCACAGCCATACCAGTCCTTCCTCTACTCCTTGCTTCTGCTTTCGATTCCCAGATGCCTCCGCCACCGTCTATTGCGACGTTCTTCAGTTCCAAGCTTTTGCTATAGCAAGGAAATTCGCATCACCGCTTGGAGTTTCATTCCATTTAAACACCACCGCCGCGACGGTTTCTTGGAGATTATTGAATGGTGTTTGGGTTTCTGAGGGATATTGATATTTGTAAGATTCATACTGATTTATCTTTTCTTGAATCAGTATGTTAGTTACAGTTTATCTGTTTCGTATACTTTATTTATAAATGAGTTTAAATATTTCTTGTATTCTATTTTTTTTTAATATACTTTTACTTAAAAAAAGGGTTTATTTTCAAGGAGGTAGCTCAACTGCAGGCGAGTCAGTACTCAGTAGTCACGCGCGTCAATGGTATAGGAGAAAAAGCATATTGTTGTACATGCTTCAATTTGAATAAAGAGTTTTATAAGGTGAGATTTGTCTTTAAAAATAATTAAACAAGAGTCTGGTTACCTTTATATCATTTAGCTGAAATTTTTATGCATTAATTTCATCAAATTAAAGCTAAATATATTATTATTCGTTCACCTTAAAAATCATCCCTGAAAACTTAATTTGGTATCATATTTCCATCACTGTACAACGTGACGTGATTATTATGGCTTCCTTTGACTCACTGATCATAACTTAACAGTCTCTAATAATAAGTGTCGAGACAAAGGAAGGAAGGAGGGTTGGATATAGAGAAAAGCTGAAAGCGAAGAGAAAGAGAAACGAAAGGTGTGTGGTGAAAATGACTGTCAAATGTGACATTGTCTCCCCAACCCCCTCCCTCTATGTTTTGTTCCCTTTAACAGGAAACTTCTCTACTCTTTCCCAGGTACGGATACTGCCTTTCCAGGAGCGAAAGATGTATCAGTATCAGTATGTATATGTAATGCATGTGTATCTGTGACTGTGTGTAGTGGTATTAGTAGGGCTGCCAACATAGTACTAAAATGGCAAGAAAATATTAGACTGCACAAAAGGAGGTCTTGTATCCTGCTACTGCTATTCTTTTCTGAAAAATAAAAATTGAGGGTGTGGTGATCATATTTAAATCGATAAAAAAAAAAAATCAAAAACCAATACAAAAAATGAAAATCGAACTAAATCGATGTTTATTGGATTTTTTTGGATCTTGTTTTGTGAAAATCGATCGGATTTTATTAGATTTTGGATCCGCTTTTTAAAACTTAATCCAAACCAAATGCATAGATAAAATTTAATATATGTTTATTCTATTTTTTTTGTTACTAATTTTTTATTGGTTGGTTTTTTCCCTAATAATACTTACTGGTTTGATTTGAAATATCCTACTTAGAAAGCTCACTTGGTAATACTAAGAGATATAGGTGGCTCCAAGTTCACTAATATAAAAGATTTGAACCAGTATTTGCAAATATGTACATGAAATGCCTACAGTTTTTTGGTCATTGATGATTGACCAAGGTGGAAAACAGCAAGCACTGAAGTGACATTGGATAGTAGTTAACTAGTTAAAATTCTATTAAAATATGATAATTACAAGATTTAAACCTCTAATATTGCAAGTAAGGTCAGCTCATGTTCAGTAAAATATTTCAATTAAAAACATCCTTCATTAAAAAAGTAAAAATTGTCTTTTTGAACATATGCTATATCACACTAAATATTATTGTAAACGATGCTAGAGTGAGTAGGTGTCAAGATATACCATATTCTAAATCAAAATAATAAATGTATTGTATATGGAGACAAATTAAAGAGGTATTATAATTTGCTTATTTTATTAAAAACGGGGCTAAAGCCCAAAAAGATTAAACACAAATTGTAAGAGGAGCAGGAGCAGATACTCCCATGAACTCAAAAAGCAACACCTGACCTGACTTAATAGACTAGGTTAGCTCTCATAAACAATCAAAGAAGAACCTAAATCACAGGCTAAATTAGCAAGAAAATCTACACTTTTGTTCGCTTCCCAGTAGACATGCACAACTTTGACACTGCAGTTTCCAATCAACAGCCTTTTAATGTTCTTCACAAGACTCTAGCCATTGCTACTTCCTCTACCATCCCGAACCAGACAATCTATTTTAAGTACTGTATATCTGTACAAAAGAGGTATTGGCTATGTATTGCATGTAAAGTATTCAAGGCAAGATTGAAAAATTAACCCTATTTTCCCGCTTATTACAATATCGACCTCTCTTTAATTTCGTTCATAAAAATATTGATCTAACAATAACAAGCTCGAGATTTTGATAGTTAGGAGCATATTCGTTGTGAAATTGAAATACTTCATTAGGAATTAATTTAAATATTCTCTTGGTTATTTTTCAATACACCAATAATTTATCCAGTTAAACTTACAAGTAAAAATAATTTTCAAATATAGCATGATTGATAAATAAATAAATAGATTTGATTTTTTTTTATTCTATTTAAAAAAATATATACATATCGAGCAACTCAACCCGTGCGGCAAACAAGTCTCTTAACAAGTTGTTACCTTAATTTTGAGTTTTAATATCTGAATATTTAGAATGTTACTAATATTACCCTCTCCGATCATTTCTGCATATGATTAATATATCCATTCTACTTTTACCTATAATATACAAAAATGCCTAATCACTACACTTCCATCAAGCAAAACATCTTAGGCAAGTGTTGTATTTTAGAGGTTAAAAAACACTTTGCCAACCTTAATTACACGACTTCAGTACACAAAAATCAAAGACATGCAGTGTTAAATATCCCAAAAATTATACAAAAAAGCTGCAAAATGGGAGAGGAAGGGGAGAGACAATTACCAAACTGATATAAACATTATTGAAGATGCAACATATGAAGTATTACAATTACAAATCCATTTGCAGTGAAAACAAATCTGGCCCAAGAGAAACTCACCTGAATGTCATATCCCAACATTTTCAGTGAGATTTGCCAATATATCTCCCTCATTAAACTTGTGTGACTTGAACAGATTATCATTCTCCTAATTAAATTCCCAAAAATATATTTAATTTGACCACCTAATCATCATATCAGTCTCTATACATATATATAGACCCTCAGTTAGCTCTTGCTTACATAATGTGCCACCATATCAGGCAAAAGGTTATGAAATTTTGGCCCCAACATTATTTCACTCACTGGTCGTGGTTTTGATGTGATTTGTTAACCTTTAAGCTGTAGTTTTCCCACAAGTTCCCTCCCTCACACATCAAGAACTGAAAGCAGCTATCAGCAGGAACTACATTACCAACATTGGAATTTGAAGGTGAAGAACCATCATTTGTTTGTAGCCTCCTAGCACTGATCTCTTGCCTTTGATCATTGATATCACAACAAGCACTTCCTTGAGTATATAGAGAAGAGTGGTTATCAATATTGTTGTCAATGTAAACACAACTTCTTGAGCTTTCCTTGCGCTTCTTGTTTGCCTCATTGGCATTATTATTACTTGGATAGTTGCTGATGATACTTTCCCATTTCTCTTTGAACATCAAAGCAGTTCTTTCATAACCAAAACAAGCCATTTTGTTTGCTATTTCCTCCCACATAACCTCTTCTGAACACCCACTTTGCCTAAACCTTGTTTCCATCTCATCTCTCAATTGTAGAAGCCTTGTAATCTCAGATTCTAGCCAGCTTTCAGCACCTTTGTTAATAGTGCTATTTAGTATTTCACTTCCATCTTCATTCTGGTTTTCATTATTATTGTGGCTTTGAATTCTAGCTGCCATTACACCCTCAAGAGATAATTGATCACCTTTCATCTCACTTTTTGTTAACTTTTGCATAGCTTCCATCAAAGCAGCATCCCTGGCTTCAATCCATGCTCTCTCTTTAGCCCAAAACTTGTGCTCTCTCTCTAACCTTTCACCCTCTTGTTTCCTCCACTCCTCTTCTCTCAACACCCTCTCCTTTTCCTTCTGTTCCATTGTCTTCATGAGCTTATCAAACCATTCCTCTTGCTTCTCCACCAACTTCCTCATCTGTGAGTCAATGAATTCTTTAATCTTTACCTTCCAGCTCCTTCTTCCACTCACCCTCTTTCTCCTCTTCTCCATGGAATCATTTTCTTTGAGTCTCTGATCAGTGCTATGATCATTACCATCTGAAGATGAAGTATCAAAGTCAGTGGAGTTAGTGAGGCTGAGGCTATCACAATGCTTGTGAGAGTGATACATTTCTTGATTTGTTTGTGAGGGTGCAATGCTATTTGTATTGAAATGAAGGCTGCTTGTACCAAAGGGTGTTTCTGGGAGTGAGGTTTGGTTACTGTTTTCTCCATATAAGGCTTCAAGTTGACGAAAGAATCTGTAATGCTTCCCATCTTGTCTTCCTGCTTTACCTTCCTTTGTCTTCTTGTAATATTTGTACAGATTCTCGAACTTCTCCCTACACTTTTTCCCACTCCTTTGGTATCCGTGTTCTTCAGACATGATCCTGAACATCATCAACACAAGCAAAACGAATATAGGTATGGAATTAACAAACAGCAAAAGCCTAAGATAAGAACTGATTATGAATTAATTGTAGGAGATAGAAAAGCTAGAACCCTAGTGGATGCTGTGAATGAGTTCTCGTAATTAATAATGCTATGCAATGTCATGCATTGACGTTTTGTATGTTCTTGTTGGTACCTAGATATAGCAAATACAACAACTGAGCAAATGAAATGACAATTCAAATTGCTATAGAAATGAGTTTTCGAAGGAAGAGCCTCAGGTTGGTGTCATTTCATAGGATAAAATTAGAATTGAGTTAGGTGAAAAGGCATCGAAAAGTTCAATGAATTTTAACGAAAAGAAAAAACTAAGAAATAAATGGGAAACACATGTTGCACTTAAAAGAGGGGTACACAATTTCAAAATGGGAAAGGAAACAGTGTTAGAACCGTACTAATCTTGGTATATGAACAACTTAATTGCTTTCATTTCAAGTACATGATCAATAATCGAAAATAATTGACTAAGAGAGACGACTAGTGTGTATAGTCATTTCCAGTGAAAGAAGCTTAACAAAATTGCATAGTGTGCAATATATATACATATAACAGTTTCAAGAAAGCACAACAACCAAATTAAAACCAAGTGCAGTCATCTTACTAGGAAATTGTCAGATAGCTACAGCCTACAAGAGTATTCATGAAGTAACAAGTTAAAGAAAGAAAGAAACAATTATGATTTTAAGATGGTCAAGTTGAGGGGAAAAAAACAAGTGGAAACAGAAACAAGTACTGTTGAAGAAGAGAAGGAAGAATAATAAGTAACAAATAGAATAAAATTTTGTACCTAGAAACTTCATCCCATAGGGGACCCTTTTGGTTAGCCTCTTTAAACTTAGGGTCCAAGCGAGATCTGATGTCAAGAAGAGTGAGAGTCTCTTGCCTGGGCCATCTTCCGGTGGAGGCGTCTCCACCTATGCAGCCTGCAGTCTCAGCCTCTAAGCCACTAAGAGGAGGAGTTGAAGCACTGGTGGTGGTGGTGGGAGTGGTGGCTGCAGCAGCAGCAGAATCGGTGGAGGCGAAGTCATGAAGACAACGAGGCATTATTTCTGCTACTTGATGACCAAACATCATCGACATCAGATTTGGGTGGCCTGCAGGGAAGAGCTCCGCCGTGGGTGGTGGTGGTGGTGGTATGGAAGGGAAATGGGTTGACCTTGGTCCATTCACTAGTTGCCTGAGATCATTAATACCATACTGTGGCTCTTGATGGTGATGGTGATGATGATGATGATGATCCTCCATTTCCATATAATATGAGAGTGTATGTTGGGAAGTTGAGATAGAAGAACAAGAAAGAAAGCAAAGGAGGAGACAAAGAAATATAAGAACTAGAGATGGTGAGTTGAAAAATAAAAGTGAATTAAGGAGAAAGGAGAAGAAGGAGAGGGAAGAATTAAGCGGCAGAGTCGGATCCTGTCGTCCACGAAAAAGCTCAAAGTTTAAGCGCAGGACAATGGTCCCATGTCTGCCTACAACTGTATGCGTGTGGTCTATGCTGTGTACGTACCATTCTATTCCATGAGACTTCTTATTATTGCTGCAATAATGTTATTCTTTATATACTCACATGGTACTACTATACATAAATATGGATGAAATATTATTTAGATGCTATAGTTATAATTTTTTTTAAAAAAAAACTTATTATTACTTTATATTTATATAATTTTTTAAGCATTTGATGAAATTAAACTTGTATTACATCAATTTTTTGTACATTTATACTCTTGTTAACCTTTCAGTATTAAAACAAAAATGTTATCGGAATGACAAACCTTAATAACTTCTAAACATTTTAATTAACTTTTATAATGTATAATATAATATAATATAATAATATATATATATATATATATATATATATATAAAATTAAAGTTATCCAGAAAACCAATCTCGGGAATTTGTTGTACAAATAACATGATGCCCAGTATTAGTATTATGTCATTTCTCTCTTTTGCTTTCTCAACGCCCGGTTCTGATTTCTGATATTTTTACAATATTTATGTAGATAACATTTCGAATAACAATTCAGATATGTATCTCGTAACATGATATTATTAACACAATGATTAAGTACATATAATATGTGTTTACATTAAGAAGTTATATTGTAAAGTTGAAAAAATTTACACAATAAAGACGAGTAAAAGTATTAGGAATGCGACCAGACAGGCATGTAAGTGCCTGGCATGCCGCTAGTATACACATAATATCTCAATAATCATCCAGACTTATTGTCTCAATGTTGACTGAAAAATATCGTAGAAAACATTTCTCTTGAGGACCATTGCTGCTTCGTTTTTATGTCGTTGTTAAGTACAATGTAGGGGCGGGGTTGAGTGTTTGGGGGGAGTGGTAGTAAACCAGCGACATACGCCTAAGCCCTAAGGCGAACAAAAGAAAGAAACAAATATTTTTTTCACTATAATATTTGGTTCACTAATGAAGATCTGAGACGTGGCTTAAAGTGAAAGGACGAATGGAAGACAGCGAAATTTGTCTTGTTGACGCGTGTAATAGTGTCTTTGATGCTGCCTTTTTGACTTTTGGTAGCTATTTAATACAACAACATTACGATGCTCCCTCTTCTATTTGCTTTCAATTATGCCTTAATTCTAGCTTATAAATATTTATTTTCATGAAACTTTACTTTGTTATTACTGGACGTTTGCTGGATTATACGAAGTACATTATCAAAGTTCTTTTTTTTTTTCCTAATTTTTTTTTGTGTGTGAATATGAACTGATGAATATCCCATACTTCTTGATAGTATCTCAAAATATCACAATCCAGTAATTTCAGTTTCAATTATATTTTACACATGAACTATTTGAAATGTCCCAATAGTCCTCTTCCAATTCTATTAACATTATCAGAGTATCAATGAAGAACTCTGAGTTCTACAGGATCATGTGTCTGGTCGTGTTTAATGTTCTACAAAATTGAACACCTGAATATTACCAAAAAAAAATTGAACGCCTGAATTTCAGTAGTTTCTATTACATGATGTCTAAGTGATTAACATTCTAGTTACCTTTTATGTTTGAGTTAATTAGAATCTCTTGAAAGTATATAAAATTCTGAAAATAATAAATGAAAAAACTTTGGAAAAGTTTCTCGCAAAATAATATTCACGAAATTTTAAAATTATAAATGATTTTCAGATTAAAATATGTACACCTAATCAAGTGAAATGCAACAGTCTGGACTCTGGAATAACATCTCCCTCTTATTAACTGGATCTCAAACGGTTATCACCGCGGCTGCCTAGACTCTCTCCAATGCTCGCCTTCTTCTTTGCTCAATCTCAAATGTGTATTTTAATTGTCCCACTTAGGTAGCTCACTTGGTGATGCTAAGGGACATAGGAGACTCCAAGTACTCGGAGGTAAGGAGTTCAAACCACACCCCCATCCCCCTAACATAACAATTAACATTAAATACTAATTTTGACTTATTAAAAAAAATTGCGTTTTTTTAATTTTTTGTTTTAAGGAGGTTTCATACTGCGTCTTATATAGGGGGACAGGAGAGAAGATAATGAAGTGTATTGCGGAGTTTGAACCTGCCACACTTATTGACTCATAATTTATATCTTATAGTTTAACCAACTAAATTGGCACAATAAGTTCAAACATGCATGCGTTATTCGTGCCTTATTGTGCGTTATTGGTAGGTGAGAATATCACATTGTATTATATGATATCACATTTATCGTGTTACATTCAAATATCACATTTTTAACTAACACAATAAGAGAATATCACATGATTATATTATGATTATCAACTTGTTTAATTAATACTCTCTCCGATCCTTAATATAAGAAACAAAACTCTAAAACATACCGACCAAAGAAATGCATTAAAATGAGTTAATTGTAATTAATATTGATATAAATTTCCAAAAATACTCCTTCTAATTAATAAATAAACTCACTTATATGGAAAGTTGATATATCTCATAAATTTAAATCCTATTATAAATGAGGGTAATATTGGAATTTAGTATTTAATATGTGTGAAAATTAATACATGTTTCTTATATTTTGAACCAAAAAAGTATCCCTTTGTTTCTTATATTAAGGACCGGAGGGAGTAAATTATATATTGTTTACTTATTTTTATTTATTATTGTGTCATTTTTTGTTTCAAGAGTACCCTCACAAAAAAACAAAAGTGAATTTTAGCAATTAAATTTAACGACCACACTTAATCAGTTACTAAATATAAAAATCGATCGATAAATATGGAAATTAGGGACCGATTTAGTAAGCACCAAATGATTTAGCGACTAGGTATTTAGCGACCACCAAATTCGATAAGCTAAATACCTTTTTTTGTGTAATGCCATCTCATCTGATATATGAGAAAGTGGTTTTTCGAATTACGGTCCAGCAAGTAAACGGGGACCTTTCTTCACATGAATCCACACATGAATTCATGGATTAAACACAAAACCTTAGGGACTGAAGCTCCTTCCACCTGAACTAAGAACAATATAAGGTCTATACTGTGCTACCAGCACAAGAATTTGTGACTTTTCCTTAATTCCCACGATTCGGGCTGGCAGTAATTAAGTGGAATTAACAATGAATATCAACAATGATCATATTAATAACTGAAGAGTCGACCCTTCAGAATTCTTTTCTTCTTTTGTGGTGAGAGTACAGACTGGGGACCCATCTGTGATCTGTGCACAGGAAGGGGGGCCTTGGGTCTTCGTCTGCCAGCTCAGTAGTTGATAATGGCCATGTACGTTGAAGTAGTTCAGCAACAGTGCACCACCGCTCAAATATGTACGACATACCTCTTTAATTAGCATTAATTAAATTAAATACCACTGTAGTTGCTTGTGTTATGCTGATTTTTTTAATAAAAAAATAAATTGCTGAAAGTAAATTTTGAAACTAGAAGCAATTCTCAAGCTGTTTAACGCATCATTTTGACAAGTTATTGCGTGTTTGGATCTGCGTTTATATCCTCCATACGCACGTCCATTCAGAAGCTATAATATATAGCTTCCAAGTCCAGGACGTGATTCTCCACATTTTCAACGCACTACCAAACACATGCTTAGCAAGCCCATTTGATTCAGTACCTATATATAACCTGTTGCGTGAAGGGCTAGCCCCCATCAAGTTTTTTTTTTTTTTTTTCCTTGTTGGGTTAGTTGGTGGGTTTGGGTTTTGGGTTAGTCACTAGGGTGGGTCATGTATTTAGGTTAATTAAATTAGGTTAGGGTTTCTCATCTCATACACAGTATCTCAACCAAACTTCCTCTACAGTTGTCAAAATAAGCTAATTCGAATTATCTAGGTCGGATTATCATGAGCTGTTAGTTGAGCCAACTTTTGGGTAACTCAATTGTAGCTACCATGGGTTAGTGAGTTAAATGGGTCTGCTCACCAAAAAAAAAAAAACAGAAATGATTTTGGGACACCAGAAGTTGACACCAGAAGTTGACACTATGGATAATTCAGTATATTGGTTGGTTAATTCACTTTTGACACTATTGATTGATTAACCAACCAATACACTGAATTAACCATGGTGTCAACTTCTGGTGTCAACTTCTAGTGTCCCAATATCATTTCTGAAAAGAAAAAAAAAACCATCTGATTAAGCATTAATGCTACCACCACCTATCATAGTGATGAATAGCGACCAAAACAACTTCCCCCTAACTCTACATTAACACCTATCTTAGCAACCTTGAAGCCAACTGATATAGGGTGCTGGTTAAGAAGGGAATAATGGAAGCCCCGACATGGACACGTAGTACGGTAGCTAGTAGTAATGAGCTCAGAATCTCAGAGCTCTCCTCTCTGACAATCTGAGAGCTGAAAAGAAAAACTGGAAGATCACGGGCAGTGCCACAGAACTGAACTGATAGCTTGCTTATGAAGTCTATACAAGCTGTAGCAGAACGTTCCATCCATGCATACCATATACAACCACAAGAATTCATATTCAAATTAATTTAAAATCAAACAAAAATTTAAAAGGTGACTTCTTTGGTACCCTTATAAAATCGAGGTAATATTTACCCCTGCATATGTGGTTCAATTAGGTTTTGCCAATTAATATCATATCACTTACAATTTGACAACTCATCCTTGCTTTGGTCAAACCTCCCTGAGGGCATTCCTGTAAAAACAAAACAAATTATTTTCCTTTTCCCCTTATCTCCCTAGAACCCTTCGTCTGCTTCAAGCGCTGGTTACCCTTCCACCTTCATCTCTCCGGAGCAATTCTTTTATTAATTCATTCCTTTATAATTCCTTATATAACAATCTTTGAAGATCAAAAGTTTTAACAATCTGGAAACAATCTTCGTCTCCTTCATCCCTAAGAGAGAGATTCTGGATGATCAAAATCTCCACGTATAATATACAACATCTTTGCCACCACTCCATGATTTTCGACTTACCCTCTTTTCAATCCTAAATAACTCAAAACTGTTCCAATTCCATTCTGTATGCGTTTTCTCTTGCTGGATTGAACCGGGTTCGGGTTGGGTGGGCAATTATTCAGATTTATTCTTCACCATCTCTTTTGGGTTTTTACGTTTCCCCACTTTTCATTATTTTTCATTTTCCCTTTTCAATAAATGGCGTTTTAGTGTCATTCTTATTTTTGGTCTGTACTTTGAGAGTTTGAGTTGGGTTTCTTTTAAGTACGGTTTTTGAGAGGATCCAAGGTTAAAGTTCCTGTTTTTCCACGAAAGCCTCTGTTGGGTATGTGCAAGTTGAACTTTGGTTGCACTCTGTTCTGCGTTGGATTGATTGATTTCCAATTTTGTAATAAAGGTTCCTCTTTTTTTTTTTTTGTGTGTGGAACAAAGAGGTTTGTATTTGAGGTGTTGTTGTGTTGATTAAGACTAATGGAAGAGAATTGTTAGAGTGGTGGATTGCATAAGATGAGTTCTAGTGTCACTGGAAGCTTGTTCCATGAGGGCCGGCTACTGGATCATATTACTGAGAATGGCCACTCATTTGATTTGAGGAGAGGATGAACGGGGACGAAGGATTCCAGGACATTAATGGAAAAGCAAAAATAATTTATTTTGTTTTTACAAGTATATCCTTTCAAGTGTTTGACTAAGACAAAGCGGAGCTGTCAACTTTTAAATGATGTGGCATTAGATAGCAAAACCTGATTGGATCACATGTATAGAGGTAAATATTACCCCAATTTTATAAGGGTACCGAAGAACTCACCAATTTAAAACTGTATAAAACACTTTTTGAAGAAAGAGAATTCTGGGCTTATAGGATAGAAAATAGGAATTAGGAAGGGGTGTTACATATCTTAAATAATTTTTAATTAAAATATTATTTAATTTTAAATTTATTGTATTGTGGTAGAAAAATATAATTGAAGGAAAACCAATCCTTGAAAAGAATAAAAGAAAATCGAGGAGGACGACCGGGTCTGGAAGTTGCATGGGCCCATGAACTGATCAGTTGCTGCACCCTGCTATGCATAGATTTGCAGGATGCCAATGTGACAATTAGGGGTGTTCATCAACCGATCCAAACCGATCCAAACCGCGCAAAAACCGAACCGAAAAATCGAAGACCGAACAAACCGAAAACCGAAAAAACCGAAAACCGAAAAAACCGCAATTTTTCATTGGATTGGATCGGATTTTGGATCCCCTAGTGACATCCAATCCAATCCAATCCAAACCGAACTATTATAGACATATACTATTATTTTTGAAATTATAGTATTACTCATACTTAAACATTGTTTTTTATACTTTTATGACCCTTATTCTCTTTAATATTTTTGTTGGAATGACATATATGAGATTATTTAGAATAAATGTTAATGTCTTCAAATTATATTTTGTTATAAGTTTTGATGTATAACATATATATACTTGATTGAGTAAATATGAAAACTAGGAAATAAATTAACTAATTTGAAAAATAGTTACAATTTATTTGTAGCTGATTCAAGGACAAAATAAGATAACTGAGAGTAGATATAAAAAATTAACATAAAGAATATTTAACATAAAAGAACGTGTTAAAAAATATCAATACCTATTTTTTCTCAAACTCCCAATATTTTGTGAAGAATTCTATAACAGTTTTCTCAGTCTTCATCAAATCAAATAACGGTTAATAAGGTACAAATAATTACCGGCTTTAATAAAGGTTCTACTGTTCTAGTATAGAGATATATTAAAATAGGTATTTGACACCCTAGACTAGCTCCCTTAAATGAAAATTATATTTTGTCCACTATTAAATAAGTGGAAATGACACTTGACATAAAGAAAAAATAAAATATGACAAAAACCGAATTATCCAATCCAATCCAAACCGCATTTGATTGGATTGGATCGGATCGGATTTTTTCAAAGAAGCAAACCGATCCAATCCAAACCGTACATTGTTTTCATCATTGGATCGGATGACTTTTCAGCTCAAAACCGATCCAATCCAATCCGCGAACACCCCTAGTGACAATATTAATTAAAGAGTGGATGATTTATGATCTGATATAGTCTTGATTGTTAAATGCATATTGATTTAAGAATTGCACACGAATTAACATGAATTATTTTAATTATATATCGTTATCTTTAACTATATATACGTTGTTATTTTTTAAAATATAGTTTTGTTAATCATTGTCTTGGGGTAATAGTTAAGAAAATAAAAAAGGAATTTTTTTTATTGGAAAGCAAGGTTGAATTAATATAATTAAAAAAAATAAAATAATCATCCATTTAACCGCATATCATTATGTTTGGGATAAAATCAGGTTAAGAATATAGAAAACTTAAAACTAAGATAATTTTACTATATATATATTTTAAAATAATATATATATATATTATCACGCTACGCAAAAAATTATTGATTTAGGTAAAAAAATCTGTTTTTTTTAATAAAAAGGATATTCATTCATTCAAATTGGTAAAATACATAAAAGACAACACAAATTCAAAATCGCTAGAAACCGAAAAGGATGAATCTGCGAACAAACTCACAGCACCCAGGTTCATAGCATAACACAGCAAAATGCCTACAAATGTGACAAAATCAAAGTGACCGGAATACCCATGCCTCCGGATCTGTAACGTTGACGCCCAAGTCTTGGTTGAATCTGTAATGGATCGAAGATGATCTGCCAATCTTAACCAAACGAACACCGTAACAAGACGGGAAACCCAACGATGCCGTAACAAGACGACGAACAAAACACCGCCGTACGCAGAGGACGAAAACACGGAAAATCACGAAAGAAAAACCAGATCTATGTGGAACAATCACTTATTTAAACAAAAGGAGAGAGAAAACGATGTAGATGAGTTATTCCAGGCCAAAAGATGGCCCAAAACCACCCCCTTCCGGTGGATGAGGAAAAAGGAAAAGAGGAGTCGAGGGAAGGTTGAGAGAGAGAGGCGGCTCGGTAAAAAATCTTATAATTTATACATAATTATAATATATATGTATAAATGATAGAATTGTGAATTAGGTTGGGACACTCTAAAACTATATTAAGCCAATTTTTTTAAAACCTAAATTTATCATAATTAATCAACTTCGAGTTAAGATGAGCAAGTAAAAGGGGACAAGTGTTCAACACATGTAATTAAGTTTATCTTGTTTAACAAAAACAACAGGTTATTATCAAAAAAAAAAGGGGTAACTTTATCTAATGATAAAACACATTCAAGTTGGTTCAAGTGTGCTTGATTCTCCTTAAAGAAGCTTTTAAGGTTCGAGTTTTGTAAATAAAAAATTAGATATTAGAAGAGTTAGTTTTACCTCTTCCATAAGTCTACCGGCTCAAGTTAAATTAGTCGAGGTCTAATATGATTATCAACTATCAAGAGTCCTAGTCTAAGATTCTAGAAAAAAAAAAATATTGAAATTATTTTACAACAAAAAAACAACAAATTCAAAGGAGCAGTATCTTGTAAGTACGGTTCCAAAATAATTATGAGTAATGATAGGTGAACACCTGAGTTTGATATTAAAAGTTGACATCTTAGTTAATCATGTGTAAATTTTTGATTAATTCAGTTCATTATATGGTTAATAGGTTATATGAAGCTTATTTTCCATAATTATGTAAATATTTGATTAATTACATATAAATATCTAGTTAATTCAGTTTTTTATATGATTAATGAGTCATCATGAATTAACCAAATATTTACATGTGATTAATCATATAATAAACTGAATTAATTAAATATTTATACCGATTAATCAAGATATCAATTTTAATTATCAATTTTTAGTGTGCAACTATCATTACTCAATAACTACAGAGGGTCCTCACTAGGTGACTAGTGTTGAAGGTAGATCCAGGCCTGGGTTTCGTGAAGCTAAGGCCCGAGGGGACAGTAGATGGGAAAGTGGATCCTGGCTTTATATAGCTGGCCATCACGTCCGTCCTTTCCAATAATTCTGTATTAGACGGATAGGATTGGACTGATGCATAAGAAGTTGACATTTCGCTATGAGAGAGAGAGAGAGATCGATATATGAAAAATGCAAAGTGAGGTGCATGCACAGCATCCCTCATCGGATCACACAATTTTGTAAAGCGTAATCTCAATAGCGAGCAGAGCAAATAACACGAGAGTGGAGACCTTAGTTAAATAATTTAAAAGAAAAATGTTTCTTTTTTTTAAACAATAAAAAAAAAATGTAAAAAAAATGTTAACGATATATTCTTTAATACTATATTTCTAGCACATTTTTTTTATTGGTTGAAATTTGGAATTTATGTAAATCCTTCAAAATTCAAGTGAGATACACATAAATTAATGAAATCCACACCAATTTCATATTTTTTTCTTCTCTTCTTATTGCAATGTGCACACCCAGAAAGAAAAAAAAAAAGGACCCTGTAAAAATATTTGCCATTTTTCAGTTTAGAATTTTGTTTTGCTTTGTATGAACATCCGCCGGCAAGAATTTCAATTTTTTTTTTTTTTTTTATGTTTCGAGTTTTAATGCTTTAAATAGTGTTGTTTGTGTTTTAATATAAACACACACTGAAGAGTGATGTTATTATCGCCACTATATGTAACTGTCACAACTATAAACTAACATATAAATATAACACTGTCCTTTGCAGGTCACTAAATGTTTGAGTGCTGGTAAAATACACTCTTGAATATATATATATTTTTACCAACTTTAAAATAATTTAATTATGGTATATTGTTAATGTATATTTTTTTATATTATCAACTAATTATATATTGTCAAATTATTAAAAATGTTTGACTTTTATAATAATTATTTTAAAAATTATAGATATAGTAATGTATGATTAGTTGCTATTGTCAAAAAGAATTATATTACAAATGCACCAAAATTAAATTCATTTTTAAATCAAAATGTAAAGTTACAAATCCGAAGTTATTTTGGCCTTATAAATCACATAATAAAATGGTCCTTGTTAATTTAATGAGTCTCTTATTGTTGATTTTTCATCGTGATACATTATGATAAATTCTATATGGCCCCTTAAATTTTTTTTTCACGAAAAAATAAATAAAAAATAAATAATTAAGGGGCGATATAGATTTTATCATAATATAAATTCTATATGGCCCCTTAATTGATAGCTACATTTATTAAGTTAGGACATGAATATAATGTCTAGTAACAGCATACATTGTACGATTGGCATTGCCAACATTAAGGACTGCAATGTAGTGCATTATCCTTTTATGCGATCCGATCATTATATGGGGTCACCTGATCATACAATATCAACCAAAAAGCGTTGGTTGTCCAATAAAGAGCAACGCTAAAATTCAAAATTTCTGCTTACGGATGTTGTCACTATAAGCGATAGTGATTCATCGAGATCAAATGTGGGGCCTGTGTCCCACGATGGCTTCTAGGCTTCAATCCCATGAAGGAAAAAAAAACCTCTTTGGGTTAGTTCTATGATTAATTCAATTGAGCACGAAAGAACCGTTGATTCAATTTATTATATATATACATACATAACATAATACAAGAAGATTTACTTGACACTTGTCTTGCTTACATGCTCCATATATATAAAAAAGCACAAGTTTCTCTCTTTGTGTAGTGGCACAAATTAGGGATATTTGATAGGAATCGAAGAATGGTTAGATTAGTGGCTCAAAATCATCCGGCAGAAGAAAGCGGGAAATGAAATGGAAGAAGAAAAAAAAAAAAAAGGTAAGTGGGGCATTTGAAGTGTTGATTTGGTTTAAAATTTGTGTGATATGGGTTGTGTTTGTGGGAGTGAGTTG
This sequence comes from Echinosophora koreensis, assembly GCA_035048595.1. Classification (NCBI taxonomy): domain Eukaryota; kingdom Viridiplantae; phylum Streptophyta; class Magnoliopsida; order Fabales; family Fabaceae; genus Echinosophora; species Echinosophora koreensis. The sequence goes on along the minus strand of JAPCYP010000012.1, from coordinate 4,836,544 downwards.
TCAAAGGTTAAAAAAAGCTTAATGATGAGTAGTAAGAAAGTTAGAGGTCATTGATTTTAATTTGAGCAGTAGTAATTAAAGGGAGTAGCTTTCCAGCAGCAAAAGTATCATTGTTTGAATCATATCTAATATCCCCATAGGTGTCATGCATATATATATAGCCGCCGGGTCAATTTTTGTACTCATTTCTCTATCACTGCTACAGCAAAGGTGGAGCCAGTATTTGATACTTCCCCCGGTCCACAATGTAAGCAAAAATTATCAAATTTTCTAGTCCAAAATATAAGCAAATTTCAACTACTTTCTTCTCATTTAATGAAGTTATTCTCAAAATACCCTTCATTTAATACAAATTTTGTTTTTCAATAACTCCTTTTATTCTCAATAACACAAGTTTAATAAATAAGAGGAAAGGTAATTTAGGTAACAAACTTAATTTTTTATTCTCAATGACTCTTTTAAATGAGATCAACTAACTATCTTAATATGTGTGTCCCATTTAATTTTTGCTTACAATAGAGACCGGAGGGAGTACTTGAGTTATGCACTTATGCTATGATTAAACCATATGATTCAGTTTTATTATTATAATAAATAAATTAAGTTGCTAGGGCTTTGTGACTAAAATAATATAGAAACTGGTCTAACACCTTACCAAATAGACAAAATTTTGACAGCTTCTGAAAGAAACAAAACAATACAATCACCTATATATTTTTTTGGCATTAAAAAGAGAAATGTTAAAAATATTTTTTCCTATTCTTCTTAATATTTTTTTATTAGTGGATGATATTTATACGAAACTGCTAAATAAAAATTGAATCCATCGCAAAAATTAAAAATTAAAAAATCAGAAGATATATGAATTGTTTTACAATTAAGACAGGGAGCACAAAACATAAGATGATTTAAGATTAATTAACATTCTAAAAAAAAATTATACTGACATTGTATCAAAATTAAACTCTATAACTTGTTGAATAGTTTCCCTCCTGTTTTGCACAGTAAAAATATGTTTGATTAGGCATTATGCTCGACACTTAGGTAGTTAGTATGTAAAAAGATTATATATGTTAAATTAATATAAAAAATAATGTTGAAAGAGAGGTGCAACCGTGCAATGCCATTCTTTGATTTTTGTTTCCTTTTTAGTGTAGTCAACTCTTTCTTTTTAGTTTTCCCTGATAACTTATCGGTATCATACTATGGTTAGAGGAAAAGTTTGTGAAAAGAATTGAAACAAAGAGAAGCTTAGTAGAATTTCAGAGTATATTAACCAACATTGTGTGTAGCACGGTTGGTAGATAACCGATCCCTTAAGCATGTGGTCATGGGTTCAATTCCTGGCTCATGTGTATGGAAGGGTATTTGTTGGGAGAGATCAACCCCTTAAATGAATCTCAGTACCCTGAGGGATTAGTCTCTAGCTCCCGATCGGAGAATACTCAGGTTCACACACAGAAAAAAAAAAAAAAAGAATTTCAGTATTTAATATTTGCAAAAATAATTTTTGTTAAAAGAGGACCCAGGCCCAAAAGAAGACTATAAGAAAACAGGAACCCCAGACACATCACCGGATCCATTTGCATGGCTTCCAAAGTAAGCCCGATATATGATGGGCAAACTTCGAAGCGTTGCAGCACCACAGCTTCATTTACCAGCCCACAAACAAAACATGAAAGAGGAAACGCGTCTTATTTTTTGACCCAAACAAGAAAATATTTTCGAAACAAAAAAGGGCCGCTATTTAATAAGAGAATTATATTAAAATTCTCTTACTATAGATAATTCAAATGGTTGTGTACGAAATAGCATTTACTAATACACTAATAGGAAGACCTGGTAGGAGGATTTTGAATTATTTAATATTTTTTATTTAGTAATTAAGAAGATCTAGTAGGAGGATTCTGATTTATCCACATTAAGAGAGTTTTGTCATATCCTTCTATTAATCATCCTACTACTAGATAAAGAAATTATTAAAAGAAAAGGACAGACGCTAACCAGTGTCCTAAGAACATTGGTTAAAGAATCAGAGATAGAAAACTTCTATTAGAAAATGATGCATTCAACCTATAGATAATTGAAAAGTTGTGATTTCCCATAAAATTGTTCTAATATTGTTTCCTTAATCAATATCATTAGGAAACTGGTAAATAAAACCCATGAAAGAATTGGTCAAGTGGTAAGCATCTTGACCCTATAAGGAGGATGACGTAAGTTCGAATCTCAATGGAAACACTTTAGTTGGGAGGTTGCGAAAGTCAAGAGTTAATTCTCTGCTCTAAGCATTCGATCAAGGAATAGTCTCATAGCCATTCCAAATGGCCGAAGCTTGTAGAGATAACCCGGGTTGCTACTAGGGAGCCAAATACCCTAATTACGATGATTCATAATTTTAATTTCTTGGGAATATAAAAGTATTCAATATTATGAATCATCGTAATTATAAAAGCATTCAATATTTTGATAATATAAAAACATTCAATATTTTCTTTATGGATAAAACTTAGGTATAATTACTTAGGTACATAAGGTATTGTTCTCCAATAACAAGGATACATATGTCAAAGCTGTTACATGTGTTATATTCTCATTAATGAGCTATGACACATGTATTATTCTCATTGGAAAATAGCACCTTATATACCTAAGGAATTGCACCTAAGTTTTCTCCTTTCTTACAAAGTGTCCTAAGAGCACTCGTTAACATTCTCCATATTATTATCCCAAATACACCGTGAGCTTGTGCCTTAGGCCATTTTGGGAACAAATTAGTAACAATTATTTGGTAATAGTTTCCAGTAGTGGCCAATGGCCATCCAATTTCCATTAGCATTACTGCCTTGCTGGATACAGAGTTGAAAACTAAATTTGAGGTGCATAATGGCTGCCCGTTTTACGTAGAAACGGGCAAGTGGATAATTATTTTTGTTTCAAAACATCAATCATGAAATTAAAGGAAAAAAGGGTAAATTTTTGTTGACAAATTTAAACTCCATTTACAGAGGATGATGAAGAAGAAGAATGATGTTGAATATGCTACTCGGTCCGGGCAAAACCCTTAATTTTCGTCTATCCAACAGTGTTTTCTAGAGTTACGATCCCTGTAAATTCAAAGCAAATAATTAAACCTTCTGTCTTTACCAAAAATAATAATAATAATAATAAGATTATAAATTATCTTGTGTTATTCCCACCCTAAGATTGCTCATAACTTAAAAAATCCTTTTACATAAAAAAAAAATATCCTTATTAATAACTGTCCTAAGAACATTGTTAAGAAACCTACATAAAAAGAGTTTATATCAAAAAATTAAGTATAATTATTTTCAAAATACTAAATATATCATTTTTCATACAAAATTTTCTCATATTAATTCCTTAAATAATATATTATGGATATTCGCTAGCAATCTCAATAAAGAATAACATCATTATCGGGTGGGTTAAAAAATATAGTGTTAGTGCATTTTTCTAGGAGTGGCCGTCCTTTGTGCTTTATGACTTACGATGAATAGGTCCACCCCGACTGGCCATGATGGTTTGTCGGCTGGAGATGAGGTGAGAACTGAGATACCTATGAAAACACTACAAATAATAGAAATGAACATATTTATCTTTGGGACTCGTTTGGTGGTCAGGATATGATAGGGACCGATATGATAAGAGAGCAGGATAGGAGTATGATAGGATATGAACAGGATAAGATATCATTGTAATTTTAGTATGAATTTTAAAATTTTTGTTTTTGTTTCGAATGTTTTCATATTTTATTAGATTTAAGTTTTTTTTTTTACAATTTTCATTTTTTAAGTTTATATAAAAAGACAAAATTGTCCTTGTGATAAAATTATATATAATATTTTAAAATTTTAAAATATTGTTTAACTTAAATTAAATTTTTTTAATTTTAAATATTCATTTTTAGTTTTTACATTACATATAGTTAAATTATTAGAATATTTTTATTTGTTTTTTAGTTTTTTACAATAATATACATTAATAAAATTAGTCTTGTGACAAAATAAAAATACTTTTTAAAATTAATTATTAATATTTTATTAATTTATATTTTATTATACCTTTTTTTTAACCATATTATATTTTATTATACTTTAATTATTTTATATATAAAATATTTTTTTACTTTATTATACTTTAAATCACCTTATCCTATCCTGTTGAGTTCTAAACCAACTCCCCCTCAGGATAAAATTTCAACTAGATGGACAGGATAGGATAGGTGACAGGATAGACTTATCCTATCCTGCTGGCTCACTAAACAACAGTTTCAAATAGGATATGATAGCTTATCCTAACATGTCTCTCTTATCCTGACCACCAAATGATTAGTGTGTTTTTACATAGGATAGGAGGTGAGACGCATAGGACCCAAAGTTGGATTGGAAGCATGTCATTAAACTTGAACCCAATAAAAATATACCGATCCACAACCTCATGTCAGGCGGCCCAACAAAGATATAAGGGTCTGAATAGCGTCCACAGAGGTGGGGTATTCAGCATATTATAAATAGCATTACCAGCTTAAGCCAGGTGTTTTTAAAAGTATTGTACTTTTCTGAATGTGTTTGATTCAAAAGAGAGGAGGATACGGGAGGGGAGGCAGTGATAGACCCAGGATCTAGAGCCAATGAGCGTAATTTATTTCCAAAATAATTATTAATAATTATCATCATACATATGAAGATAAAGACATGAATGTTAAAATTATAAAATTTTAATGGCTAAGCTATACTTTTGGTCTCTTATCTTTATTTTGTATTTCAATTTAGTCTTTCTTTCATTTTTTATTCTGAAATGGTTAATTATCCTTAATTTAGGTTTCAATGTGGTCTTTTCCATTTATATTATGGTACAGAAAGGATTACATTGGGATAACTTTTACAAATAAGGGATCATTTTGAAAAAATAAGTAAAAGAGAGACCATTTCGGGATAAAAAAAATAAAAGAGACCATATGAGCTTAACTCTTACAAAATATAAAAAACTATTTTGGAAAAAATAAATAAAAAAGGGCCGCATTGATATAACTTTGCAAAATAAGGGACCATTTTGGAATAAAAAATAAAAGAGTGACTAAATTGAAACCTAAAATAAAGGTAAGGGAGCAAAAACAATTTAGCCAATTTTAATCTATCTAATCAAATAAACTACATACTTCATAATTGTCCTCTATGGGATTTCATGGTTTTAAATCGTTGAATAATCAGCTAATTGTTAATATTATTGAACACATCTTTTTCACTATAAGTGAGATGAAGAAAGAGTAAAGTGAAGAATAAGTGGTATGGATGCAAATAAATTAACAATGGGAGGTAAAAATAAAATATATAAGATAATCATATTTTGCTTTTAAAAATGAGTGGGTGCATGTGCCCACACTCACTTGTATGTGAGTTCGCCCATGAGGAGAGGAGAGGGATTTTATTTAGAATATTATCGTGTTTGGTTGAGATGCGAGATGACAAATAATGCTATTCATATTTGGTTCATAAGAAGAATAGAGATATTTTAAAACAAATTTATTTTTACACCCTTATAATTATTCATTTCAAAATGTACAAGTGAAGGTATTTTAGTAAATGCATATAAAATATTTTAAAATCCCTTCCTTTCTCCCCCTCTAAATCTCCCCAATATTAAATGGGAGCCAAAATTGAGTTAGGAGAGATTCCGCCTCCATCAACTCCCCTCTCATCACCTCCAAAAGATTGAACCAAACATAAAATATTTAAAAGAATCCCCTCCCTCTGTTCCATTTTCTTTCAACCAAATATTAATGTAAGTGTTTTAAAAGGCAGGTCCACAAAAACAAGCGCAAAGAGTGTGTTTGGAAAAACTGGAAAAAAAGATTATGCTGATAATCGATTATAATCAGAATCTATTTTTGTTTGGGTCTATTTGCTGAAAAGCGATTTTAAGATAATCTATTTGATTTGGGTGGTAGAAAAAAAAATCAATTTTATATAATAAATTACGAAAAATGGTATAAAGTTATTTATTTATTATATTTGATTGGAAAAGTGAATAATATTTGATTTTTTTACAATATTTATTCACTTTTAACATTATTATTTTGATATTTAAATATATATAATATTTTAATTATATAATCAGTTTTAACATTGGTGAATTCTATGATACCCAAGATAATTTTTGGGTAACTTTTACATTGATTATGTGGTTCAATCTCAACAAGCCAACTCAATTAAAAGGTCCACTTCTTCGCCACATTGGATAGACTTTCATTTTTATGAAAAAACCTCTTTTAACTTTTGTCTTTATTTTTTAGCCCAAGGGACTATGTTGCAAAAATAAAAATTTAACTTTTCATTTTCTATTTTTAGATCCAAAACACCTTTCTCCAAAAAATCAAAAGTAAAAATTTTCAGCCACCACACTCTCGTTGTCCCTGTCACGGACTCAGCCATTGCACCTCCCTTGCATTTTCATTTTTTTCTTTGTTTTGCCCCAAACCCTAAAACCAATTCTTGCTTTCCTTTTCTTCATTATCAACATTCCTTGTACCAAGAACCATTCTCTGTCTCTCTCTCTCTCTCTCGGCAAGAAGATCACTAGGAAAGGAACGATTTTTGGGCATTATGGCCTGAGATTTGTTGATCCATTTCAGGTTTCTTGTCTCTCATCCATGACCGCCTCCGCCTCCACGCGCATCAGCCTCCACCTCCGCGCGCGACCGCCCCTCCTCACCCTCAGAACGCCGGTTCCTAGCCAGCTCCGTCCACCACCGCATGGCAACAGAGCCACAACCTCGTCCCAGACGTTCTCCGTCGTGCCGCCGCGTCACTGACCCACTCACACCAGATCGCAAGCTACACGTCCCCGCCGACCTCGATCTACCAATAAAAAAAAACTCTCATGCACCTAGAAATTAGCAGTTGCTGCAACAGTAGCACTGTGCTCGTTCAACCTTCAATGGTGGACATATTTGGGATTGGGAATCATACTGGTTTGAGAAGGGAGAGTCTTTTCAGATACGAACCCTCAAATTTTTAGTTTTGATTTTTTTTTTTTTTTTTTTTTGCATAAAAGGTGTTTCTAGATTAAAAAAAAGGAAAAGTTAAATTTATATTTTTGCAACATGCTCCCTTAGACCAAAAAAACAAAGGCAAAAGTTGATAGGGGTTTCTTCATAAAAATGAAAGTCTCTTCAGTATAGCATTGACATGGACCTTTTAATTGACTTGGCTTATTGAGATTGGACCACATAGGCAGTGTAAAAGTTACCCAAAAATTATCTTGAGTATCAGAGAATTCACCTTTAACATTTTGTTAACTGAGATCTCGTTCCCGTGCTAATAATGGCAACGAATAGGTAAATGGCGCGCTATTACTTGTCCAACTTGTATATGCTCAACTAGTTTGCACTTCAATGCAGTGAAATCCTTCCTGTTTGCAAATGAGGGTACCAGGGGCAAGAGGCTTCGGATCACAAAATAATCCTTTCTAAACAATCCAAGAGTCTAATTTCTATGATGCATAGGAAACAACTTTTTTAAGGAAAAAAAAACTTTTTAAACAAATTAAATTAGATACCCAAACATAACAAAATTTACCAATTCAGCTGTTATCACAAAAAAACAGTTGAAACACATATAATCTAGTATTCCCCAACATGCCCAAAGGAATGTAACATTCTATTTATATATGATATTGACTAATTAATATACTTGGTTAGTTGGTTACAAGTTGGTAAGTACGTTTGTACCCTATATATATGGTTGGTCAATGAAGTGATGATATTTATACCGATTCCATATTTTGAAGTGCATGCACTTAAGCCTCATTGCCCTGCTCCAATGTGGACTTTGGAAATTTAAAAGAGAGTAGAGATCTCGTTTATGAGACGGGCGGAAAGAGTACTGGAATATGTTTAGGAAAGATGAAATAACAAAGTTTTAGCTGTTTTTGAGTAAAAAAAAAGCTGTTTCTAAAATAACCTTTGTTGTTTGGGTATATAAATTGTTTTTTTAACAAGCTTTTTTTTTTTTTACCAAATTTCAACTGTTTTACACCATCTAAACTACTGAACTGTTTGATGAAATGTTTCTAGATTATTCACAACCAATTCATTGCTTTCTGTTTTTGCTCCCACCCAACTTTACCTTTTGTATTTTTTGTGTTGCTTTAATTGAAGTTAGCATCAGTTGTGGGATTCATGGGCAGATTTGTGCAATATGTTCTATTGTCCCTCATAACGTCAGGTTATATGTGGTACTGGTATCATATTTAATTATTTATTTATATTTTTTTTGTTAAAAAATTAAATAATTTAACAAGTTTTAATATTAAAAGAAGCATAAATATTATTAATCACATGTAATCTTGCAATCCCCGGCGTATAAATAAACTTGTTTTATTTATATTATTATTTTGTTAAAAAATTTAATATTTTAACAATTTTCAATGTTAAAAAAGCTTAAATATTAATAATATAAATAAATAACTTCATACCATTTTTCGTAATTTACTATATAAAAGTGATTTTTTTTACACCACCCAAACGAAATAGATTATTTTAAAATCGCTTTTCAGCAAACATACCCAAACAAAATCAGATTCTGATTATAATTGATTATCACAATAAACAATTATTTGAAAACAGATATCAACATAATCTTTTTTTTCCAGCTTTCCCAAACACACTATAAATATAAAAAGTTCTATACTGACGTTCACCGATATTTTGATAAATGTCTTTTTATTTTAATAACCAAGAGAGAGAAATAATAATGATACTGATTTATGGAGATATTATTGGATGTTTATATAAAAAAAACCTTTACACTGATAATGCATAAAAATTAAACTTGATAAATATTATGCTTAAACAATTGTTAATCAAGTATAAATTAACATGTACTATGGAGCACTGTCGCTTTTTTTTTTTTTTTTTTTTATCAAGTCAAATGAATTAATAGGGGGTGAATTTCTATTTAGTGTACTTTTGTTTTTGCAAAAGGAATATTGAAAAACTTACAGGTAATGAAGATCTCGAGAATATATATATAAAAAGAGGCAAATCAATATTCTAAAATTTAAAGAGATGGGGGAAACCGTCTCTTTAAATTTTAGAATATTAATTTGCCTCTTTATTTCTCCATGTATTAAAATTGATTTTATAATGGACAAAGTACAATATGTAATTTATTTTCATTACTAATTTTCAAGGTACGATACCTAAAAAATAACATCCAAAATGTATTACGGTTAGAGAGTTAGTTAAAAGTAGTTATCATTAGTTGGCTAATTATGACAACTAATCTATCCTATATATTCTTGTAATAGTGAGTTAGAAACTCAGACTTGTACATTCAGTTTCATTTTGTGAATTCATCAATACATGAATTTATCTCCATTACATGTCTAATATGGTATCGGTTGTTTTTCTTCAAGCTTTCGCACTCTGATTTGCTTCTTCTTCGATCCTTCTCTCTCAGCATTTCTGCGATTCTTGTTCTTGCTGAGCTTGCGATTCTGCACAATAGAAGATCAGAATCCATTGATCATTGATCACTCTTCGGATTTCCCTGGATTGGTTCTCGTTTCTCAACCTCTTGATGGTACAAATTACCTCACATGGCATCGTTCCATGATTCTTGCTCTTGATGGCAAGAACAAGCTAGGTTTTGTTGATGGCTCTATTCCTCAACCTCCTCCTAATGATCCTGTGAATTTGAGGCTATGGAAACACAATGATAGCATTGTTGCTTCATGGATACTGAGTTCCATCACTAAGGAGATCAACACCAGTGTGATCTACTCCAATTCTTCTTCTGCTATTTGGAAAGACCTTGAAGATCGTTTCAAGAAGAAGAATGACACTAGGATTTTTCAATTGAAGAAGGCTCTTCTTCATTGCACTCATGATTCCAGTTCAATCAGCACCTACTTCACCCGTTTCAAAACCTTGTGGGAAGAGCTTGGTGAGTATAGGCCTGTGCACAATTGCCAATGTGGTGGTGTTCAGTCTTTGATCGATTTCCTTCAGGATGAGTTTGTTATGAATTTCTTAATGGGACTCAATGAGTCTTTTTCTCATGCTAGAGGTCAAATCTTGATGATGAACCCTATTCCCCCTATTTCTCAAGTTTTCTCAATGCTCATTCAAGATGAGACTCAAAGAGAAGTTGGGCTCCAAATTGTTCCTATAACTGAAGTTGCATATGTAGTTCAACTTTCTCAAAACAAGAACAAGAATTAGAAGAAAGATAGGCCAATTTGTGCACATTGTGGTATTGCAGGACATACCAAAGACGAGTGTTTCAGGTTGCATGGCTATCCTCCTGGTCACAAGAAGTATCAAGCTTCTACTTCTGTTAATCAGTTTCTGGCAATCACTGATGGCTGTGAGGATACAAAATGGAAACTTCAGCAGTGTCAGCAGCTTCGTGCTCAGTTGCACTCACAGCTAGCAAGAGTTCCTTTGTCTACTGCTCAAGATCAAAATGATTCTTTTGTAGGTGAGTCGTCTATAGGTATCTCTCTGTCCATCCTAAATTCTCCTTTTAGGGATTCAAATTGTTGGATTCTTGAATCAGGGGATACTTCCCATATAACCTGTCATAAGCACCTGTTTATTGATTTTCAAGAATTGCACAATAGGTTTGTCACTTTACCAAATAAATCCTCGGTTAAAGTAGTAGGAATTGGTTCAGTTCAACTCAATTCTCAGCTAATCATACATGATGTACTTTTTATACCTTCTTTTCATGTTAATCTACTTTTTGTCAGTAGTTTACTTTTCAATATTCCTTTCAGTGTCATTATTAACAAGTCTTCTTTCATCATTCAGGACACATTACACCAGAAGACGATTGGCAAGGGTGATCTTCACCAAGGCCTCTATGTTCTTCATTCTCAGTCAAGTAGCAATACACCTGTTCAGTTAGCAAATAAATCTTCTTCTGTTTCACACATGTACCATTACACATAGGTCTAGTTCACCTGATTGTATTCTTTGGCACGTTCATTTAGGTCATGTATCTGAAAAAGTTTTAAAACTTTTTTATAATAAACTTGATTTGCACTTGCAATCCATTTCATGTAATAAATGCTTGATATGTCCTTTGTCAAAATTTAGGCGTTTGTCCTTTATTTCAAACAACAATTATTCTTCAAATCCTTTTGATCTTGTTCATGTAGACATATGGGGCCTTACCATCAACCTACTTATGATGGCAAGAGGTTTTTCTCAACAATTGTTGATGATTGTACTAGGTTTACTTGGTTGTGCATATTACAATACAAATCTGAGGCACCTATAATGATTAAGAGATTTCTTAGCTTTGTCAAGACTAACTTTGGCAGAACAATTAAGCAACTTAGGTCTGACAATGCTAAGGAACTTCGGATGTTTGAATTTCTTCAAGAAATGGCACTGTGCACTAGTTTAGCTGTCCTTATAGGCCTGAGCAGAATGCTGTGGTTGAAAGGAAACACCAACACTTGTTGAATGTTGCAAGAGCTCTGTTGTTTCAGTCCAAGGTTCCTATAACTTTTTGGAGAGAGTGTGTCACTGCTGCCACTTTCCTAATCAACAGGGTTCCTTCACCTTCTCTGAAGAATTGCTCTCCTTATGAATTGTTGTATAACAAATTGCCTAGTTACACAACATTCAGGGTCTTTGGATGCTTATGTTTTGCTGCTGTCCCAGTTCCACAGAGAAACAAATTTTCACCAAGGACATTTCCTGCTGTGTTCATAGGATATCCACCTGGATACAAGGGTTATAGAGTTTATGATCTGTCCACCAAAAATTTTTTTGTGTCCAGAGATGTTACTTTCTTTGAGGACAAGTTCCCTTTTGAGATTGACAAGTTGCATGCTGCTCCTCACCCCTTTCAATCCACAGGTCTGCCTGTTCCTGTTAAGGACATTGTGCCAAACCAAATAGCTTTACCTGAGCATGATCATGCTCCACACACACCAAATCTTGACCCTGCATCTGAAACAGATGATGAACCTGCACCAAATATTCCTGCACCTTCACCTAATCACCTTGATCCTGCACCACTGCCACCTAGAAGGTCTAACCGTTCACATAATCCACCTCAATATCTACAAGATTATGTGCACCATACCATATATCCTTTAGCCAAACAAATCACTTACACAAACCTTTCCCAATCCTACCATACTTTCATCTCCAATGTGGACTCTCACTATGAGCCACAGTTTTATCACCATGCAGTGAAGTTTCCTCAATGGAGAGCAGCAATGGCAGATGAAATTGGGGCTCTAGAAGCCAACAAAACTTGGTCTGTGGTCCCTCTACCTCCAGGCAAGTAAACCATTGGTTGTAGTTGGATTTACAAGACCAAATTCAAGTCAGATGGCTTAGTAGAAACACACAAGGCCCGATTAGTTGTAAGAGGATTCACACAACAAATGGGAATAGATTTCTTGGAGACTTTCTCTCCAGTGGCTAAGTTAACCACTGTTAGAGTCCTACTTGCTATGGCAGCACAAAGGAACTGGCACTTGGCACAATTGGACATCAATAATGCCTTCTTGAATGGTGACCTTTTTGAGGAAGTGTACATGGACTTACCTCTAGGCTATCCAAAACAGAGAGAGCAATCAATGTGCAAATTGCACAAGTCCCTTTAAGGCTTGAGGCAAGCCTCAAGGCAATGGTTCCAGAAATTCTCTGTAGCAATCATCCATCTTGGCTTTCAACAGTCCACAGCTGATCACTCCTTATTCCACAAAGGTTCCAATGACTCACTCATCATCCTTCTTGTTTATGTGGATGACATCATCATTGTCTCTCCAAATAAGTCTCTCATTGACAGAGCCATCACTAACTTGCAACTTCAGTTTAAACTGAAAATTCTTGGTACTTTGAAATATTTTTTGGGCTCGAAAATTGCCAAATCATCAAAGGGAATTCACCTAAGTCAGAGGAAATACACTATATAACTGCTAGAAGACACTTGATTCAGTGATTCAAAACCTGCCAACATCCCTATGGAAGCCAACCTGCAGCTCAATAACACAGATGGTGATCTCCCTTCTGATCCTTCATTGTACAGAAGACTCCTTGGCAGGCTTATGTACTTAACTATTTCCATACCTGACATCATTTTCTCAGTCAATACGTTGAGTCAGTTCATGTCCAAGCCTCAGACACCTCATCTCAAGGCCTTACACTATGTCCTGCAGTACTTAAAAGCTTCACCAGGCCAAGGAGTTATCTTCTCTGCTCAACCAAATACCTAAGTCACTGCATATGTTGATTCTGACTGGGGTAATTGCACTGTTACTCGAAGGTCAACCACAAGATTTTGTGTCTATTTAGGGTCTTCCTTGATTTCTTGAAAGTCAAAGAAACAACCTACAGTTGGAAGGTCCTCAGCAGAGGCCGAGTATAGAGCACTGGCATGCCTCACCAGTGAGCTCATGTGGCTATAACAACTGCTAAGATCATTTCAGATTGAGGTTCCATCCATCATGGTCATGTGTGACAACAAGTCAGCAATCCAACTTGCTGTCAATCCCACCTCAAATGAGAGATCTAAACATATTGACATAGATTGTCATTTTATAATACAATATGTCAGTTCTGGCTTTTTGAACTTGGTCTATCTCCCTGCTCAACAGCAACTAGCTGATGTATTCACTAAAGCACTCCCTTATTGTAAATTTTCAACTTTGATGTCCAAGTTAGGTGCATTAGATATCTATGCTCCAAACTTGCAGGGGAGTATTACGGTTAGAGAGTTAGTTAAAGACAGTTAGAGTTAGTTAAAAGTAGTTATCATTAGTTGGCTAATTATGATAGCTAATCTATCCTATATATTTCTTGTAATAGTAAGTTAGAAACTCAGACTTGTACATTCAGTTTCATTTTGTGAATTCATCAATACATGAATTTCTCTCCATTACAAGTCTAATAAAATGGTTTTATCCAAGATTACCACCATCAATTTTCCGATGTTTATAAAGCCCAATACAGCACATTAGCACGCAAAAAAGCCTAGAACATACTCTTATTTTCTTTAAATAGCAACCAACACATAAAAATAAAGTAAAAATAATATAATACCTCCTGTGTATCATAACTTACATGACACTTGAAGAGATCGATCAACTTCACTAGGCAACCTATCAAGAAATAAGCACCAAAAAAGGCACCAACACCTAAAGAGGAACATGTAACTTCAAAAACTATTTAAAAATCCCGACTAAAACTTGATTACAATGAAAATATGGATTCTCTCCATCCACAATCACAACCCTGTATCAATTAATATTAATCACAATCACAACCAAACCATTTAATAATATTTATTGTAATATATTTTTTATTTGGCTTGGATGCCCTTTTTTAAGTATGAACCTAACCATTTGAGGTTGCTTGTCTCCATAATTAATTATTAGGTTCTAATAGTACAAAAGCCACTTGAACAATAGGTTTAACCTAAGTTAATAGGTTTAACCTAAGTTATTCCTTTGAATCAGTGGTGTTGAGTTTTTTTTTGTCTAAACCCAGTGTATCCCAATGTTGTCAACGAAGGACTAATCACTGTTCGTGGAGCGTGGCTTCCGCTGACCAAGCATTATTTTAACGCTGTCAGGAATCGAACTCGGGAGCAAACCGAGTCGACCCCTATCTCCTCTATCACTCTTGTTCAATTTGTTCTTGCACCGAGAATACATACAATAACAATCAAAACCCGCTTCATTATGTGGCGCACCAAGAGTACACATATATGATAAAAATGTTCTACAACCGTAATATCTAATGATCAGTACCCCCTAACACAGTCCGATGCCATTGGGTTTACTGTTACTTGGTCTAGTGTTAAAACTTCTTGTATATAGGTTTGTGAGTACCCCTTATACTATTTTAATATCACTTTTAGCCTTTTCCAAAAAAAAATTAAAAAAAATCAGTTCCATTGATTATTAGAAACTATATATCAATACTCTGATACTCCGAAGTACTACTACTTCTCCCATTCCATTTTAGAATTTAGGTTGTTGCACATGTAAGTACTCTCAAGTCTTAATCATTCATATATGTACGCAGATTTTAGTTGCCAACATGCAGGCTAACAGTAAATAGTAAAAAGCTAAAATCTGTTTGAAAATATATATATTGCTTTCCCAATAATTGCTGACGAAGTAAAACTACGTACCTCTGAATTCTCTGTGGCAGCTGCAGTTGCAAAACCGTACCCTACCTAATATATATAATTGGTGAGACAAAATGAAGAAAAACAAGTAAAACTCGTCCCATTAATTTTAGCCGTTGAAATATTTTCACTTCAGCAACTTTTATATTTGTATTTATGTATTCCTCAATAATTACATGAAGTCATTTTTTTCGCCAGTATGTCAAATGAAAAATGTTGTTAAAATTAATGTAATATACTTATTTATTCTTGAATGAATGGTATCTACAATTTTACTTTATCCAACCATCACCTAATCCTAAATCTTGTAAAAAATGACGAATAAGGTCCAAAACAATTGATAGACAACTGGATTTCTTGTTAAACATGTCGTCGGGGTCTTATTAGTGTCATTTATATAGAAAAGTATTTGTTGGGAGACGCAAAATTCACTTCAACGATCTCTACGCCTCAAAAGATATTAATCTTCGCTATCGGATTAGGGATACCCTTGAACACACCAAAAAAAAAAAAAAAATCTTGTCAAAACTGTTTTATTCCAAGTGTGTGTAACAATAGGTTAAGTCTATGGTGCACCACCCACCATTATGGTGCAGTGGTGCACCACCCACATGGGTTAATTTTGCCCATTCATTATGCCATGTGGGCACATTCAATTTTTCAACCCATTGTACATGTATTCAAACCCCCGACAAATACAATATGACTATGGGTATTTATTTTTTGATATACATTGTTTTTGTCAAAATACATTACAAATACATTTAATTATTGAATTATTTTTTACATTTGAAACCCCTCCGCCACCGTCACGCCCAGAGCAACAACGCCGCCGCACGAACGCCATCCAGCCACCGCCGTATCACCACCGTGCAGCACCTTCCGTTCAGACCAGGACCTGCGAGCTTGGACCCGGATCCAGCTCCCTCCGCCAAGCACCTCCATCCCGAGACGCAGATCCGGATCTGCGAACGTTCATCTACAGGCGCTTAAGCCGCGAGCTCCTCCCGTGCTCGCCATCCCGGTCAACTCCGCCCTCCTCCTCCGTTCGCGTCGCACAGGTGATAGACAAAAGTCCTTTGCTCATCTCAACTTTGGATCCTCTGTTTCCCGTAACCCCTCTCAGCCTCTCTAAGTGTTTGGCTTCGTCTTCCGCTTCTTCCAATTCCCTTTGCCACCACACCCTCTCCTCTTACTCAACCATCATCCACCTCCACGCACCCTTCAGCCTTCAAAACCCCTTTTTGCAAATTTTTTAGTAGACTTAGCCAACTTAGCGAGCGACGGATGAGGTGGTGAGCACGATCTCGAGGTGTGAGATGCTAGAGTTTCAGATCTCGGCCACAAAGCGGAGGCGGAGGCGGCGGAAGCGACACGGCTTCAGGTGAGCACGACCTCTTCGCCGGAGAATAGTGGCAGTGCCGGCGAGCTGCCTTACTCCCCACCGTAGAACCACCCAAATGAGATTGTTAATAAATCAGTATTTGCTATTTTAATGGTAAATACTACCCAAATACATGTTTGACTACAAACTAAGTTGAAAAGTCAAACTAACTTACATTAATCCAGTTGGCAAATTTATTGGCTCACATGTTGACAAGTGGCTGGTGCACCACTGCACCACTTTGGAGAGTGGTGCACCGAAGACGCTTCCGTAACAATATTACTGGTATCAACTCTATGTTCAAAAGAAGATAATGCAAATGGGGTTAGTGATGTATATACTATATACTATATATGGATGGAGAAAGTGCAATATCACTGTTGATAATTTTGCCGTTGTGTTTTAGGGGAAGCACCTTTCCTTTCAATATATTTTTGTTACAGAACACGCTCTCCATTCTCCAACCCAGATATCCATAACCAAGCTGGCTGACACCCCAATCCTTCACACGCCCTACTTCATCACCAACTGGTTTGCACTTTCATCTCACAACTCCTTCATCTGTCACCAGATTTCCCCCTCAAATCCAAACCCCCATAAATGGCTTCCTTCAACTGCCATCAACTGCCACCACCAACTTCCTTCACCCCAACAACCTAATTCCCTCAACTGCCAACAACTGCCAACAAAAACAACAACATCATGCGTAGTGGTAATAAGAATAACACCACTTCTGCATCAAGTTCTGCTTCTTCTGCGGCAACCGGTCGACACCCTTCATACCGTGGAGTGAGGCGTAGGAGTAGTGGGAAATGGGTATCTGAAATCCGTGAACCCAAGAAGCCTAATAGGATTTGGTTAGGAACATTTCCTACACCAGAAATGGCTGCTATTGCTTATGATGTTGCTGCTCTTGCTCTTAAGGGTAAGGATGCTGAGTTAAACTTCCCTAACTCGGCTTCTTCTTTGCCTGTTCCTGCTTCTTCCTCTGCACGTGACATTCAGGTGGCTGCAGCTAGTGCTGCAGCTGCTGCTGGAGCAGCAAAAGATGCTCTATCAGGTAGTGCTGAGGGAAGTGTAGAAGGGAATATGAATAATATTTCAGTGTCAGAAGAGATTATGGTGACAACGGGGAATGATGAGTTTGTGGATGAGGATTTGATCTTTGATATGCCTAATGTTCTGCTCAATATGGCTGAAGGAATGCTTCTTAGCCCTCCTCGTTATGACATTGGTGGTGGTGATTATGGTACACAAGATAACATTGGGGAAGATTCAAGCCTGTGGAGTTTCCCTTATTTCCCATATCCATAAAATAATTAAACCTTTGTGTTATCAAACTTAAATAAGATATGACACAATGCATGACCAAAATGGTGTGAGGAAAAAAATTTAAAAAAATAAGGTAAGGTATGGTATGGTAACGTGTGTAATAATAAATTATGGGAGGACTCTCACATCAAGGCTTTGCTTACACTTGAGGCAATGCAATGTGTGTATGGATCAGGGTGTAATTTCTTTCCTTTTTTAGTTCGTTTATTTGTTCTCTTATGTACAGTACCTTCTAGTTCGAGGTTTGCTGCTCAACTCTGGAATGTTTATATGGTCTTGTAATGTGTGTTAATAAATAATCTTTCTGGCTATCAATATATTTTTATGATCTGCTTGTAGATTTTCTGGCAATCCCTTCTCTTCGAGCAATGGTATTTATACAACTAAAATCAATTTAAACACCGTATAAATATACTCTTCTAATTTATTTTTATATTTTCTCTTGAAATTTTGTACTCAATCAAATAGAAATATGGCTTTGATGGATACGGTGTGGGATACTGTTTCGGAATCTGGGTGTTCATAAAACTTTTCCGTTCTCTTATATATATAGTACCTTCTAGTTCTCTTGAATTAGTTCTTAATTAATTCCTTACAATTCTTGGTTGCTTTGACAGTTTGACTGCTATGATCATATATAACACATTTTGATATTGTTAAGCCTAAGCGGATTGAATTCTTCAGAAACCTGGTTTAAACTCATTCAGTGGACCAAGTTGTAATCTCTTACACGTTGAAAGAGAAAAGATCCGTGTTCAAAGTGTGGCTATAATGTTCTTCAAACTTAGAAATCTCTCTCCGCGGGGCTTTGGTTCTAAAGCATAAAAATGAGCACAAAAACCTTCGTGGTTTGGTAAGGAAAAGGGGGCAAAGTGGTGGGAAGGCTTAGTCAATCACAATTGATTATTATTTTGTAGAATTTATGGGTGCTGGTATCCTAATAATCATGTTTCAACCTCCTATTCTCTCGAGATTAAGGATGTAACGTCAACAATCTTGCTAGAGATTTTATTTATTATCTAGTAGTTATATTTTTTATAACAAAAAAATAATGGTTATATTTTAAACGCTTGAGTATTAAATTTTATATTAAATAATATTTAATATTTTAATATCAATTGGCCTATTAGCTCACTTTGTTAGAGCAACGTGCTAATAACGCGAAGGTCACATGTTCGAGACCTTCTTGGGCCACTTTTTATGGGCTGTGAAACCCCCTAGAGCATCTCCATTGATTGATTCTTAAATAGGCATTTCATTGACATTAAAATAATATATCCCAACACTTTGTTCATTTTCGTCCCTTCATTGTGTGCCTGAAGAAGAAGGGGGGAGGTGATAGGCGATGTGGTGGGATATATTATTTTAATGTCAATTGGTGTATTTAATATTTAAAAAGTGAAATGCACGGACCTATTTGGTTTGTTTCTTGTTTCCTGTTTTCATTTCATATTTTTAAAAAGAACTACAACACAAATGATTATAAAATTGTCATATTGTTTTAATTGTGTTTCATGTTTCCAAAGATTTGTATAGAAAATAGTGTAAACAAATAAAAAACTTTATAGTTATTTTTGTTGTAATTATTCTTGAAATCAGGAAATAAAAACCGGAAATATAAAAAGCTTGGGGCTTGTTTGCTTTGTTTCCGTTTCCTGCTTTCATTTGCTATTTTCAGAAATAATTACAAAACCGCCACCTTGTTTTCATTCTATTTCTTGTTTTCAGAACTTTGTACAGGAAACCCTAAAAATAACTTTTTCTGTTTTCACTGTTTCCTGTATAAATTTTTGAAAACATGAAACATAATAAAAATAAGGTGGCAATTTATAATTATTTTTGAAAACAAAAAATGAAAACAAAAAATTGGAAACAAAACAAACAAATGCTTAATTTTTTTAGTTTCTTAAAAGGTACCCTATGGGAACTCGTGATCATATCGTCCACCGTATAGTGCCCTTAATTTGTTCACGTGTCATTCTCAAGAAGTTGGAATTTTCAAACGTGGTATTAATTCCAACCATGGAAAACAGATCGATACCATTGAACACATATATATATATATATGGACACTGACACTTTACCTTCCCTCGATAGTTATTGGTCTCCCATATCATGCATGAGTGTTAAAACGCCATACGTATACAATATAATGTTTGTTTGACTATATGCTTGTGCATGTCTTTCTAGCACACCAAGTAAAGGTAGTTTCAAAAGGAACACACACATCAAGTCTTGCAAAATAAGGATTAGATCATGGAGCTAGGGTTTGCATCCAATATTTATATGGGTCTCCATTTAATTATATATATAATCGATTATTGTTGTAATAAATTATAATAGAATTAATTTGATGTTTAGATCTGTTCGTTGAAAACCTTTTTTAAGATCATTTATTTAGTTTGAGTTCTATAAGAAAATCATTTTTATATAGTAAATTACAAAAATGTATTAATTTATTTGTATAATATAATGATATTTAATTTGGTAGTTGGTTTTGTAAGGGTAAAATAAAAAAATATAATTAATTTAAAAATAATGTAACTATATACTTTCTAAATAAGGTTCAAACTTCTAGATTCTACAAAAAATTTCTAATAAAAAAGGTTTATTTAAATATTTAATAAGATTTGCCAAGCATATCACACTAAGTCCAAAACAAAATTTGCTTAAAAAAATTTGTTTCACTGGGATTTATTATTTCTCAAACATGAAACTCTTATTACATAGTTCTTACTTGATCCATTTTTTATTAGAATTTAACTGTTATTCATTATCAATGTACATGTTTCTATAATGTCAATCAATCATGAATTGTCACTTCATTAAAAATGTTTGCCTTTTATAATAAATAATAACTACCTTAAAAGATCTGTCAACAAAAAAAATTGCCTTAAAAGTCATATATAAAATGTAGTTGAAATTGAAAAAAACTTTACACTAAAAGTATATTACAATTGAACTCTTTTAATTAATATGAGATATCATTCCTCACAGTTGAATTTCCAACAATTAGATCATCAATAAATTCCTAAAAAAAAATCTTAAATAATAATTGTGAAAGGAAAAAGTTGATTTGCCCTACTTTTGCTTAAAGATTTCTTAGAGTCTGTTTGTTTAAGATTAAAAAATAAATGATTTTGATATAAAATAATTTAATGATTATTTTTAGATTTTAAAGAAAAGTAGAAGCAGATTTATGTTTGTTTATAATAAAAAAAATCATTTTTTAAACAATAGTTAGTTATAAAAACTGATTTTTTTTCAAAAGCTAATGAAAGTTGATTTTCATTTTAACCCTGAAAATGATTTTTTTTTATGCTTTTCATTATTTTCAAAAGCAAAGACAAACACACTAACAGTTTTAAAAAATGAATATTCAGTTAAAAAAATGATTTTTTTTAGTAAAATAAACAATAACATACGCACTCTTAATTTCATTCATAGAAAATCATTTTATTTAAAAATTTTGATTTCATTTTCTTAGAGTGCGCTTGTCATTGCTTATTTTGCTAAAAAAAAAATTATTTTTTTTAACTGAATAATCATTTTTTTAAACTTTTAGTGTGTTTGTCTTTGCTTTTGAAAATAATGAAAAGCAGATTAAAGGTTTAAAATGAAAAGCAACTTTCATTAACTTTTAGAAAAAAAGACCGTTTTTATAATTAACTACTGCTTAAAAAAATGATTTTTTTTATTGTAAACAAACACAAATCTGCTTCTGCCTTTCTTTAAAATCTCTAAAAATAATTACTAAATTATTTTGTATGAAAATTATTTATTTTTTAATCTTAAACAAACGAGCCCTGATCCTCCATTTCCTTTATTCATGGCTTTCTATCCATCTCCACATTTTTTTCTCTCTCTTCCTTCACCATGATGTCCAAACAATTATTTATAAAGACCTCTCTAAAGCCACACCTCCTGCAAATTTGCCAGACCAAACAAAAACTCTTGCGATGCATACATACATATCCCTTACATATAGCCACCAAAGCTAGACCCTCACCGAAGCCACATCTAGTAAGTTGTAACCACCACCATATGCACACTCTGCCTTTGCTGCCAACTACGAACCAGTGACATCCACATGAATCCGGCAGATACAGCACGGATGGAACACAGCACCTGATGATATGGCATGCCACTGTCGCAAAGACAAGTTTCTAGCCAGCAGCTATGTCGCCTGCCAGTGTTGCTACAAATGATTTGTGGTGAGGCTACAGATTTTCGATGGTTTTGGGTTTTGCAGTTGAAGGGGTTAGTAGAGAGATAGGTAGAGAAGACACTCTCTAACACTATGTTTGGGTAAAGAGAGAAGTAGGGAAGAGAGAAATAGGGAGGAGAGAAGTGGGATAGAGAATGGGTAGATTTTTAGGTTGTTTGGATTGAGAGAAAAAGAAAATAAGTAGAAGAGAAAGAAAAGTTAAATTGTAATAAAATGACATTTTTACCCTTATAACAATAATAATAATAATTTAATATCATTGTTGAAAACAAAAGGATAAAATTGGTATTTTGAATTTAGCCCCCACTTGGGTTAGTTTTCTCTCCCAAATCTCTCCACTTTGGGAGAGATTTTATTTTATGTGGGTCCCACTAATTTTTTTTTCTCTCTCCCCTATTTTCTCTCCACATCCAAACACATATATCCACCCTCTTCTCTCCTACTTCCCTCTCCCCCACTTTCCTCTCCCCAAAATCACTCAATCCAAACATTGGGTAATAGTCTATACTTTCTTTCTATTGTTTCTTTTTGGTTAAAGTAATGTTTTGGTCCCTATACGTGACACTGATTTTCAATTTGGTCCCTATACGTAAAAAGTTATCAATTTGGTCCCTATACGTGACACTGGTTTTCAATTTGGTCCCTACACGTAAAAAGTTATCAATTTGGTCCCTATACGTGACACTGGTTTTCAATTTGGTCCTCACTGATAATTGGTCCCTATATAAGAGGCCCAAATTACAAATTATTGTCAGATGTAGGGACCAATTCAACAAAAAAAAAATTGAAATCGGTCCCTACATGTGACAATTATTTTCAATTTGACCTCTACATGTGATAATAATTTGTAATTTGGTCCCTCTTATATAGGGACCAATTAGCGGTGATGACCAAATTGAAAACCAGTATCACGTATAGGGACCAAATTGATAATCAGTGTCACGTATAGGGACCAAATTGAAAATCAGTGTCACGTATAGGGACTAAATTGATAACTTTTTACGTATAGGGACCAAATTGAAAATCAGTGTCATGTATATGGATCAAATTGATAACTTTTTACGTATAGGGACCAAATTGAAAATCAGTGTCACGTATAGGGACCAAAACATTACTTTAACCTTTCTTTTTTCATCTGTTTTGTTGGAACTTAGGTAATGTTTGGTTGGAGGGAGTGGAGAGAAAGGGAGGGGAATGATTTTTTTTACAACTTTTTATGTTTGGTTCAACTTTTGGAGGGGATGGGAGGGGAGCAAAATCCCTCCTTAAGGGTTTGTTTGGTTAATTTGGAAGAGAAAATGGTAAGAGAGAAAATGAGAAGAGAGAAGGAGAGAAGAGAGAAGAGAGAAGAAGGTGAGATAAATGGTGGATTTTAAGGGTTGTTTGGTATTAGAGAAACATGAAAGAAAATGAAAGGAAAGAAGTTGGTAAGAATATATAAAATGACATAAGTGCCTCTTGTTAAAAAATAATAATAATATAACAATAATAATAATAATAATATAAAATAATATATTATGCCTAAAAAATAAATAAATATTATATTGTATTATTTTTATATTAGTTTATAACGATATAATAATTAGGTATATATTTTTATAAGATAAATATGATTATATTAAAAATTTATAAGTATATTATAAATTTAATTATATTTATAATCAATATTTAATAAAAAAGTGTTCTATTCTATTACCCTACCCATTCCCGTACGCCCCACCCCCAATCCCCTCCCGGTGTAAACCTTGTAAACCCCATGTGCAACCAAACCCCCCTTTCATCTTTCCCATTTCAAGCTGTTGCAAACCCATACGATTATGAAGTGCGAATATATAATTTCCTGGTATATCTAGTTGGGAGAAGAAGGGTAGAACTATAAAAGGCTGGATTTCTTCCCCCGAGTTTCATTTTCTTCGCACATGAGAGGTGAAAAGATTTGTGTGGGCCCCATGTGATTTTTATTCTCTCTCACCTATTTCTCTTTGCAACCAAACAGAAGAAATCCCCCTTTTCTCTTCAAGCTCTCTCCTCTCTGTTTCTTTCTACTCTTTTTCTGCTACACCAAACAAACCCTAAATGATTTTTGACGCCCCTCCAATAATGAAGGGATTTGGAGGGGAGGGAGAGATTTTAAAACATTTCACATGTATTGACTAAAATATTCCCACTTATTCATTTTAAAATAAATAATTATAAGGTTTAAAAGTAAATTTGTTTTAAAATCTCTCACCTTCCCTCCTCTCCTCAACCAAACATGAAAGTGTTGTTTCTCCCCCCTCCCCTTCCCTCCCCTCCCCTCCCCTCCCCCGAACCAAACACACCCTTAAGTTTTCCCACCTCTTTTATTATTAATTCCGACCTCCCTCTTTCAATTTCTTCACCAAAGTACCCTTTCTCTTCTCCTCACCCCTTTTCCCTTCTCTTATGTTATCCTCCTCCTCCTTTTTCTTCTTCTTCTTCTCCCACATCCCACCACATGGAGCAATACCCATGGGAAACATGTTAATTTTTCTGGGTTTCTTGGCCTGATATGTTTCGGAGGGTGACTATGGGGCAGTGTGTCGACGCAATTCCAATGTGGGGGCGGGAAGGTAGATCGATGGGCTTTAGCAAAGACCAGCAAAAGGGGTGTATTTGGTATTGTCTAAGGTGCACCACCCACCAAAGTGGTGTAGTGGTGCACCACCCAAGTGGCACTTTGTTATCCAATTGTTTTGCCAAGTGGGCTAGTGAAAATGCTCTTGACTTTTCAACATCTCTTATAGTCAAAAATGTATTTATACTGTATTTTGAATGCAACTACATTAATTCAAATATTGTATATTTTTTTATCCCACTTTAATTTAAATAAATAGAAATCTGATGAATTTATTTTTGATGATTGTTGCCACCAACTCTCCGGCGACCGTCGTCACCTCCACCTCACCTCACCCAACCTCACCCCCACACCACCATCCACATTGCTTTCACAACCACAAATCCAAAATCCAAATAAAAACATTTTGCGAAAGGTTTTCATCACAGATTTTGAAGTTAAAGAATCACTTTGCAATAGAGGTTCAAGGAAATCACTTTGAGGTATATATCAACAGAGAGAGTAAGCCCCCACCGCATGCTGATCCTTATCATTATCCTTCACACAGAAAACCAGTTTAGCATATTTACATCAGATCTAACAATCGTCGCCGCATATAGAACAGATCTCCAACCACGACTCACGCCCTCTCCCTTTTCTCCCCTCTTCTTCTTCTCCTTCTCCTCCTCCATCAAGACCAGATCTCGTCAACCAAGACCAGATCCGGCAACGCAGAGGTTGGTTGACTACAAAAAATTACTAGGAGAGTACAGTGAAACCCGTTGAAACCACCGCCGGCGACAGATACGCCACGTTCCCCACTGCATGGTCCAGCCGCAAGATCCCGAAGTCGAGTTTGGTTCGAATCTGGGTAGGAACCATAGCCCCGTGTGTGATTCTGGTGTGGAAGGTAGTTTCGGCGTCGTCGACCTCGATGGCGATGGAATGGACGATGAGGTCGTGGGCAGCGGCGAAGGAGAGGCAGGCGGAGGCGGTGTAGGCAGGGATTGTGGGGGTGGATTTGGCAGCGACAGCGGCGGATATGGAGGGAGGTGTAGGGACAGAGAGTATGTTTGAGGGAGAGTGTGTTTTAATGGTATTTTGAGGCTTGAATATACAAAATACGTTCATAAAATACAACAACTTTGACCAGTGAAAAATCATGAATGAGTTGAAAAGTCAAACTGGCCAACTTGGCAAAAATAATTGGATCACAAAGTGACACTTGGGTGGTGCACCACTGCACCATTTTGGTGGGTGGTGCACCATAACCTTCACCGGTGTATTTGCATAGTTTATTGCAGATCCAAACTAAGGAAGTGGGAGGTATTCAATGGGTAGTGGAGTTTTGATGTCCTGGAAAGCAGAAAAAGGGGAATTATCAGAGCAAAGGGCAAGGCAATTGCAAGGTTTATTGAATGAATTCCACGTTGAATGACCATGCTAAAGTGCTGTTGGAGGGCCATGGCCTTGTCATTGTTAAACCATACCAGTAGCCCCACCACTAAAAGATGAGATTGAAAAACAGGTCAAAGAAGGAAATGAACAAAAAACAACAGCAAGAATAAGTCACTCAGACAAATAACAAAATGGGAGTCTAAAGACAAGTTCATATGACAAGAGCTATTGTATATGGAAAATTGGGTGTTTGGATGAAATATTTTTTCTGTCTGCATCGAGCTACGGAGCTACGAGAAGAAGAAAAAAGGAAAAGAAAGGGGAAGGGGAAGGGGTGAGGGATTGTCGGGTCGGAGAGCAGGGAAATGGTATTTTGGTGAAGAAATTGGGGGAGATAGATGGGAATAATAAT
The DNA here is from genome assembly GCA_035048595.1 of Echinosophora koreensis. Lineage (NCBI taxonomy): Eukaryota > Viridiplantae > Streptophyta > Magnoliopsida > Fabales > Fabaceae > Echinosophora > Echinosophora koreensis. The sequence continues at coordinate 4,810,027 of JAPCYP010000012.1, read as the reverse complement.
AAAAAGTGGTGGGAAAACTAAAGCCCCTTGATTTTGAGTGAGTCCATGGAGTATCCACAAGTTTAAACCCTTTCGACCTATTATGAGATTAATTTCAGCTCGAGTACCTAGTGCATAATAACCCACCTTTTTAAAAAAAATGCATGATGACCCGCCTTTTTTCCTTAAGAACCTGGACCTCCTTCTGTTTAGTATCTAACAAGCACTTGCCTCCAACGACCCATTCATGTCAAGCACCAGTGTTTGTTAATATAAGCACCCCAAAATTCATCCGTTGGATCATGGAGGCGCACTAAGCTTCTTTTAAATTTAGTTATGTAGTTTTTGGATAAATATTTGAATAAACATTTTTAAAATATATAAAATCAAGAGAGTTAAGTGTCGGAGATTAATAGATTGGTTTTCATTGAATTTGAAATTATGATGGAAATATAATTGTCCCATAAATATGCAAAACGGTTTCCTGATCATGCTAAAATATAGTTTTCACACAAGACTTTTCTCATAAGCTAAAATATTTGATTCATAAAATAAGCTAAAATAGCTTTTCAATGTTAATAAGTTACTCATTTAAATTAATTCAAACTTTTTTTTGGAAATTTACATAGCAGTACTTTTTTTTTTGACTCATACATAGCAGTACTTATACGATAGAGAAACTTTAATAATTTCTAAACTATGCTGTATTGCTATTAAATGGGAGCCTTACATTTGTACCGTCCCATCAAAATTCAAAGGCCACTGAATTAGTGCTAAACTATTCGGTGCAGTGAGTTTCTTCCAAATCTAACCTATAAATGGCGCTAGAGTTTTCGACATGGTCCGGCACAACTTATCTTGGCCCTTATATGAGTTGGGCTACGTGGGCCCATTATAACAAGTTGATAAATTCCTAATTATCCTATATTGGGAATATAAAGAGAAGAAAGATAGAGTTTGGTTAAAAAAAATTTGCATATCACTCGCGGAAAGGAAAGTATTAAACAAAGTAAATAACATAATCTTATACCTAATTAAATAAAATTAATTTTTTCACAAAAAATAATTTATTTTTTAAATAACGAACAATAACTTTTGTATATTATTTGAAAAATATTACCTTAAATTAATACATAATTAGAAATTTAAAATATGAAAGTATTGAGAGTAAAATAAAATTAAAAAAAATATCATTAAAAATAAGAAGAAATTAAAAATAAGTATTGAGAACAAAGTAACTTATTAACAAAATAAATAATTACATTTGAGAAATTCCAAATCAGAGCCTAAATGTAAAATATTAATAAACCCAATATCAAAATTTAAATCTAAACTACAAAATCTACTTTCACATGCTCATTCAAACGGAAATGGATTCTTTTGTAGACAATATTCATCCACAACTAAATAATTTGTGTAGTGAACAAATTTTGTTTGAAGCCCTAAAATGTAAAATTTATATTTTACGATCATCGATCGGTTGCAGTCTCTTCTACAACTAGTGTTCAGACTTTGAATCAGCCAAGTGTCTGTGCCAGTGATTATAGGGAACCGAAAGACCACGACTTCTGGTTGAACAAACCTGTTTCTTTGTGGTTGTACGATTTTGAGTTCACTACATTCAAAATTCACTACATTCGCTCATATATCTAGCATTGTATCATTTTTATTTAATTTATGAGTGAATGTAATGAATGTAGTGGATTTTAAATGTAGGAAATTTAAATTCGTGATTGTACATGGTGCCCAATAATGAGAATGAAATTGGCTGCATTCATTCTGTTCATGCAAGTGGGAAATATGAGATCTGACATTGTACCAAGTCGAAGTTGAAGCTGTGGGTCGATCAGGGAGTCCCTCGTGTGGTTCTGTGCCTCTGCCACCACTTTGCAATGTATGCATGTTCTCAGATTGAACCTATATATATATTGCAAAACCGAACCTTGGTAGTGACCAATGCCTTGGCTATGCAATGGAAAAAATTAAGCAGATAATGAAGCCAAAGAAAATATTTGAGTTTTTGAGAGCATGATGTGTTGGCTTAAGAACTTGTGCGTTGCCATGCCAAATATGTATATAGTGTGTGTTTGGATAAACATTTGATAAAAGTGATTTTAAATAAAACTGATTTTATAAATTGATTTTGTTAGAATTGAGTTTTAAGTTAAGTGATTTATGTTTCAATGTTTTTACTTTTTATTCTGAGAGTAAGTTTAATGTTAAACTTATGGTAAAATTTTCAACTCGACGTAAAAGCTACTTTTGTAGTTTCTAGTCAAAATCATTTATGAGGGCAAAATTAAATTTACCTAACAATAACTAAACACTTCATTTTTACTTAAATCACGTTTGACGGGGTAAAATCAATTCTGTAGATTTTAAACGCGGAACCAAACACACATATAGACGGGTCCCTAACCATGTAGTAGCTTTGGACGGGTAGGGGTTGATTAATCAAAATCAATATAACAAATTAATGAATCAAAAACTTGATTGCTAGTTTGCTACTGAAAACGCCCTTGATTTTGTTTATTGAACTTGTGTTAATTTAATTAGGTACATCTCAGTGCAGATTTTAAAACATTGCAGATTGATGCCCTTGCGGTTGTGTCACGGATCATTTCCAACATTTTTGGTTCAAACATTCAACGGTGAGGCAAAGATTATTGGAGTCCCATATTGGATAGTGATATGGCTTGATGAGTGCTTATAAGTAAGAGGCAACACTCACCTTACAAACTAGCTTTTGGGGTTGAGTTAGGCCCAAACCCAAATTCTAAGATGGTATCAGAGCCTATCCTTGATCCGTTGGGCCACCCGCAGATGTCCACTCCTGCAAACTTCACGCTCCATCCCACATTGGATAGTGATATGGCCTGATGAGTGCTTATAAGTAAGAGGCAACCCTCACCTTACAAGCTAGCTTTTGGGGTTGAGTTAAGCCCAAACCCAAATTCTAAGAGTCAACAAGGCTATATTAATTTGGTTTATTTGGTTTACTGAAAATATAGGACTTTTATAGCTTTTATTAATTGTTATACTGTATCATTTTTAATAATACATACATGTTGCCTTTAAAAAAAAAAATACATACATACATGCCATGCATGCTTTAATTTGATTTGTTGTTGAGTATAATTATCCTCTATAAAATAGTTTCAGGCATACATATATCAAATTGCAAATAGAAGTTTTCAAATTTCACATCATTATGATTGTCTCTGTCGTCGATCGCTAGTAGCAAAATCTCCCAGACAGTTCAACAAAGATTTGCTGGGTACCTACCACCAATAACTAGTGCAGAGTGCCAATGAAATAGGACACTCGGCAGATACATTAAAGCCACGTAAATCTTTCTCAATTCTGGCACCTCTATATTGATCCTCACCGGACTCCATAATGTTGTCACCTCATCCCAAAGGATTGTTTTCCATGAACACTTCTCATTATCGATTCCACTTACTTATAGTCTCCACAGTCCATATCGATTACACGTAAAACTAGTGCCTGCTAGCTTTTTAATATATTTAGATAAAAAGAAAGGATAAATATTATCTCATTCCGGTAGCCTAGAGACTTTTCCCCCCTTCAAATAACCAAAAAAAAAAAAAAACACCTTGAATGCCCCCCTTTTGGAATTAAGTACCCAGATATCTTTTTTTTTTTTTTTTTCCAAGTGGGAAGTCGGCTTCCTCAATGCTGACTTCCTAATGGGGTTTTACTTTTTAACATTAAATTATTTAAAACGAAAAAAAAATCAAGTGAGAAGTCGACATATCTAAAGCCGACTTCTGAACATATTAAAAAAAAGGGATGTTCTAGTACTTCATCTAGAAAGACGATGTATTTTGGTTCATAATGTTAAAAAAAAGGATTATTTGAAGGAAAAAATTCCTAAGCTAGATGTTAAAATAACATGAATGTATAATATTTTTTTATAAGCAAAATTTATTCAGTACTCAAACTCATATACATATTTCCCAATACATGATTTGCTTCGATCCAGAGGGAGGGGGAGGCCTATATAGGCCATGGCCTCCCCCACGTTTTCATACTTTTTTTTAAGACATATATAGATTATCTGTGTAATGGCAATCTAATGCTAATATGAATGAAGTTGGAAGTCCAACTATAACAGGAGGCCTAATACGAGTTTCAATTAGTAGAGACAAACCAAATAGGGAAAAAACATTGTAGCCTTCTATCGTTTTACTCACAACTTGGACTTTCGTCCTTCTATCAAATTGGGCTTAGGCTTATTTATTTGTACTTTAATGATATTGCATGAATTGGCTTTTTTATTTATTTAAATTGAAATGATGTAATTGTTTGAATTTTTATTTAAATGATGCAATTGTTTGATTTTTTTTTTTTGAATAATATATTAATAATGTTTTTAATTTCTTTATTTTAGCAACATGTTTAAAATAAAAAAAAGTAGGTTGACGGTTTGATTCATATAGATTGAATGATTTTATATTATATTAAATTGTTATTTATAAACAAAATTTGGAGGGTGGTGCACCATAGAATGCCATGTGGGTGGTGCACCACTGCTCCATTTTGGAGGGTGGTGCACCATAGAAGGCACCTATGATATGTACATAACAGGTATGCTCGTGGTCAATAATGAAAACTGTTCATACAATACTGAGTATGTAAACTATGTGTATAGTGTATATCGACAACCTTTCTACTAGGAGTTATAAGTGGATTGGTTGGTTTTGGGAGGGCTATAGAATTTGGAGCGATAAGAAGGTCGTAGGTTCAACTCTCCTTGCTAATGTAACATGTTAATTACTAATATTTGCTTAAAAAAAAAGGTAACATGTCTCCTACCTAGTGTGTAACCTTATTTATAAGCCTTGTCTATAACCGATGTATGCGTCTCATCTGCATCAAGTACCCAAATTCCTTTTATGATCGTAACGGCTAATCATCGCTTATTCTGACAACATCTCTTAACCTTAATATGGTCACTGGCTTCGTTACAGTTGAGCATTCCTTCGTGGTCTTTAAGCGATGTGGGTCGATGAGGTGAAAGCCCGATTTTCTGGTTTGGGCCGAACTGCCCATGCAGGAACAAAGATAATTCGAGGAATTCATCAGGTATAATTAAGCTCGATTGTTTATTTAAAAAAAAACAAAACAAACAAACTTAAGCTTGATAGTTTCGGATTAACACTCTATGAATTTATGGCTTTCAATAAGTTCTCCAAGCCCAATCCTTTGCCGTATGCCTCGTGAGTAAGAAACACAAACATGGCCCATAACACAAATTTGGCTAGTACGTACGGACATCTAATACGACATTATATGTTTATGTAAGTGTGTATAAGTATCTATCAGGAGGTAGAACTAGATGTAGGGGTGGGAATGGTATAGGCTATTTTTAATGCCTGACCTAAACTGAAGGCCTACTTAAAGGTCTATTTCACATTAAGGCCTTCAAATAGACCCACAACCTACTACTAAATAGGTCGAACTCTTGTCTCTAAATAGGCCAATAAGCCTACTATTTGATAGGTCAATGACTAAACAGGTCAATAGGCCAACACCTAAAACCAACATGAATTTAAATTAATAAAAAAAAACCAAATAGGCCTCAGGCCATACAATATCCAACACAACCAATAGTTCATTAAGGTTTATTACAAAATCACAAAATAGTAACAAACACATCAAGTGACAAAGAACACATCAGATCTTCAAGGTAATCTCTTAATATCCCTCATTAAACAAGAAAACAATTTATGTCATTAGACTGAGGCAATGCTAAGGTCTTCCAATTTTGAGAATGAGGATTGAGCTTCTAACAATCTGAATCATTAATTAATTGCTTAAAAATTGAAAGATTAAAAAAAATCAATATATATGTATCATTTAGAGGTTTGATCCTAAGACTTTAAACTTTGACCATCTTGACATTGCCATGACTGTTCATGAGGATTTATAGAGTGTTTCTCTCGTTGAGGATGTGGCTACCCCGAGTATGTCAAGATTGTTTGCCCATTGCATGAACATCTTAATGACTACTAACATATTTGGATACAGAAAATGATAAGAATCACTTTTGAGAATCAAAAGCTACTCGTAGTAACTTCAAAGAAAAGCACTTTCAAGATCAATCCACCGTACGTCCAAACATGCTGGCTTGAAGGTTTGGAGAAGTAGCAGCTGAGACTAATCTGATGTATCGCCCCCAAGAAGCTGTCTGACAAGTCCCACCATACTGATTTAAAAGGCCATTTTTTGTGGTGCTATTCACCATAAGCTACGCGTACCGCTTGTTTAGAAGGAAAAGAAAAGCAATTGAACTTGAACTATTCGCGACAAAATTTATTGAACCATTGTACTTTGCATACGCGGCGTGAATCAGTAGAAGAACCAAGGGATCATACAGCATTCACTTTTGGCTTTGGGCCATTAAAAATAGGAGAATGCTCACGAGTACCCGCGTCAAGGAACTAATAATAGCAAAATTTTATTGATAATTGATATATTTAATATTTAAAAAAGTGAACTACTTGGTTTTCTAATAAAAACTTACTTTTCTTAGTTCCTTAAAACGTGCCTTAAAGACATTCATTAGCATTATCCTTAAAAATATTATGAATTGCCTGGCATGGATTTCTGTGGTTAATTGAGCGGACGGTAATTTATGCCACCCAGTCCATTCCAAATTATGACGTTCTTTGACTTGAACATTGCTCCAATCTTTTACGGGTCGCAAACGATAGTGATAGATCACTGGCAGTTGAAAAGCATAACCTGAGAGAAACCACGCACCAAGAGTGAATAAGAATAACACAACTTGGAAAAGGAAAAAGCAAGATCCTCAAACCAAGATGCAAATTTGACAAGTCGTTTTTATCCATTACACACTAAAACAGCCTTGGAAAAGAAAATAACGTAAGATTAGACTCATTATTAGTCCTTGTCAAATTGCTCCTTCCTGAGAAGGTCCTCAAACAATATTACCTGCCGACAACTAAATATTCCTTCTGAAAAAGTCCAATGAGTCAAGGAAAGCCGAAAAATAAGAGAACATTTCAATATACATTGAATAAACTACAGGATTGGTAATGGACCGAAAAATATTTAAAAACAGAAACCTAGCTACCAGATTTATATCCTTCTATTCTAAACATTAGTATTATTTTCAGTGAGAAGTCTTGCATATGATATTACCGGTGAAAAGAAATATTCGTCATTAATTCATCATCTAACTACGTAGTGGAGTACATATTTTCTAGTCAAATATGAATAGAAGAGACATTAACTTATATGCATTGTATTATATTTGGTTCCCATTCCCTCTTCATTGCAACACAACCAATCAAATTAGAAAATTTCATTTGTAAGAAATGGCATCATTAAAAGTGTAAAAATTATACTATTTAATTAAGAAAGGTGACTTACAGCATCCCCAGTAGGGGTGTTCGCGGATTGGATTGGATCGGTTTTGAACTAAAAAGCAATCCGATCCAATGATGAAAACAACGTGTGGTTTGGATTGGATCGGTTTACTTCCTTAAAAATATCCGATCCGATCCAATCCAATTAAATGCGGTTTGGATTGGATTGGATAATTCGGTTTTTATTATACTTTATTTTTTTTCTTATGTCAAGTGTCTTTGCTACTTATTTAATAGTAGACAAAGGATAATCTTCATTTTAATTTGAAAGTTTGAGAAAAAATAATTATTGATATTTTTTAACACGTTCTTTTATGTTAATTCTCTATATCTACTCCCACTTATCCTATTTTTTTTCCTTGAATCGACTACAGATAAATTGTAACTAATTATTTTTCAAACTTACTTAATTGATTTCATATTTTTCCTGTTTACTCAATCAAATATATATATGTTATGCATCAAAACTTTTAGCCAAATATAACTTCAAGACATTATTATTTATTCTAAATAGTCTCATAAATGTCATTCCAACAAAAATATTAAAGAGAATGAAGTACACTAAAGTATGAAAAACAATGTTTAAGTATGAGTAATACTATAATTTCAAAAATAATAGTATATTTATATAATAGATCGGTTTGGATTGGATTGGATTTCACAAGAGGATCCAAAATCCGATCCAATCCAATAAAAAATTGCGGTTTTTTCGGTTTTCGGTTTTTTTCGTTTTCGGTTTATTCGGTTTTCGATTTTTCGGTTCGGTTTTTGTGGTTTGAATCGGTTTGGATCGATTGATGAACACCCCTAATCCCCAGCCAGTTACATACACGAGTCATGTACATATTTTCTATTTCTAACTAGCGTATTCCAATACGATGCAAGTCAGACTGTACTCTTCTAAGAAAAAAAGAATAAAGATAATTCATTCATACTAATTAAGTTCCTTCTTAATTGCTTAAAATTTTACTCACACTAACATACTAGTTCTTCTGAAAATTCCTCCACTAGAAAGCCAAAAATAGAAAGCTCAAGCTCACTAGCCATATCTCTTATCTGCTCCATATTTTTCTTCCACCCACCATCTTCTCTAGAGAAGTCCTCTTCAATCATCATATCAATTGTGTTAGACTCCACTTCTTTCCATAACTCAAGCCTCTTGCATACCCTTCTTATCACCATGTCCCTATCTTTTAAGGAATCAAGTTCTCTATCTTCCTCAACAATCAGATCAGAAACCAGTTTCTTAAGGTCCTCTGGGATTTGCCTTCTGTCATGGAAACTTGAGTGGCAGAGCGCTTCAAAAACTAGTTCTCTAAGGTCATTTTCTTTGTATGATGCTTCACTATCCCCATCTTCACAATCATCCTCTTCCATAAATGTTCTGTCCTCGTCCTCGTACTCGTCCTCGACATCTCCTTGCTCCAGCATTCTTTTCTCAAGTTCTACTGGATCTAACCCTGCAAGTTTCTCAAATCTACGAAGCTTGTACAATAGCTGTTGCTTAGCTCCTGTAAAATTAATTCAAGAGAAAAAAAAAAACAAAATAATAAATATCTTGTTTTGATGAATTTAATAATTGTTACGATCATTCATACATTGCAAACACCACAGCGCCTTAAAGGCAACAAGTACAAGATATGCATGAAGATACAGAAGCTAGTAGTGGGAAATTTAATGTGTGCTTCAGTGCCTATATTGAATGATTTGTAGTACTTAAATCCTTTGTTAAAATGTAAGGTATCCGTAGAGCAAAAGCAACAGCTCAAATGGGTTCCACCACTTCTTCACCAAGTGAAATTAAATTTGTTCAGTAACAAAGAGTTCTCAACAACCAAAAAGTACCACAAATATTTACGGAACATGAGATTGCTCAAATGTTGTCCAACATAATAAATGGAAGTATCCCAATTAAGACATATCTCCTAACATGAAAAGTTGTGGCTCACATTCAATTCAAATTTACTTAAAACAAAATGATGCATGGGTATTTATGTTTGGTTTACCATTGCAAACTTACTTTTGACTCCAAAAGTATATTTGCCCCAAAAAGAACTTTATAAATACTTTACCCAAAAAAATATTTGAGGTACTCAACTATAAACCAAACATGCACTAGGAGTAGTCCCCGTCCCGTCCGCATTCAATGGGAAATGCCGTTTGGGTGTTTAGCAACTGTAATCTTTAGGTGGAACCCACACAGATTGCACGGTTCAATACCAGCAATTAACCCCTTTCACTGTGTGGCAGCGTGTACGACGGTGCGTTGGTGGAAAACGACAATACATATACAACAATGAAAGAGTGGTACAAAAATAAATAAAATTGTGACATACTCTGTACAATGGCATAGCTGCACTTCAAATCAGAACTATCCTCCTCATCGTCGTTTACATGCCCTTCGTCATCGTCCTCGAAGGGTGGGTCTAAAACAGACACCGGGCTGCACTGTTCCTTATCTTCTTCCTCTTCTTCCACTGATTGGAATTTGTTGAGGCTCTCTGCTCCATTACTTACTTTGTCCTATTAATTAAAATCCACAAAAAAACGTTCTTTACAATATTGTCCTATTTTGGTACTTAAGTACTTAATTTCTTAATCATTCTCGTAATGTCAACGAATCATAGTCA